>CM065776.1:196629687-198074687 GCA_033296515.1 Macrochelys suwanniensis
CCCTGGACAAACCAGAAAGGGGGTAGCAGGTAAGAGGTTGGGGTAAGGTCACAGAGGGGAAAGAGAACACACAACTGTAGAAAACTTTCAGTTGGTTGTCTAGAGAAAAGTTAGAGCAGCCTTTTCCCTTGGAAGATTACAAAGTCTGCACAGTGTCAGGCCCTGGTCTCTGCCCTCTCTGTACAGAAATACATGAGATGGGGGTGAGAGAAAGTTCTGGTCTGGGGGTCAGGAAAAAAAGTGCAGTGTCCCTTTCCAGATGTCTTGTGGTGCTGAGCCGTATCTTTGAGAAACCTAATAAACTTGCATTGTGCGTCTTTCTTTCCCTGTCCATTTCACCGATGTTAGGCAAGCAAAGGGGCAGGAGTTTCGAATGGAGCTGGAGGTGTGGGCGTGGTTGGTGGTTCAGATTGTATTTTACATTAAAACTTCATATGCTAGCTCAGTATGGAGTTAATTTCCAGCTGAATTGCTTCCCAGTCCTGCAACATATTTCAGAAAATTTATATTGCAGCAGGAACTCCAGATGGTTCTTGAGGTTCAACCTTGGAAGTGCAAATCTGCTTGGTCCACTTTCATAGTTGACCAAACTCCTCCATTCAGCAATATGTAGCAGAAACATCTCCCTGGCACAGATTGCTGAATCTCCTCTCCAGGACTGGAAAGCTAGTTCTTTTTTCCATGCTGGTACCTTGAATAGTGCTATGTTCTCCAAATGTTGGCCGTAAGGGAAGAAATTGTGAACTTATAACATAGCCCCAGGAAGGAATTTCCCCACTTTGCCCCACCCCTTTAGGACAATCTAAGCATTTTAAATTGATAAAAACACAAGTAAATATTTCTCACCATTATGTGCCTCTGCTCCTGTCTCACGGGCAGGTAAAGGTTTCTGAGAACCAAGGATATTGAGACAGTTACATTCCTGGAATGCTGAAAAGTTTTAAAATTGTGGCTTTCTACAGTAAAGTTATGTTGTGTGTGTGGGTTCAGCGTGTTTCAAAGGCTAAAAATATAATACTGTCCTTCTCTTTGAGCTGGCAGAAACTATCGCCTCCAAGAGCAAAACCATGCTGCTAAGAGGGCAGGAGCGGCACTCCACAGGGCAGGGGTAGACAAAGGATGAGCTGCTCATAGAAACAGGAGAAATTATGAGCAATCTGAATTCCTCAGGGCACAGGAGGAGTGATTCTTCAGCAGGAGGAGACACTCCTGAACTAATTCCTGGAGGTGGAGACATGTCATAGGGAATGGGAACCATCCCTAATGGAAAGTCTAATTGAACTGGTGGCTTAAGGACTGCAGCATCCACCAGCTGCCAAGCCCTCAAACCTACCCATCTGCCGCCTCCTCTTCCTTTTCCTCCTCTGATTGCTGACCAGGGTGCTGCTGAGCCGGAGGATCCTGTTCCAATGACCCTCTTGACCAACCAGGAGGAAGACACTGAGCCTCCAGGTGTCCCAGAGCACCACCATGTACTGGCCCCTGAAGCTCCTCACAGGAGATGTCCCTGCTTTTCACTAAGAGTAATTTTCCTCCTTTATTCCCTCTTCTGATGAGGAGGGAAAGGAGATGGGTGCAAAGACATGGAACTGTGGGCAGAGTTCTTGGGTGGGATCAGTTAATTTTTTTAAAAAGATGTTCTCATTTCAAAATCTTTCCATTAAACCTAGCTCATACTTCTAATAAATGTTACACTTTGTTTAACTGTATGTGGCTCCTCCTTGTGAGGTATTGGCTGACTTGAAGGTGATTTTTTGGTTTGGGAATGGGCCCCACGCCTCCTAATTCATGTAACTGAATGGTGTGTAAAAGTCATCATAGTTCAAATACTTTTAAGTGTCCCTCCTTTCCCGCTCCCTAAGGTTCAGAAATATCTGAAGTTCTACAGGAACACAGGAGGGCTGGGGAAAGTGCAATGCATGTGTTATGAGTTTTAAAAACACTACAAATTTTCAGTGTAACAGATGGGGTCAATCAAAGTCTTAATGGCTCTATTAAACATGTTGAAAATCCAAACCCAATAATAATTACAAAGAAAGAGAGAACATATGGGCAATAATAGTCTGCCAGGATCCTGTACAGAAACTGCCCCTCCCACTCTCCGCCTCAAAATCTGAAGCAGTTCAACTGTAACATGAATTAGTGCTCTCTAACAGTCGTTAATTACACGTAGCCGGCTGACAATAAAAAGTCACAAAACACAACGGCTGCAATACTCTCCCCCACCAAAGCAAACTGCCATAATCTCATTTAAAAAGTTTAAGCATTTCTGATAAGAGAAGTTTCAAAAGAATTTTGAATAGCGAGTGAAGGGTTAAAATCCACGTGCTGCTTATATAACAATTTGGCATATGGACTTGTGTCAACTTTTAGAGGCCCAAAAGTCCATAGTTTGGCCAAGAGGCCAGAGGCCTAGTGAATAGTGATTAACTAAGAGAAAACAGAATAAACAAGAGATAGCCTCGCTTTGTTTGTTTAAGTCTAGTCCGCAATATGCCAGATGTTGAAGCAATAACTAAATAATTGTATCTTCTCTAAAGTTGCAAATGTGGGACAAAGATGTCCTGTCCCTGTTGTGTTAGTTTCTTCTGGAGGGAGACGATCTTCCCACAGACCAACCTTGAGTTTATAAAGGGTTGGCATGTCAGTATAAAGATAAGGCCTCCCACCTGTCTTTCCCAGGGACCAAGCCTGCCTTAACACACAAAGAAAGCAATTCTTATTATCATAAACTTGTCACTGCTTTTGCTTTAATCCCTAGGAATGCATCTGTTAAATGATCAGAGGGGCTACTTCATTCCTATGGACCCCAAATTGAATTCAACATATACATATATGTTACTAATACATTTTATTAAAGTACTAATTAAATGTTAATTTGTGAACTTAAGACCATGGGCGGAGACATTATGTAACCTTTTGACCATTGGGCTAATGTGCTTATCTTGTCTTGCTGATAGCCTATCCCAGGGTGTGAACTGCCCACCTTGTCACTTTCCCCCGCCCATGAAAAATCCATATATTCCATTGTAATCAATTGATTGGCAGTGTCTCTTCGCCTAATAAGCAGGTGACACTCCGGCAGCGCGGACGTAATAAACTCCTATGCTTGACCTCTACACAGTGTGAAATTTATGTCCTTCAGCGAGGAAGAAAACATTGAACAACGAGTGCATAACAACTCAGCCACCACCTTCTTCAGCAGAAACCCAGCCCCAAGGTGATAACACAGTGTAGGTGCCCTGTTATCATTGTCTTTAATGTGGGCAATGTCACAGGCAGGAACAGCTAACGACTTTCAGCTACAAGCACATCAAAGGTGAACAAAACCCTCACAGAGCTGTAGCTCCACAAGTATGTGCCAATGTTCCCTCGTGTGCATTTCAAGCAGCCTCACAGGATGTGAAGGTGTCCCATGGCACAGGCAGATGTCCTTCTCTGCCTCTCTGCTGTTCCAAGGTGAGAGCACATATAGCATTCCTGGTTTCCCTTGCCTGCTGGGAACCAGGACCAGCATGCTCATGGGTGGAGACTGGTTGCCAGTGCAGAGTTTGTTAACCAGACTTGTCCTGAGCCCATTTGGGATGGAGAAACTCTCCTTTATCTTCACAAATGCTATGTAGTGCACCGCAGGTGACAATCACATTTTTGCCACACTGGCATACAGATGTGTGCAAAGGCAATGCCAATGAGCTTTCAGCCTATCAATTGAGTATATCACACCATTCTGAGCTTGGTTGGTTGTTGAAGTAGACTTATGTGGGCTTGCTTTTTCTTTTCTATAAGTGCCATTTTCTATACACAGTGTTATACCCATGTCCAGCACAGCATATGTGGACTCTCTGGCACTGGTAAGGGGAACATGAGTGTGCATGAACACGATCCAGCATTTGGATACGCATGATAGTGTAGACATAGATAGATGTAGATAGTGATGACCTCTCGAGGTCCCTTCCAGCCCTAGAATCTATGAATAGTCGAAAGAAAATTTTACCTGTTTTGCTCAGTACAGTGTTGTAATACTGTTGAGGTGTATCTTCATCATTTTTACAGTTGTGTTATTTCTCAATATTTAAAAAAACATTTTGTATGCTTAGAACTGAAATTTGTCACCTTATCAGTTTTTCCCTTGTATTCACATATGTACATGATAATGTGAAAACAATTACATTTTGTAAAATTACTTAGCTTTACTGTTTTCCGCCACCCCATACACACACAGTCACACAATGAACCAAATGTTGTATTCCAAGTAGAATAACACACTCCATCAGGAGGAATTGTTAGAGATAGCAATAGAACTCTGCAAATGGAAACAGGTGGAATTTCAGGTTATACCTCAAAACAAAAGCCACTCCACTCGTGTGATTTTACAACCTCAGACTACAAAAACCACCATTAAAGTAAAATCTATTTGTGAAAGACTTATAAGAACCACTACAAATTGCATACAGCTGCAAGTGGGGTATAATTAATAAAGCAAGCATTTATATTGAAATGTACAAGTTCAGAGAAAATACATTTCCGGTGAATCCCAATGTAAATGTTCGGTATGTTTTAAATATTTGTAAACATGCTATTTATTATTTAATCAAACATTTATAAGTACAGTATAGGCCCACATTTTAAAAATATGCATACAAACAGTAGTTCAGTATACAAAACATGCATTTGCACTAACAAAAGATGTGTGCACATCTGTATGTGCATGCATGTGCAGGGGAGCGTTCTAAGTGGGTGATTTGAGTGGGCAACTGAGCATTTGTGTGCACAGGTTTGGATGTTCAGAAAACTTGGGAAATTTCCAAAGCAGAGGGTGGATGGGTATAGTTTTGAAAACGTGTCCTTTCTTTTTTGCATGCAAGCTGCCTGAGTTCTCTCACCCTAGCTGTCCAGCTAGCCAATGAGATAATTAAAAGTCAGCTGTCATAAAGCTATGGTGCTCAGCTACTGCTATGCCTACTTGTTGCTTAAGAGCCTCATCACCTCTTTCCTGCTCTGGGCCTCCAAACACTCCTCAGGGAGTCATGAAGGGTCTGCCTGGTGACATCTGTATTATTACAAGGGCTGACCAGAAAACAATAATTCTGTTTGGTGAACACTGAAAGGTTTTGGCATACGGCTCCATTCCACAATGGGACAAAACTGAGACTTTTCCAAACTTTTTAATGAAAAACAAAAAGGATTGAGAGATGCTCCACTCCAGAATGGCCAGTACCCCTGTGATCTGCAACTGGGGCATGGAAGGTCAAAGAATGTCTTCCTTGGCCCATGAATCCTGTTTGGAGGGTTATAGGCCAGTCCTAAATATTTCAGCTATAGGAAGTTTCACCCTTCTCATTTGCCTCAGCACATACAACCATAGCATGGTCTTGATTTTATTTTAATTTTTGTAAGACTTTTGACACAGTCCTTCATGACACGCTCATAAACAAACTAGGGAAATGTGGTCCAGATGAAATTACTGTAAGGTGAGTATACAACTGATTGAAAGACCATGCTCAAAAGGTAGTTATCTATGGTTCACTGTCAAACTGAAAGGGCATATCTAGCGGGGGTCAGTCCTGGGTCCAATGTTTTTGAAGATTTTCATTAATGACTTGGATAATGGAGTGGAGAATATGCTTAGAAAATCTGAAGATGACACCAAGATGGGAGAGCTTGCACATGCTTGGGAGCATAGGTGTAGAATTCAAAATGACCTTGACAAATTGGAGAATTGGTCTGAAATTAACAAGATGAAATTCAATAAAGACAAGTGCAAAGTACTCCTGTTAGGGCAGACAAATGAAATACACAACTACAAAATGGGGCATAACTCTATAGCTGGTAGTACTGCTGAAAGGATCTGGGGGTGAAAGTGGATCGCAAATTGGAGAGAGTACAGAGGAGAGCAACAAAAATGATAAGCTTTAGAAAAAACATGACCTATAAGGAAAAGTTTAAAAATGGAAGGAGGACCTGATAGTCTTCAAATATGTTAAGGGCTTTAATAAAGAAGATGGTGCTCAATTGTACTCCATGTCCACTGAAGGTAAGACAAGAAGTAATGGGCTTAATCTGCAGCAAGGGAGATTTATGTCAGATAGTAGAAAAAGGCTTTTTAACTATAGAGGTAGTTAAGCTCTGGACTAGGCTTCCAAGGGAGGTTGTAGAATCACCATCACTAGAGGTTTTTAAGACCCAGTTAGACAAACACCCACCAGGGGTGGTCTAGATTTACTTGGTCCTGCCTCAGCCATTGTTGGACTTTGGGGGGCACAGGAGGTGTTTCCCGCTCAAATTGCAATGTCATAACCACAGCAGGCCAGCTCCAGGGGCAGGTCCAACCCCCCGCCTCCATCTCCCTGTCGAGCTGCACCCCCTGGCCAACTCAGAGGCTGGAAGATGGCTGGAACTGGACAGTGTGGGACAACTGCTGCTCTGGCTCGTTCCATGGAGCAGGCAGCCCTGGCATTCCCCTGTCTGCTGGCTGATGCCTGAGGATGCAGCTTCTCCTCAGCACCCAGGCCCCTTTGAATGCTTGCGCAGCTGGTAAGAGCCGCCTGGGCTGGGGGACCCAGCGCCGGGGCTGGCAGAGCCCTTGGGGAGCAGCAACCATGGGGGGCAGGGGACCCTCCCTGCAAACAGCCCCTATCTACCCCTCCCGGCACCCTGAGCTTCCCCCTTGCCTGCACACAGGCCCTAGCTACCCCTCTCCCTGCATCCTGAACTACCCCTTCTGCCCACACACACACACCAATTACCCTCTCCCTGCACCCTGAGCTTAGGGTTGCCAACTTTCTAATTGCACAAAACTGAACACCACTGCCTCACCCCCTTTCCCACGACCTCACCCCTTCTCTAAGGCCCTGCCCCCCAGTCACTCCATCCCTCTGTCGCTTGCTGTCCTCCACCCTCACTCACTTTTACTGGGATGGGACAGGGGGTTGGTGTGCAGGGGCGGGTGTGGGCTCTGGCTGGGGTGTGGGCTCTGGGGTGGGGCTGGAATGAGGGTTTTGGGTTGCAGGAAGGGGCTCAGGGTTGGGGCAGGAGGTTGGGGTATGGGAGGGGGTTTGTGGTGCAGGCTCCAGTTGGGCGGCGCTAACCTCAGGCGGTTCCTAGTCGGCGGTGCAGCAGGGCTAAGGCAGGCTCCCCACCTGCAGCTCCCGGAAGCAGCCGGCATGTCTGGCTCCTAGGTGCAGGGGTGGCCAGGCAGCTCTGCACAGTGCACGCCACTCCCACATCTCCCCTTGGATGTGGTTTCTGGCCAATGGGAGCTGTGGAGCTGGCACTCGGGGTGGGGGCAGCACGTGGAGACTCCCTGGCTGCCCCTGTGCCTAGGAGCTGGACATGCCAGCTGCTTCTGGGAGCTGTGAGGAGCCAGCGCAGGCAGGAAGCCTGCCTTAGCCCCACTGTGTCCCGGGCTGGACTTTTAATGGCCCAGTCAGGAGTGCTGACTGGAGCCTCCAGGGTCCCTTTTTGACTGGGTGTTCCAGTCGAAAACCAGACACCTGGCAACCTTACCTGAGCTACCTCCTGCCTGCATACAGCCCCTAGCTAGCCCCTCCCTGCATCCTGAGCTACCTCCCTGCCTCCGCATAGCCCCTAGCTACCCCTTCACTGCCCCCTGAGTGGTTTTCAAGTTTTTGGAGCTGAGCCCCTCCCTTTGGGTTATACATTTTGGTTGAGCATCCCCACCCCCGATCCAGACAGGCTGAGTGGCCTGCTGAGGTAAATCAGGGGATAAGGTGGTGCTCCCTCACCAGGTCCTGCTGTGAGGAGCTGGCCTGAGCCCCGCTGGGCCCTGCCCCCCAAATATAGAAGTCAAACTATGCCTATGGCCTGAGCACATAGCAATGGAAGTTTCTGTTTTGTTGTTTTTACACCTTTTTCTTAACTCCCCAGAGAGCACGTGCTAAATATCTAGGCATAATAATTATACTGTCACTAAAATATTCTAATCTCCTTATAATTTAATTAAAACATATTTGCAGTGGATTCATTCAGAGATAATGGATTGTGGTCCTTTGCATTCATTTAGCGATTTAAATGCAATCAGGTTCAGTCAAAACAAAAATGATGCAGCCTAATAGCTCTGGGCACAAATTAACTGATCTGAAGGGGTTTATTTTTCCCCCAACAATCCTGATATCTTATTGAAGAATCGCAAATCCCAGTGACACTGCGAAAGACTTCTGGAATTTCCCAAAGCTTTTTGACATCAGTGTTGCATACATGAGTATAGACAGATAGCATTGTTCTCAGGAAATTAAAATTTGTACATGGCACACAGTCTGTTTCAGTTATATCTCTATTTGCAACCATCACCACACTGTCCTTGTTGTGTTTATCAATAAGCAACACACAACCCTTCCATATACAACCATTCCCATTCATGTTTTCTTTGTACCATATTCCTCATTAGCTCATCCATTTATTTTACTTAGTGTATCAACATTCTGTCTCTTTCAGTCTATTAAAAAAATTCATTGTCCTTCTGAATGGGCATGGCTCATCTTCAGAAAATGCATAGAAAATCTTACCATAATCTTTGCTAAAAATGTAGGGACTGAACTGGGAGAGGTGGGATGAAATCACTGCAGGCGATCAAATCAGTGACTACTTTGAAAACTTCAATTCAAAATAATTTTTTAATTTTCACAATTAAAAGCCATTTCTCCAGATCAATAGCTATAACATGCTAATTAAAGGCTAGATTCTGCCACTCTTTATTGACACTGAGTAGTACCTTATTTTCTACCATTTGCTTCCACGGGACTATTCATGGACTAAGTGAGGGAAAGGGTGGCAGAATCTAGCCCTAAATGAAATGAAAAGAAGAAGAACTATACACTGGGGGAGAAAATGGATCCAGTGTTTTTATATATCCCACTGTTTAATTTTAATAGCTTTCTTTGGACATAATGTAACCCTATTAGCTCCCTCCCTAGGTTTTCTCCAGGGGAGCTTTTTTCAATCTCATCAGAAGCCCATAATGATTTCAGCCAGTAGAGTGAAAATCACGTCAGCAGAGCCAATTGTTACGTGAAAAGGGCTTGATCCTGCAAACCCTCCTCATCTGAACAGGACCATTGGGAGTCTTCAGTGGGACTGCTCTTCAGTAGAAGCTGAAGGGTTAGGCCTCGTTTGGCCCCTGATGTGACCAGTCACCTGAAGATGGTTATTTAGATTCCAGAAAGAATCCATAATTTATCAAAGACCATCTTAGATCCGTGTGTCTCAACAACAGGTCTGGGGATGGCGCCAATTCCTGAGATCTCCCTGCCACTGTTTAGGAAGGCAGCAAGACAGTTTGAGAATCATTGTCATAGATGAACTTACTTCTTCCTAGCAGGCCCATTACCTACTGTGCTGTATCTGAAGATGAACTTTAACTCTTCACTGTCACAAATGGTAAGAAGTAGGAGTGTTGCACAACTACAAGGCAAAGGTAACTAATCAGGCTTGTTAAGATAAGCAGAGATATTCCTATAGGCCCAAGATAAGTCTATGGGAATACTTGTTAACAGATCTATGAACTCTATATGTCAATTAGACAGTTGCTTACAACAATGAGAAATATCTGATAACCTAACTGCTTTTATCATCTGCCATCTGGATATAAGGCTCAATAGGAGCATTTGCCCAACTCTCCCTGGTGTGTTGGTACAAATCAGTCTGAGTAGGACTTTGGTTTTGTAAATTAAAGCAGCTGTCAATCTTCAGTGGGGGTGTTGTGCTTCGTAACACCGTCCGGGTGTGGGAAGCGAATCTGTCACCTGTCATTCTGTTTGACATGAGGCTCCCCAGTCAAAGACTGTTAATTGTACACAATGACAGTGTGCAATTCTTTTAAATGTTAAGCACGTGTTTAAGGAAAAGTTGGCAGTGAAAAAGCAAAAAAATAAAATTAAAAAAACCACCATTCTTCTTTCCAGAAGAGTGAAGGAAGATTCTTGAACCAGTCTGTGAAATAAATCATGCATTGATTGTTCTTTGACAAGTCAAATTGCTCAGATCTTAGTGTAAAGCATTTAAAACATTGACGGGCAGCAGGAGTTTACTTTGACAGCTTGCTATGATCTGCATCACAATTGCATATTAGCAAGAGGTGTTGGTAAGGCTAAGACTATGTCATGGAGGTTGCAGGAGTCACAGAATCCATGACTTTCAGCCACCTCCGTGACATTGGGGGCCTCCGCAGCTGACCAGCCGCTGCCCAGCAGCTGCGAGTGGCGGGACACCCCTGCAACTGACTGGATACTGGTGGCAACCCCTGAGCTGCCCAGCTGACACCGCTGGCAGGGGTCCCCGCTGCATCGGCTCAGCCGCCATGAGCCGCTGGCCCCCCTGCAGCTCCCAGCTGGCGGCGGCAACAGAGGGACCCCAGAGCTGCTCAGTGGCCGCAGGCAGGTGGGGGCCCCCCGCAAGCTCCCAGCTGCCACCAGCGGTGGTGAGAAAGGGACCCCAGAGCTGCTCAGTAGCTGAGGGTGGGGGTCCCCCCTGCAGCTCCTCAACCTCCACCACTGGCAGCCTCCCCCTAGCTCCTCTGCCACCGCAGGCTGTGGGCATCCCCTGCAGCTCCCAGCCCCACAGCGCAGTGGGGGAACCCCCAGCCACTGGGCAATGGGGTCCGTGCAGCTCCCAGCTGCTTCAGGGGGGTGGGGGGGTGGGCAGGGTGCTGGACCCTCCTCCCTCCCCATTTTGTCATGGATATTTTTACCAAAAGTCAGGGACAGGTCATGGCTTCTGTGATTTTTTGTTTATTGCCTGTGACCTGTCCCTGACTTTTATTTAAAATATCCATGACAACATCGTATCCTTAGGTACTGGTTGTAGAGCACACAGAGCAAAACTCCATATTTTGTTTTCATTGGCTCTCTGGTTTCCTACCTGAGAATGTTACACAATCTTAGAATTTCATGGAAAATCTTGGCAGCCTGTAAATCTACAGAACTATATGGAATATAACTTAATAAAAATAATAATAGTAAACACAACATTCAAGCTATGAGATAGGTGAGTGGCCAGAATTCTGATACTGTTGAGTATTCTAAATATGACCCAGATTCAGACTGCTGCTTGATTTCAGTGGGCTCTTTGCAGGTATAGTGGTCTGATCATATGCAACAAACTGTAGAACATTCCATTACAAACATAAACAAATAAACAAATAAATACATAAAACCAGACTTTCCAGATCATCTCTGTGGAGATAGTCTCAATGGTGGGATTTCTTTTTAGAAAACATCCCAAATACGGACAGAATGTCCGTCTCTTTTGCAGTGACCAGTGGAACCTGATTCAGAGGAAGAGAGCGGGATAGGAGAATCCAAGCCCACAAGAAACAGTGAGAACTTCTCCCTTAGTTTAAGAATAATTAAATGGTCTGCTGACAGTCGGAGTCTTGTCCTGTCCTTTGGGGAGATTCCAATATGGTGTAACAGTTCCTTTTCTGCTGGCAATTTGCTAAACTTAATGCAATTTTGAGATTTTATTTCTGCATGTTGTTTCAGAGGGGAATAATATAATACTATAACAAGTGCTTTGAGATTAAAAATGGCAGATTTCACCAGTAGTATCTACAGCGTGTAAGGCAAGGGGTACTTACTTGTTCCCCACCCCTCTCAATCCCTCATCAGCCATTTTGTACTGTTTTTTTTATTTGGCTCTGTTTTTTTATAATTCCTGAGGATTTGGATGTCCAGCTGCACTCCACAAAAACAATGTTCAGGATTAAAGTCCTTGTACAATTACTTATGGACTAGTCCTTACTGTACACACCAACTACTCTCATCGCCAAAAGAAATCCTCCCTACTTAGCAGTGCAAGAAGGGGATGGTGGGGTTGCATTCTTCTCTCACTCATACTGCTTTCACACCAGCGTAACTCCATTGATTTCAGTTGCTCCTGATTTATATCAGTGTAAGGGAGAGGAAATTCATTTGCCATGTCTTAGAAAACAGCTTCTCCTGTAAATCACATCACTAGGGGATCCCAGAGGGATCTCTGATAATGAAAATATTGCTGGATTAAATAACAATAAATCCTTGTCTCCTTCTTTGACTCAAATGGGAAAGAAGCTAAATTCAATTACACTGTCTGTTAAAGGCTTAGAAACAAAATCTCAGCATCTTGAAAAACCAGTTGCACTATGGAATACAAGGAACAGGAAGACTCTAATATCAACATCACAAGCCCAATTGTATACTCTCCTAATACACTGTATGGTGCCCAACCTGTGGCCCGTGGGCCACTTGCAGTCTAATCAGCACTCAGCTGTGGCCCATGTGACATGGTTCAGGGCCGTACAGGTAGTATTGGATGCAGCCCATATAACACATTGTGGGCTGCATATGCATCCCAAAATGGTAAATCGGTTGAGAACCACAGCTTGACTCAGATATTGCGGGGAAAGAGACCTTGTGTCATTTTGTAAATTTTCCATCAATTGCATCTTATAATTTGCTTAAATATATTCAACCTTTACTTGCAGCAAGCTAAGCCTTAGCACAGGAATCGGTAGCCTTTGGCACACAGCCCATCGGGGAAAGCCCCTGGAGGGCCAGGACAGTTTGTTTACCTGCAGTGTCCGCAGGTTTGGCCAATCGCAGCTCCCACTGGCCGCGGTTCACCGTTCCAGGACAATGGGGGCTGCGGGAAGCGGCACAGGCCGAGGGATGTGCTGGCTGCCACTTCCTGCAGCCCCCCATTGGCCTGGAACAGTGAACCACGGCCAGTGGGAGCTGCGATCGACCGAACCTGTGGATGCTGCAGGTAAACAAACCGTCCTGACCTGCCAGCAGATTTCCCTGATAGGCTGCGTGCCAAAGGTTGCCAATCCCTGCCTTAGCTTTTTGAAAATATATTTTTCATCCAGTAATCCAGGCTTTTTCCCCCTTCCGTTTTTTTTTAAATAACCTTCTCTGGTTCAATTAGCTGTATCAGAAACTAACAAATGTTTTTCCAACAGTTCAGAAAAATGCAACAGTTAGGAGAACCCTCTAGAATGTCACCCCCACCCACCCACCCACCCCCCCCAACAGACAAATGGGGATTTTCAGTGTAGTCAGTGTTTTTTGTTCTCTGTATTGTTATCTTTGTCATTTCCATGTAACTCAGAGAATTCAAACACTTTTTGGCTGGGTCAGTTGTAAACATTTATACATAGCAACACTGATCTTCAGTGACACTATTAACCCACCACTTAAACATGGCTTTACTAGGAGTCCAGAATAAGGGGCAACTTATTGCAACTTGGGAGGGAGATTCTGATTCACAGCAGTTGACTGTCAATCTCCCTCTGGGTTTCCCCAGTTCCAGGGAGACAACGGTGTGGGCAGCACACATTGCCTAATGTGCCAGCTTAGCTATGCAGCCGCGGACGGCGAGGTGGGACGTAGCGGCTCTGTGGAGCCTGCTTTATTGTTTCTACCTTCCCCGAAGTGGTGAAAATATTGAAGTTCTTACAGGTGCTCGCTGAAATTGATTGGGCTATTGTCATTCTAAATTTTAGTGATGTGCTTAGTTCACTACTGGCATAGGAACGTCAATGGGAGATAAGCACGTGCTTCAGGTTAGATGGCTGAAGACAACAGTTTCTTTTTCTATATTTTAGTTTCCATAACTCTCTTTTTCAGGGATATAGGCCAAGTGAAGTAAAGTGTTCTTTAAACTCAGCATTCCTGCTCTCAGCAAAGCACTAATATAGTTCAATCAAAGATGGTATTTTGTTTGACACATGGAGAATGCCAGCTCCTTTCCATTTTCAGAGAAAGCACAATTAAGTAGCTGGTGCCTGCTTGAACTACAGTAACAAATGCTGAGTCAGTCTGAGGAGATGAAAATCCCTTTGGCTTATTGGGCATGCTTATGGATATCTGGCCTTACGGGGCTGCCACTCCAAAAAGAGAGATCAGTCGGGTAATTAAAGATAAGCAGTAGCTGGTTTGCTGGTATGCATCCATGCTGATTGAAAAGCACAGAAGTGGTCATGTACACCACACGTAACCTTTAGGGATTGACTTAGGGACCAAGAAGTACGAAAGGAATACAATTAAAAAGGAATCGAGATGAATGAAATGTTTGGGCACCTTCAAATTGTGGTCTAATTAATGTCTGAGGCTTTTCTCACAGAGATCATCATCTCAATTCCATTCTGGCAGTGAAGGAAAAAGCAGGGTATATAAGGCAAATTGCAACTGGAGGCAGTATGGTCATTAGCGAGTCTATCAATACACCCCCTTCTTTCGCATATCAAAGACAAGCAGCAGTCAGTGAACACATCCAAGGCTTTCGCTGCTCTGCTGGAATCCTAGTGGGGTTAGCTTCTGTAGGCAGCACCTGTTTCTCCCCATGAAAAAGCACAACTCCTGCACCCCTGTATTTACCTATGGTACTTTGCCCTTTTGTTAAATACTGCTTCTTAAAGAAACACCAGATATAATACACCATGGGTTTAACGAATTAAAAATTGCACCCACAGTGCTGGATGTGGCCAGACCAGGGACTTTCATAGATTAGGATGCAGTACAAACAGTATTGTGAGTAGGATTCATTAAAGAATGTACGTTAGCCTGTATGACCATGCTGGATATAGCTGACCACATCAGAAAAGCTCTGTTTTGAACATATCAGGGCTGATCCTATGCCTTTAGCTGCAGTTTATTTGGATCTTTATTAGCTGCCTGCCACCACTTAATCCTGCTACTTCTTCTAGATAAAACTGCCCATGAAGTGAGGCCATAAACAATGACACTGGAATGCAGTCTATTGCTTTGTCTATAGTTAGGATTAACCCCAGTTCAGTTATCGGTGGCTGGTAACCCGAGTAGCTGCACTGATACAAACTCCTCACATAGACAAGGAAAGTGGTGCATTGCACCACTTGAATTTCCTCCACCTCCAAGCTGACTTTGGGATTAAGTTGTGCCCAGTGGCGTAGCCAGGTTTAGAGCACAGAGGGAGCGGAGCTAAAAAAAGGCGTCGGGAGCAAAAAGCGTCAGGAGCAAAAAAAAAAATGCTCCGCTCTGGCTGCAGCGTAGGAGCAAAAGGCGTCGGAGCACAAAAAAGGCCCCGCTTCTGCTCAGTGGGGGAGCGACTGCTCCCCCTGCTCCCCCCCGGCTACGCTACTGGTTGTGCCATGCCGTCTACATGAGGGATTTGCACTGGTGTAAGTATATTGATGTGTGGGACACATCTTTCTACTGCAGACAGGGCCCTGCAGTGCTAATATCTGATTTTCACTTAATTATGGACAAGTTAGAGACAATGTCCTTAGGACTTCCCCAGTGAGTCTGTCTTCAGTTAACTATCCATGCTGGGAATTCCCTAAGGGATTCAAATGCCTGGGGATAAATATGTCACACAATTTAATGCTAAATCTGCAGCCCACTTCTGTTATCAGCTGATATTGCATATGGTACTCAGATTTCCATATGACTGCTCCTCTCTTTGAGGATACCTGAAATAACTGGGATATTGCAGACCAGGATTAAGGCGCATTGGCAGAGTTATGCAAGAAAACCTAATTTAATTTATGCCTGGCTCCTGCAAGTGTTATCAGTCCTTCATTTGGGATGAGCACTAGATATACTTAAAATATAAATGTATGGAAAAAATCAAATGACAATGTCCTTCGTAGAACTTCGATGATCTGAAAGCAGAGCAGGAGGAATTAGTGACTTTCAACTTTTCGAAAAATCAGTCTCAATAGAATATTGCAATTACAAGTGAAAAGTTAGCATAAGACCAAATGCATTGTGTTGCTGGTTTTTGAGACATCACTGAATGTCCTGAGTCTCTTCACTTCAGGTTGCTAAGCCATTCATCACATGAAAGGGAAAAGGAACTTACCATTAACTTCCTTGGTTTTGTTGCATTATGTTATAAAACAACAACACACCAGGTTCCAAGTCTGATTTTTTCTTAAACAAAAAAACCCCTTACCTACATGGATCTGACTGCAAGGTTAGGGACTAAGATGCTGATACTGCAAACACATGTGCAAGTGAGTAGTTCCGTGGAATCCACACAGAACATATTTATCTTTGGGCAAGCATGCATCCTCTCTGCATTATAGATCCTTACTCTTTCAACAGCAGAAAACAAATCAAGACTTATGTACTGATCCTGCCAAGACTTCCATTTGACCTTAGTGGGCATTGGATAAGGTCTTTTGCGGCTCATATCCTCCTCTTCTGGATGAATCTAAGCATCATAATATTGAGAAGTGAAGAATAAAGTAAAAGGAATTCTAGCTTATTATTCAGGAGTTTCTATTTGAGGTTCAAAAATAAATCGGATTCCAGGCCATTGCTTATTACTTCTACCCTAGGTTTTCTGATATGATATTACTATCTAACAGCTGAATCCATGCCTAGACACACTTTCTTAAGAGCCAAAACCAAAGATTGTCATTTGAAAGTTCTGTATGCTTTTTTTGGTCCTGGGGAGATGGCCGCGATCCCCCGCCACTTAGACTGAAAGAATTCAAGCAACCTTTTACATCACTAAGGGTTCAATCTAACTCTCACTGAAGTCAGTGTAAAGACACCTATTCATTTCACTGAGAGGCAGATCATACCTCAAACAAGGATTTTGAATAAAATTCTTAGCTGGTTTGGCTTCTTTAACTATGAAACAGATACAGGGCAGCTAATTACATTTTAGAAATAATTTTTAAATCTAATGTATGTACAATTATTATTATTCTTTATTATTGTATTATTGTGGTAGCGCTTGGAACCCCAGTTAAAGTCAAGACCCTACAGCACTGGGTGCTGTACAAACACATGGCAAGTGATGCTCTCCACCCCCAAAGAATTTACAATCTCATTTTACACAAGATGTAACTTGTCAGTGTGACAAATAAACAGATCAGATGATCATGTGGTTACATAGGTAACAATTCCAGAGCTTGAAGATTCCACGTGGTTTCAAGTTTTTGAAAAACAAAATAATTAAAAAATAAATGGACCTATGTAGTCTTTTGTTCCTTTGAATTATTTTACTCCATTAACAAAGAACAGCAGAAAAAAAATCACAAAACAAAACAAAACACCCTCAACACTCATAAGAAAGACCTGTAAAATAATGATAGGCTCCTCTACAAATGTATTTAAAACTCTTTCCTTGATTTGGAACCAAAAATCGATATCCCATCATATGGTCTATTTTGGCCAGAAATTTTGTCCAAGGTCATATACATTTGCAAGAATTTTTCAAAGTTAGTAAGCACATCAGTCTCCTTCTTTCTCTGATATAAAATACAGTTTTAATTTATCAAGAAAATGGAAAGTGGACTCAGATACTAACAGATCAAAGTAATATTGCTAAAAGACCTGATTTCAAATAACTTCCTTCATCAAATAAATTATTTCCCCTTTTTATAAAGTACAAGTACTGCTACGTATCCTGAACCTGTTTGATCTTTAATCAGATTCACAGGTAATTTACCAGATTTATTTATGTATGTAATCTTGGCAAAGGAAGAATGAAAGAGAATTAAGATTAGAATGCACTGTAATTAACTGATTAAAGGCTGAGTTTTCAGCTTCCAGTTTTACACTCAAAGGAGAAGAGCCTTTCTGAAGCCTTCAGAAATTTCATCGTTTGTCCTATTGTGTACTACCCTCTTTTCACTGGTTGATAGAACATTATATCCCTTCAAAATGTTTCTAGGAACCAGCGCACTAGCTTGGAATTCATCCTTCCTCAGATATTCCTGTTATGACTGTAAATGTACAGCTAACATTTCATTTGTGAATAATACTGCGTTTAAATATACCCTAGAAGTGGGGTTTGAAAAGAGATTATTAAAATCAATATGAATTATACAGGAATGTGCAGTACGAATTACTTGGATCCCTCTAAAATAGTCTAGCCCTGAATAGGATTCATGAAATGGCATAGTTCCTTTCAAGTGACTATAATGTACACCAACGTATACTAGCTTTTACCCCTTTGGATCTCAGGGGACATGTTTTGCATGGGGTCTTCCTCCACCCCACAAAGGGATTGTGTCCCCCAGACCATCCTAGGGAGCCTTCTATTGGTCGGGGTATCCTAGCAGGAGGGAGTGAGGAAGAGAGTGGGCATCACCCTTCCACGTTGCATAAGAATGACTTAAAAAAGTGAAGACATCCTGAGGCGCTTTTAGCTTTTATGCAGTTCCCTCTACACTGGGGAATCCACCTTTAACACAGGGCAGTGGTTCTCAAACTTCATTGCACCGCAACTTCCTTCTGACAATAAAAATTTACTACATGACCCCAGCAGGAGGTTGGACCGAAGCCTGATTCCCACTGCCCCTGGGTGGGGAGAGCCAAAGCCAAAGCCCCACTGCCCTGGGTGGGGAAGGGGTCAAAGCTGAAACCCAAGGGCTTCAGCCCCAGGCAGGGGGTCTGTAACCTGAGCCCCGCCGCTCAGGGATGAATCCCTTGGGCTTCAGCTTTGGCACTGGGCAGTGGGGCTTGGGCTTCAGCCCTGAGCCCCAGCAAGTCTCAGCCAGCCCTGGTGAGCCCATTAAAATGGAGTCACAACCCACTTTGGGGTCCCAACCCACAGTTTGAGAACCACTGACATAGGGGAAACTCCGTAGCCACACAATAGAAAATTGCTGTCCTTTTTTGGACAGCCACCAAGAACACTGAAGCCACTGGGCCCTTAAGCTCAAAGTTACCTTGTGTCAGGGAGACCTAGAACTCGGGACACAGACGCCCCATAAACCCACTCACGCAGGCAGACTCCTTCCCATGCACATACAAACAGGTGTCTCAAAACCCCAATACATGTAAATTGCCTAGGGAGGTTGTGGAATCTCCATCACTGGTGAATTTTTAAAGAGCAGGTTAAACAAACACCTGTCAGGGATGGTCTAGATAATACTTAGTCCTGGCACGAGTGCAGGGGACTGGACTAGACGACCTCTCGAGGTCCCTTCCAGTCCTACATTTTTATGATTCTGTGTAGGCTCCCCCCACTACACAAACATGCACTACACACACAAACACACACACACACACACACATTGGCTGGGGTAGTAAAGGGAAGAAGAGAATGAAAACTATAGAGAGGTCAGATGTTGATAGATGTAGATGGAAAATGTTTCAGTCTTGTTCAATTGTTGAAATACAGTTACGATAGGACACAGAAGAACTGCGTTAATGGACTCATTAAGTAGTTATCAATGTCAGAAGAATAAGACCGTGATCAGAGAAGGGGAGGTCTAAGGGTATGTCTACACTGCAATTAGACACCTGTGTTTGTGTTTGGCCCATGCCACCTGACTTGAGCTCACAGGGCTCGGGGCAAGGGGCTGTTTAATTTTGGTATGGACATTCCGCTTAGGCTGCAGCCTGAGCTCTGGGACCCTCCCCACTCACAGGGTCCTAGATCCCGGGCTTCAGCCCAAGCCCAAATGTCTATACCACAGTTAAACAGCCCCTTAGCCTGAGCCCTACAAGCCGGAGTCAGCTGGCACGGGCCAGCTGCGGGTGTTGAATTGCAGTGTCGATCATCAAGACAGTAGGGGGAGGAGACAGCAGGAAACAGAACAATTTGCGTTTCAGCAAACACAAGCGGGGGAAGAAAGAGCATGGAGCTTTCTTCATCACCAGACTCTATGTCACCTTCCTCACAGTTTGAATAAACTTTACTTGGAGGGTTAACCTTCAGAAGCATCCACTTCAAAGATTCAATGGACTATAAAAGGGGATGGGAAACCCCAATTTATCTCTTTCACCTAAGAAGACAAAGGCAGTCACACCTTTGGGCCTCGGGACAGTAGCTCAGCTAGGTCCGGAGCACACGGGGAGCGGCGCTATAAAAAGGCACCTCTCAAGGCTCCCCCTGTACTCAACCTGGCGGCGCCTTCGGGTCTTAGGCGGCGGGTCCTCGCCGGTCCGGTCCGGTACGGCATACCAGCAAGAGCCAGTACGCTGTGCCGGACCGTACCGGCTTCCCTGGTGGTGATTTAAAGGGCCCGGGGCTCCAGCTGCTGCGGGGAGCCCCGGGCCCTTTAAAGCGCTGCCAGAGCTCCGGCAGCGGGGCTTGGGCGGTGCTTTAAAAGGCCCGTGGCTCCACTCAGCTGCAGGAGCCGCGGGCCTTTTAAATCCCCACCCGAGCCCGGCTTAGGCAGCGCTTTAAAAGGCCCGCGGCTCCCAGCAGCTGCAAGAGCCGCTGGCCTTTTAAAGTGCCGCCCTAGCCCCGCTGCCAGAGCCGGGCTCGGGCGGCGCTTTTTTAAGGCGCCGCTTTGGCCACAGGGGGAGCAGCCGCTCCCTCTGCTCCACCCCTGGCTACGCTACTGCCTCTGGAAGAGATCCTGACTGAGGAGAGGGTCAGCCACAATCTTGCTGGAAGACTGTGGGTGAGAAAGGCCATCTTGAACAAAGTCTTGAATCAAAACTTGCTAGATTACATTTTAGACTTTCAGATGCGTGCTTTGATGTGCTTGTAACCATTTCTCACTTTGTCTCTTGTACTTGAACTTACCTAAAATCCTATCTTCTTTTGTTGTTAAACTTGTTCCACTATTAATCTAAATCAACAGTGCTGCATTTGAATGTCAACTTCAATTCAGGTGGCAAACTGGTGTGTTTTGTCTCCTCGAAGGAGCAAATGGATCTCATTATTCCTGTGAATGTTTCAGGAGAGGGCTCGACATATCAGAGCACATGGGTCTGGGGAAGTTTGGGACTGGGAGTATATTGGGGTCACCCTGCAAGTAGTGGAAGCCAGAGCAGGGCTGTAGACAGGCTGCTGGGGTCAGAGCTGCTGAACCAGGGCTGTCTAGCACACAGACACTCAGGGTAGGCTGGTTGTGAGTGGCCCAAGTTGGGAGCTACAACAAGAAAACATTGTGAGGCACTCAGGGTTACAAAGCAGATGGTGACCCAAACCCTCACTGGTCTGGATTGCATCCAGGAACATGACAATGTAGCAGCTGTAAATAGCATCCTTGAAAGACAGCAAAACATAGAAGGTATTGGATTTTTTTTTTATTGTGACATTACTGACCTAATTAGTATATTCAGAGCTGCTGTGACACAGATGAACAGTTATTGAAAGTGCCAAAGCTTGGAATGTATTTTGCAGCAGGTTTTCCACCTCAGCTGCACTGACTGCTTTAGCTGGCTGTGTTCTTTTAGGGTGTTGTCCCTATATATAGGCTTTAACTCCACTGTATCTCTTTTCTAATTGAGGGTAGGAAATATACAATCTTCTCTTTTAAACTGTCATGAAGCTGAGTACATTGAATATCATTTCCCTTGCTCATTTCGGTATTTGTCAGAAAAGGAAATAATTGCTGGACCTTTTGTCTATAGTCATGGCAATGATGAGGTTGTCTCCACAAACTTCATCTTGTTTCATTGCAAAAGCACTTTGAACAAGAGTGACTTATCACAATATTGCTGTGCTTCATATGCTTTGTTCTTTCCTCAGACCCAGATGATATCAAAATCTGAAAATGGCATAAGATTAATGCATTCTGTGATGAAAACTGCAAGAAGTAGAGAAAGCAGTATATTATTAATCAATTTTTGTGATTAGTTTATGTTTTTAATCTCATGGATTTCTGGGGCTATTTTCACACAGAATAAGGGCTGCAGTACTGGAGTCTACAAGTTACATGTGAAGTTTTAGTAAAGTACTCCAGGGAAAGCATCCATGGAACAGTTTTTCATGAAAGCCCCTGTATTATATCAACAATGTAAGAACTGTACACACACACATAAATCCTCTGTCAACTGCCTCACAGCCTATCAGCACCATTCCTTCAGTTTAGTATAGTTGTTAGAAGGACCACAAGTTCTGGATTTTGCAGGGTGAACCCAGAATCCAGGGTCTTGCCTGCCAGAAAACTGTCATTGTGTCATGATCTTCATCATAGTGTGCATCTGCTTTGTGTGAGTGCTAGTAGGCAGACACGAAGGCTCAGAAAACATCTAATCTTCATTTGTGGGATACTGTTCTCTGGAACTCATTTATCATTTGCAATAGAAAGCTGCTATTGAACGTACTGTCCTTGTGATCGCGTATCATGGTCATTCAGTCATTTAACTCTTCAGCATCATTTAAAACAAGGGTCTCAACAGAGAGGTATAAGAACACGTTCACATAAACTTGACTGAGTGGTGGCATTAGGCAGGCAGGCAGGATGGATAATGTATGTGTGTGTGGGGGGGGATGTGGGAGGGAGAAGGTTATGTAATGGGAGTTTTGTTCTTGAGGAAGTCCATTCACAAGTTGTTACACCTTGGAATGGGCAGAAAAAAGGTTGGCTGAGGATGGAAAAGGTGGAATATCAGAGAAGTACTCATGACCTTAAGGGTGGGAGGGAAGGAGACTAGAGTGACCAGATAGCAAAGTCTGAAAAAATTGGGACCTTTTTTTTTGGTGAGGTTGGCGGGTGGTATAGTTGCCCATATAAGACAAACCCACTAATATAGGGATGTCTGGTCACCCTAAAGGAGACAGAATGTGAAAGTAAGAAATAGCGATAGAGGAAGATAGATGAGAATAAAATAATCTTATGGGAATCTTATTGCTGGCTTTTCATTAAGTCAATATAGGCATGTTTGGGTAAGGCTTAATACCCCACCGAGGGATCTTTGCTCCAAAGAGCTTGTAATTTATGGAACATTAGGCTTGTTATTTTTTCTACCTAATAGCCATTACTATTGCTGTTATTAAAAACTAAAAACACTTTGTTAAATTAATGTACAGTTCAATTCAAGAGAAGTTCCCTACCACTAAACAGATCTATGCCCCCCCATATGAAAACTCATAGAAATAAGCTAAGAAGCTAAGATCACAAACAATTCTGACGCCAACCTTAATGCACAATTCTCATGACAGAACATTAAACAAAAACATCTCTGTGAGTACTTTTTCCGTATATTCAATGTATGTTCAGGTATATCTATCTATCTCTATATATATATCCATCAGACAGAGACAAACACCTACAGGATCTCTATCAAGTGTTCTTAAAACTACAATACCCACCTGGGGAAGTGAAGAAACAGATTGACAGAGCCAGAAGGGTACACAGAAGTCACCTACTACAGGACAGGCCCCAAAAGGAAAGTAACAGAACGCCTCTAGCCGTCACCTTCAGCCCCCAACTAAAACCTCTCCAGTGCATCATCAAGGATCTACAACCTATCCTGAAGGATGATCCCTCACTCTTACAGACTTTGGGAGTCAGGCCAGTCCTCGCTTACAGACAGCCCCACAACCTGAAGCAAATACTCAAAAGCAACTACACACTACACAACAGAAACTCTAACCGAGAAACCAATCCCTGCAACAAACCCCATTGCCAACTCTGTCTGCATATCTATTCAAGGGACACCATCATAGGACCTACCCACATCAGCCACACCACCAGGGGCTTTTTCACCTGCAAATCTACCAACGTGATATATGCCATCATGTGCCAGCATTGCCCCTCTGCCATGTACATTGGCCAAACTGGACAGTCTCTACGCAAAAGAATAAATGGACACAAATCAGACATCAAGAACTGTAACATTCAAAAACCAGTAGGAGAGCACTTCAATCTCCCTGGACACTCAATAACAGATTTAAAAGTGGCCATTCTTCAACAAAAAAGCTTCAAAAACAGACCTCAAAGAGAAACTGCAGAACTGGAATTAATTTGCAAACTTGACACCACCAAATTAGGCCTGAATAAAACTGGGAGTGGCTGGGTCACTACAAAAATAATTTTCCTTCTGTTGATACTCTCATCTTCTTGTCGACTGTTGGAATGGGCCACATCCCCCAAGATTGAATTGGACTTGTTAGCACTGACCCCGCACTTGGTAAGGCAACTCCCATCTTTTCATGTGCTGTATCTTTATACCTGCTTACTGTATTTTTCACTCCATGCATCTGATGAAATGGGTTAGCCCACGAAAGCTTATGCCCAAATAAATTTGTTAGTCTCTAAGGTGCCACAAGGACTCCTCATTGTATATACAACAGTCACTATTGTCACTATTAAGAAATCAGCATGTACCAAAAGTTACCACATACAAATATGGCAGTTTTGTATGTACAGAATAAGAAATACCTGTGTGTCTCAGACACCACATAACTGTTAGTAAATGCTCACTTTTCACTGGAGACTATTGTAGGAATCACAGCTGGCTTTGGCACCCACAAAAAGTGGAGAAGGGGACTCTTCCAGTTTGTAGGGTAGTCTATATTATGGGCTTGCTCCAAAACCAACTCAAGTCAAGGGAAAGATTTCCATTCACTTCAGTGTTCTTTGGATCAGGCCCTAAGTACCAAATTCTGCCTTTGTGAAATGCCTTTTGATATCAGTACAGATTGAGGATGGGTTTCTAATGGTAGATTTGTCCATTTTTGTGGGATTGAGAGGTCTGATGATATGTGAACTCATTAATTAGGCAGAGCAGGGAAGGTATTTGAGAGGATCTGGGTGGGGAAAAGGAGTGATTTAAGGAACAAGATGCTCAAAATTTCTAAAGCAAGCTCTGCTATTGGTATGAGCTCTGTGTGATTATCTTCCATTGGAAATACAATATTGACATTTTAGTGTGTTTTATTTTATTTTGGTCAGAGAAAATATACACACTTTTGAACAACATCAGCCCACATTCCTACCTTTTTTGATTTCTAAATACTTGGGGAAATCCTACTATTGGGAGTTCTGCTTGTATTTGAAAGGTAAAGTCTAGGTGAGCCTTTCAACTTGATGGGTAAAAACAATGTTATAGTGTGAAAAAACAGAGTAATAACATGCAGTCAGCTGAAAGCTATTTCCTTTTCTTCAAGAATAGATTAATTACTTACAGATTCTTAATGGCTTTTATAATGCTAGTTGCTAACCTTTCACTGTTGCGTTGCTTTCTTTTTGTATTGGGTAGAGGGGAGGGAAAGGCTGTGAAAACCTTTAGCAGGAAGACGGAATCAATTTTGTGGGGCGTGAGAAACTCCAAATGAAGAACAGAAGGTTGGGACGTAGACTTGAGGTATCTACAGCTCTACAATACACACACTTTTGTTTTCCTCCTGTCCGTCCTAGGTACCTGTTATCAACACTTCAGTGTAACAGTTACAGACACATCATCTTCACTAGCAGAGCATGAAAACCTCTGGACCTGTTGTTGTTTTTTTAATTAACTGTGCTGATGAAAGCCAAGGGACTGTCAAAGCAACAGCAAGAACACTTCTGTTCATCAGTCAGCCAGGCTGAGTGTAAACACTTCACAAGACTGTGTCTCCTCAAAGAATCTCAACCCCCACCTGGATGTTGCCAAAGATGAAATACATTTTTGCATTGCTTCATGCCGTCTTTTCCTGAGCAATCATGTGGCATTGCTCCACGCTGGGTCTGTAAGTTGTAGGATACAGCCTGCTGGGATTAAATCGATAAAGAACATGAAGCACATTTCACAAAGGCAAGCTGAACTCAATTCTGGTTACAAACATGAAACACAGTAATTGAATTTCCTGGGGAAAAGAAGTCATACTCTAAAGCCAGGAGACCGCATGCCTTTACTTCTAAATTTTTTTTTTTTTTTAAATTGTGTAGGCACACATTTTAACTTTGCAATAGTACCAGGGGCTACTTAACTTGTACAAAACAGTATTGTTAACTGGTACAATTAGAAATGCAAATGTTTAAAATACGGAGTAAGCTGTAGAGTTACATGTGAACCCGGGGGCGGGGGGGAAATTGAGGTTATATGCTTTATCTTCAGACTGACAGAGTACACTTATTTTAGATATCACCATTCCTGGATATATCACCACAGCAAATAGTACTTTTGGGAATAGTCCCATAGTGTTACACCATGATGTGGATTTCATGATTTCCAAGGACATTGCTGACATAGGACTTTTCATTTGAATTAGAGGGAAAAACAATCTTTGGAAGATCCCTACAGTTGTTAGGGTTTGCAATAGCTTGTTCTAACAACATTTAAATTTTGGGTCTAAATCATCCTAACTGTATCTCGTTAACATCAAGTCCAGCGTTGTCCCTGGTATAAACTAATGGGGGTGGTATCTCCATACACAATGGCAGTGTTGGGCTTAAGGAGTCATATTTGGGTTTAAGGAGTTGGGCTTAAGTGTTGGTCTTAAGGAGCTTAAGCTTAAGCTTAAGCGTTGGGTTTAATGAGTCATATTTTTATGAATACATTCATATATCTTCCAGGTTGACCTGCTATGTCCAATATGTAACCTGTTTCTCCTAGGGCTAGGACTTTCTGCTAGTGTACACACAACTTTAGTTATAGCAAATGCCCAGAAGGAAGTCTGTACCTGGTTCCTGAACTTTAATAACTGGAAAAGTATAAATAATAATTTAAAGTTTTCCAGAACATGTCATATAGCTTAAAAGGGAACTGGTCTTGTGGGGGTATCAAATTCACCTGTGAGGTAAATATGCATTTTCAACAGTTCCAATCTGAGTTAGAATTCTTAAACTTTTATGCCCTGAATCCAAATTTGGGCATAATAAAACCCATGTTGAACCAATTCCCAGCTTCTACCAGTTTCCTCAGTTACCACTATATAGTCTGTCTGTCTTTAGAATCTTCTGCTTCCTGAAGCCTGTCACTCATCTCAGCTGCCAATCACAGATGCTTTATACTGCCCCTTATATAGTCACACAATTTAATGGATGCATAGCTCACAGTTCTGACTGGCTGATGAACTGTCCTCTTTCAAATCCTCTTAGTTCATGCAGTCTAGATATACTTATGTATTAAATAGAGAGAGATGAACAACAAAAGCCCAAACCTCTTAAACACACTACCATAACATTTACCACCAATACAATAACTATAAATCATTGCTACAGGTTACATTTTCACTAACTCCAACTAACGCTACTCTGCAGCACTATCAGCAAGTTTGCAACACTACAGACACTGCAACACAGATCAGCACAGAGAGCCTTATGCTGATTAGACACACGTAAGATGGGGATCTTTATTTTTAGCAATTGTTTCTATCTATTCTCCCCTTGATAAATGTGTGCTTCTCTTATTTGCATATTTGAGAGCTGCATGGAGGCAATTGTGGAGACAGATAAATGGGCCAAGTAGGGAGCAGTGACAAATTTACAGTAGGTCCATGTTGTGTTCATGGCATATGCACAAAGAAGTTAAACAAATCACACACTTTTGCTGTAAAGTTGTTCTGAATTCTAAGAACCTTCTGAATTCATTGCAACACCATACAACAACCCCAAAACAGACACAAAGCATTCTGCTCTCTAAAACAGCGAGGCACATCTCACCAAATCTTACTATAGGCTAGCTGTCCGCAGACTAACTGCTGCTAGGCCCAGATTGCACGCTTCCTTGCAGAGACCCCTACACCGCAAACAGGATCAGGAAAACTCCCTGAAATGTGTAAAAGGACAGCTTACAATCTTAACACAGTTTTCAATACACCACCCAGAGAATCTGGCCCAATGTTTTACAGCTCTGACAGCACAGTATGATCTATTAAAGATCCCTTTAAAAAAATCTATAATGTTTATCACTCAGATTAATATAATACTCATGGAACTTTAGATCATTTAAAAAAACTTTCTCACTTGCAAAATTAAATTTCTACAGTGAATTTTCCTTGCCTCATTACTGTGCCAATCTATATTTTTCCAACATGCAGTCTACCCTGAGCAAGCACTGAAGCAATGTGATGATTTATATTTTAGTTACTGACTTACCCCAGATAAGAATATAGTATATTATGCTCCTTATATATTTTCATGCAGTATTTCTGTGCTGAATTACGGAGGGCTTGTCTACACTACCGCTTAAATCGATGTAACTGACGTCAGTCAAGGGTGTGAGAAACACAGCCCCCTAAGCAATGTAAATTACATTGACTTAAAGTGATGTCTATGCCACGCTATGTCAGCAGGAGATGCTCTCCCAGAACATAGCTTCCCCCTCTCGATAAGGTGGAGTAATTATGTTGATGGGAGAGCGCTTTCCCATTGACATAGCACATCTTCACCAGATGCATTACATCGGTGCAGCTGTATCGATGTAGCTGTGCCGATGTAGTGCGGTAGTGAAGACAAGCCCTGAATAATGGTCTAACAGTTGCACAATCATCCAATTCACAAGATCCAGCTGTTCACTAATTTTAACGAAACAGCTGCTGATATATTTTAAAGCTCTACTCCCCATCATTTTTATATAAAATAATTGTATTTAAAACTAACTCAAAATAGCAACACTATTCTATTCATGACTATACAAATTCTCATAGCCCAGTGATTAGGGCAGTCTCCTCTAAAGTGGGAACACCTAAATTCAAATCTCTGCTCCACATCAGGCAGAGAGGGGAGTTGAGCCCAGTTCTCATATCCCATGTGAGTACCCTAACCACTGAGCTAAAAGTTACAAGGTCACTTCCTCCTGCTCTGTGAATGGTGCCTGAGTCCAGAAAAAAAATGTGGCCAAAGTTTTTTGGCAAATTGAGGTAAAATTTGCAAATAGTTTCTGGTTGACTAAAACTGCATTTTTTGGGGGAAATAAACGATCCTTCCATAGACATAGTCCATTTCTAGTTACAGCACAGTTATCAAAGATACCATGAATTTCCCACCATCTCTGGCACAGGAAGTAACTTTGGTAACAGTTGTCAAATGGTGATTATTAATGGCAGACTCTGTACCTGTTTGTGATTCTTTCCCATTTCACAAACTAAACAGAGTTGATAAGGATCATCCCATGAATGGAAAATCTCTGATGAGCACCACCTTGGACCCAAATATCCATGTTTTTTGGAATGTTAAAAATCCAGGTAAAATTTTTTTAGCTCATTTCTAATACCGAACCAATGCACTGGCATTCAGGAAGGGAAAACATTCTTGTTTTGTAGATTTCTGTTGTCTGGGCTTGGGGCTGAATTTTTCCAAGAAAACTGTTCCCAGCCCTCAGGGATAGGCTGGGTCCTACTTTTCATTATCTAGGGGCTCTGTGTACAACAGAAGGTGAGCTAAAATCAAATCATACATCATCAGTTGCCATTAAGGCTTTCACATCTGGAACAAACTGTGCTTCAGTCTGCCCACACCAGATATGAAATATTATTGAATCACACTCATCTACCTTTTCCTTATGAACACAGTAACTATCTGAAGAACTCAGTAGGGGTGTTCTTTTTGATAATGTCTCTTATGTGAGATGCTATTTATCAGAGGAAACGGAGGAACTGCTACGAGACAGAAAGCCTAGACTTATTTTTCTCATTCCAATGTTATAAAAAAAAACCCCTTAAGATACAGAGCTAAGTGCAGTTGGATTCTAGAAAGTCACTAAGGTCTAAGTTTTCAAGTGAATACTTTCATACTCAGATAAATGGCAAAAACAGCACATGAGAGACAAAAACATTTGGAAACTAGAAAATGTGCTAACAGTTAATGGCAAGAACTTTTAAAGTGACCAGTGATTTTTGGTGATTTACTTGAGACCCCTGAAAGGGGCCAGATATTCAGAAATTGCTGAGGATCCATACTGTGAACAATAGGCCCCACACATCTCCTTTAACTTCCAGGCTACTCTCTACTCCTGGGCTACTATGCTGTCTGCACTGTAGGATTTCAGAATGAACCTTTCTACAGTTATTGTTAAGGTTCCACTTTGCCCTGAAGCTACAGCACAGGATGGATGTGCTGGAGCTCCACGGCAAAATAACATTTAATAATTTTCAACTTGAAGATCTGCTTTGTCTGGAGCACAGCACGGGAGGGAGAAAAGAGGCAACAGATCAAGGGAAAGTTAGTAGCAGTCTCCCTTGACCCTGCCAGGAGTTTGAGACTGCTCTACAGAGCTAGTGTTCTCCTCCCTTTCAACCACTCCTCAGCACTCCTTTTCAGTCTGAAACACAGAGCGGCAACAGTGCTACGTGCGATAATTAGGGAAGTGCACGGTTTAACACATTCAACTGCTCCGTCACTCAGCTTTGTGTGTCAGGGCGAGCACAGAGCACTGATCATTGGAGTGCCAGGAGACAAAGAACATGACTGCTGCTCTTTCCTACTGCCTGTAATACTGGTAAGTGAAGGAGAAGAGAACTGGTCAGAAGGGCAGTGGGCAAATGATGATACCCAGAGGTATAGGTCCTGCTCCTTATGATCATCTGGATAGAATGTGGTCCGGGGTGTGGGATCATTTTGTTTCAAGGTACCAGGAAATGTATCACTTGCAACCATTGCCACCAAAATAGTTAAATATCATCTGTGGAAGCAAAGATCAAAACACAAAAATGGCTATGTGGAAACCCTTAAAAACAGCAGCATAGGAGAGCCAATATGGTGCTGGCAGTAGGGTTGTAGTGCCAGGACAATGGCTGTCCTGAAGAAGTGTATGCATCTAATGAATAGCCATAGCAGCAGTGAAACTTGGTGGAAGACTGGTTCCAAATATTATGGGCCAAGTCACGACTCAGAGTCAGGGAACTTTTCTGTTGAAAAAACACTAGCCCAGTAACATATGCTGAAGGGCCAAACAAAAATTAACATTTGCTAACTGGTGGAAGGAAAAACAGTACGCTAGCACAGGCCATGGAGTGAGAAGCAGAGGCTAAGATTTTATTTAAAATGTTCTGCTGTTTTCCAGCTAGATCAGAGATTGAATAAAACCTGGTCTCTGTAAGAAAACAAGTGAATTTGTTTCTGCTGGGTCCTTGATCAGTAGGATCTATCAGGAATCCTAGAAAGATACCATCTGCCCAGAAATATGGAGGAGGTACCATGCAGTGAACGTCTTCTGCTTGCACTTTCACTCCTGTTTTAGAGAATAGGCAGAGCTTCTGTGAGACACTAGTGGACATTTTGGAAGCATCTTCTGACCCACTGATGATGCCTGATAGAGTCCTCCTGATGAAGGAGGACAAGGAGGCAGATACAGACTCAAACTGACTGATGCTGCTCATGACACTTGTTATATCCACTGATGCCCCCCTATGCTACCTAGCACTTCTGGCACAGGGCCACAAGCACAGACTGGTGGGACCACATCACCATGCAGACATGGGATAACCAGCAGTGGGTCCAAAACTTTTTCGTGAAGAAAGCTACATTTCTGCAGCTTTGTGCATAAAGACACACAGGAGGGCGGGTATGCCAGTCCAGAAGCTGGCAGCTATAGCCATGTGGAAGCTAGTTACCCAGACTACTAAAGAGCCATTGCCAACTGGTTTGGTGTTGGAAAGTTGACTGTGGGTAAAGTGGTGGCAGAGGTTTCTGAGGAATCAGGCATGTGGTTTACCCCAAGGTGGTGGCCATTGAAGATACTCCCTGAAGTAAGTGCTGACGTTGAGAAAATGGGGTTTCCAAACTGCACCGGGGCCACTGATGGGAATCATGTACCCATGGTTTGTCATCCCCAAGGAGCATAGGAGTACATAAACTTCAGTGGGTACTACTACATTGTTATGCTGGACCTCATTGTCCACAGAGGCCCATTTATGAATGTCTATGTGAGCTGCACTGGAACAGTTCCTGATGCCAGGATTTTTTCACCAATCAGGAATTTACATTCATGGACAGGCTGGGACACTGTTTATGACAATGTCATTTGGTGAGAATAGAGTTACTGCCCCCATCAGTATTCTGGGGGACCTCCCATGCCCCTTTTGCCTTGGCTTATGAACCCGTACCCTGAGATCAGAGGGCCTGGCAAAAGACGATTTAATTACACTCATAGCAGGTGTAGAATGGTTGTTGAATGTGCTTTTGACAGTTTTAAATCCCATTGGAGATGCCTACAGATGCTATCCACATTACTGTGGCTTGCTGTGCTCTTCACAATCTTTATGAAGCAGACATGAGCCATTTCCTCCTAAATGGACCTATGGCAGCTGGGGGCTGCTGAATTGGCACCCTCAGCCAGAAAGTGCAGCTACCACAGCTGGAGCTCGGTGTACCTGGGCAACAGAAATCAGGGATGCTCTGTGCTCCCACATTATGGACTTGCATGGCCCAATGGAAGAGGTGGGATAGTACCTTAATGAATGTGCCCGGGGTGGGAGGAAAGGGGCTGATTGCTTGTGGAGGCTTGGGGATGGGTGGAGGGTTGATTGCCTGGCAATATACTTATGAAAGACCTGACCACTTATCAAATGGGGAGCAGGTGAGTTGATTCAGAGTGTGGATTGATGTAAGGAAGTGATTGCTGTAGCTAATTGTAGTAAGGAACAGCATTTACATACAAAATTCCCAATTGTCCCATATCATGTGTTTCTATTTATTATTTGAAATACACGTTGTATGATGGGATGCAGTGATAACAATATTTTTTTTATACAATAAAGCAGCTTTGTTTATAAACATTTGTTAGAAAAGTACAAGTTTAACTCATTGCCAGGCAGCTGCCATTACTACAAAACCCCAGTAACAACAAAAGCTTTAAAATAATACCAAAAAAGAAAGTGCAAGACGAAGTACAAACTGTGAAACCAGGTACAAGGCCGAAATTCCCCTAGTATTGCATCGCCCCTGTTCTCCTTTCCCTTCCTTCCACATTTGCTGCACACTTGATGCTAGGAGAGTAGGGTGGAGGTGTCCACCTGGGAGGAGGTCAATATGGATAACGAGATGGGGCGCCAGCAGCTTATAGGGCTCAAATGCACAAGCCCACCCAGCCATGGAGAGGTACCACGGAAAGGACGCAGGCTGTGGTGCAGGTGCAGTAGGAGCTGGTACTCTTGAGGTCATTAGTAGTAGCAGCTGCTCAAACAGTTCTTTCTGCTGGGCTCTGTAATCCTCTCTTAGCCACCGTTCCTGTTCTCAGTCTGTATAGCCAGCCTGAGCCTTTCCTTTTGCCTTTTCTCTAGCTGTAAGTCCCTCTGTCTTTGGTACTGAATGTGCTTGTTGGACCTGTCCAGCACTTCCACCATATGTTCATCATGGAAATGCTTCCGCACTGAACAGTTAGTGAAGATATGTTGACGCAGGCTTCTTCTGCAGCACGGGAAAATTGTGTAGTTACTGCACTCTGCAGAGGTCGAGAGGCCTGGAATAGGACTACACAGAGGGTTACTGCCTCTCATATAGCTCAGTGGAGGAGCACAGAAAAAAAATCCGTGTGGAATTTCAAGGACATAAAATGTTACTTTTCCAAACTGAACGTCAGTATATTGCGAGAGATGTTTCAGGCCACAGAAGCGCCCCGGACACAGCCACAGTGAACGAAGTGCCGAGACAATGGTAAGTTGAAAAAAATTACAGCTGCTTTTTTCCCCTTTGAAAATGGAAGAACAACTTGGGATGGGGCAGCAGTTGGTGGCTGAGCTACAAAAGATTTTTTACCATTTCAGGCATTCCACATTTTGGAGGACATAACAGTTCAAGCTAGATATTATTCCAAGTTGCCGGTGGGAAACCAGCAGTATATGGTCTAGTTATTACTTACTTATCCCTGACTTGAGTGCAGGGGACTGGACTAGATGACCTCTCAAGGTCCATTCCAGTCCTATGACTCTATGATTGTTGGAGTTTAATGGTTCACACCCCTACAGATTTTGTAGAGCCAATTTTGATATATTTGTTGTATTACTGTAACATTCATGTGCGTAACACACACATGTTCTATTTGTGTGTGTGATAAATGAAGGGAGAGGGGTTGCTCCCTTTTATGGACACCCAGCCAACCAGTAGCTACAAAATCCCTCTTAGTAGCTGTTCTCTAATTGCTCTACCTGTAAAGGGTTAAAAAAATCTCACTGCTATCCATAGGTAAAAGGAAGTGAGTGGGCACCTGGCCAAAAGAGCCAATGTGAAGGCTACAAATTTTTAAAATTGAATAAAGACTCCCCTTTTGTCTGTCTGTTGTTCTTCTGAGGAGAGGCGGACAGGGCAGAGCTATGCTGTAAGAGCTTGAGCCGGGTATGAAAAATCATCAGCATCATACCTAGAAACTACTCATTTAAAACCGCAGATACGTAACTAGATCAGGAAATGTCTAGGAAGACGCGCTTAGGTTTATCCCTTTATTTCATTATGGCTTGTGAATTTCTCTGTGCTAACCCCAGGTGCTTTTGTTTTGCTTGTAACCTTTAAGCTGGACCTCAAGAAAGCTATTCTTGGTGCTTAATCCTCATAGTCACTCTTTTAAAATCTAGCAATAGCCTGAGTTCCCAGATGTATTATTTTTTAAATAAAATTTACCTTTTTAAAGAACAGGATTGGATTTTTGTGTCTTAAGACGTTTGTGCACGTTGTTTAATTAGCTGGTGGCAACAGCTGATTTCTTTTTTTGTTTTCTTTCTCAGCTCTTCTCAGGAGGGCTGATGAAAGGGCTGGAGGGTAACCCACAGGAAGGAATTCCCAAGTGCATCTTCCTGGGTTCTCAAAGGGGTTCTGCACTTGGGTGGTGGCAGCATCTGCCCATCCAAAGTCAGAGAAAAGCTGTAACCTTGGGAGTTTAATACAAACCTGGAGTGGCCAGTATTAATTTTTAGAATCCTTGCGGGCCCCCACCTTCTGCACTCAAAGTGCTAGAGGGGGAATTTGCCTCAACAGTGTGGGAAAAAAAATAATGCTCACCCACCCCCAAACCCCAACCTTAACCCACCATACAAGAGACTTTAGAAGAACAGAGAATGTCTGACAGGCTTATTAGCTTTTTAAAAAATGTTCAAATAAAGTTGCCATGAAATTAACAACTGTTGTGCATCTGTGAAACTGTGACCTGCTTTGTTACCATTATGCATGATCGTTTTATAAAGCTGTGTACTACAACTAGAAATCATCGAGCAATGATATTCTGCACTGAGTAATTACTATTCACCAATTTACCAGGTGGCTGAATTTATCTTTTATCCAGCATTTTTTTTCTGTGCTAAATAGCAAAGTTCAGTCTATTTCCTATGTCTTTTTGTGACAAAGAGCTGATTTTAGCTAGCTAAACCTAATACATCACAGCTGCTAGTAGAGGAAACAGATAGACGAGCAGTTCTGAATATCAACTTTCTGAGAGTCCAAGGTCTTCTGTGAAATGCAGATATCTAAGTGTGCTGAGCTAATAACTGTTATAGTGGACTTGCAGATAAGAAAAAAAAAGTTTATCATTTAAAGCAATTTTGGTCCCACACAGGATGTAGGGAGTCATTTTCTCATTTCCAGCTGAATCTTTCCTAACCAGAAGACTCCTAACTAGAAAGTGTCCCATGAAATTATATGTAACAAGGAGCCAATATACAACTATTTTCTCTCTTTTATAACATTACTGTTACCCAAAGAGAGTATCACTTGCATTACAACATTCATCCAAGCGTGTGTAATGCTGCTATTTCAGAAATGCACTTCATTTCCATTCCTTGTTACTTAACTTAGTCTGCTATTGGCCCCAAAGAGATTTTATTATGACAAATATAATTGATTTTCTTTTCTGTTTTAAATGGATACATTTGGAACTCGTGAAAGTGAGGGGCAAAGCAGTGGTAGCTTAAGGAATTGCTGGTGTCAGGCAGGTGCAGCTGTGGAAGCTTCTGCCAGCATCTCTGTTAAAGCAGCTGAATCCTGACCTGCAACAACTCCTGCTTTATCAGTCTTTAAGCTAAGAGCACCCCCAAGTCTGCAAGATCTTTGGGGCATTTTAAAACTTGTTGGTATTTTGGTACAATTATACCAAATTGTAATTTGGTCATTATAGTAATCTTGTCATTACAGTAATCTTATTAATAAATACATTACAACAAATACCTTTTTTGATGCCCTACCAGCAGGTATTAGTATTACCAGAAGTTCCAACATCATGACCCATGTTAAGGGCTTTCCCTTCGTCCTCTCCTGGCTCTTGTCACACAGACAGAAAACAGAAGACCAGAAGTCCAAAGTACAGTCAATGTGATGTTTATTGGGGTTAATCAAGCAAGCATATCCATAGTTCTGTATGCCACAGAGGCTTCCCTGTGTTCCCCTTTCCCTTCCTTAGCAGGCATAATTATACCTGTAGTGCATGCCCTGGGTCTCACCCCTTACAATTTATGGTGATGTTCCACTTTGAAGGGTCTTGGTACCACCTCTTTTGTATCCCATGGGAGGGATAAGGAATGAGGTTGTGTACTGGCCAAGGCCAGGCTTTGCATTGGCTTTTAGTGTTTCTTATACCTCCCCCCCCACCACATCCCTCTTGCCTCTCCCAACTGGTTGCTTGACCTTGTCTCAGGAGAGGAGTTGAGGCAGGACTGTCCCTCAAGTGTACACTTGTATATTAAACTCTCACTCTACCCAGCGACATGTTAGCTCTCTCTCTTTTCACCCCAGCTGCTTGTGGACAGACGTAACACACAGTGTCTTTGTTCACACACATTAGTAAGAATATACATATATCAAAAGTCAAATGGGAAAACAAGACCCAAAATTATATCCCAGGCAAATATACAGGCCTGAATACATTACCTAACAACTTCTAACAACCCAGAACCAATACGTCACGAGAGTCCCCGCCAACATATCATAAGATTGGTTAACAAAAATATGAAATCATGTGTTGGTTTTTTTGGAGGGGGGTTTTCTATATTCTGATTTTTGAACTCTTCCTGCCCAGCCCACAAGTATATATGTCAATTAGTATTGCCAGCTCTCCCAAACGTAAGGAGATTTTGGACCCAACACTCCTACATCAACTAATTATGCAGCTTGTCAGCCCTACATCAATGCAGCTCAGGAGGCTTTTTACCCTCTTTCAGATCTGAGGGGGGCAGCTCTCAGGTCTTTCCCCCTCCCTCCCAGGGCTAGGGGAGAGGAGCTGCTCCAGCTGAGTTCCTCTTCTTCCCTTTCCCAGGCCTGGTGTTGCAGGGATGTGGGGAGAGAAGTCGGGAGACAGAGAGGGAAGGAGGTATAGAGCTATCCAAGCTTCTGGGCTCTTTTCTGTTCCCTTCTATCTTTCCCCTTGTGAAAGTGGTACAGCTGTTCTCCGAACCTCCTCCCCATCCAAACTCCTGAAACAGCTTTGATTGGCTGCTGTTCTCCAGGAGATGGGGAAGGACTCTAATCAGAGGCAGGTTTTCCTTTTGGCAGTTTGAAAGTTGCCTGAAAACTGCAGCTTTTCCTTTCTCTGGGAGACTAACTGCAGCAGGGGCCAACATTCATTAATGGCAATAAAATCACAAGCGTCGTTGCCAATGTCTGGTCTCAAGTCTAAAAGGACCAAAAGCAAGGCTGCAATTTTTAGAAGCAGCCACTGATTTTGAGTGCCTTTGATTTTGGCTAGAAGATACCTTTGACCTGATTTTTAAAAAAATGTTGAGTGTCTGCTGCCCCCACTAGCTTTCGTGGGATCTGGGGGTGAAAATCAGAGGCAAAGATCTCAAGTTGCACATGCAGGAACTGAGATGCTTCTAATTTGTGATGTCATGTAAAAAAAAAAAAAAAAAGAGCGGCCAGTCTGCTATGATTTTTGCTATTTTAGTTTACTTACAAAGTTAAGCCTCTATTGTGCAATGAGCAAGGTGGGGGATCTGATGCCCAAATGGAGCTCATTGTAGGACCAGGGCCTTAGAAAGAAAAAGTCAGACATGTAATTTCAGTAATTCCACTGTACTCTACTTAACTTTGAAAATTAGTTAGAATGCATCTTGATTTCAGCTACGTTAGTGAGATAAGACTGACAATGTACATGCTTGCCACCTGTGTTACTGAAAGTGCAAAAAGCCAGAAAAAGGGAAGATTTTCTGTTAAATTTTTGTTAACACTGATCCCTCACTTAATGGATTTTCACTTGTATTTGTTGTGCCATTTGATTTATTAGAATTTTCCTGCTGTTCCCTTATCATAGTGTGATCTTCTATAGGAAAAAAAAAGCAATTTAAAAAACTTATTGTGGCTTGAAGGCATATTATGCTTGAGCTAGTGAGATATCCAATAGAAAATACACTTGCATTTCAAATGGTCAATTTGATGAAGTGAGTGAAGCTAGTTTACATACGAAATGATACAAATGGCTATTTTATGTCACAAAATAACCAACATGTTATAAGGAGATCAGGGCACCTGTTTAAAGTGCCATTTTCCACATACGCAAATATGATCACTTATGTATACAGACAGCTGAAGTATGCAGTGAACAAAATTTGTATGAAGTCTCTAAGATTAGTAGGCTAATTAAAGTAATATTTCATTATGAAAGGAAGGAAAAAAAACAGCAATTAGCCTAATGCTTTTGCTACTCAAAGAACATGATTTTTCTTAATTCATTTTTTCATTTCCCACTTATCATTGAAAATAGATTCTAAACACTTATTAGCCAGATCCTCAGCTAGTGTAAATTGACATAGGTCCATAGACTGCAATAGAGCAATGCTGAGTTACACCAGCTAAGGATCTGTCCCTGTGTACTTTGTTTTTGGCAATTCTTTAGCAAGAAATAGAACAGAGAAAATGTTTCACTGAGTTAGGAGACTGAGAAAAAATGGCACTATAAGTGTTTCTATTTCTTCCAAGATTAGACCTGTGAATGTTTTCCTTCCTGCGAGTGAGGGATCACATTTCTTCACTTTGCCTAGAGTTGTTTAGGGCAGAAAAGTCATAATTACTGGGCCAGATCCTTATGCCTACTCTTTTCTCTTATTCCTTTCCTAGGAACTGCTCTTCACAGTGGAAGGCTTCATTGCATAAAACAAACGGTTTTAAAACAGGTATATTTTAAAAAGCGACATGTAAAATTTGCCACCCTTACTCCAATAACAATAAGTCATTAGGGGATGTGCATTAAATAGGTGGTTGGCACACTTTTGGGTGGTTGAAGACACTCTGCTTTCAGTTATGTGCTCTACAGTTCATTGACAGTGTACCCAATAATCTACTGTTGTGCCTTATAAGCCTTGCTGGCTCTGCTTTACTAAAAGGGGTATAAAGCAATAGAAACTCATTTTGGTAACTAAAGTGAGCGTATAGAACTGAATATACATGGGAGCAAAGCAGATCCGTTGAGTAAGAAGAGGGGTTTTCTTTTGTTTTTTTTCCCCAAAGTAGATTTGCATTTTGGATGAAATTCACTCCTGTGCAAAGATCCAGCAGAAGCAATAGCGTGGGGGGGGAGGGGGGAAGCAGGGGGAGTGGCTGCTCCCCCACTGAGCAGAAGCCACGCCTTTTTTGTGCTCTGATGCCTTTTGCTCCTACGCTTCAGCCGGAGCGGAGCATTTTTTTTTTGCTCCCGGCGTCTTTTTTTGCTCCCAACGCTTTTTGCTCCTGGCGCCTTTTTTTTAGCTCCGCTTCCCCTGTGCTCTAAACCTGGCTACGCCACTGAGCAGAAGGCATATAAAACTACTGAAATCCCACTTATTAAGCCCTATTTCACCAAGAAAACTTCAGGCTTAGTATAGAAGCCTGTCCCATGCATATGAGACCAAAAGATAAGCACCTGCTGTAATCCTGCATAGAGTTGCTCAAACTTTTCTGGGACTCTGTTCCACAAAATATCTTTTACTAATTTTAATTTTTTTGCAGGAATTTGCTGGGGTTTCTTTTGCCCTATGGGCTGATAACTTCAAGGAAGTCTACTAGTTCATCCATAATTATTAGCACTGAAACTGATGTTATAAAACAAAAGCTATTGGGTATATGCATTTGAATTAGAACAAGTTGGAAGTATTGTGAGTACATGGTACATAAAGTCAGAGACTTTGAGAAAGGTCAAAGTGGAAGAGTACTTAAAAAGACACAGTATCTTGTGTCTTCTGACAGGAATAGTCAGTGAAGTGAGGGATAATAAATGAAAAAATAGCATTAAATATAATTTGCCTTACTGTTATCTGGCTTCTTAGAATATGAGAATGCTACTTCACTTTCTCTGTGCTGTGTACTGTAGAAACAGAAGTCCACCCACTGGGATCTATTGCACCTACTAAACCTTTATTCCAGTGATTCTCAAACTTTTGTACTGGTGACCCCTTTCACATAGCAAGCCTCTGAGTGTGACCCCCCTTATAAATTAAAAACACTTTTTTATATATTTAACACCATTATAAGTGCTGGAGGCAAAGCGTGGTTTGGGGTGGGCTCGCGATCCCCCATGTAATAACCTCATGACCCCCTGAGGGGTTCCAACCCCCAGTTTGAGAACCCCTGCTTTATTCCAAAGTACAAGTAATACAGATACAGTTTTACAAATCTGGAAAAATTTTAATGGAATACTAATGTTACTGTGATTCCTACTGGAGTATCTTTACACTGTGTATCGTGACAAAGTTCCTCCTCTACCTCGGTGGGTCCTGCGCTTATAGGCGGATTTTGCTTGCCTCAGAGATCTTTCCTTCTGGTAGAACCCACAGTCCAGGTCAACTCCTCCTGTGTCTGATCAGGAGTTGGGAGGTTTGCGGGGAACCCGGGCCCGCTCTCTACTCCGGGTTCCAGCCCAGGGCCCTGTGGACTGCAGCTGTTTAGGGTGCCTCCTGGAACAACTACACGACAGCTACAACTCCCTGGGCTACTTCCCCATGGACTCCTCCCAACACCTTCTTTATCCTCACCACAGGATCTTTCAGCAGTACGCCCTCTCACTCTCAGCTCCTAGTGCCTCTTGCTCCCAGCTCCTCACACGCAACCTCCTTCCACAGCTCCTAACATCCGCCCTTCACTGACTAACTGGGAGGCTTTTAACTAGTTACAGCCAGCCCTTGATTGGCTTCAGGTGTCCCAATCAATCTAGCTATCTCCACTGCTTTTTCTAGAAGGATCTTAATTGGCCCCAGGTGTCTTGATTAACTTGGAGCAACTGCTATTTGGTTAACAAGGTACCAGGGATTTGTTTAGCGTGGGGCTAACATACTGTTTCCTCACCACTTTCCTATAGCCATCTGGCCTTGCCCCATCACATATCCCCCCCCTCTGCTCAACACCATAGAGTTGGGCAGCTTGGGACGCCAAGCAGTGTGCTCTTGACAGACCATCAGCATTGCCATGGTGGCATCCAGCCCTGTGCCGTATGCGGAACTGGAACGGTTGAAGGGATAAGAACCACCTGGTGACCCTGGCATTCTTTTCCTTATTCCGCTGCATCCACTGGAGGGGTGCATGGTCCGTCACAAGAGTAAATCGCCGGCCCAAGAGGTAATAACGCAGTGTCTCCATGGCCCATTTGACAGCAAGGCATTCTCTCTTGACTACTGCGTACTTCTGTTCTCTTGGGAGCAGCTTTCTGCTTAGGTAGAGGATTGGGTGTTCTTCTTCTCCAACCATTTGTGACAGAACCACCCCCAACCCCACCTCGGAAGCATCTGTTTGTAAAATAAATTCCTTGTTAAAGTCTGGGGCTATAAGTATGGGGTCATTACAGAGGGCCGTCCGAAGGTCTATGAATGCCCTCTCCGCTGCATCAGTCCACTTCACCATGTCTGGACCTCGGGCCTTCACCAGGTCCGTTAGGGGACTTGCCCTAGTGGCGAAGTGTGGAATAAAACTTTGGTAATAGCCTACCATGCGTAAGAACGCACGGACCTGCTTCTTTTGGGTCGGCCGGGGCCAGTATTGAATCACCTCTAGCTTATTCGTTTGGGGCTTTACTATGCCCCTTCCTACAATATAGCCCAGGTACTTAGCCTCTGCTAGCCTTATGGCGCATTTAGCAGGATTAGCGGTGAGGCCAGCCCGCCTTAAGGTGTGCAGTACTGCCTCAACTTTCTCCAAGTGGGTTCCCTAGTCTGGCGTATGGATAATGACATCATCTAGGTACGCAGCTGCATAACTAGTATGGGGGCGCAGCAGTTTATCCATGAGGCGCTGGAATGTGGCCGGGGCCCCATGTAACCCGAAAGGAAGGACTGTATACTGGAATAGCCCATCCGGGGTGGAAAACGCTATCTTTTCTTTAGCTTCTTTGGTCAGGGGAATCTGCCAGTACCCTTTTGTCAGATCTAGTGTAGTCAAAAATCGGGCACTACCCAGTCAGTCAACCAGTTCGTTGATGTGTGGTATGGGGTATGCATCAAATTGGGATACTTCATTCAGTCGGCGGAAGTCATTACAGAATCTTGTGGTACCGTCAGGTTTAGGCACTAGAACGATTGGACTGGACCACTGACTGTAAGATTCTTCAATAACCCCTAATTCTAACATTTTCTTTACTTCAGCCTTGATTTCTTCTCTTTTGGCTGCTGGGATTCGGTAGGGTCTCAATGTTACCTTGGCTCCGGGGATCGTGCAGATATGGTGATAGGACTCAGTTGTCCGCCCAGGTTTTGTAGAGAACACATCTCGGTTTCAATTAATCATGTCGTTTGCCTCTATCTTTTGGGTCGGCGTCAAATCAGGTGATATCCTTACTTGCTCGTGTAAGTTTTCCTCCTGGGGAAGGGTCTCCTGGGTGACTAGGCATGCCTCTCGATCGTGCCAAAGTTTTAGAAGACTGATGTGGTAAATCTGCTCTGGTTTCCTGCGGCTTGGCTGCCGCACCTTATAGTTCACCTCTCCCACGGCTTCGATCACTTTGTAGGGTCCCTGCCACTGGGCCAACAGTTTACTTTCTGCTGTGGGCACCAGGACCATCACTCGATCCCCTGGTTGGAACCGTCAAAGCTTTGCTTGGTGGTTGTAATGGGTTTGTTGGGTCTCCTGTGCTTTCTCCAAGTGTTCTCGTACAATAGGTGTAACTCGAGCCATACGATTTCTCATCTGCAGCACGTGCTCGACTATGTTCCTTCCTGGATTTGGCTCCTCTTCCCAGGCTTCTCTAGCTATATCCAATATGCCCCGGGGGTGGTGCCCGTATAATAGTTTGAACGGTGAGAAACCTGTGGAGGCTTGCGGAACCTCCTGGATTGTGAACATGAGGTAAGGTAATAGGGTATCCCAATCTTTCCCATCCCAGCTCACCGCTTTCCTGATCCTGGCCTTGAGGGTCCTATTGAACCTTTCCACAAGGCCATCTGTTTGCGGGTGGTAGACAGAGGTCCGTAGGGCTTGTACATGGAGTAATGAACAGAGATCTTTCATCAACTTGGACATGAAAGGTGTTCCTTGATCAGTCAATATCTCCTTGGGTAGCCCATCTCGGGCAAAGATCTGTACTAGCTCCTTAGCTATGGTTTTGGAAGCCGTGTTGCGTAGGGGAACGGCTTCCGGGTACCGGGTTGCATAATCCAGTACAACAAGCACATGTTGGTGGCCCTGAGCTGTCTTCTCAAGGGGCCCTATCAAATCCATGGCTATGCGTTCGAAAGGAACCTCTATTATTGGAAGAGGTATCAAAGGAGGTGCGGGCGAGGACTATGTAACTGACACTCCGGACAAGAGGTGCAGTATCGCCGGACATCTTCATGTACTCCTGGCCAGAAGAACCTCCGCAGGATCCGTGCCTGGGTTTTCTCTACCCCTAGGTGTCCTCCAAATAGCTGACTGTGGGCGAGGCTCAATATGGCTTTTTGATGTTTTTGTGGCACCAGAATTTGTTGTATCTCTTGCTCCTGCATTTGCACCACACGGTACAGGAGATCTTTCTTCACTATAAAGTAAGGTCCTGGACCCCGGACCTTCCCATCCACGGGTATCCCATCTATCTCGGCCACCTCTTTCCTGGTGTTATCATATCTAGGGCCCTCTGCCTTGTCCCGCCCGAAAGTCTCTCTCCCGGGACTAACCTGCCCGAGCTCCCAGGGGCTGGCTTCTGTTGCTTTCAATGGCTCATTTTCATCATGGCTGGGGCCAGCCTCCGGCTCACCTTCCGTGGTGGTAGTTTCTCTGGCTGCTCGTGTCCGTCTGCCTACTAGGGCGATCTTCTGGCCCTGGACCAGGATCCGGGTTCCCAAAGCTTTTGCAGCCTTCCTCTCTTTGTCTTCCGGGTCTTTTGGGGGGCTGAGAACAGATCCTGAGAAAAATCAGTGAACATCAGTGACTAGTTGCTGCCCTCAGGGTCCCCACCTCCCTCCAGCCTCTCTGGGGAGAGTAAATTATCAAACCCTGGATAGTCCCTCCCAATGACTACAGGATACGGGAGTTTAGGAACTACACCCACTGTTACCTCAATGGGGGTCCCCTGAACCTCCATCTCCACTGGGATGGTGGGGTAATGGCTCACGGCCCCATGCACGCACGTCACTGCTACACGTTTGGCTTGTAGCAGCTGGCTACTTTTTACCAGCTTACCCGATATGAGGGTGATTGCACTCCCGGAGTCCACAAGCGCTATAGTCTCTACTCCGTTTATCTTCACTGGTCTGGTGTAGTTATGCAGGGCTAATGCGACACCCGCAAGGTGGATAAGGGAGCACGGGACCTCCCAATCCCCCAAGTTACATTGCATAGGCTCCTCGGTGCTGGGACACTGTGCAGCAATGTGTCCCCACTCCCCGCAGGCATAACATCTGTATAGAACCCTAGGCGTTCCCCGGTCTCTTGGTTTGGGAAGTCTAACATCACAATCTTCTTCCCCCTCAGTGCTCCGACGCTTTATGGCCTCTGGTGGGCCTTCAGCCCCTCTCTTTTTCCACCTGGGCCCTCCTGGTGGCCCAGTCACTCGAACTCTAGGGCTTGGTGCTGCTAGTTTAACCCGGGGTTCTGTTTCCTTAACTGGTCGGGTCAGCTCCCTTGCCGTCCTTCGCCTCTCTACCATTGCCACAATCTCATCATAGGTGGAGGGTTCGTTCTGACTTACCCATGTGCGAAGGTCTGGCGGTAGTCCCCTTATGTATCGGTCGATGACCAGAACCTCTAGTATCTCTTCTGGACTCCGGGACTCAGTTTGCAACCACTTTCGTGTGAGATGGATGAGGTCATACAATTGGGACCACGGGGTTTTGTCTTCCTGGTACCTCCACTCATGATACCGCTGGGCCCGCACTGTGGTTGTTACCCCAGATCTGGCCAGGATCTCTGCTTTCAGCTGGGGGTAGTCTGCTGCAGCCTCTTCAGGCAGATCATAGTAGGCCTTCTGGGCCTCCCCACACAGGAATGGGGCTAGGATGCCAGACCACTGATCTCGAGGCCAGGCCTCCCATAGGGCTGTCCTCCCAAAGGCCAGGAGATATGCCTCTGTGTCATCGTTCCCTGTCATTTTCTGCAGGCAATTGCTGGTCCCATCATGGCCATGGTTCATATCCGTAAGGGCCTTCACTTGGTTTACCAGTTCCCGCAACATAGTACGGTCTTGAGCGGCCTGGTCCATCAACAGGTGATTGGTCTCCTGCTGCAGCCGCACTGCCTCCTGTTGGGCAGCTGCCTGGAGATGGGTAGCCTCCTGCTGGGCAGCCATGGCTTGTATCAGTGCCCGTACTACATCTTCCATTGTGGTGAAAAAAAACAAAAAAAACCCGCTCCCCCCCCCCTTTTTTTTTAAAACACCCCTCTCCTTCCGCCACGCTGTGCACACCAAATCCCACCCCTGTCACCAGTTGTGACAAAGTTCCTCCTCTACCTCGGTGGGTCCTACGCTTATAGGCGGATTTTGCTTGCCTCAGAGATCTTTCCTTCTGGTAGAACCCACAGTCCAGGTCAACTCCTCCTGTGTCTGATCAGGAGTTGGGAGGTTTGCGGGGAACCTGGGCCCGCCCTCTACTCCGGGTTCCAGCCCAGGGCCCTGTGGACTGCAGCTGTTTAGGGTGCCTCCTGGAACAACTACACGACAGCTACAACTCCCTGGGCTACTTCCCCATGGACTCCTCCCAACACCTTCTTTATCCTCACCACAGGATCTTCCAGCAGTACACCCTCTCACTCTCAGCTCCTAGTGCCTCTTGCTCCCAGCTCCTCACGCAACCTCCTTCCACAGCTCCTAACATCCGCCCTTCACTGACTAACTGGGAGGCTTTTAACTAGTTCCAGCCAGCCCTTGATTGGCTTCAGGTGTCCCAATCAATCTAGCCATCTCCACTGCTTTTTCTAGAAGGATCTTAATTGGCCCCAGGTGTCTTGATTAACCTGGAGCAACTGCCATTTGGTTAACAAGGTACCAGGGATTTGTTTAGTGTGGGGCTAACATACTGGTTCCTCACCACTTTCCTATAGCCATCTGGCCTTGCCCCGTCACAGTATATAATAGACACATTCGTACTGTAAAGCATTTTACATATGAAAATGGTCTCCTACAACTGTCTCTATATATGCGTTGTCTGTGAGCAATACAGATTAAAAATCAGTTTAATATCTGTCTCAGTGAGATTTCTCTGTGAAAATCCTGAACTGTAAGAAAAAGTGCAAAATAAACTCTAGCTCCAAGTCTGAGATTTGAAGTTGATTTTTAGATGAAATAAGAAAAGAAACAAACACTTTTGCATCCAAAGCCTATCAGGAGAAATGATCCAATTCAGCTTATCTTAGAGATTCACTTAAATATAAATACACAACCAAAGAAGAAACAAACATGGTTTTGAAAGTTACAGTAGATACAACATGACTAGAAAAAATGTATTAGATGCTGACATCAGAAATCTACTCCAGGTTATGAGAACTGGTGGTGTACAGAGATTTTGCTGAATAAGTAATGATTTATTATTCCCATTTGATATTTTTCAAGTCAAAGCCAATAAAATGATCATCATTATTGTCTGACTTCCTGCAGCTCTCTTCTGAGCAGAATCTTAAAAAGATTTCAGACTGATTTAAAAAAAGAAGACAGGAAAATGGTAAGCAAACTGTTCTCCATTTCTCTAAGCAGTGGCTCTCAACCATTCCAGACTACTGTACCCCTTTCAGGAGTATGATTTGTCTTGCATACATCCAAGTTCCACCTCACTTCAAAGCTACTTGCTTACAGAGACATAAAAATACAAAAGTGACACAGCACACTATTACTGAAAAATTGCTTACTTTCTCATTTTACCATATAATTATAAAATAAATCAATTGGAATATAAATATTGTACTTACATTTCTGTGTGTAGTATACAAAGCAGTATAAACAAGTCATTGTCCATATGAAATTTTAGTTTGTACTGGCTTCGCTAGTGCTTTTTATGTAGGCTGTTGTAAAACTAGGCAAATATCTAGATGAGTTGATGTACCCCCTGGTAGACCTGTGTACCCCCAGGGGTACACATACCCCTGCTTGAGAACCACCGCTTTAGAACATGCCTTCTTTATCGATTTCTTAGTTAAAACATCTAGCAGATTAATATTGGGAAAGCTTTTCTTCATTAGATTATTTCAAATGCTGTAGACCCTCTCAAATTAATGGAATTAAGACAAAGGATTAGAGCTCTTTAATCCTTACCATCTCCTTTTGTTTGAGGACCTAGGATCTTCACTGGAAAATAAATTACATCCTTCCTAAAGATTTGTTTTTTCTGCAAGGCCTTGAAACAATAGGTCTCCTTCTAGGCATCCCTCACGGCCTCAGGGCAGCCATTTGCTTGTTTCAGTTACCTGTTGTGCATTGTGTTACATTAAGATAATAAACTTTTCAGGGCAAGGGCTTGCTTCTGTCTGTACATTGCTTAGAACAGTGTGGTCCTGATTATAGCTAGTCAACTGGAAGAGAAATACTCATGCCCATTGCCAGTGCCCTTGTACCAGGGCCCTCTGGCTCCTGCCTCTGCTCTGCTCCTGACTTCTGATCCACAAACTGCTCAGAGACCTTCATGCTGGTCAAACACCTTGTGTAGTTTATTTACAATATCTGTACCCACCAACTTCATACTCTATATCGCTCTGCTCCAACAGTCCTAGGGAGCTCCCAGCTCCTGCAACAAGCAGGGAAGATCAATCTCTCTCCTCCCCCTGCTGCCTACTTTCCCACCCCCTTCTAGTGACTCTTGTGCCTATTTGTAGCCTTTGTCCAATGGCTTAATTAGCTTTCCAGCTTTCCTCCACCCACAAATTAGGCACAGCTTTGTTTAGTCAGTTCCATACTGTATTGTTTGATTGGCGCTGCTGTGACCAGAGGGCTGGCTCCTGTGTTCTTGCCTAGCACTCTGTCACAGCTCTACATTTAATTTTTTTTTTAACTTCCCTGAGCCAAATTCCAAATCCCACTCTTTTGAGGTAACAACTCCCAGATGAAAGAGGCTGTGCAGGATGTATTCAAGCCACATCAGTCTAATTGACAAGACATCTAACAAAAAATTAGGGACAAATTCTGCCTTCAGATTTGCTTGGGCAGCTCCCATTGAAGTCAATGTTGTGTATGCCTGTGTACGAACCGGAGAACAAAATTTGGCAATTCAATGGCTTCTGTTGACAAAGCCTTTGAAATTCTTTTCTACAATTTTGGTGGATATAAATTAGCAAGTGGTGCCTTTTTTTTTGTACCTTTATTATTGTCAATGGGCCAAAATCCAAACCTTTTATCTGATCTTCTCTGGAATTTAGTGCTTCTGAAAGAACCCAGAGCCACATTAACCTAGGTTTTAATTTTTCAAAATCTAAACCATGCTTCCTTAGGTTTACAGATATAGCCATGATTTACTTTACTAAGAGAAGAAGGGAGTTCCAGCCCACTCTGTTATTGGAACTGCTGCCGTCCTGAAACCAGGGACTAGAGGCAGAGCTTCTGTCCCAGTACCATGCTGTTTTTCAGTGGACACTTCCTTGCCCTTGATGTCAGTATCTCCTTGTCACACTTTTCCTTTATTTTGGGTAATTTTAGAAAAGGGAACATTGCTGCCAGGGGGATAGGTCTGTTTTCTGTGTGTGTGTATACATGTACATACGTGTGTGTATTTATTGACTTGAGTTCTGCCATATTTGTCTCATTCCTGGAAGAGACGAGTCCTTAAGCATGAGCAATCTATATGGCTTGAGTAGGATCAACATTATTCCATGGGGGGAGGGGGAATTATGTTATTAATAAACAAATGGTCTGCAAGACAACTTAACACACCTCCAGTCTGAGACTTCCCTCTGGGCTTGGTTGTTCATAGGGCTTTTAGCTCAAGGCTGCTCAGTTCACCCCCTAGGTCTCTCAGATCCACTAGCCCATTGTCAGGTCAACCCAGAGGAACTCTGCTTCTCCCTTTTAATTCCCTCAGGCTGGAAGGGCCTCTTTGGATTTGATATTATGGCAGATGTTGAAGGGAAGGGAAGGGTGGAGTGTAGCAGGGCAGGGCTGACTTCATCTTCTGTCTGCAGGACAGACCATGAACTCCTTCCTGTCCTGATTCAGTGTGGGGACTGATCGCCCCCTCACATTCACTTTGTGTGACAAGTCTTTTGCTAGAGTCCTTTTCAAATATATTTTTAAACGCTTATTTGAAGCACTTTCTTTGCTTGTGTGACTGGAAACTGGTGCATATCTCACAGTCTCAGGAAGGAAACTATTTATTGTAATTGTTCATGAATCATGATCTGAAAATCAAGTTGATTTTATTTTAGAGCACTAATTTGTTCCAAATATACTTATGAGTTATTCATACTTAAGTTTCTGCATAATGGAGGCCACTATGGTAAAAAAAAACAACTCTAGAAAACTTCATGACACCCAACTTCCTCTGACATCACCATCACAACAGGAGGTAAATAAAGTTTGTGAGTATGTATCTATATAAGTATGTGTCACGATAAGGATGGAGGTAAATCATGTGTATTAGAGAGCCTCAATTATTAGATTAGGTTTTCCAATAGGATGAAAATATGGTGATTTATATTTGCATTGGTAGTCATGCAGCAGAGGTTTTTTTTGTGTGAAAAACATGCCATTTTTGTATTTATAAAAATGTAGGGACCTAGAATACAGCAGAAGACAAAAATCCAGTCACTAATCAGGCAAGCTCTTTGACACAAGAGGAGGCTATAGAACGTGAAGCAACATTGAGTACACTATTGCTGCAAAGGCTAATCATGGGAGCTTTACAAGAAGTCTTGCTAGGGGCAAGACTCTGTCAGTAAATCAGTTGCACAATATAGAAGAAAGTACAACATACATTTCTAAAGTCTATTGGCGTTTTGACCTTGTTAGTGTGTAATTCTGATATTAGATTGGTACCCTAGGAGACAGCTGCAGACTGTAGTCGTTAAAATTTGTTGTTCCTGATAACTCAAATGGATTAATATACTGGGCACAGTAATTACATTATATCTAGAATTCCCTTGGAATTCTAATGCAAATATTTTTCTACTTCCTGTCCTTAATTGCTATGTAGTTTTGCCAAGTTATTTTCAACAGCATAATCCGGTTGTATTTCATTGATGTGTGTATGTGTCATATATGAGAGAGCAAGAGAAGAGATGGTCATAATTTTTTGTTCAAAACTTTGTCAATTAAAATTGGCCTTTTATGAAAGCCAAATACTTTCCAGGAAAGCCTGTTAAATGTTTTCCACTTTTTCTCAAAATGGAAAATTTTGAAATTTCAAAAATGTTTTAATTTTAATTTTATTTTTCCCTCCTCCCCTTATTCCTTTCTGACACTGATTGCAATAGAATGAATTATGTTGTTTGTTGTTTTGTTTTTACACTTTCATTTTTCCTTCTGCCTGCCTTTCTTCCTATGCCTTTTCAAACTTCCTCAACTTTGATAAAACTTCAGAATAGCAAGAGGAAAAATGAAAATCTGTAATATTGATATTGTAATTTTCAAAACTGCCTCAACTTTGGACACAGAATTACAATGTTTTCTTTATCCTTTTGCCACTTACAAGCATCCTCAACTTTGAAAAAGTTAAAGTTACAGTGTAGAAAAAGGAAACCAACCATCGAACCCTCAATATTCATTCTCTTGCATTCAGTGGCAAAGGGAAACGGGAAAAAAAAAATCAAATCCCAACTTTAAAAATGTTTCAATGTTCAAAATGGAAACAAATTTCACTTTGAAATAAGTGATTTTGTTTTGAAATTTTCTATTGAAATTTTTAAAAAATGTATAAAAAAAGTTTCCCCATGAAAAATTTCATTTTCAACAAAATCCAACTTTTGGGCAGGAAAATGTTTTGGTCAAAAAATGTCAACCAATTCTCTAGACTGCTCTTGTATCAGATAATTTCATGCACATTGCCCCAAAAAATGAGAATTCCACAACCTTGAGACACCTCATTTTCCCCACATGGTGTCAGTCAGATAGGGCATGAACAGAGAGGTGTCCTCTCTTATTAAGGTGTACTGCAAAGGGCCATGGCTGATAAGTACAGGGAAGAAGCAAAAAAGAACAAGGAGACATGAGTTTGTGGGCTTGTGGGTAACACATAGCCTTTGGGGAAAATTGCAGAGGAGCCAGCCAGAGACGTTAGCTGGTAAAAGCACAAACAGCCAAAGGCATAACTTCTGGACATTCAAAGAACTTTCTACAGTTCTGACTGGACTTCTGCAACCTTGTGCTGATTGGCCGTTTGCTCCATCCCCATTCCCCAGTCTCTTCATGTAAGCTTCACTCCACTCCTGCCCCTCTTTTCTTTTGCCTTGTCCCCCCTCCCCTTTTCATTTACCTTATCCCCTCAACTAAAACAAATTGTGGAACTAACATGGTGTTTGCTGCTATTACTTTGTTGGCCCTGCTTGTGTGGTGTACCACACCCTGTGTCTGCTCATCTCTTTAGTTTGTAAGCTCTTCATGACAGAGAGGGCCTGCTACCCTGTGTTTGTACAGTGCCTAACACAATGGAGCCCTGTCCTTGGTTGGCAATACCATAAGAACCCATGATAAACAATAATCAGCTTTCCCTCCGTTGTATTAGAAGGATGATGTGATAAGTTGGTTTGCTCGTGAAAGTGTTGGGATCCTACCCTAAGAAGGATAATCGCCACCTGTAAGGCCATGGTGCCAGATGAGTTTGTGATAGTATAGTCAAAAGAAGGCCTGTAAGCATGCACAGACTCACCCAGTGGCGCCTCCTGCTGGTCATCCTGGGAATTAGCTCAACAGCCTCCAGAGCGTCCTCTGCTGGCCGGTTGTTCACCTTACGCTGGCCCCCCGTGTCCCTCCCAGACCCCGGTGCCCCTTTCCTCGGTCTCAGGGTCTCCCCTCCCCGGGGAACCCCCAACCCACTATCCCCACCTCGCCTCAGTATCAGGCTACTGCCAGTCACCATCAAGCCCCTGCTCACAGGGGAGGACTGCAGTATCAGCCACTCATCACAGGCAAAGGGGGGTTTGGACCTGCTGCCTCTACCTGCCGGTGGGCTGCCCCCTGCAATCCCCAGTACCTAGTAGGCCTTACCAGGCCTGCAGCCTGGGGCTTTCCTAGGCTGGAGCCTCCCCAGCTCCCTTGGCCTTTCCCCAGCCCTGCTCCAAGCTGAGGCTGCTTCCTCAATCAGCCCTGCTGCCTTTCTCCTGCCACAGCCCTCTCCCAGGGCTATTTTAAACCCCTTAAGGCCAGAGCGGGGTAACCACCCCGCTACAAAGCCACGATTACGGATGTCTTGTCCCCCAAGTCATCTCCTTCCCCTGCTCTTAATGGGAGGGATAGAGCACATTGACATTAAAAAATGGCAGTTATGAAGAATGTGCTCCAAATCTATTTACCAGCAGTACAAAGACTTCCTGCAGGACTGTACTACCACAGTAGAGGATGTAAGGTGAACCTTCTTTCTTCTGCAGTCACAGGTGTAAAGTCATATCTGGCATAGCTATTCTGTATGGATTCAGCGAGTTAAGGCCAGAAGAGATCATTAGATCATCCAGTCTGATCCCCTATATAACACACAGGACATAGAATTTCATCAAATAAACTTGGGTTTGACTAAACCATGTCTTTCAGAAAGACATCGAGTCTTGATTTGAAGACTTCAGGAGATGGAGAATCCACTACTTCACTTGATAGTTTGTTCTAATGGTTAATCACGCTCGCTGTTAAAAGTTTTTTCTTTTATTTCTAATTTTAAATTGTCTGGCTTTAACAAGAAGCAATGGCTGGAAGTTATGTCTTTTTCCACAGACTAAAGAGCTCTTCAGTACATGCTATTTTCCCCCTGTGAAGGTACTTATACATTGTAATCAAGTCACCTCTCAATCTTCTTTCTGATAAACTAAACAGATTAGGCTCTTACAGTTTCTCTGTAAGCCATTTTCTCTAGTCCTTGAATTATTTTTGAGTCTCTTTTCTGCCTCCTCCCCAATTTTTCAACATCCCTTAAAAAATGTGGACAGCAGAACTAAACGCAGTATTCCAGTATCCGTCTCACCATCGTCATATATAGAGGTAAAATCACCTACCTACAGTTACTCACAATTTATACATCCAAGGATTGCATTAGTCCTTTTTAACACCGCATCATATAGAGTCACTGCTTATCAGGATACAGTCCTCCATTCTGTTGGCATGACGTACATTCTTTGTTTCTAGATGTATGATTTTGCATTTAGCTGTATTTAAACACCCCTATTTACTCAGAGATCCAGATTGCTCTGTAAAATTGCCTTGTTCTCATCATTATTTACCACTCTGCCAATCTTTAGGTTATCCATAAATCTTATCAACTGTTCTTTTTATATTTGCTTCCAAACATTGAGAAAAATACTGAATAGTCGAGTCTAGCACCAACTCCTACAGAACCTCAGTAAAGACATCCTCACTCAGTGATGATTCCCCATCGACAACCAGGCTTTGAGATGTCAGCTAGCCAGTTCTGAATCCACTGAAAGTGCTTTATTGATATTGTATAGTGCTAATATTTTAATCAGAGTATTGTGTGGTACTAAGTTAAATGCCTTACAAAAGTTCAAGTATATTATATCCATGCAGTTACCTTTAATTGACCTTGTCTCAAAACATGAAATTGGGTTTATTTGACAAGAACTGTTTTCTGTGAAACCATCTTGACTGGCATCAATTATATTATCATCCTTTAATTCTTTATAGAGAATGAGTAGGAGAGAGCGCTCAGCCTACTTTGCAGAAAAGAACAATAAAATACCAGGAGATCTCCGCAAGGCAGAACACTCTAAACTATGCCAGCACCTTTCTTTTTGGAGATGCTAAAGTAGATCCAGGAGGGCTATTTGGTAACTGAAAAATGCAGAAGATAAGCTTCTGAGGTCATGAACTTCCCGCATAACATTTGCAACTGACTGAGATTTTAAACAGACAATGTTCCAGGACTAATTTTCCTTCATCAAGTAGATCAGGCTAGAGATCAGCACCAAGAATCTTATTAAAGTGATCAGGCTGTAGGAGTGATGTGTATATATATAAAAAGTCTTGTATGCTACAGTGCATCAGTGGATAATAAAATGTCACCAATTCAGCTACTAATGTGAAGACTAATCAACTCTAGCTTACTCAGCAATTAAGGACTACTCAAGTCTCATAATTTAGAAGGAATAATATTGTGTAAAGAAAAACAGAAAATCAGTTTTGATTAAAAAAATCATGCCGTCTTCCACCACTTGAATATGTCAATACAGTGATTTCATGACAACTGCAACACCTATGAATGGTGCTAATGAGACACCATCGAAAGAAAAACGGAACCAAAAATCTGACCAAGATATCAGAGAAACACCTTGGTCCTGATTCTCCATTGCCTTGTACTTGAGGAGCCATTTACACCTGTGAAGCGTGAGCACAAAGTGGGTGCAAAATGGCATCACTGAAAGATACAGGCAATGGAAAATCTTAGAATTCACATCCTGAGGCTGCAGGTACAAATGCTGTATACATTAGCCTGTAGAATTTTTGCCATCGTTGGAAAGAGAAATGAGACTTTAAAGCCCATTTCTATGAAGAATGTACTTTAGGATTCAATCAAGATGTTAACAAATCCCTGTCACTCAGGCCAATATTTTCTAAAAGTTTATACTTAGTTACCAAAATCAAAATAGCTGATCACTTAGCAGCTCCTATTGCCTTCAGTATATTTATACTTCTGCTTGGGTAGCTAGGATTCTATCTTGGGGACAGGGATTCCTCTGAGATATACATTTACCTCCTTGTCTTCAATCTCTGCTCATTACCCCCAGGTGAATCAATGCCATGTCACCACATGGCTCCAAGACCTATTGCAACAGCCACCAGAACTGGTGAGCTCTTTTCCCATTTTGATCCACTTTAACCACTGGCTATAACATCGCTAACAGTTTCCACTTCCTCTTTATCCTCTTTGCTAAAACCCTAGTATGTGCGTTGGCATTTTCTTGCCTGGATTGCTGTAATCTTTTTCTTTCCAACCTCCCTGCTTTCTCCACCCTCCTTTCTTTAATCCATCCCAAATGCTGTCTAATTTTAAATGATTTATACTGAGTCAAATGGCACACGTACCATGAATTTCCAATACGTAGTCAGTATGCCAAAATCTGTATAAAATGTAATTTTGCAAGATAATAGAACAAAGGAGGAAAGGAGAAAGGTGTAAATGCCTTTTCATGCTTGACAAAATCCATACTGTCAATTTTTCTTCACTCAAGAGCTTTGCACAAAAGAATGTTGCATTCACCCAATAAGACTCAGACTTTATTTCAGCTAATTTTTATTTCTTTCACATCAGCCACCGTTTATACAATAGTGCATCTAGAAAACAAGAGATTTATAAAATCAGAAAAAAACGTCATCTAATTTATCCTGCCATATGCGGATGTTTGCATTATTCAGACTCAAACTGAAATACAGGTAGTATCTAAAGGCATCCAGCTAATCTTGTTATAAATCACAATCACACCTAAAGAAAATGAAAAATATATACATCTTGTGTGAAAACCTGGCCCCATTGAAGCCAAGAAGAGTTGGCCCTAATGACTTCAGTGGCACCAGGATTTCAATCATTCCTAATTTATTGCCGTTAACTGTTTTAAGTTACTCACACCTTATATGGTTGTGCATTAACATTAGTTAGTGTAACATTTTGAATTATGCCTGTAACATTTGTAAGAGTGCCTTTGTGATTTAGGAACCCAAGTCCCATTTCTAAAGTGACTTAGGCACTTAGAAACCTACGTCTCAGTGACAGTCAATGGGATTTAGATCCCAAGGGCCAGATTTTAAAGATATTTAGATGGCTAAATATACAGACAGGTGCCTATTGAGATTTTTAAAAACACCTAACCAGGTTAGGCACCTAACTCCCATTGAAATCAATGTTGTTTGTGGTGTTGTTGAAGCGGTGTTGGTCGCAGGATATTAGAGAGAGAAGGTGGGTGAGGTAATATCTTTTATTGGACCACTAAGAAGTTGGTCCAATAAAAGATATTACCTCACCCACCTTCTCTCTCTGTTGAAATCAATGGAGGTTTGCCACCTACCCTGCATAGGCACAGGCCTAGATTAAAGTATTTTGGGGCCCCGTGCACTGCAGAAATTGACCCCCTAACCACCACCTTCCATAAACCAGACAGTAAAGAGCCCCTGACCCAAGCCCTACCCTACACAGAGACCCTCAAATGCCTTTCCCACCCCACATTTACCCCAAAACCTCTCCAGATGCCCACACAAATCCTTACACCCCCTCCTCACACCAGCAGCCCTGACATACATCCCACTCACCGCAGCCCTCAACACCTCAGCCCCACCCACCACAGCCCCCATAACTCACCCCCAGCATCTCCCACTTGCCCCCAACCCCTCAATCCACAGATGTCCACCACTCACCCCATAGCCCACCAACTCATCCCCAGCCCCTGACCCACTGCCACTGGGACCTTCCTGGCATCTCAAAGGGACCTACCCTTCTCATCAATCTGTTCCTGTCCAGGGCCAGGGAGGCTCCTCCTGCTCCCAGATGCCCAGCTCTGCTCCCTGAGCACTCTCATGGCACTGGGCCTCTCAGCTTTGGCCTTGCTGCCCTTACATCATGATGCAGGAGTGGCTGGATCAAACTTGAGTGAGTATGTTGCAACTTGGCACATGGAGTCACAGCATCAATCAGATTTGTTTTGTTCCCCCACCCCCGTCACTGCCTCCCTGCCCCGAGATGGGGGCTCTCTGCAAGTGCACAGACTGCATATGGTGTAGGATAAATATGAAATTAAAGAATCAGGATTAGCTTTAATTTGGTTAAAGAAATGTGTGTGTTGTAAAGAAAGGCCCTGGCTAGCAAGTAGAAGGAGAACCTTGAAAATAATGAGTTATAAAGCCAGAAGGAATGAAGAAGGGAGGATGCCTGGTGTGACAAAGTGGGGATTTTCCCTTGTTATGTTGTATGTGAGTCTTACGGTGGAGCCTATGTGAGTTTTACTGTTTTGCATGAATATTGTGTGTGCCTCAGTTTCCCTGCGTGCTGCACCAATACCTTGGTGGTGGGAATAGGGGTGTGTGACTTTGGCTGAGACCTCTGGGGCAGGTGATCAGGGCTGGCTCCAGGCACCAGCGTTCCAAGCAGGTGCTTGGGGCGGCAATCTGAAAGGGGCGGCAGTCCATGTGCCGTGTGGGCGGCACGTGCTGCCCGGGGCGGCAATTCGGCGGCAGCTCATCTCTTCAGCCGTCCACGGCGGCAATTCGGCATGCTGCTTGGGGCGGCAGAAACAGTAGAGCCGGTCCTGCAAGGTGAACCTGCTCCAGCTGTCTGCATGTATGCTATAACCCAGGAGTTCTGAAACTGGGGGTCGGGACCCCTCAGGGGTCATGAGGTTATTACATGGGGAGTCGCAAGCTGTCAGCCTCCACCCCAACCCCACTTCACCTCCAGCATTTATAATAATGTTAAATATATTAAAAAGTGTTTAATTTATAAGGGGGGGGTCGCACTCAGAGGTTTGCTGTGTGAAAGGGGTCACCAGTACAAAAGTTTGAGAACCATTGCTAACCGGTGCCTTTCATAACCTGAGACCCAGGAGGGGGATGCAACCAGGTGACTCTTTGCCCAGGAAACGAGACAAAGACAAGGAGGGGGAGCAATGGGGGTGGGGAATGTCAGAGTTTGGGTTGCTGGAAGCTGGGAGTCAGCTTGGGGGGTACTGGAAGAGGGTGAGTCCTGGGCTTCTGGCCCAGGACTCCCCAAGATGGACTTGGCTGAAAGTCACTGATTTCTGTGCTAACAAGTTCTGTCCTATGCTGTGTTCCTGTCGCCTAATAAACCTTCTGTTTTACCAGCCGGCTGAAAGTCATATCTGACTGTGGAGTTGGGGTACAGGGCCCTCTGGCTTCCCCAGGAGCCCTGCCCAGCTGGACTCACTGCAGGAAGCACACAGTATGGAAGGGGATGCTGAATGCTCTGAGGTCAGACCCAGGAAGGTCGAAGCAGTATAAGCTTCTTGCCCTGGTGACAGTCTGCTCAGAGAGAGGAGGCTCCCCCAGAGTCCTGACTGGCTTCATTTGGAGTAGTTCCAGAGCATCGCCCGGTGACTCCGTGACACCTGTTTCAAAGAATAACTAATGAAATAAGGGGAAGTTTCTAAAAAGGAGACGTCTGACCAATAGGGGTGACAGGAGATGGTTTGAAATAAGACAAAACCAATCTGTCTTAAAAGGAGACAACATGAGCCGGCTCACCCCATATACTAGTGTTATCTTAAAAGTAAAGTCTATATAAACCCAGGTGTAATGGAAAAACTGCTGGTCATAGGGAGAAAAGGCCTTGAGAGAAAAGGAGGTTGTAAATCTTATCTGGATTAAGACTGAAAGTAAGGCTGAATTGTCTCAAATTGTTTTTTAGCTGAACTCAGTAATTGGCAATGACACAATTTGTTTGTTAAAGAGTAATAAAGAGTTATGCATTTGAGGGTTCTTTGTCAGACCCTACCTGATCATGCTGGACAGGGCTGGCCCTAACTTTTTTGCCGCCCCAAGCAAAACAACAACAACAACAAAAACCAAGCGCCCCCCCGCCAAACAAAAAACACCCCCCCCCCAACGCCCGCCAAAACAACCCCCGCCAGCGCTGCCGCCCCGCCGAAACGCCCGGGGCGCCGGCGGGGAGTGCGGCACGCCCACAGCCCCACTGCTCCGTCCGGGGCGCCAGCTCTGAAGATTTTGGTTTTTTTTAATTAAAAAAAACAAAATGAAAACCGCGAGTGCTGCCCCCCTCCAGGTGCCGCCCCAAGCACGTGCTTGGTAGGCTGGTGCTGGGAGCCAGCCCTGATGCTGGAGCACACTGGGATGAGATGGTTTTCCCTAGGTCTGGCCTATTTGTAAGTATACTGCTCACATGCTTATGAATACTTCATTATTATATTGGGTGTAGTGAGTGCTTATTTTTAGGCTATCAGGCATGTTTACAGCAATTGTATAAAATACCATTTGGCCTGTGGACTAAATATAGGAATTTATGGTTAAATTAGTGTCTGTGGACTCTCATATTAATATTAATAATTCTAACACTTGGGTTAATATGGGCCTGTTAAGCCACTTTTGAAACTCCCATTAGGTGCTTCTCTACATCTTTAGACACCTAAATACCTTTCAAAATATGTTCCTGAAATGCCTAAGTCACTTCTATAATGGGACTTAGGCTCCCGAATCACTTTCATGCATTTGAAAATGTTACCTCAAACCTAATTTGGGGTACTAAAACAAATGTTATGTCTGAATCCAGTGTATGATTTTTTTCAGAAAAAAAATTAAAGAAAATTTAATAGAAAGAGTCACTATTTAAAAATTAACAAGTAGCTTGTAAGTCATGTTGAACTAAATTGTTTCATCAGACCTCCATTGCCTTCCAGCTACGGGGCTGTGAATTCCTGTGAGGAATTCAAGTGGTATGTTGAAATGTTTATGAACTGGTGAGAGCTTTCAAGATGACCACTAGCACTTCCTATAGTACAGTCTCCAGGAATGAACAGAGTGTAAAGAAGAACTACATCCATGTGGAATAACATGGCAGCATTGGCTGTGCAGGACGTTATTCCTGAGAAATTGCTACCAGTTTAAACCATGGCACCTATTGGAAGGATGTAAAAAGACTAGCCCCACCCCCCTTCAGCCAGTATTTTGCATTCTTTCAAGGTAAGTGAAGGAGACCAGCAGACAGCTGAATGGATCAGATATGGGTTGAACACCAGCCACTCATGAACTATAGCCTCAGACCTAAACCTTGAATTTCAAGGGGGCTCAGATTTGAATTCACAGATCCAGACGAACCACTGTGGTTTTGTTCCAGATTAGATCCAAAAATCAAAGTGGGGCAATTTTCTGGGTGCAGCTCAGATGTGGTAGAAATCTGACAAGAAAGATTATTAAAAAGATTTCCTCCTTTTTAAGATGAAGACTTACGAGAAGAACTCACCAGATTTCAGGCCTGTCAGACTGAACCCAGCCCCCAGCCTAATCTGGATATGGATCCCAACACTGACTTGTCAGCCCATCACATACACCGGCAATAGAAACGTGTGCACTCTCTGTCACTCTGATCAGCATCCTGCTTACTGTGTACCCTGGAAAATTCCAGCTAGAAGTGTTCCTGCTGCATTTGCTTGTTGTTTTAAGTGATAGCCTCTAGTCATAGTACAGACAACTGCAGTCAGTAGTAGCACAAATTCAGCTTTACCTATCATAGATGGATATTATGTTATCTTCTAATCAAGTCTCTCTCTAGGTTTTTGCTGCCCTGAGCAAATCAGAAAATATAATTCCTCACTCAGCCCACAGTCATTTTACACTGACTGTCCTGAAACATTTGCTGTTCTACCAAAGGATCTTCCTTTTACTGTACCCACTATCCAAGGAGTAGATATGTCTCCTCTACAGATGGATGGTGGTGGGACAATCTTTTTTCCCTCTCTAGTGAGGCTACACCTATAATTCTAAATTCAGTTCTGGGCACCTCAACAAAAAGTGAGCAGACTGGTGGCAATTAATCAAAGGGATTCCAGATCTGATTTAGGAGCTGGTTTTGAGGTATCAGAAATGAGTAAAAGGACTATGTACCATTCGGATAAAGGACAACTAACTAGTAGAGTGGAACACAATAAACATACAGTATTCACATATTTGAGTGGTGTAAATGTCAACAAGACAAAGGAACGTAGGTAGTTAAAAGTAGCTGTTACTAGGAATTAAAGGATAAAAATTGAATAAAGGACAATGTAGGCTGAATATTTGGCAAAACTGCCTGATATTGAGATCCATTTAGATGGTGGAATAGCCTTCAAAGAGTAAGAAATGGAAGTCCCATTTGAAAGTCTGGATAAAGCACCAGTAAAATACTGTATGCTAATATGAACAGCATTGTTTTGTAGAGAAGTTTAACAGTCTTATTTTGGAAGCGTAATGAAAACAGATGGAGCTTTGAGTCATTGCTGTTAACAAGGTGGCTGAGTTGAAGCAGGTATAACTGCTGAGGGTTGAAAATAAACACAAACAGAAGGAAGGCTAGCAAAGCACCTGTGCACTGACTAGTTCAAAGATTCCAGGAGCATCAACAGAATTAAGGCGCTTGTACCGCAGCACCAAACAGCTAACAGATTCAAGACAGTCCAGTGCAGAAGCTGGGCAATGTTCCCATTTCTGAATGAAGGCCAAGAATGTTACATAAGCATGAAGTGCAAGATGGAGGAGGAACTAGAAATCTCAGATGGAAACCAGGGAAACCAAATACGACATGTCACAAATAGAGGCAACAACAAGAAGAAATAAAGAAGGTCAAAATCAGTGAATTTAAAGGGGTTGTCCCAGGTGCAGGGAGAAAAGAAGCAGAAATCCTTTGACTACACTTGCAATTACTGCCCTTGCACTTGGTCAAGTGGTGTTCTCCTGCCTTACAACACAGTGAAAGAAGATCCAAGAACCATTTAGGGTCCCTGGGAAGGAGATCCTGCCAGTAATAAGACTGAACTCAGAAAAGGGAGGGTCTCATTGTAGGCATGGGGATTTCATAGCACTATTTCCCTCTGCCTGTCTCTTGAGTTCTAGCATTCTAACTGAGAGGAATATTAATGCAATTGGGTGAACTAAACTTCAAAAACCAAAAGAAAGCAAACTGTGACCCTAAGAAGAGCAAAAAAAGAGGCAAAAATCATCAGTAAGGAACTAGACATATTTGTACCCCCTTTTAAAAAATCCCCTCAGATTCGAACAATGAGAGGAAACAAGTGAAAGCCTTCACAGCTCTGAGTAGCAATTTAAAGATGATGAGAATATTCACTTCCAAGTGACCACAACTTACATACTCCTTCCTGGCAAACATAGGAGCCTCCAGAGACACGCAGCACTCTCAAAGGCCTCAGAAGAAACAGACACTTCTCCTTAACCAGGAGACCGAGTACAAATTCAGACTTGGTGTAAAATTGGTGCCACTCCATTAAAGTCAGAGACAGTGATGTTGTCCATACTTATGCTAGGTATAAATTTGCTCCAAGTATTGAAAGAAGTTGGCCAACCAATGGGATTTCACAGTTAAGAAAATTTAATATATCTCAGTTTATATTTTGTATTCTGAGGATGGGCTAAAAGAATGAGCCTTGGATGGTATTATTGACTCAGTGTCCCACCCCTCAAAAGAACAGTAAGATAGAAAAAAGGATACCAGAACATATCCCTTTGCCTGCATTTCTGGAATCAGACAGTGATGTGTTTGAAAGTGAGATATCTGGTGACTCACTTGTATGATCAACACAAATGGCCCACAGAAGATCATATGATTAAACTGATTCTCCTCTGATTGTTATGAAAACGTAAAAGGTTCAAATTAATTCAATCAGGAGAAATGCAATCACACATACCAGCCACAGAGCCTGTGATATATCATCAGAATTAGCAAGTGATTTAATACCTCCTCTCAGAACTCTAACAATGTTTTTCATGTATTGGAACAGTCTGTCCTCCTAAACTCACTACAAATAGAAACTGAATGAGTAGCCAGCCTAGTTACTGTATATTTTGAAATCTAAGCTAATTATAGTAAAATTTAAAAAAGGGAAAAGGTCAAAATTGAGATGAAATATTTTGATTGACCTAAACTTGTTTTGGATTGTCAGTTTTCAAAAAACCTCAAGATTTTGCCTTTTTCTCCCAATTCAGGATAGAAACCCTTTTCAAAATCTCCATTTCCCCCACCCCCTAGGATGCGGAAACAGTTGCCCACCCAGCTCTAGCTGACACTGTGAATGCTCCCCACCTTCTGCTAAAATTTACTTCAGGGCAAGAATATACAGTTACAGTCTATGGGTGAGATCAGATATTTGCCTTCTAAGTTAATAGTTCCACCGGAATCTGTTTATGAGACTTTCAAGATTTTGGAGGACTCTGAAAATCATTAAAAGTTGCTTGTGTTTTATATGATCTGTGAATGATTTATATAATTGGAATATGACAACTTGATTTGTTATGATAATAAGAACTACTGTTCCATCATTAAAATGGGTTTATGATGTAGGTGTCACTATCCAAAGATGAGGTAGGAGCAAGTACAGCGTTTACCTTGTATGGCCATTAATGTGACCTGTGTATTACCAAAGGGTACAGATCAACTGTGTGTTTTTCCTGATCTGTGTCATAAAATCATAAAAGATTAGGGTTGAAAGAGACCTCAGGAGGTCATCTAGTCTAACCCACTCCTCAAAGTAGGACCAACCCCAACTAAATCATCCCAGCCAGGGCTCTGTCAAGCCAGGCCTTAAAAACCTCTAAGGATGGAGATTCCACCACCTCCCTAGGTAACCCATTCCAGTGCTTCACCACCCTACTAGTGAAATAGTTTTTCCTAATATTCAACTTAGACCTCCCCCACTGCAACTTGAGACCATTGCTCCTTGTTCTGTCATCTGCCACCACTGAGAACAGCCTAGCTCCATCCTCTTTGGAACCTCCCTTCAGATAGTTGAAGGCTGCTATCAAATTCCCCTGTACTCTTCTCTTCTGCAGACTAAATAAGCCCAGTTCCCTCAGCCTCGCCTCATAAGTCATGTGCCCCAGCCCCCTAATCATTTGTGTTACCCTCCGCTGGACTCCCTTCAATTTGTCCACATCCTTTTTGTAGTGGGGCCTCAAAACTGGACACAATACTCCAGATGTGGCCTCCCCAGTGCCAAATAGAGGGGAATAATCACTTCCCTTGATCTTCTGGCAATGCTCCTACTTATGGCTACGCATGGATAGAAAGGGTTAAACAGCTTGCAGGCTGAATGACCCAAAGCCCACCTTTAAAGTCATATTAGAAAGGTATGGGAATGATCATTAGGGCCATTCATGCTAAATAGGCTAGAACTTTGAAATGCAAACCTATATTGTTAGAAGTAATACTAATTGTGCGTATCTTAGATGCTACCGATAAACAAACAGTTCCTGTCTGTCACTATAACCGTTGATTCAGAGATCAAAAGGGAATATTAACATTTGGATGAATCTTGGGTAAAATAATGTCATTGTGTCTATGTCTCTTTGAAGTTTGTAATAGACTGCCTAATATATAAATTGCTCTATGTTAATTTGTGTAACTAATTACTGGTGTGTTTAGAAAGCAAAAGGTTACATCAAAAGCCTATTTAACCAGGACTGTGTGGTCAAGTGGATGCTAGAACACTGTATAAAAATACCCTTGGGTCCTGATTCTGTCATCTCAGATCTGCTTAGGCTTCATCAGGGGAAGTTTAAGTCACAAGACTGAGGTCCCAGTTATGCTGGTACGCCCTGAATATGATATTTGGACATTGGACTATAAACTCTGAACTATTTCTGAAAGAACTCTTTGCAACTACAAAGCTCACCATCTCTGCTATTAATCGGCACATAAATGAATTGAACTCATGTCTGTATGTACATTGATCTTTTAACCATACTCTTTTATTTGTTAATAAATTTTAGTTTAGTTAATAAGAATTGGCTGTAGCATGTATTTGGGTAAGATCTGAAACATTCATTAACCTGGAAGGTAATGTGTCCGATCCTCTGGGATTGGTAGAACCTTTTCTTTTATATGATGAAATAAGATTTTCAGAAATCATCATATTTGACGTGGGTACCTGGATGGAGGCCTGAGGCTGGATCACTATAAGGGATTGTGTTGTTTGGACTTTCAAGTAACCAGTGAGGTAATAAAGAAGCTGTTTTATGCTGGCTTGGTAAATCTAAGTATTGGAATATCCACCAGTTTTTTGGGGTTTGGCTGCCCCATTCTTTGCAGTTCACCTAATTGAGTAACCACAGTTGGCCCCGACTAGGACCCTGGTCACACTCCTACTTGAGATTTCCTTGTTTATGCATCCTAGGATCATATTAGCTCCTAGGTTCATTTTGGCTACAGTGTCTCACACACACAGAGCTCATGTTCAGCTGATTATCCATCATGATCCTCAAATCTCTTTCAAAGTCATTGCTTCCCAGGATAGATCCCCCCTCCTGTAAGTAGGGCCTATATTGTTTGTTCCTAGATGTATACATTTAGATTTAGCCCTGTTAGAACACATATTGTTCACTTAAGCCCAACTCACCAAGCAATCCAGATCTCTCTGAATCAGTGACCTTTCCTGTTAATTATTTCTACTCCTCTGATTTTTGTGTAATCTGCAAGCCTTATAAGTGATGATTTTATGTTTTCTTCCAGGTTATTAATTAAAAATGTTAAATAGCACAGGGCCAAGAACCATTTCCTGTAGGACACCCTTAGAAACACACTCATTTGATGATGATTTCCCATTTACAATTACATTGAGTTGTATCACTTATAAAATGGATTATTATTTTTATATCTCTCTAGTTTTTAATGAAAGTGTCATGTGGAAGTATGTCAGGTGCATTGCAGAAATCTAAGTATATTATTACATCAACACTATTGCCTTTATCAACCAAACTTGTAATCTCATCAAAAAAAGATATCAATTTTGCTTGACGGGATCTATTTTCCATAAACCCATTGAAAAAACAAAAACCCATAAAAAGATTGTTCAATCAATTTCTTTATTGTACATCCTGCACCTCCTCCCTTTGTCTGTATTGTCTATTTGGATTGTAAGCGCCTCAGGGAAAGGATTGTCCCTTACTCTATGTTTATATGATGCCTAGTATAATGGGATCCCAATCTTGGTTAGGGCCCTTAGGTGTTACCATAATATAAATAATAAAGAAAGCTGACTACATATCCAAAATTGAGAGAGATATGCTGTGATGGGTTCCCCCTGGGGTGCTACCAGGAACTGGGGTACCACTGAGCCCTCTGACCCACCGGCCTGGCCTCCCAGCTGTGACAAGTTGCAAAGCCCTCCCAGCTTGCCCTTTCACCAGCATTCACACAGGTAGGGACACACCCAGCTGCAGTCACATGCCGGCTCTCTAACCACCAGCTTCCCAACCTAGGCCCCCAGAGCAGTACCGTCCTGTCCTGGTCAAATCTGGCCAGCATATGGGTTAAATACTGGTCTGCCTCTCCCTCAATGTGAAGCGGACCATGCACACTTGTGGTAACCCAACTGAGATTTTCCCCCAGACACTTTAATCTAATGCACACTGATTTGGATTAAAACATAAAATAAGTTTATTACTACAAAAGGATAGATTTTAAGTGATTATAAGTGATAGAAAACAGATCAAAGCAGGGATTTACCAAGTAAATAAACAAAACCACAAACTGTGCTGAACATCCTAAATAGGTAGAATATGAATTAGCAAATTCTCACCATGAGTGATAAACCGCCTGGCAGATTCTTAAGGCACAAGCTGCCTCAGCTTTGCAGCTGGGGTGTCCCAGGTTTTCATACACAGGCTAGAAATCCCTTTAGCCTAGGACCATCAATTCCACCCTGTTCAGTCTTTATTCCTCATGTGTTTCCAGGTGTGTTGTTGTAGGGAGAGTGAGGTCCCCCTCATGATGTCATTTCCCCCCTTTTACATCTTCTTCCCACTTGCTGGAAAGCTCTTTTGCTGTGACCTGGGTCAAAGAGTTCCGATTGGGTAGTGCTGTCTCTGAGAGGTTTCTACATAGTTCCTGGGGTAATCCTTGTGCTTGTGTGCACTTCCTCAACAAACCATTAACATTGTTTGGCCTGTTTACTGTTGTACCTGAAAGGCTGCTTGTGGGTGTTTTCAACCTCACAACATGTTTCAGTAACACACACATACCAAACTTCATAACTTCACATATGACAATAACACATACAATCCAATGAGATATTAATGTCTAGGAGATCAAGACTTTTAGAATTATACCTCACAAGGCATACTTTGTACAAAACATATCCTAATTACATGACAGTGGTGAATATTGGGGTGCCAGGGTGTCACAGATGCATCCTCTGATGCCTCAGATACTCTTAAATTGGCATTAAGGAGCAAGTTACAGAAAAGGAAATCCCCCAAAGGCCTTACCTGGCTTTCATGTACTCCCACTGCATCTATGCAGTATGTCTTCATTATATCAGACTTGATTCTCTACTCTGCTAAACTGGTTTTGAGCTGGTGTGACTCCACTGCTTTCAGTGGAGTTCTTCAAAAATCATGCAGTATAATGGAGGGAAGCTTCAGGTCCATTATCAGAATGGGCTTTAACGGCAGGTTAACCCTGAAACAAAAAAATACACATAATACTGCCTCTTATAATCTTATGTGTGGAACATTCAGATGATAGGTTGGTGGGTAGGGCAGCTAATGAAATCCCATTCAGACGCAGCTTTCCTATGTCATTAATCATAAACTAAAGTCAAGCACACAGTAAGGAAACAACCACCTAACATTGTAAAGGCATAGAACTATTTCTGGCAATGATGGAGGATGAAGTTTGCTTATTGTTGGTTAAATTTTATTTGTTAATTTTTAATCTTTTTAGCAGAACTGTCACCCCTTTTGCCACCTTTTAAAACATGTTATTTAAATCTCATATTTATGAATTTGTATTTCTCTCTCCATCAGATATTTATAGCAGTGCAGCAAATGATGACTGTGAGACCACTAGAGCCACTGAAAGTGTTACAAGTGGGAACACAGTAAACAGAATGTACGTCTACTATGTGAGAAGGCAAATGATCTAACCAAAGAATACAATTAAAGTTGGCAGAGTCTTGTTAAATATAGGCTTGCGATCTGCTTATCTAGTGATAGCAACACTACTTCTGAGTTCCATTACAGTTATAAAATACTTGATCACCCTTCTTTATTTCTTCAAAATTATTTTTGGATTGATGTGATTCCATCATCATTTATAAACTAAACAAATTTCAGACAGGTAATTTAAACTCAAACCGATTGAGTGTCTCCAAATCTTCTCAGAAAGCCTGGTAAATGCAATCCAATGAGCCATGCACACCCATTTATTTAAAAAGAAAAAAAATCAATAAAACTTGACTGTCTATTTAACCATCCTGTCTAAGTCTTATACCAACTCTGTTGGGTTAAGGCATTTTCTGAATGCCAAAGGCATGACTAGAGAGAAAAAGGCAGGTGCTAAAATAGCATCCTATGATAAATGCACACTCTGTTGTTGTACATCATTGTTTCTAAGCAAAAAGAAAACGTGAAAGCTGCATTTTACTCCTCGCCCACCCTTTCTAGATTGGATCATTTTTGATCAGTGAAGTACGCTTGAATCACACAGTTACCTCATTTGCTCATTTGGAGCCTGCAGGAAAGCAGGGTTAATTGGCTCACCTGTTTTTGTGTTTGTTCTTGTCAGAAAAAGCTCTCTTTGTAGACAAGGAAGATATTGAATTTTAATTATGTATTTTAGTTCCTTTGCCATAGCACAGTAGAATAGCAGGTAAGAACTTAGTGGCACATTCAGTGAGATCACAGCAAAGCTGGCGGCCTTTTTTCATAAGATCATGAGCAAATAGCTTAGTCTATTTACTTGCCGAATTAATGGTAGTCATTACTGCTTAAAAGCTTCAGTGAACATTGCACAATTACTTTGGCCTGGCTCTTTTAAATCATGTCCTTGAGTATTTGGTTATCCCCCAAAACCTTGTAGAATGCTAAGTTTGAAAAAAGATAATGGATTTGAAAGTTTCTTTATTTTACTGTCTTCAAGCTAATATACCAGAATGAAAACACTCAAAATGTTTAAAAAATCTCATTTTTCAACACTGCCTTTAAAAAATATAGACAGGTTCCTCTGTTGGATTAGAATTTACATTTCAACAGTCCGGGGATAATATTTACTTTGGAAGTAAATCATGGCTGGAGGTGGGAGCGGAGAAGCATCTGGTATTTAACACAGGGACCAAGTTGTGGGTTTGCTCCTCTATGGTGAGCTGCAAAGGGCGGGTGGAGGTTGGGTGTGTATGGAATGGAGCTAGGGTGATCAGATGTCCCAATTTTATAGGGACAGTCCCGATATTTGGGGCTGTGTCTTATATAGGTGCCTATTACCCCCACCCTGTTTATTTTTCACACTTGGTGTCTGGTCATCCTATGGAGCTGTAGTGGCCAAGGAGGGTGACCAGACAGCAAGTGTGAAAAATCGGGACGGGGGTGGAGAGGGGGTAATAGGAGCCTATATAAGAAAAAGACCCCAAAATCGGGACTGTCCCTATAAAATTGGGACATCTGGTCACCCTATGGCCAAGTGTAGGTGCTCTGAGGCATTTAGATGAGGCAGGTGAGCCTCAGGCAGAATGCTTTAGGGAGTATGCTTTATAGAGCTGTCTACTTACCAGTCTTCTTTATTTCTGAGATAATCTTGTGCCTCTTCCTGTACATCTTCTGCAGATGCTAGTAAGAGGCAACAAAGGGGAATGGGGACCTGATCACCCTACCAGCCTGTGGATTCTCTGTGTACGAGCCAGACCCATGGCCTGCATCTCAAAAGAGAGAGCACTAGGACTTTATTGTGCTTGGCTCCTGGATGAGTGCACTTGTGTTTTTCTCCTGTACCACCCAAACATGTCAGTTTTTCCCTCATCCCCCTTTATTTCAGGCAAGACCTCCTTAGAAACAGCAGGTGGCTCTTTTCACCCTGCCCCCCTCAGACAGTCCAACCACTGATTTACCACAAGCTAGGAGTGGACAGCTATCCACTGCCTCATCTTTTGCAACTGGTGCTTCTGCTTAAAATTTAAAACACTTCAGGACATAGTGCCACTCTAGTCTGCCTCAGAGGTATTACCCACCACAGATACAATGAGTTTAATGGGTGTGAGCACATTACTCCTCCCATGTTATTTTTGCTCCACTCCCTGTAGTGACTTCCCATCTATTTCTGGATGCTACTAAGAACTGTTGGCTTTAAACCCTATATGGCTTCCAACCTAGCTACCAACAGGCTTTTATATTTCCCTATATGCCATGATTGTGGCTGAAATGAGGGTGCTGACAGTTCCTAGGTGCGATGGCAGGCTGGATGTTTTTAGAGAAGGGAATCTAGATGTGAAATGTACTGCAGCTGGAGGTCTGGAGCAACGCTTCCAAGGCAGAATGCAAGGCCGATGAATGGCTCTAAATGAAGGCACACGTTATGATTAGTGAGTTTCAAACTAGTGGTGAATTTTGTTTTGAAACCTGTAATGGGCCCAGATGGCAAGGTGATTAAATTGACAGTTATTTACATTCTGGTAGCAATTTTTCTGTTAAATAAAACAGGGTCCTTTGCGGTTTTGCTTTCTTATCATTTGCATTATTCTTTCAGTTTTTCCTCCCACATCTCTTTGCCTCGGTCTTGTTCAGGATATGTTCTCAGACTCATTTTTTCTATCATTAAATTTCAGTTCAGTTTTTTCTTCCCAAAACATTCTTTTTGTTCTCTCTCTTTCAGTTAATGTCTATTTTCTCCTTGAGTATCATTTTTATTCTGTAGCTTTCCCTTTTCATTTGGTATACCTCCTTGGCCATTTTCCAGTCTACTTAGCCCCCTCACTCTTTCCATGCTTTCATCTCCCTCAGGGAAGAAGGGACATTATAAGGGGAAGGCTATTATCTGCTCCTGGAGCCAGTTAACAGCCCTTTCCCTTGGCAGTGTATGAGGAAGAAAACATCAGCCTACTTAAGAGCTGAAGCACCTGCTTCCTCCATTGAAAAAAAGAGCCTTAAAAAGGAGGGAGGACACAAGCTAGTTGGATTGCTCTCTTCTTCCTCAAGTTTCTTTCCCAGCCCACATCCATGGATGCTCTCTACATACAGGCCACCACAGTAGAATTGTACTTACCCCCAACGCCCCCCCCCCCCACAAATCACTGTCGCAAAAGAGCTACAGAGTTGCTGGTTTTGTGGTCTTATCCAGAGCCCATTGAAAACAATGGAAAGGGTCCGATTGAATTCAGTAGGCTTTGGATCAAGCACCCTTGGAGGGGTAGGCAAAGTTAAGCAGCATGCTGGCTCCATTTTCTCCCCCCCCCCAAAGCGTTCCTCAAGGAGTCTAATCATGAGAACGAATGATTGGGTGCTATGTACCAGACCCATTGGATGGGAAGATTTTGACAGACCAGTAAAGGGCCAGGCACCACTACCGATAAGTGTACAATTGATTATCACACATGTTGCCAACAGCAGCCAAATTTGTGGGCCTTTTTGAAGGCCTGTGTAGCTTAGCATGACTAAGCCAGGAGGGAAGGGGGGTTTGGACAACCACAAGGGACCCTCTTGCTTGACTTTTGCCTGACCCTGCGCCCCTCCCTGATGAAGTCTCTGTTGAACATGCTGGGGTCTGTGTTTTAGGAGAAAAACAGAAGCATATTTATATTTGCCTTCTGAGATGTATCTGTCAGGGCCTTAAGGCATGCAGACTCTGCAAGAAAAACTGTTTGGTTAGCTTTTGCAACTGGTTGCCTAACAAGTTTTCTGATTGATGTGTCATTATCTACTAACAAGAATAAATAAGGAGGAAAATGTTTGGGTTAGTGGGATCTCTTCATGGACGCAATTTAGGTCCCCAATGGCAGCTGAAAGACGGGCCAATCAGAAGACTGCTGTTGTACCACACAAGAGCCCCACCAAACTTCAGTAATTGAGGGTTGGGGGCATTTAACTAACCTGTTGGGCACATATATAAGTGCCTGAGACTAAATAAAGTATAGCTTTAAGTGAGAGAACTCTTGTTTTGTACTGTTTGTGCCAGTCATCTGTCGGTCGGATGACCGTGTCTCTGATTTATTTCCTGACACCACCTCACACAGAATAGTTACCAAGAGCTTTGGGTTGAAAGCACTGTTCCCTCTAAGCTGTGCGCGTGTGCGTGCGCACACAGATCCTTAACCCCGCACACATGGCGAAACACTGCATGCACAAAAATTTGCACAGAAGAAATTTTTTTGTGCACACGGCCTGTCAAAAATTAGAGGGAACATTGGTTGAAAGAACCCTAAGTAACACCATGATATACTCTCTATCCTCCAGCAAACAGTCAGCAAACTTAGAGTCCAACTCACAGGGGCTTCAATCAACCACACTAACCTCACCACCAAAGGGTGACTAAACAGGTTTTTTCCCTCCTCAAAGCACCCCTTGTTGAGTGACCAATTTGTGTGCCCTGAAAACCACAATTTAACTTGGGGAGCATGAACTATTTAATTATCTGTCTTCACCCCTTACCAAAAAAAAAGAAAAGAAAAAGAAAACTGCGGTGCAGCTATAGAAAGATTAAGAAATAAAACTGACAAGAGGAAAACCTACTGGTTGGAATCTATGCTGCAGTGGATAAAGAGTGTCTGTCCTTTTTCCTACTCCCACAGACAAACTATTTCCTACCAGATTTGGTCAGCGCTAGAGATACTTCTTTTGGTCCTACCTGAATGTGATCTTTATGAATTGGAGTGCATATGCTACAGGCAGAACGCTCCTTCATTTAGTAGAAGCCAATTAGTGGTGCTTCACTAATAGGTTTAACTGAATCTGCCCAAAATAGTCAAAGATGCCTTTCTTTATTCAAGTGTGTCTGAAGAAGAGAACCAACTTGTTATTATGTATAGAACCCCAAAGGGAAGAAGTCTTGGTGTACCTTATGTTTGATTCCTGCTTACCAAATAAACTTATTTTTCTTTCTCTGAAATAGACCCAAACAGCATAAGATGAGGTACAGTATCTTCACTATTTCTGCACACATATCTGCTATAGCCAAATCAAAATCTTTCAAACCAAGCCAGTTTATTTACAGGAACTGAAATGTTAGCTGTAATATTTTAAATATTGCAGAAAAAATTCTGAGGTGTTCTCAAAAATAAGGAAACTATGCAGTACTCATATGCCATAGTATGGCATGAGGACTAACTCCTGTGCCTTAAAGTTGAACGTTACTAATGATTTCATACTAGAACAGATTTTTGTAAGAAGTCTGAGTATTGTAAGCAAGAACGAGGTACTATAGATTCTGATGTACAGCGTGATGCCCACCACATTATACATGGATTTTTTGGTGGGGTAAATATATTTTTAATTCAAATATCCTTTAGAAAGGACAAAGAGAACCTTGTGTGGGAAGATTAATAAGTTACTTGGGGTCTCAAAGAAGATCACTTTATGGCACTGTTAGATGTTGCTGGGTTCCTGTTGTGCTTGTAGTCCACTGATAATTTGACTAGAAATTGTATTCTTAGAGTTTTAATGGGTATACAAGTGCATAAGACAGCAAAACTATTAGTGCCGATTCAGTCACATGAAATATAAAGGCTGAAGTACTGTGCTCTGTTCAAAAGGAAATGGTTTCAGGGGTGAACAAAACAGCAGAGTGGTTTGCATTGTAGATAGATTTATCTTTTTCCTCTTAATGTGACATGTGAAAGGTATGCCAGAAAAATGCAGCAAATAAGGGATCCTATTCCTGTAATGGGGAAAATGACTTACTGGATACAGAAAGAAGATTGTCATTTTAATGCCTCCAGTGATGAATATTCTTTTGGAGGGAGCATTGTTTCTTTTGAGTTCAAGAGAGTATTGAGATGAAAAGGAGTTTCACAAATGTTTTTAAACAAAATAATATACCTTTTGTGCTTTTTTGGTAAAGTTTTCCCACATAAGAACCTACAGCAATCCTTTCAAAGTCAAAGTCCTCAGTGCATTCAACATTTAGGATGTGCTACTTAAGACAAGGTTGTGTAAGATATTTCCAAAGAGATCTTGCATGGTATTTACACACACACACACACACACACACACACACACACTATAGAACTTTCTCCATAGCTTATATATCTATTTGTTATTTATCAAATCTCATTTGCTCTATCTGTAAGTGATATGTGACAAGGTAAACGCATTGCAGCCATAAAAGGTTAACATGTCCCGTGGTTTCTTGGGGCAAAGTATAAAAGGAGAAGGAAGCCTGTGGAAATCATTGCCCAAATGTTTACAGCAGATTTGCTCTCATTTAGAAGAATTTTGTTTTGAAGATAATGCTTGGAGCTGTATTTCTCTTCCCAGGTGGGTAAAACTGTCCACCAGTTTACAGTCCCACTTCTCAATAATGTGCTTTAGAAACAGCACCTTGGTCAGATTTTCAAAAGTGACTAGTGCTTTGGTGTTCCCAACCTGAGAGACCATACAAGGTCTGATTTTCAGAGGGTAGATGCTCAGCATTTTTTGAAAATTGAGTCCAGTTTGTCACCTCAAATTGGGAGTCCCCCAAGTAAGGAACCCCAAATCATTAGTCACTTTTGAAAAAAATTGGCCCTAAATACTACAGTGATAAGACCAAATGAAACAACTAATTGTACCTTAAAATCTACGTATGTTAGAAAATCTTTTAGAAAGCTGTTGAATTAGTTTGTATGCTTTGTTGTGCTATTTAAGGATAGTATGTGCCTTGAGCAACTGCTAAATTGCAGAATATTTATAACTTTATCCAAGAGATACAGGGATATATTCTGAAGACACACATAAATATTTGATACATGCATATAATGTTATATATGGAATGTGTCTTAATCAGCAAGATACAATAAATTTACTGCTTCCTGAGATTTTGGAGAATTTCTTCCTCTCCCCATATCTGCCAGTGTTCCTCAGGACACTATCCTCCATTCAGGCCCAATCACTGAATGACTGCACCCACTCTTGAGAATTCAGTTGTCAGATATATGCCAACAGCTCCAAAAATCTGCCTCTTCATTTCACCTCTCCCACTCCATCCACTCCTGAGTCTGTAACTGTCTGACATCTCAACTCAAATTTTCATGGTAGGAAAGGAACACGTATTTGTTTCTCTGCACCCCAAATCCAAAAACCTGCAGCTACTTCCTTCCTCCTTTCTTGCTAACTGAGAATTCTAGTGTTCTTCTGATTAAGGCCCTTAGCCTGGTTAATGTTATTTGATTTGTCTCTCTGTTCCCCACTCGCCTTTCTACCCAGGCTACTGGTAAATCCTGCTAGTTTCTCCTCTATGATGTCTCCAATCTGTCTCCTTCCTTCTCATCCCTAATGCCAAAATCTTTGTGTCTGTGCCCTATTCCTCTCTTACCTTGACTGCTACATCTTTCTTCTGGCCTCCCAGATTCTCTGTGAACCCTTCTCCAATATGCTACCTCTAAAATCATCTCTAAACTCCCCCCTCTCCTTAAATCCCTGCACTGGTGTCTGGTCTCCTTCTGTACCACATTCATAGAATCATAGAATATTAGGGTTGGAAGAGACCTCAAGAGGTTATCTAGTCCAACCCCCTGCTCAAAGCAGGACCAACCCCAACTAAATCGTCCCAGCCAGGGCTTTGTCAAGCCAGGCCTTAAAAACCTCTAAGGATGGAGGTTCCACCTCCTCCCTAGGTAACCCATTCCAGTGTTTCACCACCCTCCTAGTGAAATAGTTTTTCCTAATATTCAACCTAGACCTCCCCCACTGCAACTTGAGACCATTTCTCCTTGTTCTGTCATCTGCCACCACTGAGAACAGCCTAGCTGCAGCCTCTTTTGAACTCCCTTTCAGGTAGTTGAAGGCTGCTATCAAATCCCCCCACACTCTTCTCTTCTGCAGACTGAATAAGCCCAGTTTCCTCAGCCTCTCATCGTAAGTCATGTGTCCCAGCTCCCTAATAATTTTCATTGCCCTCTGCTGGACTCTCCAATTTGTCCACATCCTTTCTGTAGTGAGGGGACCAAAACTGGACACAGTACTCCAGATGTAGCCTCACCAGTGCCGAATAGAGGGGAATAATCACTTCCCTCGATCTGCTGGCAATGCTCCTACTAATACAGCCCAATATACCATTAGCCTTCTTGGCAACAAGGGCACACTGTTGACTTATATCTAGCTTCTTGTCCACTGTAATCCTCAGGTTCTTTTCTGCAGAACCGCCTCTTAGCCAGTCGGTCTCCAGCCTGCAGCAGTGAATGGGATTCTTCCGTCTTAAGTGCAGGACTCTGCACTTGTCCTTGTTGAAACTCAGACTTTTTAGCCCAATCCTCCAATTTGTCTAGGTCACTCTGGACGCTAACCCTACCCTCCAGCGTATGTACCTCTGCCCCCATCTTAGTGTCATCCACGAACTTGCTGAGAGTGCAATCCATCCCATCATCCAGATCATTAATGAAGATGTTGAACAAAACCAGCCCCAGGACCACTCGCTGGGGCACTCCGCTTGATACTGGCTGCCAACTAGATATTGAGCCGTTGATCACTACCCACTGAACCCAACAATCTAGCCAGCTTTCTGTCCACCTTATAATCCATTCATCGAATTCATACATTTTTAACTTGTTGGCAAAAATACTGTGGGAGACTTTATCAAAAGCTTTGCTAACATTAGGATATAGCAGATCCTCTGCTTTCCCCATATCCACAGAGCCAGTTGTCTCATCATAGAAGGCAATCAGGTTGGTCAGGCATGACTTGCCCTTGGTGACTCCATCTTGACTGTTCCTGATCACCTTCCTCTCCTCCAAATGCTTCAAAATGGATTCCTTGAGGACCTGCTCCATGATTTTTCCAGGGGCTGAGGTGAGGCTCACCAGTCTGTAGTTCCCCGGATTCTCCTTCTTCCTTTTTTAAAAGATGGGCACTGTATTTGCCTTTTTCCAGTTGTCCGGGACCTCCTCCCATCAGTAGCGTAGCCGGGGGGGGGGAGCAGGGGGAGCAGCCGCTCCCCCTTGAGCGGAAGCGGTGGAAGCAGCGCCTTTTTTTAGCAGCACTAAAAAAAGGTGCCACTTCTTTTTAAGCGCCGCTTCTTACACTCACCCGGCGGCGCTCCGGGTCTTCGGCAGCATTTCGGCGGCAGGTACCACCGAAGACCCGGAGTGAGCCGCTGAAGTGCTGCCAAAGACCAGGAGTGCTGCTGGGTGAGTACAGGGGGAGGCGCCTTTTTATAGCGCCGCTCCCCCTGTGCTCCGGACCTGGCTGCGCTACTGCCTCCAATCGCCATGAGTTTTCAAAGAGAATGGCCAATGGCTCTGCAATCACATCAGCCAACTCCCTCAGCACCCTCAGGTGAATTAGATCCGGCCCTATGGACTTGTGCAAGTCCAGCTTTTCTAAATAGTCCTTAACCTGTTCTTTCACCACTGAGGGCTGCTCACCTCCTCCCCATACTGTGCTGCCCGGTGCAGCAGTCTGGGAGCTGATCTTGTCTGTGAAGACTGAGGAGGAACAAAACAAAACAAAAAGTACTTCAGCTTTTTCCACATCGTCTGTCACTAGGTTGCCTCCCCCATTCAGTAAGGGTCTCACACTTTCCCTGACCACCACCCTTCTTGCTGCCATTCACATCCCTTGCTAGCTGCAACTCCAATTGTGCTTTGACCTTCCTGACTACACCCCTGCATGATGCAGGGCAAATCTACTTTCTAACTGTTTGTTTGGAATCATTACTTTGGATGAATGCTACAAGGTTCCTGGCTAGTGCAATAAAATTTGCAAGACTTTGACAAATGGAAACTGGGAAGAATAAATATTAATTGAATCCAGAAAAGGGTATCTAATCTTCCTCTGCAGAACTTTGCACTACAGAGACTCAATTACAGTGGGTTTGCTTTGCTGGTAAAAAGAGTCAGTGTATTTCCTGTTGCATAGAAACTAGATTTCTGAAGATGTGAACAAAAGTATCTTTGGGGGTCACTGGTTGTATATGCTGAAGGAGGAACACTCACAGCTACTGTATTTGTTACATTATTCATTTTCAAAGAAAAAGGCAAAAGTGTTCCCTCTGCGTGTATATTTATATATAAGCCCAGCAGCATAGATGTGGGTGCATTCCTGGGTCATTAAAAAGACATTAGCAGCCTGATAAGTCCTATTATTTTTATTGCATAATTCCATAAGATTACAGTAAATTTTGATACTGTAGGACAACAACAGAAATAAAGATATTTGAAGCCAAACCCAACAACCACCTCCATCAGCAATGGTTCAATTTCAGTGGCTTTCTTGGTTTAGATGAATTGTTAGGATGGAAAACCAATGAATTCCAAAATAGGCTTAAGTTTTGGAGGCATGATAGAAATGGACAAACTGAATATCCAGCCAGACCATTTTAAGGACCTCACAAGAGATCGATCTGGGTAGTGCTCAATCTCTAAAGGGGCTGTGCCCCTTAGGGTTTGCCATGCTGATGATCTGTACCACATTAGATATTTAAGCTGGGATTTTCAAAGGAGTCTAAGGGAGTGAGGGGCATAAATGCTGTTGAAATTCATTGGGATTTGGATGCCTTGGAAGCCCCTTTCATTATCCTAGCCTTATTCTAGTAATAGGTTGTGACAAGAAAGCCTTTTTTCATATTACTGTATAAATATTGATCAAAATTTTCAAGTGTGGGTGTCTAAAGTCAGGCACCCAAGTCTGAAAATGCTGGCCATTGTATAATGACTTGGTTTTACTATACAGAATAACTTGTCACGATGTACTTAATACAGTTGTTGATAAATTGTATAGTCAGTTGCTGGACCTCTCATTTTGGTTTGTTATGAAACATTCAAGAGACCAAATATCCAATGCCTGTCAGGTTTATTAATATAGTACAGAAAAAAGGTTCTATGGAAAAAGAAGTCATCTCGTGTAGTGATGTTACATTCACCTTGCACAGAAGGAGTGCTCCCCAAGTTAAATAATACCAGCTTAAATTGTGTATATGATTTTGTACAAGTTACACATCTCTTTACATGGCATTAAAATCCAGTCCATTGGTTTGTTCCAGTTCCCTAACTTTGTTTTGGATACCAACATTCCAGGTACAGGTCTGTGAAGGGACGTACCTAGCTTGTACTAAAACATACATTCATTCTATCTACTTATTCCAAATGCTTACTTCAGCAAATGAAAGGAGTTATGGGATACTTTAGCATAAGTGAACTGGATTATGGTATAGGCCATTAGTGCTTAATGTTATTGATGCTTAATGCATACTAATATGGTGCAGATATTATATATAAAATATAGGCGCTAACCAGTACATATTAGTCACCACTGTGCTATTTCACATCTTCTTCCTTAATCCATATTGTCCATAAAACTGAACAAAAAACTCTATATAAATTTTATCCTTTTTTCTCTATGTATTTCTGTGCAAGAGGCCTGATCCAACACAAAATGAAATCACAGGAAAGACTGTTGTTGATTTCAGTGGCAGTTAAATGGCTAAATTACAAATATGAAAGATGTACACAACTTGCCCATTTTGGAGTAAAGCAGTCAAAAGTGATTTCATTTTTAAACAAAATATTTTCTGGAGGCTGTTGGAGAATGATACCAAGTTACTCTGCATATAATTTTAAATCCAAATTGTCTTCATTATTGTTTCAAATAATTGGTTACTGTGTAAGTACTGAAACATTTTAATAATCATATGCACAGGGACATCTTAATGAATCATATTATACACCCTTATGAGCGGTCATGTCAAAGATTTATCTTAACAGCTCTGAAAGATCCAAAATGTTTTAGCTGGTTTAAAAAAAATAAAAGATGGCCCGATTGGATTCTATGAAGGGGTTCTTGTGACCTATTTAATGTGTGTAAATATTTACACATGAGCCTAATTTCTCCAACCAGCAGTTACATTGTATTTCATCATATCAACTCAAGGACTTATAGTCCTATCACTCCTTTTCTGCAGGAAGGAGGTGGCGTGTTCCCAAGACCTCAGTGCTTTTCATTGCCCTGCATCCAAAGAAATGTTGAAGTGACAGGACTGTAGCTGAGAATGACATTCATTCCTTCTCATTAACACTGGCAACAGGATGGTGACAATACTGACAACCAAAGAAAACATCACTGAAGCATAGGCTGACAGGAATGTGTGATGTCTGCATGATGGTGAGGGGTTTAAAAATTAAATGTGTCTTGGAAGGTTTGGGGGAAGACGTGGAATGACAGGGGGAGTATATTTATCCTTGTGTGTTATAACACCTGAGGTGAGTCTCCCTTTCATCCTCCTCAATTCATTCACAGTCCTATTGGTTGAAATGAAATATTTTTACAGTATTTTTCATCCACAAATCACAAAGTACTTTACAAAGAATTAGTATCCCTACTTCACAGCTGAGAAAACTGAGGGAGAAAAAGAGTGCCTGATCCTCAAGTACCTTCAATGGAACGATGTCATTTTTACACCAGGTGAGGATCTGGCCCAGGGTATTTAAGTAACTTGCCCAAAGACAAACAGCAAATCAGTGGCAGAGGCAGGAATAGAATTTAGGTCTTTTGGCTTCCAGTCTTATGCCCTGTACACTGGATCACATTGACTTAAGCTAAACACCTAAATATATTTTCAGATAAGGGACACAGAGAAATCTGAGGTAGCATATGGTGCAGAGCAGGATCTGAAAAAATAACGAAAAAGACAAGACCAAACTAGACAGAAGATAGTAGGTTATTGATTTATGATGTGCAAACAGAATAAAGTCCACGCCAGTGATATATAAACTTGGCACTTAAAAAAAAAAAGCCAATTTCACAAAGCCACAAACAATTACGAGCCAAATCAGATGAGAGGAAGAATTTAATTGGAAAAATGTGAATGATAACTGGTAATTGTTTACGAATACCTTACTAGATGCCAAAAATCCACAATTGAGGAAAGAGGTCATTTTGGTTAAAAAAATGATCTGGTTTAGAAGGGAAGCTATAAATATATATAACAACTGGTGGCTGTCCTGGGGATTAGCTTAATTTGCCAGTGCACCCTCATCTGGTGGTGTCTCGCCTGCTGTCACTTCTGTTCCTGTATCCACATCTCTTCCAAGGACCACAGTGTCCTTTTCAGTGACACTGCCGTCCAGCTGTGCCACATACTGTGCTCCCCCCTTCTGGGGGACCTGCCGTCTGCTGTTCAGCCACTTCACTTCAGTGGCCAACTACAGTCCGCTGTCTAGCCACTTCCCTTCAGTGACCGACTGCAGTCCATTACCCCGGGGTCACCTCTCACATGGCTCCAGCACCCTCCTCGCCCTTGCGTTAGGGGCTCAGTCTGTAAACCCCCAGTAGCCAGCCAGGAGCTGTCCCTTGCTCACTTAGCTCCTGCTGGAGTGGCAGCACTGCTCTGTCCAGGGTGCTGGCAGTTCTCTCAGCCCTTCGGGGACCCAGTCCTTCCTCCTTGGACTCCCAACAGAGAACTGCCTCTCTCTCTTCCCTGCAGCTCCCTTTTTATATGGGCCTGCTTTGCCCTGATTAGCTGCTCCCTTCAGCCCTTCTCTGATTGGCTGCCTCTCATGCAGCCTCCCTAGGGCTGCTTTTAATCCCTTTCTGCCAGTGTGGGGCACACGCCTCATCACAAAGACAACAAATTTTAAAATAATATTAGGAACAACAAGAATCCTGACAATGCTACTGGTCCATTAGTAGATGGAAATGGTCGACATAAATAATAAAGCAGAAAAGGCAGAAGTGTTCTGTAAATTTCTCTTCTGTGTTTGGGGAAAAACCAGATAACACTTTCTCCATTCCACAGGCATCTCAGGAAGATGTTAAACAGCAGCTAATAAAGTTAGCCATTTTTAACTCAGCAGGTCCAGATAACTTGCACCAGACAGTTTTAAAAGAGCTGGCTGAGGAGCTAGCTGGACCACTAATGCTGATTTTCAATAAATCTTAGAACACTGGGGAAATTCAAGAAGATTGGAAGAAAGCTGATGTGCCGATATTTAAAAGGGGTAAATGGGATTACCTGGTTAATTATAAGCCTGTTAGTCTGACATTGATCCTGGACAAGACAGAGCCATAACTAGGGATTTTAGTGCCCAGAGTGAGCAAACATATTTGCGCCCCCTAGAGGCGACGTGGGAGGGGACGCAGGCTCACTTGCTCCCCTCCCTCCGATTTCTGCCTTGCATTTAGCACAGAGGTTTTCAAACCATCACCCCTGCCAGGCAGGAGCTGGCAGATCAGTGACTGGTGGGAGCCACCTGACCCACTCAGGCCCCTGGCTCTATGTGTTGTGGGAGCTGGGACACTGGGTGGCTGCCCAGAAGCCCTTCCTGCCTTGCTCCCTGAGCCGGGCTGCCTCATCATGGCCAGGTTCTCCCCGGGCAGAACGAATGGCACAGCTCTGAGCTGCGCTCCCGATATGCTCTTGCATCTCCCCTGAACGAGCCTCATACCAGCCGCTGATTCCTGCTTGAGCTGCAGAGCCAGGAGCACCGGGACAGTAGTAAGCGAGCATCTCAGAAAGCATCTCATAGCAGGGGCTGGGGCAGGGGCTGGCTCCATGGGGTGTCGCTGGCTGGGCTCCTTTGGGGGAGAGGCAAAGCTCAGAGCTGTGCCACCCACCCTGCCTGGGGAGCACCTGGCCATGCATGGGCAGCCTGGCTTGGGGAGCAGGGAGGGCTACTTGGCTGCCGACCTGCGTCCCGGCTTCCACAGCGCAGACAGCCAGGGGCCCTAACAGGCCGGGGGGGCTCCCACCAGCTTCCAATCCGCCAGCCCCAACAGGAGGTGACTGTTTTCAAACTGTGGATGCCCCCCAGGGGGTGAGCCCCACAGCTTGAAAACTACTGTGCTAAATGGAAGGCAGAAATCTGGGGGGCATGTGACCTTGCATGCTCCCCCATGCTGCCCCATTTTCCCACCCCCACGGCTTCATGCCCCAGACTGTTGGCCCGCTCGCCCAACCCTAGTTACGGTCCTGGGGCAAGACAATGGAGCAGTTAATATGACACTCAGTTAATGCAGAATTAAAGGAAGGAATATAATTAACATCAATCAACATAGCTTTATGGAAAATATATCCTGTCAAACTAACTTTTTTTTTTTTACACAAGATTAGAAGTTTGGTTGATAAAAGGTAGTAGTGTTGATGTAAAAATATACTTAGACTTCTCAAGGCATTTGACTTGGTACCACATGACATCTTTATAAAAAACTAGAAAGATGTAAAATTAACATGGTACACAATAAATGAATTAAAAACTGGCTAACTAATAGGTCTCAATGTACTTAAGAAAGAAGAATCATCATCAAATTGGCGTGTATTTAGGGGGTCCCACAGGGATTGGTTCTTGGCCCTACACTATTTAACATTTTTATCAATGACTAGGAAGAAAATATGAAATCATCACTGGCAAGATTGCAGATGACACAAAAATTGTGGGAGTGGTAAAAAATGAACAGGCCGGGTCACTGATTCAGAGCAATCTGGATTGCTTGGTGAGCTGGGCTTCAAGCAAACAATATGCATTTTAATAGGGCTAAATATAAATGTATACATCTAGGAATAAAGAATGTAGGCCATATTTACAGGATGGGGGACTCCATCCTGGGAAGCAATGATTCTGAAAAGATTTGGGGGTCATGGTGGATAATCAGATTAACATGAGCTTCCAGTGTGATGCTGTAGCTAAAAGGGATAATAATATCCTTGGATGCATAAACAAGGGAATCTCGAGTAAGAGTACAGAGATTATTTTACCTCTGTATTTGGCACTAGTGTAACTGCTGCTGGAATACTGTACACAGTTCTGATGCCCACAGTTCAAGAAGGTTGTTGATAAATTGGACAGGGTTCAGAGAAGAGCCACAAGGATGATTAAAGTACTATAAAACAAGCTTTATAATGATAAGCTAAAATATTTTGAGTTTCTTGAGTCTAACAAAGAGAAAGATAATGGGTGATTTGATTACAGTCTGTAAGTACCTACATGGGGAACAAGAACTAGAGAAAGGTTTAGCATGATCCAATCGCTGGAAGTTGAAGCTAGACAAATTCAGACTGGAAATAAGGAGTACATTTTGAACAGAGCAATTAATTATTGGACCAATTTAGCAAGGTTCATGGCGGTTTCTCCATCACTGACAATTTTTAAATCAAGATTGGATGTTTTTCTAAAAGATCTGCTCTAGGAATTATTGTGCGGAAGTTCTATGGCCTCTGTTATACAAGAGGTCAGACTAGATGATCACAATGGTCCTGTGTGGCCTCGGAATCTATATTTTTTAATGTACTGTGGATTCTGTGTCTCTAAAGACCTCAGGGAAGGGACCATGCATTCTCACGTCTAGTACAGCAGCAAACACGCTGCCAAGTGTTTTTAAGTAACAAACAACAATTAATAAAATAAAAAGCTAAACTAAACTAAACTAAATGCAAGGGTATCTGGAAGAGTCAAAATGAGAGTTTGACTATTTTGACCAAAAGGAATTTTGTAGCAAAGCTGAAAACTTACAGAACTCCAGCCAAAACCTAAGGAGATAACTACTACATTAGTATCAGAGGGGTAGCTGTGTTTGTCGCTTCTACAGATACAGACTAAGAGTCCTGTGGCCCCTTATAGACTAACAGATGTATTGGAGCATAAGCTTTCGTGGGTGAATACCCACTTCGTCGGATGCATCCGACGAAGTGGGTATTCATTCACCCACGAAAGCTTATGCTCCAATACATCTGTTAGTCTATAAGGGGCAACAGGACTCTTTGTTGCTACTATATTAGTAACTACTTTCACTAAGAACATTTTGTATTGAACAAAGGAACACACACAAACAAAAAGAAAATGAAAATGAAAATGAAAATTCAGCACCTACCCTCAATATTTCCACACACAGCCTGAAGCTTCCGAATATTGTCAAATGTTTCTTTCCTACATTTTGTGGTGTCTGTGCTGCTAGAAAAGCTTAATCAAGTATAGTTTGAACATGAATTGTTGGCAGGTTAAGACTTAACTTTATATCTGATTTTGGCCTGCAGTAGTACAGCCTTGTCTTAATGAGTTTCACTCTAACTGTTTTGTTGTGTTTGTTCTTTTAGCACTAGATAAAGTGAATGGAATTGAAAAAGTAAAGCCATAAAGTTTTTCCAGACACAGAAGAATGCAGAAATCCACTGGGTATTTTGTAGACCTGAGCAAATATTACTAAATGACTAAAATGATCTCCCCATTCTTTGGTGTCTTTAAGCAGAGGACAACTGATTCACATTTATTCACTGATTTGTTCCTCCATGGACTGATTGTAGACAGTTTTTATGTGTTAGTACTTGATATTCTAGCTGTGAATTTTATGTCAATTAATACTTATATTGCAATAGTGTCTAGAGGGCCTTGGTCGGTTTGGGCCCCAACTGTGATAGGCACTGTACCAACATATATTAATGAAAGTCCCAGACCTCAGTCTTCAACACAACATAATAGGGGGAATGAAAAAAACAAGGAAGTGTGTGGGAGGACGGGTATCCAAAATAATGATGTTTTAGTATGGACTAGCTGAGTTGTCACATCAGTTACATGGTATTGTCTCTATTATGTGATTCAACAGCCTTTCAAGTGCAAATACTTGTGGAAATTAAATTTTACATGTAAACATGTGAGTACTTACGCATCACTTTGACATTCATTTTCTGTGAACATTTATGCCAAGCAAACTCAATTGTTCAAATATTTATAGAAAGCAAATGCAAAAGGGTATGTACACGGACAAAGGCAATTCATTTAACTCTTTTTCCCCCATTGCTTGTGCAGTTTGATATGTTGCCATTATCCAAGTTATCCACTGAGGCCCCAATTCAGCAAAGCACTTACACATAAGCTTAACTTCAAGCATGTGAGCAATCGCATCCCAATTCAGGAAAGGATTTAAGACTATGCTTCAGTGCTTTAACAGGGATGGTCTTAAGTATGTGCTTAAAATTAACCTCAATGGGACTTAAATACATTGTTAAAAAGGGATGGGATCATTCATCGGCTTAAAGTTAGTCCACAAACGTAAGTGCCTCCGTCTTTTGTGCTGTCATGTGTGACGTCCACACATACACCATGAATGGATGTGTGCAGGTGAGGGATTAACCATTGCAATTAATCATATTTATCCCTCTCTAGCCCTTGTAATGGTTTTCTCCAACCCCTCCTTTACTGTAAAGTGTCCTAGATTTTGAGTGTGTTTTTAAAAGCTAAATTCTCCCCTTTGTGTCTTTGCACATTCATGTATTGCAGTCTATAGACAAAGACTTACCTCAAATGGATGCTCTTTTGAAAGGCTTAGCTGTAGATGTGTGCTTGTGCACATGTGGCTAAATAAGCAACAAAACTTAAGTTAAAAATAAACTAACGTTTCAGAGCCTTCAGTGCAGGGGTTTTTTCATGCTCCTTCCTCCCCCTTTCCAGTTATAATGGTTGACCTAGTTAACATTAAAAATGAATATTTAGGTGGAGCTAGAATAGATCAAAGTACATTTTGTTTCTTAGTTAGCTATTGGATTTTGCCACATTAGAACTTGATTGACTGTTTTAGATGTACTAGAACTGGTCAAGTGTGCAGGGGGCAGGAATCATCCTCCCATTCCTTGAAGTGTCTCGGCAGTGCTCTGTAGAAGCTACTCCAGTCAAATGGCTGAAGCTGACTTTGTAGTCCCTTGTACTGTGAGCACTGGAATACATGGGAGGATTTTCACTACAGACTATGGCTCCAATTCAGGAAAGCACTTAAGCAGGTTTTAGCTTTATGATTAAATCCCAGTGAAAACAAGTTCTTAAGAGCTTTCCTTAATCAGGGCACATATACCTCCAAAGCAAGTGAACAGTGTGTACAAATCCGCTTCACAGCTGTGGAGTAAGTGTCAGATTTAGGAATTTTTGCACATGTTCTAGTCTCAAAGAGTGAAGCTGAATGCAGGGTAAGTTGAACAACAGGAACTTTAATAAACATTGTCCATGTGGCAGAGTTGCATCCAGCCTAACATCTTACATTCCTTCTTCCACCTGTCTCCTCAATAACAGTCTCTTTGGGGAACGTGGGCCCTCTGATTCCAGTTCCACTGATCATTATATGGGGGGGTGGGGGGGGGGGTGGAGGACGTGACTGAGCATTCATTCTCAGAATGAATGAGTATGAATGCATGGATCCCATTTTCATGTACTAATAAACTCTGTGGTCATCCAGAGTCAGTTAAAAAGATTTGGAATCCATATTTAGGCTTGTATCTGATTTAGTTATTTTATAAATATTATATGTATTATGGTAGCACCATACCAGGATGTGGGCCCCATCCTGTTCTAGGCCAGTGATACTTAGACTGAGGCTCGCAAGTGGCTCTTTAATGTGTCTTCTGCGGCTCTTTGCAGCACATGATATTAAAACAATGTGATTAATAATTAAATCACAATCTTAGTTATTAACCAATCCAGGATGCTTTTACTATGTTCTTAACCAATTGCAGTTGATAAAATAATACTACTTGCTCAGTCATTTTGCTATGAGAATAATTATATATATATATATATATATATATATATATATATATATATATATATATATATATATATATACACATATATATACACACACACACACACACAAAATATTTCCTGTCATACTGTTTAAATATGAATATCTAGTACTATAGTAAATGCAACAATGAATTCACACTACAGTCACTGTTTTGGGTAGCATTGATTGCTAATTTGGCTCCTGAATCTCTGAGGTCTGAGTATGACTGTCCTAGGCACTGTACAAACCCACAGGTAATGGCAGTCCCTGCTTACAGTCCAAGCAGACAAGACAGACAAAAGGTGGGAAGGGAAACAGAAAGGTTAAGTAGCTCTCCCACCTCAGAAAGTAGGTCAGAGGCACAGCTGGGAAATGAGCCCAGGTTTCTTTAAACCTAATCCAGTACACTTTTCCCTGGAGCATGCTGCTTCTCACATTGCAATTAAAGAAACATTTTGAATAGTTGTTCTTAAGGTCAATTCACCAAAATATTGTAAATATATTTTTATAAAAAGGATATTGTGTGTTAAATATACATAGCATTTACGTTTTTAAAGCACTGTATCTGACACATTCAGGGGATGGATTCATTCTGACAGATAGTCTCTCTCACTGTTGTGATCATGTGAAATGGAAGCTACAGTTTTGAGTCTCAGATTCTTACTTTCTCTCGTCTTTGCTTGAATGTTTACACTTGAAAAACCTCGAAACTCTGACTTTTCTTTGTTTTGCCCCAACACCACAAAATCAGGTTGTGATATGTTTAAATATTTACTTTTCATTCTTGTTGCCAAATAAGCCTAACACATCCACTCTGGGTCTGATCAGTGCCCACTGCAGCCAATGGGAACTTTTTCATCGACATGAAAGAGCATAGGATCAGTGTCCTAATCATTAAGGTCCAGATGCAATAAATCTCTTAAACACATGCTTAAGATTAAGCCTGTTGGTCCATCTGTATTCAGAATAAACACTTAAACATATGCTTAATGCTTTGCTGAATCAGGGCTTAAAAAAATCACTACAAGAAAAAAGCTTCTTTTTATTATTCTAACTCTTCATGACTATTTACTAACATTTACAAAATAATTGGTGAGTTAGTTACAGGAGGCAGCTGTCATAACAGTGCCCTAATGCTCAGAGCCAATGTTCCCTCTAATTTTTTACATACACGTGCGGAATGATTTTTGTGATGTGCACCAGTATGGAGGTGATGTGTAGTGGGGATGGGGCCGAGGGGTTCGAAGTGTGGGACGGGGCTCAGGCTGGGGCAGAGGGTTGGGGTGGGTGCGTGAGGGCTCTGGCTGGGGAGTGCAGGCTCTGGGGTGGGGATGAGAGGTTTGGGGTGCGGGAGGGTGAGGGCTCTGGCTGGGGGTGTGGGCTCTGGAATGGAGCTGGGGATGAGGGGATTGGGGTGCAGGAGGGGGCTCAGGCTGGGGCAGAGGGTTTGTGGGGGGTGATGGCTCTGGGTGGGGGGGGGATGAAGGGTTTGGGTTGAGGGAGGGGGCTCAGTGTTGGGACAGACGGTCGCTATTTAAAATATCTAGGTCAGCATGAAATACAAGCCATAACACACTCCTAGAGTGTCCTGTCTCAGCATGAAGCAGGTCATACTTAAAAGTCAGGCTGGATTATTTGGCAGTTGTCCCAAAGTCCTAGACAAAGAGTCTGATGGGAGATTTTCAAAACATTCCCCTGGAAGGTGCCTGTGTTGCTACAAAGCCATTTGTCCTTGAGGGTGACTGGCTGCCCTGCAGCTACCATACAATTCCGTTTTAATGACCACTACTTACAATGATCAGTTCATTATAATGATCAATTTCAGTAAATCTAACGCCTCATGATAATGGATTGATCCTGTAAATAGTGGTCACTAAAACTGAATTACATAGTAGCGGCAGGGCAGTCAGTCACCCTGAAGGACAAGTGGCCTTGATCTAACACCGACACTGTCCACTGTGATGTACATAGGAGCCAGTGACATGGCAGAGCTGCTTCTCTCCCCCTTGAGAAACAAAACCGAACAAAGCCCAGCGTGTGCTACTGTACGTGTAGAGGCTTTTGTTACAACAATTTGGAGACTTTGCAGTTCATTGCAACAATGCCCACAGAACCAGATCTTTCTCATTTGTAACATTTCAAAATCCCTCCGGTTATCCTATAAACAAGACATATGGAGTGAGGGGTTATCACTATTAAAACCAAGAGCTTTTTCCATTGTTTTCCAAAAAAAATATGAATACTGATATAGTTACACAGTCTCAGATCCAGAAAGGGACTTAAGGGTGGCAATGCTCACTGTTGCAGCGCTTAACGTTTGGTGCTGGGAGAACCACTTGAACAAAACGGTGATCCACAAAGCCTGTGTCAGGTGCCTAGTCTCCCTATGCAATGAATGGGGAGAATTAGGTGAGTAAGCATGAGATCCACAAAAGCCAGCACACTAGCCACTTACAGGAGATCCCAATGAAAGGAATGTGTCCTAAGCCTAACTGTGCATAAATACTTAAATGGTCACTGGGCCTGATAGGGAGAGCGAGAGAATGACCCTATAGCCTGCTGGTTAGGGCATTCATCCAGGAAACCCAGCATCCAGTCACTCTCCTCCAGTTACTATTTAATTATTTATACACAATAGAATAGCTGGAACAGGAGAGATTGCAAAAGCTCCACATTAGAATATTCCATAGCTCAGTGGTTTGGGCACCTCCCTCCCCCTTAGAGGTGGGAGAGACTTGTTCAAATCTCTCCTCTCCCTCAAGCAAAGGTGAACATTGAAACTGGGTCTCCCACATCCCTAATGACTTCCCGAACCTGTTTACATGAACATTTTACTCTTTACATTTTCTGCCATACATTCCTTACTACTTTCAGTATCTACAGTATAACTACCCAGACTGCAGATAAGCTGGTGTCAATTTCTTTTTGTCACTCTCACTGTAATGTTACAGAATTCAGTAAGGTGAGGTCAATACTTAGGACAAGGGGCTCCTACAAAAGTTTCCTCTTACTCTATGCTAAATGTATCATGTACGTTGTATGTATCTGCAACGTACACGAGTACAGAGAAGAAGAGTAAAGGACTGAAATCTATTAATTTATTTCACCAGTTAAACAAAAATGTTTTCTCACAGCCATAATCAAGGGGGGAGGAAATGCCACTTGACTAACATGAATATTAAGTTGTAGTTTCCTGAGCATATTTGTACTTTGTTCTGGTCAGTTATACTGAGCCAACTGACAATACAGAACAGCGTTCAACCTGATTATGTGGGATGCAGAGGGAAAACTCTCTCGAAGTCACCTCCCCAGGACTCTCTTGAAAATACCTACCATTTGATGCAATCTGGTGCATTCTAACAGAGAAAAAATTGCTCTTCAGAAGAGAGATTTTGTCTGCCAAGGATGATTTAGCAGGGAAATTACCCCATTTTCCCTTTAATTTGGTGGCAGAATCTTAACAAGGAGCTCTCAAAGCCTTGAGAGCCCCTCCAGCACATCACTGAGGAAGCAGTCCTAATGAATTTAGGACAGCACTTCCCATATCTACAGCATGTTTAAAAGTAGGCTGAGGCATTTCTCTCTCTTCTGCTAAGCCTTTTAGCTGGTCTAATTGAGGGCTCTGACTATTTTGTGCTCCCCTGAAAGGCACTTTATAAAATGGGTTTGGCTTTGTACTACCTCTAAGGGTTTTTATCTCTAAATGCTATTCTCACAACTCAAAGTGTCATCTTAATTACTTTAGCACATTCTTCAGCCCACGTGAAGCCTCTGAATAAGATAGGAGTCTTCCATATACTTTATCTGACTATACATCCCACTTTTACTAATGGACAGTGCTATGACCCGAGCAGCAAATGTGAGTGAGATATTTCCCATTAAGGTTGACAGCCACATACCAAAGGAATTTTGAGGGGGACACTGCACTTTATTACTAAAAAAGTGTTTACAAAGCAAAGAACAAATTCTCAAAAGGTTTGCCTTTTGTGATCTAATCAACCCAAGTGTATTTACTCATTGTGTTAAATGTATTTTGCCACATAATATGAAAACAAAGATCTGTTTAGATTAAAGATGTGCTGAATAGTGGGATTTTTGCACAACTACATTTATTCCGTGCTGATGCCAGGACAGTTCCATAAACAAACTTGTGCTTGCTGTGTTAATCAACACTGTAATGAGATCATGACAGTGCTCCACTTAGCTCAAGGGGAACCTTGTAAAATATCATTGTGCGATGGGATGGGGGCAGAGGAGAAAAAAAGTTGGGTAGTTCATTAGCTAGGGCCCTGGCCTGAGAATCAGCCAACTTCAGTTCTAGTTTTGGTTCTGCCAGTGACCCGCTGAATGCCCAAGAGCAAGTCATTAAATCTCTGTCACTCTGTTTCCCTTCCAAACCTTTGTCTGCTTGCCAGTCTAGGCTCTAAGGTACTACAAGTGGTGTGTACCAGAAGCAGAGTCTGCTCCCAGGTTATTTGCCCTAGATCAGGGGTCTCAAATATGCGGCCTGCGAAGTGCTTCCTGGCGGCCCGCTGGGCTCCCTGCACCCCCACCCCCCACGTTACGTTCTGAAGTTCCGCTGCCAGAACAGCTGTCGGGCGGCTTCGCGGTTTCTGGGAGGGAGGGCGGGGGAGCGGGAAGCGCGCACCCAGGGGAGGAGGGGGGGGGGGGAAGAAGAGGCAGGCCACCAGGCTCCCCCTGCCCCCCTCCCAGTTACGTCCTATGGCCTCCAACTCTCCTCACCCCCGCCCCTCCCAGTTACGTTCTGTGGCCACCAACTCCCCTCACCCCTGCCCCCAGTTATGTTCTGTGTCCGCTAGGATCACTAAGATCCCCGTTCCCTCCGCACTGCTCCAAGGTTTTATTTTTACCCCCAGGCAGTTCCCGCTGCCAGAACAGCTGTCTGGCGGCTTCGCAGTTTCTGGGAGGGAGGGGGGAGGAGCGGGGAGCCACGCACTCAGGGGAGGAGGTGGAGAAGGGGCGGGGCCTAATGGAATGGATGGAGTGGGGGCGGGGGCAGTGAGGGGGCGGGGTCAGTGATGCGGCCCTCGGGCCAATGCACTAGTCCTCATGCGGCCCTTGTGGTAATTTGAGTTTGAGACCCCTGCCCTAGATAGCAATTCAGTAGCAAAGCCAAGATCAGAACTCAGGGTTGCTTAACTACCAGGAAGATTCTGGTTAGTTCAGATATCCTCGAACAAGTTTGCCAGACCCTAGTAATAACTAGTATTTTGTGTCTTCTGAGCTAGAGGCATACTATAGGTACTGAAAACTCAAAAGATATTATAAAGCTGTTTAGCTAATTATTACACAGTGCATTGTCAGTTGAAATAAAGCAACAATGAAAAAAATTCTAAAACTTTCCTCAGATGGCATGGTCCGATCTGAAACCATTCAGCATGTAGAATCTCAAAGTCTTTTATTACAGTTTGTGAGATAATATGAAGCTGAAAAGCATAGGATGATTTTTTTAATACTAATATTTGCATTACTGAAATAGCATATCAGCTACCAAATACAATCTCAGGTGCTAGACAGTGGGTGTAACTATCAGGCTATAACTTAACCTTTTAAAGGAAACCAGATTATAGACACAGCCTACATTTACTGTGTAGTGATACTAAAAGAAGGAAGCAATTTGTTTTATATCAGTGCTCGACAAAGGTAGATATCCTTTTTATATAATGAATTGAGCATTAACAGGATTTAGTATGACGACTTAATATTAAATCATTTGTATATAAAGACTAACTGGTGAACAGGAGAAAGTTCCAAAATTTTTTAGGAACTAGTCTCATGGAAACCAAAATGATTTCGTCCTCCCCTAATGCCCTTCCCAGTTCTGATTAGGTCTATCTAGAAGGGACTAAAACTGATAAAATGATTAAACTGTTCAGTTGCAAAGCCAACACTGGATTTTAAAGCACAAATCATAGAGGGAAGCTGATGCTTGACTGTGCTGCTTACTTGAATGTGGTTGGCTTTAAACCCAATGTATGTGTGATATGCGGATATTTTCCTTGTTTGCTATTAGAGATCCCAAGAGGGGCAGTTTCAAAACGTGGGAACACTGACGAGAATTAAAAAATGAGTTAATAAAAAACATGACTAGTTATCCCTGGTACCCCATCTTAACTTGAAAGGTGCAATTCTAAAGGGACCTACAACTAACATCACGACTATTGCAGCTCTAAGAAGAAGGGATAATTATCTCTCCCCCAGGAAGGATTCATGGTTTTTGTTTTTTTATTGCTATATAAAGAATGAAAGGAAGAGAATGGCACCCTCTTTTACTTACACACACACACACACACACTTTTAAAAAGTTTTAAATAAAAACTTGGACAAACTATGAGGCACTTCTATCCAGACTGCTTACTTCTGTCAACAACGCATGATAGTAAAATACTGCATAAGACCAAGTTTGTCACAGTGAACACTACCTTACTGTTGGTTTAGTAGCACAACATGAAATTATTCACTTTTCACTCAGGTCGCTGTTGCTACATTTTTGGAAAAGAAAAGGCAGTCGGAAACAGAGCAATGTAATTGTCAACAGCCACTAACTGTGGATACCAACAGGGATGAACCATGTTCCCTCTGCACTTTCCACACAAGTGGATGTGCTGTATTCAGAGTTTTTATAATCTTTCGGCGATATGTGGCTTGTACTTTCTTGGCCTCAAAGGAAAGAGAGTGTGTTTAAATTCAAGCACTAGGCATGACTGCTAATGTACAGCAGCTGAGCCTTCATTATGTTTAAACAACAGGACCAACAGACACCAAGATACAAGGCAGCATTATCTCTCCTCTGCCACAGGTGTGCACGGGGCTAAGCAGGGAAGTAATGTATTCGGAGAGAAGAGGAGTTTGGAGCTGCACAGGCAGTGATTTTTGACCCTAGTAGGGTTCTTTCTGTGTTGGTGGAAGCAGAGACAATCACTTTCCCAGTATCCTCCCTCAAGTGCACATATGTGTTACAGGTCTGTCGCATCTTATGCGGGGGTTACGTTCTGCGCTGAGCGCGTAAAGCGAAAAACCGCGTATGTTGAGACTCCATTGAGTTGAATGGTGGACGGAATTGCCCGCAGTACCGATGCCATTTTAAAATGGTTATTTTTCTTTTTTTTCTGTTTTTGGCGACCGCGCAAAGCCAAAATCGCGCAAGTTAAATGCGCGTAAGATGCGACAGACCTGTATGAGTATGTTCATAATGACCAGACTCTACATTATTTACTTGGATTCCTCCTCTGTAGGCTGGAACAGTACAAATTACAGTTTGCATTGGGAATAGAAAGGAGAGGAAAATCAAACAGTGTATAAAAAACCCCACAGCATTCTAGGCATTCCTGTGCTCACTAATGTGGCACGAAACCTCACAATGAGTATTGGTCTACAGTAGAAATACCTTTTTGGGGGGCTATATTTGCAGGCAGCACGCAGAATGGATAGTGCATCTATTTACTATTCTGCTTACACTATAACTGTTATTTGTATGCCAGTAGCCCTCCAAAGGCTCCAGTCAGAATAAGCCACACCCCCTCCCTCCGTGGTAGGCATTGTATAAACCCATGGGAAGACATCATCTCTGGCCCAAAGAGATTCCAGTCTCATTTGAAACAAGACAAAAAACGTGAATTTAAGAAAGTGTAGGCGGGTAAGGGGGAGGCAGACAGGGTGACAATATGCTGATAGTCATAGTTTAGCTATCTGTGCAACCTGAGGGTTCTGAGTCATTTGAAAATATTTTTTTCTATTATAAATAAATAATATCTGCTACCCACAGCTGCTGCTCGCTACCCATTGTTAACTTATTTCCTGTGTATCTGCTCACTGCTTTTTCAGCAAACTTTTTCTGCAACTCCCATAGCATTCTTTCTGTTATGAGCTAGTACAGACAGACTTTGTACCTGGTCCGGTTTTTAGACGTTTCCCCCACTGCTCTACTGCCATATTTTCCATGCTTGGTCCTCCAGCTCCCTTCTGGCAGAGCTACTGTCCTCTTTCCAGCCTGCAATTTCTTTCAGTGCCATGTACTTGTGTTACAGAACAGCAATAAAAGCAGGTTTGTGCTAAAGCAAGTCTCCAGAGTTTTATTTTAACTTTATACCAAACTAATCTGTTTCATTGGGCAGACTTATAACCATTAGCATATTTACTTCTGAGGGTACAAATTCTTGTTTCATAGCGCTAGTTCACTAAATACCTCTCCAAGTCATCTCATTTTCCCCTATTCTGCTGTTTCAAGATTTCAATGAAGACTTTCACTGCATTTTTACTTCCACTGGCATGGCCCAACACATACTTGTCCCCAGCTCCCTTGCTGTAATCTTCTAGGGTAAAATTCACCTCTATTCTTTGGGAGAGCCTATAAAGGGCTTAAGGCCTTAGCTGTAGCCTGTGCCTTAATCAGGTGACCAACGGTCATATGTCAATAGCCCAGAAGCAATGGCTACTATAAGAGGGGCTACTTCCCTTACAGTGGAAGGGACACCCGTGGCTGGAAGAGATTTGTGGTGGGTTTCTTTACAGCAATCTGAAGAGGGACAGCTGTCCCAGGTCCACAATGAGACTGGTGGAGCTCCCTGAGCACAGTGAGCTGGGACAGGAGCCCAGGAGGAGCTCAGCAGGGTATGACCAGCAGGAAGCTTTGTTATGAACAGCAATGAACTGTGTTAGAATTGGAGAGCCCAGTAACAGCAGAGAATTGCTTGATCCTGGGATGGCCAAGGGAAAAGTTCCTCATTGTGTTTTAATAAACTAGGTCCCAGAAGAGGGAATGTTACTTCAAGAGTGTGTATGTGTATTTATTAGTCAGTGGGGAAACAGACAGCACTGCTCTGACATGGCATAAGTGCTTTGTGCTGTCCCTGTGAAGAGAGACGAATTTTACCCTTAGATTAGATTATTATTTATCAGAAACATTGCCATTTTACACACAACCTGAATTACTGTAGCCCTAAGAAAGTGCAATTACTTTCTCAGAATCTGCTTGTAAACTCAGTCTCTGACACTCAGAAATATACAGCTCTCGTCCTCACAAATGGATTGCAATAGACAGTATAAACTAAAATATGCAAGGTATTTTTGTATCATGATGACATATAGGGCTTTCCTATTATAGTGTGAATAATCTGAACCACTATAGTAGATTCAGACATGTATTGGTTTTCCCCCCCGCCCAATGCTGAGAACATAACTGCAAAAGACAATATCTGAACTTCTGTCTTTGTAAGATGTAGACCCACTGTATATGTAGCTTCATGAAACACCAGTGCATCATCCAAACACTCAAACGTCAATTAAAAAGAATTAATGTTCTGAAATTCTAGAATGAAATCACACTCAATGAGTACAGAACAGCAGCTTCAATATGCATGTCTAGTCGGCAATGTTTTGTAAATGTACTTTCAGATTAATTCAGTGCATTATTATCCATTGTAATGACTGCCCTAAGGACAATGAATGTTTCCATTCACTCAAAGCCAGCTGTTAAAGCGTACACTGAAGGGCTACATCACATTTTGTTGGGATCTTAAACTCCTTGTAGAGTTATCTTCATGGATTATGAGAACAAAGTCTCTTGTACCCAAAACATTAAAGAGCAAATAGTTTGTTCATCTCATGTTTCCAGGTAATTGTAGAAAACCTTGGTTTATTTTCCACCCTTAATGGCACATGGTAATGATAACTTGGACTTAGCATTATGTAACCAAGGTGAATAACTCTTCAGTCTCTTAAAACCTCATATCAAAAAGCTTTAAGATGTACATTACAAAGTTATTTACCATTTTGTAGATATTTTTCAGACTCTTACTTGGAGAAAGTGAAAATTGGAGAACATGTTTTTTGCCAAGTAAATTATGGCAGTTTTCTGGTAATTCTCAAATGAACATCTGTGCATGGTTTTTAATGACCCAAGCCAAAAATGGGACAGATGAACAAAGAAATGAGAAAAAGATTGACTATTTACATTCATAAAAAAAATCTGTGTAGTGTCGTCATAGTTTGGGGCTGGCATGTGAGGGGCGTGTGTGTGTAGACAGACCCATGCCATTACCTTAGCCATGTTCTCTAGTCCACTGAAGAGAGCAATCTTGGAACAGCACAGGTGACTAAATAGATGCACTAATAATCTGGGCCTAAATTCTCAAATCTCCACTGATTTGCACTTATGGCCTGATTTTCCAAAAGTGCTGAGCATTCACAGTTCCCAATGACTTTCAACTGGAAGTATGGGGTCCAGCCCCTCTACAAATAATGTTTTTTTTTAAATCACACCTTAGGTTTCTCCATTAGTAGAAATTATTGAAAACAAGCCTTTGTATTTTAGTTTGATCACCGTAGATGTCTGGACTGTTATCAACAATTCTGTCCCACCAGATAGCTATTTTTTATCTCAGCCACTGAACCACAATATTTCAGAATAGCATACTCTACTCAGATATCTGTTTAAATATGAATATCCCTCAAAGAACCCAAGGATACTGATTAGCAATGCCTACTGTTTAACCGAGTCAGTATTAGGATTAATTCCACCTAATGAGAATTTGGCCATTGCTACTGTGTTTGGCCAGTATCAAGCAAACATTAAAAGAAATGATCACAGAGAAACACAGTAGAGGCATTTTATTTCCATTTTGTTTGTTTGTTGTTCTAAACAGACCTTACTCTTCACAAGGAAACCTACTTTTAAGATAATAGCCTGTTCACTGGGGTGCCCAAGCAGATCATATCTGTACTGTCTTTGATGTCAGCTTACAAATTGTTCTGTTTTCATTTTCAATAAAAATTTGTGAATAGAAGCTTTTGGAGTTTGTCACCTATGCTGTTTTTTCCCCCCACAGGCAGATCTGACCCTTAATCTCTCTCATTGTTGTATTATTTTTCTCACTCTCCCAAAGAAGTAACCTTTTAGGTGGGATTTTAATCAGCTCCCTACAGAATTTCAGGAGGGTGAATTTCTTGGACTATATCATGTGTCCTTAGTCTAAATCATTCAATCTCAGTATCTGGACCTTTTCCTATGTCTCATGGTTCACCTGTATATCATCCCTTGCTTCTCATTGTGTTTGCTTTTTAAGAGTTGCCATTAAAATAACATTGCATTACATATTTTTTGACTTGTCTCTGTCTTTGGGTTTTACTTAGTACTACAAGTTAGTGGAGAAAACAAACATTCTATGTAGTCTCCTCTCCTTGGGCCGGATCCAAAGTCCATTGAAGTCACTAGAAAGACTCACTGACTTCAGTGGGCATTGGATTGAGACACTTATTACTCCCGGGGGAATTCTGAGCCACAGCATGAGCATGTATTTCACGGACTGTGCATATTTTTATTTTTATTGCAGAAAATAGCTTCTGCTGAAAAGTTGCTGCAGTTCCACCTTTTGCCCATCAGAGAGCACTGTGGCAGTAGAACACAGCAGCTGCTCCTGGCCAGACCCAGCTATGATAGGGAAGAAAAAGAGCCTGCCTTCTTCACAGTGCCTATCGAGCCAGGTCAGAAGATGGGGATATGGGGAAACAGGCACTGTGAGGCTGCTGTGGGGTCAGATGGGCTCATAAGGGCTAGTGGGGAAGGACATACTGGGGCAGGGGCTGAATGGGAGTGGAGGTTCAGGGCCCCATGGGCAGAGGGAGAGGGGGTGGCTGAGTGGGGGCACAGAGACACATAGGTATGGGGGGTTCACGGATACATGGTAAGAGAGTAAGGGGATGCAGAGCTACAGGAGGAAGGAGTGTGGTAAATATGGTTTAAATGTTTTATTACTCAGAGTTCTGTATTAATATGCCAAGTAAGGAATCTGTCCAAAAAAAAAACAACCCACCATTTCCTGAATCTTTTTTCTGTGTTGTTACAGACATACTTGCTGACAGGTATTTTGAAATCAGTTACTAAAATAATTGAAACTGGTGTGATTATATTGTGTTATTTTGACAAATAAAATGTGCAGAATTTTAAAATATTGTGTGCAGAATTTTTAATGTTTTGGTGCATAATTTTTAATTTTTGGCACAGATTTCCCACAGGAATAATTTATACATAAAGATAGAGGCCAGGCTTGACAAAGCACTGGCTGGGATGATTTAATTGGAGTTGGTCCTGCTTTGAGCAGGGGGTTGGACTAGGTGACCTCCTGAGGTCTTTTCCAACCCTAATCTTTTATGATTCTATACAGCTGTATGCAAATTACCTCCCCAGTCTCCTTGTACAGTGTCCTCAGTTTGGTATGGGATGCGGCTGTAGCTAACAGAGAAGCAACCCAGGAAATTCAACAAAAAGACATTTCTTGCAGCTCTGAGATTGCACTCTGCTTACATCACAACTGGCTCCAGCTGGTTCACTTCCTGGGGTGTCTGTCTGTTGGGTCTCTTAAAGGCATAGTCCACTACATCTGGTGTAAAGGTTAGAAATAGAGATCTTTAAAAATCCATGTAAATGATATGCCCTCAAAATAAAATAAAAGCAGTACTCAACAAAGGTAAGTACAGAGCTGCTAGTATCACTATAAAACTGATTGAAAATAACTGCATAGGAAGTTAGGGAGAAGGTATGCTGGATCTAACATAGTAGATAGTTTTTCCATCCTCACCCCTAATTTTTACAATAAAACTTAATAAAAGATATCTATTTATTGATGAAGAGCTTGTCATTTTATACTGTCTGACAATCCCATCCACATACTCTTTCTTCTTCAAACCTACTTAGTTCTGAGAGGATAGACAACCTAATTTGCTTGGATCATTTCTGTCATGTACCTTTATACACCCACTCAATATAATTTCAACTGGATTTGATTCAGAGCATGTTTTGTGGGAGTTGGGCAAGAACATCTGTCTTTCAGCTGTGCATACCTAAAAATAAAGAAAATCAGACCTTGGGTTCATAACTTGTTATTTACTTAGGTACATTACAAACGGTACATGACAGTCAACAAAATATGACATCATAGGAGAGCAGATGTCTTAATATGTTAGATCCAGCATTAGACTGCCAAAGTTACTTTCAGTCAGCTTTACAGTTAATTTGTGGACAGAAACTGCACTAGAAGAAACACAGAATATTCCATAATTATTAACATGATCGTTGAAACTAGACAGGCTGTGGCTTGCATGCAACAATTGATTTGTTAACCTTCGTCATATCAACTTGTTCACGCTATGGTGGGAATCTGGGTAATTTTGATAAAAAAACACATTTTCCCCTCTACTTCCTATGAAAAAGTATTTGCAGAAACACGGTCAAAGACAAAGAGGACTACCACACAACACTTGAAATCTGAATAGTAATTTCCATATTTTCAAAATGCCTACCCCAAATGTTGATGTTTGAAAAGGCCATGTTTGTACAGTTACTCCTCTGAATGAAAACTAATTATTTCACAGACTCCACAAAGAGCAGTTAACATTTACCAGTTTCAACCCCCCCTTCCCCGCCCAAGAGTTTTTGCAGAATTCTTTCAATTAGAAGCAAAGTCGGTGCTACAGCCAGAGAACAGTGTGCTCTGAGTATACCTGCTTTCAGGGCTTTGCAGACAAAGTTCCAAAAAGCCAGATGGGGCAATTTGCTATGATCCCTTGGACACATTGACATTTTGCCTTAGTTGAATAGCAAAGGCACAGAACACAAGGCACATTTCCCTCCAGTGCCTCCTATAAGGACTAAGCAGCATCCATATCCATTGTAGTCCCAGTCCCTGCTGCCCAGCAAGGAAGAGGCTTGTGTTCTAATAAGACTGAGAATCACAGTGTAGCTTATTTCATAAGAGGAAGAAAGTGGGGAAAAAAGAGACCCCCTATTATTGTGGCATGGCTGGCAGAGCACCCTTTTATGGACCCTCCAGGTGCTCCAACACAACCACAGGTCTCCCTGAGAGGAAGAAAAGTCTGTTTCTGGTGTCCACTGAGGTGGGCTCCATCTCACCAGCGAATTGTTTCTTCAGTCTTGTCCCCCACTGGGCAGGAGGGGCTTAATTCTAAACAAATGTTTTAAACAAAAAACAAACCCAACTCACGACTGGGCTGTCTGCCAGGCTTCCTGTGGGGCATCCCTGCCTTTTCCTTCAGGCTTTGTTTCCAGTCAGTCTCTTACTTGGGAAATGCTTGCTTCTTGGGGGGTCTAACTGCTCCTCCTCAGTGGCTGCTGTGGCTATCAGGCCCAACTTTCTACAGCTCTACAGGCAAAAAGCTCTCTTCAGGCTGAGAGGCAAAGCTCCACCCTCCTTTCTGCCCAGTCAGCCCTGAATTAAGCTCCTTTTATTTTCCCTCCAAGTGTGGCATTAGCTGCAGCTATAGCAGGACAGGGTTAGCTGGGCGTAAAGGTCTTAACCCCTTCTCTGCTGGTATTGTGCCTCTCTTCCCCACCACACCGATAGATTTGGGTTCTTATAAAGGCCCCATCACCAAAAAATCTAACCTCACCAAAAATCACTAAGGGTAAAATCCCACAAAGTAAATATGGATTGGATGTGTGAAGGCTCTAGTCTGAAAAAGTGAGCATGAAACTTGCACTATGGTTCAGTCTTCATGCGTGAGCTTTTACTTCCAGATGTTTGCTCCAAACCATAGCCAAGACTTCATATCCCAATTTTCTTTGTTTTGCTTGGGTGTCCAATTTCATTTTTTTGGTATGAAGATACCACATCCCCTTCCCCACCACCAGCAGCAATAAAAAACAATAAAACCCAAGGAAGTCCAAGCAGCCACATGAGCTACTGTTAGGTGGAGGGAAGCCTGGGGCAATGCACACCCTTGTGAGCAAGAGGGGGCAAGAGGATAAGGGAGGAAGATAATATGCACTGAACTATGAAATCAAGCTAATAGCAAAGGGCAGCAATGGTTATGGTTTAAATATCCCGAGTCTGATTCTTTTTTTGCTCTCTCTCTCCTTTTATACCAGTGTAACTGTAATGACTTCAGTGGAGTTACTCCTAAATACACTGTCAGAGTAGAATGACGCCTTCCATATATTGTTCTTCTATTATCCCCCTCCCCTCTCTTTTCTGCACCCTGTATTGACCCTCCATTTAATAACAAGGAATGACATTTTAGAAAGCAGGAGTTAGCAGGGGTTGTTAACAGCACTAGCAGGAGTATCGATTAAGGAGAAGATGAATGGAACGCAAGAGGAGATCAGAGTAACCTTCTTTTTGAAAGCTTGATTTGTACTCATTTCTGCCGATGCACAGAATATTGTATTACAGGAATATAGTCATATTAAATGCATATTGTACACATGGACACACACATATAGGCAGAATTCAAGTACTGTGTACATTCTGTATGTGCATTTGTGTATAAATGTTGTCTGAAATTATCCTAAGATGTGTTATTTTCCTGTCAAGAGCATGCTCAGTAGCCCTTCAGAGCAGCAAGTAGATTTATTGTAGGATTACGAATCTCATTATTTAGAGTTTGTGCCTCTGACACCCCTATGGCATAGAAAATTTCCCCCTTGTGTAAGTGAACTGCATCCCAATGCCAATCCATGATCTTCTCTCCCAACTGGCACATTCGGTGTCTGCAGCAAAATTATGTAACACCCACACAACTAATTTGTTGTGAATCAAGCCCAGAGTTATAATTTGTGCCTGCTCTCCGAAAGTGGACTTTGGAGGATTGTCCATGAATACTTTATGCCAAACATGACTGTTCAAATATCTGAGCAATTAAATTGGGGCCTCCAGTGTTTCAGGCAGCTCTGTTTACAAGTCCAGCTGCATTTTAGTTGGTATTAATGAAGCACTATCAGGCCTGCCTCCCACCCAATTCCCTCTTTTTAATCCCAATAAAGTGAGATGTTTTAGTCTATATATTGATCGATTACTACATCTATTGTTCTGATCAATTTGCTCTCAAAGTGCAATTGATTACTATCAATTTTATTATAGCTCTCAAAATTTGATATTTTTTTCTGTTTAGAGGCTGACATTTCAAGTGCATTAGCTAATCTGGGTGAATGCTAATAGTAAACTGCTTTAGAAGACGGGTTTATTCCATATTAATAAGGGGAAATAATTTCAGAATACATTGGTATATTCCAAGAGTCAGTCCATAAGATAATGGGAAACATGTCCCAAATGCAATTTATAGGAGAGCCACAAATACAGCTATTGGGAATAAGTCTGGATTTTTTTTAAAGTGAGGAAAATCCCATAAACTATCACCAGATTTATGATGCATCCTGCATAAATCATTGTACAGTTATTGATCTTTTCTGTCCTGACAACACATTAACATGGCTATTTAGTATAATTGATAAACTTTCTTCTAAAGGAGAGAAAATGAGACAATTAAGCAAAAAGTAACTGAAAGAGGTGAGCCCTATATAATCTCCTAAAACACAGCATCCTACCCTGGGGGGAGCCAGACTCATCTCGGGATACACAGGTAACCATATGAACGGTCACAGACAGAGAGCAACAGTGCTAGCGGCTTCCTTTCCCCCTACGGGGTGCTATACACTGCAGCTCAGTAACAAGCAGAACCGCCACAGAAAACCAGCGTGTCACATGGGCTTCGAACACAAAGCGGCAGCAGCTGGGCTGTGAGGCAGGAAAGATTCTCTCCCAGGCTAGATGGAATAGGACAGAACCTGGAGGAGCTGAAAAGCACAGCTCCAGGAAGCAAACACCTCACCAACAATAAAAACAGATGTGAGTGGGGAATCAAAAGGCAACAGCTTCTCCTCGGAGATACAGTTGGTACAAGGATATGGACGGAAGAAGGGATCACTGACTCCAACCAGGATGACTGAGAACAACTGCTAACAAGGCAGCCACACAAGAAATTCCCAACAGACCTCTAGGAATGAGTTGCAGAGACAAGGACCTCAACTAAGAAAGCCTTGCACCAGGCCTGCTCCTGGCCAAACCTAGGCGCTGAAAGCAGACTGCTAGGCTGAATGCAGCTGCTAGGTATGGACATAAAGTGTAAAGTGATTACTCCAGCAGATAGATTTCATATGTTATTGCTAAAGCCTTGAATTTCATCATTGGGCTTTTACTCAAATACCAGATATCACATCTACTACAGTCCCTTCCTTATCAAATTTGTCCTGAATTTATTGTGTTTGAACTTTTCAAATGGTGCCATAATGTGCCCTAGGATAACACTTAAACAGGATACAGCATGTACAAATGGCTTTCCAGGTATGCTTTGCGATTCCTGGATGCTGTGCCTCGGCACTCTCCTTTACGGTTAAAATCTAGGGTAAAATTTTTAGAACTGCATAAGCAACTTAGGGTCCTTAACTTTGATTTTTGTTGGATCAATGGGGCTCAGGCTCCTAAGTGCCCAAGTGACTTATGAAAATGGGATTTAGGCTCCTAAATCATTTAGGTTCTTTTGAAAATTTTACCCCTCGCTTAGCAGGAATTATGACAAACTCTACGGGAATGTGGGAAGAGGGGGATGATGGGATCCTGGTTTAAATTAAGGAGAAAGATGATACACGCACAGGGACTGGGACTTGAGTTCTCTACCTAATGAAAGTGGCTGGTATCCTTTTGCTCATGAACTCGGCATCATTTTTATAGATTATACAGCTGGCCAAATAAAAAAGAAAGCCCCATTAATAATTTATGCAAAGAAAAAAGGCAAGATGGGTAAAATAAATTATTCCATAGTGAATGATAGGACCATCTTTAATATAGTTCCAAATAATATTGGTGTATAACAAAGCCCCCAAATATATCATGTGAAAAATATCCTTTAGTTGAACCTGACCTTTTGGACTGAGGTGGAGCTGTTGTGTGATCTGCTCTTTTCTAGTAAATTGCTTTATATGGACTGATTTAGGCTTTTCGCTGCATTATAATTCCTGCATGATCTATTCAATTTTCCAGGTGTTTGTTGCCATCTTTAGATGGAATAGTTTCAGATGCCAGGTGCATTTTTATGATGTGATTAGAGAAATCTGTAACTTTGGCTCACTTCCTTCCCCATCCCCCTTACATAATTAGAAAAAACTGGAGGGAGGAAGGGTGGATGAGGGGGGTGAGACACCAGGAGTGAAATAATCTCAGTTCTGCAGCTACATTGTAGTGATTGAGTCAACAAGAGTAAAAATGCTGGAACAGAGCTGGCCCCTGGGGGTGGGGGTGGGGGTTACTTTAGTTTATCCAAGTCCTCTAAGCCCACTATAAAATGTCACATAAAATACACCTTAAAAATGCAACTGGCCTCACCCATAGAGCTTCTTCACTCATACCTCCTACCATCACCACCTAACCCAGCCTCCTTCACGCCCACAGTAACCTCAGGTCCTCCAATTAGTCAATCACCTTCCCTCAGAAAAGCCAGAGAAAACAGATGAGTCTTGCAGGGTGTTCTTAAATTTGTCAAATCTAGGCCCTAAAGGACCATATGCTGACACGAGTTCCAAAGCCAACTAATCAAGAGCACTGTGTTGCCGACCTCCTTCAGTTTATAATGGGCACGGAGGGCTGGTAGTTTATGTTCTTCACATGAATACAAATATTGCAGTAACAGCCAGTGAGAGATACTTCACCGTGGAGTTTGCATCTATGCCTGCTAGGGGCAAGAAAACAATTGTGGCGGGTTGATTCACCATTTCTGCTGCAACGAATCTTCAAGAGTAAACGTAAGAAAATGCCAACTTTATTTGGACAAAGATTGTTGTAGAGGTAAATGTGGGTCTCCACGGAGGAGCAGTTTAGAGGTATATGTTAGTGTTTGATTTGTGAATGCTGAGCTACTATAAAATGGTTCTTTGACTCAATTGCAGCTTAAACACTCTTTAAAACACTATGCCTGGTGGTGCTCTCTCCATTTAATGTTGTTTCAGTGCTAATCCCTAAAACATGGCCCTAGAAGCAATCCATTTTTATTTTGTTTCAGCAAGTGCTTGAGTAATATTTCAGGACAGGCAGGTTGGTTTTGTGAGGCGGTGTGGTCTAGTGCAAGGGTCGGCAACCTTTCAGAAGTGGTGTGCCAAGTCTTCATTTATTCACTCTAATTTAAGGTTTCGCGTGCCAGTAATACATTTTAACGTTTTTAGAAGGTCTCTTTCTATAAGTCTATAATATATAACTAAACTATTGCTGTATATAAAGTAAATAAGGTTTTTAAAATGTTTAAGAAACTTCATTTAAAATTAAATTAAAATGCAGAGCCCCCTGGACCGGTGGCCAGGACCCGGGCAGTGTGAGTGCCACTGAAAATCAGCTCGCATGCCGCCTTTGGCATGCGTGCCATAGGTTGCCTACCCATGGTCTAGTGGTTAGAGCACATGACTGAGGAAAAAGTCAGGAACTGCATTTCCAATATTTGTTGTGTGAACTCTGCTGCATCACTTTCCCCCTCTGGGGATAATACTTAACTAATCCTCAAAACACTCCTGTGAATTAGATAATGTTTGTACAGCACTTAGTAAAGTGCCGTCTAAGTGATAAGAGCACTTTAAAAGTTAAACTACAATAGTTTATAATATTCTTCATAATACCGGATAATATAATTTTACTTCAACTACATAAATGAACTCATTTTTTTAAAGGTTGTATTTTAAATATTTATCTGCTCTGCAATAAAACATTTATGGAGACAATGTGTTGGTCTTGGCTTTCTAGGTTTTGCCCTATACTAATTTGACTGTTCTTCAGAAAAACACTTTTGGGATTTGAGTATGTCTGATTTAGTTATCAGTTTAATAAATTCTTACATACCGTGGGCCTGATTCTAATTATATTTACAGTGGTTTATTTTGCACTGTTTGTAATTCTATTGATTTCAGCTGAGTTATTCCTGATTTACGTCAGTGTGAGCCAAATCAGTCAGGCCATCAGTCCCAGTGTTAAAAATAAAATAAAACAAAACAAAAATGCACGGATTTAAAACATCAGAATATCAGATGTGAAAGCTGGGAAAATAAGGTAATGTTGTATTTAGTTTGCCTAGAATGTCTCCTTTTAACATGCAAAATCCCCACCTCGCCGACGCTGTCAAAGGAGGTAGCTAGGTCTTATGTCCCATTGCACTTCATCCATTCATATTCAGTGTAATGGATAAGAAGTTAGGAGTTGCCAGACTTCATCAAATCATTCGGTACTGACTCTGGCCATTGTCAGTAATGGATGCCTTGCGGGACCCCATCTAAGAAAAACACCGGGACCATTTGATAATTGTTATATGCAAAGGAGAAAATCCCTGCCTGCTGCAGAGAAGTCTTTTTTCAAGAAGCTGATGTTCTTGAAGCACACACGGCGTGGCATTTACAGCTCATATCTGCAAACATTGGTTACGTTTTAAAGTTACCGTTTCCTTTAACATCCAGACACTACTGCATATCCCCGGGGACTTCCCATGGTAGGGAACTTCACAGTGATATACTGTCACCTGTGAATTTCTTTCTATTTTAAAATTCTCTTATTCTTTTTAGCTGGTGCCTTTGTTCCTATGTTGGGGAACAGGGAAAGAAAACTGTGTCCAGTAGTTTTGTGATATACGCTTCATAGTTTTCCATGCCTTTTTGGCATTTCTTCTTTCCAGAAGAAATAATTCCTGCCTTTTCCATTCATTCATCTATACACCCACATCATTCCCATCATGTAACCTCCTCTAAATATTTGTTACTTTCTCCATACATATGTTACACTGGCTACATCTCTACTGCAAGGTGCCTATAACTCAGCACAGTGCTCTTGGGCCAGAATAGTTACCATAGAAGTCAATGGAAAAAATTCTCAGACGTCTGCAACGGTTGGATCAGGCCCTGTATGTTACACACCTTAATTTTAGAGGATACTACAACACTTCCACAGTTATACTCTATTTCTCTGAAACCTCCAAGCAAGCTGTTTATGTTCTGTATCTCCACCCTACAAACAATTCAGTGCTTACACTGGGAGTAAAATGAAAAACTGAAAGTCAAGCATTAACTGTCACTAATGTTTTTGCTGACTTTATTTCTTAAGTTTATCTACTTGCATCTTTCTGTCTAATTCATTTATATTGCCAGTTATCTTGCATGTATGATATTGTGTATAGAGTCATTGATAATTTTCACATTTAGCTACTATACTTTAATTCCTTGCCCTTTAAACATATTGCCATGAACATATTGGCCTTCATGCACATAATCTGACAGCTTTTCTGATTTAAATACTAATTATCTTCTCATGTCTAGCAGTCTGACTCCATTTCTTTATTTCACTTCACCCCAACACCATGTATCCTCAGTCTCTTCAAATTAACTGTGTCTCACTCTATTTCACAGCCTAAAGAAGAGGTTACGAGCAAATAGATCATCACCTTCCCTCCTCATATTCCTAGTATAAGTATTTAACTTTGTTTTTGTTTCATCTCTAGTCAGCCAGCAGTGTGTTTCCATCTAATTCTCATGGCTGATGTTTGAATTTTGTGATCAAACATTTTTAGGCACTTAAACAAGGATAAATAAAATAAATTGACATAGAGAAGGGATAGGAAATGCAAACACTGGAAAGCAATACAGAATAGAAGACTGGCAGCAGTGCCTTTAGTAATAGGAAGAGTAAATGTTGTTACTCATGAGCTAAATGTAAACACCATACTTCTACTAAAGTGGATTTTGAATAAAAGTTAATGGAGCTTTGCATCAGAAGTGATTTTTAACAGGTAGAAATCACTAGAACAGCTAATATGCTACATATCCTTCTCTATCATTGATGGTTATATATAGTAGCAAAACTCTGCCACTAAATAGTTTGGAGTTATTTACTTACTAACATGAGATAGGGTATTTTGTGTCCTTACATCAATAGTTCTAACTGTTGTTCAGTCACACATGTAAGCAAAATACAAAGAAGCTCCCAAGTTTTTAAACATGCAAACAAAAGCACTAATTTACATTTAAATAGGTTCACTCTTGCTGAAATTCTGAACTACATGTTCTGTAACTACCAGTAGGTTTAGCATTAAATACATGGTATTTGCTGTGGACGTGACAGAATTAAATTAGGCCCGGGAAATGTACCATTTGAATAGAGAGCCATTATGAACTAAGATATCCATACAGCTGAAATCTCTTATTTCAGGCTCTAATTATAATCAGCAACAACCTCCTCTTTCCTTCCAAACCCAGTCTCCCCTCTTTATTCCATACAAAGTACAGCCATGTGAAGAGTGTGGGAGATGCATATAATCATTAAAAAAAAAATCTACTATTTGATGGTGTCTACTACATGAGTGACAAACAGTAACTTAGTCGGGGAGGGGGGGAGTTTAACACATTGTGATATTCCCCAGAGTACAATCTGGACAGATGTGTCCCTTCAATCTTCAACCTGGAGTGCCTTTTGCACTTCTTTGCTGTAAGAGCAACAATTCCTGGTCCTGCTCACACACAGCCTCTAACATGTGAAATCACTCCCTGCTGAATTACATGAAGGCTCTGGCCAGTCACTCATGAATTACATACAGGGCAAACTCCAGCAAACTTCTCAGTCCCAGACCTTCCCACAGAAATGTGTGGCTTGCGCTGCCCAGGATCCTCCTGGATAATACAAGCTCATATAAAGTCCGTCATTTCATCAATGGAAAATGATATGCAGAAATCCTATTATCTCACATGGACATTCCTAAACACTTAAATGCAAACACACTGGTTTAGATAAAACAGTCAGACAAGTTTATTAACTACAGAAAGATTTTAGGCGACTACAAGTAATGACGCAGAAGTCAGAATTGGTTACAAAGAAAATAAAAAGGTAATATGTAACCTAATACAGTAAATGCTTTTTTATCCGCCATGTTGGGGGAATGGAGGGTGCCAGTAAGTGAAAAATTCTGGTTCGGGAGGGGGTGCGGGGATGGGGGCACGGCAGGGTGTGCAGAGTGCGGGCTCTGGGAGGGAGTTAGGGTGCAGGAGGGGACTTGGCATGCCAGATCTGGGGGGGCACTCAACTCAGGTGGCACCCCGCAAGCGACGACCTGTCCCTGTTGCTCCTAGATGGAGGTGCGGCTAGGCAGCTCTGTGTGCTGCCTCCGCCCTGAGCGCTGGTTCTGCAGCTCCCACTGGCCAGTCTAATCTATGAAGATTAGAAATGCTGGTTTAGAGAGCTTTCTGGTTGGTACAGGGCCGGATAACACAGCTTTTACTGTATCTAGCTTAACAAGCAAAGTGAACTTAAAAGCAAAAGGTTTTTTCTCACCATAAGCTTACAGCAGTCTGGCTGGATCTTTCAGCCAGGACCTCTTCCCTCCCTTAGCTCAAAGATGCTTCCTTTGTCTTTCAAACGTTACTGATGTTCTGAGTAGAGATGAAGGGAGAGAGGTGATTTGGGGGGCCTCTGTTTCTCATTCTTATACCCTCCTCTTTGAGGATTATCTCCAGCTGGGTTTCAGGTGACAGCCAGTCTGTTTTACATGGATACCCCAACCTGTGTTTTTGCCAATATGTAAAGTTCTTGCTCTCACCCTTCTTCCTGCCAAAGAATGGCCACTTACCTAGGCGATAGCATAATCAAATGGACTATTATGAACTGATACTTTGCCAGGACATCAGTTTATCTTTTATCTCTGAAGAACTGGTTTAGGCCTGCCTTTCTAAACTTGGAGCAAGGTTATATATTAGAATCTTATAACTTTACATACACTGTTGCCACACATTTTCCCAGGACAATAATGCTCAGAAGATTATGAGTTTTCAAATGATCTCACATTTTGTACAAAGTATGACTTGTATCATGGTCTTGTAAAAGGGTGAACAGAGTACAGACAATCTCACACATCTGCAGAAAGGTAGATATTGGTTGTAGAAAGCCCAATCACTGATACTTAACCAAACAATACAGGTGTCAAGAGCTGTTGCTGTTTTGTCCAAGTCCAGGGGGAGACAACCAGCCAAAGATTACTGATTTGGTAATTACTCTGATCTGCTATAACAAAAAACTGCAAGGGAAGGACAGGAAGAGACAAAGAATTTGCTGAGACTCTGTCTAGCAAGGGAAGGGAGACCAGAGCCAGAAGACAAGACTGAGAAGGAGAAGAGGGGGTGCAGAAAACTCCTGGACTCCCTGGAAGACACTAAGACCCACAGGGCTCTCAGGAGCAGTGAGGAAACTGAATCAGTCTTGTGTACAGGTATGTGTTGTTCTCTTTCCATTGATCTGTATGTTTGTAAGAGAGTTTATGCACCACTGGGATGCCCCCTTATGGCTGCATCAAGGGATTTAGTTCTGCCCAGGCTGATGCCCCCCTTCCATCACTCACTCATTGCACAAAGCTTCTTGCTGTATAGGAGTCAGTGTTTCCTCTTCATGGCTTGGCCCTCCAACCAGGTCACTATACAGTTTTCCCCTTCCAAGGTAATCAGACCAACTGTCCAGTGCCATTCCAGGCAGTCTTCCTGGTTAACATTATGCCATTTCCCCCAGTGGTTAATAGAGGGACCCAGGCCCACCTGCTACTCAGTGCAGAGCTGCTAATTGTAGGGTTCCTGGGCTGGAACATAATCTCAAGCCTTGCTGCCATTTCCCTGGACTTCTTTCTATTCCACCTTCTGTAGGCTCTCTTCTCCACTACCCCTCTGGCCAACTCCCTTCCCTCAGTGGCAGGATCCCCAAGCTTCTGCTCCCAGCCTGGGTTTCCTCATTTTTGCCTCACTAGGCCTAGAGTGTGAATGTAGGCTTCCATACTACAGCCCATTCTGCTCTTACTTCCTGGCTTTAAACAAGCGCCCATCTAATGCTGCCCAGATGGGCTCTGTATTCAGTTAGGGCTTGTCAGTCAAGCCTAAATCTCCCCCGCAGCTGCAGGCTACCTTAGTCCCCACTTCTGCTGGGCTATGAGTTCTCTGTTGTGTCTCTAAGAGGAGCAGCACAAAAATCTCACCCCGGGAAAGTGCCTCGCACTGCCATTAAATAAATAATTCATAAAATACAACAATAATGACAAGGTGAGTAAAGTAATATCTTTTAGTGGACCAGCTTCTGTTGGTGAAAGCTTTAGAGCTTGTCTCTTTCATCATCAGAAGTTGATCCAATAAAAGATACCTCACACACCTTGTTTCTCTCATATCTTTGGTCCGGCATGGCTACAACACCACTGCAAACATTAATGACAATATAGAAGTTGCCATTCTAGATTAGACCAGTGATCCAGCTAGTTCTATATATTGTTTCTGACAGTACCAGAGGAAGGTGCAAGCAAACTGGTAATTGACAGTTTATAATATAGCCCGCCTTTAGGGAAAATTTCACCAAAACCCCATCAGCTACTAGTTTATAACTGAAGCCTGTGCGTATATACACCTTATATATTTATATCCTGCCTAGTGTTACTGTGAGTACTCATCTATATAAATGTCTAGGATTTTAAGTTCTTGGCCTCAGTGACAATTTATAGCTATGAGTTCCAAAAGTTAATTACATTTTGTGTAAATAGTATCTTATCTGGTTTAAATTTATTGCTTTTCAATTTCATTGGATGTTCCTCTTCTTATATCATATCATGAGAGATTCTTCTGATTTTCCTTCGCTAGACTATTCATTCTTTTATAGGCCTCTGTCATTGTTTTCTCTGCAGAGAATTGTTTTCACCTTCTATTTCTGGACCCCATCAGTTTCTGCTATAACTTTTTGAGATAGGTTGATGAGAACTATACACACGATGCATGGTGACGGTGGCTCAATTTATATGATTTGATCATGATATTTTTATTTCCCATTATTTTATTCCATAGTGGCCCTGAAATTTTGTTTTCTTTCCTGAGTGCTGCTGTGCATTGAGCAAATGTTTTCGCTCAGCAGTTCACAATGATACATAGGTCCTTTTTCATTTTCAGTGAATATTTCTTGACACATTCATCTCAGCTTGGTCTAGGAGAGCCAGAATCTGTTGATCATCATGGCAGGGTTTATTTTCCTAGACTTTTTTCTGAAGTAGTGGGTTGAGAATGATTTTTAATGTATTCAGCATCAACTTTTTTATATATATTCTTAATGGAATTAGATTTCCCCACAGCAGCATTGATAGATAATTTATTTTTGTTCCAGATTACTACATGTTCATACGAGGAATGAAAGAAGATTATTCTTCCCAACTATCTACAAGATGTTAGCCTGTACCAGTGTGATCTATAGAAAGCATATCCAGAAAATTGTAAGTATAGAACCATTTAAATATGCAGTAGGTTAAGATTCTACAAACTGCCTTTTACTTAAAAATATTTAAGTTGAATCTCCTCCAGTCATACACACATATGTCCAACAGACTGTAATAATACCACCTGCTGCCTGACTTTTTTAGTATTATTGCTTTCTTTATTGCACACATCTTTACCATAGCCTCACTTCTTAATTTCCTCTGTATAGGCAAACACACTGTGCACATGTATTTCCCATGTGAGGAAGTATAAGTCTACATTATGCATGATTTTGTGTAGCAAGTGCATTCACATAAAAAATAAATAAGCCTTCTACTCGGTCCCTTTGCACTCTTGCAAAAAAGCTTGCAAATGCTGGATTTCAGCCTGTCTTTCAAAACCTCTGCTGTGCAAGTCAGTTGATTCTAAAGCTGAGCACCATCAATTTTTTAGCATGATAGACACAGTTTGAATCTCTTTGTGTTGCTTTCATTGTTTTTGCACTATGAATGGGGATGGGGTAGAAGGTGGTGAACGAAGGTGTACTTCAAAAAAAAGAAAAAAGAAATCTCACTAAACAAACTTTGCAAGTGTAACCAGGCTCTGCTGTAACAGAGATCAAAGAGGGAGGTCATTTTGTGGCACATACCCTATCCCCAAAGAATAAACTTTTGTGAACAGGGATCTCAGCTGAATTCCTTGCAGGTCCAATATCAGCAAGAACTTAAAAGAAAGAATTTACTTTACCTGCACTTCTGATGAGAAAGATGGCCATATATGGGATTTTAATTGCTATATATCAGGCATCAGCAATCTTCGGCACGCAGCTCGCCAGGGTAAGCTCCCTGGCAGGCCGGGCTGGTTTGTTTACTTGTCGCGTCCGCTGGTTTGGCCGATCACGGCTCCCACTGGCCGCAGTTCATCATCCCTGACCAATGGGGGCTGCGGGAAGCGGCGTGGGCCGGGGGATGTGCTGGCCACCGCTTCCCACAGCCCCCATTGGCCGGGGACGGCGAACTGCAGCCAGTGGGAGCCGTGATCGGCCGAACCAGCAGATGCGGCAAGTAAACAAACTGGCCTGGCCAGCCAGGGGGCTTACCCTGGCGAGCTGCATGCCGAAGGTTGCTGATACCTGCTACATATAAATAGAAGAATAAAGTTTGCGCAATCAAGAAGTGACTTCACATTCAAGAATTTTGATTCTGTTGGGAATAGTTAACCATTTCTATGGCTTCCCTGTCTTTGAAGGGGCTATATTTTGAAAAATACCAGAACCATTGTTGTCTTGGTGAAAACAAAAGAGCTGTTACAGTAGAACCTCATAGATACAAACCCAGAGTTATGGACTGACCAGTCAACCGGAAACCATTGACCAGTGAGGGGCTGTGTCACCCCTGCCCTGAAACCTTGAGTGCCTCACAATGCTTCTTTGTGATAACTCCCACCGGGGATGCTCGCAAATAGCCTGCCAGCATGCAGGAAACACCCTGAATATCTGTCTATCGCTGTAGCCTGCCAGCGCACTCCAGTCACATTCTGGCTTCCACCAGCTTTGGTTACAATACACTCCCAATCCCAGGTTTTCCCCAAAAACATATGTTCTGCACTGTCCAGCCCTTTCAAGTCCATTGCCCCTCTAAGGGATCAATATGCAACAATTTTCCACTTTAAATGGAATTACCCACACAGTTCACAATTAGTTTTTATTTAACTACAAAGAGATAGGCTTTAAGTGAGTACCAGTATTAAGGCATCAAAGTCAGAAATGATTACAAGAAAAATGATAAAACTCTTCCTACTACTAAACTTAAATTAGACTTAGTTCAAGGTGAAATTCTTACCACGGGTTTTCAGTACATTGCTGACCAAAGGTCCAATGGCTGTCTCGTTTGTCATCTTAAATGAAAAAATTTTTTAAAAAGAAATGGATAGGGAGAGATGACGTGGGGTGTTTTTGCCCCTCACTTTTATAGCTCAGTCACCCTTTGAAATATATGTTCCTGAGAGTGGCCCTGTAGCAAGGTGAAGACCCACCAGTGTGGTGCCTCCTGCTGGTTGTTTTGGGAATTAGCTCTTTCAGCACTCAGAGCACCCTCTTCAGGCCGGTGTCTCACTTGCCTCTGGCCCCATGTTCCTCCCGGACCCCAGTGCCCTTTACCTCAGGGTTCTGCCCCAGCAGTACCCCCTTACTTTGGGTTTCCCCTCCCAGGGGAACCCCCAACCCTCTAAACCCACCTTGCCTCAGTGGCTACTGCTAGTCATCATATATCCCCCGCTCACTGGGGCAGTCTGCAGTCTGTAATGGTCACTCATCACTGGCAAGGGGTTAGGACCTGCTGCCTTTGCCTATCCTCAGGCTGCCCCTCTGCAGCCCCAGTACCTTTTGTAGGCCTTCAACAAGGCCTACAGCCTGGGGTTTTACCAGGCTGGAGCTCCCCAGCTCCCTTACCCTATTTCCAAGCACTGCTCCAGTTCAGGTACCTTCCTCTCAGGCAGCTAGCCCTTCTCCCTCCAGGGCTAGAGCTCTTTTATAGGGCCAGCTGGGACCTGATTGGGCTGGCCCCAGCTGTGGCTGCTTCCCCAATCAGCCTAGCTTTTCCCAGCTGCAGCCCTCTCCAGGGCTGTTTTTAACCCCTGCTTACTGGAGTGGGGCAGCCATCCCACTACAGGCCCTTCCATAAAGTTCTTTATGGAAGAGGTGTTATGTTGTTTGCTTTTTACCTCTGTTTGCTATAATGCAGATCTGTTTGTGTCTTTCCTTCCCCACTTCCATGCCAGAGAATGGCCACTTGATAGGTGATGGCCCATCAGCTTTGATGATACCTGGATGGTCAACTTTTCCTTTGTCTTTGAGAAACAGGTTTACCCACTTCCCACATTTGTCTGGTAAACAAATATCAGTCATGATTTCAACTTATGTTCGTAACTTTACATATAACGTTACTATATATATTTTACCATGATATTATTGCCCAGCAAGTTATTAGTTTTCAAATGATCCCTTCAAAGGCATATTCTATACTAAGTTTATTACAATAGTGTGTAAGGTGTGATTACTGGGGTACCTTTGGTCACAGTCCCGCAGTAGCATCCCTCTCTCTGCAGCAAACTAGTTTAGCCTCCTATGCTTCTAGTAGTTGGATTCCCACCAGCCTCTTTTGGGGGATGAGGGTCCGCTGTGAATTAGTTTATAGTACATTTTACATCATAAGTTACAACAGTGAGAGGAACATAGTGTGTGAGGTAGCTTTTCCTGGACTCCTCCCTATTCAGGATTGTCAGGGTTCCCTCCCCACTCTGAACTCTAGGGTACAGTCATGGGGACCCGCATGAAAGACCCCCAAGCTTATTTCTACCAGCTTAGGTTAAAACTCCCCAAGGTACAAACTCTACCTTGTACCTTGAAAAGAAAAAAGGTAACTGCTGCCACCACCAAGTGATTTAAACAAAAACCAGGAAAAAGGGCCACTTGGAGTTGCCCTTTCCCCCAAGATATCCCCTCAAGCCCTTACACCCCTTTTCCTGGGGAGGCTTGAGAATAATCTCCTAACCAATTGGTACAAAGTGATCAAAGACCCAACCCCTGGGTCTTGGAACAACGGAAAAATCAGTCAGGTTCTTAAAAGAAGGATTTTATTAGAAAAAGAAAGGTAAAAATCATTTCTGTAAAATCAGGATGGTAAATATCTTTACAGGGTACTCAATTTCAACACTCAGTGGGTCTTCCCCTCTGGGCAAAACTCTAAAGTTACAGAAAAACAGGAATAACACCTCCCTCTAACACAGGGAAAGTTCACAAGCAAAACAAAAGAAAATCTAATACACAATGTCTACCTTACTTGTTGTAATATTGGAGATTTGGTTGAGGATGGGTTGAAGGAGATGAATTTCTGCCTGATCCCTCTCTTAGTCCCAAGAGAGAACACAGACACAAAACAAAGAGCACACACAAAACCTTCCCCCCCTCCCAAGATTTGAAAGTATCTTCTTTCCTCATTGGTCCTCTTGGTTAGGTGCCAGCCAGGTTATTTGAGCTTCTTAACCCTTTACAGGTAAGGAGGAATCTTAACCCCTTAGCTGTATGTTTATGACAAGGATATCTACATCACTCAAGCCATGAAAATGTAAATTTTTGTTTTACAGCAAGAGGAGCCAGTGGTGTCCAATAAAAATTCGATGCTAGCCACACTTGTGGTTTTGAACTTTTCTTATTCACCGCATTATAAAAAAGGATTAAAAACATACTACAAATGACATTTCAAATATCAAAAATAAGTAGATATTACAAAAAATATATTAATAGGTACTACTAACACAAAATTACTATATCCTAGCCACATTAACAAGCTATATATCAAAGCACGCAACCTGTCTTCCAATATTGCTGTCTTCAATACACCAACGCATTGCTCATGCATTAGCCACAATTCAATAGCCTATTCGCCACACGTGGCTAGTGGCAAATGTATTGGACACCGCTGACTGCTAGAGGTATGTTTGGGATGGGTGATGAAGGGTACCATACAAGCATCTTTCCTCCAACTCTGTGCCTGGCAAGCCTTTTTCTATGGTGTTTGTCACAGTTTTGCTCCCCTGTACCTGACACAGAAGGTGTATTTGATAGATTCGGCTTTGACAAGGGACTTTATGAGTTCTCTGTACTCAAAGTTCAAGGGATGCTTCAATCCTGTGGTATGTTTATCTGCTCCTCCCTAAATTGGCACTTCTAGAGACAGAAGAGTAGCAAATATGAACTCAAAGGGTCTAGAGGGAGGAAAAGAATGATTAGGAAGAATGGATCCTTCCTGAATACCATTTTATTCGAGGCATGATTTTTCCTTGGCTATGGGATCACATGAAGAAAACAAAGTGCCACGTGATTCTACAAGCAAATTTTTAATCTCTATGGTCAAAATGGCCACTGCCCTGTAATGACAATATATGCACATCTGCCAAGATATTTTCCCCTCTTTTGTTGTGATATTATGCTAAAGTTAGTGTACATACCATTTGGAGAATTCCAGTACTCCATAGGACACTAAAGAATGGTTCAGACCATCTGCTTTTCTATTGTTAAAGATTATTTTTTAAATGGAGAACATTTACTATGTTGGCAGAGCGAAGAAACACAAATCGCTACTTTCTATTCAATGATTTACGGAATTAGCAAGTGTATATATAAAAGAGAAAAATATCTGTACTGTAGCACAGAGTGTAATTTAAAAGTTATTTCCCCACCGTTTATTATGTTCCAAACCAAGTTCTATAGATCTTTCTTGACTCTGATCCTAGGTATTAATAAACTAAGGTGCCACTACACCTAGTAATATTCAAGGTTACAGGGCACTTAAGACAGTTCCCTTCCAGTTGTGTGTCTCTTTTTTAAACTACAGACATTTCTTTTAACTGCTTTTCTTACTCACTTCCTAACTCTTTGGCTTTTCAGTCTGTCATTTCACATTAATGCTTTTTAAATTTATGATCTCTGAACTTTTAGCATGCTCTTCATGCAGGAAGCACACAGTAATTTATACAATTTAGGAATTTCACTATATAAGTTTGTAAACATTGTACAAACATGCAAGGAGATCCTGAAACCTAACAGATAAGTTTGTGTAAGTACAATTTTTACCCTATGGTTTCTCTTTCTCAGTATTTGTGTAACTTTTACTACTAGTCTTAAGGACTACGGTGTTTACTGCTACTCTGCACTATGTGAAAGATATTTCTACAGCAGATACTCAGATACAGAGTCTTCTCTTCTTTTGTCATATGCATCAAATCACTTAACCTGGCAAATCATAGAATCATAGAATATCAGGATTGCAAGGGACTTCAGGAGGTCATCTAGTCCAACCCCCTGCTCAAAGCAGGACCAATCTGCAACTAAATCATCCTACCCAGGGCTTTGTCAAGCCTGACCTTAAAAATGTCTAAGGAAGGAGATTCCACCACCTCCCCAGGTAACACATGCCAGTGCTTCACCACCCTCCCAGTGAAAATGTTTTTCCTAATATCCAACCTAAACCTCCCCCACTGCAACTTGAGAGCATTACTCCTTGTTCTGTCATCTGCTACCACTGAGAGCAGTCTAGATCCATCCTTTTTGGAACCCCCTTTCAGGTAGTTGAAAGCAGCTATCAAATCCCCCTGTGACAGATTTCTGTTACCAATCTGCCTAGTACCTTAGTTGATCAGGCTAAGGACGCAGGATCATTAGGGGCAGAGATGGAGGAGCACGCCAAGTGACTAAATTTTAAAGCGTTATTAATAAAATAAAAGCAGAGACTGCTGGGGGTTTCCCATGTCACTCAGAGGAAGGAAAAAAGCATTAGTGCCCGAGCCCTAACCCACTTTCCTACTCACACACACACAACCCAAGGCTGGACAAGCCTGGGTGTAATGTAAGAAGAAGAGGGGGAAGGGTGGACAGGAGTTCTGCCCTGTGCACAGGTCGTCCGGGATCCACTGTAGATCTCCAACTTGCTTCCACTCTTGGGAGGGTTTTTAATTCCTGGGTGTTCCTGGGGGCGTCTTGGTCAGGGGAGCTCCCTTCCCCCCTGTTCCCGTGCTTTTTGTTCTCTGCATCAGTTTGAACCGGCTCTCTGCAGCTCCCCTAACTTTCTATAACACACCGGCTCCAGGGTCACGAGGCAGACTGTTGAGTCTTACCGGTCCAACCTTCACAAATGTGCAATTTAGCAGTTCTGCAACTTCTTGGGCTTTGTCTGTCTCTGTTTTCATTTCTCACGGCCAGCTGGGGCTGAGAAGCAGTTTCTCGCTGCTTGGCATACAGAGAGTGTGTCTGTGTCTCTTGACCTTGATGCCGAGCAGCTTCTTATCTTCAGGCCTGGTTGAACTTTCAAATTAACCCGTTCTTTTCCCCCTCAGACTCCTGAAACCTGCAAAGGAACCTTCCATTCCTCATTCACTCACACCTTTAACCCTTCCCTACCGCCAATCCACTACATATCTAGAAGTATTTCCAATGTATGCTGCTGGTGCTTACCCAGGGGACCCCAAAAGGGGGGCATCATTTGTATTGTGACACTCCCCCATTCTTCTCTTCTGCAGACTAAATAATCCCAGTTCCCTCAGGCTCTCCTAATAAGTCATGTGCTCCAGCCTCCTAATCATTTTTGTTGCCCTCCGCTGGACTCTTCCCAATTTTTCCACATCCTTCTTGTAGTGTGGGGCCCAAAACTGGACACAGTACTCCAGATGAGGCCTCACCAATGCCGAATAGAGGGGAATGATCACGTCCCTCGATCTGCTGGCAATGCTCCTACTTATACAGCCCAAAATGCCATTAGCCTTCTTGGCAACAAGGGCACACTGTTAACTCATATCCAGCTTCTCGTCCACTGAAATCCCCAGGTTCTTATCTGCAGAACTGCTGCTTAGCCAGTCGGTCCCTAGTCTGTAGCGGTGCATGGGATTCTTCCATCCTAAGTGCAGGACTCTGCACTTGTCCTTGTTGAACCTCGTCAGATTTCTTTTGGCCCAATCCTCTAATTTGTCTAGGTTCCTCTGTATCCTATCCCTACCCTCCAGCGTATCTACCACTCTTCCCAGTTTAGTGTCATCTGCAAACTTGCTGAGGGTGCAGTCCACACCATCCTCCAGATCGTTAATGAAGATATCAACAAAACTAGCCCAATGACCGACCCTTGGGGCACTCCGCTTGATACCAGCTGCCAACTAGACATGGAGCCATTGATCACTACCCGTTGAGCCCGACGATTTAGCCAGCTTTATATCCACCTTATAGTTCACTCATCCAGCCCATACTTCTTTAACTTGCTGGCAAGAATACTGTGGGAGACTGTATCAAAAGTTTTATTGACCTGTATGCTCCCAGGCAGTGGTTTTCAACCAGGGTATATGTACCCCTGAGGATATGCAGAGTTCTTCTAGGGGATATATTAACTCATCTAGATATTTGCCTAATTTCACAACAGGCTACATAAAAAGCAGTAGCAAACTCAGTACGAACTAAAATTTCATACAGACAATGACTTGTTTACACTGCTCTATATACTATACACTGAAATGTAAGTACAATATTTATACTTCAAATGATTTATTTTATAATTATATGGTAAAAATGAGAAAGTAAGCAATTTTCCAGTAATAGTGTGCTGTGACATTTTGTATTTTTATGTCTGATTTTGCAAGCAAGTATCTTTTAAGTGAGGTGAAACTTGGGGGTACACAAGACAAATCAGACTCCTGAAAGGGGGTTCAGTAGTCTAGAAAGGTTGAGAGCCACTGCTCCAAGGTATTTAGGGTCTGTGACCAGGTTGCCTGTGCTGAACCCCCTTGAGGGTTCATCAGAGCACAATTCATGCAGCCACAGATCTCCACTGGTAAGTCTCTGTCTCCGAGAGGTCTGAGGTAGTGGTGCTTTGGCCCTCCAGCCAAAGCACTGTTCAGTCCTACCCCTTCTGGGTTGCTATGGTCCAAAAGGAGTCAGGAACAAAAAGAAAATCACAGCTCAAAACAGGGTCATGTGATGAACATCAGGGTGGGACCCCACCTCTCTATTCAGCACTTGTCTTCACACTATCCGTACATCAGATGAACCCCAGGGGCCAGCTATCCCTTCTAGCAGAAGGCTCATGCAGATGGTAAGTCACCTCAGTCTCTGAGCTACAACTAGGTTTCTCTCACATCAGAAGCAGACTCTGCTCTCCTTCCTGGGCATCCCTGAACTGGTCTAGGTCACCTCCTTTTAACTACCCTTTTCAGGCATTTGCTGCAGGTGTAGTGGGATGGGGCTAATTGGGTCCACAGGCTCTAATTAACCCTCTCATTGCCAATGTAGGGGCTATCTTCTATGGATTTCTCCTGGTCTCCTAACTTCCATGGATTTCAGTGGGATTCCTTAAATACCTTTGAGGATATAGGCCCCTTAGTAATCATCTTACTTATGTCCTTCAGAAATGTTCCACACTTTAGACATGTAGCCGCTTAACATTCCCTTTCCCCAAAAAATAGCTTAGGGTTGCTTTGAACCCCAGCATTGGATTTGGGGATTTATTTTTGAAGCATTCTCAGTGTATTTTGTTCCTATCATGTTTTTGCCTTTTTTCAATTAAACATACTAAAGTTTGAGAAAATTATACAAACCTCCATTTATTTTCCTTCCATTGTTCTCTAAAAACCTAGTTTCTTTAATTATTCTTCATAACCCTTGAAGATATTTGCATTGTTTTATTAGTGTGTTTTATTAGTTTTCAACTGCAGTGTTTTCCCAATGTTGCCACATCATGGGGCACTCTACTCACTGCTGGGTGGTGTCCCCTTTGGGCAATTCTGGGGATTAGCTCTGCCTGGTGCAGCACCCTCATCCTTCTCTTACACCATCTGCAGCGCTGCTCCCGCTCACAGAATGACAGCATGGCTGCTTTGTGACTCAGCCCTGTGACCAGGTCACACTGTGATTGCCCTTCCTGGGGGTGGGAGGGAAGTCCTTAAAAGTCTTTCTGCTCAAGCAGTGTCAGGCAGTCCTCATGCTTGCCGCCCTGACCCTGTCACTCCTGCAATGACCCAGGTAGTCTTCTAGTTCACTTCCCCAAGCAGTGCCACTCTGCAGTTGTTGGTAGCGGAACCCAGGCCTGCTCTCTACTCTGGATTCCAGTCCTAGGCCCTGTAGCAAGTAGTTTAGGTCTGTGGCTGCACTGACCTTACTGGTCTAGCCCCTGGACTATTTCCTACCATGTTTCTCTAGTCATCCTAGTCAGATCCCTCTCTCTCAAGCCTACAAAGTCTCGGGGGTTCCTAAACTCCCCTTCCTTCTCCCTTACTCCAGGGAGAGACACTACAGGCTTCCTCCCTATGCTACTGCCAGCCTCCTGACTTTATAGAAGTCCCCACCTGTTCCCTCACAGGTGATCTTCCTTCTAATCAAGGCTCTCCACTGAATTGGCTGATTAGGCCTGTCTAGCCTAACTGAGCTCTCTTGGGGCTGGTATGGGGAGGACACCCCATCACGTACCACCAGAAATGGGGCCCACTCTTATAATCATCAACTCATAGAAATGTAGGGATGGAAGGGATCTTGAAAGGCCATCTAGTCCACTCCTGCCTGCGCTGAGGCAATACCACAAATATACCTAGACCATCCCTGGCAGATGTTTGTGTAACCTGTTCTTCAAAGCTTCCAGTGATGGGGATTCTTCATCCTTCCTTAGTAACCTGTTCCAGTACTTAACTTTCCTTACAGTTAGGAAGTTTTTCCTAATATCTAATGTAAATCTTCCTTACTGCAGATCTTGTTCACTAGTTCTTGTCCTACCTTCAGTAGACATGGAGAACAATTGATCACCATCCTCTTTATAACAGCCTTAATATATTTGAATACTGTTATCAGGTGCCTCCTCAGTCTTCAAGACTAAACATGCCCAGTTTTTTTAACCTTTCCTCATAGGTCATGTTTTCTAAATATTATCATTTTTGTTGCTGTCCTCTGGATTTTCTGCAATTTGTCCACATCTTTCTTAAAGTGTGGTGCCCAAAACTGGACAGGATACTCGAGCTGGGGCCTCACTAGTGCCAAGTAGAGCAGAACAATAACTTCCCATATCTTATATACGACACTCCCATTAATTTGCCCCACAATGATATTAACCGTCTTCACAACAGCATCATGTTGTTGGCTTATATTGACTTTGTGATCCATTATAAAGAGAGGTTACTCACCTTGCCCAGTAAATGGAGTTCTTCCAGATCTATGTTACTATGGATGCTCCACTTTCGGTGTGCATGCACCCCATGCGCCTTTGATCAGAAATTTGCAGATGTGGTGCCCGTTCAGCCCATGTATGTGCCCTACACATCCTCATGCCCTGCACCAAGGCTATAGAGGGCTTCAGTTCCTCCTCCACCACACACTCCAAAGCAGTAGGGAAGGAGCGTGGCTAGTGGACCACACATATGGACATGCTGTTATGGACGGGGATGCAGGCAGTCTGGCCTAGTAGTCAGGAGTCAGGTCTACTGGGCAGAGCCAGTATCCAGCTTGGTGAATGAAGCCAAGGGTCATCATCAGAGTCATCTGCCAATTACCAGGCCCAGGGGGCAAGCCAGAGAATCAGAACCAGAAATCAAAGCTGAGGATCAGAGCTGAGGTCACATATAAAATGCCAGAACAAAGGGTCAAGCCAGAGTCAGAGCCAGGACTGGTAACTGATAATTGGAGGTGAAGTCTAAGAAAGGAACTGGAGGAGAGGCAAGAATCAAGCACAGAACAGGCACATGGTGGCAACAGAAGCAAAAATGGGGTAAAGCAGGAGCAGAGCATGAATTAGGAACAGGGTTGAATGCAGGAGGTAGAGTCCAGTGCAGTAACAACATGCAATCACCTTATTGCTCAGACAAACTTTGTGTCTCCTTCTGGCTTAAACAGCATGGTTGGACCAATCAGTGGAGCCAGGTGATCCTTCCAATCAGGCCTTGGCTGAAGTTATAGTCCTACTAGCTTCCCATCCCACCAGGTTTCAGCAGACATTGGGAGGAGGCTAGGATGCAGCATCTATCTGGGGACTCCCAGGCCTGGGTTCAAGACCCAGGACATCACACATGCATCTTGAAGATCTCAAGAACTGACAGGGTGAGTAACCTCTCCTTCATCTTCGAGTAGTGTTCCTGTGGGTGCTGTATTTCAGGTGACTACCAAGCAATACCTTAGCTTCAAGGGTTGTAGGCCTTTGGAGTGGAGTCCAAGTCTGAAAACAAGACTGCATTCCTAAGGACAGCATCTGATCTAGAAGAATGTAACACTGCACAATGTTTGGAAAAGGTATGTATCAAAGTCCAAGTTATAGCCTTGCAAATCTCCACAATAGGAACATGTTTGAGTAATGCCATAGAGGTAGAAAGAGACTTTGTGGAATGGCATAACATACTGGGGGGAATATATATCAGAAGATTCATAATAAGAGATAATACAGCCAGAAATCCACCTGCAGAGTCTCAGGGTGGAGACTGTGGGCACTTTGAACCTGGCAGCAATTGATATGAACAGCCTGTGAGACTTCCTAAATATCTTGGTTCTGTCCAGCTAGAAAGCTAAAGCCTTCTTGACATCCATGGTGTGTAAGGCAGCACCCTGATTTGGTGAGGTTTTGAGGAAAAAACTGGGATTTTTGGTTAATTGTTACTTGGTTAATGTGATACTCAGATGACCCCCTGAGCTAGGAATTTAGGATGCAGATGTAACAAAACCTTGTCCTTGAAAAATACGGTAAAGGGAATGTATGCCATTAAACCCCACATTTCCACTATTCTTTGGGCAGAGGTGATGGCCATTCAGAAGACCATTTTCATGGATAGGTTAGGAAGGGAACAGGTAGCCATTGGTTTAAGGGAGGTCTCATAAAACATTTAAGTACTAAATTTAGATCCCATGCAGGAGTTGGTTCTTTAATCTGAGGGAGAAGGTTTCTCAACCCCTTGACAAAGCTCTCTGCTCTGGGATTCCTCAACCAAGGAATAACCAAGTGAATTCTGATAGAGCTCATAGATATCCTGACTTTTTCAATTCCAGCAGGTAGTCAAGAATAGCAGAGAGGGAAGAATGAGTGAAAGAAAGATACAGCTTGTCACACAAGTAGCTAAATCTCTTCAATTTTTGAAGATAAGTATTTCATGTGGCTCCTCTCCTACTGTTTAACACCTGTTGTACCTATGCAGAACTGGAAGTCTCTATTCCTATTGAGGAGCCATGCCTTGAGGTAAAGAATCCCCAGGTTGAGATACAGTCTGACTGGTGTCTTGAGAGAGAAGATGGGGAATGGACAGAATACTGATTGTCTGATGAACATCAAGGCAAATCAGGTAAGGGAACTGGGCCTGTCTGGTCCATGTTGGAACTATTAGTATAACCTTGGCTTTGTCTTGTTTGCTTTTGTTTACCACTTTTAATATTAGCTGTGTTGAAGGGAATGAGTACAGAAGCCCCCTTGTCAACAGAATGTAGAAGACCATCCTCCAGTGAGTGAGGGCCCAATCCCTCTCTTGAACAAAACTGTAATTCCTCTTGATGATGGTGACGTAAAGGTCCACCTCTGGAAACCCCCAGGTAAGAAAAACATTGCTGAGAGTCTGGGAGTCTAAGCCCCATCATAATTTTGGAAGAAGTGTGTGCTGAGAGTGTTGGCTGTGGTGCTTTGTATGCTTGGAATATATGCCATCAAAATGAAGATGTGATTGGCTATTCATCAATTGTATAGCTTTTTTCTTTGGCACAAAGAGAATGGGATCTTGTCCCCCCCCCCACTTGTTGATTGGTGTAAAACATGCAAGCTACTTGTCTGTGATGATTTTGACAGATTTCTTTCTGATTAATGAGAGAAAGTGTATACAGGAATTCCTGACTGCCCTCAGCTCCAGGAGGTTTATGTGTAAACAAGCTCATTGGGTAGACTATCTGCCCTGAATGAGGTGTGTTGGCAAGTAAATTGTACTGAGTCACCCTGGAAGCAGAGTGGATATAACTTTACATGACAGGTTATAATGGTACAAACTGCCATAAGGTCTAAAAGTTGAAGACAAATTCTTGCCAGTGTCTGCAGGCTTCTTTGAATTTTTTCAATGAGGCTTGATAGAATTGTGAACCTGTTTAAGGGGAGGTAAGCTCTAGCTGTTACTGTGTGTAAGGACGCCTATATCACTTCTATCCTTGATACAGGGGTCAGTATGACCTTTTTGACGGTGAGCTGGAGATCTAGCCTGAGGAACAGGGACAAAGCTTTCTTCACAATGGAAAGAACTTCATAAGTACATGGGAACATAAGAACACTCATACTGAGTCAGAAACATGATCCATCTAACCCCTGTCTCCCACATCTGTCGGACAGTGACAGATGCCTCAGAGGGAATGAACAGAACAAGGCATTTTGAATAATCCATCTTCATCCAGTCACAGTTTCTAGTAGTTGGAGGTTTAGAGGTTGTCTTCTTGACCAGCTTGGCTAATAGCCATTGATGGACCTATCCTCTATGAACTTATTTTTTTAATGCCGTTATACTTTTGGCCTTCACAGCATCCCTGGCAATGAGTTCCACAGGCTGATTGTGTGTTGGTGAAGAAGTACAGTATTTCCTTTTGTTTGTTTTAAACCTGTTGCCTATTAATTTCATTGGGTGACCCCTAGTTCTTGTGTTATGTGAAGAGGTAAATAACACTGTTCTATTCACTTTCTCCATACCATTCATGATTTTATAAACTATGATATTCCCCCTTCATTGTCTTTTTTTTCAGCTGAACAGTTCCAGTCTTTCTAACCTCTCTTTGTATGGAAGCTATTTCATACCTCTAATAATTTTTGTTGCCCTTCTCTGCACCCAATTCCAATTCTTTCTTGGGATGAGGAGAGCATAACTGCATGTAGGATTCAAGGTGTGGGCATACCATAGATCTACATAGTGGCATTATGATTTTTTCTGTTTTATCATCTATCCCTGTCCTAATGGTTCCTAACATTCTGATAGCTTTGACTACTACTGCACATTGAGCAGGTTTTCAATGACTCCAAGATCTCTTTGAGTGGTAACAGCAAATTTAGACCCCATCATTTTGTATGTATGGTTGGGATTAATTTTTCCAATGTGCATTAGCTTGCACTTATCAATATTGAATTTCACTTGCTGTTTTGTCACGCAGTTTAGTGAGAGCCCTTTGTAACTCTTCAGTCTGTCTGGACTTAACTATTTGAGTAATTTTGTATTGTCTTCAAACTTTGCCACCTCACTTTTTCCAGATACTTTATATGCTGAACAGCCCAAGTCCCAGTACAGATCTAGGGGAAACCCTCCTATTTACCTCTCTCCATTGTGAACACTGACCATTTATTCCTATTTGTTTTCTATCTTTTAACCAGTTACTGATCCATGAGAGGACCTTCCTTTTTATCCCATGACTGCTTACTTTGCTTAAGAGCCTTTGGTGAGAGACCTTGACAAAGGCTTTCTGAAGGTCCAAGTACACTATATTGACTGGATCACCCTTGTCCACATAGTTTTTGGCTACCTCAAAGAATTCTAATAGATTGGTGAGGCACGATTTCCCTTTACAAAAGTTATGTTGACATTTTCCTAGGATATCACATTTATTGTATCTGAATTTTGTTCTTTACAATAGTTTCAACCAGTTTTCCTGGCACTGAAGTTAGGGTTACTGGCCTGTAATTCCCAGAACCATCTCTGGAGCCTTTTTAAAAAATGTATTTAAAGGAGTTACTTTAGCTACCCTTCAGTCATCCGATACCGAAGCTTATTTAAGTGATAAGTTACATACCACAGTTACAAGTATCAGAGGGGTAGCCGTGTTAATCTGGATCTGTAGAAGCGACAAAGGGTCCTGTGGCACCTTATAGACTAACAGAGGTATTGGAGCATAAGCTTTCATGGGTGAATAACCACTTCGTTGGACTGCTTGCATCTGACGAAGTGGGTATTCACCCACGAAAGCTTACGCTCCAATACCTCTGTTAGTCTACAAGGTGCCACAGGACCCATTGTCGATACCACAGTTAGTAGTTCTGCAATGTCATACTTGAGTTCCTTCAGAACTCTTGGATGAATACCATCTGGTCCTGGTGACTTATTGCTGTTTCATTTATCAATTTGTTCCAAAACCTTATCTATTGACACCTCAGTCTGACTGTTCCTCAGATTTGTCACCTGACAAGAATGGCTCGAGTGCAGAGATCTTCGCCCACATCGTCTGCAGTGAAGACCAATGCAAAGAATTCATTTATCTTCTCTGCAACAGCCTTGTCTTCCTTGAGTGCTCCTTTAAAAATATTTTCCCATTAGTTTGTGTTCTTAGTTCGTTGCTCTGCAAATTCATTCTTGGCCTTCCTAATTATACTTCTACACTTGACTTGCCAGAGTTTTTACTAGGTATAAAATGCCTCCCAACATGGATAAAAGTTTCTAAATTGCCCTATGCCTTTGAGGGCTGCACAACATGGGGAGAAGAAAAGAGAGGGAGAGATCAAAAGTATATACCAAAAAACACTTTCTACCTCATTCTCTGCAAGAAATTAGTCTCCTTGGCAAGGAAGGAAAATGTCAGATCACCTATCCAGTTTTGTGGTGTTGGCATTGTAGTAAATCTACTAACAGCATTCGTATTTGTATTATTTATTTTTATTATTAACTATTTATCTCTAGCAGAGTGGCTGATAGGTCCTGATTTTCATTATGTAGAGTGACATGAACCAGCATAGATACAAATACATTCCTACTTTGCATTGACAGATCCAAATGTGTGCACAAATGCTTGAGTAATTTCACACCAGTAAAACAAACAGGATTTCATCGTTAATATTAGAAATAAAACACCTGAAGCATCTTCAAACATGCTTCAACCAGGCCTCACTTTTTGCAAATGCAGTTTTAATTGCACACATACTTTTGGGCATAATTTTACATCCACATTATCTGTGTCCACACTTAATGTCACTTTGGTGTTTAACAACCTGCCTATGCTGCCATATCAGATAGCTAGTTAACTATTCAATCAACATCAGTTGCTCCCACAAATAGTAGGAACAATATGATTCTAGGCATTTGAAATCTGGCTCCAAACTTCTAGTTGAAACATGGGTTATGTGAAATGGTGTTATGAATTACTCTCTGTGGCTGAAAGACATAATTAAAAAAAATCCTAAAGATACCAATCTGCTGACGCAAAGACCATAAAAACATTTTGTGTTCAAGGGACATGAGAACTTCATGCTGTGAAATCGGTTTTAGTAGCTTTTAATTTAAGCTTCAGGGATTTCGGTAGCATCTGTACCACTTACTGGTTTTAACAGGCATGCTCTGATATGAAAACATTTTTAATTTAATGCAACTTTCCCCTTGACTTGTGTTTGCTGTGCAAGCACATACAAGCAGACAGTGTTTTGCTAAGTGCTGCAATGTGTGTTTATTGAAAACCACAATGTTTGAGGTATTTCAATTTGAGACCATACGGTGTCTATAACCATTGTAATCAATTTTTTTTGGTGCTGGATTTGCTTTTTTTCAAAGCGTCATTAACAAAGTTGGCACCAAGGGATTGGATATACTTTATATTTTTCTATTACATGGTTTATCTACTTCATAAGAACCACTTATTTGAACAGAAGACAAAAAAACCCAAGTTTGTGGAGGCAAGCTATTATACAAAAAGGGAAAAAAAAGAATATTGTATCTGACAAATTAATTGGTATCTACTCACTAATTAATAATAAAAAGTTGTACTTTAATGAAAGTCTAGAGACACGCACAATCTGTAAGTGTCACTTAAAGAAATGTAAATGTCAGTTAAAGAAACATTCTATGAACTACTCACAGGGAAATTTTCTGTTTCCTTGAGCGGAATAATGGGTACTTTCGGTATTTACATGATCAACCCTAACGCGTGCCAGGTTTCACATATGCCTCTTGTTTTTTTAAACATTTTAGGTGTTAATTTAACCTTTTCAACATACTAAAGTCTTGAACTTAAACTAGTGTATCTCTGGAGCCTTCAAAATGATTAAGAACTGTCAAGAGGATGATGCATTATTAATTCAAAGATGAGTTTAGGCTTTATACATGACTGAAAACACAGCATTTAAAGTGACATCTCCATTTACTTTTCAGTAATAATTTCCCAGCTCTTCAAAATTGAGTTATAATAATTGTGATTAAAAATGTATCATTCTATCTCAAAACCTACTCGTCTCTTTTCTTATTCAAATCTCTATGTGACATCATACACATACTCTGAATAGCAAATTATGATGCTGTTTGGTATCATACCAACAACTTTTATATTAATCTTCCAAATGTAATGTCAGGAATTTGGTAGTAATGAAACTAGTGTTTTACATTACACTTTACAGGTTCACTTATGGGTCAAGTATGGTACAGCTTTAATCTCCATAAGGAAAGGGAAAATATGTAATTTATTATGTTCCCGACAACTCATTAATAAAGAACTTAGTGCTGTGAAATGTCCTGGATTAATATCACTAGAGAGGCAAATCTAGTAAAAAGTTTGAAATTTTATTAATTGCTATTTAATTTTCTTGTGAATATGGTTCCTCATTGTATTAAGGGCTGAACAAAAGTCCCACTGACTTCAGCAGGCTTTGGATTCAGCCCTTAGAATATTTTTCTAACATGACAAACTGTGCCAGAAAATTACAAATTCATATCACAGGTAATGGCCTCCTAGTGGAGGAGGAGCCTGTACCTCCAGATCTGCACATGGTGTGTTCCTACAGCAGTGAAGGGGGCAGCTGCCTCTTAGGTGCCATCACCATCTTTCTCCATTCAGACTCTGCAAAGAGCATTTTACGGCTGGGAAGGTGTGTGCATGGGACAGGGCACATCCCTCCTCCCACCCTGTGAAGATATTTGAGAAAACTTAATACAGTTTGGGGCCGTGCTATCTTGCCCATGGAGCCTCCTCTGCAGTGGTGATTCCCCTTTCAAGCAGATGCCTGGAGGCAGCTACAGCCTGGGGATGACTCTGGTATTATGTTTCCAATAGAGCCTTGCTGCTGGTGATTGGGACACAGCGTTAAATGGGGGTCAGGGTTGCAATGGGAGTCCAGGTTCTGCACAGAGAGGATCTTGCCCTTCTGAGGGTTCTGTGTGTTCTGTACAGCCTGTTTCACAGGAGAAAGGAGGAAAAACCCTGCCCCCCATGACAGAATGATGTTGGTAAATCTCCTTATGAAGTCTTCTTTTTCCCCTTGTGTGCCCTTCCAAAGGTTTAGCCAGGGAAAGGCACTCTAGCCAGTGTTAGGAAATTCTGTAAATATGTTGCAATGCAGGATATGCAGCTGTTTTAATCTTTCAATCATGGAGATTTGTCATTTCACTTGGTGCTAAAACCACATGGTTGCAAGGAATCTGAATCAATGATACTTCTTATCTCTAACACTTAGAGATATTTCATGGTCATGTTACTTAGTACATCTTTCACTGAAAACATCTCTAATGTGGCTATTATTTATTTGTTTAGCTTGGAGGGTATACTGGGGTTAAAGACACAAAAGGCCTCTTTCCCCTTCAGTTTCTGGACACAGACTCACCCTCTCTTCTTCCAGGACTCATTCATTTTCTGTGGCTAGGTCACCCTTCCTACTTCCTTATATGTCCCCTCTTTCCTTGGTCCTCTCATTCCTCCATCTCTTCTCTGATCCTTTGACTCTTTTTTATCAGCTTTCCACAGAGCACAGCCTGAGTAGCCACGCCATGTGCTGGGTAAATTCATGAGGGAAGGGTCTCCTGTTTAGGCTTTTGGAATACATTTGGTCATCTGATCTACTATGTTTTGTCATATCACTTCTGTGGCTAATCTCATTCTGATTGACTGTCACTCAAAACCCTCAAGACAACCTTAAAAGGTTCTATTGCTAATAGAACTCAAATGTACATTTGGTTCCATCAGAAAATTTTAAATGCATAAAGTGTAGAAATCTGTTTTCAGTCCACCTACTGCTGGTTAATACATAAACAACATTCTCTGGTCAGTTATTTTTTTATTTTATATTCTATGATACTTGTTTAGGGCTCTTCCCCCCCCCCCCCCCCCCACTTTCAAGGAAAAAAAGCTATGATAAAGCAATACAACAAAGATATATTCATCCAATGTATAGTCACTACTATTTTTATCCCTGCATAGACTTAAAACTAAATTTATTGCAATAAAGTATCTAGTTACAATGATAAAGAAAAGCACAGTGCTTTAACAGATTATGTCATTTGACTAGTTATATTTCCCTTTTACAAAAGACAAGGGATTAATGGCAAATTGTATACTTTAAGCCTGATACAATATATGATTTATGAAAGGAAACCCAGAATTACCAACATCTATTTGTGGAGCATTACTTCAGAAAATGCTTGATAACAGAATATTATGGATGATGCTCTTGCTTTTTCATCTTTCTGAATTTATATTGCTAGTATTTATTTTATTTGACTTTGCTTAGAAAAGCAGTCAAAAGAGACTATGATTAAGATTAAAGCTTGTTATAGTAACAGTTAACATTCTTTATAGTTTATATTGAAATAGAGAAGAAAAGTTAAACAGACATTAGGAATGCATTCCAACAATAATTAATAACTTCTAAAATATTAGCAGACTTTTTCATAATTGCGCTATACATCCACAGTGTTTTTGTTTTGTTTTTTATCCTGTCCTATACCCAACATCTAAACCATTTCTCCCATGTTGTTGAGAACAGGGTGAGACAATTTATGGCAGGACCAGATTCTTCACTGATTTATACTTGGCACAAGGGTGAAGACAGTGAAGAATTTGGATCAAGGTATGTTAAAGTCTTTCACAATGGAACATGGAGTTTCATTCATTTTTAAAAAATGCATGAGTGAAATTACCTGGAAGGACCCAATCATGTTCCATTGTAGTCAATGAGAGCTTTGTCACAGACTTCAGAGAGGAGACTGACCATTATTGAAATAATGTGGGCAGGAAGTGCTATGCAACCTTCCTTCCACAGTTGTCCTAACTTCCAACATCCTGCTATTTCCATTATGAGACTTTGTACCAATTATGGGACACATTCTCTGCCCAATTCTGCTCAGGCAACATAAAGGGTGCAGAAACCACCTAAAAGTCTCCTGCTAGAGATTCTGGCTATCTTCAGCTGACATATTTTCCCTTGGGGACCACAGACAGCTTGCACGAACTAGAGCAGCTCTCAAACTCTAACTGTACTGGGGGTGGGCACGGGGGTTGAGAATTAGCAAGCCCTAACTGGCTCCTCTGACAGCCATTTCAATCACTGGGCACAGCAGAGAATCTGACCCTATGATTAGAACAAATGGAGACTAGATACAGTACAGGAGTCCAGGATCTAAAAGCTGGTCTCCTGGAGCAACCCCTACATTTTACAGAGATAGGTGTATTAGATATACATAGCTAGGGAAATACCTGTAGATAGAAGTGGAAGATTAGTGTATTACCCTCTGGATTGCTGTTTTATATTCTGCACAATTGTAGGCTGTCAACAGTGGTATCTGTTCAAATCTTTGTTTAAAAAGGCAAAACATTCCATATCGTACCATACTAAATAATCTGTTTAAAATGTATTCAGTTTGATGTTGTACGAAATCTAACAGTTCTTCTATCAACTGCTGTCATTATGTATTCATCTGTCTGAAGTATTACTTTTGCTTGCCTGGGGCAATCAATTCATGTTATTTCTTTGATAAAGTGATTATTCCAATGTTGTACCTTCCTTAAGTATTATTCCCAGGAAAGACCTGGAGTCTTTAGATGCAGATGTTTCCATTCAAACACAACTGTTATTTTTTGAAAGAACTTGATTTATCAGTCTTGACAAGGGTATGGAAAAGTCCTTGCCAAAAATACAAGAGCAGGAAATACTTTTGAAATGTATTCTTAGACTGAGAATTGAGGGTAACTCAATGTTAGAAATGTTTAAGACTGATTGGTATTTTAATGTTGGGCAACAGAGTAAAGTAGCTTCAGCTAAGGCCGATGTTTTAACTTAGTCAGATCCAATTCAGACAAGTACTTAAGCCCTGATGCAGGAAACCAATTAAGCACAGGCTTACATGCTGGTCTGAACAGGAATACTTTCCTGAATCAGGGCCTGAAGTATACGCTTAAAGTTAAGTGAACAGGGATGGAATAAAGCTCATGTTTAACTGCTTTGATGAATTGGGGCCTTAAATACTTGTTGCTAATCTATGTCACTGATGTTTTATTAAATAGTAGTGATGATGTTTTCATATTATTACATTGGTTTAAACCTGGCCAAGGTCTGTGGCATTTCCACAGAAGATTTCTGATTCAGAATCCTTGGCTAGCTTCTCCTTTGTAATGCAGCTGCTTTACACTCCACCAAAGATACATTTTTGGCTATTGGGTTGCCGTATCTGGTCCCAGGAGGATTATCCCAGTACAACGGAGATACTCAGTGAGCACAGAAGCTCCTGCACCTCTACATCTCTACTACTAGAGGAAAGGGTGTCATGTCTGAGACGCCATGTGCTGTACCAATCCCCAGCTGTGGTTTCAACCCCTTGTGGCCCTTAGCCACTGACTTATTTAGGTCAGCCCTCAGCCATAGCAGAATCTCCTGCCCTCGTGTTCTTAAGTTATATCAGTGTCTCCTGGTGTTGGCATATTGCTGTATTATTATGGTTTAGTAATAAAATAAGTCATCAGATATGACTACTTCCCACTTCCCCCTCCCTCAATTACCCATTAGTAAACAGTAGTATATTGGCTCTTAGAGGGTTCTTTAATTTAGCATAAAATGGCATAACAAGATTCAAAGTACATGAAGTGGAAACTGGATCTATGATTACCATTGTAACAGATTACCAAGAATGTGGTAAATTTTCTTCTACTTGGAGTCTTTACATCAGTACGGGATATCTTTCTAAAAAGATATGTTCTAGTTCAACTAGAAGTTATTGGGCTAGATACAGGAATTGCTGGGTAAAATTCTGTGGTCTGTTATTGAAGCTGTCAAAGTAAATCATAATAGTTCCTTCTGGGCTTAAAATAGATGAGTATTCAATTACTTCAATTTATATATACACAGGAATTTTCATAAGGATACTGCTTACCTGTAGTGCAAAATCAAGTTTAGCTGTTGATTTTTATTCCATCCAAGTATTTATTCTTGTTTGACTTAAATGAAAGCTGTAGCTAAGCTACACAACAGTCTACACAAATAGAGGACTAATTAGAGTGGAACAATAGGACTCGAATTTTCTGAGATAATTGGAGAGAATAAAACAGTAGAAATATAGAGACTATAAAAGCAGTGTATGCACCACGCATACCATATATAAATTTATAAAGAGTGTCAGAAGGGATACTGAAACAGCATAAGTGTGGTTTATTTAGACAATAAAGTAAGTTAGGCAGGTTTATATCTAATGGAATAGAATTTAAGGTAACTATTTCAATTTCAGTCATATACATAATTATTTCTTTTGTATTATTTAATATGTTAGCAATCTTGTGTGTGGACTTTTTTGCATAATTGGTTTAGTAGTTTATCCCTAAGTTTTCACTGGTGTATTGTAAGAAACTAACAGTGGAATAAGGCTGACAATATGGATGTGCCCCCATTACAAAAGCATAAGAAACTTTGACTCAATGTCAGTTACTCAGACTGTGACATCACATTTGCATATTCTTCAGGGTTGTTGTTCAAAGACTGATTTGAAACCTAGCAAACAATTTTAATAGTTGGTGCCCAAACATGGAAGCTCAGCAAGCTACCTCTTAAATCTCCCGGATGTAAGTTATAAATCAAGAACAAAGGCTTTCAATCAATCTCTTAAAAAGAGTTGAAGAAAATAAAAAATCTGAAGTTTGTGGTTTGGAGAAGTATTTTTTTTAAATAAAGTTTTAAAAAGTGAGGTCAAATTTTATTTATAAATCTTGTTTTCTCCTGGTGGTTTCTATTTGTGCTTTCAGTAACTATCAAATTAACAAAATAAGCAATAGTGAGTGAAATGGTGGTAGAATTTGCAGTATTTCTTTCAGACAGTTGAGTGAAAGTCTAAACAGACTCAGTTCTTGCTCTACTATTCATCCAAATTAGTTGACTTATTGACATGTCAGTGACAGGTAGAATACATATAGGTCTTTTTGGAGTGACTACTAGGGAGAGAAGGAAGGAATATTTTATATTTTCATGTCAGACTTGGTAAACTGTGTACTTAGATTGCAAACCCAGGTAATTAGCACCTCATTTAATATTAAGGTAATTCAGCCACTTCATGATGTAGAACATTTAATGGTTAATCAGTTTCTTAGGTTATTAAGGTGACATCTGTGTATTTTGCTGCATTGTTCCCCAAATAACAGATGGCCCACCCATGTGGGGGACACTACTCTTCCCACTTGAACTCCAGTCACTTTTCTTTCCAAACTGTCACGATGCAGAAATGATGCTTATCTCTGAGTCAACACAGATATGAGGCTTCATCTAATTTAACCTCTTCTCTGAATTTTCATTTTCCCACTATAGGCAGTTCAGCTTTAGTGGGAAAAACATACAGAAAAAAAAAGTCATCAACAGCAGCAGATCCATCTGGCATCTGTCTCTTTTTGTGTTCCTCTTTCACCCACTGTTCTCACCCAATAATGCACTTTTCCCACTCAAACTTTTGTGACCAGGATATTTAAAGTTAACAAGCATCCTTGATTCGGCATTGTCACATGTTTTGAAGTGAAACACAATAATTTCCTTCCAATTGTGGAAAAGCAATAGTTCAGAGTCATGAAATGCAAAAATGTCATCAAAAGTGTTCATCAATTTCACAAGCTCTAGTAATCTTCAACCCACCCCTCAGCCTGATACATCTCAGATGAAAAATGTACAGCCTTTATGAATGGGAGTGAAGTCCTTTGTGCTTTTTTATGGAGCAACCACTCCATCAGGATGGCCAGAAATCTTTAAAATTTTAGAAACTAGGCTGTACAGATGCTAAAAACAGAGGCTTTTCAACAGTTTTATACCAGTGCATCACTTTTGATTTCAAATTAATTCAAGGACAGAGTGAATAATTTTTCAGACCTGGGAGAAGAGCTGTATAAAGAAAAATGTTGTAAGTCACAGCTAGTAGTAACGTGTTCAGCCATGGCTCCATGTAGATAAGAGGGTTTCTGGTTAAAGTGCCAATTAGGTATTTTTTCATCGTTAGAATAATTATGGGGAATGCACATAATTTCAGTCTTCTCTAACAAACAGAACACAATGAATAAAGTGGGATGCTTTGTCAGGAAGAAACATACAATTGAGTTTTTATTCTTTCCTGAAGACAGCTGCATTTGAAGTACAAATAGTAAAATTAGCACTGTAGTTGTTTAATAAGCAATTACAAAAACTAGTTTGTATTTCAGCTGAAGTATTGTTTTACTAAAATGTCTACAGAGGCAGATATGAAATTACATATAGATTGAACATTGTACCATTTTGTTCCTGGCCCTATGTATCATTTGCAATTCTCATTCATGTTGGTGAGCACTTAACTTAGATTAATAGTTTCACTGAAGTAATGAATAAATGTTCAGTGAGCATAAGCATCTAACCCTATATAAACTAGTAATCCAGTGATCTGATTTCATGTAAGATAGCTGTAAGAAGCTAGTTCTTTCCCACAGTGATTAGTCCGGCTTTGCACTGAAAGCATATCAGTCATTTAAAATAGCAACACATTATTTTAATGGAAATTACAATAGTTAACTACACAGGCCTTCACAAGTTGGAAGATGCTGTTGCACACCTATCATGAGCGTAGCCAATTGGCAGGCAGTATAAATGATAGGCTTCTCAGCTGTATTATTTTATTCATGGCACTGAACATTCATCATTTTTTTGGGGGTTGGGGGGGATAATAAGAGCAAATAATATGTTTTCCACTTTGATAAATGCCTGACAGTTTTCTTTTAGCTTGTATGTAAAAGGATTGTTTCTCCAAAAAATTTTGTATTAAAATAGTGTGTGTGCTATGGATCAGGAAGTTTTATTGAATCATGAGGGAGAATAGAACTGTATACGCAACTGTTGCATTTTATATCTGGATTTTTATTTCTAACTGATTAGAATGTTCATGTGTTTCTTTTGAGCATGACAATATTACAATAGATGTTTTAGATGCCATTTATTTGTGAATTGTCAAAGCAGTTTAAAATTCATTCTAGATTATTCCAACTAAGGTAACTTCATTCCTCCTATTAACTAAAATGTTTACAATTTAAGTGTCTGTTTAATTCAGTTATTAAAACTGAACAAAAAAACACCCAAAACTTGATTTAAAAATTGTCTGGGATGGAGAATCCACCACAACCTGTGGTAAATTGTTCCAATGGTTAATTACTATCACTGTTAAACATGCACGCCTTATTTCCAGTCTGAATTTATCTAGTTTCCACTTTCAGCCATTGGATTGTGTTATACCTTTCTCTGCTAGATTGAAGAGCTAATTATTAAATATTTGTTCCCCCTGTAGGTACTTGTAAACTGTAATCAAATTGCCCCTTACTTACTATTTGTTAAGCTAAAGAAATGGAGCCCCTGAAGTCTATCACTATAAGACATTTTTTAAAATTCTTTAATCATTTCGTGGCTCTTCTCTAAACCCTCTCCCATGTATCAACATCCTTCTTCCATTGTGGACACCAGAACTGGGCACAGTATTCCGGCAGCAGTCTCACCAATGCCAAATACAGAGATAAAATAACCTCTCTATGCATAATCAAGATTCTCCTGTTTATGCATCCAAGCATTGCATTAACCCTTTTGGCCACAGAGTTGCACTGGGAGCTCATGTTCAGCTGATTATCCACCGCAACCCTCCAACTCTTTTTCAGAGTTCCTGCTTCTCGGAATAGAGATACCCATCTTGAAGTATGCCCTACATTCCTTACTCCTAAATATAAACATTTACATTTAGCCTCATTAAAACACATTGTTTGCTTGTGCCCAGTTTACCAAGTGATCTAGATTACTCTGTATCAGTGACCTGTCCTCTTTGTTATTTAGCTCTGCCCCAAGTTCAGTCTCATCTGCAAATTTATCAGTGATGATTTTGTTTTCTTCCAGGTCATAAATAAAAATGCTAAATAGCATAGGGCCCAAAATCAGTCCCTGCAGGCCCCCACTAGAAACAAACCTACACATTTACCAGTACATTTTGAGACTTACCAGTAAGCCATCTTTTAATTTATTTAATGTGTGCTATGTTAATGTTATATTGTTCTAGTTTTTTAATCACAATGTCATGTGGTACAATATTACATCAGCACTATGACCTTTAAACATGTAATCTCATCAAACAAAGATATCAAACTGGTAATCTCATCAAACAAAGATATCAAATGATTTTGAAAGGATCCATTTTCCATAACCGCATGTTGATTGGCATTAATTTCATTACCTTCCTTTAATTCTTTATTAATTGAGTTTCATATCAGCCACGCCACTATCTTGTTTGGGATCAATGTCAGACTGACAGGCCTGTAATTATTTGGGACATCTTTATCCTTTTTAAGTATTGGCACAATGTTAGCTTTCTTCCAGTCTTCTGGAACTTCCCTGGTTTTCCAAGACTTATTGAAAGTCAACATTAACAGTCCAGTGAGCTAGTCAGCCAGCTTTTAAAACTCTTGTATGCAAGTTATCCACATCTGCTGATTTTAAAATGTCTATCTTTTAGCTGCTGTTTAACATCCCCCTTCAATACTAGTGAAATGGAAAGTGTGATCTTGACTAGATCATCTGTTTTTCTCCAACGGAACAGAAATATTTTTTGCACATTTCTGCCTTTTTTTCATTATTATTGATAATTCCACCATTTCCATCTTGTAACAGACCAATACCATTGTTAGGATTCCTTTTGTTCCTAATACACTTATACAACTCCTTATTGTCATTAACTTTGCTGGCCAGGGATTGTTCCTTGTATCTCTTTGCTTCTCCTGTCAGTTTTGTAGGGAACAATTGAAGCAAACAATAGCAACCAAAGTTATTCATTGAAATTTTGCAAATACATTCACAAAATCCAATTTCAAATCAATAATTTAATTGGCTGAATTCCTTAACAACCTGACAGCAGTACAAACTAAGGATGACAAGGAGTCAAACTATCTGAATTTATCCCTATTGTTGCTCTGAAAAATTTCCCTTCTGCAAAAGCTTTGGCTAAATGCAGAGACCTTCAGTAGTACAATACACTTATTATGTAGTTATCATTAAAAGGTTATAGGCCTTGGAGATTGAAATCTTCTAATGATGAAATGGCAATAAATAATCTGCAGGAACACATGCATCCCCATGCCACTGCATCTATATGCCTCACCACTGATGTAACAGGGACTATTTCTAGGGCTGCAAAGATTGTTTAATCTCCATGCTTACTAGCCGTTCTGCTGGGAGTAGTAACAAGCCTCAATTGCTCCAACTTGATTTCCCATAGGCCACCACATAGTCAGAGTCACCTTAGATCTGTTTGGGTTTGAACAGGTAACCTACAGCTGAAGGACACACTAGCTTGATACTAGTCCTCAGCTATTCAACCCATCTTGCATGCTTTAGAATTAGAGTAGCCTCCATTAAATGAAGCTGGAAATGAGCTATTTCAATAAACCAAAGATATTAGCAGAAATATGGAAAATACATTAAAGTGAGTTAATAGACCTTTTACTTCTGTTGTGCAGCTGCTGTTAATGTTAGTGGGATATCATTAGATGTGATGCAGCAGACTGGACACTATTAACCTCACTGTTAGAAAGGTGCCTTTTTCTAGTTGCCAAATAGCTTATATTCCATTACATGTAATGTATTATCGATGTGTGAAAAGTTGTTCTCAAATTGCAAACTCTTTTTGAAGTATCTCCTTCTATCGAGTGAAAGCTTTCCTCTTCTTATTAGGGCTGCAATGTCAATTGCAAAGGGTCAGGCTGAGGGAAAGAAATTCTACAAAGGACAAATGCCTGCACAATCAGCCTGAAGATATAAATGGTATTTTGGCTGATTTGTTCACTTTATATTCAAATCACACATAAGTACCGATTTAATCACAAAAAGTTGTTTTAGAAGCTATTTTTATATTAGAGATTGTAAACTTTTGAATTTTTATATTCAGATTTTAAAGACAGACCAGTTCTTCAGGGGATCACCAGATGTGGGGTTGGGAAAGGAATTTTCCCCTCAGTCAGATTGGCAGAGACCCTGATGGGAGGGGAAGGGGATTCGCCTTCCTCTGCAGCAAGGGGCATGGGTCACTTGCAGATTTAAACTAGTGTAAAATGATGAATTCTCCGTAACTTGAAGTCTTTAAACCATAATTTTAGCCAGAGGTTAAGGGTCTATTTCAGGAGTGAGTGGATGAGGTTCTATGCCCTGCAATGTGCAGGAGGTCAGACTAGATGATCACAGTGGTCCCTTCTGACATTAAAGTCGATGAGTCTCAGCAGGTGAAAACTGCTGTACGTTTATTGACTTCAATTAGTGTTTACCCCAGAGTATATTAGATTCCTCTACTCTTTTGGTCTTCCTTGAATACTGCTCATATTGTATCTTTGAAGAGAAACAACTCTCCTCAGCTGGAGTTGCTTTTTCACTTTTGAATCTTTTCAGAAAACAGAAAGAGAAGGAAAAAATTACTCTACCTACCAACTCTGAAAGGCTCATTTCCTGATGTCCAAAGAAGATAAAACCATTCTTTGACAGAGATTCAGAAGTTTACATTAATACTAATACCATTTCACATCAATACAGCAGGTAGAGATGGTATTATACGTATTTTATTAATCTTGGATTGCAGTTTTCCCAAAAGTTTTGTAGAATTTAATCAGAATCCATGCAATCAAATACATTTAGTATGTGCTCAGGATCCTGGCTGTGACATTAAACCATAGTCATAGCAGATTTGTGACTAATACAAGAGATGTTTTATGTACTTCCAATACTCTCCAAAATACTACATATAATAATTCCATCTCAACCATACTGAAGCAAACTAGTGACTGGAAGAAGAAACTGATATGTGGGTCTGGGTGTGTCTACATGAGCCAGATATATCCTGTGGTCTGTTACACTCTTCAGAAAACTGTTCAGAGTGGTTCTTTGGACATGGGTTCAATCTGTCGATACTTTTTCCTGAATACATGATTTGGGGACCAAAATTTTACACTTTTTAACATTTTAAAGTTCTTATTGAGGATAAAGCAGATTGGTATTGGCTTTGATTCTGCATTATGTCAGAACAGGTCTGTGTTCAAGGTGAGTCCCACTGAAGTCATTTCAGGATCCAGTCCTTATACTGGACTAGGCTATGCCACACCACACTATACCTCAGAAAAGGGTAAATTTCATATTAGAGACTCTTGCCTCTCTCCCAGTGACAACAATAACTTCTCCTCTGTTCCCATTAAGAAGTTATATTTGGAGTTAAATTCTTCAAAATTGCACAAGTGACCTAGTCCCCTAAATGGCTTAGGCACTTTTGAAATTAGGAAGTAGGAATATAAATCCTATTGTCTTTTCATGGGAATATATGAACCAAGGACCAATGACTTTCAATGGGACTTCAACTCTTAAGTGACTTTGGTGCTTTTGAAAATACGGCATATTTACACTCAGGGGCATGTGCAGGAATTTAAATGTCACTGCTTTTGGAGGGACACGTACTGTGCCCCTGCTGCAGTCCCAGGTCTGGAGGAGCTGTCAGCTCCCACCATGGCCCCAGGTAGTGTTGCCAACTGTCTAATCACTCAATCCCAAACACCCTGGCCCCACCCCACACCTTCTCTGAGGTCCTGCCCCTTCTCCGAGGCCCCACCCCATTCACTCCATCCCCCCTCCCTCCGTCGCTCACTCTCCCCCACCCTCACTCACTTTCACTGGTCTGGGGCAGGGGGTAGGGCTGAGGGAGGGGGTGCAGCCTCTGGGACAGGGCTCCAGGCTGAGCCTGAGGCAGGGGGTTGGGGTGCAAGAGGTGGTGCGGGGTGCAAGCTCTGGGAGGGAGTTTGGGTGCTGGAGTAGGCTCAGGGCTGGGGCAGAGGATTGGTTCAGGATGGGGTGAGGGCTCTGGGAGGGAGTTTGGATGCAGGGGGGGGCCCTGGTCTGGGGTAGGGGTGCAGGATAGGGTGTGGGGTGCAGGCTCTGGGAGGGAGTTTGGGTACAGGAAGGGAGCTGAAGCAAGGGGTTGGGGGCAGGAGGGGGTGAGGGGTGTAGGCTCTGGCCGGGAGGCGCTTACCTCAGGCACCCCCTGGTCGGCGGTGCAGCAGGGTTAAGGTAGGCTCCCTGCAGGCCCTGGCCCTATGCTGCTCCCGGAAGCGCTGGCACATCCCTGTGACCCTTGGGAAACAGGCGCAGGGGGCTCTGTATGCTGCCCCTCCCTGCAAGCACCTGGCCAATGGGAGCTATGGATTCAGCACTCGGGGCAGGGGCAGCACGCAGAGATCCCCCGACCCCTCCCAGGGGCCACAGGGACATGCCAGCCGCTTCCAGGAGCAGCATGGAGCCATGGCTGGTAGGGAGCCTGCCTTAGCACCGCTGCAGTTTTATCGCCTAAAATCTCCCAGTTTGGCTTCAGTAGCCTCCGGGAGACTCCCAGCTAAACTGGGAGGGTTGGCAACCCTAGCCTCAGGGCGGGAGGAGCTCTGTGCCCCTGCTAATTATTGGGGGGCTGTGCCCCTGTTTGCCCCCCACTTTGTGCGTGATCCTGTTTGCACTGCAAAAAAAATCTACAGCAATAAGTCTCAGAGCCTGGGTCAGCTGACTCAGGCTGTGGGGCTAAAAATAGCAGTGTAGACTCCTGCCTGGCCAGTCTAAGCACTCAAACTCCAGCCTGTGCGGGAACGTCTGTACTGCTAGCTTTAGCCCTAGAGCATGAGCCTGATTCTGAGTGGGCTTGAGACTCACTAGGTTTTTGTTTTGGGGTTTTTTTATTGCAGTGTAGACATATCTTTAGGTCACACGTGCTTTTTTAAAAAAAATGACACTTGGTTTCCATTCTGGTGAAATAAAATGCCGGAACCTATAGTAACCTATAGTTAAACGAAAATGTTTTCTGTTCTTTGTACATGGGTTTATAAAATATATTTACAATTTCTATTTGGCCAATTTGCCCTTATGCTCTCACTCCACACACGCAGTGCTTGTGACTTCTCACCCCCTGCCAACACTAATTAGTTTCATTTCAGCACATGAATTATTAGACCAAGCCTTCTATAGGGTTAGATAGAGCCTACAGAGAGTCAAAGGTCCTGTGGGGGAGGGGGAAATGATCTATATCTCTGACCATGCTGGCCCACATGTTTTGGAGTTGAGTGAAGGCTCTGCCCATGCCCAGCTGACATGGACGGTATGAATGTGGAGGAGTATTTGTTCAACAGAGCCCGCTCAGTACCTGAAGCAGTGATTTGAGGAGACTATGTAGGCTGGCAAGGGCAACCTGCGTGGGCACATAATGCTGGACCATAATCTGGCTTATAATAAATGCTTCATTTTTAATGTTCTTTTACAGACAGCTGCCCTTTTAAATATGATTTCTACAGACTCTCATGCTGTGAGTTAAATAGGTGAACCAGATCCTGGCACCCTTCTGACTGAGTAGCACCCATTGAAATGTATGGGCATGCCAATGTAGTAGTGTACCACTCAGTGGGTGAGATTCTGGGCTGCACCTCCAAGAGGGGGCCACACAGAACTCACATCCCTGGGGAGGTGGTGACTGTGATAGCTTTCAGCCACTTCTGTGCCCTGATCCTGAGCTGCTCCACAGGCCCTGTCCCTGGGTGCCTGGAATCTCCACAGCCCCCCAACTCATCCCTCCCACCTCAAGCACACCCCTACATCAGGGCTTGCAAGAGGGTCCTTGAAGGCAGCCTTACAACTCTCTGCCTTAGTTCTTGCATCAGAGGAATTCTTGCCTGACCAGACCTCTGGCTTTTAGGGCTCTTTTTGCTGCTTCAGCCATTTAGCTGGCATAAAGGGGCTAAAGTGCGGGAAAGAATTTCACACACTGAGAAAGGGTTACATAATCTAGCCTCTAGAAAGCAGCCGTTAAAATATTTCCTCTTAGTTAATTTTTCAATCTACTTTTAATGTTTTAGTTATTAATTTATTTTCTAGCTGCCGTATGAATCAGGGTGTTTTCAGCTACTAAGCAGGATTAATTTTAACTCATTTTATTACACACAGGCTTCCTTGAAGCAACAGTAATTAAAAATTAGTTGTTATATGAACACATTTTCCAAAGTATTAGTTTATCTAGAAACAACAAATCACATTGAGTTTACAAAAAAATTGATTCTCTCGATGCTACATAAATTACCTACCGTTGTAAATTACCATAGTAAATTCTGGCAAATTCTTCAGATGAATGTGAATGCTGTTCATTCCTCTAGAGAGACAAGGTAGATGAGGTGACATGTTTTACTGGACCAACTTCTGGTAGTGAGACAAGCTTCTGAGAGCTCTTCTTTGGGTATGTGTAAGTTCAGAAGCTTGTCTCTCTCACCACCAGAAGTTGATCTAATTAAAGATATTGCCTCACCCATTCCCACTTGAAGAATTTGCCAGAATTTGTCTAATATCCTGGGCCCAACACAGCTACCACAGCACTGCATTCACTCTTCTACTCAGCCCTGTCTTTCTTCTGGTTCTCTTAAAAATTCAATGTTTCCTGACTCCTCCATAGCTCCTCCCAGGATTCAGCGTTCCTTTAGCTACCACAGGAATGTCTTTCTAACCTAGCAGTGATTCAAGTCAAGGCAGTACAGAATTCTTCACAGAAGTTTGGCTAGGCTTCCTGCGGAGACTTACTGTGCTGGAAGCAGTGGGCCCACTCTCCAAGCTAGAGTTTCTTCACAGGTGGCAGAAATTGGTAGAGGAGCACATCTTGGTTTCTCGGATATACTAGATAACTGATTTCTTCAGTAAGTGGAGTAGCTTAATTCAGCTTTGTATGCTACGTTAACCAATGCCCATCCAGTGATACAGGTGCCTTTGACATGTGTTAAAATATAGCTATCCCAGTACCAACAAGAGTAAACCCAGAAGCTCTCAGTGTACAAATACCAGCATTCCCTTCCCTCTCCAAAAGTCTAGAAAGACATAGATTGAAGGAAATGGTTTAAAGCTAACAGATCTGAGCTCTTTCTGACCATTATGGGGAGAGAATTTATGAGCTTACAGCTCCTTGGGAAGAATATCCTCTCAACAAAGGGTCCTGTGGCACCTTATAGACTAACAGAGGTATTGTTAGTCTATAAGGTGCCACAGGACCCTTTGTCGCTTCTACAGATCCAGACTAACACGGCTACCCCTCTGATACTTGAGATCCTCTCAACAGTTTCCTCTATTTTAACCTGAATCCCAGTACAGGAAAGCTGAGATGGTGACTTGAGATCACCTCTGCAATATTTTGGTGCATCAAGTCCAGCCCTTTCACACTGGATATGCCCACAATAGTGGACCTTACTCATGCCTCAGAACACTAATTGTGAAGTATGTCATTCATTTTAGAATGAAACTTACATGCATTACATATTTGCACTGTTGATGGCTTCACTATTTCTTATTGGCAATTGCTATGATCAGAAATACTGAATCTTGACGTTGAAATCACAGCAAATTACATCTTAAAACAACAACAAAATCTCCCATCTACCTCTCTGCTCCAATCTGTTGCCAATGTCCTCTGTTGAGACCAAGTTACACATGTCGTCACCTCCTTCACTTCCATTTGCCATAATATATTATGGCTGAAATCCCAGCACCACTGAAATCAAAGAGTTTTGCCATTGACTTCAATGAAGCCAAGATTTTACTCTTAGTATCTGTAGTTATGAAGTTCTCTATACTAGGAACCACCTTCCTGAACTAGCCACCAGGCCTTCACTCTCTCCTTCAAGACCCACATCAAAAACTCACTTCTTGGAGACCTATACACTTTTTGTCTTCCCCTTTATGAATAATTATTAGTTAACCCTTTAAGACGTTCACATGACTTAGCTAAAGTACTGTACAATAGAGACGGTCAGGAAAAAATGTTATTGTGAAAAATTTTAACAAAACATGATTAAAAAATATCTTCAAAGTTTCAGCCTTTTTTTGGTCAAAAAGCTATTTCCACTAAAAATATTTTGATGGAAATTTTTCAACCAGCTCTACTGTATAATCTTGTTTTCATCTTTATCCTTCATTCCTTCCCTTATTCCCCATCTAGTACTCTCCAGCTCCTCTTCTCGGTGTTTTTTTCTTAACTTACATCATAAGCTCTTCCATTAAGGGACTTCATTTTTGTTTGTCAGCGCAGCATTGTGAATGTTGATGGTGCCATATAAAGACTAATTAACAACAACGGCACATCATTGCAAGTTTATGCCCTTGCTATTTCATTTAATAGCCTTCATTTGATAGCTGTCACATTTGTAAGACTACACATTTGAGCACACACTTTTCAGTGTTATACTTTTTTATTTTGGTGTGTTGGAAAAACTACACATATGTAGCACAATGAAGATACTTTTGTGAGGGAATATGTGCAGCATTCTTCATTATGTCTGTATAAGTTAGATGTAGTATAAGTGCTCAGTTTGCTGCACCTGAGGGTCACTTCATTTTCCTGTGCTTAGCAGAGCTGGCACTAGGCATAAGCAGACTAAGCAATTGCTTTGACCTCTGAGCAGCTCAAGGGGTTCCCCTATTCACTTTTTTAGTATATGGTGTGTAGTGGGGGGAGGCCAAAATGGACTAGCAACACCTCCGGTGCTTAGCATATTGTTTCACTCTTCTCGGGGTATAAAATACCACAACTATAACCACAAACAGTTACATACCCTTTTCCAAAGCAGTGTGAACTTTTTTCTTTAAGTGGGTTTTTATATAAGAGTGAACTATTGTCTGTTTTTGATATTGCCAATAAGAGGACACTGTCAAGTGTTACAGTTTAGGCACACTGCTCTGAAATTAATGATAGTCATTTATAAGCCAATCTATCATCCTGACCAAAATTAATTAGAAGTTCTGTATGTCAGAAATATACATTATATTAAGTTGAGTGTCAGGTGGGGTTTAAATACAAAGAACTACTTTCAAATTGTGTACCCTGTTCCATTTAGATCAACAAAATCTATAAAGGAAAAAGTAATGAATTCTTTCCAAGGGCTTTTAAAAACAACTGCAACCATGGAATCTTGGTCCTTTGCCATTTTTCCTTTAACTGTATTGGGAGACATTTATATAGACTATCATATTTACATAATTTTCATAGTATATATGTTTCCAAGTAGTGAGCCAACTTTCAGTTCAAGTGCAAGTAAAAATCATTTTATTCTTGAACTGCTTATTAAAGCTTATTTTTCAAATAAAGGTTGTGAGGATTTTTCTCTAATATTCATATGAAAAAAGAAGGAAACTATAATGACTGAAAGAATTTTAAAATACAGTGGATCCATATTTCTGGATCCTTAAGAAGAACAGAAATCAGTTAAGCGGGATGCTGTTATTAAATGGACCATTTCCTCAGCTGTTATAAGTCAGTGGAGATCCATGGAACGATTTTTAGAGATGTAGTGTCTGTTGAATCAAATCTGAAGAGTAGCTTAGTTTATGATGGTCTGACTAAATCAGAAAATCAGGGGAAATGGTAAATCCTGATTTTCTGGGAAAAGATGTCTATGGAAAAGGAATTAACATTCTAACCTAAAGTCCTATAAATAACTCATCACAAAAACTAGTATATTCTTATCTCTCCATCACAAAATAAATGGATTATAATACAATGCTAATAGGTTTGTCATTTTGGGAAAGAATATAGAAAGCTTGCGCAATGTCCTTTGTGGTGATTTGGCTACTCAGTACTATTTATCAGTGATAGAAAAAGAGTAGTTATTATAAATGACAGTATTACTAACCGTGATACCCTAGATATGCTCTTTCAAATTATCCCACAGAGATTATATAAATCTGGAGTCACTTACAGCTTTCACCTACAGTAATAGCATTTAAGTAGTACTGAAAAGCTGAAGACTAGATTTGAGACAAGTCAAGATCCTTAGGTGTGATTTCATCAATGGTTATTCTTGAACTTAGCACAATGGGAAATATAGGATGGCATAATTTTTGCTCAATTTTGGGGAAAAGAATAATGGTAGGTCTTTCAGGACAAAATGAAGGTTTGGTTTGCCTTTGCAGTTGTAACAATAAGTTACCAAAAGGAGAAGCAGTGCTACCTTACTTCTCAAGACACTATGTCATATGAAACTATTTCTGGATTAATAACATCCACATAAAAGTAGAATTCCTTTCATTCTGATATTTAAAATGAAGGATGTATGTAGACAATAACACATTAGAGTATGTATTATTGCTGTGTGTATTTTAGGCACATAAGGATTTCACCTTCTGAGAACTGCATATCATACATATCCCAGTGAGTTACTCTTTTGTATTTGGGCAATAGATTGAATGATCTAATAGGTCTTTTCCATCTGTAAGGCCCTGATCTGAGACAAAGTTAAGCATGTGAAAGTCTTGGCAGGATCAGATCTCAACTTCTATAATATTATGTTTTTCTTTGTTAAAGTGCTTACAAATGGAAACAAATCGGTCTTTTTTAACTAAAATATACTATTTGTTAGAGTATGTGGATACTAAACCATTATCTCTGAAAAAACAAATGAAAAAAAGAAAGGAGGGAAATCTGAGAATTTGCCAATGTTTAATTTAATTTGCAGCTACTTAGAAGTATCTTAATATAGATGCAGAATACCATGCAGCATTCTGACATTCAGAGATGTACGAGCCCTTGGAACTGAAGCCAGTTTGATTTTGACAGCAGAGGGTTTGAAACTGACAGCTGAATTTTACTTGCAGTACATTTCATCATTAATCGTCTCTGCGGGATGTGATTTGTTTAGTTGTTTTATCTTTTTTTCCCCCTTTCTTTTCTTACCACCCTCTCCCCACAGTGGAAGAGACACTCAAAAGAGTTGTCTAACTGTCAGGTTTGGTGCCAGTTATTGTCCTTTTCCTACAATATACATGATCATTTTTTTGCGTCTTTCCACCCCCCCCCCCGACAAGTATTGTCAGAATAACCCACATCTATCAGAAAAAAATTCCAACAAATGAAACAAATTCAATAATCCAACAAAGATCCAGCAGATTTACATTTCCCCTCATTGACGCAGCTGTTTATATCAAAGACTCTGGCTTGAATTAGCTACCACTTTTGCTTTGGGGAGAGATATGATAACACTGAGGTTTTCAATGAGCACACTGATTTCACACACGTTGGGTAGAACCAGGATTCCCCTTTGCTTTTGGTATCACAGGTTACAATGCTACAGGCCCTTCCTATAAAAAACCTGAGTAAACAGGTTTTGATGTGGGGAATGGAATTTATTCTCCACCCACTGTTACCCAGGGTTCTTTCAACCCAAAACTCTTGGTAACTTTTACTCTGTGCGAGGTGGTGTCAGGAAATAAATCAGGGGAGACACGGCCGTCCGACCGATAGATGGTTGGCACAAACAAGACAACACAAGAGTGCTTTCACTTAAAGCTAAACTTTACTTAGTCTCAAGCACTCACACACGTCCGCAACAGGTTAGTAAAATACCCCCAACCCTCGATAATTACCGAAGCTGAGTGTGGCTCTCGAGTGGCACAGAGGCAGCCCGTCTGCTGGTGGGGAACACAAGATGCATCCAGAGGGAGAGTCCAGTCCCGAAGAGTCCCACTACCTCAAATGTTCCCCCCTTATTTATAATACAATGACATGTCCCTTAAAGAAAACTTGTTACAAGCAGTTTCAATGGTCCAGCAAGAGGTTTTCTTCTGATTATTGATTAACCAGGTGTGGGTTTTTCCCAGACTTTGCAGCCTTGAGGCCCCAATAGACATTCCTGTGGCACACCCTGCTCTTCTAAAATGCATGCATCAGCAACTTCAACACAATTCTTATCAAGAAGGACGCGGGGTCAAGCTGCCCTTTCTGTGGCACCCCAAACCCCCTCCGCTCCTTCCTTGGTTAAGCTGAGCCTGCTGACTTGGCTGCTTTTAGCAATAAGCCATAGTGGTTTCAGGCACTTTTACTGATTTGCTGACATCTCCCCGTACACCACTAACCACAGACTGCCTGTAAAACTGCAGTACACTCCCGCCACAGCTATTGTTTCAACTCCTGGAACAGAACAGAAGCCATTGCCCAATGTCCCCCTTTGCAGGTGGTTTCATCCATGAGATGTGCAAATGTGCATCCAGTGGAACCTCCTTTGTCCTGTTCTTGCTTCACCCCAATGCTCCCTTCTACTCTCACCTGGCCACAGGAATCAGCATGTCTACCCTCAATGTAGTGTGCAGGAATTGCAGGGGGCTCCCTTACGCACCTGCTCCAGTGGTGGCTAACTCAGCCCCATCCTCAAAGCTATCAATGCCCTTAAAGCGGCATGGATGCCCTTGTACAGGCCCCGCGTGCTTTGCAGAATTTCACCCAAAGTAAACAATGTTCAATCTACCATGGGAACATGCAGATAACTGTCGTAAATCACTATACGTACTATGCAAAGTGACAGTGAGAACTTGCATAATTTTAACTTGCTAATACTTTAATAGTTCAACTTTTAGAATGTTCTTCAAGGGGAATCCCCCTACCCAAGTGGTATAGGGCTGGTGTCATTGTTGCTGTACTATCCCCTCCTGCTACCCTCTACCCCTGGAGGGTCAGGACTATGGAAAAGTGGCTGTGGACATGGATCCTCTATATCCAGCTGATTCGCAGCTGTCTGGTGGGGGCTGTTCCCCCGGAACACTTCTGAAGCTGTTTGTAACTTGTGCCTCAACTAGCTCAGATGTCTAAGGATTGGGGGTGTGTGAAGGTATCTGTCCCCTAATCAGTTTTTAACCAGTCCTTATTCAGGCACAATTCCCATGATTTTGATAAGAGTTTTGCCTGAGTAAGAATGGAGTAAAAACTGAATACATGAAATCAGGACTTGAGCCAGTAGCAATAAATATCTTATCAGTGAACACTAAACAGATCATTCTGTAGGAAGATTGTGTATTGAGCTACTGTTAACCAAACCCCCTCAGAGTTTATAACTGTCATACTTCAAACATTTGTTGCCAAAATTCTTACTACATTATTTCCCACAATATGGGCTCAGTCCTGCATTCTTACTCACTTATGTAGTTCTGTTGCAGTCAATGGGATACTCAAGTGAGCTAGGGCTGTAAGATTGGGGCTTATAGGGATGTCTACACAGGTATAAAAAACCCACAACATGGCTGGCTTGAGTCAGCTCACAGGGCTTGGGGCTGTGGGGCTAAACTAGGGTGACCAGATTTCCCGATTTTATAGGGACAATCCCGATATTTGGGGCTTTTTCTTATATAGGTGCCTATTACCCCCCACCCCCTGCCCTGATTTTTCACACTTGCTGTCTGGTCACCCTAGGCTAAAAATAGCTGTGTAGACTTTCAGGCTCAGGCTGGAGCCTAAATTCTGGGACCCTCCCACTTTGCAGGGTCCTAGAGCCTGGGCTACAGCTCAAGCCTGAACATCTACACAGCAATTAAACAGCCCCTTTGCTCGAGCCCCATGAGCCAGAGTCAGCAGGAACAGACCAACTATGGGTTTTTAATTGCGGTATAGACATACCCATAGAGAGTAACTATAGTAAACATAGCTTAAATAATCATTAAGTTACCATTTATATTTATATTTCAAAGTCTTTCAAATATAGATAGAACTGTGGGATCTGCAGGCTGCACAGACAAAAAGCTCATGCTGGAAGCCACAAAATCACATCCCTTAGGAGTTTTAATTAGATCTGCTGTGGAAGACATTTATGCACCTCCGCATCAAAATGACTGCTAATGTTTATCACGTGCAAAAATACATCCCAAATTGGACTGATCATATGGTTTATTAGAATTATCTAAATAAATTCTGGTATTTCTTTTTCACTCAGGCTACGTCTACACTACATCATTTACAGTGGTGCAGCTGCACTGCTGAAGCGCTTCTGGTGAAGACGATCCAAGCTGATGGAGTTGCCTTAATAACTCCTGCCTCTGTGAGAGGTGATAACTATGTTGGCAGGAGAAGCTCTCACACCGACAGCGCTGTCTACACCGGTGCTTAGATAGGTATCACTTACGTTGCTCAAGGGCATTCAGACTGAAATGAGACTGAAAACTGTATACTATGTTTAAGTGTGCAAAGGAATACAGTTCTTCCAAGTAAAAGGAAAGACAACTCATTGAGATGCACAGCAGCTGGACTATAATACATCCTGGACACATAGTCAATACTTGTGGCTATATCAAAAGTGAACCCAGGCGTGCTAGTGAAAGAACCCTGTCTACAGGAATTCCAGAGCTTGGCATCTGGGAAACAAAGTTGTCAAACATGCTCTGCCTTTAATTCCAGCTGGTGGCTCAGTTGCCAGAGTGGAAAATGAGAAGGGAGAAAGGAAGCAGCATGATGAGTGCTAGCAACCACAAAAGACTCTGCCAAGTCTACAATCAATAATGTGCCAATTTGCTTTCTAACTGCTTTGCCACAGGTTTTGGAAAAGCTCAAATGTGTTGTATATATGTTCTTTTTATATCATAGTTGCATATGTAGTGAGAACCCAATAGTTTGTTAGCGACGAGATATTGGTAATCAAGAAGAAATTGATTCCTAAGCCTGGTGCACACCTAAAACTTAGGTCAATCTAGCAACTTCACTCAGGGGTGGGAAAAATCATATGCCTAGGCCTGTGCAACATTATTAGGTCGACCCAACTCTCACTGCAGATGCAGCTAGGTCGACTTAATTCCTTTGTGTCTACCTAGGTACTGCCTCTCGGGGATGGATTTACTACACCAATGGAAAACCCCCTTCCATTGCTATAATAAATGTCTACACCACTGCAGTGTAGCTGCAATACTACAGTTGTGCTGCTGTAGCACTTGTAGTGTAGACATACTTCTGTTGTAATGGAAGAATATTCCATTAGTAATCTCTAGACGGTGTAACATGCAATCCACTATAAACATTAATAATGTGACTGAGGAGTCTTTTTAACATGATGGTTAATAAATCTAAAAGAAGTGGGCTAGACAGTCATGAAAAACATGCAGCTTTATCTCTGCTTTTGTCAGTTCTCATATATGTCTCAAAGATAGAAGTGCTTCTTTTGGGAAGGATGAGTATTCTCAGACACATTTCCGTGTGTTGTTTCTCTGTCCTTGACTCAGATCTCATTAGCTTCCATTGTTTATAATGAGCCCCCACTACCCATTTTCAATGTCCATCTTTGCTCCCGAAATTTCTCTTTCTTCCCATTTCTCCTGTTTGTAAAATACAGCTTGTCACCACCACATCAGTATTGTTTATATGTGCTCCTTCGTCAACTCTGCCTCTTGTTTAAAATCCTTTCACCTTGTCTATTTTAATACCTTTCTGTAGTGAACCCCAAAGTACAAATTGTCCAGACTCCAGCATGGGCAAAATGCTGCCTGCCATGGGTAGACACTTAAAAGTTCACTCTGGGTCTAGTAATATGACAGGTCTCAGAGATATTCTATACACTGAAAATGGGAAATACTGCTAGAACCAGGAATCTCTCTAGAACCATAACATACTTTTAACATGTGCCCACCATATCTACCATTCTCATATGTTCAAAGAGGCCCCAGCCACATCCTTCCTATTGTAAAAACTTTCCTAGCTCATTAATTTTAGGATACAGTGGAATACTGCCCTCCTTGCTTCTGAGCTCTTTCACAGATTTGTTACAACCTCTCTCAACCCTTTCTTCTTTCCCCTTCACCACTCTGTCCATTCATCTAGCACTGTCCTTCCCATTGTCCCTTTGCATCATCTTGCTATTCTGGTGGCATAATAGCTCTCTGCATCTCCTCTGCATCTCCTCCAATCTGGGACAGCACTTCTATATCTCTCCATCTTACAGATACTCTATCTCAAATCTCAAGATGCATTTTCTCTCTTGCCTCTCTCTGAGGGCCTGATCTTTTTGGTACTTAAGTTGGTGACAAAATTCTCACTTACTTCAACAATTCAGCATACAATCCTTAGTGTCTTTCCTCTGCTATTATTTAAGATTGTAATTTTATTATTTAACTCTGTTGCACTTGGGGCACAATTTTGTTTAAGACTTTGTGCTGTAACTGTATTATAAATTACAGTAGGCCATGAACCACTCCCTCAGTAATCCAACAGTGAAGTCTAAAATGCTTTCCAGAGGCTTTTCTTTTTTTGGATGCACTAAAACTCAAAAACCAAGTACTGTATCACTCTGAACACTGCCCGGCTGTCTCTTTTGTTGGGGCTTGTCTACATGGAAGTTAGCGCACAGCAACCTAGGGCGTGAATTTAAAGTGAAATTGCCCGTGGGGAGTTAATGTGGAGTATGTAGTGCACTCTAAATTTACAGCCTGACTTACTGTGCACTAACTTCCAGACCTTAGTGAAATTTTTGAACAACAAGGTTTGAAGGTGTGAAAAACACACAGAATAGAATCAAGCTAAAGAGAAGCCTGGAGAGGTTAGAAAAGTAGTGTCTGCCTGAAAAGAGGAAAGATTCAGAGTGAAACCCTGCACCCAGGGAAATAAACAGCACATATACAAAATGGAGTGACCTAAGAAAGCAGCCGGACAGAATGAGTTTGCATCTTGCCTCCTTTATATTTTCCTAATATAACTTTGTCCTTGCATTTAAGCCCCATAACTGTTGCAGGGCACATGCACATGCACTGGGAAACTGGGAGAGGAGAAGATTTATGCAAAAATCCTTCTCTTAAGTGGAACTTGTTATGAGAAGGAAGATTTAGTTAATAGCTAAGTATATTGAGTGAAATCCTGGCACCATGGAAGTCAATGGGAGTCAACTTCAATGGGGCCAGGATTTCACCCATAATATATAACATAGGTAAGAGTTTAGATTTCTTGAGAGACTCCTGAAATTTGTCATGTTGCTGTCCATAAACTTACACTGGATTAAGTGAAAAAAAATGGTTACAGTGATGTTATAGTTCTTATCTCTGCTCTAGTTTCTCTTTTCTGCTTCAGTAGTTTTCAAAGTAACATATAATTGCCATAGCATGACATGCTTTCTTTTTGTTCTACTTGAATGATGTATAGTGAAGGCAGATCTTGCTAACACAATGATGTTATTGGGAAAGATTTTGCTCAGTATCAAATTCACAATTGCCTTGTTTTCCAAGATGAAAGTGAGAAAATGTTTTCAGATTAGGACCGTAAAATTCTTGGGGTTCTCTGAAAAACATCACAGAAAAAGGAGAACTCACATATGAATGCTATATCTTTTGTTATTTTACTGTTCAAATCTTGTATTTAGCAGTGACACTGCTTAGTTTCCCAGACCTGAAGAAGAGCTCTGTGTAAGCCTAAAAGCTTGTCTCTCTCACCAATAGAAGTTGGTCCAGTAAAAGCTATTACCTTACCCACCCTGTGTCTCTAATATCCTGGGACTAACACAGCTAAAACATGTATAAAACTAATGAAGTCAGAACTGGTTGAATACTGCAAAAAATTGTCTGAGTATTTGCTCTAATTCAATAATGAATTTGCTTATCCTGTGCTCACCTCTTTTTGTGTCTTCTGTCTGTGAACATTCTAGCTATCAAGATTTTTCACACCAGTGTTCGTGGAAATTGAATTTTAAGCTCCTATGCTGAACCACTTGCAAATAATGACTTTTAAACTTGCACAAGCAGATACTTGCACTGAAAATGGTATCTTTTACAAGGGATAAGAAACAGCAAAGGGTATTGTGTTATGGATGGGAAAGGCTTTTTTCTACAAACAAGCAAGCATTTTAATACAGATGGGAAAGCAATTTTTCTACAATGAAACCAATGTAAAATACATAAAAGTAAAGCTACAGCCAGTGTTTATAGAGCCCAGGACAAGATATTAAATCAAGGCCCCTCTAGGACTCAGCCTTCCAGAGTTATCTCACTCTTCCTCCTGTATCTTTTCCTGCGGCTGTATCCCTTCCACTGGAGAACCCATGTCCTCCTTGTTTCTGCCACTCCAAACTCCAGTGCTTTTAGACTGCAGCAAAGCCACACCCCCATATTCACCACCCACACTCAGGGACAAACACTCAAAGAACCACAAGCATTCACACCCAATTAAATTCAGTTCAAAAGACTACTTCATTCCTTAGGCAGCAGCTTCTCAACGCAGGGCCCATCTCTTCAGGAGTGTCTGGAAATGACCTGGCCCATGGTGGGTGATATTGTACACAAAACAAATGAATAACCTACTAATAGTAATTGGTGTGACAACCTGTGAAAGTGCTGTGGAAGTGTAGGAGACAGAACAGCCAAGTCTCTGTCAGAGGCAGGTACAATCTGCCCATGATAGGCTGTAAGGGCAATCTGATCCTTTCACTTCCTCAGTAAGAACACACTTATTCTCATTGAGTTACTACATTAACAGGGGTATATAATGGCGGCTGCATCTAATTTGGAGCTCAATTTCTGCCCAATGTGGTATGCTGCAGGTAGGTGCAATCTGTGGTTATCCACTGCTGCTCTGTATTGTATAAGTTATTAATGGCTTCAAATAAAGATGATTTGGAGGATGCGGTCTCCATAGAAACTGGCAGCTGACCAAACCCAAGAGGAAATTTCCCTGCTCCTTTCTCTTTCACTTGGGAGAACTTCTTCTCCTTGATTAGTAACAATTTGGTTTTGGTGCCTATTTTCTATCTCTTCCATTATTAACTGTGTTCACTATTTTTGGTATACTCTAAAAGAAGGGAAATTCCAAGAAAAAGTGAATTAACATGGAGTTAAGGTTCCTGAAATCCATTCCGAAATAAAAAAAACACTAAGAACACAAAGAAATCCTGTGTGGAAATGATTTCACAATCTATAGAAATTACTTCCTCTTTCATAACAAAATGTTTCAATCCAACACCAATAAGTTCCAGTAAAATTCAAACTTCACATACAAACCCTGACTGACAATACATGCATCAGTTTCTATAAGACTGTGCTTTACAGTAGAATTAAGAAGTCAGATGTCTTGCTAGAATTTTATCCCAAACTTTAGGATCAGATTTTTTTTGGTGATTGTCCCTTTGTGTTTCCCTGACATAAGCAGGTGGCGAATGTATACCACACCTAACCCCTAAAGCTGCTCAAAACTACACGGAAGCTAAGCCTAGGACTGGCATATAGCTAACCTGGGAATTAGAGAACTGCAGCTATGCCTACACTACAAATTACTTTGGTATAATTTACATCGCTCAGAAGTGTGAATAATCCCCATGACTGAGCAACATAAATTATACCAACCTAAGCCCAGGCATGGACAGCGTTATGTCATCAGCAGAGCTTCTCCTACCGACATAGCTACCACCTTTCATGGAGGCAGGAGTTAAGCCGAGGGGAAAGCTCTCTCCCATCAGTTTAGACCATCTTCACCAGAAGTGTTACAGCAGCGCAGCTGCATTGGTGCACCTGTGCTGTTGTAGCTGCTGTAGTGTAGACATAACCTGCAACTAGCTCAGTTCTCTTACCCCATCCCCCAATACTGTGCTGAGACTGGATGCAATAGAGAAGCTGGCTTGTTTTGTTTGCTCCACAGCAATGCAGTATTACAGGGGTAGAGTTATATATGGAAAGAATGGGGCACTAACACTGCTTTGCGTCATTTCAGCAGCAAAACACAGACCTAAAGACTGCTTAACTGGTCCCTTGAGAATTTTTCATTGTAGCAACTCCTGCATCACCACACTTTCAGACATAGGTTTAAGAGGTATGTCTGGGATGTCCCTATGCCTCAGGAATTCCTAGCTGTTGGAATGACCCCTTTGGCCCATGGGCAACTGGCCTAAAATAGCACAGCCATGACTTGTTCAAAATTACACCAGAGACCGGTCCAGTGGCTGGCTGGCTCTAAGATCAGGGGATCACTAATGGTTAACCTTCACATACACCATTTCCTGAGCTACACAGAGCACACCAGACAGGGCAGGATGTGGGCTATAATCTCTCAAATTTAAAGTTCATGAAGCCTATATTACTCAGACTTTTCTGTATTTTTCTTGTATATTTACAAAGAGCGTTGTGACATTTTTCTTATATTCAATTATTTTGCGTGGCAATATACATATATTGTGACAATGTTTTTTGATATAGATAGAACAAATGGAGAGATTTCTAATATTAGTGAAAACTGTACCCCTGGATTCCTATATTTGTAGGGTGGGATTGTTGTGTTTCTATTATTTAGGAATGTGCATCAGCAACTCCATGTTCACACAGATTTAGTCTTTGAATTAGATTTACAACATTCAGTGAACCAATACAGTGAACCAGGGTTAACTGAGAGTAAATTGCTTGCCTTGATTTTATTTCTATTGAATGAAATTAATTAAACATAGCCAGCGAGGTGGAGTTACTACAGTGATGGAAGAACCATTTCTGTTCCTGTAATAACTTCCCCATAGCGTCTGCAGTGGCATAACTGAGGCACCATAGTATACCGCTGTAACCCCCTTAGGGTAGAAAGGGGGTTACAGAGGTATACTATAAGCCCCCAGACACCTGGTTTGCTCATTTCCTTACTCTCAAGATCACAGGTGGGAAATGGGGCAGGCCGTAATCAGACATTACAATCCTCTGCATTCAAATGAGGTGTATGTCTTCTCAGCCTTTTCTTTGGCCTTACTACCACTAGGTAGGAGAAACCTGCCGCTCAAACAGCAGTACTCTGCTTATATTATTTGTAAATATACAATGCTCTAAATGCCTTGAATTTTTTGTGGTGTCAGGTTCTTGTGCACTCTTTATCTTGCCCATTACTTTTTACCCACTGTCTGCATGCACATTATACTGCACCTCTGCTTTGCAGGTTGAAGCGTGGAGTGCACACTGACAATGTATAATAACTAAGGGTGGATGTCATGGCCATGTCTTCTGTGACAGAACCTGTGACTTTTGTTTTTCTTTATCCAATAAATACTAATTGTCTATGGCACCAGGACAGGGTGACCAAGTGTCCAGTTTTCAACCAGAACATCCAGTTGAAAAGGAATCCTGGTGGCTCTGGTCAGCAACGCTGACCGAGCCATTGACTGTCTGGTTGGCAGAACCACGCAGTGGGGCTGGCAGGCTCCCTGCTAGCCTCCGTGCCACATGGCTACTGGGAAACAGCTGGCATGTTCCCCCCTGGCTCCTATGCATTGGGACGCCAGAGGACTCTGCATGCGGCCCCTGCCCCAAGCGTTGCCCCTGCAGCTCCCATTGGCCAGGAACCGTGGCCAATGGGAGCTGTGGGAGCGGTGCCTGCAGACAAGGCAGAGCACAGAGCTGCCTGGCTGCACCTCCACGTAGGAGCTGGAGGGCGGACATGCTGCTGCTTCTAGGAGCTGCTTGAGGTAAGTGCTTCCCATAGCCTGCTCCCCTGAGCCCTCCTGCACCTCAACCATCTGCCCCAGCTCTGATTCCACTCCTGCACCCCAAACTCCTTGTGACGGTGTCTCCCATAAGACTTTATGGGGCGATGCTTATAAATGTATATATGATGTAACTGGAATATGTTTTATGCTACATGTGCCATGTAACATATCTCTGTAAAAGTTATGACCTACTGAATCTATTCTTCCTGGTTGTATGCATGTATCATTTTTGTAGCTGAAGTTATGAATATTGGTTGTATATTTGCTGGTTTTATCCATAGCCTTTGTAAGAGCATGGGATCATGTCTGGAGAAAGGAATGTGCAGGTTGAGAGCCCAATCAAGAATCTCTTGACAGACAAAAGAAGTTGCAGACACCAATCCGCATCTGAGCTTGGTCAGGAATGTAGCTGGGCTTGGCTCCTAAGGAACTGAGTGGTGCATGGACATGTGACTTGCCCATGTGACCCCAAAACTCCATTTTGGTAGCTGGATGCTACACATGGAGTGGTGAGGAGTATCCATCAAGGGGAGAAAGTCTATTTAAACCCCTGGGAGACCCCTCCATTTTGTCTTCAGCTGGCTAAAGACAGAGCCTCTCCACCCCCCCAAGGACACACCTGAAAGAGACTGAACAAAGGACAAAGACAATAGGGGGTGTGAGTGATTGCTGGACCCAGGCTAGGAGGACTATAGCCTGTAAAAGGAAGTTTGCTGGAACTGGTGAGGTTTAAATCTGTATTTAGTGTGATTAGACATAGACGTGTGTGCTTTATTTTATTTTACTCAGTAATTCACTTTGTTCTGTCTGTTACTACTTGGAATCACTTAAATACTACTTTCTGTACTTATTAAAATCACTTTTTGCTTATTAAGTTACTTGGAGTACGTGTTAGTACTTGGAGGGGGGCACACAGCTGTGCATACTTCTCTATCTATGAAATAGAGGGTGAACTATTTATGAGTTTACCCTGTATAAGCTTTATACAGGGTAAAACGGATTTATTCAGGGTTTGAACCCCATTGGGAGTTGGGCACCTGGGTGTCAAAGGCAAGAACACTTCCTAAGCTGCTTCCAGGCAGGCGTACAGCTGTTAGTGAACGTGGTTCAGACCTGGGTCTGGGTTTGCAGCAGGCTAACAGGTCTGGCTCAAAACAGACAAGATTCTGGAGTCCCAAGCTGGAAAAGGCAGGAAAGCAGGGGCAGAAGTAGTCTTGGCACATCAGGTGGCAGCTCCAAGGGGGTTTCTGTGATATCAACCCGTCACACTTCTCATCCCCAGCCCTAACCCAAAGCCCACACCTCCAGCCAGAGCTCTCAATCCCCCCCATGCCCCAACCCCCTGCCCCAGCCCTAATCCCTCTCCCGCCCTCCAACCCATCAGTCCCAGCTCAGAGCACCCCCCTGCACTCCAAACCCTTCATCCCCAGCCCCGTCCCAGAGTCTGCACCCCCAGCCAGAGCCTCACCCCCCCCCCACATCCCAACCCCCTGCCTCAGCCCGGAGACCCCTTCCATACTCCAAACCCCTCAGTTCCACCCCTCAGCCCCCTCCTGCACCCCAAACCCTTCATCCCCAGCCCCACCCCAGAGTCTCCACCCCCAGCTAGAGCCTCACCCCCCCAGCCCATAGCCCCCTCCTGCACCCCAAACCCTTCATCCCTGGCCCCACCCCAGAGCCTGCACCCCCAGCCAGAGCCCTCACCCCCTCCTGCACCCCAGCCCCCTGAGCCAGGCAAGTGAAAGTGAGTGAGGGAGGGAGGGAGGGAGGGAGAGTGAGCGACAGGGTGGGGGATGGAGTAAGTGGGGGGAAGGGCCCCAAAGAAGGAGCAGGGCATGGGCAGGGCCTCAGAGGAAGGGTGGGGCATGGGCAGGGCAAGGGTGTTTGGTTTCATGCAAGTAGAAAGTTGGCAACCCTACACCAGGACCCCTTGACTACTGAGCAAGGCTCCTCCATGAATTTTTACAAGTGTGGGCTTCTGTATAAGCCTGCACCAAAGTTCACTGAAGACCATGTAAAAAATTCCCATTGATTTCAGTAGGGACCAGATCATACCCTATATGTTTTGTATAATGGAGTTTGGGTGTTTTTTTTGTTTTTTTTTTTAAAAACTAGTTTTAAGCTTCCAATTAAATATTACATAGTTGAAAAACAATTATTGTAAAATGAATATTTGAGTTCTCAGTTTCTCATAACTCATTATTAATTAAAACATTGTAAGCTGTGAGTCTTTACCATGACAACCAACCAGCCTTGATTGTCGTCTTCAGTTTGAAGTCAGGATGATGAGACCCTTCCTAGAGGCTGACAGAACCTTTGCAAGGCCAGCTGACTTCTCTTCCAGTGACAGTTAAGTACACAAACTGCCCACAACTCTCTCTCCAATCAGCAGCCATTCCAGCTAGTCCCATCCAGACTTCTAGATAGCTCTATCCACTTCTTACTCTTTTTTCTAGCAAGCCTAATAGTCATAACAAGTACCTTGATGTTGTTTTGCTTATAAGAAGCACATGGGATCTTTTTCAGGGGAAAAGGCAATATGCCATGTTTATTGGAGATACAACATTTCGCATATGCATTCAATTACACACACATACACAGTTCCGCAAGTCAGTGTTATAGTTACCAGTTTGAGTCTGAATCAATCTAGTGGCCAGCTAGCTTGATCACGGGTAGAGAGGAGCCGGGTTCTGTTGGTCGTGACACGATGTTCTGGGGAAGTCTTGGCACGACAAACCCAAAGTTTCATGGCAAAGCACCCTGTTTATAGAGTGATCTTACTTCATTGGGACCAATGAGTTTTGCACCGTCATGCTATAACCAATTGCTGTTTGACAAGTGCTATTTTTTATTTTGTTTTTTTATTAGTTTTTTAGGGAGTTACTTCAATAAAAACAAAATAGTTGTAATCAAAACCAGCATGATGGGTGCTTGCCACATTTTTTAGAGTCGTTAATTTGCCCTCCTCTGACATCTCAATAGGGGCGTATTGCAATCTCCTGGTGCCTTTACGTCCATCCTCGATTCTTCCCTAGAACATCTGGTCTGGTGATGGCCTTCACACTTATCTTCTAACACACACATTCCTCATTCACACACAAAACAGGATTGATTCACACAAAGCATTTGAACAGGAACATCAAATTGCAATGCAGGAGAAAACAATCATTGCATTCTTTTACTTATTTTAAAAAAGCTAAACCTGAAACAAAATGGTGACCCTAAAGGTCTGTCTCTGCCTTGAAATCAGCTTCAGACACAAGATTCTGGCTGATGCATCTTTACCAATGGCACATTTGGCCATTCCTTTCTGCTTTCAGAAAGGGTGGCTGGCAGGATATGATCAAATCATACATTAATACATTTAATGCATGATACATTATTTTCTATTTTAAATTATACAAAATACAAACAAATTAATCCTACTACTACAATGTTTCCATCGCTTAACTTTTTAGAGTAGCTAAAGTTTTCATTCTCAGACTGAAATTCATGTAAGTGGCTCAGAGCAACACATGCATTTTAAAAAACTGGCGGGGGCAGGAGAGGGGAAAGAACACTCCATTCAAGACCAAGACCCCCCAAATCACATTGCCCGTAGCCAAAGCATTATCAAAACCTCCAAAAGCTAAATTGAGCACTTTCAATCATTTCTACAGATTACTTTCATCATGTATAATGTATTGCAATTTTTGAACATTTCACTTCCTGGTTAATTCAAGAGAACACAAAGCAGACCTGTCAATAGATCCTGAGCCACAAAAACACTACACGGCTATACTGAAAAATACTATTATATCTAATTGACTATATTATGGGTATTACAGATTGATGCAAGGTTGTTGCAAAGGGAATGGATCTTTGAGTTTTGCAAGTTTGTACTTTAATCATATGAGAAAAATGCATAAAGTCGATACATCGTATTTAATCACCCACAACAACAGAGTGAGTTACCAGCGAAGAACAGTGTAGTTTTATTGAATTTTGAGCATCCTCTTGAAAAATTAGTGGCTGTCAGAAATGATAGTTTCTTACAATTATTCATAACGAGTACCACAGAGAATTCTCTAGTTTTCTTTAGTAAGTTGCTTCAAGACATCTATATTGACGGGTTATATACAAAACTATAAGCAAAGAGCACAATGAAATGCTCACCTGTTTGAGCTGGTGGGTGTTTGATCTGTATTATAACAATGTCTGGTTTTTGCAATTTAATAGACAGATCTTCAGAGCCTTATGTTACTTTTAAAAACACATTTATTTTCTCTCTCAGCTGTCATTCCTGGAAATGATTAATTGTAGATCTTAATAGTTCACATTATGCCCATGGCTTACAGGATACTTGTGTGAAGTGGTGCAGATTGAATATTCAGTTCTTAGTAAAAAACAGAGATGAAAAAGTGGATGGTGCTTTCACAACTACAACAATTGTTGTTTTCTTTTCCTTCTGTGTGTTTTCTCTGAGAAATCCCCCCTAGCTTTGATCTTTTGTCTGTATTTAAGAGTCTCCATATTTCAACAAGAGTGGAGCAGCTTTGAGGGTTTTTAGGAGCATTTCAAATGAATCTGCTGTACCTAATTTTATGAACAAAACAATTCACCAGTTATACCTTAATATTGAAATATGACCATATATTGTCTATACATTCTCAGCTTGATCCTGAGAGGTGCAGAGCACCCCTGAAAAGTCCTGGGTTCTCTCAACTTCCAGTCTTGTCAATAGAAATTGAAGGTTACAGCACCTTGCAGGATTAAGCCTTTTTGTGATAAGTCACTGTCTGTAGACCACAGGGCAAAAATAGTGGCTGCTATAATAAACCTGAGGCTTATAAACCTGAAAGACAATCTTCTTTCATACAAAATAACAATAAGCATGGGAAGAATTTTAAGCATCTAATCATGCCTATTAAGTCAACTTTATGTTCAATATTATAGCGTTGTTAATGCATTTGATTATAATACATAATCATATTTGTTGTTTACAATAGACCTTGAGGAATTTTCCTGCATATGAAAAATAATTTTTAATTTTCACTAAATTAAAAATGGAACCATGTCTTTGCTTAATTGTATTAATTACTCTTTTTGCTGGAAAAGAATTCCCCAGTTCATATGAATCTGAAGGTCATCATAATAATTAGAACAAGCCTCATTTGTAAAAATAACTGTAGTTAAAATACACATAATAATAAAGCAAAGTTTGAGGTAAACTTTATATCCTATAAAGGCAATAGATAGATAGAGGGCAGGCAATTTCTGATCTAAAAACCAGACACAGAGTTTGCTCTGCCGTTTCTTGTGTTTAGTTGCTATCTTTTTTGTTAAAGATAAGTGAAATTGTACAAGAAATATCCCCATATTTTTAAAAGAGTGGTAGTTTCTCTTTTCCTGAATTTTATTCTGTTCTGAGGTAAAACAGTGGGCTCAAATTAAAGCAAATATTGTGACTGCTTTCAGCATGCCCCAATTAAAGTGTTTCAGGCAAACAGAAGACAAGTCTGAAGTCAGAGGCATAATGTTGGGGTTGTTTCTGGGCCAGGACAAATCAGTACTGTGACCTTGGTTAGATGTAACAATAAGTGGAGTTTATTAGGTTTCACCCCCTTCAGACAGGGGGTCACCTGCCACAATCTTACCCCATAGCAACAAGCAAGGCACAGGTTGTAAACAATAGCCTCACATCAGGCCTACCTTTCATCAGGGAGGTTCTAGCAGGCATCAGCATCTCATGCAGTTCTTGACCTCTGCCAGGCCTCTCTCACAGAGTGAGAGCCTAGAAATCTGTTATCCTTCCCAGTCAGCCACCAGCTGAGCTGTGCTCACCCCTTTTAACCTCTCCCACCAAGGCTGAGACCTATTGCAGGTGTAGTGGGTCAGGGCTGATTGAGCTCACAGCAGATTTTTAACATTTTCCTGGCCAGTGCAGGGTTTAGCATATCCCAACATAGGGCAATCTGCCTTTCCTGGCCAGTTTGTCTCAACCAAGCTTTGCAGAAAAATGAACAACTGGAATCCAAGCAGTCTAATCAGATATAGATGGCCAAAGATATTTTCCATGGCTGTGGCTCTTCAGCTGTTCAGAAGCAGTAAAAAATCCTGGTGAACATCAAGACTGCTTACTATCTTAATGGATACGAGGTCAGACCCGCTCCCCCCCCCCGCGCCCCAACTCTCAGTGGAATGAGATGTGGAAATAGCAAATTCTTCAAAGTGCTTCCCTCTCCTTAGCAGCAACATCACAGTCTTTCAGGGATGCATCTTCAGACAGCTGTTCTTCCAGTTGCTCACCTCAGTCAAGCCCTTGGATCGTTGGGATATGGCGCTGTTTACTTCTGATGTAAAGGTGACGCAGGGCAGGGTGTTATCTGCAGTTTTGCTGGCATTTTAATCTATGCTGTTTTATAATCTTCCCTAGTGGCTTCATACAGACGAAGAACAGGATAGAGAAGACAGATCCCAGTGGGACGCCATAGAAAATGGTACTGGCGGTGGAAACTCTAGGTGTAGTCTGAGACTGAAGCCATCACATCACTGTCACATTAACCCCCTCCATGTCTCTGAGGTGGGAATGGCAGGTTTCTACAGTCAGACATATCAAGTGTAGCAGAGAAAACTAGCACTATGAGTTGGGATGTATGGCTGTTGTCCATGGCTAAGAGCAGTTCATACACCAGTGTCATTAAATCATTCCTGGCCTGACGCCTGATTGGAAGGATCCAGGGTATTGGCAGAACTAGGTGGAATTGGCACCATCCTTTGGAAAGCTTCTCAATTATGTTGTTCAGAAATGGGAAGCAAGATTCCAGGAGGTAGATGGAGAGGTTGGTTGCAATAAGTAATGATTTCATAAGTACTGGCTGGATCATGGTGTGCTTGTGATGTGAGGGGAGATTAATGGACCCATCACCGCCACCACAGGAGATGCTGCTGCCAATTTCAGGTAGTAAAGGTCCAAGAACTCATTTCCTAGCCAAGACCTAGAAGCACTAGTACAAAATGGATGCAATGGCAGGGACTTGGTTTTCCTGCAGAGCTTCTACAACTTCCTGTTTTAGGAATGGGTTGAATTCAAGATAGAAGGTTACAGATTACTGGACCTTTGTTTGATTTCTCTTTCTTGGTGCCCTGAAAGGTGGTCTTTAGAGAGACAGGTGATATTCTCTCAGAAGTAAGCTGCTCGTTCTTCAAAGGAAGACCTATTGGGTTCTGGAGTGGAGTAGGGCCATTCACAGTCTGGAATAGTTCAGCAGAGAGTGAGGAGACAAGGGGAGCCACAACCTGTCCAAGACATAGAGGCATACTTCCTCACTATGCCAGGTGAGGGCCTGTGGTTAATGTCCAAACAGCCTGGGGGTAATAGGGCCCTTAGCTGGAATCTTTCTAGTGCACCAACATCACTGGAACCCACCACTGTTGCAACGATTATCGCTTACACGCACACCCCACACATCCTGAATGCAGGGTGGAAGGTGAAACATATCATACAAATCCCACTTCTGATTCTTTGAAGTCACTTACTGCTGGAATATGCTCATACAGTATGTATTATACAGACTGGGACGTTGAGCATCTGGAGTCTTCATTTGGGAAAGCAATTCTATAAAATGAACAGCTATGAATAGCACATGGAATGGGAATGAAGATACATTCATTTTACCTGTTTTATTTTCTTATTTTTGAGTGGAACATTTTGAGAATATTGCAAACTATTCAAAACTACAAAAGAACATACTGAAGGGAAAAATCTGGGGTAAACAACCAGCATTTTGATGGACTTGTAATAACAACGAAAGGATAAAGGAAAGACTACACCTATTGGAAGAGAAACTGTTATACTTGGATCTATTGCACGAAATCCACTCTGCTGTGGTTAAAAATATCCTAAGAAAAGCTTCCTAGACTCTGGGAGAGGCAAAGAACCATATAATGTAGTGCACCATACACAATGCTTTGCAGTTCAGAAATTCCTTGGTCAATGCCTAGATACTACCACAACAGGCACTAAAGAAAGGCCTTAGATAGAGTAATTACTGTCTAAAGCTCTGGTTGCGCATTCCTTTCTCAGGTAAAACTCCCATTGGTCTCCTTTCAAATATTTCCTCAATAAGGACTTGCAAGTTCAGGGAAAAATTTTTTTTCTAAACAGCAGTGTTTATAGATAATACAGTTTTTATTCCTTGATATAAGGTACAGAATATATAAACATCCCGCATAGCTGAACAGAGTGTCCAGGGTTATTTGACCATGTGTAATGTAATGGAGTAAAAAAGGTGGTAGTCAATTCTCTTTTTTCCAAACAATATACCAGTAATAAAAAAATCAATTTCTCCTTAAAACTGACTTTATTCTGACTTTTTACTCCATTTTAAAAGTGAGACATTGAATTCTAAATCAAAAACAATATTACTGTACATTACTACAGCAGCATCCAGATCTGGTGCAGCTGGGGAGACTCCAAACAGTTTTGAATTTGTGAATATATTCAAAGCAGCTCTGAAATCACACTCAGTAATTTAAATAAAATAGATTAAAGCCTATGAACTACAACAAAACATCCCAGAAATCTTATGAGTGGAAGGAGTAAGGATAAAAGTTGTTTCACAACTAGGACAAAAGGTGACCTTAGATCATTGTTTTTTCTGTATATGTCCTTATTAAAAATGGTATGGATGGCTAAGAGGCATAACAATGTTTTTTAGAACTGTTGGATACATTTTTTCCAAGACTCGCCAATGTGAGTAAAAGTGACAGAATCAGATCAAAGGTCTGATGGATATAATTCCCTGGGTCTAGATGCAAATGGGGAAGTTAATTGTGGAAAGTGACAGTGTGTCTTCTCACAACGATGAAGACAAAACACTTAACATTTCAGGGATGTTGAGCATGAAACTAAAGCAGGTTCTATATGAACTGGAGATCCAATTTGGCCATCCTTATTCACATTAGTATCTTACACCATGAGTAGTCCAATAGTCAGAGACTTAAAGATAACTCAGAAACATAACACTGAGGCTCCAGGCTCTCGTACTTATAATTAATAATATTATGTAGAAATATTTAGCAGGTTGCTTATTAATTTAATGCTAGTCTGACTCAGTTCATAATTGTTGAAAACTGTAACAATATTGCCAGACCCATGAGTCAGACCCCACAAAATCTTGAGATTTTCTAAAAATCATGAGAATTTTTTTTTACAAAAAGCTGTGTTGGTCTGTCTTTTTAATTCTCTCACCCCATCCCCAGTATGTGTATGACAATTTCATAGCCAACTTTCCCAAATTTATTGAGTAAGGTAATTCTGGCCTCCACTATATGGGCTCTTGCATGGTGCAAAGCATCCAACTTCTCCTGTCTTGTAACTTCCTTATGTGGGGTCAGCAACTTTTATAGCCTTCTGTAAGGCCCTATAGGTCTAGAACCCAGGCCTGAATAGCTGGCAGCTGTTAGCTCCACGCTGCCACCTAGCAGCAGCTGTAACCAACTTGTACTCCACTGCCCATGACCTGCTGTGGAAAACAGACCACGGGACATCTCATAGACTCAGACTGTAAGGCCAGAAGGGACCATTGTGATCATCTTGTCTGACCTCCTGCATATTGCAGGTCACAGAACCTCAACCACCACTGCTGTAATAGATCCCTAATCTCTGGATGAGTTACAGAAGTCCTCAAACTGTGATTTTAAGACTTCAAGTTACAGAGAACCCACCCTTTACACTAGTTTAAACCTGGAAGTGACCCATGACCCATGCTGCAGAGGAGGGCAAAAAAACCCTATGGTCTCTGCCAAGCTGTCCTGAGGAAAAAATTCCTTTGTAGCGAAGGCAGAGGCAGAGTGGCCTCCTTCTTACACAGACAGGGTGGAACCACTCCTAACTCCCTGGTGGATACAGCCAGGGAAACGGAGGGGCGGAACAAGAAGTCTAAGAGGTGGGGCCTCCAGCTCAGTTGAGGGAGAGCCAGGGAAGGAGTCAGATGCTTCTGCCTTGCTGCTGGCCCCTGAACCAGGGACTGAGCTGTATCAACCCCCGGCCTCTGGAGGAGCTGCTGGAACTGCTGGCTGCCGAGTACCATGAGCCTGAGGGCCCATGAGCGATGAAACTCTACAACCAGGTAGGGGTAGGAAGCACTCTGGGAAAACCAGACATTAGTCCAATTTTATTTGCTGAAGCCATGGTCAGTGTGTTTTGGCAGGATCCCCACTGACCCAGTGGTGGGATTCTCTGTCATTGTTAGGGCCCTGGGCTGGGACCCGGCGGAATAGGGTGGGCCCAGGTTCCCCTACCCCCCTGCTGCCAACCCCACCTCTGGGGTGGCAGCAGCCTACCAACTTTAAGCCAAACGGCCTGTGTTTGTTTGCTGTCTTCTCCAGCCAGGGAGGCTGAGCCTGGCTGTCTTGCTGCCTGCCCCAGCCAGTAGGCTGGCTACAGACTGTTACTGGTGCTAATCCCCTGATGATTGGCTCTCAGCCGTTAGGTGGCATAGTGAGGCGCAGTGGCCTCCCGCTGACGCATACAGGGAGGAACCACTCCAAGCCACTACATCCTTCCTGATCCCAGATATGGCAATCAGTTCGACCCTGAGCAAGTGGGCAAGACCCACCACCCATACACCTGGGAAAGAATTCTCTGTAGTAACTCACAGCTCTCCCCATCTAGTGTCCCATCACTAGCCACTGGAGATATCTGCTGCTAGCAGTCGCAGATTGGCTACATACCATTGTAGGCAGTCTCATCATACCATCCTCTCCATAACTTATCAAGCTCAGTCTTGCCCCCACTGCTCCCCTGGGAAATCCCAGCTGCATGGGTCTGACAACTCTCCCATGGTTTCTGATTGGCTCCCTGCACTATATAAACCAAAAGGGCATTTCAGGAAATGTCCAGGCAACAATGTGGATTCCCTGAGTCTACCATGACCATTCCTGGCTCCTGGTTTTGCCTTCTGACTCAAACCCTGAAACCTGACTCAGACTCTCACCCTTGGTATTGACCCTGGCCTGGAGACTGACTACACACTCATCCGCTACTCCCTGACTCAGGTTTACCCTGCTCTGACTCTTGGTCCTGACTGCCTGCATTGGGATCCTGACACCTTCTTCCAAAACTCATGTCTGTACACCTGACTGTCATGCAAATTGGTCTAAGTTATGCTGATATCTGGTCCATCCACAGTCATTTCAAGGGCCATCTGTGCAGAGCTGGGACCAGTGATTTCCCTACACCCCCCTAGGGGGGGTGTACACCCCCCTGAATTTTCCCAACACTCCCCCCAGTTTTGTGAACTAGTTACATGTAGTGTTGCCACTTTAGTGATTGTTTGGGAATTTGAATTGAAATTGAAACATTAATACACACTTTAAAAGCATATAAAGTGTATGATAAAACATAGACTAGCTTCCTTATACAGCTTTTGATTTTTGTGACTGTCAGTGCATTCATTTCGGTGATGTTGGCCAACCTAATAATTTCAAAGGATGATTTGTAAGCAAAGTCTAAATGAGCTCTCCCTGACAGCTAGTGATGAGCTGAGGCTGGGGGGAAAGGCTTCAGGACCAGATTGTATTTACATTCACACCTAATCTACCTAGGTATCCAGAAAACAGAGCTGTGTTGCCCCAGTGATGGATTTTGGCTGGGGTTGGGTTACAAATCACTTGAATGAGGGGGGGGGGGTAATGAAATGTTGTTTTTATTGTATGAGTAAAGGGCAGTAGAACTGTCCTTAGCCTGTGCTGATTGAGGGCATCAAGAGAGAGGGTGGGGACAGGTGTTTTGCTTGATGGTCTGCCTGAGTCACAAGTACTATTTGACCTGCGCCTCTCCACTGTTTAAAGACAGAGCTGATTAGGCTTCATAGAAAGTATTTTGGTTTGTTAAGTGACCACTAGAGCGGAAATCTCTGATAATCAGGTCTTAGTGCTTAGACCTGCTGTGGGACAGTGTTTCTGTGGAAGAGATGCCCCAGTCTGCACTAGCACCGAGGTTCCTCCCACCCCGAAGAGCTGAAATCACTGAGAGTTGGGTGGAACCGCGAGAGACCGACTCACAGAGGTCACAGTGGCAGGTGGCAGCAGAAGATGACAGTGTAGGGCTATTGGGGCAGAGTAATAGAGTGAATGGTGGCATGACAAACAACAGCGACCAGAGCATTGGATTTAGGGTGACCAGATGTCCCGATTTTATAGGGACAGTCCCAGTTTTTGGGTCTTTTTCTTATATAGGCTCCTATTACTCCCCACCCCCGTCCCGATTTTTCACACTTGCTTTCTGGTCACCCTAATTGGACTATGCTTTAGTGAGCTTTCTCCAGAAGCTATATTTGTGACTGGGAAACTTATATAAATATATGTTTCCTAGTAGGCCAAGATTTTAAAAATGCATTATTTGCCAAGATCATTATCTCACATCATCGCTATCTCAAGAGGTCATTATCTTGGGGAGTTTCTGTACTAAACTTCTTTATTATTATAATTATTTTTTATGTAAGAATGGCTATATTGGGTCAGATCAATGGTCCATCTATCCCAGTATCCTGTCTTCCGAAAGTGACTGTTCCAGGTGCTTCAGAGGGAATGAACAGAACAGGGAATCATAGATTGATCCATCCCCTGTCGTCCACTCCCAGCTTCTGGCGAACAGAGGCTAGGAACATTCAGATCATGATGTTGTATCCCTGCCCATCCTGGCTAATCTTCCATGAACTTACCTAGTTCTTTTTTGAACCCTGTTATAATTTTGGCCTTCACAACATCCCTGGCAAAAAGTTCCATGGGTGACTGTGCGTTGTGTGAAGAAATACTTCCTTTAAAACTTGATGCAATAGCAATTTTTGTTTTAAACTTACTGCCTATTAATTTCATTGGGTGATCCCTGGTTCTTGTGTTAAGTGAAGGGATAAATAACACTTCCTTATTCATTTTCTCCTCACCAATCAAGATTTTATAAGACTCTATCATATCCACTCTTAGTTGTCTCTTTTCAAAGCTGAAAAGGCCCAGTCTTCTCTCCTCATATGGAATCTGCTCCATACCCCTAATCATTTTTGTTGCCCTTCTCTGTACCTTTTTCAATTCCAATATATCTTTTTTGAGATGATGTGACCAGAACGACACGCAGTATTTAAGATGTGGGCATGTCATGGATTTATATAGTAAAAGTGGAGGAACTTGGTTTGCCAGACTGATCAGCTAAGCCAATTCTGACAACCTATATGAAAAGGCTGCAAAACACCATGCTTCTGGACTGCATCAATATGCAGAAAGTCTTATAAGCCAGTCACTGTCAAAGCCAATTTTAGAAGAACTTAATGAGGCTGTTAAACTGAGTTGCGTCTCCAGCATTCTTATGTGAACCAACACTGCTATTGCATCACACTTTCTATTTAAGCAAGAGATACCACACACTACAAACTAGAGGCCTATGTTATGTGCATTGTCACTTGTTAATCCTGAAGTTGGACACTGGTTCCGAACAAGACTGGCAAATGCTCACTATCTTTCTGCAAAAAACTCAGCTGACTCTCTTGAAACATGTGGTGCAACAGTGAAAGATTCAGGAGTTGAAAAAGTGAAGAATTCTCTCACTATATTAAAAATCCATGTGCATACATGGCCGACAAATGCACCAGTGCAAATAGGCATCAAGTATTAAGTCATTACGTATGTTATCTTGATGTCCATGGTAGGCCAGTAGATGCATTCTAGATGTTCAGGTTATAGAAGACACATCAGCTGCATCTGTGACATCTTAGAAGAGTTAAATGCTTGCAAATTGAACACCAAACAGATGGCTGCTTGTGCATTTGATGGAGCTACAAACTTCTCTGGAAGACATAGTGGAGTACAAGCTTTGCTCAGAGAAAAGTGTAACCCTAATCTTTCCTATACACACTGTAGAGGCCATCTACTCCAGCTAGCACTAGTACAAGCTGCAGAATCTTCAAAAGACATTAAAAAGCCATACATTTAATGGCTTTTTATACTCTTTTTTCAGCAAGAGTCCAAAGGACTGAACATTTTGGAAGCAAATAGAAGATACACTGGGATTGAAGTTAAAATGAGTCCAACCTGGGAAAACCTGCTGGCTTTCTCATGAGTGATTCTTGGCAGTTGTCTTAAAATTACTGCAACCGTTATTACTGGCTTTAGAAAGTATCCACCAAGATAGGACAGATCTAAGTAGTGAGGCTGGTGGACTACTTTTGTTACTAAGTTCAGAGAAGACTATCGCCATTCTCTCTCTTGTAAATCTACTGTTGAAACCACTTGGGTCATTAAGCAATGTAATCCAGGCATCTGCTACAACAGTAGTAGATCTTTGTTCAGAAATAGAAGCTATCCTTGGATCAATCAGAGATATCCATTGAAAATGTACTGGAAGAAGCAAAGACTTCAGTCCAGAAGCTGACTAATGAAGGTACTTATATTGACTCCATAAGTGAAGAGGACAAGAAGTGTTTGTTAAGCCAGCTGAAAAAGTACAAAGACTTGATTCTTACAAATCTACAATAGAGATTTTGGGATTCTATTCAACCTCCACGTAGCTTTTACAGATGCCTGTCTTATAAAACACCTACAGTTGAGTGGAGTGAGGCACTACCAGCAATGGGGCTGCCATGTGCTCACGGCAGAATAGAGAATTTTGAACACAGCGTGGAATATCACACGATGAACGAATGAAGATTTAACTTCAACTTCTTTATCATTACTAATGGGTCGACCCAATCTTTGTTCTATGTTTCCTGGGATGAAAGTAAGAATTCATCTCTTGCTAATCCCAGTCAAAACAGCCACATTTGAACATATTTTTTCCTCATTGAATAGAATTTTGTGTTCTGAAAGAAGTCGCCTTCTGCCTGATCATGGGCATATCATGAAGGACTGGAAGTAATGGACACACAAGAAGACACCAAAGAGCGCAAAATTACAACAAGAAACCAAGACTGATGTAGATGTACTGCTTCATAGTAGGCTTGAGTAGCCAACTTTAATTTTTGTGATGGTTTTAAAACATGAGTTAAATCTAATAATAGTTTTTACTATGGTGCCATACAGCCCACCTTCACCCTCAGTCTCACCCCTCATCGGCCCTGACACCCCCCCCTGTAAATTCGAACACCCCCCCTAATTTCAATTCCTGGGGAAACTACTGGCTGGGACAGCACACAGGGAGAACACACACATGCAGCCGAACATCTGATGACAGCCCCCTACTCTACCCTTAGGGCAATCTATTATCCATGCTTTTATAAATCCAAACCAGGGTAGATGGCTCCTTTCATAGACCCTGGTGGGTTGGCAGGGCCCTGGCTGTGGAGTACCTGCCCGATCTTCTCCTGAGATGGAATGACCAATATGGATTCTCCAGACAAGCAGCTATTTATTAAGAAGTTAAACAGAGCTAAATGATGATTTACAAATAATCATAAACAAATCTCTAGTCATATCTAAGCTTTAGCTTCCCTACAAGCGAAGGTAGATAGGCTTTCCTCTTGAGTTACAGGAATAGAACTGAACCAACTCATGTTCTCTTAGAAAACAAAGATCCTCCTGTGACTCACTCTGGTCACAGTTGTCTGCATCTGCTGCTGTCCTCCTAGCCTGACTTCTCCCAAATGAGACAGTCTGTGACAATGTCTTCACTAATAAAACACGGTGTGACTGTACTACGAGATAATATATAATATAATATATGGAGATATGCCTATCTCATAGAACTGGAAGGACCTTGAAAGGTCATCGAGTCCAGTCCCCTGCCTTCACTAGCAGGATCAAGTACTGTCCCAACAGATTTTTGCCCCAGATCCCTAAATGGCCCCCTCAAGGATTGAACTCACAACCCTGGGTTTAGCAGGCCAATGCTGAGCAATCTTGCTGTAAAGTTCTACTGGAGACATGGTTTTTCTACGATGTAGTTAGGCAACGTCAGCTGCAGGTGGGTGGCAGGGTACTGCCTGCACCTTTCCTTTAAGAGGATTTACCAGCTCAATGCCTAACACGCATTAGTTCCCTTGCTATTAAATACACACATTTTTTGGCAGTTGAGGCATAGCCAGTATCTGTCTTGAAAAGCAGAGAGGCCTTGCTATTCTACCAGGAATCTATTACCATATTGCTCAATGTTCTGTGTTTCAGGGCCCAGCTAGAATCCCTCTTATTGCCTCTTCTAACTATTCCCAGTCAGCTAGAGCATCCTTCAGGGCTTATCAAGGAAAATGCCCCTGTGATAGCTGCTCCAGTGTTTTGAGTGGTTGGTTGCAATCCATTAAGCCTGAACCTCTCAATCACTGTTCTCATGGCTGTGTTTTCTCCATGGGCTGGCACGTTAAAACTGTCTGAGCTGGTGTGTGGGGAGGGGCAGGCGTCCACCTTATTAGTCTATCAATCAAATAAATCAAGCACAGAAGTTACATTTCTGATATAGATAAAAATATGCAAATAATGCAGAGATACCTATTGTCACATTGCCACAACAAGGCACGGTACAAAGATAGAAGAAAGTGTGGTCTCTGTCCTGAACAGCTGACAATATATAAGAAAAGACATAAGTCAGACAGATAAAGGGCTGAGGAATGGGGTAAAAATAAATAAAATGATCATGATAGAAGGTGAATGAACACATTTTGATATTACAGTGTAAATAAACACAACTTTTTGGTGTTGGCAAGACAGATAGACTAGATCAGTTACCCCTCTATATTACCATTATTAAATCACTTTCTTGTAGACATCTAATAAGGGTACATCTATACTTACCCGCTGCTTCGGCGGCGAGTAATCCATCTTCTGAGATCGATTTATCGCGTCTTATCTAGACGTGATAAATCGATCCCGGAAGTGTGGGACATCGACAACGGTACTCCTGCTCGCCGTGAGGAGTAAGCGCTGTCGATGGGGGAGCCTGCCCGCCGCGTGTGGACCCGCGGTAAGTGCTTTGAAGATCGAACTAAGATACTTCGACTTCAGCTACGTTATTAATGTAGCTGAAGTTGCGTATCTTAGTTCAACACGGGGGGTTAGTGTAGACCAGCCCTTAGTAGAAGTATTGGTTTCAGTGTAGTAGCCGTGTTAGTCTGTGTCAGCAAAAAGAAAATAAGAAAGAAATACTTGTGGCACCTTAGAGACTAACACATTTATTTCAGCATAAGCTTTCGTGGGTTAGAACCCACTTCATCAGACGCATGGAATGGAACATACAGTGAACAGATATTTATGCAGTCAGAGAAACATGATAAGGTGGAAGTGCCTATACCAACTTTAAGAGGCTAATTAATCAAGAGGAACTATAACAGCAGTGGAAAAAAAACTTTTGAAGTGATAAACAAGATGGCCCATTGCGGACAGTTGACACAAAGGTGTGAGTAGGTCTTCAGGAGGGCTATGAATCCCTGAAGAGTATTGGCCTTCTAGATCATAAGAAGCCTCAAACAAAAAAAATCACTTTCATATTACTTAGCAAATAATTTCTAATAATAATAATAACCTTCCTAATGCATAGAGAAAGAAGCAGTGTGTCTAATAAATTGTTTAATTGCTCGGTTCTAATTTCAACAAATCTATAACTACGTATTCTGAAATCCCTTTATTCATTATCTCCATAAAAACTGAAAAAGACCTTCTAATCACCTTAAATATAGCAGACATAAAAAGTCAGTCAATTAAATGATACTGTAAACGTGTGAGATTAAGTTTCAAGGACAAAGAATACTGCCAAAATTGAGGAAGAACACATTTCATGTTTTGTTGTGGAATTCTGGCGACAGGATTTTTTTTTAAATTGAGGAGGAGTGGGGGGTGGGAAGGATGAAGCCACATTACCAGCTGCACCGAAAATGGACTCATGGGAAAGGGAAGGTCCCTTGTGAGATCTGATTTCAGGCAACACAAAGTAATCTTAGCTAGGCAGGGTCAAACCCAGTTCACTGAAGCAGGGATGTTTGATTAGATCCCTAGTGAACTCTCTGTATGCTGTTCAGTTAAAAAGAAAGCCCTTCTCTTCTCACTAACTTTAGCTTTTTAAGTGTTCTGCCAATTATTTGATAGACTCCTTCATGGCAAGCTTGAATGCATCAGTTAAGCTGGTGATGAAGAGTGGCCCTGAAGAGAGGATTTTAGTTTGTGTCACTGAGCAGTTCTTGAAAGTGCTCCTTTCTCTCTCTCTCTCTTTTTAATAATATGGATACGCTTCCATTTTATGGGAGACAGCACAGACGAGGAGAGAATGTAGGCTAGGAAAAGTTTTGAAGTTTGTAAAAGTGAAAATTTATGAAGGAAGATCTGGGCTTCTACTTTACTAAATATTGGGACGACTGACATTTAGTAGAAGAACCAGGGAATTTTACATATGTAATTTAGACTACAAAAATGCAAAATTGTTGTCATCTTCTTGTTTGTTGCGAATTATTTCATATGAATTACTGAACCGTGACCAGCCTTAATTCAACCATGGAAGGGAAGGTGATGAAAGACTGAGTTTCCTTCTCCCTTTGCACAGCCCACGCAGTGGGCTACCCAGAATCAAAGGCTGCTACAGCGTAGCTCCCACTGGGAGGGGAAGAAATTTGGAGGGGATTGTGACACTCTACACACCAGGGGAGCGCCCTGTGACCCACATATTCATCATTTGTATATAATTGTGATATTGCATAAAAGCATGCCTTCAAAGGTATCATGAGAAAGGTTATGATCTGCTGAAAGCCATTGTTCTATCTAAATAGGTGTATCACTGAAATTATAAAAATTGTGTTGGTTTTCACTAAAATATGCTGTGGATTTGGGAAGCTCCCAGATACTATCTCTCCAGAGACAACAACAAGGGAAGAAGTAACCGATGCCCGAGTGGGTGCTGAACTGACATTAGCAACCATTGTCTACCAGAGGAGTTACAATTAAATGACTCACTCACAGGAGACACACCAGGGTATGGCTTCACCTTGTGACTCAGCAATGCCCACCAGACATGCCTGGACTTGTGTTCTCCAAGCATGTGGACTAAGGGTATAAAACACAACCCAGGGGCCCACTGCTTGGCCTTTCTCCTCCCCCCACGTATGCTGCAAGCAACAAGGACGCTGAGAAGACTGAAGACTCCAACAGAGGAGGCTGGCCCAGGTTTCAAGGGTGAAACCTGTGTACTATGAACTGCACTATCCAGTGGGGTGAAAAAACTGCTTAATCTAGATGTTGCCCAGTCTAACAGGGTTGAGAGTTTAGACTGCGTGCTTATATTTTATTTTATTTTGGTAACCACTCTGACTTTTGCCTATCACTTATAATCACTTAAAATCTATTTTTTGCAATCAATAATCTTGTTTAACTATTTATCTTTACCAGTGAATTTGCCTGACATGTTTGGTAAATCTGCTCAGGTTTGCAAAGGCTGGTGTATTTCCACTTTCCATTGATGAATTAATTCCACTAATAAATCTGCACTGCTCATCTTGAGCAGTGCAAGATGGTATATTCCTGAGGTACAGTGCTGGGAGCTTTGGGAGGGGGTGCGGGGGAAGATGTGGCTGGTGCCTTACTCTGTGTGATTCATGAGTGGCTCTGGGATCATTCATGCATCTAGCTCGGTGTGGGGCTCCACATGCGGTTGTGCTGAGTGATAACAGTGCCTGGAGGGGTTTGCTGCTGGTCACTAGCAAGGCATTGTGAGAGACAGCCCAGGCTGGAGAGGATAAGGGAGCACAGTGGTCCCACACTCCCCAGGCTGCACCCCGGGGATTCCATCACAGGGATGAAACCTTTTCTCACCTCCATCAAACCCAGGGCTCAAGATTTCAAAGATCCTTTATGATGTGAGTGGTTGAAATCAGAGGATGAAAGCTACTATGGTCTCTCTTGTCTATTTCCTTCCCACTGTCTTTGCTGCAGGCCAACTATCCTTTTCACCAGCCATGCTCTCTCTTTTCCAGCAATTGTCTGTAAGATATTAAGGCCAAAGATTTTCAAAGCTGCTTAGGAAATTTGGATGGCCAGTTCTTTGGCTTTAATGGGGACTGAGCATCCAAATCCTTAAGGCAGCTTTGAAGCTCTCCACTCACTCTGATATTGCAGCATCCCTCTTCTGGGAGATATGGCTCACTCCCTTAAAAAGCTCTCCATTTCTCTGTGGGCAATCCTGGCTCTCTTTGTCTTCTCACTGTTTGTATTGGAAACATCCGGAATAACAATGGTATCAGCACTGGAAGAGCCATTGAATTTTAGAAGCTATCCCACAATGTTAGTCCTTCATTAGCAACATCTGGTGTTTTGGTGATAGTAATTGACTCTTACATTGCCTGCTCCAACATTGCCAAAGGGTTCGTTTGGGTTTTACATAATGCATGAGACTTCTAGCTTGGCTACTGAGGGATGGATCCATGGTTGGCAGCTTTGCCTTGCACGGCTGCTATATGCTGAACCTAAGCCCAGTTTAATCAGCACAGGAAAGTATACTCCAATGTAAGGGTGATCCTCCAGAGGCAATCATCATAAATGGTCTCACATCACTCAGCCTCCTTGCTGCTTCTTTAAGAGGGTAAAGGGGGCAAGGTTGGCCAAAGAATGTAAGGATGTGACCAAGATACCCTTGGGCTATTTAAATCTTTCCTTATATTTTGGGGCTCCTGTGTGAGAGGGGATTGCCCTGGACAGACTAGAACCGGTATAATGGGTAGTACAAAAGTGAGCCACTTCAGCAAACACATAACCTTGGCTTGTGCTGCGTGCATTTAGGTGCACCCAAGGAGCTGGCATTTAGTTTTGACAATAAAAATTAGACTATGCTTGCTGTGCACAGCTCGCTATGCACAGTGCTCGCTGTGATCTAAGAACATACGCCCCAAGCTCAGCACTTTCCTTAATCTATGAAAAATTGAACATTTCCAGTTAATTGTGACAAATTTTGCTCTGTAATGCTTGTGAAGTCCTTGTAATGTTTGCAAAACAACAGCAATGTTCCATCCATGGGCAAAGAATGTGTAAGTGTCTAGGAAACTAGATGACATTTTGTACTTAGCTTTTAATTCTTGAATTATGCCAAATATTCATGAAAACTGTTTTTTGTAAAGTGCAAACTAGATACCTCAAACAGCTCTACTATAAAGGAAACCAGTCTTGATGTTCTGACATTTGCCCCCCTAACTAAGAAGAGCAGTAGCAGCAATGCAATCTGAATGATCATCCTTGCACTTATTTCCAAGCTTCTTTTGCACATTCATATGCGACCTGCTTTCTAGTGTCTGTGTGGTTCTGATACTGAGCTGGTGTGTATCACTGTAGCTTTATGCCAGTTTATAGGAGTTCAGGAGCTGATCCAAAATGTCTGTGATAGCCCCTAATTTTCACAAAAATTTCTAGTTGGAAAATGGAAAGCAAACGCTCTATATTTTATGCAGTAAAGTTAGTCCTTCATTATTTGTAGTTATGTGGAGGATACTTAAAGGACCTTTTCCACAGTAACTATAGATGCAAGATACAGCAAACTTTTTCTCATACAATGACAATAATTAGTAAGAATGAACATTGCATTGCCAATGTGAATTTCTCCAGTTCACTTCATCTGATTTGCATTAAGCACAGTACATATTTTGTTTCTGTCTAGTTGAAGTCGATGTCTTCATTTTCCATTTTCCACCTGGTACAGAGGGGTCTTTAATGCTAAGCCTCTGAACAGTTTTCTGTGAGAATAAAGTTTCACTGCACTATAGACAAAGCAACACGTACAAATCCCATTAAAATAATAACATGATCTGTGTATTTCACTCCCATGCATTACTTGTAAGAGACAGTCCTTTATTTTCATATCACAAAGACATATCCTGCATTAGGATAACTCCATTACCTGTGTGTTTGTTGATGTCCTTGCACTGATATATGGTAACAGCAAATTTTTCAGAAACTCATTGTCAAATTTCATGCAGAAGTTAATCTTCTCATCTTTCCTTTGAAGATTCAGTGAAAGAACAATAAATATCCACATCCTCTGTGAATGATAGGAGTATTAAAATGTAATTGCTGTGTAGTTATTTTCTTCAATGTCAACATTGCTAGCAGAAGAGAAACAGTTATCCTGCAGCCCACTAATAAATTTCCTCAAAGCAGCTGGTGGTTCACTTAAGTACAGAACTAATCATTCCAGTTCTACTCTGTACCATCTTTAATCAGCATCCTGACTGGAACACACAATGGTGACAAATTACAGATGAGTTTGCTTAAATATGTTAACATGTCCATGAATCTACAAATCTTCTTTGCATTGAGGTCTTTTCATTTTTACACTTTTCTCAGGTTCAGTCAAACCCCTTTGTCACTGATTATATGACCTACATAACTGATCTCATGTAGGCATCTGTTTCTGTTCGGTTTAAGATTCTTTTCTTTTGCATGCTACAGAACATTACCCAGTCTTTCATTGATCATTTTCTTCCCAAAACAGCAATTACTTTCAGTGCAACTGGATTTTCAGAGATCTGTAGCCTGATGCCTTGGTACACCCTCAGGTGCTGAAAAAAATCCAAAAGGGAAATCACTTAAACATGTATCAACCAAAAGAGAAATAGAAGGTGCAAAGTTCTGCACTGTCAAGTTGCATCCACCCAAATCCTTTGCTTACATCCAAAACTAAAATTATTATTGCATTTTAAAGTCTAGATATATCTTCAGTTGTTCTCATGGGGAAAAGATCATGTCTGACGACTTTATTTGAATCTATTGGGTCTCTAGAAATCCTTAATTTGTGTAGTTCTGTTATTCTGTTTACAGAGTCAGTTCATGTCCGTGGTCTCCATGACATCTGGTTCAGCATTTACTTTAGCATGCAGAGGTAACAGGACTTTACATGGTTCACGCATTTTTGATAGCACACTGTGTTATATATCAATATAACAATATAATAATAATGTAGCCCAGTCCATTATCACCTAAAAATCCTCTGAGTATTTTGGTCCCATTTGATCACTGTAATTTTCAGAATGCTCTTCATCCAAGCACACACAGTACTTCCTGTTCCACTATTTCAGACTCTGAATGGTACTTAAACCGTTTTTGGCATGCCAGTGAGATTTTGCTACATGGGCTTATGTTGTACCTTCTATATGATGAAATAAGCTTACCTTTTCATTTTAATATGGGGCAGCCTTGTTTTTATGTACTTACTGTAATTCCATTTCCCCCAACTCCAGTATCTATTTCTGGTTCTTTATTTCCAATGACACAAACCAGTCTGTTGGACAACCTTAATTTTTACATTTAGTAGGAGACTCAACCAAGTGCTTTGCATCATCAGTGGTTTGATCTCCATCTGTATTTACATACATTTTTTTGCTTTTTGGGTTGTTTCTTTGTGACTAATGAAAGCATCATACTTTTGTAAGATGCTTGCTTTTATTGCATGCATGACAAACCATGGCTTGCTGTGGTCTAGTTATCAGTTACACCACAAATAATTCAGTCTCTACATAGTCCATCAGTGGTTCATGTTCCCATGCCTTAGTTTTATTCTACATGTCTGTAATATAATGGTCAATGGCCTCACCTTGAACTGGTTTCTTGTAAAGAAAATGAGATTTTTCCAAATGAAATTCTTTTGTGATCAATGGTATTCTTGAAATATTTCAGTGACCATATGTAGTTGTTTGCTGCCTCCTTCGTACTCCCATTGGAATGTATTCTAGACCTCTAATTCCTTCAGACCTAGCTGGGTGAAATCCCAAATACTGCTTCATGTGGCATTTCACCCTGACCAGTTTTCTGCAATACCACTTGTTTCCAGAACAATCTGGAAACCCCACTATCACATCCTCCAATTCTTTGACAGGTTCTCTTCCAAACTGAGGGATTTGGGTGGCTTTGTTTGTTCCAGTTTTGTCAAAGATCCAGTTGTCTTCTTCCTTCCCTCTACTAAAAGGTGTGACATACAGAAGTATTAATAAGAGATTAATCTTTCTTTCCTGGCCTTTGTGACCTTACATTAGTTAGGGTTACAAAAGGTCAATACCCCCATCACATGGCAGAGTTCAGTATCTAATGATTCCAGTGGCTACTACAACAAAGTCCATATATCTTCTAGGAGGTGTTAGAGGAGAAGATAGAAGAGGGTGCAGACTTCTTCCATGTGTATCAGCGCCTGTTGCTGTTAATATGCTTTCATACCGGTGAAAAAATAATGGGATCAGAGCTGAAGGTCTGAGAAAAGACTATTTAACTGAAAAATAAAAATTTACCAAAACTTGATTTTCTATTCTGAGGCTGACTTGTCTGTCAATGAGCATCAGATTCTAGATTTATACTCTTTGTGTCAGTGGCCTTATTAGCAAATAAAGAACACTACTAAGTACAAAATACAGCAGCATCTTACATTCTTAAAAGAGATCTGAATGTGTTTTTCCTATTGTATATTTCCTCTTACATAGCAGGGGTTTGGTTTTTCTTTATGGTCATTAAACAATATTCCTATTATATTATGTTTCAGAGTTAACAATAGGTGTCATTCCCACATGTCATGTGAATCTCTAGTTTTGCCTAAACATATGCTTTTGATCTCCTCAGCAGAAAGTATGAGGATGTTATGTTTGGCTAGGCTAGATTTTAGAAATAGCACTTAATACATTGTCACTTATGTCATTTAATTACATGCTTGTTGCAGTGAAGGATGTAAAATGGCTTCAAATAGAGAAATTTTCTTAGATTTCTTGTGTGGCACTTTACAGGGTATTATTATCATCTATATAGGTATTTATGATAAGATACGCAAATGGAGTAATTTATTTACATTTTGGGATCAGAGGTAGTGGGCTTGTCTGTGATTATTCTATCTGATTTGTTAATTCTAAGGGCAAAACCTTTCATTATCACTTCCATCTCCTTTTGCTGGTTCCTAAGATGCCTCATTCTCTCCTTTTACCACTGTCAAACAGAGAAGTTCAGACAAGCTTTGAAATCATATCAGGGAGAAGAGAATCAAAACAGTATAATTGTGCCTTGTATTTCCCTCTTACAATTCAATACAATGGAAAAAGTGAATGTCTATTCTCAAAAATCCTAGGGTCCCAGTGATCCCAAGAGAGTCATTTTGAGGGACACATATATCATTTTAATGAGATCTTATTTCTCTTTGTAAAGGGTGTGCTAAGTATCTACATAGTATTACCAGTGTCTTGATATGTATGCAAATACAAGGAAATTGAAGGCCTAAATTAGGAAAACATATGTCCATTTCCCTTTGAAGCTTCAGAAGGCTGACTTGTGTGCAGAAGTATCTAAGCTTATTGGGGGAAATAATGTAATCAACAGCCTTGTCATTAAGGGGGGAGGCATGTCGTGAACAGTAAGAAGGATCAAATAAACCTAAAGGAATTTGGATGCTTACTCAAAACATTGTGGTTTTCTGCCATATTAATTCAGTGTTCTGTTCTCCTCCGGTCCTTCCTTTCATACCCAGTTTGATCAGATCCTCCCCCTTCAACATAATTTGATCAGATTCTCCTTCTCATTTAGGTCTGTCTGGTTCTCTTGTCTAGAACCCAGTGACTCTCATTCCTCATCACTGCTTTCTGCCATATCTCTTTTCTCTCAATAGGACCTCACTACCGTTGATACTCTGAGATCATGGAGGATTATCAGATGGTCTCACAGTCCTCACAGGCCTGGCTGCTGACTTTAAGACTCACCCTCCAGAACATATTGTAACCACTCAGCCTGGAGAACCTGCAGAAAATGCAGGTTTTGAGGACTGCAGCTGGTAGCGTAGAGACCGCCAGGCATTCTCAGAATTGCACATGAATGTTATAGAACCTCTGAAGAAGTGGTGCTAGTGGAGAGGTATTTGGGTGTTGTGGTAATTCAATTTAGGTTTTGAGATGGAATTCAGGTAACTTACTTTTGCAGTCAGTTTTCTCATTACTGCTTAGCACTAGAAGACATCCAGGCGTATTATGAATTATCCCCTACTCTTTGTCTGAATTTGAAGCAATCAGTGGGTAAGAGGAAAGAATGCTTCCTGAACTCTGTTCCCTTCTGGGATATGAACAAAGCCTTACACCAAAGAATAGCACTTTTTAAGGTGTTACAACATCACAACCACCAAAGCTATCCTTTTATTGCACTTATAATTTTTAAAGGGTCTCCATTTAGGAAAGCAATTCAGTTTCCATAGCTGAATTCCACCAGTAAAAAAAAAGAGAAATATCCCTGGGCTATCAACCATGCAAGTCCAATCTTGCTCTCCAAGTTATTTTTTTGCACAATATTTTATATACCTGCAAAAGACCTAACAGAAAGAAGTTTCCCATAAAACAAATGAAGTTTCATGGGCTTTAATTATTACCTACAACACAACTCTTAGGTCTCTTGCTGACATAATCAACCTTGCAAGCCATAACATGCTATTATGTTCACATCACTACATGTATTTCACACTCACATTGTGATAGGGAACATGCTTCAGGTGCTCAGTGGTAGGGAAAAAAGTGTGATAATCATACAGATCCCTTGTTCAAGGCCATCCTATTTCAAAAAAGCAATTTACTTAAAATATGGAAACACTGTTGAGATGTTGTATTAATAACTTTATGGACAAGTCCAATTTACAAGATTTGTAAACAAAACTAGAGACTAGAGACCCTAGGGGAAAAACAGTTGAAGACAGTTGGCAGTTTTTCAAAGAGATATTATTAAGGGCACAAGAGCAAACTATCCCACTGCGTAGGAAAGACAGGAAGTACGGCAAGAGACCACCTTGGCTTAACCAACAGATCTTCAATGATCTAAAAATCAAAAAGAAGTCCTACTAAAAGTGGAAATTAGGTCAAATTACAATGGATGAATATAAACAAACAACACAAGTATGTAGGGAAAAAATTAGAAAGGCCAAGGCACAGAACGAGATTAAACTAGCTAGAGACATAAATGGTAACAAGAAAACATTCTACAAATACATTAGAAGCAAGAGGAGGACCAAGGACAGGGTAGGACCGTTATTCAATGAGAGGGGGAAAAGAATAACAGAAAATGTGGAAATGGCAGAGGTGCTTAATGACTTCTTTGTTTCGGTTTTCACCAAGAAGGTTGGTGGCGATGGGACATCTAACATAGTAAATGCCAGTGAAAATGAGGTAGGATCAGAGGCTAAAATAGGGACAGAACAAGTTAAAAATTACTGAGACAAGTTAGATGTCTTCAAGTCACCAGGGCCTGATGAAATGCATCCTAGAAGACTCAAGGAGCTGACTGAGCCATTAGCAGTTATCTTTGAAAAGTCATGGAAGATGGGAGAGATTCCAGAAGACTGGAAAAGGGCAAATATAATGCCAATCTATAAAAAGGGAAATAAGGACAACCTGGAGAATTACAGACCAGTCAGCTTAACTTCTTTACCCTGAAAGATAATGGAGCAAATAATTAAGCAATCAATTTGCAAACATCTACAAGATTTATTTGTTTACATTCATCCTTTGTAATTTGACCTAATTTCCACTTTTTGTAGAACTCCTTTTTGATTTTTAGATCATTGAGGATCTCTTGGTTAAGCCAAGGTGATCTCTTGCCATACTTCCTGTCTTTCCTACGCAGTGGGATAGTTTGCTCTTGTGCCCTTAATAATGTCTCTTTGAAAAACTGCCAACTGTCTTCAACTGTTTTTCCCCTAGGGTCTCTAGTCTCTAGGTGATAAGTAACAGTCAGCATGGATTTGTCAAGAACAAATCTTGTCAAACCAACCCGATAGCTTTCTTTGACAGGGTAACAAGCTTTATGGATGGGGGGAAGCGGTAGATGTGGTATATCTTGACTTTAGTAAAGCTTTTGATACTGTCTCACATGACCTTCCGATAAACAAACTGGGGAAATGCAACCTAGAGGGAGCTACTATAAGGTGGGTGCATAACTGGTTGTAAAACCATTCCCAGAGAGTAGTTATTAGTGGTTCACAATCATGCTGGAAGGGCATAATGAGTGGGGTCCCATAGACATCAGTTCTGGGTCTGGCTCTGTTCAATATCTTCATCAATTATTTAGATAATGGTATAGAGAGTACACTTATAAAGGAAGGAAGGAGTACTGCACAAATGGATCTGGGGGTCATAGTGGACTACAAGCTAAATATGAGTCAACAGTGTAACACTGCAAAAAAAGTGAACATCATTCTGGGATGTATTAGCAGGAGTGTTGTAAGCAAGACACAAGAAGTAATTCTTCCTCTCTACTCCACACTGCTTAAGCCTCAACTGGATTATTGTGTCCAGTTCTGGGTGCCACATTTCAAGAAAGATGTGGCCAAATTGGAGAAAGCCCAGAGAAGAGCGACAAAAATGATTAAAGGTCTAGAAAACATGACTATGAGGGAAGATTGAAAAAATTGGGGTTTTTTAGTCTGGAAAAGAGAAGACTGAGAGGGGACATGATAACAGTTTTCAAGTACATAAAAGGTTGTTACAAGGAGGAGGGATAAAAATTGTTCTTCTTAACCTCTGAGGATAGGACAAGAAGCAATGGGCTAAAATTGCAGCAAGGGAGGTTTAAATTGGACATTTGGAAAAACTTTCTAACTGTCAAGGTGGTTAAGCACTGGAATAAATTGCCTAGGGAGAATGTGGAATCTCCATCATTGGTGATTTTTTAAAGAGCAGGTTAGACAAACCTGTCAGGGATGGTCTAGATAATACTTAGTCCTGACATGAGTGCAGGGGACTGGACTAGATGACCTCTCGAGGTCCCTTCCAGTCCTATGATTCTATTTACCTAAGTTGAATGGGACATATGAGACACATTCAGATAAAAAGATAATCTAAATATGGCCCAATACCTAAATGAATACTTTGTCTCAGTTTTTAATAAGGGTAATTAGGAGCTTGGGGGCAGTCTAATGGGAACAAGGGTATAGAAGTAGAAATTATGATCTCCAAGGTGGAAGCCAAACTCAAACAGATTAATGACACCAAATCAGGGGGCCTGAATAATCTCCATCCAAGAATATTAAAAGAACTGGCAAATGAAATTCCGAGCCCAATAGCAAGGATTTTTAATGAATCTGTAAACTCAGGGGTTGTACCCTATGACTTGAGAACTGCAAATATAATATCTATATTTAAAAAAGGAAAAATAAGTGATCCGGGAAACTAAAAGTCTGTTAGTTTGTCCTCGTTTGTATGCAAGGTTTTAGAACAAATTTTCAAAGAGAAAGTAGTTAAGGACAGAGGTAAACAGTAATTGGGATAAAATAAAACATGGTTTTACAAAAGGTAGATTGTGCTAGACCAACCTGGTATCTTTCTTTGAGAAGATAATCAGTTTTTTAGACAAAGGAAATGCAGTAGATCTAATCTACCTGATTTCAGTAAAGCAATTTAAAACAGTTCCACATGAGAAATTATTAGTTAAATTGGAGAAGATGGGAATTAATACTTTTATGAATATGGTACATGGCGCTTTGTGTGTTTCTTTATGATGGGTTACTTGCTATGGAGTTAGATCAAAAGTGGTTGTTAAAAGAACAATGCACAAAAGACAAAATAACTACACAGATAGGAATCCTTGAGAAAATAATGGGGATACTGTTAACTGGGGAATACCCCCTATCTGGCTCTATGCAGGCTAAGAGGCTATTCCCAAGGCTAAGCCTCAGATCAAGAAGGATACTACACCATTATAGGACCCCGAGCCTGGAAAAGATGGGAGGTTTGAGTGAACTGGAGTCTGCCCAGCTGTGTCAGTGAGAAATGGCAGCCACTCAAGGAGACAGAGAATGAGAGCCAGGGTCTGCAGGAAGCAGGCTGTAAACTCCCCCACCTCTGCCCCTTTCTCTTGGGGACATCAGGGCTGAGTCATGTCTACTTCAGGGTATGAGGGAAATGCCAAACAGAGAACACACATAGAGAAATGTATTGAAAACAAAGACCTGAGTGCTGTGAACCTCTGGGCAAATAAATCCTACTTTGTCTTGAAGAAACTGTTCCTGTTTTAGTGCCTACTGTTGTGGTTCACAGGCTCCCAATGGGAAACTCTTGAGCCTACAAACACATACGTACACGTATAATTCTGCTACGTGCATACTCCCATTGAATTCAATGGGCCTGCTCACAGGAGTACAATTACACATGCTTATGGGTTTGAAGGACCTGGCCCATTGAATTTTTTTCAGAAAATGTGATCCTCATCGATAGAACCAACTGTCACTTGAATTAAAATATAATTAAAATGTAACTAATGTAGCTACAATCTGAATGGCTGTTTATTCCATTTTGCTACTGTCATGTTCATGTTTAGCAGAAGTATGATACTAGGCATTAACCAAATGAAATATTTACCAAACCACATTTATATAAAATAAAATCAAGCTCCTGGAGAAACAACAATATGTCATTTTCCAATGACTTTTAATCATGCTTTAAATACTTCCAAAGGCTTTATGAACAGTATGCAGTTGAAAGCCTGGAGTGATGGAATTTTAAATCAGTTATCCCTTCTTCCAGATCTGCACCGCCTATCCTTTTCCCTACTCCATGTACACCAATAGCACCATTATTTCTAAGTGTTGCTTTTGGGTGCGGTTATCTGAAAGTGAAGTCAAACTTTTTGTACAGCACCTTGCACTGTAAGCTCAGTTGGGGCCACTGGGTGCTACTTCAATAAAATAAACAGTTATTTGTATTTTTCATATTATTTGCTCCTTAGGTAGTAGCAACACGCAGCATAAGCCTGCCTTTATTATATTAATACATCAAACAAGCCCATATTTAAGTAACATCTGCAAAGCGAATTGCTAAAGCTCTAACATCAAAAAGATTGAGTGTTTTATAAAGATAATTAAATACATTTTAAGGCTATAAACTTGCTAATTAAATGCATGTTTATTTCTGTACTTTGGCTTTTTGTAATTGATTTATCTGGGGTAGTTGTTAGAACTGAGCAAACACCTGCATCTTTTATTTTGTTAAATTTGTTACAGTGCTCTAGGGTTCACTTGTTTTTTTCCCTACAGCAAATTGGTCTTTCTGTGTATTTCTGTGAGTTGAGGGGGACAAAAACAATGGGCCTGGTTAGGGCATTGGTAATATGAGTCACCATGGAAACAGAATCCATTCTGATATGGAGGCCAACGGGCTATGAAGTACTGGGAATCTTGGGACATCTTTAGTAGAGCTGTTCAAAAACCCAAAGCTTCCCACAGAAGTCCTTGAATGGAAATTTTGCATTTAAGAGTTTTCTATTTTTCTGGGAAAACTTGGAAACAAATCAACATTTTTATCTCAGTTCAAACTGAACATTATGTTAACTTTCAAAAATCATTTCTTTGAAGTTTTGATTTCCCTCCTTCCCCCTCATTTTCTGCGACTGAATACAGTGTTTTTAGTCACACTTCAGTCAAATATGATGTTCCGTGGTTTACACTGCTTGGAAATAGAAATTCTGTGCTTTATTTTCATGTGCACCAAGGCCCTAACAGTTTAAAGGAGCCTGAGAGTGGGTGTACATGACATCTTCACAATGCTGACTTGGTATAACGGAGAATGAGGCCCTTGGATTCCCACCACACTGAGGCACTGTGGAAGTCGGTAGAGGGAATTTGGATGCAGGCCTCTATATGAGCAAGAGTCAGGCTAACTCTATAACTGTGATAATGCGAGATTTGTAGAAGCGGGGATTGTGTGAGGCGAGGGGGAAAAGAACTGTGAGAGAGACTACTGTGACCTTGTATTAGATAAGAGTAGAATGCAGACCATAACAGAAATTGGTGAGGAAAACAAGATATCAAGAAAGAACATGTATAAACAAATTGCAGTTGTTCATCATTACTGTATGTAACAAAAAGTATAAATGCTTGCCTTAATTGTTTATCTTTTGAGAGACCTGCCTAGGAGGGGAAAACCCTGTGTCCTAGTGCACTCTCTCCCTCATGTGCAATTGCTTGAGTTAATAAAGAGTATCTGCCTTGCTGCACCCAAAGAAAGAGTGAGAACTCTGTTTTTCTCCAAAAGCATAGTATTGAAAATTGCAATGAGGTTATCTGTAACCTGGATGACATTTTAATTCAGATTAGCCATATTTTCATCATTATCTTTCTCAAAACATTTTCCAGCTTTGCTTCAGAAGAAGTGGCTGAAAAGTGCCTGTCATAATTGTTTATGGACTGCCAAAGACAGTAAGGGTGACATGTCAAATGACACTCATGACATTTCTTGGTGCTGTCAATTTAGGACAGGCCATCAAATAAATGCCTTTGCTTCACTCTGCTCTGTTCCGCCACCACTGCCAGTTCCAGTGCTGTTTTATATCCAGCTACCAGCAAAAAAGCAGAAAAAGCTAGGGTAGTTAGGGCTAGTAATAGTTAGTAGGTGGGTGGAATGTCCTTAATAGGAGGACAGCTGGTTTTTCTACTTTATGAGCAACAAGGCATTAAAACATTATTGGCACTCACTAGCAGGAATAGATTCCAGAGCTTCTGTTTTCATACATAAAATCTTTTATAAATTTTGTAAAATTATTGAAGTTATAAAGGAGAAAAATGTTTATAATCAATTTAATACAATAAAAATTGGTACTCTTCTTTCCCTAATCAAGAGAAGTTATATATGTGTAGGTCATGTATAAACACATTTAATATTATCTATTTCATTACCATTCTTTAACTGGAAACCCAAATGAATCAAAGGTACAGCCCCAATAAGCACTGAAACACCGTGGTGTGAATGTAGCAGGGCTTACCTTCCTCCCACTGTGCTGCCCGACTGAAGGCAACTATGAAACGTGTTACTGGATTGTATGCCTTCCAGTATTTGATTTAACCCTTAGGGACTCATTCAATCTTTCCTTCTTAAGTCAGTGGCTAAATGCAATGGAAGCAGGATTGTGCCGTAGGTGGTGATATCACAAAGACAAGAAGGCCGTGGATATTGCATTGAAAAGAAATGACTTTTCAGTATCCTGACACATCTGCTTCAAAACTGTAGGTTAACTATTACAATATTTCTGAAAGCTGGAAGCACCAACTATTGCTACATAGGCCTAAAGCCTAAGCATTTCTCGTGACTATGCTTAAAAACATGTTTTGAACTCAGGCTAAAGTAGGTTAAAGTTGTTATGATGGAAATAAGGGAATATGACATTTTAGTAGTAATCGGTTGATGTTAAGCTATGTAATAACCGCAAATTGTAATAAAAGATAAAAAAAGTAATGTATAAAAGATGTGCAGATTGGGAGGGGACTTAAAATATATTTGCATTTAGAGATGTGTAGACTATTATTGGATAATATATGGAGGGAAGGAGAACATGGAACTGAAGCCACCAGGGATGTGAAAATGCCCACACTGGCTTGTTTTAAGTCTGTCAATTTTTGTTTTGTTTTCTATTACAATTATACTTTGGAAGACACATGATATTTAAGTTTAGCTCTTTTTGTATACCTGACATCCTTAGAGGCACAACTGAAGGCATAAATTCCTTCAAAAGTAACCAGTATCTAAAATGTACCAATACAGACCATATCCTACAGATGTGGTTTTACAATATCAATGGGGAAATATGTATATTTAGAATAAGGCTATATATCTTAATATCTGTTTTAAAGCTTTGCCATGAATTTTCTTAGAGTGTGCTCCAGACATGCCAAAAAAACAAAAATGCAGAAACTGGGCTTGTTTTTGGCTTAACTGGCTTGTGAGTTGCTAGCTGCCTGCAGAGCTGGGCCCTCAGTCACCAGCCACCACTCTCTGGCCACCCAGCTCTGAAGCAGCAGTGCAGAAGTAAGGATGGCATGGTATGGTATTTCCACCCTTACTTCTGTACTGCTGCTGGTGGGGTGCTGCCTTCAGAGCCAGGTGCCTGGCCAACAGCCGCTGCTCTCTAGCTGCCCAGCTCTGAAGTCAGCACAGAAGTAAGGGAGGCAATACCATGACCCCCCTCCCCAATAACCTTGTGACCCCCCAGCAACTCCTTTTTTGGGTCAGGACCTCCAATTTGAGAAATGCTGGTCTCCCCCATGAAATCTGTATTGTATAGGGTAAAAGCACACAAATGACCAGATTTCATTGGGAAGGAGGGAACCCAGATTTCATGGTCCATGACACATTTTTCATAGCCGTGAATTTGATAGGGCCCTACTTATATTAGCCTATTGCACTGTAAGGTGTCTCTCTCTCTCACTCTTTGCTTGAATAAATAGGCTTATCATGCAATTTATATGGGATAAAAAAACAGCTTTGCTTGTCACAGAAGACCCTAAAAAAATCCTGGCAACTGGATATGAGATTGCCAGATTTGTATCTATATTATCTAGCATTCCAAATGTGTTCTATTATAAGGTGATTCCCCTCCATTGATTCTGTATCTAGACCTGACTGGGTTGAGATTTAAAAAAAGTTTATCAATACCATTTGGTTCCCATTCTTCTTTATGCCTTAAGAGACTACCTACACCCTTAAGAAAAAATCCTATCTTTGCATCTACAAGGGGCATTCTGCAACGCGTTACGATTATTACTCCAGCATCTGATCTTACTAATTCTTTTCTCATACCACTATGGGATAACCCTGCCTCAGGATCAAGGCAAACTCCACACTTAAGATGATTTGGATTAAAAATGGATCAACAGAAAGTAAAGAAATACTACAAACTGATAGACTGGCCTCCTCCGATTACATGTGTATCAAATAACAGTTACGTCTGTTTCACAGTTCTTTCTTTCAGCATCTATGCTCAAGGATTCATGTAAGGATAGGGGACAATTGGTCTGTTTCAACTCTCATCGCTAGAAGAACATGTTAAGAAATATGGAAACAAAAGTCACTTTGTAGGATTTCCTAACAGTTAGCCTAATACTTTGTATTATCCTCTCAATCTCAAAGAAAAATGGGGGGGAGGGGGAATTTAGCCTTACTATATCAACGGAAACCTGGGAGGATAAGTGGCTTAATGTGAAAAATACTTCACGTGCTTTATCCTTATGATTCTTTCAGACCAAGATATTAAACTAGTACTACTGGACTCCAAAATGTTTGTTTAAGGCTAAATTGGATACACACCGTGAATGCTGGAGATGTAAACAGTCACATGCTAACCTTTCACACATCCTTGATACCTGTCAAAAAATGTATGTGTTCTGGAACACCATATTCATTCAGTAGTCTCTCAAAAGCTTTAAGTGTTGCTTAAAAAACTTTTTCACTAGTAGGGTGGTGAAGCACTGGAATGGGTTACCCAGGGAGGTGGTGGAATCTCCTTCCTTAGAGGTTTTTAAGGTCAGGCTTGACAAAGCCCTGGCTGGGCTGATCTAATTGGGTTTGGTCCTGCTTTGAGCAGGGGGTTGGACTAGATGACCTCCTGAGGTCCCTTCCAACCCTGAGATTCTATGATTCTATCTTTCCTTATCCAAGCCTGCATATTTTAGGGGTGCTCGATTAATTAGTATTATCAGTTAACATTAAGAAATGGATTAACTATTTCAGTAGCCAAAAGAGTTATTTGGAGAAAATGAAAATCTGCAACTCCTCTCTAATACACAGACTGGTTTAGTGAGCTCTCTACTACTGCAGTAATGGAAAAAATGACTTTTTCTAATAGAAATGCTTGGAAAAAATATGAGGCTGTCTGGTCACACATGAAACTATTGCATACTTTTCCAGTTTAGTATATATTAGTCCCCAATACTCATATGTTATGTTCTCACTTATTTATCTATTTAGTCACTTTAACAATTAATCCCCTGCATGACTTCTATGGGTTCAGGTTTTGTTTGTTTATTTGTTTGTTTTGTTTTCCCAGGTTGTGCAAATAATGTAAGTTGAATTTTGTTATTTATATGCTATTTCCATCTTGTGCAGATATTTATATATGTTTGGGTTTTATGTGTACATATTTTTATATAAAACAAAAATTAAGTTAAATCAAAAGATCTGTAGATTTTAAACCAGATTGGCCCAGTGCGAGCAGACAGGCCTGGTGACCCCGATTTGGTAAGTTTTGCTTTTTGATATGTGTGCTGTCATATCTTTAGTTAAGACAACCCGACTTAATAAACCAAGCTCAGCTGACTATTCAATGTCTTATTCATTGACATAACCTGAACATTTTGCAATAATCTATCTCCTCAGAAATACACATTTCTTTTGGAAGATAGCATAGTTTGACATTTCTAGAAATATTACCAGCACTGTATGAAAACATTAGAACTCTTATCTCGACACTACCATATAGCTCTGTCCAAGTCATACACATTCCAATTTCACTGCACTTCAGTACATCTCTCTATATTTTCTGTTTACAAGTACAAATACATAATCATTGTGCCACAACTTTCTAGAGGGTTTTTAATCAATCATTCGTTGAGTGACTTGGTAGAAATAACTGCAGAAGATTATGGAAGATACTAGAAAAACTGATTGAAAATTAAATCAAATTCTAATACTTGTATATGAAAGCAGAATTTCAGAAGAGAACACTAGCCAGAGTCAGAAATCTAGTGGCTGTGTTAGCAGGATTCAATTCCCAGATTTACTCCTTTAGTCCTTCTACTGGCAGGGTCTCAGAGCTCTCCTGGAGCACCGTGACCAGATCCTAGGGAAAGAAAGAAAGTGAAGGTGTTTTAGAGGACTGCATAAAGGAGGAAAAATGTAATTTGTGAATCCCATTTATACAAAAGTTTTAGAACTATAGGCCCCTGTCCACCCAAGCCTGGGATTCCTCAGATCTTAATTAGGGATATTCTTTCTCACCATATATGTATTAAAAAGTCTCATCACCATGGTTTCTGAGTACTTGGTCATATTACTTTTGGGTTAGGAAGAAAAGCTTATATTTCTCCATTATGCTGGAAAATAGTGACTTATAGAGAAAACACCACATTTGATTTAATCTTGTTTTCAGCATTTAGATCGGGGTGGGCAAACTTTTTGGCCTGAGGGCCACATCGGGGTTGCAAAATTGTATGGAGGGCCGGGTAGGGAAGGCTGTGCCTCCCCAAACAGCCTGGCCCCGCCCCCTATCTGCCCCCTCCCACTTCCCCCCTCAGAACCCCCAACCCATTCAACCCCCCCTCTCCTTGTCCCCTGACCGCTCCCTCCAGAGACCTCCCGCCAGACCCCACCCCTCCAACCAAGCCCCCTACTCCCTGACTGCCCTGACCCCTATCCACACCCCCACTCCCTGACAGACGCCCGGGAGTCCCACGCCCTATCCAACCCCCCTGCCCCTTATCTAAGCCCCCAGCCCCCTTACCCTATGCTGCTCAGAGCAGCACGTCTGGCAACCGCGCAGCTCGCCGGAGCGTGCAGCCCCGCCCCCTTACCAAGCCGCTCAGAGTGGGAGGAGCTCAGGCCCAGCTGGAGCCAACCACGCCGCTGAAGCGCTGCCCGGCAGGAGCAGCAGGCCAGAGCGCTACCCACGCGACACGCTGAGGCTCCGGGGAAGGTGGGGGAGGGGCCGGGGGAACCTCCCCAGCCGGCAGCCCAGGGGCCAGATAGGAGGGTCCCGCGGGTCAGATGTGGCCCACGGGCCATAGTTTGCCCACCCCTGATTTTGATTGTGTACTTGGATATATCCTGGTAAATGGCTGCCACAAAGGGCTTTCTAAGGTTGAGTGAGTAAGCACAGCATCAGCGCTGAGAAACATGACACACCTATAATTACCACATAGCCTGACATTAGTCGAGTCAAATACTATCGCATCAAAGCAAATTTGCCTTGATTTTCCATTCCTTGCTCTCACATCGCACATACTACTTCTTGACAAAAGCAATGTTGCTCTAAAATTAATCTATTTGTTCCCAGCATATGCTAGAGGGAGTATGGCCATTGGGAGATTAACACCACAGCCCTGGAAGCCTTGTTATTTGTATTTGTTTCCTCATTCACAGTATAGTGGGATGGGTATATAGTAAATTCTGCAGCAAGATCACTACTTAACACTGAAAATGCACCCAGCCGAGGGCTAAGGAGAGAACTTAAAAAGAATTTTAAATGTGAAAAAAGCAAAGCTAGTGAAAGCAAGTTCAGTAAACAGACATTTGAGTGTGGCGGAAAAGAGGAGCGAGGAATCTCTATTACATTAAAAACAAGTACTAAAATACATCATTAAACATTTTAAAAGGGGCAGCTGCTAGGCCTTCTGAAACATGGCACAAAACTCTCTCCAGGTTGGCTGTAGGAGTGTGGCCATGCAATCATTGCTGTTCATTATAATTACAAGTATTGGGAGAATCTTTAGTCTCTTTGTCTACACTGAATGGTTTAGTCGTAGGTGTAAAGCAAAATGTTATGCTGTAGGTGTAGAGCTGTGTAGTGACAGTTGGAACATACACAATAATACTATGTAGTTTTATTTTTATTCCCGTTTAATGGGGTTAGCATTTGGGACATTTTTATTTTCTCTGTTTATTAGGTTGTGTTTGTAAAAAGCTTTGCTCCCATCTCATCTTATTAGTTGTGAAAGCTTTTTCTATGCATAAACTACAGAATATGACATTCTTACAGTACATTAAAAATAGTAAGTGTTCTTTAAGGGAAAAATAGTCATGATTTATGAGGTTACTGATCTAGGAGTAAAAGAATAAGATTACTCCTTAGAGCACTGTCAATTTCCATACTGGGAACCAAACAAAGGCTTATGAAGACAGGATGTCAGGATATGTAGGGGAATTAGCACAGCCAGAGAGAATGCAACACTCTAGTAGAGCTCTCTGTGGGAGACAAATGGGAGAGGAAACTGTAATGGATGAATCAATAGAGAACATAAGAGCAGCCACACCAAAGGTCCATCTAGCCCAGTATCCCATCTTCCAATAGTGGCCAGTGCCAGGTGCCCCAGAGGGAATGAACAGAACAGGTAATCATCAAATGATCCATCCCTTGTCAGCTTCTGGCAAACAGAGGTTATGGACACCATCCCTGCCCAATAGGCTGACTCCTGTTCCCCATTAATGCACACAGCCTGCTCACCTGAATGCGTGGACTCTTTCCTTTGATCATTTGCCTCCCTTAGTCCATGAGGCTGCCCTGGGTTATGCCTTGGGTTATTAAACACACCACCCCGGGCAGTAGGAGTCCACGTACTTGTGAGCCCCCTTGCCCCTGCTGCGATACTGTCTGTCTTGGGCTCCCTTCCAGTCCATGGGCTCCCTTGGGGCTGCCCTGCCTGTGCCTGTCCCCTTTCCAGCAAAGGTATAGGCACCTGAGCAGCAACCAGCACACAGCCAGAAAGCAGCCCGGCTGGTACATGAAACAGTTCAATTTTCCTTGCCTTGCTCTGTCTCCCAACCCCCATGGACGTTCATTGTTTCAGACACCGACTCCCTTGCCTTGCTCCCTCCCCCTCCCAGGAGACGGCCTTGCTCCAAGTGAAATGAGAGGAGGGGCCAAGCCCATGCTGATGTTTATAACTCCCCATCCCTAGGTGGGGAGTCAAGTCATCCACCGCACTGACTGCTTTTCCAGCAGCTTTACGCCTCCCCTCATCCCACCAGCCAGAAAGCATTGGCCTGTTCTCCTGAACGGCCAGACAACACCCCCCACCTGCTTAAAGTGCAGGGTGGTGACTATGAGTTTTCCTTGTTATGTTGTACTTGCATATTCTGCATCCTTGCCAATTCCCTTTCCCCGATTGCAGCTTGCAGCCTGCCCACTGAAGAATTCCAATCTGATGCATGCACTTGCAGCATGGCTGGATCATGAAACAGTTACATTTTCCTTGCCTTGCTCTATTCCCCCCTCCCCCCAGTGCACGGTTGACTCCCTTGCCTTGAAAATGCTGATTGCTTTACCTCACTTGCAAATTCACCCTCCCTGGTTGCAGCTTCCAGCCTGCCTGCAGGTGGAAGTACCTGGGGCAGAGGAGCTAGTTCCCCTTCTTTCCACTATCCCCTTTCTGTGTAATTTGCCTGTTTCTGCCCTTCCCTGTCTCTGGGACAGGATGGGGGATAACAGCCCCCCTGTTTTCCTGAGCTTACCCTTTTCCGTGCCCCTGGAGCCATGCTGTTTCTAATGCTGTTTGCTGCTTTCCTGGAGCCATGCTTTCCTGGGGCCATGCTGCTTCCACCTGGTCCTGCAGCAAGCCTTAGAGCCCTAGCCTGTTCCTGTTCTGCCCAGCCTGTGGTGGCTTCCTCCCACTGGTTGGACATAGAAACTTGCCCCACCCAGGTTTCCTACCTTTATGCACATTCCGGGGGTGGGGGGGGGGGTCATTGCTGCAAAGCACCTTTTGCAGCAGTTTCTGACCTTCCTCCTCTCCCCCAGCCCCAACCACAAAGCAGAGCTACCTTTCTTTGGGTAAGCCCAGACAAATTCTGTCCCAGGTTTAGTTGTGGTGCAGTCAACTTCGCTTGCCAGAGTTTAGGCTCCTTTCTGTTTTCCTCACTAGGATTTAACTCCCACTTTTTAAAGGATGTCTTTTTGCCTCTCACTGCTTCTTTTACTTTGTTGTTTGACCAGGGTGTGGCACTTTTTTGGTTCTCTTACTATGTTTTTTAATTTGGGGTATACATTTAAGTTGAGCCTCTATTATGGTGTCTTTAAAAAGTTCACATGCAGCTTGCAGAGATTTCACTTTTTGTGCTGTACCTTTTAATTTCTGTTTAACTTCCTCATTTTTGTGTAGTCCCCTTTCTGAAATTAAATGCTACAGTGTTGGGCTGATGTGGTGTTTTCCCCGCCACAGGGATGTTGAATTTAATTATATTATGGTCACTATTACCAACCGGTCCAGCTATATTCACCTCTTGGACCAAGGCTGCTAAATGTGATAATGGAAAAAGAAAACAGCAACTGAATGAGTTGCTGCAGCTGGTAGAGAAACAGCCTTTAAACACAGTGGCTTTTACACAGCCATAATTCCATTAACTTGAACTGCATTACTCCTATCTTACACCACTGTTCCTGAGACCAGAATCAGGCAGATAAGGTTGAACAGTAGCAGGTCTGGAGTATCTTAGGGGAGTATAGCAAATGCAAGAATTGAAATCCAGGTCACTTTTATTTATTAACTTAAGTATGGAATTAGAAGTTAAGTTTTCAAACCTGCTGTCAAAATAACAGCCTACAGACTGGTCCCTCAATGCAATGAAATGCAAAAACTATTATTCTATTAAATACTGATTGTGAAAGAAAATAAAACATCTAGTAAACGTGAAAATCTTTGGTTTTCTGAAAAAAGCCAAAGCTCACTGGTGGCCTGAGGAGCAAAAATGTCAATCCCTTTGATAAGTGTATATATTACCTTCTTCCCAGATGATCAGTGGGGATGGCTGGGCCAGTCTAAATAAAGTAAGAGCTACCTGCAACCTTCACTCGTCCTTCTAATCCAACCTGCATGGATCCATTTTTGATATGTAATAAAGTTCAGAGGTTTTGGCTTCTCCCGCACCCCACCATTTGTACACCTCTCTGCACTTCTTGGGTTTGATTCTGATACTTCTTATATTTGTTGTAAATTTGTAGCAATTCCATTAGCGTTAGTAGAGTTATACCAATGTGAGTATAACCAATGTGAGATCACAAATCAAGTCCCTTGGTTTTAATCAGAACCTAAAACAAAAATACTGAAATATCACAAAAAAGCCTTTCTTCCAAGATTTCTAGCCTTACCCATAATAGAAAACACCCTGAAAAGCTCACAAGAAATTCTCACAGTATTTTCTTGTTTTGCAATGTAATAATATCTAAAGTCCTTTTGAGCTAACCACTGTGGGTCTGGATCTTCAAATATGTGTACACAAAAGCACATTCTCAAGCTCGAAAGCACACACACCTTGACATTTGCTTGAGCATATATCTGGGGAGTGCACACAAGCCTCGCCTTGCATGCTCCACGGGATTTTGATGAGTTTAAGTTAGGAGCATGCACTTTCAAAGATTTATAGTCTTTTACAGGACTTGGTTAGTCATGTTGTTTTACCAAAGGTTTTTCACAATCTTTGTACTCTAAATTGAGCACTGTATACCAGCTCATGAAGATTCCAGTGCAAATGGAAATACAAAATGAAATTCTGGAATTTTTAAAAGGGGCCTAAGGGATTTAGGAGAACAAATCCTATTGGGGAAAAAAACCCACCACCTTCTGGCTACATATATTACAAATCTTACAATGAGTGCTTGCGGGTTTTAGTAGTCATTTTGTGTAGGCCGGAATTTAAGGAATGAAACAGAGGTCAGAGAGAATAAAACAATAGATGAAAGCATTTATTGAAGCCCACATTTATTTCTAGACACACAGGGACAGACTGTGCCTGGTTGCTGCAAGAAACCTCCCTCTCCTTGGTGCCTCTGCACAGCAGTGGAGCACAACCAAAGTCCCCTGCTCCCTGGAGCACAAGACATCAGAAAGAGCACTCTAGGGAGCACAGGGACTGCAGGAGGAAGTGGGGCTCATGGCAGTGAAGTCGATGGGGATTTTGCCATTGACCTCCATGGGAGCATGACTGGACTAATATGTCACCTGTAACAGAAAAAAGGTAAAGAAACACTGAGGAGATACTAATTCATCACTCAAAAAAACATGCAACTTTGGGTGATGAGTAACTCTGGCTATTATCCAAGAACACTGGATTTTTCAACTACCTGAAAGGGGGTTCCAAAGAGGATGGATCTAGACTGTTCTCAGTGGTAGAAGATGACAGAACAAGGAGTAATGGTCTCAAGTTGCAGAGCGGGAGGTTTAGGTTGGATATTAGGAAAAACTTTTTCACTAGTAGGGTGATGAAGCACTGGAATGGGTTCCCTAGGGAGGTGGTGGAATCTCCTTCCTGAGAGGTTTTTAAGGTCAGGCTTGACAAAGCCCTGGCTGGGATGATTTAGTTGGGGTTGGTCCTGCTTTGAGCAGGGGGTTGGACTAGATGACCTCCTGAGGTCCCTTCCAACCCTGAGATTCTATGATTCTATGAACAGTACTCAACCCATGGGCTTAATCCATCAAAGCAGAAATACAATAGGTTAAGATCAGGCAGCTAAAATTACTCCACAAAGGAAACTCTTATCTTGAGTAACTGAAACTTCTCGAAACCACAAGAGCACAGTTTAAAAAAATTGAGTGATTACAATTAAATCCTCTTAAACATTTAAAGACTGAGACTCCAAGCACTGCCTCTCAGGTTATACAGCAGAACTATATTTACCATTGTATGTTTAGATATAGTTTTTTGCAGTGGCTAACCTGGGACCCATGACCTGATTCTGGAGAGGATATGAGACAAGTTTAATTTATATAATGTGTGCAAACTTGCTTTAATAGTTAAGTGTGAAGCCAATATATCTGAAATGCAAGTATGAGAACGTACAGTTTAAATATTAATATTAAGGTAGGCTTGGCAATTAGCTAAGGTCTATAGTATTAATAGTTATAAGGTTTAGCATAAGGGTATAAGAGTTATCATAAGCAGCAGGACCTAAAGTTATAAGATATAGAGCTTTTGTGAAAGAACAATCTATGCTTCAAATAACAGATTTCTAAGGGATTTTTAATATGTGTAAACTTGAGGTTAACCGCATTAATGTATTGGAAGCATTGGCAAATGCATTAACGCAGTATTGCTGTAAATAGCTTATGTCAGCAATCAGAAACCTAATTATGGGTACCCGGAAGGCCATATATAAATGAGGATCCAAGACCTAAGTAAATATAGTCACAGATATGTAAATGGAAAAGGGGGTGGGTATAAAACCTGATACTTGAATGTTTACAAGTGGGACATTGAGAGTGGCTAAGTAGATGGCAGCCCAAAATGTCATCTCCTCTCGTCAAATCTCCACTTACGTTTTCTTCTATCTGTGCTGTTGCCAGTCTCTATAATGTTGTAAGTATGTCAGCATTGGGGACTGTTCTATCCTGCACTGGTCATGAGGCTGTAAGTATGCATGATCCCAGGAGTCGTTCTGTTATACTTAGAGTGCACTCTGATTTTTCTATGATTTCAACTATATTTGTCTGTACCGAATAAAACTCAAAGTCTGTGTGTGCTTCATCGATATCATCTTCTTAATTAACTCAAAGTAGCTGCCTGAATAAAGAACCTGAATAAAGAATGTGACAGGTGTATTTGCCCCCCAAACAAATCCAAGGCTTCAGCAGAATGATATTTTTCCTCTCGGTAATTGAACCTGGGGGAAATGTAAAATAAAAGACAAGCAAACAAGTGAGTTTAAGCCACAGCTCCAGACCCTAAAGGAAATGCAGCCAGAATGGTCACCAGTCTGGAGGAACCAACAATGGAGGTAATGAAGATTAAAAAAATAAGCAAGCAATTGTTACCCATATGTTTAAGGCAACTGCATATGAATTTTACCTTCAGTGAGAAAGTATCCATACAAACACTTAGTTTTCAGTATGACACAAACATAACAGGTCCCACTCCATGCAGCTCTGGTTTGATATCTTGAATACTGTGTTCATTTCTGGGCATCTTATTACCAGAAGTATATTTTCAAACTACAGGGACGTCAGAGGAGTGCAACAAAAATCATTCAGAAGCTAGAGGAATTGATTAATGGCTTAATTTTCAAACCAAGCCACATTCTGGTGGGTGGAAGCTTGTGTGAGTGGTGAGCACAAAAGGATGCCCATGCTCTCCCACCCCATTGACTTAGAGGGACCTCTACCTCTAGAGACAAAGAGGTAGTTCACATTCTGGGTCCATTCACTGATTAGCCTCTCTACAGAAGTTGCCAACAAGTGTGATGGTTAGTGCTGACTGTGGTGGTATTTTTTCTGACTTCAAAGTGTGTGGATGAAGAAGCAATGTATGACATGTCCGCTGGAATTCTTTGAAACAATTTAAAATAGTTAAATTACTTTTTATTTCAGATTAACACAGTGTAGAGGATCTTAAATAAATCACAACCAATGGTATTACCATATCTCTGTATCTATCTTCCAAACATCCAGATCTGAATATATCTGAACCTGGTTCTAGATCTAATTTCACTGGTGATTCCCTTCTCTATAATGGTCCAAATTAAACTCTGTATCTAAACACCCCTCTAGGGCCCAGATCTGAGTTTTACAGTTTGAACTGGGTTCTAACAACTTTGTTTGCTATACAACTGTGTTTATATGTAGGGTGACCAGATGTCCCCATTTTATAGGGACAGTCCTGATTTTTGGATCTTTTTCTTATATAGGCTCCTATTACCCTCCCACCACCATCCCGATTTTTCACATTTGCTGTCTGGTCACCCTATTTATATGTCACAAGACAACCAGTATAGGTAATCTAGGGATTGTCCAGATGAAACAATTATTTCCTCATTGTGAACTACAGTGATACTGATAGTCTGATATTGCAACAAACCACATAGTGATGTTGGCTTTCTTACTCTGACTATATTTAAACTTCCCTGAGGTGGTTTGTTTAAATTATATTTTAAGGTCAAAGATCATTTAAAAAGAAAAAGGGGGATGTGTTACACTAGCTGTGAATCAGAGAACCTGTCACCCTGTAGTTAAAGGCAATTAAATAAGAGGGCTGTGATAATGATTCTGTTGTATCTAACACTGCAATTAACTTAGTATTGCTAATAATCCTTTATGTACCAACTCAAATATGTATGGTGCTTTATAGAGCATAGACTCATAGACTTTAAGGTCAGAAGGGACCATTATGATCATCTAGTCTGACCTCCTGCACAATGCAGGCGACAGAATCTCACCCACCCACTCCTGGAATAATCCTCTCACCTATGTCTCAGCTATTGAAGTCCTCAAATCATGGTTTAAAGACTTCAAGATGCAGAGAATCCTCCGGTAAGTGACCCGTGCCCCATGCTGTGGAGGAAGGCAAAAAACCTCCAGGCCCTCTGCCAATCTACCCTGGAGGAAAATTCCTTCCCGACCCCAAATATGGCGATCAGCTGAACCCCGAGCATGTGGGCAAGACTCACCAGCCAGACACCCAGGAAAAAGTTCTCTGTAGTAACTTCTAACATCCCATCATTGACCATTGGTCCTATTTACAAACTGATGGCAATTAATTGACCTTTGACTAAGGTTAATTGACCTTTGACATAGGATAACACATGCTTCATGCCCTGAACAGTTTATCATACAAGGGCCTGATCCAAAGACCATTAAAGTCAGAGTCTTTCTACTGACTTTAATGGGTTTTGAATCAGACCCTAACAGACAAGATCAGAGATAGGAAAGCAATGGCTTGGGAGGCATTAACAGGATTATTGGTGAAGAAAGAAAGGTTATTATTCAATTACCTATATTGGGGTTTCAGCAGCTTAGTGTGAAGGAAGATACAGCTGATTACGCAGTATAGTGTTCTGGAGATAATTAGCTTCTACATTAGTGCAAAAGACTAGCAAAATAGAAGATTCAAGACTTGCTCATTTGGTCCTGCAGACTGTATGCGCAAACACTTTGCTCCTTAACCTGTAATGCCCCATTGGTGACATAAGCATTGGAACTGGAAGCAGCCAAACTATGGTACATTTCTCCTTCTTAAATAGGGAGATGTGAAGGGTGAGAACAGGAGGAACCTCCTGGGAAGGGGAAAGGGATTAGCAGGAGACTCCTACTGGGAGTATGGGGATTGAAGAAACAGGTGCTCCTCCAAGCACTTCTCAAACTTCCCCTAGTCAACTGAAAAGACTTTTGGAAAGCAGCATTTCAGACAGATGGCTGTAGTCTGTGCAGGAAAAACTTGTCTGTTCTCACACAGCTGGCCATGTTATTTTTCCCCTGGAGCATTTAGTGCATTTTTGATGAAGCTTCGAGGAACCCACTTATTTTCTCCTCCCTCTAATCATGCTTGATGTTGAGATGCCCAGTAGCCACAATCTTTCTTCAATGATTTTTTCCCCTCAGATCCCTGGAGATGAGATGTACGTATATTTGAAGCAGTTAAGTGGTGTAACTAGTGTGTCTCACAGTGCCAGATTCAGCACTAAGTATCAGAGGGGTAGCCGTGTTGGTCTATATCCACAAAAACAACGAGGAGTCCGGTGGCACCTTAAATCTGTTAGTCTTTAAGGTGCCACCAGACTCCTCATTGTTGTTGTAGATTCAGCACTGAATAGGAGTGAGTCTAGGACAATCTAAAGGCATCCACGATAGTCTAGATCAGTGGTCCCCAAGCTTTCTACTACAATAGCATATTCACGTTCCCAGAAGAGTGTGGTGGGCGCCGGACAGCCAGCCGCTGAAATGCCGCCGAGAAGCGGTGTCATCGAGAAGCGGCGCTGCCGAAGCGGCGTCATCGAGAAGTGGAAGCGCTCCCTTGTCAGCAGGCAGGCACACATAAATACCCCGGTGGGCGCCATGGCACCCATGGGCAGCACGTTGGGGACCACTGGTCTAGATGGAGTCAAAAGCTAATGATAGGTTACAGTGTAGTAGCTGTGTTAGTCTGTGTCAGCAAAAAGAAAATAAGAAAGAAAGAAATACTTGTGGCACCTTAGAGACTAACAAATTTATTTCAGCATAAGCTTTAAGCTAATGTAACTTACGCCTTCTTCTGTCCTTCTCAATGAGCATGTCACAGCAGTTTAGGTTCCCCTACTTGCTCAGTGGGGCTACAAACAGAAGTAAGTGTTGCAAGTTAAGGTCCTATGTTGGAGCCCTGGCATAATGTAGATAGACACTACTCCAGCTTCTTAACACAGTTCTCTCAAAACCCTCAGCGCTGCTTACACTCTTGCTATTCCATTGACAGCCTCTGAAAAGGAGTTGTGGGAGCAAGCAACATAATTAGCTTTAAGAGAGAGCTGGACAAACTGTATGACAGGGTATGTCTGTGATGGTGGGGGACAGCATAGGTTCAGCAGCCCTGGGGCTCACTTCCAGTTTATGTCTTATATCCCTAAAATCTTATGCTTCAGAATTTCAGCAGGTCACCTGCAGGGTTCAGGTAAGGTCGTTCCCCGCAATGTGTGTATGTATATATCCTTCCTCTGAAGCATCAGGGAAGGCCACAGCTGGAGATGGGACATTGGACGGGGAGGGCCAGGGCTCTGAGGTGGAACTCAGCATTCTCTCAGTCAGGTACTTGGCCGGCTGATTCTTGCTCAGATGCTCAGGGTCTAACTGATCACGATATGTGGGGGTGGGAAGGAATATTCCCCCAGGTCATATTGGCAGTGACCTTAGTGTTTTTTCACCTTCCTCTGCAGCATAGGCAACACCTAGGAGGGGCAAGTGGGGTCAAGTTCCCACCCCCCAGATTTATGCTCATCCTCGGGAGGGAGAGGAGCTCTGGCCTTCTCCCACTGCACCTGCCCCCTGGCACACTCGGCTCTTGTCCCTGAAAACGAGGCCTGGGCGGGGAGCAGAAGGGGAGGGACTAGACACTTCTCATGCCAGCCGCTCCGGGTTGCTGCTCCATGCCTGTAAGACATGGGGAGGCGGTGGTAGCCATTTCTGGCTCGCTCGGCCCCTGTCACCAGCAGCCGGGAAGCAGAGGGGGTGAATTGCCACCACCTCCCCAGCCAGGCTCTGTCTCAGGCAGCTGCCACTCTGCACAGAGGCAGTGACCTGGAGTGGCTGGCATGAGAAGCCGCTCCATCTCAACCCTCTGCTCCAGGCCCAGCCTGGCTATCAAGGAGAACAGCTGAACATGGCGGTGGGGAGGCACAATGGGAAGACAGAGTCCCCCCGAACCTGCAGGTAACTCTAGTGAGGCGGGGAGAACGCAGCAATCCCCAGGTTGGGCACAGGGAGGGGGTTGCTGGGGAAGGTGCTGGGGCCAGAGGCATTGGCTCCCCGCTTCCTGCTCCTAGGGCCCCAGCGGCATTGGTGGTTGGAAATTCTTCCCCGAGGAGACATGTGGGGCGATAACATGTCCTCCTTTTTACATTGTTCCTCTCCCCCCCCCCCCGCCCACCTGCCCGCCCCCTGCCCCAGTATGCTCTGCAACATGTGAATATGAGTCACTTGTCAGGATTGTTTGGGTACATCTCACTTAATCATTCCCCTGCCATTGTGGTGGCTTTAGGGTTGGGTACACCTCGGTCCCTCCTAGTCTCTGGCTATGGCACATAATAGTCTAGATTCCTGGATGCTGTGATATTTTGGTCTAATTTTGGTTGTTGGTTTAGTGCGTGGATGCTGGGTGGGGTTGGTGGCTTGTCCTATATAGGAGGTCAGACTAGGCGCTTGAGTGGTGTACTCTGGCCTTAAACTCTATTATTCAAAGACAGTTAATAGTGAAGAGAGTATGAATCCTCAAATTTTGTAGCAGTTTTGCAGTGAGGACATAGATAATGAAGGTATGTGTATCTGTCCATCTGTGACACTTAGATAGCCTCACATCTATGAAACAAGTTGTCTCATTGGCAAACATGCTTTAATATAAATGAAAAAATAACTAAGTAAGAAAGCTACAGGCACCTGATGAGCAAATAGCAACACACAAACTATTTCTTATTTCATTTGAATGAACATTAACAGTTGAGACAAAATAAGATAATGACAAAAACCTGCCTTATACATTAAAGTGAATTTAGCTAGAATTTTATTATATAGGAGGTCAGCAGGATTCTATATCTGAATAATTCACAAGGATCCCTTTAATAGCAGGAGGTACACAGCTGTAGGCTAAGCAATTTATTCAGCCACTGTGCTAAAGAAGCAGTTTGGCAGCAGAGACCACTAGTTATTGAATAGCTGTTCCCAACAACAAAAACAGGACTTGAATATATCCAATACTTGGTCTTTTGCACAATGGATAATAATTGAGGAAAAGAAAAAAAACAGACAATTATGGTACAGTGAAAATGAATAGACGCAGAATAGTTCAGTGCCTACTGCTGTTGTAACTTATAAGGGTTCATGTGTCTGAAACATAACGAATGAATGCTTCACAAAAATCACCTTTCTGCTTTTTTACCAACTGCTCTAATGGCTCTTTTCATCATACTGGCAAATATTAAAAATGAAAGGTGGTTATGACTAAAAATGAAACTATATAGGACTCAAAAAATCAATGTTCTGTTTTCTTTTATCAAAGTGCTCTGAATGTGTATGTATTTGTTCCTTGTAGGTTTGCCCATCTGGCACAAAGAAAACATGATTATTGAAGAGATTCAAATTTTTTGCTTTTTCATTTTATTTTCTTATGTTTGCTATGTATGACTTCTAAAAAAACCCTCTCTTCTTAAGAAGAAAATATCTGGTCATTTTGTCTCCTTTACTTACAGAATTGCAGCTTTTAAACTTTCTACTAAGACAAAAAGGCAGATTCACCTGTGTGCTTCAGCCACTCACCTGAGAGTGCTTTGCATCACCAGTGTAAAGCAGCCAGCTGTACTGGTGAAGCTAGTGCAAACCTTTTCATTAAAAAAAATAAATAAATAAAAAAAATAGAACCACATTCTTCAAGAGGAGTGCCTTCAACTCCCATTGACTTTATCCTCCAGTCCTGCAAGGTACTGGGCATATTCAACTCCATTGTGGTCAAAGGAAGTTAAAATTCAGCACTTCACATATTGAGGGCCATAAATTCCAAGTCCTTAATGCACCTTATTCTTAATGATTAAATGAAAGTTAAGAGATTCACCTGCAGTAATTAGACCTGGATAGAAAGCTTCCAATGGAGGGTCAGTTTTGATAAATGCCAATTTGTTGAAATCAAAAATGTTCCACAGGAACATGTTGATTTCAACAAAACCTTCCATGGAAACCTGCCTACTTTCCTACTAGCTAGCCTGCCTGCCAACCTCATCGGCAGCCTGCCTGGGAGAACTGGGGCTCCCAAACTTCCTGGCAGTAATGCTTAGCAGGCTGCTGGAGAGCTCAGGTGGACTGCCATGGAGCCAGAGTTCCCAGGGCTTCCAAGCTCCCAGCTCCTCACCTGGTGGGCTGTTGTGGAACCAACACTCCCAGGACTCTTAGGGCTTCCCGGCTCCGTGGCAGCTTGCCTGGTGGACTAATGTGGAGCCAGGGCTCCCAGGGAACCTGGGGATCTTATTTTGGTTTTGGAAATGTTCCTGCTGCCAGAATATTATGGTGTTTCCACAACAAAACGTTGGGGAGTTTCACTTCTACAAAAAAAATCTGAGGCTTTGGCTTTTTGTCCCAGTTTGGGACTAAACATTTCCCCCCAAATCTCATAATTTTTCATGGAAGGGAAATTCAGTTTCTCCCCTGCTCTCTTGGTAATGCTCTGTTGAAAGGTGCAGCTCGGCCGATGACAGTAGAAGGGAGAGAGAAAACAAATCATAGGGTGCTGGCTATAAAATGGCACCATTGGTGTGGCCGCAGCTTTCCAAACCATCCACGAGAGCTGCACAGTTTAATTCATGCAGACTATTTACCTTTCAGGGTTCATCCTCCCATTTTACTTAAAGTTGTTTGTAAATTGTACTAAAATTGTTCAGCCAACTGAAAACAAAATGTGTGAAAACAATGGAATAAAAACAAAACACATCTTTGTAAATACAGTTAATTGCATTAGGCTATAGAATCAAGAGGCTTCATTGCATAGTATACATCAAGTACTCATAGGTATTCCTGGTGCCTGAACTTTGCCTCCATTCTTTTTAAAAACGTAACCCATTTTGCTAAGCAACTTGTTATGACAGGCAGTATGGAGTTAGGATCCCACTTCCTTTCCTACCCTTTTAGCAATTTGTTTTGACTTTTTCCTGTCTTAAAGTGACAAAGCCCATTCATTTCTTTATTAAGAAAAATTAACAGGTCCAGAGGATTTTCTGACTGCCACCTTCTGACAGATGTTCAGATGCTGTGATTTCAGATGTAAATTGGGATACCTATCACAGTACATATGATCATCATTCTAAGCACTCAGCAACTCCTCCGATTCTTGTTGACAGTGGGAGCTGGTAAAGATGCAGCTCCTCTGAAAAATCAGACTCGCTATTTAGGTGCCAAAATATGAACTTAAGAGCCTAATTGTAGGCATCTGCTTTTGAAAAGCTTGGCCCAGTGTTATATTCCTAGCACTGACAATGACAAGGTGAGTTGCCTTGGGCAAGTCACAACACTGCTGTGTGTTAGATTCTCCTATGTAAATCAGGGATAATGATATTCATGCACCTGTATGAAGTGCTTTGAGATGCACAGATGAAAGTATGTATTACTGTGTTTGTGTTACTCTGTAATGTCTAGACAGGTTTCCACGCGAAAACTCAAAATTTCCAAATATATACTGTCCAAATATTTCCCAACCTTTATAATAAAACGAATAGGGTACTATGCAGTTTATTGTGTGGGTCTCTGTTGGATGAGATCTTTGAACACCAAGAAGTCTTATATGCCCAGGTTGGCACTTTTATAAAAGCAAGGTGTTGTCCCATTGCCTCTGCCCAAAATTCTCTTCCCCTTACTATTGTAGTTAGTAGCTTCCCCTTATTCCACAAGCTGAGCTTCAGTGACAAAAGATAGATCATTTGTGAAGTGCTCTAGGAAGATCCAGGAGGAAAGATGTTTTATATATAAATTCAAAATATCTTTATTCAAATAGAGATCACAACCCAAAAAATCTTGCAGCAGATATTGTTAACTAAGGTGGGCCCCAAGAACCAGGATTGTGGCCCTCCAACCTACAGATCCATCATGGAGTGTTTGCCACATTATTCCCAGATTCTCCCCTAGCACCATGGCTTAGGGTATGTCTACACTACAAAATTATGTTGACCTAAGTTACAGTGGCATACAGCTGAAAGCCAGTAACCATCAATGTAAGCAACACAGTGTCTACACTGACACTGTCAACAATTGGTCCTGCCATGAGGGCAGGGGGCTGGACTCGATGACCTCTCGAGGTCCCTTCCAGCCCTAGAATTTATGAATCTAACTACGTTGACATTGACTGTACGCCTCTCTTGGAGGTGGAGATGTTAAGTCAGCATATTGGGGCAGTTGCGTCAGCAGGAGCAAAGTTTTAGTTAAACACAGTTAGGTGGATGCAAGGCATCTTACATTGACCTAACTCTCTACTGTAGACCAGGTCTTATTCATGGGCCAGGCTGCCATTGGCTTGCCATCCACATACTACCACTTCTCTCTAAAGAGTGGACAGTACAGAGCTTGAGTTAATGTTGAAATTGCCAATGCAATTTCCAATGTAAATGCCATGGAGTTGGCTGGGGATGATGCTTTGTTCCACCCCATATTCCTGCCAGCTAATTCCTTTTATCCCAAAACATCAACCATACAATGTTTGTGTAGAATGGTATATGTAGAGGATTGAAGGAAGGTGGAAACAATGCTGATTTGACTGTATTTTTGGCATTTACCAGTCAGTTTTATACTTCTGTACCTAAACTAGAGGGATAATATAGCCTTAATCTGAGGGAAAAGAAACAGACAATTTCCCACATCAGTGGCTTTGGCATTGCTACTCACACTCTATTCTTCCATTTCAGAATTCCTGGTACCATCAGGTCTTCACTAAACAGTACGAAATCAAATTATTCTGAATCATAGAAAAACAAAGTCATACATAAAATGGCTGATGTATTATTCATTTAATCCTTTACATGCAGTATGACTGTGATAGCCTCTTACTAACAAAGCACCAGAAAAAAAAAAAAACCCACCCCATAGGACATTAACAACTGCTCTGCTAAATAAATAAAATAAATAAAAACAGAGAGTGGTGACTGACCTCTGAGTTTAAAACATAACCCTACCCATGCAGTCTCTCAGAATAAATTTAAATCACAATCCAATGGCACATAATGTACAAATAATTGTTCAGTAATGATCAGCCTATTACATCTCAAGTTAAATAGAAATTGTGATGATGCTGACCATTCTGGCTGAGGTATAACAACTTAGTAGTAGTGGTGTGGTCTATTATATACAGTAGCTGTTAATTTACAAAAAACATGCTGCGATTTTTTTAATGCATTTTATTGGCTGATCCTGCAATTTTGCTACATTAAAATGAGTCTGAGACATAGTGCACTGGTAAAAAGAGGAGAAAATATGAATTGTAAGTACTTGAAAGCTACAGTATGCTTCATGTGAAATGTTTCCATTTCTCCTGCAGTAAAACTCCTAATGGAAAAATTCCTAATATTTTGATTTACCACAGGCAGTTGTCTGGGGGTTATTTGTTTTCTAATTTTCTTTAGCATGTAGTTGCTAACAGCCTTTCAAGTCTATGTTAAAAGCATATTTTGGAAGCTGTAATATAATGCATTAGAGTCATTTGCTTGAAAATAAATGTTTTATATTTACTTTATCTAATTTTATATTGGAAACCACTTCATGTTTACTTTACATGGACAAGAGAATTAATAAAATACCACCTTTGGAAAAAACTGTTTGCAGTGTAGTTATAGCTGAGTTGGTCTAGTACATTAGAGAGACAAGATGGGTGAGGTAATCTCTTTTACAGGACCAACTTCTGTAGGTGAAGAAGTCAAGTTTTCGAGCTATACAGAGCTCTTGTTCAAGTCACTTGCGTGGCTCCATTCATTTCTATCAGGTCTTAAACAATTGGTTTTTTTACCACAAGGTGGGTAATGAAGGAGTCAGTTTTGTCACCCCAACTATTTAATACCAAGCTATTAAGAGAATAAGGAGGAAACAGGGATTGATGTGTATGCAGGACATTGATGACACCCACCTCTGCATTTCCTGGCTATGAACTACTCAGTCTTTATGGAACAGGGTACAGGGTTTGGGTCATGTGGCTGAGGCTCAACCCAGACAAGAACAAAATGATGTTAGGGTGTGGCAAGCACAAAAATTGGTTAAGGTGCTATCTACCACTTGCAGTTCAGATTCATAATCTTGGAGTTGTGTTAGATTTTGTCTGCTCTTGGAAGCTTCTAAAGTAGCAACTAACCAAACACCCCTCCACCCAACCCCAGAAAACCCTTCTCATTGTTTGATCTTCATTACAAGAGCACTTTTCTACCATCATCCATGCCTTAGAATCATAGCGTTAGAAGGGACCACAAGGGTCATCTAGTCCAGGGGTTCTCCACCTTACTTTGAGCTCCCCACAAAATGCTATGAAAAAACATAGCCCACATGTGCCACAACAACTGTTTTTCTGCATATAAAAGCCAGGGCCAGCATTAGGGGGTAGCAAGCAGGGCAATTGTCTGGGGCCCCACAAAGCTAAATTAATCAGGCTTCTGCCCCGGGTGGCGGGGCTCTGACTTCAGCCCTGCACAGCGGGACTTCAGCTTTCTGCCCTGGGCCCCTGAGAGTCAAATTGCTGGCCCTGCTTGGCAGACCCCCTAATTTCTGGAGATAACTCTTGATTTAGATTGCTTCCTTCTAGTGCACCCTGGGGCACTACCCACCAGGGAAGAGAAAACAGGAGGAAGGGCCAAAACCCTGTCCCACCCCATAATCCCTGTTAATAGAGTTGGCCATCTGTGAAGAGGGGATCATGCTGAGTCATCCCAAAAAGATGGCACGGCATGAATTATTTGTATTATAATGAATGTCCTAAATGAGAGCTGCAATCCCTCCTGATGCTTCCCATTGAGCCTGTGCAGCTCCTCACAACCCCAGCGTAGCAGTCTGCCATACTGAAACTTGTATGAAATGTTATACAGGCGTGGTTGATGTTTGTATCCTCCAGAAATTCTGGCACCCCAGCAGAGTGCACAAAAACAAGGCAGCTTTCACCATCTCTGGCTGCAGATGATTCGCAACTACCCGCAGGTTGGCCTAAAGATACGGGGCGGGATGCTGGTCTTAGTGCACTGCTTTAAACTATCACTGTAGAATACTTCAGTGTTTTCTGTAAGGGCTGAACAGGCTGACAAACTGAAACAATAAAATCCCTATCCTAGACTCCTATATTTAATGAATCCCAGTGGGTCTAAGTCAGAGACTTTGACAAATAGGTTTGAGGCTAAGTGAGTCTCAGTAGGTAAGTCTATGTTGGTGTAACATGCACATTGGACTAGGAGGGAAGGGGGTTCAAAAGGTATGTTCTAGTAATTCAGACTCACTTCTGGCTTTGCACGTCTGTCTCTGACTGCTGTGGAGGCACGGAGGCAAATAATCAGTGCTCTGACCTGATATGAACATCCCTTCCCACTCCCCCATCCCCAGAGAAATACATATCTAATAGCTTTTCACTACTGAACATACCCACTGCACAACTGTAGTGTACCTGAATTTTAATCTTGAACTATAAGATAGTGACAGGATTGTACTTATTTCTACTTGGATTATGCTTTATCAAATAAATAAAGTGCTATATAAAAGCTGAAAAGTTAGAAAAGTGTTATGAGTTTTTCCCCATAATATAGTAACGTATCTACATAGCCCTACTTTCTCATGTCAGCACCTGCTCTTTACACTAAGCCAATCCCTGTAGTGATAGATAAAGAATGTTCTGTTTTACTTTAGAAATCCTTCACTGGTTTTTATGACTTTTGTTTACTTTTCCCCTGAAGTATGAATGCAAGATGTATTTTCATACAGAGGCTCACTGGTGGATTTTACCTAGTAGGAACAATTTCATTTTCTTTAATGTGTAATTCTGATTTACAGTCAATCAGTGGAGAGATTATTTTCTTACCTACCTTTGGTCCCTTGTGAAACAATATAATTAGAGATGTATTGTTAAAATGTAAATAGGTTGACAGTCAAACATTTGGCATGCATTATTTATGAAAGCATCTATTATTGGGTCTTAAAATGACTTTTCATATAAAAAGGACAAAATACTGCCCTCAGTTGCACTGATGCAACCCTGTTGACTTCAGTGCAGTTTTCAATAGTGTAACTGAGGGCAAAGTTTGTCTCGAATTTTAAAAGCATTTAAGCAATCCATATTTAATAGCATTTGAGGCCAATGTCTGAGAACAATTACTGTAGTTCAAATTAGAAGGAATTTCATGGAATTCAGTGGAGTTACTCTTGATTTACTCCAGTGTAATTGCAAGAAGAGTATGACCCAGAACAAGCACAAAGGATATGACTCATGTTGAAGTGAGATAGTTTCTGAATAGATCCTGATGCAGATACAAAACAGCATTTTCTGAAAAACAAATGGTTAATAGCCTGATCTTGCAATCCTTATTCCGACAAGGCTCCTTGTCTTATTCCATATCCACCTGCACAGATCATATTTCACATACACCTATGCATTGAAAAAAGAAACCACTCAGGTTTCTTACACACAACAGTACAGAAACAATGGGATACTGAGAACTTATTAATGAACAAGAATTTCCAGTCATTTTACATATGCATGCATATGCTTTGCCAGTGGGACATTGGGTGATCATTTAACTTTTTTATTAAATCAGTGGGAATGCTCAGAGGTATATTTTTAAAATCCATTTACCTCTACCAGACGAAAACAGATTTTCTACCAGATTCCAAAAGGCATGCCTATGTCCTAAGGTCCATCATGACTGATCCAAAAGTCAGTGAAGCCAATGGAAATACTTTAATGGACTGTGGATTGGACCTTATATCCTTGTCAATTTTCAAGTTTCTAGTATCCCTTGCTGAGGCACAAGAGCTGATTAAAAAAAGATCACAAAAAAGTACTCTATACTAAAAAATGGCTGAGTTCTGAACCATCTTTACTGAAATTTTCACCCCCAAAATTGCTCCTGGGCTGAGAACAAATATGGAATATTTCAGCCTGTGAGGTAAAAGTTTGACAAGATTTGACAAATCTGAAAAAGGTCTCTGGAATGGAGATTCTTTTGCAAACTCAACTGTAGGTGCATCTTTAGGCTCCTCCTATAACATAGCAGTTATGCAGATGTTTTATTTACTTTGACGTTAACAGTGATTATTCCTTCCTATCTGTAAAGTTTTGAACAGCCACATATTCTAGTCAATATTAAGAAGTCTTTCAGTTTCTACAATTAAAAAAAATTAAGTAAGGATTTGATGGGAAGGGTGCTTTAATGATCTCTTTAATGATAAGAAAGATCATGTGAAACCTGTGGTACATTTGAGAATTAAATCACCTTTAAAAGTTCAGTGGATTATTTAAAACCAGTCTCCAGTAGCAGACTGAGCAATTGTGCAAATATTTCTTCAGTGAATGGGGCCCATTGTATATCTTGTTATTGCAGATTTCACTCACACTTTGGGTACGTCTACATTGCAGTAAGACACCCATGGCTAGCCCATGTTAGTTGACACAAATGTGGGACTCGGGCTGTGGAACTGTTAAATTGCAGTCAGGCTTGGGCAGAAGCCTGGGCTCTGGGACCCTCCTCACTCATGGGGGCCAAGCTTGACCATCTAGACTGCAATTTTATAGCTTCACAGCCCAAGCCCCATCGTCCTGAATTAGCTGACACGGGCCAGCCACGGATGTTTTATTACAGTGCAGACATACCTTTTGTCTCACAAATTACCTAGGTTGCCATTTTTTAAAAAAAAGTGTTTAATAAAAGTAGAAATTTATACAAATATTGATTCTGATTTGCCACTAATCAGTGGGACAAGACAGAACTGTAAAACATGGGGATACTGTTCTATCAGCATTGGATACCTATCTTACAAAGAACATTTTTATTTTTAAGCTTTTCAAAGTGTTTTTTGTCTGAGGGAAATGATTAATTTGATTTTAAAATAAGGGACTAATATTAGTAAAGTATTGTGCAAGGAGTCTCTTTGCATGCTTCTCCATTAAGCTCTGCCAATACATCTTAGTCCTGACCTACAATGTTTTGCTTTTCCAGTTATTTTTATTCATTAATTATGCTTTTCAGATGTTTCTATTATTGTAGTTATAGGCCTTTCTGGATCATAGATTTTTCTGAAACTGCAGAAAGGCTTTGCAATATGCAGAAAATTCATGTAACATCAGGCATACACATTCTTGAAGAATCTGTTAATCTACTTTTTAATCACCATTGCTGTTTACTATATTATTTTACATCACAATTTTGCTCAATGCTTTACAGGTGGATTAAAAAAAGCAAGTTCCCTTCTCAAAGGGCTGCGAGTCTGAACAGACAGAGTAGCCAAAAGATGGGATGGAATGAAACAAAGTGTGTTTTTCTAGGTTTACTTCAATATTTATTATTTACTAAATATTTCCTTGAGGTTAAGGCTTTTATGGCAGTAGAAAAAATGGGCTCTTATACGGATAAAGAGAACAACAGTTTCTAATAGCAACCATTGGCCAAAAGAAGGGGTGTGGCATGGAAAAAAGCAGGAGATCGTTTTTATCATGTATCTGTCTTGTGATCAGTGAAGTGACATATCCGTCTTGTGATCAGTGCCAGGGAAGGAAGGATTCAATCGATTTATGGACCTTTCATTTTGTAAATGTGTGCTTTGGGGCATATATTCCAAAGTGGTGCTCCAGTAGTTTATTCTAGAGTGAAACATTGCTCTGGATCTAGGAACCTGAGCTCAAATCCAGCATTTCATTTTTAAATACAAAAAAGTAGAAGAAAGAAGCTTGTAGGTTGTAGAGCAGAGTGGCTAGAGAGACTCTACTCTGACTACTCCTCCATAGTATCGCCTAAAGGTAGTTCTGTGACACAGCTGTTCTTATTAATGATATTTCCGGTTTTGCTTTGGAATAGTTCTATTGTGTTATTCTATACCACTGAAACATAAAATTACCCTACCAAGTTCCTTCCTTCATTCACGGAGCACTTATGTTGCCTTCACATTGGCATGTCCCAATCCTTTATGCTATGTTTGTAATGCTTTGTGGTACATTGAGTGAGACAACACAGGGGGTAAGGAATGAGGAACAGCACCGGAAGGTATAGAGACATGCATTAACTGTGTTTTAGTCACAATTAATGTAGAATAGAGCAAGTCATTTATTTCATAGTCCTACTGCCTGGGACCAAAATTGCTCAGAAAACTGCCAAAAATGCAAAGAACTATCCTCAGGGCATCATGTAAATTAAAAACCACAAGTAATGAAAACTGGCATGATATAAATTGCATCATAAAGCTAGCTCAAACCTAACCAGAAAATGGCCTTTGAGAAATACACCAAGGGGGATGGTTGATTTGTTGTAAACAAGAAAATTAGCATATCAAAAAAGTGCTTCAGATTACTTACAGCATAGGTGAGGCTTTCAAGCAGGTGCTTAACACCCGAGAATGAAATAGAAAGGGAGAGTTCTCAGCTACACAAGCACATGAAAGTATGCCTCACACCCAAGAATAATATTTTTGTTCTGTGCAGAGTAAAAAGATAACGGGAGTATTATCTGCATGTTAGATGTAGATGTAATTGGAAAATAACCTTTGGACGAAAAGAGCAATAATTCAATGAATAAGGTTTTTCACTTCTTAAAAAAAAGAAAGAAAAGAAAAGAAAAGAAATGGAGATATGCCAGTCTCCTAGAACTGGAATGACCTTTAAAGGTCATTGAGTCCAGTCCCCTGCCTTCACTAGCAGGACCAAGTACTGTCCCCTGACTTTTTTTTTTGCCCCAGATCCCTAAATGGCCCCCTCAAGGACTGAACTCACAACCCTGGGTTTAGCAGGCCAATGCTCAAACCACTGAGCTATCCCTCCCCTCAAGAGGAGGGGTAGCAACTTAGGGCTAGTCTACACTTACCAGCTCTGTCGGACGCGTCGGATCGATCTTCTCGGTTCGATTTATCGCGTCTTGTCTAGACACGATAAATCGAACCAGGAAGTGCTCCCCTGTCGACGCTGGTAATCCTGCTCCACGAACGGAGCAGGCAGAGTCGACGGGGGAGCTTGCGCGCCGCGGTGTGGACCAGGGGTGAGTACTTTGAAGTTCGAAATAAGATACTTCGACTTCAGCTACGTTATTTACGTAGCTGAAGTCGCGTATCTTACTTCGAACTTCGGGGCTAGTGTAGACCAGCCCTTAGTCTATAGCCTATAGCAACTTCCACCCAACAATGAGGAACTGGGAGTGGAACCACCTGTCACTCATTTAAGAGTGAGTTACAAGATCATTACAGTTAGAAGGACTTTAAGTGAGTCACTTAATCCGCCCCCCTTACACTGTGGCAGGATTCATTTATTTATCACTGTGGGCTAGATTTTCTAGAATGTGCTCAGCACCCACTATTAGGGACGGGTTTTCAAAGGAGCTCAGCTCCCGTTTGAGAAGCACCTAAATAAGCTAGCCAAAGTTCTTAAACGTGGTCAGTGCCCACTGCACTCAATTCGAGTTGCTAGTTGTGGAGCCCTTTTTGAAAAATGTAGCCATAAAACATCTTGAATATCTTTCATGTTAATGATTCCACAGCCCTTCACAGGCACTCATTCCGTTACCAGTTATATACAATGCTTTTCCTAATATTTAATCAACATTTATCTCACTGCAGCTTAAATTCATGTGCTTGCTGATTAGTGAGAATAAATGGATCACTTTCCTCTTTATAACATCCTTTTATGTAGTTATAAATTAATATTAACGTCTCTTCCAGGGATGGATTAAGTCTGATGAGGGGCCCAGGGCATAGTTTTGAGTGCCCATCTTTGCATATTCAATTCCTTCAATTTACTGTTTACTACCACCCATGCCTGATGCAAACAATCTATTGTTAAATTACCTTGGTTATTTCAGTACCAGTTTTTAAATGTGATACACCAATTGTAAAGCTGAATGAAAGTTAAAATGAACACACCCATTTTAATTTTGGCACATAACTGGTAGTAACACACATAAGGATGCTTATAGCTTTAATTACCTGTAGCAGTGGAATTCAGTTACATTTTCTGGCAAACTGAATGAGGCAATGTCCAAATCTTGGTGGGCCAAATGGTACTCTAAGGCCAAAGGGCTCTTCAGGTGTTTACTCTCCCAGGGGGTCACAATCTTTCAAGAGTGATGTGCCAGCTTGTATTTGTTAAACTCAAAATAAAAGGTTAAGAATGCCAATAGACAATATTCCAGCAAAATCTTGTGAACAAATAATTATACAAATACACTGTAATGCTATTAGAACAGCATGCTATTAATATTCTATTGGAACTACTAAATTCAAATTGGAAGATAAACTCATGAGAAATGAATGGACATCTAATTTTCCTTTCTTACTGTTTGAAATGATGACACTCATTCACAGTCTTCCCCCCCTCCCCTGAACAGCACTGTGCAGCACATAGTCAAGTTAACAAATGAAAGAACATCAATTGCTGATCGCTTTACGTTGCATAAGTCTGTGATTAAGCACCTGATTAAAAGTGTATCACTGCACGTTGAAACATTAACAGTTCAGCTCCAATGTATTTAAATGTAACCAAAAAGTTTCTAAATTAAATGCAAGGCATGACAGTAAACGGAGAAAATAAATTGAAGTGCATCTGCCCTTCCCCCCTCAATTCCGACACCCAGCGTGCATCAGTTCTGACCTCTAGGTCCACACCCCTACCCAGCTCCCCTGCCTCACCTCTGCTTTTACTGGGGTTCTACTCTCTCCTCTCTGAGGCTGGGGGGGGGTGGGGGAAGAGGGGGTTGCAGCAGGGTCCCACCCCTACCCACCTCCCCCTTCCAGGTGCAGGGCATCTCTTTCCAAGGCCAGGTGTTACAGGCAGGAAGGGCCATCCATGCTCACAGGAGGTGAAGGTGGAAGAGGTAGTGGAACTGCCCTGAGCTGCAGGGCTTTTTCTGCTTCCTATTCCCCTCTTATGAGCAGGGACAGCTCTTCTCCCTTCTCTTCCAGCGAGACTTGGCTAGGCTCCTGAGGAGTGGGGGAGAGAGAATCGCTGAGCTCTGATTGGCTGCTGCTTCTCGGGAGGACCAGCAGAGTGGTGGGCCAAAGGGAAGGTCCTCACCAGGCTATGGCCACCAATTGAACAATGCAGTAAACAATATATAGGGTCCTACCAAATTCATGGTCCATTTTGTTCAATTTTACCGTCATGGGATTTTAAAAATTGCAAATATCATGATTTCAGCTATTTAAATCAGAAATGTCATGGTGTTGTAATTCTAGGGGTCCTGACCCCAAAAAAGGAGTAGTGGGGCATTTGCAAGGTTATTGTGGGGGGGGGATTGCAGTAGTGGTACCCTTACTTCTGCGCTGCTGCTGGAGGCGGTGCTGCCTTCAGAGCTGGATGCCTGGCCAACAGCCACCACTCTGGCCACACAGCTCTGAAGGCAACACAGAAGTAAGGGTGGCAATACTATGACACCCCACCCCAAATAACCTTGTGACCCACCTGCAACTCCCTTTTGAGTCCTGACCCCCAATTTTAGTAATGCTGGTCTCCCCTGTGAAATCTGTATAGTATAGGGTAAAAGCACAAAAAGAGACTAGATTTTACGGTCCATGATGTCTTCAATCTTCTCCAGAATAATCAGGCACAGCTGTCTTAATTTTTCTCTTATTTCCCATTTTTTTCCAATGTGTCCCTCTCCTCTGAATCTGTGCCATATATGAAGTATATTAACCAAATATGAACTCACTACCCAGCTGAGCTCTAAGCAATGCCAAACGGAGTGTAATTGGGCAAGATCAACACCTCTTGAGTTAAACTCCCTTCTCATGGCTTCTTGGGGAGAAAATCTCCATAAGGGTTCTCTCTCTGAGATTTCCTCAGATAGTCCTGCTGGGGGGAAGAGGAGGTTCACAAAGCTGCCAACAATAAAAGTAGAACTATCCTCAGGGTATCATCTAAAATTAAAAAGCTAAAGGATACGATAGCTTTGTGGGAACTTAGGTTTCGGGGAAACCTATCATACCCTGGAACAACTGAAGGAGGCCAGGGCTATCTTCAGGGAGACTTGGCTCCCCTGCATCCCCAGAAGTTCTAGCTTCCTGGCAGTGTGGCTCTGTACCTAACTCTAAAAGCCCCCGCTTCACAATACCATGCTGGCACGTTATTCCAGAAGTATCATTTTCAGAGAGCAATAATTCCAGAAATTAACATTCACAATTCTGTGCCTGAAATGACATGGCAATATCTCCATGGGTAACCAACAACAGAGAAAGATATCTAGGAGGGGGGTTTGCTTCTTCAGATGTCAGAAAATCATTCACCTTTCTCCCTCTGAGTTCTTCAGGAAACAGACTTGAGGCCAGATCTTCAGCCAGTGCAAACTGGAGTAGTTCAGTTAATTGGTGTAGCTCCTTTGAAGTTAACACCAGCTGAGGATCTGATCCATTGTTTGCAGTTCATGTTCAGACGCAACTCTGTCAATCCTGCCAACACCCTGCGGGTTCCAATCCTGACCCCCACTGATGCTCCGTCTTCAGCACCCCAGCCAGCGTCCCCAGGGCCACAGCACATAAGGGGGGGAGGACCAACCACCAACTGAGGGAAGTGCGACCGCCGCCTTGAGGACCAACCAACAGGCCAACGCCACCAAAAGAACCAGCCCCATCTCCAGAATCCCTACGCTAGACCCTGCCATGAGGGGGATCACCGCCATTTCACAAGTCAGCAGCCTCACCAGACGCCTCATAGAAACCATCCGGCACAACACGGATACAAGACGAGGCAGCGCTCCCCCACAGGTAACCTCATACCGCCCTGCCATAGGAGCAACCAGCACCGCCCCCCACAGGCCGCCCGGCGAGATCCAGCTGATGAAGGAGCCTCCCGCAGCCCCCAAATCCCACGGCCGGACCCTACCCCTGGGAGATCCAACACCTCCTCCAGGGTTGCCCAGCGAAACCCTGACTGCCAACTGTCCCATGCCCCACCGGGGACCCCCCAGCTGGATATCGCCCACAGGAGAACTAGTACTGTCCCCAGTGCTTCCAGACATGACCGCGTCCCCCCAAAGCCCAGCACTGGTGCCTCCAGAACCCCCGTCCCTCCCAGAAGAGGCAACACTGCCTTGGCAACACCGAGAGCTGCCTCCCCTCACCACACCAGGACCCCCGCCTCAAGATCTGCCTGAACACCACTCCCCCCTTGGAGAGACAACAAGGCCACAGACCATTCCCGCAGCACCTGAACCTATGGAGACAGCGCGGCAGGAGGAGCGACGGCTGCAAGTGAGGGTCACAGTATGTTGCACATAAAGGTTGTGTTTTGTATTGCAAAGTCATCTTGACACATTGGTTTCTGACTGTAGACAAAAAGTTGAAAACCAAAAAAGTTCTGATATGAAGCTATATGGGCTTCATAATTTTTTACCCTTTCTTTGTACTAGGTTGTGCCTAATAGCTTCACACTGCTTCCAGTGTGGGTCTGTGGCTATCTGCTGGAAGTACATTGCCTCTGGAAATATATGGGAAGCACACCATCTCTTGGGATTATGCAGTATGCATTTCCTTCAAGGACTGCTCATGGCCCTATCTTCTCCCCCACTCCCTCTGGTCTTTCACCAGAATTGTCACTAGCATTGTTTGGACTCAGAATTTCAGAAAGTGCAGGGACTCCAATTGTTTTTGGTTCCTGCATTGATGGAACATAATGGGGAGAAAACTATTAATTCACCACTGGTACATCCAGGACAGTCATTATCTGGCCCTTAATGAAGTACTGTGTCTCTCCCATACAAGTCATTCAACTTCTTTACCAACTCAATCTGCAATTTAATTGGAGAGGGTCACTTTTCAGTAGAGAAATGAAATGGTTTTGGAAAGCTCCCTATTCCTTTATTACATCTTTGAAATGCAAAATTCAAATATCATCAGAACCATTTGCTATCAGCAAATCACTGACTAAATGTGAGACAGATAATTATTGCTTTAAAAAATTGAGACTGAGCCTTTATCTTAAATTGCCTTTAAAAAGAAGAACAGCTATTTTTAATGTAACTGGGTAAAACTTTCAAGTGGGTAATATTCTACCACTCTTACTCATTCTGAAAAACACCTTCTTCCTCATGTAAAGCCAGTGGAGTTACTGGTAGCAAAGATGCCAGAATTGGCCAGTAAGACATAAACCCAGTTACTTTTCCATGTACTTCTTGCTTTATTTGTAGTTTTTCTTGATATGTTTGTTAATTTATTATATTGTAGTTGGCTGCTTCCTAACTGATCATCTCATATTGGATCCTGCGGCAAAGTCATACTGCTGAATTTTTGATAGCACTTTGTCTCTGGCAACAGCCTGATGTAATAAACGGGGGATTATGGCTCCACAGCAGGAGCAAATGGGAAACTGAGCTGTGAGGGAGCATGGACATACAAATAGCTGAAATAATGACAAAGGGATATACAAAAATGACTGGCTGACTAAACTGCTTTTTAAAATGTCCTCTGGATTCAGACCTGATTCTGTTTGGAGGTCTGCTTAAAGTGGCAATTAATTGTCAGTAATGGAAGAGAGGAGCTGTATTAATTATTTTTATTTGAGTTGTTAGAGATTACCAGCTTGATGTTCTATTAAAGGTTTATTTTAATAGCCTGCTCATAACTATAAATATGAAACTTAAATCAAGAGAACTTCCTACAGTGAAATATTCTCTTTGGAGTGTCCTTCAGCCCTCTTGTGATGCAGCCAAGTTAGTTGTGTTGTAATATTTGTTGCATGCATTTTAACAAATACATTCACCATGAGCAGAATCATTGCAGTTAAATATCAAATAAACTAAAGTGATGAAATACTTTCAGGCAGTCGTTCTCAACTTATTTATTATTGTGGGCTGCATATGGACCCACAATGTGTTGCCTGGGCCACAGGGGCCAGGTGGCAGGGCAGTGGCAGACTAGACCCCAATCCTGGACCACGCAGGGCCGGCCAGCAGCCCCGGTCCTCCGATCCCATGAGGCCAGCTGGCAGCCTTAACCTGGACTCCCATCACACGGGACGGCAGCCCTGACCGGACTCTGACCCTGCCACACTGGGCAGCCGGGACTTCACCATGCTAGGCAGCTGGGAACCCGGACCCCACCACCTGGGCCGGCCTTTAGCATACAGCTGAACTGGGCCACAACTGTGTGCTAACTGGGCTGCATGCAACCCACAGGTTGAGAACTGCTGCTTTAGGGTTGATCCATGAAAATGATTTCTGTCTCCGTTAATAGGAGTTATACATGTTCATCAAGAAAAGAATGTATCCTTTGAAGTCCTGCAGACAGGTATGAGTATTTGAGGGCTGAGGGGAGGGGCTATTTATTGCATCTTTCCCAGATAACTACAGTGACACTTCATTTCCTTCATGTAAACTCAACAGAAGTGAAAACACAGTGTGGAAGACTGATCAGACCCCCTTAAAGACTTTAATCTTATTTCACACACTGCATGGGAAGTCTTGTTTATAAGTGGTGTTTTGAACTTTACATCAATCTTTCCACCCAGTCTTCCTAGCTGGCTCCCACCCTTGCAGCAGGGGCGCGTGAGGTGGGGGGGGGGGGGTGGGAAGAGGCGGGTCTTATTCCTGTCCCTGCTGAGGCTTTCCCCGCAGTAGGCTTCTGCTCCCTGTAGGTCTCTGCCAGGCCTTCTGCCTAGGAGCTCTGGAAAGTTACTCAGCCTAGGCCTTCTCACTGACTCTTGCCTATATCTCTTCTTCCCTCTCTTTAATGGAGCACTCACTTCCAGCTCTGCTTTCCCAGGACTCTTGCCTAAATGACCCACAGGCTGTCCATAAATCTCCTGGCTGGCCAGGTCCCCACTCACATGGTCCCTATCACATGACCCATATACTCCCATTCCTTCCACCTGGGTAGGTGGGCTATACCTGTCAGACTAGGCCAGTGGTTCTCAACCAGGGGTCCAGGGCCCCCTGAGGGGCCAAGAGCAGGTTTCAAGGAGTCCACTGACCATGACTGTTATTAGACTTGCTAAGGCCCAGGGCAGAAAGCCAATGCCCAGCCATGTGGGACTGCAGCCCAGGGCCCTGAGCCCCACCACCTGCAGCTGAAGCCAAAGCCTAAGCAACTTAGCTTTGCAGTGCCCCCTGTGGCATGGAGCCCCAGGCAATTGCCCTGCTTGCTACCCCCTAACTCCAGCCCTGGCTTTTATATGCAGAAAAACAGTTGTGGCACAGCTGGGCCACAGAGTTTTTAATAACGTGCTGGGGGGGGGGGGGCTTAGAAAGAAAAAGGTTGAGAACCCCAGGGCTGAATCCTGGCCCCCTCAAAGGGCCAGCTCACCCTATGACAAGAAGCAAGAACATAACTTCTAGATGAAGCACTTGGGCTTAGTAGATAGGGCTCTAGAGACTCTAGAGAATTGTGACATATTCCTGACTAGGCCACTAACTTCCTGAGTGACCTTGAGCAAGTCACTTCACCTCTCTTGCCCCATCTGTGAAATGGGCATAATAGTATTCCTTGGCACAGTGCTGTGATATCAAAAGATAAAGGGATTATTAGTTCATTATTTCCCAAACTGGGAAGGCCAGGGTGATCAGGCAAAGTATAAATAATTCCATATATTTTAAAGGATAAAAAAGACACACCATGTAATGGTGTTCACCTTTAAGGCCACCACATAGTTGTCACCTGATAATTCCAGCTAAAAGTTTAATGCAGAGGGCAGGATGGAAAGTTATTAAGAACCATGTTTATGATAGCAGTGCCTATGGACCAAACAAGAATGATGCCCAATGTGCTAGACACTGTACAAACACAGAGCAATAGCCAGACAGCTCTTTGGGGCAGGAACTATCTGAAGAGAATATAGACACAATAGGGGAAGAGGTATAAACACACAAGCAGAGGGAACAATGAGATGGCGGCACACTTAGTTCCATGATTTTGTTGTGGGGGTGTAGTTAGGAGGGGATAAGTGAAATGGAAAGAAAAGTGAGGGGTGAGGGGGACAGGGCAGAGGAGAGAATGGCCAAGTGGGGGGTGAAGCTGAGAAGAAGATACTATGAGGGAGAGGGAGGATTGGAGCGAACCGCCAACCAGCACAGGGCAGAGAAAGTCAGGACTTTCCAACGTGTTGACTGAAATGTCTGAAGGTTCCTGCTTTGGTTGCTTCCCTTCCTCCTGGCTGGAGTCTCTGGCTGGCTCCTTGTTGCAAGCTGGAGGGGGTGGCAGAGGAGAAGAGCCACCACTTGCATCCTAGTGTCCTTCCAGAGGCTACATCTGCACTACGAGCTACGGGCGATTCTCCTGCCCATGCACACATACTTACACAATTTTCACCCTGCTTGCGGGAGTATAAATAGCAGTGTAGCCACAGTAGCAGGAGCAGGGGCACAGCTGAGCCGTGCTGAGTACAAATCCATCTAAAACCAGTGGGGACCTATCCGGAATGGCACAGCTGTGTTGCCACTGCCGATGATGTGCTACCCTGGCTACGCTGCTATTTATCCTGGTGCTACCTCGATGGGAACTAGTGCAAATGTGTACATGAGCAGGGGAATTACACCCCTAGCTCTTAGCATAGATGTAGCCAGAGTGTGTGGGAGTTCCCCCTGCACAGTTCTGGATCCAGGGGGGATAAGTGGCCCCAGCTGGGCTGCATTTTACCCCCTCCCTTCAGTGCTGCTTCTGTTCCTGCTTTGGCTGCTTCTGTTCCTATAGTATTTGTGTTAACATAATAGCTTTGATTTGGCATAGTATGTGTAATAGAAAAAGGTGATATTTTCCAAACAGACCCAGGGAATTCTTAACAGTGGAAGTATCACCATGAAAAAAATGTTTGGTTGTGAGGGTGTTTGAACATTGGGTAATATCACTAAATAAGAAAACAGAGGGCTGGGTAAATCAAGCTTTGTTTTAATTAGAATTGTTGAAAATAAAAGCATGTGTGCCCTGAAATTCTAGCTACTGTGGTTATATGCACTTAGAACTTTTAATGTTAGGTATTCCTGTAAATTCTTCAAAAATGGCTGCTGGGGTATAGAAACACAGTCTGGCTAATTAATGGAACACTTATTTTGGGTTTAGAGGACAACTGCTGAGTGGATTTGAATCTATAGGAGATGAATTCAAGTAATACATGTTATTGTATTCTGGCACACATTCCGGAGGGTTGTGCAAAGTAGAAAACATTGCAGGTTGCAATTTTTCCAGCCAATGTGCTTATTTTAGTGGCAGCTCATAAAGTTGCTATAATTCAGGTTGTCTGAGCAAATGTAGTTTTTATGCTTTGTTCATGGAATATATTTCCTTAATGCTACATTTTGATTTGTGTCATGGCCATGTGTCTTAAACAGCTCCCAACATTTCACTCCAGAAGTAACTGTATTTTAATCATGAATTGATCCCTGTGGAACACTGTCATCCTCCTGAAAGGTGCCATATGCCCTCAATGTCTATTCAAGAAGTAGGATTGGGGCCATAGTTTATATCAGTTTGCATCTAAAAGTACTTTAGGGTCTTTCATGATAACAGTTATTCTTTAGTTATTACATTATCTCTAAAGTAAGTGTCCAAGAACATTATCATCCCTCAGATAGAGGTTATTTTGCACTTGGAATGAAATTCAATTTGACCACATTTCTGTAGCACCAAAGACAAGGATTATAATAATGCCAAAGGAATCTGATAGGGTGACAAAAGGAGAAATACAATCTAGGGCAAAGACTCAGAACTCAAACAAAAAAAAAAAAAAAAAAAACCAAGCAAAAGAACCCCTCTTCCCACACATATTTTATATGATACTCTTTGCGAGCACAGTGGAAGTAATTCGCTCTTCCAATTTACAATAGAACCTCAGAGTTACAAACTGACTGGTCAACCACACACCTCATTTCAGGCAGCAGCACAGGCAAAAAAAAATACAATACAGTGCTGTATTAAATGTAAACTACTAAAAATAAAGGGAAAGTTTAAAACACATTTGATAAAGGTAAAGAAACTCTATGCTTGTTTCATTTAAATTAAGATGGTTAAAAGCAGCATTTTTCTTCTGCATAATAAAGTTTCAGAGCTGTATAAAGTCAATGCTCAGTTGTAAACTTTTGAAAGAAGAACCATAACGTTTTGTTCAGAGTTACAAACATTTCAGAGTTATGAACAACCTCCATTCCCAAGGTGTTGGTAACTGAGGTTCTACTGTAACATACAGACACCCAGGACATTGTTGTAGAGGTCTCAGCAGTTTAAGGGTTAACAGTTCAACTTTATCTGCTCTCCTGAATAAGGCTATCAAGAAGACAAATTGGAGTTCTCAAAGTTTGGATTGAATATCTAACTAAAACTGTAGGAGCTCACTTTATAATGATTGCTCATCTAGTAGAAATGAAAAGCAATAATAGTGTTCTCTCAATTTATTGTACTACACTATGACTTTATAGTCAAAATGTGTACTTATCTCTGGGTGGATTACAGAGTGGTGCTTTAGGAGTATACATAATTAAGCAAACATTCTAGGCCAGGACTGAGCAAACCATTGTCACTGATTGCTCATTTTCTGAGTTAGCTGCTGTACCACTATTCTCAGCAGCAATCAGACAGGTATATATTTTACCTCCCTCACCACTGTGTTTGTTTTTTAAAGCTTGCAAGAATTTGTAGTTTGAATTAGGTATATAAATCAGGAATCTAATCATTGGAGTGGATCAGAAAATGAGGATTGAAAAATATGAGACGTTCCACAGAACGTTGAATTTTCTGAAAAAATTGAACACTGAAATATTTCTCCTGAAGACTGAAATAATTTTGCTTCTGAAATGCTACCACAGTACTCCAATTTTCTTACTAGGCCAGGCTCCCTGGCCAGACTACATTTTCCATGAGGCACCATGTTCTCCTCTCTTAGGGAGGAGAGGCTGTGCATCAGAGCAGTCACATGGCTTTGATGCATCATGGGAACCAGCTAAGGAACCCAGCCCATAAAAGACAATGGGAGTATTAGGCACCTGAACCTCGACTCCCATGAGCAGGGGTTCTCAAACTTGGGGTTGGGACCCCTCAAGGGGTCATGAGGTTCTTAACCAGTAAGTGTGATCCATGATAGCAGCATGCTGGTATATTGGCTCAGTGCAACCAAAAAGACGATTCAGTCATAAGGAATGCTTCCTGCAGTATCTGTGTTTTCCCCGAAGGTGTTCCATCCACATACTGATGAGAACAGATTTACTTAGCCTTTCAGATGCAAAGAGATCAGAGCCTGAGGTGGTCTGGCCTCTAATCTGTTCAGACCAACCTGATTCACAAGAAACAGGGCCACAAATCGCCAAGCTCTTTCAAAGCAGCAAAATGCCCTTGAGAAATACAGTATTCAGGAAACACATCTTCCTCAGGCATCCAATCAAGATATACTGATGAACATGACCACCACATTTTGAAACACCAACCAAACCACTGGCCGATTTATTTAAACTGTATTATGGGTATTCGATCAAGAGAAGCAGTGACATTACAGTAGGAATCGTTAGTCACAAGACAGAGATTGCAAATAGCCAACAAATAGCCAAATGGGCCAAAAGAAATCTGATGAGGTTCAACAAGGACAAGTGCAGAGTCCTGCACTTAGGACAGAAGAATCCCATGCACTGCTACAGACTAGGGACAGAGTGGCTAGACAGCAGTTCTGCAGAAAAAGACCTATGGGTTACAGTGGACGAGAAGCTGGATACGAGTCAACAGTGTGCCCTTGTTGCCAAGAAGGCTAACAGTATTTTGGGCTGTATAAGTAGAAGCATTGCCATCAGATCGAGGGATGTGATCATTCCCCTCTATTTGGCATTGGTAAGGCCTCATCTGGACTACTGTGTCCAGTTTTGGGCCCAACATTACAAGAAGATGTGGAAAAATTGGAGAGTCCAGCGGAGGGCAACAAAAATGATTGGAGCACATGACTTACGAGGAGAGGCTGAGGGAATTTAGTCTGCAGAAGAGAAGAATGAGGGGGGATTTGATAGCTGCTTTCAACTACCTAAAGGGGGTTCCAAGGAGGATGGAGCTTGGCAGTTCAGTGGTACCAGATGACAGAATAAGGAGTAATGGTCTCAAGTTGCAGTGCGGGAGGTTTAGGTTGGATATTAGGAAAAACTTTCACTAGGAGGGTGGTGAAGCATTGGAATGGGTTACCTAGGGAGGTGGTAGAATCTCTATTCTTAGAGGTTTTTAAGGCCCGGCTTGACAAAGCCCTGGCTGGGATGATTTAGTTGGGGATTGGTCGTGCTTTGAGCAGGGGGTTAGACTAGATAACCTCCTGAGGTCCCTTCCAACCCTGATATTCTATGATTCTAAACACACTAATTAAAAAAGGAGAAAAAACAGCTCGAGGGGGAAATAGTGGGCCTGACTCTTCTCACATCACTGTAATTCCATTGACCTTAATGGAGTTACCATTGATTTATTCCCAGTTTAAGTTGGAGGAGAATCAGCCCCAGTGAATAGCCATGAAAATAAGCTGAGAGAAAAACAGGAGGAAAGGGGGAGGGGGGGAGAAATAGTTAAAAAAGGAACTACTGTACCACTCATTCTGTGCAATTTGGAATTGAAATAAATAAAGCTGAGCTTTACTATAACATAGAATATTAAAGACAGCAACCGAAATCCTGCAAATAGAGCAATTTTTAAAATGCATTGCAGTATTAACTCACTTAAAATATTTACAACTGGACTTTGTTTGCTTAAGATGGGATGATTGACAGATAAAGCACTTCTACAGAAAACCTTTATGATGAATACATCGTACGACAATAGAGAACACCTAGTTTGTTCATATTGCTTCCTTATTGTACATCAACATATGAATAAGATCATTTGAAGGCTAGGCTATCTCCTCTATTCAGAATGGCGTAATAATAATTGAATCAGTCATTTTGTGATGCAGTGGGATAGACTGGATGATACTCAAACTCCCTCAGTTAATCGGCCTATAGGAATCAGTCATTTTAACAACAAATTATTAGTATTCAATAATAGAGGAAGAGAAATGAAAATCTAATAAGCAATATGAGCAGATTCTCTCTTCTGCTCCAGCCCCTTTGCCCACTCTTGTGGTGCAAAGGAGCTCGAAAGCCAGTTGATATTCCCAACTAAGGATAGCCTCAAAATGACAGAGTTAATTTGACTGGTTCTTAGCCACCCCTTCTGCAGGCCACATTCTGAGAGGTGGGAGCCAGGGGATGTAGCCAAAGCGCTATCATGTGCCAGAAATAAGCAGCAGGCAGAGTTCCCTTTGGAGGCAATAGCCCATTGACATACATTAGAGCAATTCTTAGGCCAGTTCCATGCCGACTCCCAGGCTGCTCTAACATACGTGGGGTCAGTATAGAGTGATCAATCTGTTTCTCTTACTATTAAAAAACCCTATGATTAAAAAATGGCTGATGTAGTAATAAATTAGTTTATTATTTTAATCACATCAGCCACACCACCAGGGGCTCATTCACATCTGCCAATGTGATATATGCCATCATGTGCCAGCAATGACTGTCTGCCATGCACATTGGACAAACTGGACAGTCTACGCAAAAGAATAAAATGAACACAAATCTGACATCAGGAATCAGAACATTCAAAAACCAGTAGGAGAACACTTCAACCTCTCTGGTCACTCAGTAACAGACCTAAAAGCGGCAATTCTTCAACAAATTTTTTTCAAAAACAGACTCCAACGAGAAACTGCTGAACTGGAATTAATTTGCAAACTGGATACTATTAAATTAGGCTTGAATAAAGACTGGGAGTGGCTGGGTCATTACACAAACTGAAGTTTCCCCCTACTGTTACTCACACCTTCTTGTCAACTGTTTGTAATGGGCCATCCTGATTATCGCTACAAAAAAGTTTTTTTTCCTCCTGCTTATAATAGCCCACCTTAATTGATCAGTCTCTTAGAGTTGGTATGGCAACCCCCATCTTTTCATGTACGCTGTATATTTTTCCTACTGTATGTTCCACTCTATGCATCGGATGAAGCGGGCTTTAGCCCACGAAAGCTTATGCCCAAATAAATGTGTTAGTCTCTAAAGTGCCACAAGTACTCCTCGTTCTTCTTACAAATATTAGAGGGGAAGAACGGAAACAAGCTTCACCAAAATAGAAGTCTCAGAGCCTCAAAATTTCTTCCATCCTGCTGGAACAGATTGCCTTTCCCAGGACTTCACCTTGCAGAGTAGGTGGCATTAGAAGGCTCTGGGGTGATACTTTTGTACATGATACAAAACTTCCTGCAGTATTAATTTAATGAAAGGGAACGCTTTAAACAGCTGAGGGCCAGAAGCTCAGCTGATGTAAACTTGCAATGCTCCAGTGATTCCAGTGGAACTGTGCTGATTTACATCAGCTAAACATCTCAGTTGTTATTCAGAAGAAAATTATATTGTAATAATCACATTTTTTTTGAGAAATGGATTATTGAAAACACTAACAAATAAAACACCCAGTACAGAATGAATATGCTGCTAAAACACCCAGAATTGTTACAGACTGAGTAGAATATGAAAAAGCAGGTTGATATTATGAAGTAACTATTTATGATGTACCTTGAGGCATTTTAAGTGCCTCTGCAATGGCTAAATGAACTAATTTTCAAGTTTTATGCATAGCATTTGGATTTGTTATTTTTAATAGATCTAAATGATTGCTCCAGAAACCCCAGGAATAAGGTTCCTCTCACAGATGACCTATGAATAAGTGAAAAGCTTCATTAACTGAGCGTCAGGCCTTAATGCAACTTCTCTTTTCAGAGTGATTTGTGAAAAAGTTCCCACTTTTGATTTCCCTTATGATGCATTAGGAAGAACACTAATACCCAGAGGGTGGGATAAAGACAGCTGTTCTGACATTTAAACTGGCAGTACATTGAAATGGGACTATACCACCCTGGGGCAATATGAAATGTGCTTGTCCACATGAAGTACAGCCTTTTGTATTGTTATGTACTGTCTCTGAAGTGACTGGTACAGCTTAACTGCTTACCTATTAAATGAATGCGATTGCCTGTGGCATTATATGCACTGTAGGCCTAGTCTACACTGCCACTTTACAACGCTGAAACTCTCTCGCTCAGGGGTGCGAAAAGATGCAAGTTTCAGCGCTGTAAAGTGGCAGTGTAGACAGTGCACCAGCACTAGAAGCCGCGCTCCCAGCGCTGGTAGCTACTCCCCTCATGGAGGTGGAGTTTTTACAGCGACTGATTTTTTCCCCCCGCAACTACACAGCAATGATAACATTGGTAGTGAAGACATACCCTAAGATGCACTGGAAGACACAAATAAAAGGAAAGACCAAACAAAACTGAAGACTATGGGCATATACACAATGTCTTAATTTCCTTTAGTTTATTGCTCACTCAACAGTCATGAGTATGTCTGTTGGGTGCTTATGTGCCATTTATAATCGTAGAAACAACAAGATAGAGTATTTCACAAATTCAAGTTGTCGTACCACAATAATATATAGATACTGAAGTAAACTGCGCTTTCTGTAGAGTATATATTTAAGTACTTATTTACTTTAATTTTTAATAGGTCAGTACAAAGAGCGGTTATTCCAAGCCCTGGCCACCCTTCTAATATTTAGTATGGTTGTGAAGAGACCTGTACTCTAAGTTCTCCAAGGCAACAAAAGTTCAGCTTAACTTGTTACATAAAATTGTTTATAAAAAGTCAGCAAAAGTTGGAGACAAATAGACCAGTGAAGACTGGATCGTTTAAGGTAAAGAACTGTGCTAAGGGGTTGTCAAGGCTCCTAGTAAAGTCACAGGTTGGCATGACAACGAGCTGAAAGTCTAGAAATGGGAGGCAATGTTATAGCTGAAATCAGTGAAATGTGTTTTGATTGATTATAATGGGATAAGGCTGCCACCCTTGCTTGGACATTGTTTATCGGGGATGGTGGGGAGGTGCATCACAAAATGCGAGTGAGTGTGGAATGCATGAACTGGAAGAAGCCAGCTTTACTCTCATTGCTGCCACCCCTACCATCTCCTGGGCCCCAAGATTCACCATGACATCAGGCCTTTGTCATTCTGATCCTGAAAGACAGCCTGACCAGGCCAGGCCAGAGAGAATGAACCCAAGGACACCACCACCTCCACCAGCTTTGACTAAATCCTGACCACCACCTGGGATCTGAGACTTAGGCTCCTGCTGTTGCCCCCCCCCCCCATCCCATGTCTCATTTTCCTTCCCCAGCTGGTTTCTTTTCTTTCCTCTCTTTTTGTTTTCTGTCTAAAGCTGGCCCAGACAACTCCTTATTTTGCAACCCTGCTGTGAGCTTGTAACCAGAGAGGCAGCTAAAAGCAATTCCTTAAGAAGCCTAACACTGGTACAAGTTTGCCAGGTCTTGATCAGACTGTGCACTGGGTCCGTTTCTCCAGTAATGAGGTTCCAAGTTAAAAGTCAGCACTAGAGACAGAAGCTGCATTTTCTCTTTGCCATTCTGTTCTCTGTGTGTGGTTATTTTGTCTTCAAAGAAACGGGATTATACCCCAGTAACAACAACAAACAACAACAACAACAGCTCCAGATTATTTAAATGGACAGTCAGTACCATCTTTAATATCATCTAAAAGACTGCCAAACAGGGATTTCTCCTAGAAGAAACTATATAGAGTGAAAGGGAATAAGGGATAGTTAGAATAAAAGCTTTAGTTAATACTTTACATTTCAAATGCTTTATTGTGGTCCCCCCACACACTTTTTCTGTGTAAAGGTTAGAAAGATTTTTTTAAATAAGAGTAAGACAACGTTAGCTTGACATGAAACCTCAGATCACATTTAACTGTTTAATGTTGTAACAGCGAACAAGGATTTTATCAAAATCTTACCCGCTTTTCAAACACAACAGAACACAAGCAACAATTACACTGAACGTCTAAAACTAACCACAGACTACCAGTTTTTACTTTTTCTTTTTTTTTTTTAAGATCATTGTGAAGGAGCAGAGAGACTACAGCCAAGCACAGCAGGGGTTCAAGGGTTCAGCTACCCCCACCTCATTATACCTGCAGCCAATGCCAGGCCTGGCAGGGGGAGAAAAGAAGGGAGCCTGCCTTAGTCAGGGGCAGATTGGTGAAGAGGTAGGTGCTCTCTGTATGCCTGCCTGAAGGCGCAGACCTGCAACCTGCCTGCCAACGCAGCCACTAGCTGCAAGTAAGTCTTCCCCAGACAAGGGGAACCTACAGAGAAGCCTCAACTGTGGGGCAACTGGACTAGTGGGGCCATGCCCCAAACTAAAAGGGCTTGCATAGGGAGCAGGCCAGGAAAACAGGCCCTGAACCATCCCTCTCACGGCTGGGAGAAAGATCCACCTCCCTTGTTTAGGGGCTGAGCAACACAGGACCCTGGGCCAGGACCTGAAGGAGAAGGAGGGGTCAGGTCCTCCTAACCAACAATCTAGTCACTAGGCTGCCTGGACACTAGGGCCCTATCACAATCATTAACAGCAGATTTTATAAACCATTTTCTTCACCCCACATTTAACATCCAGGAGTATCTATACAACACATTAATAAATCTTTGGTTTATTATTTTCCCTGGAGAGGTCTATTGTGTGGAGGAGGCAGTTTTTGTGAAAATAATATACTACACAGTGAAAGAATAGCTACTGTATGCTTAAAAGAAGTGTGGGAATTATTGCTGTTGCCTTAGGGCCAATCTAAAATGGCCTAGAAATCAATAGTTCTGTCCTTTTTTGTAGATATGTTATAGTTAGTCATGGAAAGCGTTTTGTTTCTGGTGAAGTGCACGGTTCTTAGAAAGCCACCCAATATCTCGGATGACAGTAAAGTACACGTTGCAGTCTCCTACCTTGTCATCAGAGCATGTAGAAGGTTCAGTCACTGGCTGGTGTGCTCTTCTGTCTCTGTCACCCCCCTTGCCAGCAGCTACTCAGTGGTCACATAGGTGTAGGGTGACCAGACAGCAAATGTGAAAAATCAGGACAGGGGGTGGGAGGTAATAGGACCCTATATGAGAAAAAGGCCCAAAAATCAGGACTGTCCCTATAAAATCGGGACATCTGGTCACCCTACATAGGTGTGTTCCTTCTTGTGATTCAGCCCTCCAGGCAGGATGCTTACATTCTACTCTGATCTGGGGATAACAAAGTCCAAATAAAAACAAAGTCTTAGTGACCATGTACAAGGCCTTCTGAGTTCTATAGTTCTATAGTTCTATACTGCTAAGGCTTATACTGCTCCTCCTGCTCTGGGGTGGTCAGGGAATCCAGGTCTACCCTTTCCTCTTAGTTCCAACCCAGGGCCCTTATGATAAACTATTAGGGTCTGTTTCTTATTATCCCTTGTAGGTTCCCTGGGCTACTTCCTACCATTGCAAGTGCTTGTTGGGGAGCTTCACTCTCCAGTCCTCTTCTTGGAGCTTTGTCTCTCTATACAACTTTCTCCTAGTTTGTTGCTAAGCATGCCCTCCCACATCAGGGCCAATCCCAGGCTACAAACACCCTACTTCAGCTTTCAATGCTTTACTATTGGCTCTGCTATCACTCCTTTATAGAAGCCACCCAGTATCTGATTCTCCCCAGCTGGATCTCATCCTTAATTACCTGTTTCCCCAACCCAGGTGCCACGGAATGGGCTAATTGAACTCTCCTTCACCCTGTCACTGTCTGTGTGGGTTCATACTCCCCACGGAATGGGCTAATTGAACTCTCCTTCACCCTGTCACTGTCTGTGTGGGTTCATACTCCCCATCACACAGTGGACAGCTTTTCTTTGTTCTCTTTTCACCCAGAGATGTGGGGTACATTTACATCGCAAATGAAAGTGTGATTGCAGCATGGGTAGGCATTGTTATGCTGGCTTTAAGATAGAGCCAGTAGCATAGCCAGGAGGGGAGCAGGGGGAGTGGCCGCTCCCCCTGTGAGAAGAAGCGGCGCTAAAGCGCCGCCCGAGCCTCGGGCTCGGGGGTGCTTTAAAAGGCCCGCGGCTCCTGCCACTGCGGGAGCCACGGGCCCTTTAAAGCGCCACCCCCAGCCCCACTGCCGGACCCGGGCGGGGGGCGCTTTAAAAGGCCCGCGGCTCCTGCCGCTGCGGGGAGCTGCGGGCCTTTTAAAGTACCCCCCAGCCCCGCTGCCGGAGCCGGGCTTGGGCGGGGATTTAAAAGGCCCAGGGGCTCTGCAGCAGCTGGAGCCCTGGGCCCTTTAAAGTGCCGCCGGGGTGAGTACAGGGGGAGCCGGGAGGCGCCTTTTTATAGCGCCGCTCCCCCTGTGCTCTAAACCTGGCTACGCCACTGGATAGAGCTGAGAAAATAATTTTTTCTGTTCAACGGCTGGACTGAACCACCCCTCCCCCCCACAAAAATAAATACAAATCAGCTAGTTTTGAACTCAGACTGAATGTTTTTGTCTTTCTCGCTGAAACACAAAATTAAAAAAAATTGTTCGGGTTGAATTAAACATTTTGAAACGAATGACATTTCATGTTAGCATTTTGTTTTGAAGCAAAATAATGAAATGGTTCATTTAAAAAATGTCAACACTAACAAATTGTGGTCTCTTTTATACCCATGATCTGGTTACATTTTTAACTCAGAACCTCTACATCACTAATATGCACATAGGGAGTTGTTTTAGTTTAACAAGTTCAGCAAGATCTGTTGACGCATTTGTGAGAGTCCAATCCTACAAGCCCTCTACATTCACTAACAAGGGGTTAAGTTCACCCCTCAATGGAGGTCCAGCGCAATTGGTGTATAGGCCTTAAATTCTACATAGATCTAACTGGAACATAGGCTTCCTCCTGCTTTCCTTCCTCTTCCTCAAATTTTTCAGATGCTCTCACATGAAGGCAGAATGTGTCTAATTGCTTGCAAGAAAGCATTCCTGTCCAAATTTCCAGAGGGCTTCAAGAAGATACATCAGACTTTAAAGTCTTGCTGAGACTCAATGGCCAATCTATCTAGATGGCAGAAATCTCATTAGTTTACAGAAAATAATTCCACCTTTCGGGGGGCGGGTGGAGAGAAATGAAGCCAACATTGCTTGCAGTTAAATCTCAATTTTCTGAGTGCAGATCTTGGTGTGTTACTCCCACTGTTTTTGTGTAATTATCCACCCATTCAGAACTATGGAGGAAGTATTCATTGACAGGCTCACACACACACACACACACACACACACACACACACACACACACACACACTTTATTAGCAAAAGGTTGAATCTCTTGTATAGATCCATGAGCAGAAACTTTTAAACTGAAGGTGTATTTTTTTTCTGTTCCAACAAAGTGATCAAAATGATTTTTTGTTATTAGATTTGGAAGAAATAAGCAGAACAATTGTTTACATTAAATGAATATTTTCATTTATTCATAGAAACATTTTGAATTAAAAAAACATTAAAAAAATGTTATTGCCAATCTGCTTGGCCTCCTTGAATTGGTTAATTCTTTAGAGTCCAAGCACTAGTATCAATAATTTATTTAGCTGTTTAGATAGGATGTTAGCTTGTAAAATGATATGTTCAGAAATATGCACAAGAGAGCTGAGATTATGCAGCTGGCTTTTTGGCAGACAAAAGGCTGATTTTTACAAGGAGGCAATATTAGCTCAACAATACAATCTTCGGTGAATTAAGGGATCTCATAACTAGCCCTTTTTGTGAGATGATCCTAATGAATTAGAACTTTCTTCACATGGCCAAAGCAGATGGGAGGGTGTAGAGTTTGCAGACAACAAGTGCTACTGAATCCCCAAGACATCTCTAATACACAGTTAACATCAAATAAAGCAAGTACTGAACCAACTGTGTTCCTTGGGGAATAATGCTTTCTTGATGTAATTCTCTGTTTCACACACTCCACAGGTACCTATAACCAATCATTTGTGGGGTTGAGATATGCACCTCTGAATTAGAATATGTAGTTAAAACCCACTTGGGACCATCAGGAATTTTCAATTTGTGCAACAGGGGTCTGATCTTCACCACTGAAGTCAGCGGGAGTTTTGCCATTGACTTCAGTGAGAGCTGGATTGGGCTGTAGCTGCCTGTGTAACCCACCGATCTTATTTTTGTTACCCTTATCCTTGTTTTTCCCCTCCTCTTATTTTGTTGTCATGTGGTGCATCTTGTCTCATTTTACTGCTGTGCATGCAATCTGATCAGTGTGGATCAGCCCTGCATATAAACAGAGCTCCATTGACTTCAATGGGACTCCATGTGGGCATGAAGATTCATCATGCATATCAGATTGTATAATCAGCTCTTAGATTGTGAATTGTTTGGGAACAGGAACTGTCACTATGGCCCAGCTCCTCAAAGGTTTTCAGTTGAAGTTAGGAGCCTAAATACTCTTGTCAGGCCCGAAGGGGGGACTGTGAAAGGCATAAGGTACAATGACCCCCCCCTTAACAACCAGCAGCTATGGCAACCAGAGGCCACTAGGGGGAAGTAGACACCTCGCGTACGCAGAACCCTAAACTTTCAAACTGACCTTCCTTAAAGCAGAGAGACCTGGTCCCGAACTGGTTTTCACTGACCAGATGACAGTTTTCCGGGGTCTGGCAACCACCAATCAAGTGTTAACACAACCAGGGCTTTGTCTAAGTGTGTATAAAAGACCTTCGGTTTCTGTGTAAGTTAGAGTCTTTGTACCAAGGTACAAAACTCTCCTTTCTTCTGCAGAATAAAGTAACCTCTTTCCTTATCCCTGTCTGGCTGTTCTTGGCTCTCAGCTAGGTGGACCCGATATTTCGGTAACACTCTTGAGCAGCTGTGGGGCCTATGCATCTGGGCAGAGCCCAGCACTATGTAACCTTGATTGAGGCCTGATCGCACCGCTGTAATTGAAATAATAAATCATAATAAAAGCCACAGATTTGACTGTTCTTGGTTAAATGTTTAAAAAGCTGTTGTAGAATTCACTATTCGAGGGCGGAGAGGACCTCTTCTAATTGGGGTTGTAAGAACTGGTTTTGCTTAATTAAGAAACTTCTGAAAATCATGTGTTTTCGATTTAGAACAGAACCCCAAACCTTTGAGGTTCTGGTTCCCTTTGGTGTTAGCAAAATGTGAATTCTGACACATAGCCTGGGGTTATGTTTTTGTTTCTGTTTTTTTAAAATCTCCCACTAGTAACAGAAGCAGCTAGAACAAGAATTACTTTCAAACATGAATCTTTATTGCACATGTTCCATACAGTTAGTGATGTGTATTCCATTCCCTGGAAAAACCAATTATTCACATTGAAGGGAATGAAACTTAAAATATTTCACCCATTCCAAAACTTAAAAAAAAAAAATAATTTCTAGATGTTTTGCAAAACACTAATCACTAGTTTTAATGCTCCATCCTGAAAATTATCTTGTTAAAACAAGCTTCCTTTTAATTTCATATCAGAAAAAAGAAATTGATGGAGAAATAATCTTCAAGAACATAAAACTGTAAAATACTGAACCATTTTGATATACTAAGGCTGCAAGACACTGCGGGGTCATAACACTAACGTAGCTTCACAGTAAACACCTATTATATTACCAGTGATTCATTTCACACCGAAGAAATTATAGACTCATAGGAATGGCTGCTAAAGTAAAGACTGAGTAGTGGGGGGCTGAGGGGCGGGGGAAGATTTCTCCTATTTCCAAATTGCTTGTTTTATGTGACTAAAACTAAAAAAATCATTTTGGAAAAATCATTCTTTTATCAAGACACATTGATTCTCACATTATGGATTAAATTGAGTCCTGAATTCTCTCCTTTGTCATGTGTGACATATATTGAGCACGGGTATGTTCAGTATGGCTAGGGTGACCAGATGTCCCATTTTTAAAGGGACAGTCCCTGCAGGTGTCCTAACTTTTTCTTAAAAACAGGTAAAATGTCCTGTATTTTCTGTCTCCTCCCCATCAGTACTTGTGGGACCTGCTTCTGGCCGGATCCCTGCTTGCCAGCCACTCACCCACCAGCAGTGAGTGGAGGGGAGTGCAAGGCTGGTGGTGGGGCAAAGATATAGCGCATAGGGCCACCTGCTGGGCCTTCAGCAGCCCCCGCTGCGTGCCAGCTCCCGCTGGGCTGTGAGCTGTGGTGGCTGGTGAGAGTAGGCAGGCGCCAGGCAGCAGTGTCACCTCTGCTGCCCACCCATTGGCCCTTTACGGGCTTCCCTTCTTGCTGTCCTCTCCCTGCTTTTCCCTTTCCCCCGCCCAGCCCCGCAGCTCCTCCATATCTCCTCCCCTGGCAGGGTGCGTCTTGATCCCAGTGCTGTGCAGCGAGCCAGCCCCTGGTCGGAGTGTTCAGCTCATCAGCAGCCTGGCCGGTGGGCTCCTTCCTTCCCCCGCTGCCTCTGGCTGGGCCGGCATCCCGGGAAAGCCCAAGACCCTCTGGCATGGGGCGCTGGCCAGGAGGAGCCGAGCCCTGCATAGGCCAAAGCCCCACACAGCGCTGGCACTGGGAAGCCTCTCTGCCCCTCAACTAAGCTCTGGCGTGATAGGGGGAAAGCAATTTCCAGCCTGTTCATGCCCCAAACCTGCAAGCTCCACAGCAGGCCCTGGGGCAGGGGCTTAGCACCCTCTTTGCCCTCCCACACCTGGGTCCGACCCCCAGGGAGCGTGGGGCTGCTCCGTCCCCTAGTCCCCCTCCTCTGCTGAGCCACCTCTCTGGCCGGGTTAGCTGAAGCCCCTGCAGTCAGGTTCCCTGGGCCCAGGTGCACGATGCATCCTTAGGGCTTAACCCTTTCCTGCCTGCGCTGTAGCCAGGGGACAGGAGGCGGCTGGGTTATGTCAGTGGCCAGCAGTAGCCGGAGGTGATAGCTGCCTTTTGACACTGTGCGGGCAGGAAGGGACAAGCTGCTTCCAGCCACATGGGAGCGGTGGGTGTGGGGGAAGAGATGAGCTTTGCAAAGACACAGGCCAGGTCATCCCTCCCACTCCCCACTCCTCTCCTGGGGCTGGAAGCAGCTCCTGTCCCTTCCCTCCTGCACAGTGAAGAAAGGCTGCTGCTGACCACATTCTGGTGTGAACTGTGGCAGAAATCTGGGAAGAGGAGGTATGTGAGCCTGCATGTCCCCCTTACGTGTTGCCTTGGGAAGATGCGGTGCCAGGTATCAGGAGAGGTGTGTCTGTCCTGGGGGCCCAGCCAGGCATGGAGGGCAGAGAGTGCCAGGCAGAGAGGGTCAGGTCAGTCGGTCACTCCCACGGTGTGAGAGAGGTGTACTGGAATGCGTGTATCACCCCTCCCCATATGAACCCTAAAGCCTTAAAGATAAGAAAGTAAATAAAAAGAATCCAACTACGCAATATTTCTTTTTAACAGGGGCTCAGTCAACTTGTTAGTTTGAACTAGGGCTGTCGATTAATCACAGTTAACTCACACAATTAACTCAAAAAATTAATCGTGATTAATCGCACTGTTAAACAATAGAATATCAATTGAAATTTATTAAATATTTTGGATGTTTTTCTACATTTTTATATATACTATATTCTGTGTTGTAATTGAAATCAAAGTGTATATTATTCTTGATTACAAATATTTGCACTGTGAAAAATAAACAAAAGAAATAGTATTTTCAATTCACCTCATACAAGGATTGTAGTGCAATCTTTGTGTTGTGAAAGTGCAATTTACAGATGTAGACTTTTTTTGTTACATAACTGCATTAAAAAACAAAACACTGTAAAACTTCAGAGCCTACAAATCCACTCAGTGCTACTTCTTGATCAGCCAATTGTTAAGACAAACAAGTTTGTTTATGTTTACAGAGAAAATGCTGCCCTCTTCTTATTTACAATGTCACCAAAAAGTGAGAACAGGCATCAGGATGGAACTTTTGTAGCTGGCATTGGAAGGTATTTACATGCCAGATATGCTAAACATTCGTATGCCCCTTCATGCTTTGGCCACCATTCCAGAGGACATGCTTCCATGCTGGATGACACTTGTTAAAAGAATTATGCGTTAATTAAATTTGTGATTGAACTCCTTGGGGGAGAATTGTATGTCCCCTGCTCTGTTTTACCTGCATTCTGCCATATATTTCATGTTCTAGCTGTCTCGGATGATGACCCAGCACATGTTGTTCATTTTAAGAACACTTTCACTGCAGATTTGACAAAACACAAAGAAGGTACCAATGTGAGATTTCAAAAGATAGCTACACCACTCGACCCAAGGTTTAAGAATCTGAAGTACCTTCCAAAAACTGAGAGGGACAAGGTGTGGAGGATGCTTTCAAAAGTCTTAAAAGAGCAACACTCTGATGAGGAAACTACAGATTCCAAACAACCAAAAAAGAAAATCAACCTTCTGCTGCTGGCATCTGACTCAGATGATGAAAATGAACATGCGTTGGTCCGCACTGCTTTGGATTATTATCGATCAGAATCTGTCATCAGCATGGACGTATGTCTGTTGGAATGGTGGTTGAAGCATGAAGGGACATATGAATCTTTAGCGCATCTGGCACGTAAATATAGTCTCAGTTTCAGGTGACACTGTAAACAAGAAGTGGGCAGCATTATCTCCTGCAAATGTAAACAAACTTGTTTGTCTAAGTAATTGGCTGAACAAGAAATAACACTGAGGGGACTTGCAAGCTGTAAAGTTTTACATTGTTTTATTTTTGAATGCAGTTATTTTCTGTACATAATTATCATGAAAGTTGAACTTACAAATGTAGAAAGATTGCATTACAGTACTTGTATTAGGTTAATTGAAAAATACTATATTTTTTTTGGTTTTTTACAGTGCAAATACTTGTAATAAAAATAAATATAAAGTGAGCACTGTACATTTTGTATTCTGTGTTGTAATTGAAATTAATATATTTGAAAATGTAGAAAACATCCAAAATATTAAAATAAATGGTATTCTATTATTGTTTAACAGTGCGATTAATCACGTGATTAATGTTTTAATTACCCTAAGTATGGCCAAAATTTTGAAACTTGGATTCCTCAAGTTTGGGTTCCCCAAAATTCATATTTAGGCACACTTAGTGTATGTCTACACTGCACACTCCTTACAGCGGATGTAGAGAGTGTAGAGTAAATATCCCACCCCAGAATGGATATAACTAGCACTGTACACAGTGAGGCACCAGTTAGGTGAGTAAAGATGCCTGTATGCACCCTGCATGGCTCTCTACATGCCCAAGTAGCACCGCCTCTGTCTACACTACTATTTTTAGCAGTGTAGTGTCCCATTGCCTCCCTTCTGCTGGAGTCTTTCCCCCCTGCAGGAAAAGGCTCCAACCGCAAGGAAAGGAATCAGGGAAAGATTCTGGCAGCTCCCCCCTGCTGAGCCTTTCCATGCCACAGGGGAAGACTCCAGCAGTGGGGAAGGCTCTGGCAGGGGGAAGTAACAAGGAAAGGCTGCGGCAGCTCCCTGTTGGCAGTAGCGTAGCTGGGGGAGGAGCGGGGGGAGCGGCTGCTCCCCCGAGCACATTTTCCAAAAGTGGCACCTTTTTAATTTTTGAAAGGGTGGAGACGGAGTGGATGGAGGTGGAGCCACAAAATAATGCAGGGCCGACAAAAGAACGCCAGGGTCCCGCCGCTGGCCCCACCAAGAGCCCGCTGCTGGCCTGGGTTCTTTCACCCAGGCTGGCAGCGGGCTGAGAGAGACCCCGGCTGGCAGGAGCCCGCGGGGGGAATCCTAGAGCGGCGGCTGGCTGACCCGCTGCTCAGCCCGCCCCGCTCTGGGATTCCCCCCGTGGGCTCCTGCCAGCCGGGGTCTCTCAGCCCGCTGCTGGCCTGGGTTCTTTCACCCAGGGTGGAAGCGGGCTGAGAGTCGGGGTGGTGCCTTTTTTTATGTGTTCACTCCCCCTAGTGTTAGAACCTGGCTACGCCACTGCCTGTTGGAGCCTTTCCTTCCCTCAGCCAGAGCCTTTCCTCACCACAGTGAAAGGCTCCAGCAGCAGGGAATACCAGAGCCTTTCCCTCGCTTTCCCCTGTCAGAGCCTTTCATTGACACATATAGCTACACATCACAGTGTGGCTACAGCCTGCATGCAGTTATACGTACACTACACTCTGCCACCAGTGGTGTGCAGCATAGGCATATCTTAAGTGCCTGATCCTGCTCCATTGAAGTCAATGGGAGCTTTATCATGGACTTCACAGGGCACAGGATCAAACCCATAGTTGCTTAATTTTCAGAGGTAATGATCATATATTTTAGAGACCATGATTGAAGGTGCTTATTAGATAGCAGTACAGCACCTGTGTTCTGTATCCCCAATAAACCAGATTACACCAGTGTTCACAGGAAGCAAACACCGAGCAGGTGAGAACATAGCCAGACAAAATTTGTTTAAAAAGTTGAATGAATATTCAAGGAAAAATTTTTGCATTATGCATTGATTTTTAGTTTCAAAAATGAAATGCAAATTTGCCTCCAGTGCTATTGTGACTAGTGTAAAACAGGTAAATAAACTGCATTTGATGTATATGGAAAGACGGACTGATTTCAGAAGTGTAATGTATGCACTCAGGCCCACTGACAGCAATTCCAGGCCCCAGGGCAGAACAGTCAATGGGCCCCCATGCATGCACAAGCCGCGGATGCAGTCCGCCTGACACTTGTGCTGCGCCTGCGCTGGCTGGTGCCCAGTGAGCTTCCGGCTGCGCTGCTGGGCGCGGTCTTCTGGCATGGCCACGGCTTCCACATGCGTACCCGGTAGGGTTGCCAACTGCCTAATTGCACAAACCCAAAGATCCCTGCCCTGCCCCTTTCCTGGGGCCACGCCCCTGTCCCACCCCTTCTCTGAGGCCCTGCCCTTGCTCACTCCATCCCCCCTCCCTCCATTGCTTGCTCTCCCCAACCCCCACTCACTTTCACCAGGCTGGAGCAGGGGATTGGGCTGTGGGATGGGGTGTGGAGTGCAGGATCTGGGAGGGAGTTTGGGTGTGTGGGGAGGTCTGGGCTCTGGGAGGGAGTTTGGGTGTAGGGTGCGGGCTCTAGGCTGGGGCAAGGGGTTGGGGTGTAGGAGGGGGTCAGCGGGTCAGCGCTTACCTTGGGTGGCTCCCAAAAGCGACCGGCACACCCTTCTGGCAGTGGCTTCTAGGCGGGAGGCTCTGGGGGTTTCTGAGGCCACACGCTGCTGCCTACAGGCACCGCCCTGAAGCTCCCATTGGCCACAGTTCCCAGCCAATGGGAGCTGCGGAGTCGGCGCTTGGGACAGGGGCAGCGCGTGTAGACCCCCTCCCCAGGGGCCGCAGGGACATGCTAGCTGCTTCCAGGAGCAGCACGGAGCGAGGGCAGGCAGGAAGCCTGCCTTAGCCCCGCTGCGCTGCTGGCAGCAGCTTGGGACCTCCGGGCCCTTTTAAATCAGCTGGGCCCCTGGACAATTGCCCCCCACTGTCAGCAGGCCTGAATTCACTAGGTTTAATGCCACAATCTATAAAAATATAAATGTCTGGCTTATGTAGACCTGATCATATTTATTTATTTTTAAACTGTATTATAATTTTGGTAGAATTTCTGTAATCACATAATTAGATAATCACAATAACCTGTAGCCATTAAAAATTACAGAGTTCTGAGATATAACCAGTCTAGAATTACCTTATCTGAAAAGAAATAGTCAGCAATTGAGTTTTAAAATATGCCAGCCTCAAAAAGTATTAAATTCCTGGTACTCAAAAATGTATTAGTAGTGAAGGAGTTACATTACTATTTAATGTGTATGTATACGAGAATTGGTTGTGCACACATGCATTGCTGTACCTCATCTCGCTTCAGCACCAGTTTTACAGAGTTGTCATTTGGCTCCTGTTGCTTTTCACATTAACTAGAAATCTGGCCTTTATTCATTATGCAAATTCGTGTTAACTGATTTCTCATTGCTTAGGAATAATTTATGCTTTGGGGTGCTTATGTGATAAATTTAAAAAAAAATTGTGAATTGAAACAGGCCCATAACCTTAAATGTAAAAATGGTTACAAAATGCTTCATAGTCTAAAGTTCAAACTATATAAAAACTATTCCTGTTTTCTGATTGGTTGCTGATATTGCAGGCCTGCACAACTCGTAAAGTGGCGAGGGCCTTATTACTCCAAAGAAAACAGTTGAGGGCCGAAAACCCCCGGCCCCGCGGAAACCCCCCCGCCAGCGCCGCCCTCCCTGCAGAAACAACCCCTCCTTCCCCAGGCTGGGGTGTGGAAGCCTGTAGAGGGGGAAAAAAACAGCGCGCATAGGGTGACCAGATCACAGCAGTAAAATAGGACCCGCCCCCTCCCCGCTCGGCCCCACCGTCACACCCCTCATCACCCCCCCAGGGGTCACTATATTACTGCACACAACAGTCAATCAATGCAGTTGTAGATAAATCTCTGCATTATGCATTTTTGTATAACTTTTCTATGACTTTGTATTGAACTTTGGTAATATGTTATAGCGGGCCCCTAAGGTAGTATAATTAAGGTAAAAGAAAAATGTCTTTTTGCTCAAAGTAGAATAAGATCTTCCCCCCCACTTTATGTTCAATTGCCCTGTTGAATGAATGAGGTGTGAATGAGGAAGGCGTGGAAGGCAGGCACCTCCAGACAGCTGCAACCCTTGGAGTGGGGATGGGAACCAGACCAAGGACAATCAAACTTGTCAAGTGGGCTGACTAGAGAAGAGCAGACATACTGATGGCCTTGGGGGTTAGAAGCAAGCACCTTCCTTTGGGAACACCCTCTTTGCAGCATTGGGACAACCCCCAGCCCAGAGACAAGCAGCAAAAAGGACCAACGGACACAGTCCCAGATTTTGAATCTGGGAGATTTGCCCCCCTCCAGCCACCGACTCGCCGCTCGCCTCCTCACCGCCCCCACCCCAGTATAAAGCCTCACCACCACTGCCCGCCAGCTCGGCTCATCATCCCTCCACCCCCGGCTTGCCTCCTCAGCACTCCCCGCTGCCCACTCGCCTCCTCAGCCCCGCCCCCCGCTGCTGGCTCACCTGCCGCCTTGCCACTGCCCGCCCACTCGGCTCGTCATCCCCCATGCCACCTGGCTCACCTACTCACCCCCCGCTACCCGCTTGCCTCCTCAGCCCCCCCGCCGCTGCTGCCGGCTCGCCAGCTCCCCCTGCCACCAGCTCACCTGCCTGCCCACTGCTGGCCTCTTACCTTCTGCCGCTGCCCCCATCCCCTGCCGCTGGCTCACCCTCACTCCCCAGCCTGCCACTGGCCTCTTCACCAGCCCGCCCACCCGCCGGCCGGCCAGCTGGCTGTTGGCTTGCCTCACCCCACCGCTTGCCTACTCACCCCGCCCCACGGGCCGCACAGTGAGCCCACGCGGGCCGCATGCGGCCCCCGGGCCACATGTTGTGCAGGCCTGACTCAGACAAAGTACATTCACCTGCAAAGATCCCCAGCGCATCTCCAATTTTTAAAAATATTAATGCTTGATAGACATGCCTAGTTTGATAATTATGAGTAGAGTCAGTAGTTTCACTCAAATATAATTACCAGAAACAACATAGGGGTGTAAAGAAGCTCACTCTGTAATATAGTAACACCCTGTTAAATAGAGATATTTGAGGATTATATTTCTGCATAATGTTTCTCTAATATCTATATCTATCTATCTTTCTATCTGTATATAAACTGGGCACCTGGCCACTCTAAATCCACTTACCAGAGTTTATGCAGAGCATAGGCTCGTGATGACCTATGCTCAAAGGGGGCATTTCAGCCATAAAAAAAAGGAAGAATGCATGCACGTGGTAGGAGAAAGGGTTAACTAATCAAAAATAGGCAGATTACATTTCACAAGATTAAATATATATATATACACACACACACATATATAAAGACTCCAGTAAGGGTATAGAGGGCAAATCCAAGATGAGGCTGAACAACTCAAATGAGGCTTTCTACCAGTATTTTCCTGTACATAAGATTCTTCTCCAGTATTTCACTTCCACTGTATCTCTAGTGCTTTTATTGAGTCCCTTTTGAAGTGTGTTCTCTGCTTCATAAGGAAATAGAGATGTGAAACTGGGGGCTAAGAAGGCTTCAGTGGCTTTACCAGCATCTAATCTTTTCTTTGGTTTAGTAGCTGAATTCCCCTGAGGTACTCAGAGGGTGGATGAAAGCCATAATCAATTCCTTGATATTTCTCAATACCTGTAAAGAATGTCTACATACAGTAATGCTGGTCACTTTAGAACTGAACCTCTAATAATTTATCACCAATTAGAATGATCTTTGCAAAGACCTTCAAGCGATTAAATAGCAATTCATAAGACTGAGTTGTATGTTACCAATTTTTTTCCTACTCTCTGTCAATGTGGGATCAGAAATTTCAGACTGTGACACAAGATAAATAACAAGGATACCATAGTTAGACAAGTTCTCTCATGGAAATTTTTTTATTAATTCTTACAGATCCTTCATTCATGTATAAGTTCCTCCAATAAGCAGGCCACAGAGTCCACTATATTTAAGCATGCTTAAGTATTCCAATATTTTTCTCTTAACAAAAAGATATGGAAGGCATGTGATGAAATCAATATTTCACTCATTAGATTCTCATTGCATTCAAGCAATGTTAAAATTTCTTCATTAAAAACTCTCTGCCTGGACCTGGCCTACATTAGATCATTTCTGTAAGAATAACATTGACATAAATTATCTTTTTCACAGTTCTGTCATTTGTCTTATACAGAATTCAGGATCTGAATTTTTCTGCTTTTTTCCTGCAAAAGTGAAAGCTTTGGCTTCAATTCACATTCTAGAGGACTATAAAAATTCTATCTATCCATCCATTTGGTATTCATCATCATGGTATCTAAATGACTACAATTTAATACATTTCTGTGTAGTCACAAAAATATCCAACTCTTTCCAGACCCCATAAGATAATAGCCCACTGTACTACTGTTTTTAAGATTCCTAAGGGTCTTGTTAGAATAAGATTAAATTGGACTAAGGTTAGATAGAAAGATTAGATGGCACTATACACAGAAAGGAAAGTAGTAATAGAATATACAAAAGATATAACTGAAAGATAAATATATGTATTGGGAAAAGGTTAAATCAATTCATAGGGGAAAGAATCAGAGGAACAGAGCAAGAAATACTAAACCCAACAATCATTTTCAATCCACCTTAATCCCCTATACAGTGTAAATGTTACTGTAGGAAAAATGATTTTGTATAAAAGTGTAATACAAAAATGCTAATTATTTTGGCCTTCTGCCAATTTCCCACTCTAGCACGTGAACAGATGTCAGATTAATCCTATCCATTTTTGACTTGTACAAAATCTCATTAGGATAGAATGCCCTGCAGTGAAGAAGTCCAGCACAAGAGCGGTGCACCACTTATAGGGTTGCCAACTTTGTAATATTTAAAAACCAGATACTCCGTCAGAAGTGCCGGAACCTCCCCAGCCCCGCCTCTCACCTCCAAATCCCCACCCCCCATTCGCTCCTCTTCCCTCCTCCTCCAGTCGCTCACTGATATTCCCCTCTCTCCCTGCCCAGGTCAGGAGGGACTTGCCTGCAGAGCTGGGGCTGGGAGCTGCAGCGACTCGATGCAGGTAGGAGGTGGCCCCGGCTGAGTAGGGACTGACGTGGGTGATGACCCAGTGCCCCCCCACCCGCAATAATTGGACTTTGGGTGTCTGGTCAGTAGATCTGACCGGACACTGTCAGGTCCCCTTTTCAACCAGACTTTCCAGCTGAAAACTGGGCACCTAGCCACTCTAAATCCACTTACCAGAGTTTATGCAGCGCATAGGCTTGTGATGACCTATGCTCAAAGGGGGCATTTCAGCCATAAAAAAAAAGAAGAATGCGTACACGTGGTAGGAGAAAGGGTTAACTAATCAAAAATAGGCAGATTACATTTCACAAGATTAAACTGTGCTCTGCACTGTTCTTCTGGCTAGGTACAGACACTGGTACTAGACACTACTCGCTCAGAATGCATTCTTTCCTCTGTGAATTGGCTTTACATTTAACTTTTTATAGCACTTTTCCTCAAGAAGATCATTTTTAGCAAGACTTAAATACTAGGATAGCAATGTAAAAATACACACAGTCTGGCTGGAGATCTGGATTACATAATTATACCAAACTGCAGATCCGCACAGATTTGCAAAGGATAATTTGCTAATCATAGTCATTGCACAGGCTGTAAAAAGGTTTAAGAGGAATTATCTGTTCTCAGTCCCACAGTGAAAGTCTATAGAACAGGCAAAATTATGACAGGGAGCTGGCGGCTAAAAGCCATCAATCACAAGGCTCCGCTCACCTCCGTGCTGCCTGAGAAAAGAATGCGAGGCTCCAGCAAAATGCTCCATGAAAATGCTCACAAGGAATATGAGGCCCGAGATCTTGTCTACACTGCAGGGTTTTGGCGGCACAAGAGCGGAGGTGTACACACTGCGGTGCACTTTTGGCAACAAAACTCTTCTGTTTTGGCGACAAAATAAAATCACCTCCACGAGAGACAGAGCGCTTTGTGCGCAAACGTTTTGTTAACAATCTGCCAGTGTAGATGCTTCCGTTTGTTATGTCGACAGAACTGGCCTCCCCCAATATCCCACAATGCCTGCTGTCACTGCTCTGCTCACTGTTTTGAACTTGGCTGCCCTGTAGGCACGTGCCCCTCTCATTTCAAAGCTCCGGAAACTTTGAGCTTCCTCAGCACAGAGCTGCTCAGGATGCTGCTCCCCGCAGCTGAGGAGGCTGTGGGAGAACTCCCGAGGGAATCACAGAACCATAGGCAGGCAGACTGAGCAGGCTGCTGCTGCAGGGGGGGAAGGGAGAAAGCTGGGGGGAGAGACTGCTGTGCTGTGCAGAGCCAGGGGCTGATGTGGGGGGTGTCCCCCTCCCCCAGGATTGGTTGCTCAGGCTGCAGTCTGAACTTAAAAAGACAACATGCAGACACACTCTCTCACAACACACACACTGTCTCTCTCCCATATACCCTCCCCACAAACGCAATCTCACACTTCCCCAATACACACTTTCTGTCTCTCCCCCGCCCAACACACATGCACACGCCCTGTCACACACTCTTCCCCTCTTCCCCTGCCCCCCATATACTTCAGTTGACAAGTGGCTGGCAATCTAGTCAGATGCCCATGGAATGATGGGATTGAGAAACCTGCATCATGTGACCTGCCCCATGAGGCATTGCAAACCCTTCCCAAAACACTGTGCGGCCAATTGCACAGTGAGATAGCTACCCACAGTGCACTGCTCTCTGTGTCGATGCAAGAGCTGCTAGTGTGGATGCGATCTGCTAACACAAGGAGCATAATGTGGACATTCAACAGCAGTTCAATTAAAGCGCTTTAATTAAAGCAGCATAAATTTTGCGGACAAAACTGTGCAGTGTAGACAAGGCCTTAGTCTCATTTACACTAAAGGCCACTTGACACTATCCTGGCACTTATATATGCAGAGAAAAGGGGCATGAGAATGTCTATTTTCTCTTCATTCAGTACGCCTGTATTTCCCATTCAGTTACTGTGTAAAAACAGACTGAATTTTAAAGCCTGAAATTCTGAATGCTGTTTGTCTTAACAAGGATTCATTTCTTTGGCTTCTTTGGGAAAAACTGAAAGATATCAAACACATTTTGTTCTATATCAACTATTGAAAATTATATGGACATGGGTCCTAACAACTTGGATATTAGGAACAACAACTTTGATGCAGCTTGAACGCTGGCCGTAATGATTTACAACAATCTTCTCCTTTAAGAGGGAAACATTGTGATTCAGTGAGTTGTTTGATTAATTACCAAGGATAATTAACTCCCTTTTTTTCTTTTTCAGAAATGTTTAATATGGATTACTCACACTGCATGTAATGTATGAGTTATTACTAAACAAAGTATTCCTTTTACTTTACCATACTACACGCTGACTAGCTGGACATTTTCCCTTTTTTTAAAAAAACAAAAATTGGACATTTTCCGTTTTGTTGTAGGAAAAATCAAAATGAAATATTTTGGTTTGGGTCAACCCTGTATGTAGAATTTAATCAAAACATTTCATTTCAGGTTATTTCAACATTAATCTGTGTTCATCTGAGTGGTTGCAGTTCCTGTGCTTTTCATGTCTCATGCCTCTATTATCCCCTGTGGGCTGGGCTGTCAGATGGACTATATCTCTTATGATGAGATCAAAGAGCTTAATGGGGCTAAATCGGGGAAAGGGGGGCAGATAATATTCATCCAAGAATATGAAAGGAATTGGCATATGAAATTGCAAGCACAATAGCAAGGATTTTTAATGAATCTGTAAATTAGGGGTTGTACCCTATGACTAGAGAATTGCTAATATAGTACCTATTTTTAAAAAAGGAAAAAATATCATCCAGGAGACTGCAGGCCTGTTAGTTTGATCTCAATTGCATGCAAGGTCTTGGAACAAATTTAGAAAGAGAAAGTAACTTAGGACATAGAGGTAAATCAGTAATTGGGATAAAATGCAACATGTTTGTACAAAAGGGAGATCATGCCAGACCAACCTGATCTCCTTCTTCGAGAAGATAACTGATATTTTAGACAGAGGAAACTTAGTAGATCTAATCTACTTGGATTTCAGTAAAAGCATTTGATACAATTCCACATGGGAAACTATTAGTTAAATTGGAAAAGATGGGGATTAATATGAGAATTGAAAGGTGGATAAGTATCTGGTTAAGGGGAGACTACAATGGGTCACACTGAAATGTGAATTGTCAGGCTGGAGGGAGGGTTACCACTAGAGTTCCTCAGGGATCGGTCTTGTGACTAATCTTATTTAAGATTTTTATGAATTACCTTGGCACAAAAAGTGGGTGTGTGCTAATAACATTTGCAGATGACACAAAGTTGGGAGGTATTGCCAATATGGAGGAGGATCGGAATATCATACAAGAAGATCTGAATGACCTTGAAAACTGGAATAATAGAAATGGGATTTCTACTATTCCAGGGATTTGCACAGCAGTGCAAAGTCCAAGGTCATCCACATAGGGAAAAACAACAACAATTTTTGCTATAAGCTGGGGACTTAGTTGGAAGTGACAAAGGAGGAGAAAGATCTGGGTGTATTGGTTGATCACAGGAAGACTATGAGCCACCAGTGTGATGCAGCCACGAAAAAGGCTAAAGCAGTCCTAGCGTGCATCAGGAGAGGTATTTCCAGGAGAGATAGCCAAGTGTTAGTACTGTTATACAAGGCGGTAGTGAGGCCTCATCTGGAATACTGTGTGCAATTCTGGTCTCCCATGTTTACGAAAGATGAATTCAAACTGAACCAGGTACAGAGAAGGACTACTAGGATGATCAGAGGAATGGAAAACCTACCTTAGGAAACAAGATTCAAAGAGTTTGGCTTATATAGCCTAACCAAAAGAAGGCTGAAGGGAGATATGATTTCTTTCTATAACCACATCAGAGGGATAAATATCAGGGAGAGAGAGGAGTTATTTAAGTTAAGGACCTATGTGGATACACGGACAAATGGATATAAACTGGCCATGAACAAGTTTAAGCTTGAAATTAGATGAAGATTTCTAAGCATCAGAGGAGTGAAGTCCTGGAACAAGGGGAGAAAAAGGGGGGCAAAAACTCTAACTGGCATCAAGACTGAGCTTGATAAGTTTATGGATGGGATGGTATGATGAAACTGCCTACAGTGGCATGTAGCCGATCTGTGACTGGGAGCACCAAATATTTCCAATGGCTGGTGATGAGACACTAAATGGAGAGATCTCTGAGTTACTACAGATAATTCTTTCCCAGGTGTCTGAATAGTGGGTCATGCCCACATGCTTAAAGTCTAACTGATAGCCATATTTGGGGTCAAGAAAAGACTTCAGTAACTCAGCCAGAGGTTAGGGGTCTATTACAGGAGTGGATGTGTTAGGTTCTGTGGCCTGCAATGTGCAATCAGACCAGATGATCATGATGGTCCCTTCTGGCCTTAAAGTCTATGAATCTCCTGTCTGGTTGAACTGCTGTGGTGGATCATGGGAATCCTGTGAGTACAGTGCATCATGGGAAATATAGTCTGACCAGGGAGCCTGGCCCATATTGGAGAATGGGTGGTAGGAGGCATCTGAACTATAACTCCCATAAGGTACTAGGGTAGCTAAGGTGGCCACAGTTCAATGACAAACCAAGCTGAAATGGAATATTTCAAATTTTTGCAGAACTTTCCATTCTGCAAAAAAAATAATATTTCAACTTTTCATCCCAATTTGACATGAAAACAAATATTAAAATATCAATTTCCTATGGGATGGAAATTCTGATTTTCAACAAGCTCTGCTGGCTAGTAAGTGGTGAGGGCACATAGAGCCCATGAAACCAGTCATTTTTATGACATCGCAAGTCACTTAGGGTCATATTTTTGAAAGGCACTTAGGTGCCTAGTGGGATTTTCAATTTGCATCTTTAGACTCCTAAATACTTTTAGAAATCTAGTCAGTCTTTCTGTGCCTCTGTTCCCTATCTGTAAACCGTAGGTAACAGCACTTCCTTCCCTCTCAGGGTGATGTAAGGCTAAATACATTAAAGATTCTAAAGAGCTCAGATAATATGGTAAAGGGACCGAGCCATATAAAATACTATAGATAAGTGACTAAAGAAGGTGTAATAGTGGAGAATCAGTCCTAGTATGTACAATACCATATAAAAATCAATATAAATATATATTGGAACAATTAAAATGTCACAATATAGTGTGTCCATGAGGGTTAGACTAGTTAACTCATTTTATCTAACAGAAAATTTCAGTTTATCCCTAAAATTCTATGTTGAGAGAACCACAGAAGTTAAATTGTTCTGGCTATGAAAAACATGTAAGTCTCTACTCCTGTATTTCAGTTTGCTGCAGGAATCAAATCCATATCTCAGAAGTCTAAAGTCTCATAAGACGACACATTAGTCATTGGTAATAGGTTTTTCTCCTGCTTTTAATTGTATCTGGTGAAATGCTATACCCTGTGGTATTACGTTCTCAGTGACTGTCAGAATTCAAAACTACAGACACTTATTTTGTGAAGTGCCATTTAAAACAAACTCTCCACTAAAGTTCTTGTTTTACATGCTGACCTTTTCCATTCAAGCTATGAACTGCATTCCTGATCACCATGCTGCTTTAAAAAATATTCACTTACAGCTTTTAATCCTTTAATGTATTCAATATTATCAACTGATAACTCAGTTTAAGACCCCAGTTTATGAAACCACTTAAGTGAGTGTTTAAGTCCATCTCTATTCAGGGTAGTACTTGAGCACAGGCTTAAAGTTAAGCTTATGCTTTTCTTTGTACGGATGCTGTCTTGAATCAGGACCTAGTTTTTTTTAACCAGTTTTCAACATACCTATTATTTAATTCTCCTAGAAGTTCTTTATAAAAGTCCCCAAGTGATATACTGCAGGAACATTTCATGACAATATAGAAGGAAAACGTTGCATGGAAAAGGTTAGATTTCTTTAGGTCCAAGTCTAGGTACCAAATACAAATATTTGTCTATAGTCTTAACCTCAGAGAATAGCGTTAAATTGCCAATTTTGAGTTATGCTGTAGTTTGAACTGTGAGTCATCAGAACATGATGACAGGGAATTTTATATTTCAAGGAAAGCATGAATGCTATACTTTATGACAGGTTTTAAAGAAATAATATAATCAGAGCGAGGTGTGCTGTACTGCAGGCGGTTATATACCTGTGCTCTCATTTTGGGTCAGATTATGCCATTATTCACAGTGAATAGTACCACACTCAATGGGACTACTTGCAGAGTTATTCACTATTCAAACTGGCTGAATCAAGTTTTTAATGTATTGCCCTGCAGGCCAGGATCAGTGTTATCTGTGGTTATTATATATGGGGCTTAGATACCACTGTGATAAAGTGTTAAGTACTGTAGTCATTATTAATAATAATTTCCTGTGGGAGTTCCTTGCTCCTTGCCACCTTAACTTCTGCTCCATACCCATAATTTTCCCAGATGGGGAGCATGTGGCAGGGTACAGGCCGAGGTGGTGAAACAGTGGCAGCATGGTTTCTAAGCGAGCTATGCTGCTGGGCATGGAGAGGGGCCAAGAGAGCGGTAGGAAGGGGCTACTTATTTGTGAGGATGTCTCTAATCACAAATATTGGGCCCAGTATTTCTCACAAGATGGGAAGGCTAAACTTCTCATTTTGGGGGATGCAGATCCTTATCCAAACATATAGACCAAGCCCTAGCTCTAGAATGCCCTGAGTTGAAAACACCCACCAATCACTTGGATTCAGTCCAGACTCTGCATCAGAAGTTCACAGGACCAAGCCTGTCCCTAGACAAAATGAAAATGAATGTAAGAAACCAAAATGTGTCATCTGTAGGAATACATTTCTGGAGCTTCCACAACATGGAACGGTCAGCTCTGCCTCCAGGAGTCCTGAGCCATGAGGCACTCAGAAGACAGGGGAGCTGGCACTGGAGGACTGGGAGGAAATCCGTTCCAGCCAGCCTCCACATTGGAGGGGTGGAATGTGACCCCAGAGCACGGGGATTGGCTGCAGGACATTTGATTGGCTCTGTGGAAACTGGCTGGCATAAGTGCAGGCTGAAAAAGAAAACACACACACACAAACATGTGGAGGCCTGAGCACATGTTGCTGGTTGCTGCTGTGGCTAAAGCTATAGGCCTGAGTGAGCCCAAACCTGTATCATGACCAGTGGAACTGGAGTTAGAGAGCTCATGTTCCCTGGAGATACTGTCTTTGACAGGACACCAGAAAAACAGGGAACATGGAGCGTTAGGCTGGAAGCAACTCAGCCACATGGACAGAGCAATCCATAGAGTTTAATAAAGTCCCACCTGTTCAGCTGTCACAGGGCAGTTGCCCTTTAGGGGAAGCTAGGGCTCAGTGTGCCATGACTGCCTTATGTAGGCCCCACCTAGGTGTAATGGACTGCCCCAGTGGTTGATTAGTAAACAAGCACCTGGACCTAACAAAGGTTGCCCAAGTTTAATTAGAGAGGAACTTCCAAAAGAGACGGGAAGCTTGTGTAGAGAGGAGGTCCCAGGAGAGGCTTGAGCCAGAGGGCTGAGCAGGGAGCTTAGAGGGTGAGCTTTCCAGGGAATCCACCAGAATGGAGACCTGTAAGAGATGCTCCTGAGAGGGAAGCCTCCTAGGTGGAGGAGTGCAATTAACAAGCATCCAAGAAGTCCTGGTCTCAGCCAGGGGTTCTCCCAACTACTGGCTGGATCACCTGCTGTCCCGGGAGAAGAGTTGCAGTGGATGGATCTCTCTGGACCTCTGACCCCAGAGAAGGATCTTACTGTGGTAGAGGCAAGAGGTCTAATACCAGGGGTAGAGAACAGAACCAAGAGAGCCCCTGTGGAAGAGCCTGAATAGAGGCGAGCACTGGACTCAGGTGGAGGACAGATGGTCAAAGAATGACTGGGTCACTTAGCTAAGCTGTGGGAGTGAAAGTTTTATTCATGTTCTGTGTTGGCTTTTCTGTGAGTAAATGAGACCTTCCAAAAGTGGATACTTTTTATCATATCCTGGTCTGTCTGGACCTGTTGCTATCCTGGGTGATGGAAAAATCAAGCAAGCGCTCCCCTGCAATGCCACGTCTGCCTGCCAGGGGGCTTGCTGGGTCCGCCCGGAATGATGACATCAACGTAACCCACATTCAGCTTCACTCGTTGCTAATGAAACAAAATCTAGAGCTGGGGGACCAGTCACAGCCAGGCGGCAGGTACCTAGGCCCAGCAGAGGAGTCCTGACCAACACTGTGGTCACGAGGATGGACGCGAGGTAGTGCTGCGGGGGCCAAGACTCCACACTCCAAGCTCACACCTGCCCACGCACCAGTGACGGCTGTTTGGACTCTTAATTGGTTTACAATGTATTAACTCTTGTGTTTGCTGAAAACAGTCTACAGGTGCATTGCTCCTGGTATTTCTCAGTAGCATGTTTCCATTAGAAAAGAACAGAAAAAAGAGCTTGATTCTCCATTGGCTTTCAGCTTGTGTAGTCATTCCTGTGCAAAGCACTATCAAATCACAATGGTAGTGTTTTATACCCACTCTGCACAGGTGTGAGTGACAACAGGAGCTGCAAGGCAGTGGAGAATCGGGCCCTGGATGTGTGGTCCACACTCACGTACTATAACTACCAGACTGACACTGCGTGGTAAAAATGTAGAAAGTTAATTCTGCTGGCCTTTGGCATAAGCATTCAGTCATTCCTCTTTTGTGACAACAACAATTATAAAATGCAAATATACATAATGAATCATTCTGCTATTTTGCATTCTTCATTTAAAAATATAATGTATTCATATACAAATTGTGCACTTTACAACTGACCCAGAAACTAGAGATAGTGGCACAGATTCTGATCTCAGTTATACCAATGTAAATTGGCCGGAACTACCCTGATGTCCATGGAGTTACAACAACTTTAGACCCAGCTGATCCACTATTTCAGAATAACAGAACATGCATAACTCTAACCTGACCTACCTCTCTGACCTTGTTGCTGATCACGTGCCGCACTCCACTCCTGCAATGACACCAGTATTGACCCCGTGTTCGTTTAATTCTCCCACTTCTTTCCCATGTGGGTTTGCTGAAGTGTTTAAGGAGCTCTTTTTAATTGACATAGTTGTCAGCCATGGAAATGAATGAATGTTGCGGAGCTTGAGGGGGCCCTCAGATCTGGCATATGGGTGGGTGAATCCTGCAGCACCCAGTGATGAAACAAAGTGAAGCTCTAAATGGTGCCTCTCCCCATCTCTCTGTTGTGGGTGGGTTGTGGAGGGGTGTGTGTGACAGAGGCTGGGATTTTCAAAGAAGCCAAAGGGAGTTAGACACCAACATCCAATTCAAGTTCCACGGAAGCTGGATGCTTAACTCCCTAGGTTCCTTCAAAAATCCCAACATTAAAACCAAGAAGAACCTAGATTTCATCAGCTTCAGTGACTGACCTATTAAAAACAAAAACAAGTGGTGTAATCCTTTTTGCAGGTGTGGTTGGTAACAAAAAGGCTGGGTTCAGTTTTCTATGAGTTCTTTCTGAAGACTTAACTAACACCGGCTCGAGCCCCCACCCAGAAACCTGGGAAACTATAGATTCCACCCTGAGCACCCTTGATGGGCAGTAGTTCCCCACTGACAAGCACTGAGTGCAGAGGATTAAAATAAAGAGAACTTTAGGGAGGAAATGTGGGGCAAAAACACAATGAACTTGGGAAAGCCAGCAATTAATAAATTAAGATCTATGAGGTAAGGACAGTGTGGTGTTCAGCGCCGTAACTGGGCATTTTAGCACCTGGGGCAAGCAAGCATATTTTCGCCCTCTACTGTTTTTTTCATCATTTTTCTGCCCCCACAGCTTTGCTGTGGCCATCCTGCTCAACCCATCCTGGTTACAGCCCTGGTGCTGTTATCTAGAGATGGGACAGTTGCAGTTTTAAGACATAGATCCAGATTTTAGGCACCCTGGGGAAACTCCTCAGCATGCTCAGTAGAGTTGTTCTCTCTCAAAAGTTCTGACCTCAGTCCTCCTCTGACAGCTGAGAGTGGCTGATGCATTCTAGCTACTTCCCTCCTCTCCAGTACCCCACTCACAGTTGGTTTGTCTTGGGCTGGAGAAGTCCAAGGATGCTGGTAAGTCGGTGGTGCCTGGGATGCTCAGAGGGCTCTAACACCTGACTCAGCCCTGGTCTACACTACGAGTTTAGGTCGAATTTATTAGCGTTATTTCGATTGATCCGTGCACCCGTCCACACGACGAAGCCCTTAACATCGACTTCTAGGGCTCTTAAAATCGATCTCGCCACTCCACCCCCAACGAGGGGATTAGCGCTTAAATCGATATTGCCGAATCGATGTAGGCTAGTGAGGACGCAATTCGACAGTATTGGCCTCCTGGATCTATCCCACAGTGCAACATTTGACCGCTCTGGACAGCAGTCTGAGCTCCAATGCTCCGCCCAGGTAGACAGGAAAAGCCCCGCGAACTTTTGAATTTCATTTCCTGTTTGGCCAGCGTGGTGAGCTGCAGGTGAGCGCAGATCTCATCAGCAGAGGTGACCATGATGGAGTCCCAGAACCGAAGACGAGCTCCAGCATGGACCGATGTTGAAGTACGCGATCTGATCGCTGTATGGGGAGACGAAACCGTGCTACACGGTCCAAAAGAAGAAACGCCAATACATATGCCAAAGTCTCCAAGGGCATGCAGGACAGAGGCTACAACAGGGACGCGCAACAGTGCCGCGTGAAAATTAAGGAGCTCGGGCAAGCCTACCAAAAAACCAGAGATGCAAACAAACGTTCTGGGTCAGAGCCCCAGACATGCCGCTTCTATGATGAGCTGCATGCCATTCTAGGAGGTGCAGCCAGCACTGACCCACCCATGTGGTATGACTCCGTATGTGGATCATCAGAAACCACAGAGGAGCATGATGATGATAATGATGCTGAAAATAGCGCCCAGACACAGCAAGGAAGTGGAGAAGCCCTTTTCCCCGACAGCCAGGAACTCTTTGTCACCCTGGAGCCAGTACCCTACGAACCCACCCAAGGCGTGCTCGATGCAGGAGAAGGGACCTCTGGTGCCTCTGGTGAGTGTACCTCTGTTAATTAATACATGTTTGATAAGCAAGCGTGTTTAATGATCAATTCGCGGCCAGTACAGCTACAGCTACTGGAAAACTCTGTTAACATGTTCGGGGATGGAGCAGAAATCCTCCGGGGACATCTCCAGAAAGATCTCCTGGATGTACTCCCAAAGCCTGTGCAAAAGGTTTCTGGGGAGGGCAGCCTTATCCTGTGCTCCGTGGTAACACACTCTACCACGCCAGGCCAGTAGCACGTAGTCTGGAATCATTGCTTTGCAAAGCATGGCGGCGTATGGTCCTGGTGTTTGCTGGCATTCAAGCAACATCCGTTCTTTATCTGTCTGTGTTATCCTCAGAAGAGTGATATCATTCATGGTCACCTGGTTGAAATAGGGGAATTTTATTAAGGGGGTATTCAGAGGGGCTCCATCCCTGCTGGGCTGTTTGCCTGTGGCTGAACGGAAATCTTCCCCGCTGTGACCCACGCGGTGGGGGGAGGGGGAACAGCGAACATCTTGGATGTGTGTCTGTGTGTGTGGGGGGGTGTCGATTAGGTTCGCGCTGCACGTTAACCCGAAAACCGCCGCCCCTCCCTTTTCAATTGCCAACCAGTTTTAAATTGCCAGCCCAAAGGCTGTTTGTTATGGGAAATGAGGGGGTTGCTGTTTGAAAACATTCCCACCTGTTATGAAGGTTAAAGAAGCCTGTAGACTGTGGCTTACCATGGCTGCCTGCAAGCCGAATTCTGTTGCCCGCCGGACCTGCTTGTGTGATCTCTCACACCAAACCGGCAGACCCTCAATATAACAGGCAAAGTGCAACCTTGGACCAAATGCATATGTGATATGTAATGTTTGGAGCATTGTTCTCTAATATGTGTCTTTTAAACTACTCCTCTCCCGTTTGTTTCCTCCCGCAGCTGCAAATGTTTCAACGCCACCCCTTTCATCACCGTCCCAGAGGCTAGCGAAGATTAGAAGTAAAAAAAAAAGGAATCGAGACGATATGTTCTCAGAACTCATGGAATCCTCCCACACTGAAGCTGCCCAGCAGAATGCGTGGAGGCAGACACTGTCGGAGTTCAGGAAGGCAGAATTTGATCGTGCGGACAGGTGGCGTGCTGAAGAGAATGACTGGCGGGATGAAGAGAGTAGGTGGCGTCAGCGTGCAGAGAGAAGGCAGGATGCAATTCTGAGGCTACTGGAGGATCAAACGGAAATCCTCCGGCTTATGGCTGAGGAAAGGCGTAGGGTTCAGGAAAGGCCGCCTGAGCCCAGACCGCCACTACAGCCCCTGTGCAACCAACAGCCCTCCTTCCCGAGTCCCATAACCTCATCCCCGAGACGCCCAAGAACGCGTTTGGGCGGCCTCCGTGCACCCAACCACTCAAGTCAAGAGAACAGTCCAAGCAAGAAAGGGCTGGCATTCAATAAGTTTTAAAGTGCTGTGTGTCCTTGTCCTTCCCTCATCCCCTCCTCCACCACCCATCCTGGTGCTTCCCTTCCTCCACCAGCTATCCCGGGAGACTGTGGCAGTTAGCCCCATAGTTCCCCCTCTTTGTTTTACGAATTAATAAAGAATGCATGATTTTTAAGCAACAATGACTTTATTTCCTCTGCGAGTGGTGATCGAGGGGGGGAGGGCAGGGCGGTTTGGGTAAAGGGAAGTAGAGTGAATGAAGGGGCGGGGCTTTTCATTACAGGGGAAAAACAGAACTTTCACACAGCATCCTGGCCATTCATGAAACTGGTTTTCAAAGCTTCCCTGATGCGCAACGCACCCTGCTGTACTCTTGTAATAGCCCTGGTGTCTGGCTGCACATAACCAGTGGCCAGGCTATTTGCCTCAACCTCCCACCCCGCCATAAACGTCTCCCCCTTACTCTCACAGATATTGTGGAGCGCACAGCAAGCAGTAATAATAATGGGAATATTGTTTTCGCTGAGATCTAACCTAGTCAATAAACTTCGCCAGCGAGCTTTTAAATGACCAAATGCACATTCCACCACCATTCTGCACTTGCTCAGCCTATAGTTGAAAAGGTCCTGACTACTGTCCAGGCTACCTGTGTATGGCTTCATGAGCCATGGCATTAAGGGGTAGGCTGGGTCCCCAAGGATAACTATAGGCATCTCAACATCCCCAACGGTTATTTTCTGGTCTGGGAAGAAAGTCCCTTGCTGCAGCAGCCGAAACAGACCAGAGTTCCTGAAGATGCGAGCGTCATGTACCTTTCCCGGCCATCCCACGTTGATGTTGGTGAAACGTCCCTTGTGATCCACCAGTGCTTGCAGCACTATTGAAAAGTAACCCTTTCTGTTTATGTACTCGCTGGCTTGGTGGTCCGGTGCCAAGATAGGGATATGGGTTCCGTCTATCGCCCCACCGCAGTTCGGGAACCCCATTGCTGCAAAGCCATCCAGTATGAGCTGCACATTTCCCAGACTCACAACCCTTGGTACCAGCAGCTTGGTGATCGCCCTGGCTACTTGCATCACAACAGCCCCCACTGTAGATTTTCCCACTCCGAATTGATTCGCGACTGACCGGTAGCTGTCTGGCGTTGCAAGCTTCCACAGGGCTATCGCCAGTCGCTTCTGTACTGTGAGGGCTGCTCTCATCTTGGTGTTCTGGCGCTTCAGGGCAGGGGAAAGCAACTCACAAAGTTCCATGAAAGTGCCCTTACGCATGCGAAAGTTTCGCAGCCACTGGGATTCATCCCAGACCTGCAGCACTATGTGGTCCCACCAGTCTGTGCTTGTTTCCCGGGCCCAGAATCGGCGTTCCACTGTATCAACAAGCCCCATTAACACCATGATGTCCACCTTGCGGGGGGGCCTTTTTTGAGAGAGGTCTGTGTCCATGTCCTCATCACTGTCCTCAGGGCGCTGCTGTCGCCTCCTCGCCTGCTGTAGCTGTAGCAGCTCCTGGTTCTCGTTCTGCATATACTCCTGGACAATGCGCGTGGTGTTCATAACGGCGAGAACAGCCGCGGTGATCTGATCGTGCTCCATGCTTTCCCTGGTATGCTGTTTGCAGGACAGCAGAGTGGCAGCAGAAGCAGCGGGTGGATAACAATGGAGTCAGCAATATGGCGCCCATATGAAAAAAGGCGCGAAAGGATTTTTTGCTCCCCCCTCAGTTGCTTTCACGGAGGGAGGGGGGAGCAAGGGTTAGGCTCATTTCCTTCTAGCTGCAGCTGGTACAATATGCGGTGAGCAAGGAGGCGCTTTCCCTTCTAGCAGCAGATGGTACAATATGCTTGATATCCATCATCAGCTCCTGGCCCCCTCAAGGATTGAACTCGCAACCCCGGGTTTAGCGGGCCAACGCTCAGAACGCTGAGCTATCCCTCTGCCCGTATTATAGTGTGACTCAATCCCCACTAGACCTAATGTCCAGGCGTACGCTGGAGATGTACGGTAATTGTGAGCTGAGCAGGCTTCCGTAGCAAACACGGAAACCCTGGAAAAAAGGCGCGAAAAATATTGCTTTCACGGAGGGAGGGATGACATGTACCCAGAACCACCAGCGACAATGTTTTCTGCCCCATCAGGCTTTGGGATCGCAACCCAGAATCCCAATGGGCGGCGGAGACTGCGGGAACTGTGGGATAGCTACCCGCAATGCAATGCTCCGAAAGTCGATGCTAGCCCCGCTACTGTGGACACAGTCAATCGACCTCATGGTCTTAACGCTTGTGTGTGGGGACACACACAATCGATTCCATAAATTCGGGTTTTAAAATATCGACTTCTATAAATTCGACCTAATTCTGTAGTATAGACGTACCCTCAGATAAAGGGATCCAACTTTAACTGCTGGGCCAGGAGGCTCATACTTGTGCCCCGTAGGTAGGCAGCTGTTCTCAGTCCAAGTTGCTCTGTGCTGTCCATCACCTCAAAGCTGCTGCCGCCACCAGTGCTTCATTTGTGCCATGGCTGAGCCCAGCACCTCTAGGCTTGGTGGTTCATAGATATGAAAGTAAAAAAAAATTGCTTAAGCTCTGGCACCTAATTGTTTGAGCCCTGGCACTTCTTTCATTACAAATTAAGCACATGGCAGATCCTCCGAATACTCAGTATAATTAATCAAAAAAGGAAGCGTGTTTTGTGAAAAATGTTAAACGTTTTCATTTTCTTATGGAAAAATCCCTAAAACTGCTAATGTTTTATTTTCACTTCCTTTCTTACTTTTCCCTTTGTTTCAGCAGCAAAATGGGTAAAGGAGAAACATGGAGGGGGTAAGAGGAAGGAACCAAGAAAAAAGAGGGGGGGGGCGCAATTTATTTTCAGTTTTCTCAGTGAAAAAAACTGAAAATTTGTTCATGAAACTTTGTTCATGAAAAGAGGGCATTTTACATCAAAAATGTTTTCAGTGAAAAATTTCAACCAGTTCTAATAATCAGCATAAGCTTGTTCATTGTCTTCAATGGGCCTGTGCTGATTTACAGCAGCTGATGATCTTGCACCCCAAAAGTAAGGGTGTACATCTGGGGTTTTGGTTCAGCCCATGAAAATGAGTCAGCGGCAAAATCCAGATCTTAATCCGGATTCCAACTCCATACCCCCACTTATGAAGTTTGGTCTGGGGTCTCAATACCCTGATTCTCCAGGCCATTTGGATTGGGCCCATCTAGTATCAGTGTAGTTTTACTTCCATCCATCTTTCAGTTCTCTTGCTCAGCAGCTATGTACATAAAAACTAAGCAGATTGTGAGTTCAACTATAAATAAAAAGTAGGTAAATTTGAAATGTATTTAATCTCATAGTACTATAAGTTGCCAAGTGATAAATTGTGTTATGGATTTTGAGTGAACTCTCCCTTGAAAACACTGGGGATTTCCCCTTAACATTGCCACAATGTAGACCAGAGTTAATTATCTGAATGATTTTGTTTAATATGAAGGTAGACGAAATAAGATTTTTTACATATTTGTTAATTCCATTTCATTTCAGTGAGGTGCAGGTTAGTATTACTTTGATGGTTTCAGATGTGATTAGTCAGCTACTTCACTTTTAAACACAACAGTACATTCAACAATTTCCCAGTGAAACAACATAAACTGAGCTAATGATTTAATTTCTTGGGCATCTTTTGATTGTTGCTCTTCAAGCTGGGAAGTACTCTAACGGAGCTCAACTCTTATCTAGTGAACCAAGCACCTAGGAAACTCTTTACTCCAACAAACTGAAGTCAGGCATACTGGCCCAATTACTTTCCAGTGATATGTGGTCTCTTAAAGCCCAGCTGTTTAGACCTTAACATGCACAAGTAGGCAACAGAACTCTAATGCTGCTTGATGAAAAAGGAAATTATGTGGTTCAAACACTGCATCTTTATCAGTAAAGATCCTCTTTAACTATGTCATTTGAACAAGAGGCAACCATCACACCTATATGCTTTTGACTCCTTCAGTGTTCTCTTCCTGACGAACATAAAACTGGGAAAACTACGACACATAAAATATACAGTTTGTTAGAACTGAAAGGCAAAAGGCTGGGAGACTTAAGACAGGCATAGGTGAATCCTGGTATTTGCTTTGTGGAACTTACACATTGAAACTAAACCTTTTAGAACTGATGACATTTTCAACAAAACTCTAAGCTTCTGAATCTCCAATGAATGAGCCCCAAATACCTAATGCATATAGTAGGGGTGGCCAAACTGTTCCTCGTGAGCCACATGCAGCTCTTTTACCATTAAAATGCAGCTCGTGGAGCCCCTCACGCCCTCCCCCACCCATTCTGGTAGGAAGCTCGGGACCTCTGCCTTGCAGCGAGGTGGTGGGGTAGGGACCTCTGCCCAGCGGGGAGGGGGTCTTGGGGCTTCAGCAGGCATGGGACTGAAGCCCCAACTCCAGACTCCTGGCAGGTGCACCCTGGCTCTCGAACTTCTGAAGATTGTCATATGTGGCTAGGAAGGCCGGTAAGTTTGGCCACCCCTGGCATATAGGACCCTAAATATGTGTACACACACCAATTTGTGCAAGAAACCTTAACTCTGTCATTTCCTCACTTTTTAGTGCTTATATGAGGGAGCAGAGAAACTGCTGTCCGGTACAGCGGAGGTTAAAGAAAACCTTAGAGTCCAGCTAGCCTGGCCCCACTATATCTGCAGCCAATGCCAGGGCTGGAGAGGGGAGAAAAGAAGGGAGCCTGGCTCAGTTGGGAGCTGAGTGGTGAGGAGGCAGGAGCACTCTGCCTGCTGGGAAAAATCAGCAACCGGCCAGCCAGTTCAGCCACTTGAGGCAAGTAAGGGCTCCCCTGTCAAGGGGAGGCTGCAAATAAGGGCCAGCACTCAGTGCAACTAGACTAGTGGGGCCATACCCCAAACTGAAAAGACATGTAGGAAGTAGCCCAGGGAAGGGTCTTGACTCCCTACCAGGAGGGAGACCCCATCTCCCTTGTTTAGGGATTGATTTACACAGGGCTCTGGGCTGGGACCCAGTAGAGAGGGAGGGCCTGAGTCCCCCTACCACCACCTCTGGCCTTACAGATTGAAAGACCAGTGAGCTAGCCCCTCAGCTGCCTGGCCACGGAAGACCCTATCACGGCTTATATGTCCATTTTGTTAATCTTAATAAAATAATACAAATAAAGTTTTGTTGATTGTTCCACGCTTTGAGCCAGTGAATTATTCTACAGCTAGTCAAAATTAAATTAAATTTCTTCTATGACTGCTTATCTCTCCAAATTGTTATTTTTGTTAGAATATTAATTGACTGAACAAGGATCAGAGTTGTGCAGTTTGGTTTCTTTACTCCAAAGGAAAAATAGTAGTTTAATAGCCATTTATCATCTAAACATAATTAAATGTGATTTTCCATTACTGGAACCTAGTCAAGTGAATTCCTCCTTTGTCACAGTTAGTGACACATGGCTGAGAAATCTTCACTATCATTTTGCGTTGTTTACTGTGTGGTCCAATTAAATCTATTAAAATTAAGTCTAACCTTTGCCCCAGCAAGTGAACGTGGTCACTTTCTCTTATATGGTTTCTTTCTTATAGGCTATGACGTTACCAGCTTCCATTAAAGATTGTGTATTTTACATGTGAATTACACCCTTCACTTTCTGCCAGTGGTGTTATATTGGAGCCATAACACTGTTGACCAGTAGGAGGAAGCTTATGAGTGAGGGAGAAAAAACTTTAAAAGGAGGCTATAGAACTCAGGCCTTCATGAGGTAAGAATGACCCCAGCGCCTCCCCATATCCAGAACTAAATGCAAAACAGGTCTCTTTTGACTTTGCTTCCCTTCAATAAGCTCTTCACATGCACATATACACATGCACACACAAAGAAACAATAAATAAACTATAAACTGGTCAAGCTATTTCTCATACCGTCTTGGAAGAAAGAGATTGTTACTTTTTCTAATTTGAAATCTTGTGGGGGCGGGGGGAGGGGAAGTGTCCAAAGACAACAGTGATTGGGCCATAAATATTTAAATAGACAGGGGGCCATACCTGGATTCCACCTTGCACAAATGACACCTACAACGACTAGAATCAACTCAAAATGGGCAGTGTAATTTATGTTTTGACTTTGCCAAACCTCATTACTCAGCTTTAGTTTTTGTAGAATCTAAGCCCACACGAGGTGTGATTTGGATCCAGATTACATTTTATCCAAACCACCAAAATTCAGGGGGCCTGATGTTGATCTCACCTCAGTGATCCAACTAGTGTAATAAATATATCCTTCAGCTGAGCTACACTCTGTTCATACAGATGTGAAGAAGATCAAAATCAGTCCAGGAAGTTCACAATACAGCTCCATATCTTTGGGTCCAATAAAGCTTCTTTGTGCTGCTCCAGCAATGCAAAACAGTCGTCAAGCCAGTTGAAGGAACTGATGGGAAATCTTCACAGCGCAGAGCTTCCTTTCAGTGGCATCAGAACCATCATTGCAACTCCTATACTACGTGCTGGAGCCTATCATAGGGAATATGGCCAGGAGGAAAGGAAGCATGCCCTGGAGCCTGGCTGGCAGCCTCTGGCTAGTGTAACAAACAGTGGGGCCCATGAGTGGCTAATGTAATGCATGCTGAAAGACCAGGCCTGGGGCTGTTTTACTAAATTTGGAATCCAAAACCAAACCCACACAGCTTGCACAAACTCTGCTGCCTGGGAGTCTTTCCAGAGCACACCAAACTACTGGGGCCACTCCCCATTCCCAAGGCTGTGTCCTGCTAACCTCTTCAGCAAAGCTCCGCTCCCTAAAGGGAAAGAGTGCAGGGAAATGTAAGATTGGCATTGCAACCAGTTCTTAAACTCAAAAAATGGTTACATGCAGTCACACGCACAATCTGGCTTATGAATGCAACACTAGCATCTTCAAGATTGGGGAAAGGTAACAATGGTGCAAAGCCACCTCTGCACGTTTCTCTTTTAAACAGAGCCAGATGCAAAAAGGCCAGACAGCAGCATATGGGCCTAAAGATTTACAAGCCAGCTCTACACATGGCCTTTTCATTACCTGAGATGTTAAGTTAAACAACAATATCATGCTTTAAAACATGGGACCTAAAATAAGTTGAGAACAAAAACACTTTACAATATTTTTTCAAAGCTACCGCTACAAAAAACAGGAGTTTGTTTCTTATCCCCTCCAGTAGCCTGCTCTGTAAAATGGCCCGTCCGGCCATGGTCACTGTACGTGATGCCATGTCACAGCCCCAGGATATCACATATAATGTTCAAAAAAGGAGTTCAGTCAAATTAGTCGTTAGAAGAATTAGAGGGGCCTAAACTTGATAAAATCTGATCAATCTATACACTTAAACTAAGCCCAAGTTCAGACAGGGTTTCCGATCTTGAGCTGCAGAGGAGAAGCTCCTCCCCAATTTTGCGCTGTTGTGTTCTGGTCCGGTCGTGGTTCAGATTAAACCAGCTGCCCTTACCTCAGAGTTGGCAGTTGGGAAGCATTGGGACCCAGCTACACCTCTGCCTCACAGCCATGCCCCCTGTACTGTTTGCAGGGAAGGAGGTTTACATAAGAGTCACCATAACAACTCCATGCTACCCAGGCGTGCTGGGGAGATAATGCAGGGTGGTTGGGTAAACGTTGTGCTGAGGGAACAGCACAAAGCTGCCCCACTGCCCAGCTGAATGTCTGGCTCAGGATGTTCATGTTTGCAGGTGATTTGTAGGTAAAAATAATGGCATGGAACATAGCAACAGGTAACTGGAAAAGTGAATATTAGAAAGTCTGTCATGTGGGCATTACTTCATGCGACTGTTATGACCAAATCCTATTCACGCATAACTGCAACCTGACTGAGTCAGAGTAAGAAAAAAGGTAATAGGGCCATAATATTTTCAATAGACTGTGATTCCTGGAGCCTAAGCACCTGTATAGGCTTGAGCTAATACAAAAACTGCAGGAATGTATTTACATAGGGATTTAGTCTTCTGAACCATTCATTTCACAAGTCACTTAGCACACAATTTAAGTACCATTGTACATCAACCTTTGTGAATACAAGTGCGGGGAAAATAAGAAGGAGCAGGCAGAAGTTTTTAAATGATTACTAATTTGAAAAAAAAAAGGCCTGGCCTCAAAAAAGGTGCTTGTTCTATTCACTATTTCTAATCTCAGGCCTTTGCTCAAGAGGATATACTTTGCTTGTTTCATCTTAATTCAGTGTTCACTCTACAGCAAATCAATTTTCGCATCAAAGGCATATTAATCACCTCAAGCCTCACATTTTCCCCCATGTTGCATACATATGTTTTTTGAAGTTGCTCCCAACTTTGTGGAAAATTAATTTCATATTTGATTTCCATGCATTGTTCCTGCCTGTAATATTGCATATTTGTTTTTGCTTCCACTGCTTATTTAATATATGAAATCTTTCAGAAAGGTTTCCTTAGTAACAAGCAAAGCAATTACCAACTGTACCACTAAGTGAACATAAAATGTGTTATCTGAAGAAATGGTTTGTGGGACAGAGTACACATCATTACTTCATTTTTATTTCTATTAAGGCAATAACAATTTCTCACTTAAATTTTAGATGGTTTCCTCTCCTTTTTTTTATACCAGTATCTTCTTTTAACAACCTTGTCTTTTTTAACTAGCTTAAAGCAGTAATAATAAGCACTTAAAAAATCTTCCGCTCCAGCTAGGATCGTAAAGGAATTCACAAGAAAAGTAGAAGCATTTGACTATGTGCCTGATCTGAAGGCCATTGAAATGAATGTAAAAACTCCAGATAACTTCAGTGTGCTTTCAATGAGCCACTTTCTGAGGAACAGAGGATAAAACATTAGATGATGAATTGTGGAGTGCAAGGAAATACAGTCATTGTGTTTAGGAGGAAGAGGAGGGGAGTTTATCCTTTGAACGTCATGGCCACAAGCATTGTCTCTGGTGTAAGATCCAAAGTGCAATTGACTTGGTGTAAGTGATTGGTCCTTTGGGACTAGGAGTAACCTGAATATTGTTATGATTTTTGGTGTAAGGAACCACTATCACAAAGGTAAGCTTATTTGGGTGGCAAGACAGGTCGGTGTAGCCAAAGGGACTGTCTGTGACTCCATGTTAAGGCTGTTATATTACCGGAGGAGTTTATACTTGATAACTAGTTGGTAAAATCTAAGTATAGAATTCACAACCAATTTGGGGGTTGTGCCCTGTTGTATAACAGTCCGCCCTGAAGTTCGTACCCACACTATTGAGCCATTACAGGACAGCTTGGCAAAGTGAATGCAAAGTGTGACGGGGCAAGGCCAGAGGGCTATAGGAAAGTGGTAAGGAACCAGTATGTTAGCCCCAGGCTAAACAAATCCCTGATACCTTATGGCAGTTGCTCCAGGTTAATCAAGACACCTGGGGCCAATTAAGAACTTTCCAGAAGGCAGGGAGGTTGATTGAGACACCTGCAGCCAATCAGGGGCTGGCTGAAACTAGTCAAAAGCCTCCCAGTGAGTCAGTGAGGCGCGCACGTCAGGAGCTTGGAAGGAGGTTGCGTGTGAGGAGCTTGGGAGCAAGAGGCACTAGGAGCTGAGAGTAAGAGGGCGTACTGCTGGAAGATCCTGTGGTGAGGATAAAGAAGGTGTTGGGAGGAGTCCATGGGGAAGTAGCCCAGGGAGTTGTAGCTGTTGTGCAGTTGTTCCAGGAGGTACTCTAAACAGCTGCAATCCACAGGGCCCTGGGCTGGAACCCGGAGTAGAGGGCAGGCCCGGGTTCCCCCCAAAACTCCCAACTCCTGATCAGACACAGGAGGAGTTAACCTGGACTGTGGATTCTACTAGAGGGGAAGATCTCTGAGGCAAGCAGAATCCACCAATAAGCGCAGGACCCACCGAGGTAGAGGAGGAACTTTGTCACAAAAGTAATTATGCCCCTATGTGCTAAATTATGTGAATGTACTTAGGTCCTTGTTTTGAGAACCGTAGGGAGCACTTTTCCAAAAATCCCATGGAATTTTGTTACTTCAAAGGAAAGAAGAGGTTTTGAAGTACTTAATCCTTTGAACAGGTATAGTAAGAAGGTTGGAGAGTAAGGCCTGTACCCTGATCCTCTATGGAAAAAAGAGAACAATTAAAGTATACCTCAATGAGTAACAGAGCTGACTTCCCTGATTGGTTGAAACAGCTGACTATCTAGCTATAAAGCAATAGTAAGTAATAAAATAAATGGCTGCGTGGGCTGATGGTAAAAAGGTGCCTTGGGAAGCTTCCAGGACTACCACAGATGTATTACGTGCCTCAGTGGCATTACAGCTGGAGCATTCTAGCCCTTTCATAGCCATATACCCCATCATTAGGCTTGGAAGGATTCGGTTTTTATTGGTAAATGATAATTTCACCGTATACACACAAACTGACAAAAAATATTTCCATTGACGATAATCAAAACGTACAGAAAGGCAAAGTAAGAAAAATACTGCTTGAGAACTTCTTAGAATTTGGTGTAAGGATGTTTACTTTGTTTATTTTGACATGTGATGTTGACAATTTGTGTTTTAACAATATAAAGCGTTAGCTTTTTGAAGCTCAACATCTACTGTCACTAAATAATTGTCTGACCCCCACCATAATTTCCTGCAACTGTGAAAATTTCAGTCAAAAAAATGTTTAAAAATAAACATTGATATAATTATCATTACACCATTAACATGGGACCCACCTCGCAGGGTCCTAGAGCCTGGGTTCCAGCCCGAGGCCGGATGTTTACACTGAAAATAAATAGCCTCGCAGCCTGAGACCCACAAGCTCGAGTCAGCTGGCATGGGCCAGCAACAGGCATCTAATTTCAGTCAGACATACCCTGAGAGACCTTACATCAGAGCCATACGCTAAAACTGCTCCCTGCAGCTTTAACTTGCACTGGGGCTGGGTGTCTGAGAATTAGGGAGCCACAACTGACTCCCCCTCCATCTAGCCCCAAACCTTTTTGGTTAAGGTTGGACATTGTGTGACGTTGTTAATGAGGTGAGGAGGTCAGGAACTTCTCCAGCTATGCTAGCTACTGAAAGGAAATGCCAGCATCAAACTAGAGAAACACGAAACCATTGAAGGCTATTTGTATGTGTACTTGACCAACAAAATAGGTCCAGTACCTGTGCTATATAACAACCACCCACCAAACAGCCACCAGCAGACCAGTAAGAACGTTTCAACTTTGGGTCCATGTTCTGCTCTTGGATTTCACATGCAGTGAGCACAGCCAAGAGAAACAATTGGGCTCACTATGTTTGACAGAATTGTATATTATGGTGTATACAATGCTCACCTCTGATTTTTCAAGAATGGTTAGATACAAGAACAGGAGAAATAAAGATATGTTAATAAAACTTGAAAAGGTCTCATATGTGGCAAGCGTATTCTTTATTATTTATTTGTATTACTGTAGTGCCCAGGAGCCCCAGCCATGGGGACCCCATTGTGCTAGGTTCTGTACAAACACAGAACAAAAAGACAGACTGGGGCAGCGTTTAAGTATAAGACAAGAAATGGATTCAGACAGACAGTACAGCACAAGGAAACAATGAGACAATATTGCTCTGCATGATAGGCTGTGTTCTCAGCACACCAACAGCCTAAGCTTTGTCAAGTTTTTTATAGGAGAGCTTTGAGGAGAGTTTTGAAGGAGGATAATAAAGTAGCTTTGAAGAGGTTTATGGGCGCTTCTGCCAAGTGTGAGGGGCAGCATGGGAAAAAACCCACAAAGGTACTTATTTGAAAATGTAACAAGTGGGCAATGGAGGCTGGCGTCATGGGCCAGTCATAGGTGGAGTTTGCAATCTCAATAATGAATGAGAGATGATAAGGAGAATGGGAATAGACTGTGAAGAGCCTTGAAAATGAAGACAAGCAGCTTATATCTGATGCGAAAGTGAAGGGGAGCAAGTGAAGGAATGCAGAGAGATGGACAGAGAAAAGGATGTTGTAGTTGAATCAAAAGATGATGAGCATCGAACAGCGTTTTAGCTGTGTGGATGGAAAAGAAAGGCCATATTTTAGAGATGTTATACAGAAACAATTAGCAAGATTTAGAAATAGTCTAGGGATCTAGAGAGAGGTCTGAGTTGAAGATGATGCCGAGGTTAGGGAATTAAGTGACAGGCAGCATGCTGGTGTTGGCCTCAAGAAAGGAGGTAGCAGGGAAGAAAAGGAGAAGATTAAAACAGTTTTTCTGCAGAACTTCCACTTAGCCAGTTGGTCCCGTCTGTAGCAGTGCACGGGATTCTTCTGTCCTAAGTGCAGGACTCTGCACTTGTCCTCACTGAACCTCATCAGATTTCTTTTGACCCAATCCTCCAATTTATCTAGGTCACTCTGGACCCTATCCCTACTCTCCAGCATATCTACCTCTTCCCGCATCTTATGCAATCCATCCCATCACCCAGATCATTAATGAAGATGTTGAACAAAACTGGCCCCAGAACCGACCCCTGGGGCACTCCACTTGATACCAGCTGCCAACTAGACATCACTACCCGTTGAGCCTGATGATCTAGCCAGCTTTCTGTCCACCTTACAGTCCATTCATCCAATCCATATGTTTTTAACTTGAGGGCAAGTATACTGTGAGAGACCGTATCAAAAGCTTTGCTAAAGTCAAGGTATATCACGTCCACCGCTTTCCCCATATCCACGGAGCCAGTTATCTCATCATAGAAGGCAATCAGGCTGGTCAGGCATGACTTGCCCTTGGTGGATCCATGTTGACTGTTCCTGATCACCTTCCTCTCCTCCCTAATGCTATCTGAGATACACTGCCAAATACACTGCCTTACTTACAGAGAAGTCCTATTGACTTCAGTGAGGCTTTTACATATGTAAACAAGCAGGATTAGGCCGGGAGCATGTTTTATGAGGTATGCTGAATCCAGGCAGTTTTTTCAAATATAAATATTAACACTGAGGAAGACCAAAGGACAATTGAGAAATGAAATAATATCATGCTGCCTCACATATGGCATTTGTTGAAAATGGAAGTGTCCTGCTTTATTTCTCTTCATTTATTTTCACAATACACGTCATACATTTTTCATGAGAAATGAATGGGTATGCAGATAAATGTCTGAACAGAGTGCATCTGAGACAGAAGGATTGATTTTGAACTGCAATTCAAGTACCCTTTGAAGCTACTGACTATGTAACACGTCAGTAGTAATATATTGGAATTGTTGCTTCTCAGTTCTCTAAATATATGGCATCCCCCCTTCTCAAATCAAAATGCAGATCAAAACTGAATGCACTTTTCCCATTTGTTCACTGGTACTTTCAAAATTACAGCAAACTTCACATCACTCTAGTACTGTCTTGAATTAAAATTGTATCTCACATTTCTATAACAGAGAAATAAAGAAGGGTAAAGTCCACAAAGGGTTTTGAATCTGGAGGCTGAGCTGAAAAGGCTCTATTCATTGACAGTCTCCAGCTCTGAGTCAACCACCCACCCATTTCTTTGAAAAAGTGCCCCGTGTGTTCTCTCAGAAATTAATAATCATTAAGGCGAAGATTTTGTCAAGGATATTTTTAGTAAAAGTCATGGACAGGTCATGGGCAAAAAAGAAAAATTCATCGAAGCCATGACCTGTCGTGACATTTATTAAAAATATCTGGGACAAAATGGGGATCTGTGGGTCCCTGCACCACCTGAAGCAGGGCAGCTGCACAGGGGCTAGGAGCCTCCTGCAGCAGCTGAGGGCTGTGGGGTACTCCTGCAGCCTGCACCTCAGGGGGTTCCTGCCAGCAGCCCTGACCAATCAACACATATTCCCCCTCCCCCCACAATCAGCTGTTTCACGTGCACAGGAGGCTATGGCGGGGAGGGACAAGGGCGTGGCAGGCTCAGGGAAAGGGGCAGGGGCCTTGGGGCAGAGCAGTGGGTTGAGCAGTGAGCACCCCCCAGCACATTGGAAAGTTAGCATCTATAGCTCCAGCCCCAGAATCCATACCTAGGTAAGGAGCCGCATATTAACCTCTGAAAAGCCGCATGCGGCTCAGGAGCCACAGGTTGGCCACCCCTGGAAGAGGGTATTAAGATTATTTTGATTTGCATAAGAGGTGAAAGGGTAGAAAACAAAAGTCAATCTTTCTTATGCTGAGGAAGTGGAAATCTGATCTGAAACAAAATGATGTAATAAATTGAGTGTACATTACTGTTTACAGGTGGCTCGTTATGCTGTGGTGTGGCTGATTTGTAGGGCATGATGTACTAAAAGGGAAGGCACTAGGGTGCCCAGACAGCAAGTGTGAAAAATTGGGATGGGGGGGGGGGTAATAGGAGCCAATATAAGAAAAAGACCCAAAAATCGGGACTGTCCCTATAAAATTGGGACATCTGGTCACCCTAGAAGGCGCTTTGAGGTTCTTACTGTTAACATCCCAGTGCACTTCTGTAAGAATGTGCAAGTATGTCGTAAAAATTTAATTTTAAAGGCTAATTTAACTGTTGTTTGTGCTTCCTGGTCTGCATTTTGAATTCCACATTGTGGTGGGGTGACACCAAGACGCTGGGTTACATTCTGTCATTAGCCGACATAAACAGCTATGTAACAAAAATTGTATTGGGTCATAAACTGGAAATCCCTCCCATTCCTATATTAACAACACCAAACATGGAGCCAAACACTTACCAGGCTCCAGGGCTCCTTTTGCTGCCTGTGTTTGTGCTGCTGGTTTCCTGGCAGGCTGCTCCTCTGGGGGGGCCATCAGCCAGCTTCTCCAAGTATGGCCCTAGGACATGCTGCAGCTGCTCCAGCAACAAAGCCTCCTCGGGGACCTGTGTAAGCACCAGAGTCACTTTACTAGCTTGATCTGGTGCCTGCTGGCTCTTCTCCCATCCTATACTAAATACAGGCTTCAGAAGGTTGCCGTCCCAGCTGACTAGGTTGTCGTGAACCACTGAGGGCTCATTGCTCAGTGCATATCCAGCACCTTGTCAAAGTCCTCATGAAAAGAAGCAGGATGATAGGGAGTTCCCAGAGGTGCAGTTCTCATCCCTGGCTTTCCAGTAGTCACTCTAGAGCCACTTAATCTGCTCCCTTCTCTGCTCACTGGTCCCTTGAACCCTCAACGCTCTCAGCATGTCCACTATTTCTTGGTATCCATGGTCATTTCTGGCACCCTTACTGAAGTCAAACATCTTGCTCACCTCACACCACAGACATACTAGAATCTGACTATGGTCTCACAACCAGATAGCAGTGCGCTTGGCAATGGACTTCTTGTCTGTGGCCATAGCTAATGCAGAAGACGGTTCACTGTGTTTGAAGCTCAGTGGTCAGAATAAAATGGAAGCGTTAAGCACTGAGCAGCAGGAGGATTCTGTTTCCTGGAAGTCAATTGGCTAGTCTTGGGATAGAAGGTCCAAGGGATTGTGGGATAGCTTTGGCAGACACTCAGGACACAAATCTGGGGATCTAGGCCTGAGCTTTGTCTACGCTGCAAAAAGATGGAGTTTGGATCCAAGTCCTGGTAGGAATCAGGCTTGAACCTACTTCCAGCTGCTGGGTCCTACAGCCCAAATCCTGAAGGCTTACTGGCCTGAGTCAGACAGATGTGTGTGTATATGAAAGGGGGGTTGGGCTTAAGCCTGAGTCCGAACCTGGGTTTACATTGCAGTATAGACATAGACTCTGGCACATTTCCTGGGCACTGACTCACATTGTGCTATCCCTTCATGGAAATGGAGCTCTTCAGCTCACCTGCTCTAGCCCCCCAGGATCAGTCTGATGTTCAAGACATAGGCACTGACTCCGTGGGTGCTCCGGGGCTGGATCACCCACGGGGAAAAATTGGTGGGTGCTTAGCACCCACCAGCAGCTCCCCGCCAGCCCCGGGGCCCACGCCCAGCGCCCTGGGGCCCGCGCCCAGCTCACCTCATCACTGGGAGACGTTGCGGGGCCCCGCCCCCGACCCTGGGCGACGTTGTGTCGGGGGCGGGGCCCCGCAATGTCGCCTGGCGTTGGGGGCGGGGCCCGACGCCGGGCGTCAGCCCCCACCGGCGCCGATGGACGTTGGCGCCGGTGGTTCAAGATACCCGTTATTTAAACAGACTCCTTTTCCCATAACTCCACCCCAAAAATGTGAAGTTTCTGATTTACAAAATGTAACTCGCTCAGCAGTTATGAAGCAGTTAACACATACACACACACACACTTTGCACAGAGTTTGCCACATTTATGCTCTTTTACTTAATCATATAAAGCATAGGAAAGACCAGATCATACAAAACAATAAACATTCTAAACTGTGATGCCCCTCATCAGCTCAGCTGTCCCTTCTGAGGTTGTGGGGAGGGGATACAACCTGCCTCATACAACCTGCTACATGCTGAGTGGTCTGCTCGTAATGAAGCCCCTTTCCCAGCTTCTGTGACCTTGCTCACACCTGCCCTATGCTTCATCTTCCTGTCTGGCTCCTATTCCAGTGTGTTCCCTTATTTAAATTTCTCCTGGTCATCTGGCCGCCACCTTTGTTTGGATCGTGATAAGTTTCCCTTGCTTCTCCATTACATAAAAACGACCATACTGGGTGAGACCAGATTCTGTCTTCCGACAGTGGCCAATGCCAGGTGCCCCAGAGGAAATGAACAGAACAAGCAATCCTTAAGTGATCCATCCTGTTGCCTGTTCCCAGCTTCTGTCAAACAGAAGCAACAGACACCATCCCATTCAGAGATGTTAAGCTAAAACTGGACTTCTAAGGATGAAGGTGCTTTTTAATGTAACTGTTGTGAGATCTAAGTACTGTATAGCCTGATCTATAGATTATATATTAATGATATTGACTACTTAAGAATTCCCAGATATCACTTTGTGGGTTGACAGATTCTTGTCCCAATATCAGGCCCAGTATTATTCAAATTATTATATAGTTGGGAACCCCGATGTGCACAGCTACAGCACTCATACTATAGGAACTCTTCTACATATACGAGCAGTTTATTAATACATTGAGCACAGTTCCAAACACTCCAACTCAGTAAGGTAGATAGAGATACTACAGAATGTACATTTGAACATCCATACACTCACATCATCCCTTGCAGAGCACCCTGAAATGCGAGCCATCAGCTTCCTCATCACCATCACCTTCCCCCCTCATCACCAGTGGCCATCATTCTGGCATCTTGCCAGGGCTACATCTCTCTCTCCTACTTCCCATAGGCTGGGATGCAACTTTTATATTATGTTACACTGACGCCACTACGTCTGATACCTATTCAGTAGGGATTTTCCCCCTCTTCCTTATTTGTATTTCCTCAACTTACTAATGTTGGAGTGTCCTTCTCCTACAGGTTAGTATATCAATGCTCTCAACTTATTATCATATACATCAATTCGTTGCCAGGGCCCTCTCGTGGTTAGGTATCTGCACATGTAGCTCATGTACCCGTTATTATTATTTACATCAATTTGTAGCTATGACATCTTGTGGTTGAACTCATGTTCCTGTGCTCAGTAATTCCCCTTAAACACTCTATTTTCAGCTCCCCAATACTTGGGGTTTTCCGTTGGGTCATTTATCTGTGCCAAAGTTCATAGGCCTCAGGCCTTATGCTAAAACTGCTGAAGCTAATGTCTCATAGGATACAGGCCTGTAGGTTCCTTGCATTATTGCTGAATATAATAAAGGCATAATATAATGCAAAGCAGTGAATATAATAAAGTCAAGCTAGCCCTATGGGCTACAACTGTTAACATTAAATATTTTCCATGGTCCCTGTCTGGTGTGGACCTGCTACAGACCCTGTCAGCAATGGTGGATCCACATACATATAGGCACTCATTATGTTTTCATAATATAAGTTTTTCAGAATATAATTTAACAATATCAGCCAGATTTCATAAACTATACAGACATAGCCCCAGTTCATCACAATGGTCTTCTCCATTGGAGATTTGCACACTCAACTTTTCCTTTGACACTCCAAAAACATTGTGTTTTGATTTTACACATAATGAATATACCCTATTTGAAAATTCAATAAAAGGAAGCCACATAGCTAGATGTGTTCATTTTGCTTTCCTTGTTGAGTTTTTAATTTCTCCTTTAATATAGTAGTACCAAGCAGAGAGCAGTGCTTTATTTTCTAATTCCCAACCAATAAGAGCTTTGCTGCTATTAATAAATGTGTTAGTAAAGATCTATGTTCTCCAAAGTCCATACAAAAATATTCTTAAAACCTCTGGAAATAACTATATAAATAATCTAAATATAAAAGTAGTTACTTTGTGTATACTAAGACTATGTCTACACTTAAAATGCTACAGCAGCACAGCTGCAGGACTTCAGCATAAACACTCATGCATCTCTCATTGCTGAAGTAAATCCACCTCCCTGAGAGGTGGTAATTAGATCAGCAGCAGGATTTTTCCATTGACCTAGGGCCGTCTATACAGGGACTTAAGTCGGCTTAAGTATGTCACTCAGGGGGATGGTTTTTCACACCCCTGAGTAATGTAGCTGGGTCAACCTAATTTTCTAGTGTAGACCAGCCCTAAGAAAAATCCCTTGTCGTTACCAGTAATGAAAATGTGCTAGGATTTTAAGATGTATGTCAAGCTATCTTTGCAAACATAGGGCAAGACTCTTGCTGGCTTCTGTTTGAGAGAGCCTGGGAGAGAGAAGATGCAAAGGTGTATCTATTTATTGCTGGGCTTTCTAAGGCCTGCTCTATGTTTAAAGTTTTATCATCTCAACTATGTTGGTAAGGGGTGTGTGGTTTTTTGTCTGACATAATTATGCTTTTGAAAGCGCTAGTGTATACTCAGTATAAGGGGTTTTTATATTGGCATAACTTATTTCACTTTGCTGAACTAGAATAAGTTATACTGGTATAAGCACTCATATGGTTTAACTGTTTCTACAGTGGCGGAGTTTTGCTGGCATAGTTAGAACAACAAAACTTTTAAGTGCGGACGAGGCCTAAGGCACCTCTAAAGACAGGATCCTATCTAAGCACCGTCCCTTCTACTAATCTTCTGGCCACAATAAATCCTTGCACTCATGCCACAGATATTACCCAGCACAAAAGGGGTAGAGAGAATGCAGGGCCATCCCTTCCTTCCTCCTCTCCAACATACTGGCTGGCAGAGCAGGGGAGTATTTTCTGCATTTGCAAGTGGGAAGATGAGGTGTGCCTCCTGTGGATCCCTGCGATGCATTGTGCCTCCTGGAGCGTCCCACTGGGTCAGTGCAGCTCTCCAACAGGGGCCTGTGCCTAACAAACACAAGCGAGTCCTTCATGGAGGATATTGATTACTTCAGTCAAAATGGGAGAATACTGAGGAAAGATTTGATCCAGTCTACTTCACAAATCTAGCCGCTTTACTCTCTTCCTCATTTGCACTGTTGTTGGTGCTAAAACCACCGTCTGCAACATCCTTTATCTCTCTGCCTTATCAACTATTTTCCGGTCTTATCTGAATACATTCCCTCCCACACGCCAGTCTGAATTTCTTCCCCTTTGCTATTATTCATATTAGCTTTGTAACCGTATCTAACTAGCTTTCATGAAAGATATTATAGAATATAAAGTGGATTGAATACAAAAAAGAGTGTAGGCAAAAGAAATGAGTGAACAGGAAGGATGAATGTTCAAGGTAATATCTGAATACAGTACACAGAGACCTAATGCAGGGGTAGACAAAACACAATTTCAAGCAAACATTAAGGTTCATTATGAAATTCTCAAATTTTCCATCTTTCTATAGATTCACATCTCCCTCCTTCCTAAGCTGTTCTCTCATCCACAGCCCACTGCATATAGCCCTCCGGGCATCAGTGCTAGAATCTGAATGGTATGTAAATGTCCCAAATTCATAGTAGAAAATCTAAGAAATGTAAGAATCAACAAAAGAAAGCAGCTGAAGGACTGAACGTGCTATTGATACTGAAATATAGTGAGGCTTTTGGATGCTTATTGTTACAGTTTACATATCAGTATTTTTTAAATTGTAGTAGTTACTGGAGGTGTTTTTAATGCAGTCTCATGGTCTCTTATTTCATGAAATTGTCATGGCTCTGCATATATCTTTTTTTTCCTTCCATAAAGGCACTTTTGTCAGAATATTTAAATTAGACAGCCCGTATAAAAGACCCCTACATTCAGTTATATCAAAACCAGGAAATATAAAAGGTCAGAATGAAACTCCATCCTTGCTCCTTAATCACATTATTTTGGTGAGGTATTGTAGTACAAATAGTGGAAGATCACTGCAGTGCTTGTGATTCAATGACGTATTATGGATGGAGGCACCTTTTTTATTGAGAAATATTATGAAATCTTCACTTTTTTTGCACAATGATATATGTGTATGGAATTCTATCTTAAAACTCTAGATTTTCTCACTTGGTAGATTAGTAGGTCCTTATCACACTTATGCTAAATAGTGGAATTGTGCCAGTGATACTTATAAACTTCTGATATAGTGTCTACTACAGATGTTCAAAGCAGCTTCCTTGGCACAGACTGTATTTAAGGACAAGGTCGAAAGGAAAGAGAATCAATCAGGGGAAGTAGAAAAAGGTTTTATAAACCAGACTGAGGGAGCAAGTGAGGGAAGTTAGGCAAGGAATGGTTGATGATCTGTGTCCAAACCCTTACTTTGACCAAACGTCCATTTATTTCAGTGGGAGTTTGGCCCAAGGAGAATCACAGGACCAGACCTTTACATTGGTTTGAGGAAGAAGAAGTCTGAATGGGGAGGTAGTTCACAATCTTAAAAGAAACAAAATATCATGGGTTGACATTATTATTCACAGCAATCCACAATGTTGAGGCATGTGGCTAGTAACTAATGGTTTTTTATTACTAGAGAATGCTGCTCTTAATGATATTTGAAGGTAGTTTTCTGTGGCTTAATTAATTTTTTTTCCAAGATAAAATATTCATTGTAGACTGAAAGCCATTAGTGGTAGCTAGAGAGGGCAGGACTCTAGTTCAGTCATTTTCTAGAGAGGGCAGGACTGTAGTTCAGTCTTCAGGTCCTGCGATTACAGAGGTTAAAGGCATGACGGAGAAGCACATTGTTCCCATGGTAACTTTTTTGGCATTGAGGCTTCCAAGCAAATGACAACACTGGCAAATGTCTAAAGAACAAGATTTCAAATGTCTCTTGGAAACATTTTGCAAGCCCTGTTATTGCCCAAAGGAGAATGGAAATAGAAGAGTTCTGACTCATTTTAGCTCCATTTTAAGTCAATATTTTAAAGGACATGACAGTGGTGTAACTGTATGTCAGATTTCTATAGGTTTGGTAATGTGACTGTGTCTTGCTTACTAAGAGTGATATAGGTTAGTTGTGTTTATAGATCATTTGTTTGGGGGTAATTTTATATTTTTAATTTATTTTCAGATTATTTATTTGATGCTTTATTTCTGGGGACTGAAATTTGCTCTGGGGAATTTTTGTTGGTCATCTGTCAGCCTTCATCAGGCTGAGAGAGAAGACTTTTGAGTTTTTGACTGTATTTTTTTTACCATTCTTTTTTGAGTGTCTTTAATTCCAAAGTTAATAAAAGAGTGTAGCTGGATGCCCAAGGATTGGTCATCATCTCTCCCTCCCACAGACCCACTCGGGTCGCAGCCTTGGTGACCCCATCCTGAGCCATCCCTTATCTACCCAACGCAGTGGAGGCCTCACCATACAACTCAATGGTCTGTTCAGGGCCAGGAGAATGGATTGAGTGAGTTGGCTGGGAGTGAGGATACATAAGTCCCTCTCCTACTGCATGGACCTTATCCAAAAGAAATAATACAACTCCAAGCATAGTAACTTTTCCCCACAAAGCTCTGCCTCATGCTCCTGGGGCTCATCATAACCAGAGGAGAGTTCTTTTTAGTGGGTCTCCAAGGAAGCTGCTCTGCAAGGGATTTGGAGTGGGGAGTCATAGGCTGCATCCCCTTTTGTAAAATAAGATTTTTTTAAAAAGAGGATCTTTGCTTTGAATTATATCTATTGCACCTCTACATAGGCGGCTGCAAGCAGGCTCTGTCCATCTGTTTTCAGGTGAAGTGGACCATTATAAAATGATGCCACGTTCCCACTGCCATGTCATGAACTGAGCTGCCCACACTTGTGAAGACCAGTAGCCCACAGGTGGTAATTTATTGGGGGGCGGGGCACAAAGTCAGTGATGGAAACCCAACCAGCGTGATTCCCGATCTTCCTGTTCCATCAGCGTATGGTAATGTCTGTGCTTAGGAGGTGGGCTGCTCCTCTCTGAGGCACGTACACACATTAGACTCTTGTCACTTCACAAAGCTGAACTAGCTAAGCAGATGGATCCAGCTCTTGTCAATTTCATCTGTTTATGTAGCAGGTGGTGCTGTGAGGCAGCAAGAATCTGACAAGCAGGTTTCTCAAAAGCCAGGCTTATCTCGGGGCAAACATCCAACTCTTGTACAAAGCAAATGGAAGGTGTGACCATTGAGCATGCCCTCTTGTAGCACAGCATCACTCTGCAGGCCCCCTGCCCTGCTTGACTCTGTCTGTCTCTCATGCAGTCCCACTAGGATTTACTCCCAGATCAGAGCACTCAAAATCAAGATACCCTCTATGTGAGGCTTGTTTATTAACTCTTTTTCAGGATACAAACTCTTTAGCCCCTCAAGTCCACTCTTCTACTGGGTGCCTAGGTGCTAATCCAATCAGGCCGCCTCTCCTAAATTCAGGCCTCCCACAGACTCCCCCTGGACAATAGCTTTGGAGGCTTTCCCTTCTTGTATTCGGGAGCATCACAGACTTTCTCGGAGGCTGTAAATAGTCACTCTGTCCTTGGGTCAGGGGTCCCCAACTCTCCTCCTGGAGCTGGGCTCTAACTCAGGTCATCTGCAGGTCTCAACCAGCCCTTATCCTACTCAGTCCTTTCCCCTTAGGCTGGGAGAGGCCTGGGGGTGGCATTCCTCTACTCTGTTTTCTATGAGCTCTTCTCCCTAGTAGCACCTTCTTCAGCTGAGCTCTCGTAGCCTTTTATCAAACCCAGGTGCTCAGTCAATTAGTTGTCAACCATCACCTGGGCAGTTAATTACTATAGGTGGTCCAAGATGGGCTTGTTTTCCCTAAAGAAGCCCATCACAGGTAAGCTGGGCCCTGACTTTACTTAAAGGGGCCAGCCACCCTGTGACAGAAAGCCAAAATAGGCACCAGAAGTCACCGCTGGTATTTGCCCAACTGGTTTTGCCCATTATTGAACCAAACTTTGATGCCAGAGTAACAGGGCTTACTATTAATCTCAGATTGTTAAATAGTTTCAGAAATAAGCATCAGACTGAGGTGCTACAGGAATAGCGAATGAGTGGGTTGAGCATTTCATCGTTTCTGGAGTATACGAGCACATTTCCAAATGCCTTCTTGACATCTTTGACCAAGCACAAGAAAAGGCATCTATGCAGAATGACTGCATCAATGTTGCCTAGGGGAAGCAGTGATGAACAATGCTGAGTCAGAACAGTTACACTATTGCAAATATATATAGGATTAACTAAACTAGTATGTGCACAACATCATTATTTTTCTAACCCCAAGAGGCATTCTTCTGGCCACTAGCAACAGCAGAAGCCACCTTTGTGATGTGAGTAATTTGGGAAACAGAGCCAGTTTGACAGACACATTAGATCTCAATTACTTTTTTTCCCCCCAGATGAGATCCCATAACAAAGTCTTGCACTGGATTTTTGCCTTAAGCCATAGCTTTTAGTCCCTGATTAGGAGCAGATTCCTGATAATATAAATGAGGCTATTTACCTCTTGGTAGATAAGGATAATCAAGACAGAAGTAAAAGTATATTGTTTCTTTGACACACAAGTAGAAAGATTTTCCTTCTCTGAATTAGATTTGTTTGTTACAAAGTATTAATTTTTTAAATGCTAAAAACAAACAAGACTTAAAATAAATAAATAACTGAACTCTATAACTTATGCAGAAATATACTTCTTATTGAATTTGTAGTTATGTAAGGTTACTGCTTTTGTAGCTGTTTTAATTTAGGAAATTATTTACAGGACTTCTGATACTGTACTAAGGGTTGATCCTTCTTCGTTATATTTTTACACAAATGCTCTATTCAGTCTTCTTCAGAACTGGCTTCTCAGCCATATTTCTCTATGCACCTTAGCCAGATTCTTTTCTTAGGTCTTCCACAACTCTGCCTGATCTCCTTCAGGGATGATGAAATCTTTGATCTGCCTGTTCGCTGGGGGGTGGGGGGGGGAGAGAATACTTGAGCTGTGTCCTCAGAACACAGGGTGAAGGCAGAGGCCGAGCTTTGAGCTTGGAATCATTATTTACAGGTGCAATTCCTTTCTCAGTGAGCTCAGAGCACGGCCTCACTAGAGAGTTTACCGAAGCTCAGCTTCACTGACGCAGCTGTGCCATTGTAAGCTCTCTAATGTAGCTGCTCTAAACCAACGGGAGAGAGTTCTTCCATCAGCTTAACTTCTCCAGCCCCTATGAGTGGCAGTAGCTATGTCAGCGGGAGAAGCTCTCCCGCTGACATAGTGCTGTCCACACCAACACTGATTTTGGTGTAACTTATGGGAATGATTGATTCACCACCCCCCCTGAGCATTATTAATGATGCCGACATAAGCTGTAGCGTAGACATAGTGCCTTGCGATGTGCCTGCAGTTCCCACTGACTTCAAATGGGAGTTGAGGGGACTCCACACTTTCAGTGAAATGTTCAGCACTTCACAGGACTGGAGCCTAAGTCACTGAATTACTAGCTATGGGCAAAGATGCATTATGTTTTCCAGAAATAAGATTTTTCAACGTGTGCATTACAGTGAGGAAGCCCCAATTAATTCAGTTATATCAGAGCAATAACTCGCAAACCAATGGCCTTGATGAAGTTTTACCCATCAATACTGAAATTCGTTTTGTATTTCCGTTTTCCATGGTATTAAACTAATTACTCTAAGAAGAGTATACTTATCAGAAACATTTCTACTGACGCAGGAATTACCTGAATGGCTAAACCTACCTTAAGGGGGTTGAGCCTTTGTTCAATTTCCTCTCTTGCACAAGGTTTGAGTTCATAGGAAGGGACAGAGGGATTTTTTGTGACTCATAACATATGCTTCTGACAAAAATCTTTCATGTATTAACCTGAAGCCATACAACAAGATCCTCATTCCCTTTGTATTTCATTCTTACACACTGTGACTCACTTGGTAGAATTTACTCTTAAACAAGTTGACTAGTCAGTGGATCTTATGCTGATAATGGAGGGGATTTCTTTCACCTTCCCTCCTGACCAACATGCTAGTCCCCAGGAGACATTTTCAAAAGCATCTAAATCACTAAGTCCCATTTTCAAAAGTTAGGTGCCCGTGACAGGGTGTGACTCACCACACTAGCGCATCCTGCTGGTCATCTTGCAGATCATCTCCACAGGTCGGTATGCTGACTCCTGGTGGTGTCTTGCCCACTGACACTTCTGCTCCTGAACCCGTTGTGATGGGTTCTCCCAGGAACTGGGGTACCACTGAGCCCTCCGTCCCACCAGCCTGGGCTCCCACTCACACTGCTGCTGCTGTGACATGCTGCAGACCCACTCCCAGTCTTACACTTCCACCAGCATATACACAGGTAGGGACACATTCAGCTGCAGTTACATGCAGGCTCTCTGACTAGCCACTGCCCCTAACTGATGGACAAGTGGGCTGCAGATTCTTAAGGTAACTTGCTTTGCAGCTTGGAATCCCCAGGTCTTTCATACACAGGCTAGAAATCCCGTTAGCCTGGGTCCAGCACTTCCCCCACTTCAGTCTTTGTTCCTCAGGTGTTTTCAAGAGTCTTCTTGTGTGAGGAGTGAAGAACAACAGATGATGTCACTCCCCTGCCTGATATAGCTTTAGCACATGGTAAGAACCCTTTCTTTCAGAACTTGGTTCCCAGACGATTTGTGGAAAAATACTGGCATTCCAAGATGGAGCCCAGAGACATGTGACCCGGTCACATGTCCTTGTAGAGTCACAGCAACCATAACTTACAGGCTGTCCGGAGTGTTCTCAGTAAGGCTCACCAGGTGGGAGATAAGCTTCTCCTAAGGCCTATTGTTTTCCCTAATGGCTCATTGCCCTGAATACGCCCTTCCCAACTAGCTATCTAGACTGAAAGCATCTTGTCTAGTGGGCGTTAGCCAGGTGTAACTCCATTTGAAGTACAGATACATAGTCAGTATTTATAACTTCAGATGCAAAAATGATACATGGATACAAACAGGATAATCATATTCAGCAAATCATAACTTTTCCAATGACACCTTACACGACCCATCTTCCATAAAATATATCACAATTATGCTATAATCATATCATAATATCACTATGAAGAATATGGGATGCAGTGTCACACCCATGTCATTCCAAGGACCACGTGTCCTCTTCAGGACACAGTTCTCCGGCTGTGCTACACTCTGTGATTCCCCCCTTCTGGGGGACAGTACCACAGTTCAACAGTCTAGCCACTTCCTCAGTGGCTTGGCAATCAGCCAGGAGCTGACTCTTACTCTCCTGATCCGTCCCAGCAATGCTCTGTCCAAGGTGCTAGCTTTTTTCCTCCAGCAAGGCTGCCAGTCCTCCCTCCTCAAACTCCAGGGAGCAACTGAACTTGCTCTGCCCTGTAGATCTTCTTATATGGGCCTGCCCAGCCCCAATTGACTGCTCCTCACAGCCCCTCTCCTATTGGCTGCTTTCTGTGCAGCTCCCTAGGGATCCATTTACCCCTTACAGGCCATTTACCCCTTACAGGGCCCCATCACTGTGCCTAACTCTCATTAAGAGTCAAGGATTTTAGTCTAGTTAGTAGGTAGGTAAGTAGGCAGGTAGTGATTGCATGTGGGCACGAGAAGCAAGGCAAGGTTTAAAACATCTAGATAAATGGTCTTGAACCATCAATGGCATCAGTATTGTGCGTGGGTGGGGGAATATTGTCTAGGAATGGTAACCATACACGTTTTGTTGGCATATGTGTGTCTGTGATAATTATCATGGTATGATTAAGCTGTGCGTCTACAAGTCTAGTGTGGGTAGAGTTTAACCAAACTGAGGTTCAGTATTCTTCAACTGGGTAGCAAAGAGTGAGCCCCATACTATACAGTGTTTGCACATTTGGTCCCCAGATGGACCCTACCAGTTTGTTCAGGAGACAGTTTCTGTTCTTGATCTTTCAAGTGACTTTAGTGTGATAGTATTCGAGTGTGCCATCTAGGGTGATGCTAAGATACATTGCCTTTTAATCATCTGCCAACCACTGACCATTCAAAAAGATGTTATGTTGATGACTGTGAGCATGTTATAAATGGAAGCATGTTGACACAGTGTTTGACGTAATTGATTTTAGTCTCCATTTCTTACAATAGTTACCTCTGGCAGCCATACCACAGTTCAGGTGTCCTCAGTCTTTTGGAAATTGAGGACCCTTGAAGCCGAGCAGATGTCATTGGTGTACATGAGCTGCCTGGAGATATATTCAGCAATGGCTTACTGAATACTATTAATGTAAGTTGGTGCAAGAATTGAGCCTTGCAGGAATTAATTCTTCTGGAATCTCTATGTCCTGGTTTTGTGATCCAGAGCCATGAAATGAAAACATCTATTTAAGAGTCTCAGCAGGGTTGCCCTGATAACCCATCTAGGAAGAACTCTTGACATCTTGTACAGAAAACCAGTGAGCCAGATAGTGGCATAGGCGGCTGTAAAGTCAAAAAAGACAGCTCCAGTATTCTTCTTCTTTTAAAATCTATTCTCAATGCACGTAGTTAGTGCTTCAGTTTCATTGGAAACTGGCCTGATCATCATTCAAAAGTTGTTCTGTCATGGGAGTAATTCTTGGTAGGATCATCCACTGAAGGATTTTGTAGCTACAAAGCAGGTGTGATATTGGACAATAGCTGGATGCAGCAGAGTGGTCTTTATCTGGCTTTGGTAAAGCTATCACCTTAGCTTTTTGCCATATCTTGGGTGTCACATTCTCCTGTATGATGCAGGACGTGAAGATGGATAATCACAGTTGGCTTTTCTTCCCAAGATGATGTAATAGTTCTGGTGATACATTTTCAAAGCCACAGGCTTTCCCTGTTTTCATTAATGTCAGTGCCTTTTCTATTTCTTTCCTAGAGAATGGTTGGAAGCTTTTCTCTTGGTCAAGCTGTGGAGATTGCTTGTATTGACACAACTCTTTTGATTGACACCTCAACAATTTTATCTTTGAATGTATTAGTGATGTTGGTCAGGTGTGCGATGACACAGCTTGGAGAGACTTTCTGTTGCTGTGTATATGGTGGGGTTTGTGCTGTACTTAACTTCCTGAAGAGTGTCCATGCTTTCCTGCCAGATCTTGACATCTCCATTTCTGAGACTGCTTTTCTCCAGCATGCTCTTCAGGCCACATTCAGGCTCTCTAGGAGGTGCTTGGCTCTTTCTGAATCACCAGATGTTTTGTAAGGAGGTCTGCACAGTCTTCATCCAGAGATGCTACATAGGTTTTTTTGACAACCACATCAGATGGACTTGGAGGTGGCCTTAAAAATGGGTTTGGTAAACCTTAAATATGCTTGATCTGTTGAGATGTTATGAAGGCCACAGACTGTATATTGGTCAATGAGCTTAGTGTAATTGTCTCAGTCTGCCTTTCTATAGTTCCAGTGTAGCATGGAGCTAGTGGTCACAACATTTGCATGTGGATGGTGTGATGCTTGCTATGGGGGAAATTTTCCAGGACCCTGCAGGTGGCTGATAGAGGGTAGTCTCCAGCAGAAGTGACCCAACTGGGTTCAGGGGAGTAGCCCTGGTTCCAGCAGGCATAGTGAGAATTTGCTGGTTGCTTAGGTTCATGAATAAGGTATGCTTTTTTAAAGAGGGAAGCACTGTCTGCGAGGTTAATCCCACTTTGATCAGATTCTCTATAGCCCCAGGATGCATGATAGGTATTTAAGTCTCTGGCATAGATGGCAAGATGCTGGAGTGATGGTAGAGCAGGAGCAGGCCATATTTGATTAAGAGTCTTGAAGACTTTAGCCGTTCTAAGCTGGCTGATCCCTCTGATATTACAGTAGCCACATGTATATAGTAGACTCTCCACATTAGCTAAGTTAGATGTTACATGCGTGGCTCGGCCACAGTTGTTAGTCAGGCTGTACTTTGAGGTAGAAACCACAGATTTTGCAACAACAGGCAATAAGGGCATTAACATTGGTTTTTCTGAAGGCAGATGACATCAACATTGTCAGGAGGCAATGTTTCAAGAACAGAGGGTTGTAGCACCTTGAGGGAAGGACCAACGTTTTTAACATTTCCTTTTCCTTGTCTAGGTCCAATAAGAGCTTTTCTCTTGGTCAAGCTGTGGAGATTGCTTGTATTGACACAACTGAATCCCAGTAATTAGGATTCAATAGATTCGGTTTGCAGGTTGCAACTTTGATTTCCCCCACAGGCTAATCACAGGTTACGCAATGAGAACATATCTTCATTGTACCCCATTTAGGCCTATAATTGTAATTTATATAAGAAAAGCTACTGTGATTTGAAATTTCTTGCACTGACTGTACAGAAATAGCATTTTAAGAAGGTTTGAATGGGTTACCGCACTAGTGCACTGGGCTACATTATACAGTCCTTAAACTGAGAAAAAAATGTTACCTCAGAGCTGCAGGATTTGGCCCATTGCTATTAAAATAATTTTAATAACCATTTTTCATGCAAAAATCAAACTCAAGATTCTTGCTGACGTTATGTGGGCTTTTCAACGATTGTTCAGATGGCTTTCAGTGACTATTCAAATTCTTCTTTATCATCTTAGTGTGTCAGATTTTAGAAAGGATGTAATCAAGGACTGTATGAATGATGAGAGATCAATCACTCTCCAGCTGAGGAGACAACTACATCAGTAAAGAAATGTTTCCCATCTGAGGGAGAAAACTGAAGTTGTACAGATGGGAAGGGAGAAAAAGGTTAATCCTAATGCAACACATCTGTGCCAGAATATATCCCTGGGCATATGGAAAGGGAGATGGGAGGCAGGGGTAATCAATCACTTATGTAGTACCCTCCATGTGCCTGCCAAGGATGCTCAGTGGGTCTGACTAGCTACTCATTGGGAGGGGATAGAAGGACTTTATGTTTTTCCTCCCCCCACCCTGGTAAATATGCACACAAGGTAACAGAGCCCCAAGCAGAATCATATATGGCATTGAACCCCCCATAGAGGTGGGTTCTAGAGGCAGCTGCTTGTGTAAGAACTGAATGAAGCCACACTGTCAAGGAACTGGAGGGGGCAACAGGAAGTCATAGAGGCAGTGTAGAGGGACAGGATATCCATGCATATGAGACTGGCCTGTGGTCCTGAAATTCAAGAGACCTGAAGGATACCTACAGGTTATGGGAGCCCTACAGGCATATTCAAGAACTGAATGGAGAACCTCACAAAGTTTTCCCTACCTCTTGAATCTTGCGCTGAAACATCTGGTACTGGCAACCAGCAGAGACAGGATTCTAGATTAGATGGACCACTGTTCTGATCCACTATGACAATTCTATGTTCTTCTCTGTGTGGAGGGTAGGGAAGAGAGTGGGGCAAAGTGGGCCTGGACACTAGGCTTACAAGCTTGGGGTTGTGAAGGTGTGCTTCTGTGGCCACCATTAAAATGTAAATAGACACCACTTGAAAGTAATTAGTATCCTCTGCTATTAAAATGTGGGATAAGATTCCCTGAGTGTCCCACACCTATAGCATAATGGTATGTTTCTAGAAATTCTCTCCTTTTTTTGTTCAGTATTTAACCTTCCTAAAATAAGATCTGGATTACACAAACACATCGTTTCCTGTTTTTGAAGATTACCACCACAGCCTCATAAGGCTGTGAAGATCCACAACACAGGACACCCCTTTGTCACAGCCAAGGAGAGCTTGAAACCAAGAACTGAGATTCCACAACAAAACACGGGTGTGTTACAATGCGAGGAGATTCCAGTGCCTAAATACATGTAGTCCCTTTTGCTAATTACTAAAGACTCAAATTAACAATGTTCATTTTTATTCTGATTTTTCAATCTGAAATAAATCACGATCAAGGCACAGTTCTTATTTCTTGGGCTGCCTGAGTTCTGTTCAATTTGCAGTGGATTAGGAAAAGGCAACATGATACCTTGTGCCTGGTCCCAGAGCAGCAACACTTTTCTGTAATAGCCATGATAGATGGCAAATTATGAAGCCAACTTAATAAAAGTATTTTGCTGTCTCTTGCTGACCCCATTAGTAGTGAGCCCCACCCCCTAATGGGGAGATACCAAATCAGCAGGTAATATTGCTCACCGTGGCACAGGGTTAAAGAATGATGCTCTACTTCCCCTCTGTGGTGAAGTTTGATAATTCACCGTGTATGAAGCAATATATAGCAAGGAATAGAGAACAAGAGGAGAAGTTTTTAAAAATGATCACTAATGTCAGCTTTTCTAAGGGGAAAAAAGGGGAAATTACCCAAAGGAATCAGGAACAATATTTCATGTTACCAGTTATTTCTGTTATGTTCTCCTGTCTTCTATTGGTATAATCTGTTTCTTTCAGTCAATATTAACATGTTAAGGCAGCAAAATAATCCTAGTGTTGAACTTCTCTTTAAAACTTTTGTTAACTCTAATACTACCGACCCAGAAAAGCTATTGAGTATTAAGATTGCCTGACTCCAGTTTAGTTTTGTATCTAAATATGAAAATAAACTAAAAAAAGGGCAGATCCATTGGGAATATTCTCTAATTATTTTGTGGTAATAGCCATTAGTGATCTTACACATTTATGCATATTTTCCTATAAAATTGATATATCCTAAGGGTCACAAATCCAAATGTATTAAGGGATAGAAATACACAGTTAATGCACCCAAACAAGCTTAACTCCTCCCAGTAGTAAAGCCGTGAGGAAGGGAGTCACAATTCATGTTTTGAATTTAATGTTAAGATTAATTCTGAATTTTCTGGGTTGGTAATTTTTTTTAATATAATTTCCCTGTAATGTATTTCACCCTAAATCACTATGTATTTTCAACCTCTAGCTTTTGTGGGGGAAAATATACTTGCTCAGAACTTGAATTATAATTGCTATAGTTTACAATATAGTATCTCAATAGTATTGACAATTTTCAAATATATCAAGTAAAAAGCATTGTTTTAAAAGGAGCTGCAGTAATTACTGAAATGAAAGCAACAGGACCGCCCAATTCACACCTTTACTGTAGTGATTTAGGGAAAGGATTGTCACTCTAAAAACCAGTTTTCAGTATTTTACTCCAGTACATCTGATCTTCACATCTGATAATTTTCCATTTATCACTAGCTCTAGGCACATTACATACAATACAAAAAATTGCATCAACCCACAACATTCCTTTTTAGATTAGTCCCAAATTTTCCATTTTTAATTTTTAATCTATAGACGTTAGAGACAGTTGCAGGCATGAAAGAACTGTTTGACTTACTGAGCAGTTTTTCTTCGCATCTCTAAGGAATAAGAATCCAAGCAACAGAGGAAAATCATCCATCCAACAGCTGCTTTTGGAACATTTCTACACAATGTTTTAAACACTTGTCATGACAATGTTCCATTTGACAAAACAAATTCAGGTTTCAGGCAGCTGTGGAATCACTTGATGTAACCATAGACCTTGACAGGCATAACAAAATGTAAATACCCTAAGAACATCAGACTTGGTCAACCTACTATTTGCATTTTAATTGTGACATAAGAACCAGCCTAATAGTTAGCTGATAAAGAGTTGCTACTGGAATTGTGAAATAAATAAAATAAAAATCAGGTTTTTACAATGCATGGTGGGACATGAAGTTCTGAAATTATAGTAATATAGCAAAGTCCTTGGGGATACTTTGATGAGATTCATCAGCATAGAGTGATTTCTAAAAATACCATTCTTTCACTGACTTTTAGACTAAATGTTAATTGTTTTAGAAGTTTTGTGACCCATGTGCACTTTTGCAAGTTCCTTTGTGAACTGACCATCTATAAAGATCATGGAAGGCATTTGGGGTACTGGCAGGATGTGGTAGGATTAAAAAGAAGCACTTGAAATTATCTGGGATGGGAGGAAAAGCCTGAGTACTGAAATGAATGTAGGTACTTTTATGGTCCCCTATCACCAGAGTGTCTGAACACTCCATAAACACTGGATTTAGCCTCACAATACACTAGGGAAGTACTATTATTTCAATTTTTACAGTTTGAAAATTATGGCCCTGAGAGATTGTGACTTGCAAAGTCACACAAGTAATATGTTGTGGCACCTCAAAGTAGCACCCTTGAACTCCCACATTCACCACTGTCATATAACTATGCTATGTTTTGTACAAATCATGCCTTGTGAGGCATCATTTTAAAAGTCTTGATCTGATGAACATTGATATCCTGTTGGAGTGTATGTGCTATCATTATATGTGAAGTTATAAAGTATTGCTGTATATGTTATTGAAATACATTGTGTGCTTGAGAACACCCACAACTGCTGGTGACTAAGACTTAACTCAACAAGCAACAGCCTTGGTTCAAGATAGAATTCTTACCAATCGCTTTCTTCTTTCCAGCTGTGGTTAACTTTCAGTCAGGACCTTCCACAGAAGTACAAGGTGCCGATTTCCCTTGTCTTCCTAGTTGAAAGATCTTTGCATAAGTAGGTTTTTCCAATTATATTCAGTTCCCAGAGACCTCAACCCCCTTGGTCGTAGGGCTCATCCTTCTCAGCTTCCAAGAGCTCTGGTCCCTTGTGCCTGTCCAGTGATGGATGCCATGATAGCTTCTTCTCTCTCCGTATATCTTCCCAAACTCATTGTTTTGTCCCCAGATGCAGGATGACCTTATGTTCTTCCCTTCCTGTGGGCTTCCCATTCCCCTGCTGATTCATATGTAATTAGGCCTTCCATTGTTTTTGGTCACACCTTGCTTAATTTTATTGTAGATAGCTACTTTTCCTCCTGTCTGTGAGAACCTGTTTCTCCCTTTGTTTGCTCACAGATTTGAAAGCATAATACCAGTTAATATTCATAATTCCTCATATAGTGTTAATACATACATTTTACAATTGTTAATCACCTGTGTGCCATTTGATTTCATAACAGACCTTACTGATACTTTTATAATGCAGTAATATTGTATATAATCAATTGAATCCATTACTTATCAGTTGAGGTTCAGAAACCCCTTTTTTGATGGCTTTGTTTAGCTTTTACGTAAATATACCTTTATTGTCTCCGCCTGACAACCAGACTGGGGGACAGCCAAGCAAATACACATTCCATGGTCTAGGACAGGCAGGGCTTATGCATTGCTTGCCAAACACATTCTAGGAACATAATTTTAGCACATATTTAAAACACTCTGTACACACCTCATACATACATCATGCAAGAATATTAACGACCAGTGAGTTTTAAAGTTTTCCAATGACATCTTACATGCTGCCTTTTGGCCATGTATCATGACAACAGTGTGTTAAGTGTAATGATTGTCAGTCCTGACAAGATCCGCTGACACACAGTAGTGACTCACCAGTGAGCCACTGTGTCACAGCCATACAGCAGGACCATGTTTATTTCAGTGACATTGTTCTCCAGTTTTTAGACTTCGGCCTGAACAGTTATGCCCATATCACTGAAATCATATTGTCTCACTTCTACAGCCATGCCTTTCAAACAGGAACAATGCTATCTCCAGGAAGGAATAGATTTTTTTGAAATAGCCCCAATTGGCCTTGCCATTTTCCTTCCACGTTCTCTAGGGAGAGTGGCTATGTGTTTACCCTGATAGCCTTTGCTTAGCTGTAACTCATGAAAGTAGATCAAGGTTAACTAGAGATTGTAAATTCTGCCCTTTTCAGCTCTATGTGAAGCGAGTAACACACTGTAAGGCCTGATTTTAGATGTGCTGCTCCTATTAACTTCATAGGGCCTATTAAGCCCTATCTAAATAATTACACCCAGACACAAAACATTAAAAACGTTATCAAGATTGTTACTCAAGTATTCAAAAGTTAGGAAATTATATGCATTATGTTATAGTCTCTAATTAAATGATCACATACTATTTTGTGCAGAGGACCCCAGTCTCTTTCAGTGCAGAGAATGGATAGTGCTCACTTAATGAACAGCTATTCAATATTTTGGGTTTCTCCTTGTTGTTCTATGTGTGGCCCCATGCTTTATTTATTGCATGCCATGCAAAACCTGCTCTGAAGACAGAATTATTAGATTTCCTCATGGGCTTTTCTAAGGCATTCATCACTACAGTATCTAATACTTCACAGATGTTTTAAATGATTTGTCCAGCATCACACAGGAGCTCTGTAGCAGAGGCAGTGATAGAATCCAGATCTCTAGGCAGTATTCAATTGCCTGAACCACAAGACCATCCTGTCTCTTCCTACAATCCCCTGCCTTATTCACTACACACCTTCCAACTGCTGAAATAAATAAGGCAGGGGTCCTATAGACAACAGTCTCTATCACTATGAAACCCTGATTCATCCCCCAAAGCAGGTCCATCCTGTAGTACATTGAATGAGGCAGGGGGCCTGTGGAAAAAATATTATGTGATCACACAGTTAGAGATGGCATCATAATGCATATGCACAATGGAGTAAGTTAAGGTTGCACAGATAACCTTAATTCTGGCATTTTCCTAATTTTGAGTGCTTGACTTTGCAACATAGGAAATTACACACAAAAAACCACCACTTTGGCTATATTACTCTATGTGGATTAGCACTAGAGAGGGATGACACTTTAACAGTGTGTTTCATGGATATTTGCTGATGAAGACGAGACTAAAGAATCTTGGGATCCATTCCAGGCTCCAGAGGGACTCTAATGGGCATAGTCTTCTGCCCAAATCCCCCACTTGCCCAAAGAGTAATCCCTTCTGCCCTATTTTTGTCCCAGTCCTGTTTCATCCCCACCCTGGCTCCTTGTCCCAGTCCCATTCTCCACATTTACCCGGTCATATTCTCCATTCCTGAGGCTTTTCGTCCCAGTCCCAGTCTTTTTTGCCCAACCAGTTCCAGCTCCCTGCTCCTGGATCCTTATCTAATCCTTCTCTCTCTCCCTGACCAATGTCTTCCCCTATGTTCCCTGTCCCACTCACTCTCCCTTGGCTCTTTTGTCCAATTTCTTTGTGCTGTCTCCTGGGTTCTTGCCCCAGTTTTTGTCCAGCCACTCCCAGTTCTCCTCCCATGCCCCGGTTGATTGTCAGATCTGTCTCCTCTCCCCCAAAACTGTTTCTCAGCCTCCACCCTGGCCTCAAGTTCCAGTCTCCTTACCCATAGTCCCAGTTTCTCCACCCATCCCAACTCCCAATTAGTTTCCATCCTCCTCTGCCACCAGCTTCTAATCCCAGTCACCTCCCATCCACAGATCCTTTCCCCAGTCCTCCTTCTAGGTTTGACTCTTGTCCCTCCACATTCAGTTCAGGCGTCTTTCCCATCTGGGCCGCCTGTACTCAGCAGCATAGTCACTGAGAGCTCAGAAGAGGATTTCCCTACTCTCAATTCAGGTATCTGGACCTGGGCCTGTCATGGCCCACAGCAATCCAGAGCTACAATTGCAAGGAAAATTCTGCTCAGCCGCAGGCTGGAGTAAGCCTAATGTGAATAGAATCTTGGGGAATTTATCTCCCCAAATCTAAGACTCTACTGAACATGTGCCAACTGCATTTTTTTCAAAACTAGTAACTTGACCAAACTTGGGTGGGTTTTCATGGGGATGACACAAAGGCCACTCCCTGCCAAATTTCAAGTCCCTGTTCCTAAGCATGGAGACACTAAAGTTTTTAAATGAAAAGGTCAACAGAATATTAACATGGTCACAACAATGTATTTTCCCATTATCTTCATTCTCAGAAAGAGCTGAACCATTTTGGATGAAAGTTTCAAAAGAAAAAAAACTACATCCTGAGGCAGACAGACAGCATGGAAAGTTTCATCCCAAACAATGAAAGTTTGGCAAAGTTCTAAATAACTGAAAACAGGGTCTTATAATGGGAAGCGTTGGGCAAATTTAATCATAAATGGTGCTACCAGCTCTTCCCTTGATAATCCAGTTTGAGTTATGAAGATGTATTTCCCCGTGTGTGTGTGTGTGTGTGTGTGTGGATTTTTTAAAAAAAGTTGCTATATAGTTGTGCTCTACAATGTATGCCCTCATGGTGACAAAGGTAATCTTTCAAATATGAACCAAACGTAAACCAATGCAGTGCGGTCTGAGTCTGCAGACACCCCGAACAATCACTCTGAGTGTCAGCTGCCCCATCCATCTCAATGACGCAATTATCAGAATTTAAATATCAACATTAACTATTTCACTGTGGGCAGAAATACCAGCCAAAAATGCTGAGGTAGGCCATACCCACAGCACAGGAAGGAGAGGACAGTCTACTTTCTAACACAGCCAAGGAAACCCTGTATTCCAGAAGTACCTCTACAGAGTGTGGGGAGCTGATTTCCCATTGCTACCTGCCTAGAAGAGCCTACTCTCTGCAAGTCAATCCCTAGTGTGCAGGCTGGAGGAGCGGTTCAGTAGCAGGGAGAAGCAATTGGCCACAAAAAAAAAACCCAACCAAACTCCCTCCCATCCTCTGTTATCCTTATAGACTCCCATCTCTACAATACAGGTGAACAGAAACAACTGATTTAGGCCACACAAGTTCACCCAAACTACTCACGGTAGAAACCAAACCCAATCTTTTCACAGTTTTTCCTATCCTGATACTATTTTCTGCCTAACTAGACACATTAAACATTATCACCAACAGATTTGAAATGAAAGTAAGTGGCCCTTGAAAGATAGATCACCTAACAAATCAAAAGTAAAACCCATTTAATGCCACACAACAAGGTAGAGTTCAAGTACAGATTTTGTCTCCAATTCTATTTGAATTACTATATAGAAAGATGGATTCAGGCGTCTGGTCTATGTCCTTGCTTCTGTGCATAATGTTTAGAGGGCTGACGAATCATTATCCTGAAATAACCATTACATGTAGAATATTAAATGTCTAATAATCTATTGAGTGTTTATCGAAAATAAAATTCTGCATGTTGATAAATAATATATCAAAGTTTTCTGTTACAAATTACTGTTGCAAAGAACACAAAACAACACCCCTTAAGGAAAAAAATAAAGAACAGAGGAGGCCATGATATAGTTTTCCATAGAATTCTCAGCCTAAGTTTTCAAAAGCACATTGTTGGATGCCCAACTTGAAGAACTGAAGATTTTCAGAGGTGCTGAGCACCTGCAGCTCTCACTGCAGTCAAATTGAGTAGAGAAGATTTTAGCCCTTATGAACAGTCCTCCATTCTCACAATGAAGTAGCTATTACTATTTAGAATTCAATTCGCACCATTTACCAGCAGCCTCAGGAGGGCATCCAAGGAATGAATGAATGAACATACTTTGAGACTAAACACTACCAGCTCCTAGAGGTGGCTCCTGCATGCCAGGTTGGAGCTGCATAGGAATTTAAGGGGCTGATCTTGGAAACCCGTATTCACATTAGTTGTCCCATTTAGTCTAATAGGGCCACTCACGCATAAGGACAATTCAGACACGGAGGAGTTGGCAGGTCCTCTAACCTTGTAAATGTCTTTGAAACATTAATAGTGCTCAATATTTCTCAAGTAAGCCCTTTGTGCTTTGTCAAGGATATATTTATGCTAGGAGAAAATATTTGAGCCCCAAAGAATTAAAAATTAGATTCTCTTTACTGCAGAAGCTAATATCTAAATAATTCAAAGCACTTTCAAACACAATTCCAGATCTTTCATTTACAATATGGTAATTGGATTTCATTTTGGGGGGTTTAATTCAGCCAAGTGGCCAGGCTGAGCTAAGTTAATTTTCCTGTTTCATTTAAAATAGAACTATTTATAAGATCTCAGTAATCGTAAGTTTCCTCTCAAGACTCAATATGTCATATTCTTACAAATCCTCTGTGCCTCACAACTAATTGAGGATAATGGTAATTTAGTAGACTCTAGCTTTTCTATTTCAGCAAATATTGATAAAATGATTTGAATCCTAAACACTTTCATTCAAGCTCAGATCAAATATTTCAGAGTTAATTCCAGGGCCTCCAGACTCTTAACCTTCTAGATATGTAATTAGAGATGGATCCCAAGCCACAACATTCAGATCCCCATTCCTAAAAGGCAGGCATGCACGTGCACACACACACACTTTTTTCCTTGAACAGGCATTTGATTGGAAACTAGATCCCCCAATTCAAGAAGTTAAATGTGAAGTTTCAATTTTACTGTCCAAAACCCATTTTGCTCTTTCAAGTGACTCAGCAGACATGTGCAAAGGAAAAACACACTAACTCTTAACCATGAAAATCATAAAGAACCTAAGATAGCAATAGTCATAGTCATAAGACCACCTTCGTTGTTGTGGTTGTTGGGGTGTGTGTGTGTGTGTGTGTGTGTGTAAGTTTTCCAAAGGATTCAATTAGTATTAATGCAATTTCACTAGATAAAAGTATTATATACAAAAATGGAAATCTTAGTGGTGTTATCCAACAAGAGGATTTTTCTTTGATGATCCTAATTAGCATTTTGAACTAAGAAGTTATCCCTCTAGGTCCTATGATAGAAACATAACAAGACTTCAGTTAATCTTGATTATCTCAATAAATGCATATGCAAAATGAGCCTGAGGCTAACATGGGATTGCTGATGTTAACAGATCAAAGTGCTGTTATTTATATATGGAGGCTGGATTGAACCAAAAGGCTAATATCTTCTTTACTTTAGTTTTTAAAACAGCACTGGCACCTTCTTTAAAATTCTCACTTGTCTTTTAAAATGGCTTGTTATAAAATGATCATGCTCCTAAAACGTGGGTGTGCCTTACGTTTGATTATGTAACTGATAAGAGTGATACTGCCTGTATGAAGTATAATACTGTATGTATGTATACACCTTCACTAACAGAATTAATCTCATAAATGTCAAAGGTCTAAAATTAGCATAACTTTTTAGATTTACATTTAAACACAAAGAAGTCTCCCTCTGTTCCCCTTGCTTCCCGTGTTCCCCTTAGACCGGGTGATCCTTCTCTCCACACACCCCAGATACCTCCACATTGCTCGTTGGACATTATGGGATTGATTCTGTATGCCCTGAAGTCCATTAAATTGGTGTCTAACTTCAATAGATGGAGGATGAAGCCCAGTGATGAAGCCCGTGTTCTTTAAGTATACAATATTGAGCAATACATGGACTAGAAAATAAATTTGGCTCATATTGGTTTCAGACATAGAAATAGTTATATTAGTAGTAAATGAGATTACAGAAGGTAAAATGAGATGTCAGATTGTCTTTATCAGGATATTTAACTAAAACACCAAAAATGATAAAGTTAGGAAGAAGGGTAGCTTGGGCAGGAAAAGGGTGTATGGAGGAGACGGAAACAAGGAGAGGAGGAGCCCAAATGCAAGTTAGCTGGCTACATCATCAGAGGACCATTGCAGATGATAGAAAGTGGGTCCATCCAGTTGCCCACAACCCTCCTGATTCAACAGTTTCATAACAGATTTGCTTCAAAATAGAACAGGGCCACAAAATTTTCTTTGTCTCTCTTTGGGAGGAAGAGAGTTCAGTTCTGAGCCTTGAAGGAGGGCCCTAAATGACTTACCAAGAGTGGCTGGCTTTAGTTTCTTTCCTCAGTGCAGAATCTAAGTGTTTTCAGAGAAAGAGGAGAGGGGTTGCCAGTGGTACAAGTAGAATTCATTTCTTACCAGTACGCTGCACTCATGGGAGGGACACAAAGGGAAGGCACCAGCTAAAGGGGGGGCATGTGATCTCCCCACATGACTCTTCCCGACCCTGCCACCAGCCTGGGACCCCCATGCTTTCCCCGTCCCCTCCCCATGTTCCACATCCATCCCACGTTACCGGGGGGAGGGGCCCTCTCCCCTCCTTCCGCTGCGCCAGAGACTTCTGAACTGCAGTGGCGAAAGGAGCAGAATGTGGGGCTGTGAGGCGGCCCCATGCCAGCAGTTCCCCCTGGTGCGGCTGTACCACATTTAGCCCTACTCCCAGCCCTTCCACACAGCTGTGTCTCCTGAGTCCTGCCTGGGGTTTATACAGCAGCCCCACCAGAGGACAGGGCCGGAGGAGCTGCCGGCATGGGACCACCTAGCAGCCCCACATTCTGCTCCTTTTGCCACTGTGGTTCTGGGGAGCCCCGAGGTTCAGTGGACAGGACAACAATTTCTATCCACGGATATTGGCATCTGTGAATAGAAATTTGTATCTGCACAGGGCTATGAATGCTTTTGGAAGTGACTCTGGACGTTCAGTTGATCAAAGTGTCAGTTGATTTCAGATGCTCAGCAAAATCCAATTAAGAAAAGTAGAGACCAAGGAATCAAAACTTCTCCTTTTCCATGAGTCATGTATAGTTTTATGAATTTAAACTTTTATTTGTACCTTTAGCCTATATGAAAAAAATGAAATCTTTTCCCTTCCAAAGAATTTTAATTATATCTCTTATCCAAAACATTTCAGAAACATAAAGAACCTCCAGGAAAACAGGTTTCATTTGACCAGGTACAGCAACAGATTCACGTATTCACTTCTCAGCATAGAACCATAAAAATCAGATTCTGCCACTTTCACACTTGGGGAGTAGTACCTTACCCCATGAGTAGCTCCAATAAAATACTTCCCACAACTCCTGGAGCGTAGTATTATTCAACAAGAAAAAGGATGGCAGAATCTTGCTCAAGGTGAGGTCCGGCTGTATTTTGTATCAAGCAAAGTGTCATGACTGTTAACCATAGTCTCCTACTTGTGATGTTTTCTCTGTTAGAACAGCTCGGGGAGCCAATTCTGGAGTTGAGGGTTGTTCACATTAAAAGCACAGCCACCATTGCCCAGTGGTTTGAATCTTGGATCTATTAGCTCAAGCATTTCAGTTGGCATGAACTGCCATGGCAAGCCCACTGGTTGAGAAACATGTCTCAGGAACCTAGCACCCAAATTATTTAGTGATTTATAGCTCAAAGTCAACACTTTGAGTTGCACCTGGAAGCAAATAGGGAGTCAGAGTTGAGATCTAGTATGTGTATATGCCTAACTCTGCCAAGCAGGTGAGCAGTTCATTCTTTCTACTGTAATTTCCAAGTGGTCTTTGAATGTGGGCCCATACAGTACACATCACAGTAATGAAGTCTAAAAGTCACAAAGGCATGAATCATAGTGGTAAGATCCAGCTCTAAGAGTAAATGTCTAAACAGATGCAGTTGTAAAATGATGCTTGGGGGGCCTGGTGCCACCTGTACTTCCAGGTGTCATTGAGGATCCAGCAGCACCCCAAACTGAAAACTTCATAAATGAAAGAAGAATGTGAAGGACAATCACCCCACTTTCCCTTAACACACTACCAGTGTCTCCATCTTTTCCAAACTATGCTTCTGGCCTCAGCATGACATACAGGAGGGGCAATCAAAATCAGCCTGGCAGAACATGCATGAGAGCTTTCTCTGGACAGATAAGCAATTGATCAAAATCACATTCTCTGATCCCTTGGGGCCAAATTCTGTTCCCATTGAAATCAAAAGGAGTTTTGCTGTTGAGTTCAATGGGAACAGGCTTCGACATTTGGAGAGGAAAGAACAAAACCACTCGAGCAAGGGCTATGCTGCTTACCACAGGTATCAAAGGCTGCTGACTCATGTGAAAAAGTCAGCAGACATCTGATCTTTGTCTATTGCAAGGGAGATATCAGCAATCGATGAGGCTAGAACAGCCTCTGTACCATATCTAACTCATAAATCCATCTGCAAAGGATCAAGGAAATATGAAGTCTCCAGATTACCTTAAAGGTATTGAATCACCATCTTCCTTCTCAAGTGTCCCTAAAAAGGGAAGATTAGAGACAGGGTGATAACTGACAAAATTGAAATGGTTTATTGAGCAGAAGCCTAACTACCATTTATTTGAGGGAAGATAGTATGTTGTGTTCCCGCAGCAGTGAAGCACTAATCCCAACCAACATTGATTCTAATATCTCCAGAAGCTCTCCGGAACCGCAGCGGCAAAAGGAGCAGAACATGGGGCTGCCGGGTGGCCCCACACCAGCAGCTCCTCCAGCGCGGCTGTACTGCCCCCAGCCCTGCCCTCTGGAGGGGCTGCTGTACAGACCCCAGGCAAGACTTAGGAGACGCAGCGGCATGGAAGGGCTGGGGGCGGTACAGCCATGCCGGAGGAGCTGCGGGCGTGGGGCCACCTCTGCTCCTCCTGTGTCTTTCCGGTACAAAGTACCGGCTATAAATATCTTACTGGGACAGCATACCAGACCGGACCACTGTACTTGCACCACTCTGGGTGGCATTGGGGGTTGGACTAGATGACCTCCTGAGGTCCCTTCCAACCCTGAGATTCTATGATTCTATGATTACTTTGGATAAATGTATACCATCATGTTGTGGTGCAGGCAGGCAGGCAGGAGAAACATGGTTCAATCACTAATAACCTTGAAGTGACAGATAGTGATCACTACTTCCAGGTGTAGGGAGATTTCTGTATGAGCCATTTAGGTGCCTTCCACTGCATGTACTGCCATTGATTTGCAGAGATCTATAATCCCCTTTCTTTTTCCCTTTGATTACTTCTCTGGCTAATCCTGTGAAGAGAGGATTGAATCCATCAGGCTAGGGTCCCAGCTCCTTTGAGACCATCACTTCTTTCAAATAAATGTATACTACAATGAAAGCTAGGTCAGCTGGGACATTAAGCTGAGAATACCTATCTATAAACATCTGAAGGCCGGTGAGTATTCTGGGAAGAGACCTGTCTTTCTTATTTTCTATCAAATGTAGTATATGCTATTCCTTCCCGACCCAGGTCTGATCAAATGGGAGTCTGTGGAGTTTTAAAGCACAGCGCAGTCTCTCTTTTCTCAGGCGTTTGGCTTAAGGGTGATTTGTTTGGGAGGGAGGCAACCTTATCCTTTTACCATGTGGGCATACACACTAAGGAAGGCCATACTGCAACATAAAAAGTCAGCCCAGTGTAAGTGAAACTTCTTGGAAAGAAATTAATTTTTCATTGTTATAAACAGGATAATACAGTAAATGGAAAATGTAATGACAGAGTTGATAGCGACCAATAAAAAGCAAAGAATAAAACAATCCCCTCCCACCCCCAAAAAATATTTCCTCCATGTGGGGACTGACCACCATCCCCTTACACAAAATCATTGTTGATATAGGGCTCAGTCCTGCTCCCACTGAGGTCTGTGATTTTGGTAGCATGAGAGACTGGAACACCAGTGTTATACCATTTACAGTATAACTACTGGTGCCTGTGCAGGGGAGGTGGGCATACTGCTAGGGGTGCTCAGATGGTATGGCGATGAGGGATAGGTAAGTATATCCTGCTAGATCAGTGGCTCTCAAACTTTTGTACTGGTGACCGCTTTCACATAGCAAGCCTCTGAGTGTGACCCCCCTTATAAATTAAAAACACTTTTTTATATATTTAACACCATTATAAATGCTGGAGGCAAAGTGGGGTTTGGGGTGGAGGCTGACAGCTCACGACCCCCCATGTGATAACCTCGTGACCCCCTGAGGGGTCCTGACACCCAGTTTGAGAACTCCTGAGCTAGATAAATCTGTCATCAGAACTCTTGTTTAATGCATCTGGTGCAAGAGCAGGCAGTAAGGGCCTGATTTTTCAGGTAGTGTAATTTAGTGTCATTTACTTCAATAGAGCTGTGCTAGTTTACACCAGCTGAGAATCAGGCTGTAGAATTCGAGTGCCAGGGTCAGGGTGCTCCCATTGATTAACATGGCTGAGACGTCCAGTTTCAAGTCCTGCTTAAGCCAGTGTTTTTCTAATCTAAAAAGAAAAGGACAAAAGTTTTCTAGTCTTTAAAGAAACTTTAGATAAAATGATAGTTCCACTGCCTCTTTTAAATATAGAACCATAAAAATATAGGGCTGAAAGGAACCTCAAGAGATCATAGTTTTGCCTCCTGCATTGTGGCAGGACCAAGTAAGCCTATACCATTCCTGATAGGTGTTTGTCTAACCTGATCTTAAAAACCTCTAAGGAAAGAGATTTCACTACCTTCCTTGGAAGCCTATTCCAGTGCTTAACTGTTAGAAAGTTTTTCCTAATATCTATCCTAAATCTCTCTCGCTGCAGATTAAGTCTGTTACTTCTTGCCCTTCAGTGGACATGGAGAACAACTGATCACTCTCATCTTTAAAACAGCCCTTAATTGAATGCAGTTATCAGGTCCCACATCAGTCTTCTTATCTCAGGATTAAACATGCCCATTTTTTTAAATCTTTCTTTATAGGTCAGGCTTGCCAAACCCTTTATCATTTTTGTTACTCTCCTCTAGACTCTCTCCAATTTGTCCGCATTTTCCTAAAGTGTGGGCACCCAGGATTGAACACAGAACTCCAGCTAAGGACTCATCCTTGCCAAGTAGAGTGGGAACAATTGTCTTCTTGGTCTTACATACGAAATGCCTGTCAATATGCTCTAGAATATTACCATTATAAGCAACTGCATCACGTTCCTGACTCATTCAATTTGTGATCCACTATAACCCCCAGATCCTTTTCTGTAGCACTACCACCTGGGCTAGTTACTCCCCATTTTGAAGCTGTGCAGTGGATTTTTCTTTCCTATGAGTAGTATATTGCACTTGCCTTTATTGAATTTAATCTGACTGATTTCAGATCAATTCTCTAATTTGGTATGGTCATTTGGAATTCTAATCCTGTCCTCCAAAGTGCTAGCAGCCACTCCCAACTTGGTGGTATCCACAAATTTTATAAGCATACTGTCCACTCCATTTTCAAAATCATTAATGAAAATAATTGAATTGTACAGGACCCAGGACAGATCCTTGTAGTACCCCACTGGATACGCCCTTCAGATTTGACAGGGAACCACTGATAACTAGTTTGAGTACAGTCTTTTAACTAGTTGTGCACCCACTTTATAGTAAATTCATCTAGACCCCAGTTTACTTATGAGAATGTTGTGTGGGATTGTGTCAAAAGCCTTACTAAAGTCAAGATGATCACATCTATTGGTCCCCCCTCCCCAATCCACCAGGCCAGGAACCCTGTCAAAGAAGGAAATTGGGCTGGTTTGGAATGCTTTGTTCTTGACATATCCATGCTGGCTCTTCCTATAACCCTACTATTCTCTAGGCCAGTGATACTCAGATGGGGCTTGAGAGCTGCAAGTGGGTCTTTAATATGTCTCCTCCGGCTCTTCGCAGCATATGATATTAAAGCATTGTATGCTTTAATTACTAACCAATCAGGATGCTTTTACTGTGTTATTAACCAATTGTAGTTGATAAAATAATACTTGGTCAGTCATTTTGCTGAGAGAAAATACATCCATATCTCTATAGTAAATTAAACAATGAATTCATACTACTATTGCTCTTTTGGGTAATGCTGATTGCTAATTTGGCTCCTGAACCACTGGGGAGTAAGTATCCCTGCTCTATGCACTTACAAATTGTTTAATAATTTGTGCTAGTATCTTTTCTAGTACTGAAGTTAGGCTGATTGATCTAAATTCCTTGAGTTCTCTTTGTTCCCCTTTTTAAAAATAGGCACTATGTTTGTCCTCCTTCAGTCCTCTGGGAAATCACCCATCCTTCAGGGGTTCTTAAATATAATTGCTAGTGGTTCAGCTAGTTCCATAAGTACCCAAGGATGAATTTCATCAGGCCCTGCTGGCTTGAATACATCTAAGTTATCTATATATTCTTTAACCTGTTCTTTTCCTACTTTGGCTTGTGTTTCTTCTCCCCCTGCTACCAATAATGGTGTTAACTATCTGGTCACAATTAATCTTTGTAGTGAAGGCTAAAGAGAGAGCATTAAATACCTCAGCCTTCTGGGGGATGTCTACATAGCATTTTGGAATGAGTAGGAGCAAGCCTCCCAGTTCAGGATGGCAGATTTTGGGTAGTAGGACTTGTGCTAGAGCTCTACAGTGTAGACAGTGATTTGAAGTTGAGGCTTGGGCTGAAACTCCTGCTCTGAAGCCCACTTCCTCCCCTTACTTCAGAATCTGATCTCCTGCCCGAGTGCTGCCCATACTGCTATTTGTAGAATGCTAGCAAGAATCCTACTAGGCCAAGTCTGTTAACCCTGGTTGGGAGGCTTGCCCCAAAATGCTGTGTAGACATACCCTAACTGTCATCGGTTATTGGCTCTTCTTCCCCGCAAAGTAGAAGGCCTATGCTTTCCTTCATCTTTCTCTTGCTCTTCATGTATTTATAGAATCTGCTGTTACAGTAACTCCTCACTTAACGTCATCGCGGTTAACATTGCTTCCTTATTACGTTGCTGATTAGAGAACATGCTCATTTAAAGTTGTACAATGCTCCCTTATAACGTTGTTTGGCAGCTGCCTGCTTTGTCCCCTGCTTGCAGAAAGAGCAGCCCGTTGGCGTTAGCTGGCGGGGGCTTGGAACCAGGGTGGACCGGCAGCCCCCTTAAATTCCCTGTGCTGCAGCCGCCCAGCAGGCTATCAATTGCTGAGCAGTTCAGCTGTCCCTCCCCCCACTGCTGTGTGCTGCTCCTGCCCTCTGCCTTGGAGCTGCTCCCGGGAGCCTCCTGCTTGCTGCACGGGGGGTGGGGAGGGGTGGAGGGAGGTAAGAGGGGGTGCTGTCAGGGTGTCCCCCTGCCACCTCCTCCTTTACCTCATCTCCTCAGAGTAGGGTGGGGACATGACAGGGCTCAGGATGGAGGGAGCTTGCTGGCAGCAGCTGCTGTCTCAACTTCCTGATCTTAAAAAGACAATGTACTTAGAGTGGGGTCAGCACACTTAAAGGGGCAATGCGCATCTCTCACACACTCACACGCACGGTGTGTGTCTCTGTGTCCCTCTGCCATGCTATTTCCCCCTCCCTCCGTTCCTGATGCCTTGTAGAGTGTGAGGCTACATTAACAACAACGTGTTAACCTTTGAGGGCTCAGCTCAGTGCTAGTTCATCATTTAGCAGTATGGCATTCCCTGGGAAATATCCCACCCTCTTACGTCACCATCTCAACCAAGCTTCACAATCATCATTGTTGTGTACAGTATTGTTTGTTTAAAACTGTGTGTATTGTATGTATACACGCGCACTCACAAACACACCCACACGCGTCTTTTGTCTGGTGAAAAAAAAAATCTCTGGAACCTAACCCCCCAGTTTACATTAATTCTTATGGGGAAATTAGATTCACTTAACAGGTTCGCTTAAAGTAGCATTTTTCAGGAACATAACTACAACGTTAAGCGAGGAGTTAGTGTATTTCCTTTCACATCCCTTGGTAGGTATAACTCATTTTGTGCCTACATGCTTGCGCTAATCTTCTGTACACATGCTTAGCGATTTGTCCACATTTCCACATTTTGTAGGATTCTTTTTCGATTTTTCAGGTCACTACAGAACTCTAGATGAAGCATAATTTTTGAGAAACTGCCAGCCCTCCTGAATATTGATTAACTGTGGAGATGCTGCATTTATTTCACTTTGCCTAAACTAGGGCAGACTTGAGCAAGTTTTTAATATGTGCCCTCCAAGTCAGTTATTTCGCCTTCGCCTCACAAAGAAGAAATCACATCTAGACTTAATTGTCCTTTTAGAGTAAACAGCTAGTCCCATAGTCATGATCACTCAACTCCGAGAACACTCAGCAGTTAAACATCTTAAATCAAGCCCGAGGCAGTTAAATCACTCTCTAACATCTATGCAATTTCCAGCCCATCTGCTCCAAAACTCACATATAAGTCATGTTAAAAGGGAACTACACAAACAAAAACCTTTACCAACTGTGTTTCAAAGTACAAACCATCTGTAGTTTGAGAATCGTATGTAGTGATCAAACCAAGCAAGGGAAAATAAAGGTGATATTTGCCCAAGACTGAACTTTATGAAAAAGAATGTAATTCCTCTGCCATAATCAAGGGCTACAAGTTCAGGAGAGAGAGAGAGAGCCACGCATGTGCTGGGAAGAAAGCAGTAGGGTTAGTGTTTTTTGCATCAAGCAAAAGTATATTTGAGCAGCTGTTGGATCATATTTATTCTCGCTATATATTGAAGCAAACAGTTCAATTTATGTGACCTTTGCATAAATGTAGATCTTGGTATGAACAAGAGGTGGGGTTTGGTTTTTTTTTAAATTACTGCAGCTTTTGGATGAGACCCTGCAGTGATGTACACGTATGCTTAACTTTTAAGTCAATGAGACTACTGCCATGTTTAAAGTTAAGCATGTGTGTATATCTTTGCAGAACTTTAGTTAACTTTCTATATGTTTTCATTGTATTGAGGGAAAAATATAGCCCCCTAGTAGCCTAAGCAATGTTTCCAGGTTCTTATACATATAAATTTACTTCTATATAACACTTTTCACAGTTGGGGATTGTCGTTATGGGAGAGTTTTACCAGATATAAAGGTATAGTTATACTGGTATAACTTCCCACCATGGACATTCTTGTTCTGGAATAAGAGTGGCTTTTGAATTTGGGAAGATGTTTAAGATAGACTTGAGGAAAACACAACACTCACTCACATCTGAATAAGAGTCCACACAGCAATTTATACTGGTAGTTTTACTGGTATAACTATTTAAATTCACCCCTTAAACAACATTAAAATAACCCTTTCCCATGTAGACAAGATCTTAGCTTTGCCTTCTCCATTCCTGCATGACTGAGTAATTTTGATGCTGACAAACTTCTTCAGAGATTTCTGAAATTTTGCAACATAAACTGAATAAACTGTGCAATCAAGGAAGCGAAAACAGTTTGCTTCCTTACTCTTGAAAGGTAATCCATGTTAGTGTTTGTTTTGGTGGTGCTGGGCGGGAGAAGAGTAGGAGGGAAACCACCTTACACTAGTTGTTTGTTTTATAGCTGCAAAGGTAATTAACCAAACCAGAGGGGGAGGAAGAAAGGAGATGTAGATGAGGGGAATTACTTGATATTACCTAAAATACCTGGCAGTAAAATAATTTATTAGTAGTTCTCTAACTTTTAATAATCTTACATTTTGGAAGACTTTTCCTTTTTGTTTTGCAATTGCTTTTACTAGCAATTTATTTTCCCTCACTACAAAGCACTTAAAATAAAAATTAAAAACAAAACCCACATACATCAAAAAAACCCACCACCTTTGGTGAATCTCTTCTCTACTATGTCAATAGAGTCTGTTGGCTTTTAATAGGCCTTCTTGGGCCAGCCCAAGGCCTCTGCCTCAGACAATGACAACCACTTTGGAGGATCTCTTGTGGTTGGTGTCATTTCACTTACGACTCACAAAGCATGGTATATGTTTAGATAAAGGATTAATCTGACCCAGTTTTTCACTCCTCCCCAAGGCCCATTAATTTTTTAAAAGTCAGTTACATATCCATTAACTTCTTACAATTAATACATCTACTCAGGGTTTGTATTTTCCTTTATTGTGCAGCAGTGTGGCACTGTCAGTGTTCTTTTATCTTTCATGAGCCTTAGGTCAGGTCTACATTAGACTTCTGCCAGCATAGCACTGTCACTCAGGGCTGCAACCAGGTGTAACCACTGACTGACACAGCTATACCAGCAGAAGCCGCTAGTGTAGACACAGTTATACCAGCAAAACTGCACTTTTACCAGTACCGCTAGTTTTGCTCATGGGGGTGGTTTTCCTGTAGTGGTACAAAGGGCAGCTCTGCCAACATATCTGCGTCCACAGTAGGAGCACTTTGCTACTATACTGTGCCAGTATTCCTACACTGGTAAAGCGATCTTAGTGTAGACATAGCCTTATGTATAATATAGAGAACAATTTCAGCTTTTCACACAGGGTGCATAAAAACAGTCACCTCTACAGCAATAGTTCCCAAACTGGTCCATGGAGAATGGGCTGGTTATATGGTGCTGGTTCTCTTTGTTTCCAGCAACTAATCACATAAAATAACTACAACTACTCTAAATATTTTCCCAATGCTCTATTACGGGTGTTGCTACAAGCACATTATTACACTCCTCGCCCAGGGAGTTTTCAAACTGGGAGTTTTACGCAAACAGGAATGGAACAGGGAAGTGGTTTGTTCAACTGTCAAGAGGAAGCAGCCACCCCCCACTCTGATAGATTAGACACCCTGCTCCTCTACAGTGATCTTGCCTAAGAGGTGCTAAAATAAATGTAAATCTGCATTGTATGCCACTACTCAGTTTATTGTCAAGTATTCTACTGTGTTACTGAATTACTTTGAGTAGGTGACTAGAAACTATTCCCCTCCCCCCCAATTAATATTGTAAGATGTGGAGATGTGTAAAAGCAACATATATTGGAAACTGGTTGGAGATGCCGAGTATCCAGTTTCACATTTTTGGTGAACGGTGCTTGGTCTAGAAGCAGTCACCATAAATAAGGGGATAGCCCCTATTCCTCATCCTCTTATTTTTAGATAGGGTAAGAAGAGTGCCCAATACAGCACTTCCTTTGCCCCATCTCTTATCCTTCCACTAGGAACTATTTTTCATAGCAGAAATATCCACAAAGTAATCCTCCCCACACCACCACCATTTTAAAATTCCTAAGCCTCACATTCTAACACAATTAGCAACGCCAGGATATGCATTAGTAGGCCATTGGCACTGTAATAACTGGTTACCTAACAGGCCTTCAAACTCCCAGGTAGTGGGGGTGCGGGGGTGCTCCAACAGCATATTAAGAGACACCCTTTCGTGGCTTATTGCGATGAGATGTTATGGCATCTTTTATTACAATTCTTTTGGTTCATGCAATTATTACAAGTTTTAATCCATGAAGTATTGAGCACTGTTAAAGTATTTAAGATTTAACAAGATGTCAAAGAAATATGGAAACAGTATCATAATGAAACTCTGTATAAATGAGAAATTACTTCAAGCTTGACCCTCCAAGTTTGAACAGACTTCCACTCTATTAGTAAATCCAACTGTATTAGAGAATGCAATCCATGGAGTCTATTGCCTACTAGCTGGTGTGAAATGCTACATTCCAAAGGAATTAATCTTCCCCTCTGCTCTACGGAGAAGAAAAGCGGACTTTAAATGGAAGCTGCCGGTTCTTATACCTCTGAAAAAAACAATCAGGCTATGAATGACTTCCCAAGGTCACATGGCCAGATAGGAGTTATATATTGTTTTCCTCCCCCTAACACCAAAACCACTGCAAAGAGTCTGGTTCCCCCCCCCCCACACACACACACTACACCAAACACATCACTAGACAAGCCTGTTTTCCCTTCTCATCTGAAAGTGAGATATATGCTTAAAATGAGTGCACAACAGATCTGGTCTCTGGAGAATATAATTTGTTTTGTAACTGGAACCTTGAAACACCCTTTCAAAACAAAGTTGTGACACTGCTGTGGTAGTACTGTATTCAAGACAGGAATCTTGTCAAATGGACCTATAGCAGCGGTTCTCGAACTATTTACCACTGTGGACTGCATATACAGCTCTCTCTCTGTTATATATATTGTGTGGATGCAACTCACATATTAGCTGTATGGCCCTGAGGATGTCACATGGGCCGCAGCTGTTTGCTCACTGGGCTGCAAGCAGCCCGAGAACCACTGAGCTTTAGGATCAGTACTTGAAATTTCTTCCATATTAACCATTGTAAATGAAAATAGAAAAATTCAGGAAACAAAAATTTAGACTAAAACCCAATACAGAGCACTTGGACTTCCCTAAGCAAAATAGCTCTGTCCGCTTCAATGGCTTACGTGAGTAAGGTCATTTTACTTACATTGCACTATTCCACTGTCAGGTGTAAGAGCACGATACTGTGGGGCTTCACTGACAGCAACATCCATCATCAAGTTTCTAAGGAAATGAATGGCTGGACTCGGTTAGGTTAGAGTATGTCAGTGTGTACACGGATGTGTGTGTGAACTTACCAAACACAAAAATAGAAGTTCAGAAACATTATAAAAAGGGAAATTGTTTGAGGTCAAGTGGAAAAGAAACACGGACTCTTTGAAAGCAAGAACGTGACAGAAAGAGACCTCTTAGAAATCTCTTAAGTAATAAGAATGTATCAGCCCGAGGAACAAAGTTCACAGACAAAAGCTACTGGCAGTAGGGCTTTCAAATCCAGGCTCTGGTGTCAGCTTGCCAGAACCCATTGCTAGTGCAAATTCCTCTGGCTGGTAACCAAATACGAGGGATGGGGATATCTATGGCTGGCAGAGCCTGTCCTTCCCAGGAAGATAAGTAGTATCTGAAAATAAACTTAGCAGAAAAGCAAAAAAACTACAACCCAAATCAATTGAAGTGTCCATTTACAATGTGAAAAGTGCAAAGCCAACAACACGGTCCAACAGAGGATTTATCTATAGGGATTCTATTCATGTGATACACAATCAGCAGATGCAGCTACAGTTTGCTGGGACTTTAGGGAAGATTTCCAGGGTGCCAATCCTTGAGCTGCTACAGCTTTTCCTATATACAGTTCACTGAACATTGCTGGAGGAAGAAAAGAAGCAGGTAATATGAATAAGAACATTTAATGATTAGGACAAATTTATAGGGAACCAGACCCTATTACCACAAAGAAATAATCTGCAAGCTTAATACTTCAAATAATAACTTAGAAAATTGAGAAAAATTAGCCTGTGATCTTCTGACTCCAGATACCTCCAGTCACGTCAAAACTAAATTGAAGCCATGAGAGGCAACTGTAACTAAACCCTTCCCAAAGCACCCTGTGCCCAGTTGCACATTAGGATAGCTATCACAGTGCACTGCTCTCTGTGTCAACGCAAGAGCTGCTAGCGTGGGTGCACTCTGCCAAAACAAAGAGCATAGTGTGGACATGCAACAATGGTTTTAATTAAAACGGCATAACTTTTGTCAACAAAACTTTGTAGTGTAGACAAGGCCTTAGACTTAGTCCTCCCCAACCCCCATTATTTTTAGTAAAAGTTGCAGACAGGGTCATGGGCATCCGTGAATTTTTGTTTATTGTCGATGACCTGTCCATGACTTTTACTAAAAATAATGGTGGAAAAAATCTTAACCTTAGTAATCAGTATTAGACAATCCCACCTCAGCAATTTAAAAAAGTGAGAAGGAGTTGGAGATGGACCAATCTTTAAAATTAAGATGATAAATAAGAGAAAACATAAGATTCACTTACAGCACAAGAGAATGAAGCATAATTGGGTCAAGAGATCTAAACTGCCCTAGTACTGTATCATTCTGAGAAGTCTTAATACGACCTGAACCCCTTCAAGCTAAATTCAGATCTTCCGCTGATATTTTTCCCTCCACCCCTAAAACAAAAATACAGTTTTAAACACTCAAGAAAAATGTTAAAATTGGCACAAAGTCCTTTCTCTTTAGAGAAAAGCTGAGGAAAACAAAGAGGGCGAATCTCATTAAAAAGTTTAAAGCCACAGCAAGATAGTGTCAGTGCAGTTGCAGGGTTCAGTTGACATTAGAGAGTACAGTTGGCAGCACAGCACTCAAATTCACTTCTAAAATAACTGGGAGGAGGGAAGGAATAGACTGCCTGTTTCTGTACTGTGTGTGTTGTAGCATTTTGTTAACAGTGGAAATTTTGTTCTTGTACAATTAGATTAGATACGTTAGAACATCATGACGTCGGTTGACCTGACTGATGTTTTTTAAACTAAGGAAATGGTATATGATACATCAGAATTGCAATAAGTAACCAAAAGATGAATCTAAGTAACTGTTTCTCCTACTCCATTGGTCAGTCTCTCTAAATTGTTTCCCCAACTTGCTTTCAAAATAAACAAAAACAAAAAAAACCAAAACCCCACGACTCCCCTGAGCCAATTTATTATAACCATCAAATATATATTAAAATCTATGAAATAGCAGTGGGTTTAAGAACAAACCCTCAATACATCGGCTTTTATATTAAAAAAAACTATGCAAAACTAAAAGCGATTTTGTAAGCACAATATTCAACCCTTTTATTTTTATGTTTATTTATTTAGAAATATTTGGCATTCAAGGAATGCAAATCAGAACTTTTGGTACAGTGCTATGTAGCATCTACGCCACCTTTTACTGTGAACTATGGATCTGATAAAAACCAAGTATTACAAATCAAGGTACTCTAAAGCCTTAGAACATTGGATGAAATATCAAGTTCAAATAAAAACCAGTGCCAAAATAAAACGTTATCCTGGGCTTCCCTTTTAGTAGCTATGATAAAAGTTTTACATTACAAGTTTATAGAAGAGGTACTATTGTAGGCCCCAACTGCACTATAAATGTTATGTTTCAGCAGCATGCCCAAATATTGTACAACAGGGTTTGGTTTATGTGGAAGAGACCAAAGGGTTGTAACCAAAGTAAGGACCTTTGCTCCAGCCGTTGTAGAGGATAATGTTACAGTATGATCCCTTACCATGCTGAACATATGATTTAGTCCCTACCCCATGGGCAAGACCAAACTGTGTTATAGCCAAGCTGGGCTAATACCATGTTTAGGAACACAGCACAATCATGGTAAAATGGATAGTGTAGACAGGGCCATAGTTTTATCACAAATAACCCAGATGTGCACTGTTTAAGTACTTTTAAATACTAGCTGGTCTGTGCAAAAAAAAAAAAAAAAAAAAAATTATACTTTTCTAATAGGAAAACATCAGAACGCTTGATTTAACCAAGGGCCCAATTCTGCAAACTTCAAGGGGATGCCTCTTTGGGCTAGGTTGTGAGACTCTAGGCACAGCCCTGCATGAGAAGTGGTGTGAAAGCTGCACCAACTCAGGCAGCATCGGGAGGCACTATGACTCAGGCATGCCTCTGAATCACAATTCCTCCACGGCCTCCTCCTTAGGCCTCGGAGATAGTAATTTACGGCTGGCCTATACCCACAATAAGGGCTTGATCCTGTAAGGTGTTTAATACTCTGGACCCGATGCAGCAAAACACCTAAGGATGCAGTAACTGTAAGAAAATAGTCTTACTGACTTAAGGCTAGCCGCTGTGGCCAGCAAGTAGGGGAGTGGAGCCATAGCTTTGCCTATTCCCTGATCACCTGCTCTGGGGAGAGATTAAGCAGGTGAATATCCCCATTTACTCCCTGATCTAAGTAGACTATGTAGGGATGTAAGGGGATTTATTATCCCTTCTTACTTCCTTGCATGGGCATGTAGTCTGTCCACAATCTAGCTCTGTCATAAATATGAAGGGAAGGCCTTCCCTTCATATTTATGACAAGCTCTATGCAAGTAAGGTTGGCAGAATCAGCCCCAAAGTAAGAAGTACTCTCATACTTACTAGGAAAAGTTTACATGGTCTCCCAATCCAAACCTTCGAAATAAATCTTTGCCTTAGTATTATTTAACACCTTATGCCCTATCTCTATGATGCATTCAGCTTTTACTAATATGCTAACTACGGCTATTTCTAGGATTAAATTTAACCCATGTTCTTTAATTAGTAGTAAAAGAGCTGTCTTTTTAATCAGGCCTCAAGTAGTTTTAAAGTAGTCAGAAGGAAAAAAAAAATATTGTCCTCCTGCAAAATAATCTTACTAAAGTCTTGTTAAATCATTGACTTTAGTTCTTCAGTGAAGTTTAATTGTCCAGAATAAATCTGCCCACTGAAAAGGAGCATATTTGTGTTATTTTGTAACATAAGGAAGTTATTGATGTATTTAAGCTCTTGATTTAAGAACTATAAAGTTATTTTGTAGGCAGTGTCACCCTTCCTTTACCACATGGATGATTATTGGAGTGAAGATTAAAATTTTAACCAAGGGAATATAAATTTTGCATAAATGGTCTATACTTGTATTGAATAAACTTAGAACTGAAAAAAAAAAGATGTGTTTAAATGAAACTTTTAGCTTCCTTGAGAAGATATGAGACTTACCCACAGTTACTAAAAAGAAAAAAAAGTACATTTTAACTTGCTTTATTAAATATTATTCTTCCACCTCCCTAAGAGGACTCCCAGTTAGACAGTTACATTTTCAGAAGAGAAAGGCTCACAGATTTTAGTGGTGCAGCTATTTGTTATCTGACCTCAAAGGGCTAGTGTTTTGTCCCATATGAACTGGGCTAAAACTCGGAAGTGGAATTAATTAAAAAGTGCCCTACTTCAAATAGAGGTACAGCAATGCCACAGGTCTCCAAAAATTTCCCAACCCCATTTTGGGTTATGGGAAAATCATGTTATTTCATGCAGAGCTAAATTCCTTGGTGAACTTACAAGGTGAACATGTGGCCACAGACTGTTCAGAATTAGAGTGCTTACAGTGAAGAAGGAAAGAGTACATCTTTTGAAGGCAATTCATACAAGACAACCTTTAAGAAGCCAGCAAGTTAATTTTGGAATTCTAAAAAACTGCTAGTTTAAATCCATATTATAAACTAAACCACCTACTTACTGTTGCCAACAACACTGTTGTATGTGTTTGTCTATAACTTAGTGAACAAAAAGACGTTAAAGGAAAGGAGGCTGCTTCTACAGGGACAAACATTGAACTAATCTCACATTAGAGAAAAATCTAGCATGCACCTTTAACATTGCAAACGGAAATCAAGGACAAGAGTTTGTTAAAAACCCATACAAGGAATCACTTATTTTCTTTTAAAAAGATATACAGAAATAATTACACTGATTAATAAACCACCAATATTCTTGATTTTCTCATGTGAATTAAACTGGTTTAAGTTTTTGGCAAACTTAGTGCAGAACATGTCTGATCATTCAAAAATACTGTTCTGTCAGAGGAACTGTTGAAAGCAGACACAAATGTGTATGCAACTTGTGCTTTTTATCCAAGGGAATATGGAACACATGGTCATAGGTTTCCTGCTTGATGGATTACAGGGTTATCAAGTGACTACATAAATCAATCCTTTCTTCTACCTGATTCAAGATGGAGCAGCTACAATACTGTAACAATGTGATGTGTTCCAAGAATCCACATGAAAAGTACCACTTATAATAATCTAAGTACCCATCTGGATTTTCTTTTAGTTTGCCTATATTCACAAATATATACTGTATATGCACCTTGAATATAACTGTATGGAAAAGTCTCAAAAGATAAAAGATGGCATGGGACAGTTCAGTCGCCTTCCTAATTCTGAATTTGTAACCACCACCAGTGAAGAAGCCCGATGCTATATGTAGTTCCCCCCAAAACAAAGCGGCCTTAGCTCTCAGTGCCTACTACCCTAGCAGGCTCTTCTCACGCCTGTTTCCTTAGGCTGAACATTTTGAGGCTGCAGAAACATTTGTGTACTCCTCAGCAGTTATGTTTGTTTATGTGATGCCTTCTCCAGATCTGGGAGTTTGTCAACCAACGCTTGATGATTCACATTGATACTGGCTAGGAGTCCACCCTCATTGCCATCTGAACCAGTATAACTGATTTCTTCACCAGTCAGGGTAGTCATGTGACCACCCAATGCTTTCAGCACGGCATTCCCGGCACATATATCCCATTTCTTGATGTATGTCACATGAATATATACATCAGCTTTTTCTTGTTTCTTGTCAGGCACATCAAGGAGGGCTAAAACTTTATAGCCTAGAAGATTAGAAAGGCAACACCAGTTAATGAAAACATCAACTTTCCTAATTCATCACAAAATAATGGCATTTATTAGCGATTACAAAAATGATTTTTGTTAACGAGTCATGTTGGTTGAGAATGTAACACTGAATACAGCGGAAATCTTCACCTTCTGTTACACTTCCTGCAAGGTACTGAAATCAAGATTTTTCCACTACATGTCACACTTGAAACTAACAAACCCATTTTGAACATGATCATTTCCTTTGCACCATCCTCTACTGGTTTATCAGTTACATAGACGCATCAAGAGATGCATCAACAGAATCAGACTGTGTATGCATTTAACTAAATGATAGTGTTTCACTCTTGGGCTTGTTTGCTTCATTACAATTGTATTGCTTATCTCCACTTTACTCTCAAATGCATCATTTTGTTAATTCTAGCTGGCATGCATATCAAACATATTTCCAGTTCATCAATATCTTTGCAGATGTCTTCATTTTATTGATTGACTTCATTCTTTTACAAAGCTCCCTACTCGCTCATTTCACAGTACAGTTCATCCTCTTCATTCATGCTAAACCTTTCCCCCGTTTTATATGCTGCCAACTGGAATGGAATATCTGCTATGTCAAAATTTCATCTCTCCTACTAACCATAACCCAACTTCTTTAGACTCATTCTCTTACCCATGACTGCTCATCAACATGAGATATTATTAAGTGCATCCTTTCTAAAACAACCCCCCCCCCCCAAAAACAGATACAGCTGTCCATACAAAGAAATTGGAAGATGCCCTTTTGTGAAATTCAGAAATTACCTGCATTTTGCAGGATCCTGAAGTGGGTAATTACTTCACACTTGTGCTTCCCCTTTATAGGCACACTCTGCCTATACCATGAACCAATTTTGCCAAGACATTTACTATAAAAAACTCTCCAACCAATTTGTTTGCTTGTAGTTAGATCACTCCTGGGACTATTAGGTTCTTAAATCACTGAACTCCTTTTTCTTAAAATTTTCAGCTTGGACATCTGAAACTATATTATCTTTTTATTGTTTTCTCACACCAGTAAAACAGTGCGACAACTCCTGTTTTCTGTTGATGATTATGAGCCTTTTCTTAACATAGCAGCCAGTTTCACTCTGATCTTTTCTAACATTCAGCATAGAGCAAAAGTCACCCAAAATGCTCCTCTCTCAATGTACCCAGTACTCTCTTCTTTTGTTTCATGTTGTGCCTAATATTTGTGTACTTACTCCTTTTCCTGCCAACTAACCAGTGCTTTTAGTCACTCAGTTTGGGTTCTAGGTGTATGAAGTACAGTACTTCTGCTGCAAATCACTTGTTTTTGTCACTTCTCCAGTTTAATAACGATTTCCTTACTAAGTAATCCACAAACAATACAATGTCTGGGATGCTTAAAGGTAACAAACCTGCTCCACCTGCTGGGATGATCACAGTTTTATTTCCAAATGTTTGCCGTGCAACCTGCTCTACTTTTCCTGCATGAGAGCGGGACACAATAATTCTTGGAGTTCTCTCACTGTAGGAGGAACGAGCTTCTACATTTGACCCACCATCCACCATTGCCCACGCTACAAAAGAAACAAACATTCCATTAGTGGGTTTTAGAGACATCTGCTTTTTTAGAGATACAATTAAAGAGATGCTAACTTAAAAAAAAAAAAAAAAGTTGTGCTTCTGCCTGATTCCGTGCCCCCCTGCCCCCCATTATTGTTAGAAGTAAACACAAGATTACTAGAATAGAACTCATGGGAAACAAACATTTCTTTTTAGAATTTGTGTACTTAGTGCATTTTAGAACACTGTATGTCTAATTAGGTTCAACTTAATCTTTCATAATAAGTAAAATATTGTAACACTGGAAAAAATGTGATTGTAAAATTCACAGGGAGATTCAGGGGCAGATGTAATGTAGATATTACCTGAAATTCTTTTAGCTCATTCTTTTAAATTGACTATATTTCAAATGGATAGTGAAATTTTACCTTTTATTTCCTTCCCATCAGTCAACAAAATACTGTCATCTTTCAGATCAAGAGAGAAGAGTATGAACATGTTTATTTTCAGAAAACATTGATTGATTTAGAAGACTGAATTCAGGATGCATAGCCTTCCGCTTCTAGATCACTGGTTCAAAATCACTCCTTGATAGGCTGTGTCCAAAAGTCATTACAATTTGACATTTATTTCTAGCTGGTGATTTCAGCACAGTAGAGAGGCAGAGACTGAACTAACCTGTAATCTTTAAATATGGCTCTCGCTTATTGATTTATATCTATGTGGTAGAGCAGGATCATGACAACACAAAGAATTATGGCATTTCCAGTTTGGAAAATTACCCTCCTCAACCCCAATCTTGAGTAATAGAACTAACTATATTTTTACATTTTAAAAAAATTATCTTATTTGGATGCCATTCCTGAAGATTTCTGATGGGCTACCCTTGTAGATTCCTTTTTTAAAAAAAGAAAGAATGTGGCAAATTCCATTACGATGACAGAATTTTTGTTGGAAAGAAAATCAGCTCTTCAATAATAGGTGTGGCAGGTGCTTCAGAAAAAGCCAAGATACATAGAAATGTGAAAATAAAGTGCTAATGATAAACAACTGGAATTAAAGTTAACATTTAAAGAATGTAATACTTAGGTGAGGAAAAATCATAACACTGAATAGTCTAATAGGCAGAAAACCTAGTTCATTTGAACGAGCTTAGTTGTGGTAGTCAGAGCTATTGCATAACTTCTCTGGACTCTAGAGGTCAGTATGGCCTAAGGGAAAAGGGAAACATGTTATCAGCCTCTGTTTTAACTATCCAGGAATATAAAACACATTTCCTTCAAATATACTCAACTCTTGATTTGTTGTTTAAGCCTTTGAGAAGTTATTGGCAATACCCTGTCCTTGAATGTGTATGTTTAAACTCACATCCATCCTCATTAGTGCTTCAACAGAGTCAAGAGATTCTGTATGTGAGTGCTGCATGTTTGGAATACACAGATTTTTCCCTACGAAAGTCTTGGTGTTTAAAACTGTGAAAGATGGATGCATAACAGTTGTTAACAGTGGTGCCTGCAGTCAGACGCACATTATGCAGGGTGCATACCACGGGCTGTGGCAAGGAAGAACAGCGCTGGCCATCCCACTGCCCACTCAAGTTTGGCCATCATGATGGAGAGACTGCAGGGCCAAAACTGAGTGAGTGGCATTGCAACTGCCGTGCTTGGGGTGGGGCAGCTTTTTGGACTGAACAAGTGATGCAAGGACTAACCTTTGGTTGAGAAATACCTTACTAGACAGGAAAGTAACTTGTTAATAAGTATAGGCTATTAGATTGTCTCTTATGTTTTTCTTTTACCTGTAACCTTATGCTTCCAAAACCTTACACTTGGTTTTATTTGAATCTTTATCTCAAGCTCTGTTAAATAAACTTTAATGTGGTTTTACTACAAACCTGTCTAAACATCCTGTGCTAAGGAGTGTGTTGAACTAAGGTGAAACCAGTGAACTGGGATGCATTGCTTTTTTGGAGGCAGTGAACTGGGGTATGTTGCAGGTGTCCAGAAGATAAGGGACTGGGCACTTGAATGTAACAGAGTGGGATGTGTAAACTGCTCGCCTGCACTGGGACAGAGCAGGGCTCCAGGCACCCAGAACGGAGCACCTATGTTGCCAGCAGCAGGTGGCTTGGGAGCATTTTCCCTGGGTGGGCACAGACAGGGTTCCCTCCTGCTGTTAGCTGGTGGTAGTGATTCACCACAGTCATCTCGGGTAACCCCAAAAAGCATCAGGACACTGCACCTGGACAGGCCGGGTCGGAAGGCGCAGACTTTGACGGGTGAGGTGCTGGGGCCATAGTGAGTATGATAGGAAAAATTTCTGTGGGTACCCCGGTCATTAAGGTCCTGATTTTGCTACTCTTACTTGTGACAAAAAATAATTTGCTCGTGGGAGCAGTAGTATGCACTTCAATGAGACTGCTTGTGTGAGCAAAGGGCTACTCAGTATAAGGGTGATAGAACAGAGGCCTATATATGCAGTGTTATTTTCTTTAGAGATTGCTCTTAATGTTTCAATGAAAGAGCTTCATCAACAACTCTATTTTCGGTTTATGTTTCTTCCATGTACCAGTTTTCTGCCCCCCACAGACCACCTTTTCCTGTGTTTTGTGGGTGCCCAAATCTTAAGGACTTTGGACATTACCACAATATGAACAAGTAATAACGACATTTTTGTTTTCCTGTATTAAGTACTATTGTATCCATTTAGAACTACAGATTCTCTCTCAAATGTAAAACTTTAACTGTACATCAGTGAAAAAGGCAGAAACAAAAAGTGAGAGACGGATACCTGTATATGCTGAGAAGGGCTTGTGTATTACTCCTACTACCGGTTCACCATTCACAGCCACACACACCATAGTAGTGACATATTGGCGAAGATCCTCTAAGGGGCAGGGATGCGTGGGGGGGAGGGGAGGGGAGGGGAGGGGAAAGGGACAGGAAATCAGACAAATTAATTAGCTCAACATCACATAGGTTAAGAGCCCAAAAGACAAAACAAAACAAAAAAAGACCTGACTTACATATATGGACACATAATAGCCTGAAGCAGCGTTAGTATATTAATAGATTGTACTGAGATCTTATCCTTCCAACTTTAAAACAGTCTGCGTTTTAAATTCAATCCTTTAAAAAAATGCGACTTTGCTCTATCTTGATTTAAATCATTCCGCAGTTACAAAAATATTAAAAAGGAGTATTAAATATTATAAATCCCCAGTTTTTTCATACTTTCTATTGTTCAGTAGATGTGCACTTGGCTCCTACTGGACACAATTCTACTACCTGGTCATTAAACAAAAGACTCTTACATGAAGGTGGCAGATTTGGGAAAAACAAATTCCTCCCATCCTCCACCTCATTTTACATTATGTTTGCTTTAGATCTGAATGTCCTTCCTAGGTTTTGAATTTTCATACATGATTACCATCATACCAGTGTAATATTGTCAAGGAAAAGAACCACTGGTTTAGTTTTGCTGTAATTACTTACCTGTGTTTATATTGGTTAGGTTTTTAACTGTACTATATTGTATTTTAAATAGTTTGTGCAGCATCATGAGCCTTTAGAAAAGGGGGAAGATTTACAATTATGTGATGCATTTTAACTTCATGTTCATTTCTTAATTCAAGCCCAGGAACAAAGCCAGAGACCTCTGAGCCGAGAATTAAACTGGAATTTAAAATAATTTGTTTAGAATATAGCATCACTGGCTATTCAAGCATAAGAAATGGGTATTAGTCAACTGCACCCAGAAGTGACAAATATCATCAGATGTATTTTAGTGTCACCTAGTTTGACAGTCAACCCACTACTAGGCTTTGAAAATAGCTGTGCCAAGATATCTACCTGGGACCTCCTTTTTAAGAGTAGTTCAGCAAAATCACAACAGCTCTAATAAGCAACAAATCTTACATAAAATTTCTCTTGAAAACACATTACATTTTTGTCTCCTATCTACAGTGAAAAAAAAAATCAGAATTAAATATTTGGCTCAGTTTAAAAAAAATAAAAAAGCAGTTACCTGTATATTCATGCGTAGCGTCTAATGGATCAATCCACACTGTCACACTTTCTGCTGGGACCATTTTAGGCTGTATTTTTTCCTTTATGTCTTCAGGAATACTGCGATTCCAGAAAATTGTCTCCTTATCAGGTGCATCAACGTGTTCTTCAGTATTTATCTATGTTAAAAATGATACAAACAGACACATTAACCCAGAGTGTTGTACTAGGATGATCTATCAAATATTTGTGCACATAATGGAAATTAACAGCCTTCGCTTTCTCCTTGAGGAATTTCATTTCTAACTCAATGTGGGTTGGGGCAAAGGGGGGGGGGGGGAATCCCAAAACATTTAATGAGTTTGGAGACCAAATCATACCTCTGAACCTTCAGATCTGCCCATGTGCAACACAGAATACGTGACAAGTGACCAAAACGTAGAATTCCTGTATTTTGCTGCAAGCTATCCATATTTCCAGATCATGGTGTTTAAATGTAAACTGTGTTATTAAGGATATTTTCCTCACTGTGTGAATTAAATAAATCACTTTTTAAAAAAGTAAACTTCAGCCACAAAATTCCATTGTGAGCAGCCACAAGGACCTCCCACAAGAGTCACAGCAGGGTTTGAACTCCATGCTTTCAGCTCCACAGCACAGACTTCAACCACTTAAGGATAACTGGAGTAAGTTATCCTATAGATGGACCAATCACTAGATGAAGAATTGACACACACTTTTTCAGTGGATTACATAAATATTTGCTGGACACCTAAATAATGTAGTAAAGCAGGAATCCTGGCTCTGGGAAGGAAGTGTTGTCTAGTAATTTGAGCAGTGGTTGGAGACGTGCTCTTTGATTTGGAGTACCCATAATCCTAGATTTAGTGTATTCATTCTGAAAGTCAGAATGGCTAACTGAACTTGGATCCACCATATAAGAAAACTGGGTTCTACACCATGCTCTTGCTGACCTTATATAACATCTCAGTTAACTTACTTATAAAATTGGATGACACCACCTAACTGCCTTTCAAGTAGAGTAGGCTACTTTAACAAAGAGAAGGATAAGGGGTGGCTTGATTATAATCTATATGTACCTACGTGGGGAACAAATATAATAAATGAGCTCGTCACTCTAGCAGAGAAAGGTATAACACAATCCAATATCTGGAAGATGAAGCTAGGCAAATTCAGACTGGAAATAAGAGGTAAATTGTTAACAATAATTAACCACTGGAACGATCTACCAAGGGTCAGAGTGATTCTCCATCATTCACAATTTTTAAATCAATATTAGATGTTTTTCTAAAACTCTAGGAACTATTTTGGGGGATATTCTATGGCCTGTGTTATACAAGAGGTCAGACTACCTGATCACAATGGTCTCTTCTGGCCTTGGAATCTATGAATCCATTAATCCATAAGGGCTCTGAAATGCACAGAAATATAAACAGCAGTCGAGGTCTTATTTTGGAACTCAGTCACCTAGATTCCAGCTCAGTGCACTCTCTCCTAGACTACAGGGTATTTGGATGGGGAAGCCTCCATTTCTGTCTATGGAACATTGCCTTACTTGGCACTGCAATGGGACAGGCAACCCATTTCTGCTGAGATGAGAAATATTCTGCAAAATCCAGTGTCGTTGAGTGACTGCTGCAGGCTCTAGTTCAGTGGTGCCCACACAAGGGGTTCAGTAGCCATTGGCCAAGAGCTAGACGTATAAATGGAGCAGAGCACAGTACCATCATATTTTCTTTGAAAGCATGTGCATCAGACACTACACGGTCCCATCACAGATTAAGATGGAACATTTTATGACAGGTGTCACGCTGCCTGGTACAGGACACAACTAAGAGCGCTAATCTCAGGTCAGACTGCCAAAAAAAGGGCATATATCCCAAACTGGTGGTATAATACTGATGTGCACAAGGTGCCAGGGGGGCACACTGAGATACAAACACATAGCAAATATTCATAACTTCAGATGCACCAATACATGGATTTAAACAGGATAATAATACTTAGCAGATTATAACTTGCCCATTGATACCGTCAAGGCATACTTTGTATAAGATTTATCACAACTCTGCAACGGTGGTGATATTTTAGTGTACACATGGTCATCTTTCTTTCTATACAGTGTCACATAAGGACTTGTAATTTGTAAAAGATGCACCTCCATAAAAAAAAGATGCTGTCAGTCATTGTTGCACTGTAGAATTTTATTGGACATCCTCACCCATAATGGATTCTTGAACACTTCACAGATCACCACACAAACTTGTGGATATAACGAATGAATAAAGAAGAAGAAACAGATCTATAAAAAAAATTAAAAAGCCCCAGACTATTTAAGGCAGTGAACCGTGGGAGAGAAATGTGATACAACTGGACACACAGTGCCAACAAGCATTTGGTCCAATAAAAGGTATCACCTCACCCACCTTGTCTCTTTAATATCCTGGGGACCAACACAGCTACAACAATGCTGCAAACACTGAAATTGACTGTCTAACCATGAACTGTGCAGATTTTGGCTCTCTCTGAAGGATTAACATCTGGCTTTAGTTGGATAAGCCTTTAAAGTTTTCATTCCATTTTTTGTCCTTGTGTCTCTGCGGCATTGAAGATTTCTCTTTAAGGGTGGTGATAACAAATTTCATATTAATTTCTATATGTTGGTAGTTACAAATTCTTTCCTCCTCTTGATTACGGTTAGAGATATTGGCTAAATAAGGGGGTCTGCAAAACATGTTAGTCTGGAACAACTCTGAAAGACTGGGAAACCCTGGGCTAATTAACAAAAGATGCTAGAAAGTTTTTCCTTTGTGTGACATTTACTTTCCACAAATGAAAAGAAAACACTGACCAAAGAATCACTTAAACTGGATTAAAGCACTACTTCTATACCAATCTTTAGCTATGCAAGATGGCATGCCACAAGCTTTTAAATTTACTTCTAATTTGCAATCGTTTATTAAGGCACATCCTGAAAAATAGCTTTATTTACTGATACGCTGGTAGGAAAGATTTCCCCCCCAATCCTACCAATGCAAAACTCTAATATGTCAAGGGAAAATTAGAGTTCTTTGGTATAGCTTGACCCAAGTGCCAATCCCCAAAAGACCATCACCTGCTCATCTACAGATTGTATTTTTTTAATTTCTAAACTTCTGCCAAAAGCGATACTAATGTATAACCTATCCCATCTTAAAAACTTTGCCTAGAGACCTGCATTAGGTCTCAAACTGTTATGACCCCAAATGCCTTAATGACAGAACTTCTGTTTCAGCAAAACCATCGAATCAATGGAACCACCTCTGTTTTGTTAACTTTCATGCTGTTGATGTGCATATCCAAGATCATGTCCATAGTTTGGGTGCCCTCAAAACTTCTATTTTCACGGGGAAAAAATTAAGTAGATAGAATCTTGTACATGCAAATTATTTAGCTGAGTAGGAGCAGAACTATGGTCATTGGAAATTTGTCCTTCAATGCTAGTAATAAAGGTATAATCAATGTGCAATATATAGCGCTTCATTAAATTGGCGTTTATAACAAGAAACAAAAACTGACTTTTGTAACATCAAACTTCAGTAACATTCCTGACTGAGTTTGAAGGAAGTCACTCCTCACAAAAAACGGCCTTCTGCTATACAAATCTCTTGCTTCCCTGCAGCTTTCTAAACACATCTAAAAGTGGCGAATAGGCTACTCTTGAATGGCTATCAATTATTTTCTTATATAAAAAAGGCAACTTAATTGCAACCTACAAATTCAGACCTACTTTAAAATGAATTTGTGGTTTATCTGAATCTCATGAAGTACGAAGGCAATTTATTCTAGAAAGGTATGAGCAGAAAATTCAACCAAAACATCTGGGCCCGAAAAAGCTGTACAACAGGGGACTTTCCAGGCCTTAAGAACTTGGTTCTTTATATTGAGGACATTCTCTTCCATAATTTGTTGGCAAAACAGAAAGCTGGGTTTGAGAGAAGTCATAAACATACTAAAAAATAAATAAAAAAAACTCCATGTTGCTGAATCCAGTAATCTGAATAAATAAATCACAGTCCAGCCTGCATAAAGCATTACAGGAACCTCACACTGGTTCATTTTCCTGTGCTTGGCTATTCCTTAACAACAGTTCATTAAGTCTTTTTTTGCATCACCCACTCTCCTCCCAAATGTGCTTGAATACTAGCTAGTTGTCCATGAAAAGGTACATTAAATAAGACATTTTTTCCAGTTTGGGAAGCAAAACTAGAGCTATACCCTATGAAGTCTCTCAATTATACTGAAAATTGAAGATACAAAAATAATTATAATTGTGTGAATAATCAAATCCTTTTGGCAGCTTTTTAAGGACATACATTTTTATAGATTAAAAGATAGCAACTGCAGCTAAAGGAAAATGCAATATTTCTCAGGAAGAAATTGTTTCCCTTGTTCAAAACACAATCAGCTCATCATACAATGCTAAACTTTGAAAAAAGAGTAAGAAATTGATTGAAAGTGACAAAATTAAGCTTCACAATAAGTAATTCCATAAACAACCTAATTTTAGGAACTAAAGTAGGAGAATTTAAAATAATCCTAAAAGTTATGAAGTATAAATAACAGTTTCATAATAAAAGTTATAAAGTATAAATAACAGATGGGGGTAAGTAAGCACTCCCAAATATAAATCCCACTATTATTTCATTAAAACTGCAGATTAACTCATTCAAATACTGTCTGCTTGTAATTTAAAGGTAGCCTTTACCAATTAGGCTTATGTGCAGAAATCAGGTTTAACACTTTCACTCCAATTCACCCTTTACAGGAACTGCAGAGGACTTAACAAGATTTTATGGTCAACAGTTTCAAAAGCCCCTGTCGAAACTAACAAAACCAACAAGAATGCCAACTTTGTCCACTAACAGAAAATCAACCAACAAGATCAGTGGACAAACCACCTAAAGCTAGACTGAATGCTTGCAAAACAGTCAGAAGATTCTCTGTTATGCTAGAATTACTTAGCCACAAGAAGTTGGTGTGTGTGTGTGCGTGTGTGTTTGTGTGTGGGTGGGTGGGTGGTGTACCTGGAGAGAGAAGCTGCTAGAGACAGGAATAAATAAATAAATTGCATGGCTCATAAAGCTTCTCAGTTAAGGGAATCCTGGTACTTTATGCTCCGAGATCCCTGATGGTTTCTTCCAGATTACCAGCCACGAGGGACATAAATGCAAGACCCAGTTCAGAGCTCCCTGAAGCACACAATCTCATTGCCAAGGCTCCTTAAAACTCAGAGAGGATGGCACATTTATCCCCTCACTCACCAACACAGATCTCATGGCAGTAGCTAATCCACTCCCATATATGATGAAGTAGATAAACTCTTGCAGTGATAAGAAACTGTTTCTAAGCAAAGGCATGACCTTGCCTCAGTCATGTTTAATCTCTGTTTCTAACTAATATAAACCTTATTTCCCCCAACCTTTCTTCACAAGTACCTCAGGAGTGTAAAAGCCTTTGTTGCTGTCACCTGGACTCTCTTTTTCTAAATTTTCTGCAGGTCAGTGTCCTATGTAAAATAGTTAATAGCTGCTGTTCACATCTTAGTGAACAAGTGTCCCCATCATAAAAAAGGTCACCATTCTAACTGGCCACTTCTCTGCACGTTTCAGCAGACAGGACAGGATTGGATGGGCATAGAGAGTTAATCACCATCTTCTTTCTTAAAGGCAACCCAATCAGATCAGATTTGAGGCACATGGGCAAAACAGCATGCAGAAGCTTGCACTATTCTGTGCTCTTCCTCATTTATGGACAGAGGAATTCAGTCTCAAAGGTCTCTGTCTGGAAATTTAAAATAAAAACAACTGAAATAGTTTTAAATAAATACATTTGAAAAGATAATCACAGAACACATTGCACCACGATATTAAGGGCCTGACTTAAAGCTCACTGAAGAAAATATATTAAATGGGAAATTCACTTCAGTGCAGAGGGCCTGCATACATCCCAAGACAATATCTGTCAGTGGAATTTTGGGTTTACATCTTAGCTCACTGTTCTACTTAGGTACTTGCTGGAGATTGCCAAAAAAGGAGAATGTCACAAAAGTATTGCAACAACGTAACTGCCCAAATCAAGGACAGAGTTCTTCCCATAGAGAGCTGTACTCATCTTGTTCTGCACAGTGCAGTGACAGTTCACAGGATGACAAAGGAATGCCTGTCAGGGTTTTAATAGCATTTGGCTCTTTGAAACTTCTTCCTTAATACTTATATTTTCATTGCTGAACTGGTATTAAAAGTATGATTTACTGTCTTAGACTAAACTCCAATTACATCTTACAATCACTTTTCAGGATGTTTGCTGCCACACATAGCAGGTTTGGATATGGCAAGTATAAAAATGAAAGGATTTCACAGTTTGTGTGCGGCAAACAGTGGTGTGTAACATGGAACTTCAGAAAAAGGAACTGGGCAATACAGATGCAACTTACAAGAAGACAGTTCCTTATTTCTATGGATTGAAATCAAGTTAAAGTTTAGCTTCAATAGTTACAAGCTTGCAATTAGGCATGTGCTTAAGAATCTTGCCTGACTGGGACCATCTTTCTGAGCTTTTTTTCCCTTTATTCTGTCTAAGTCACAAGGAAAAATAGGATGAAACCAAACTCATTTTCTAGTTAACATTTGGCTGAACCACCAAAAAACCAACATATAACTGCCATAATTCTACAATTTGCGCTCCCTTTCACATGAGGCCCAGGACTGCAAAAGTAGGGTGGCTACAGCTAAGGTTTGAGGTATACTGGAGGAATTCATGCCAGTGAATACACTGAAAAAGGCAGAGGTCCTGTGGAAAAATATATGGTTGCTAATTATATGATCACATACTAACAAAATGCATAAACACAAAGAGGCAGAATTAAAGTTGTACTAGAAACTGTTACTCTGGCATTTTCTAACTTTTGAGTGTACGACTTTGCAACCTAAATCATCCTCTTTTAATACAGTGTTTGTATGTCATCATATGTTTTATGCTTTAAGACAGTAAGCCCTTTGTGACATACCCTGCCTTCATATCTGAATAGCAACCAGTGCCAAGGAGCACCAGCCCCGAGAAGCATCTAAAGTCCCCACTGTAATACAAATATTAAAGAATAACCTTCAGTAAAAGGTGATCAGGCTTATTGTAGCATATAGTAAAAATTAATTGCTACTCCTTGCTCCTATTTAACTTTACTGTAAAAAGTCTTACTGTAACTAGTGTGAATTTAGCTAGCTGACATCAAATGGAATAATTTGTATAAACAGTGGATCCCCCCCCCCCAATTCTGCATAGAATGGAGACTCACTGCAAATTTTTTTCCTACGAGAAAAAAACCAAAGGTACAACATTGTCATAGAATCATAGAATATCAGGGTTGGAAGGGACCTCAGGAGGCCATTTAGTCTAACTCCCTGCTCAAAACAGGACCAATCCCCAACTAAATCAGCCCAGCCAGGGCTTTGTCAAGCCTGACCTTAAAAACCTCAAAGGAAGTAGATTCCACCATGTAGGGGTTTCTCGCCCCTTTCTGGGGCGGCTGGGGACCAGACCGCCCGCTACTCTATTGTAGTTTGGGGAATAAGCGCAGTTAACGGTGCCCGGGCCCTTGGTCGGGGCGGGGCAATAAACAGTTCACCGCTCAGGCCCTTAAGCAGGGGCTGAGCAATCAATAGTTAATAGGCCCTGGTCCTTGGTCAGGGCGGGGCAAGGAGCAGTTTCAGCTCAGGCCCTTAAGCAGGGGCTGAGCAGTTAGGGAGTCAATAGGCCCCAGGCCCTTGGTCAGGGCGGGGCAAGGAGCAGTTTTCAGCTCAGGCCCTTAAGCAGGGGCTGAGCAGTTAGGGAGTCAATAGGCCCCAGGCCCTTGGTCAGGGCGGGGCAAGAAGCAGTTTCAGCTCAGTTAATAGCAAGCCCAGGTCCTGGCTCTGGCGAACCTGGGAGAGGGGGAGACTGCCACCCACAGGTGGGGTGGCAGGGGGGGACGCAGGCCCACCCACTCCACTGCGTCCCAGCCCGGGGCCCTAGCAGCGGCAGAAAAGCCCGCTGCTGAGTCAGTGGGGATCCTGGCCGCAACACACTGACCTGGGCTCTGGCAGTGCTGCAGCCAGACTAGAGTCGGCTGCCCCCGGGCTACTTCCACTTTCCCCCTCTCCGGGTACCTGGACCGGGGGGGCGTCCTCCAGGAGGTCGCAGACCATTGGCACCTCGGCGTCGTCTGCGGGCGGCAGGCTCGTCGGCTCCTCGGGGTAGCGGGCCGGCGGCAGGCCTGGCAGCTCCTCGGGGTAGCGGCTGGGCGCCGGGGCCTCCCGGCGGGGAGCTGGACCTCGGGCGTCCGGCCTCTCCAGTGGCTGCTGCCCAACTGCGGTCTGAGGGCCGGCTTTTCTACTTCCTGTGCCGCCCCCTGACCCTTGAGGGGCGGGGACAGGATTCTCTGGCTCCGCCCACTTAGGCGTCCGGGAAGGTTCCTTGTCTTTCTCTGGGGCGGCTGGGGACCAGACCGCCTCGCTACACACCACCTTCCTAGGTAACCCATTCCAGGGCTTCACCACCCTCCTAGTGAAAAAGTTTTTCCTAATATCCAACGTAAACCTCTCCCACTGAAACTTGAGCCCATTACTCCTTGTTCTGTCATTTGCTATCATTGAGAACAGTCTAGATCCATCCCCTTTGGAAGGCCCTTTCAGATAGTTGAAAGCAGCTATCAAATCACCCCTCATTCTTCTGTTCTGCAGGCTAAACAATCCCAGTTCCCTCAGCCTCTCCTCATAAATCATGTGCTCCAGCCCCCTAATCATTTTTGTTGCCCTCTGCTGGACTCTTTCCAATTTTTCCACATCCTTCTTGTAGTGTGGGGCCCCAAACTGGACACACTATTCCAGATGAGGCCTCACCAATGCAGAATAGAGGGGAGTGATCACGTCCCTCAATCTGCTGGCAATGCTCCTACTTATACAGCCCAAAATGCTGTTAGCCTTCTTGGCAACAAGGACACACTATGGATTTCTCTCCCCTACAGATTTCAAGTGATTTTATTTATAAATCAGAGGTGTCAGAGATCCAAGACTCTTTACATGTTTATTTCAAATTCCATAACTAGGAAGTCTAACTCTTCCTTTTCTATGGATAACAATGTCTTAACAAGAAACTCTGCTTCAAGTACTGACTGTTTACATGCTTTTCTTCTTTATAATGTTAAGTAGCGCAGTGCAGTGCAGACAGTACCGCTGGCAATACAGCGGCTCGCTGGTTCTTATGTCTACTTTGATCAAATGACAAACACTTTATTTCCTACTATCTAATTAGGCTATTTTTGAACACTGGAAAATTACAATAATGCTGAAAATGTAATAAAGTTAGTGTTCTTTAAATAAACTGTGACAGAGGCTATGCCTACACTTAATCCGCTACAGTGGCACAGCTGCAGGTACACCACTATAGTGCTTCAGTGTAGTCATTCACTACAGCAATGGGAGGGGGTTCTCCCATTGCTGTAGTTAAGCCACCTCCTCAAGAGGTGGTAGCTGGGTTGATGGAAGAATTCTTTTGTCAACATAGTACTGTCTACATTGGAGGTTAGGTTGGCATAGATACATCTCTCATGGGTGTGGACTTTTCACACCCTCTGAGAGATGTAGCTTTGCCAGTATAAGTTTTCAGTGTGCACCAAACCTGATTTAAGCCCCTATTCCTGCAAAGAAAAGCATTCCTGGACCCATGTAGGGAACCACTGACTTTAACAGAGCTTCACATAGGGATTGGCCCAAATGCTTCTCTTTGCAGGACTGAAGCCTTAGAGCATTAAAACCAAAATAGTGCATACTTGACTTATGCCTGGTAGTGAATGCCTTATTTAAAAAAAATAAAAATAAAAAAAAAATCTTGCAAACAGTATCTTTGGGTTTTGTTTTCATAAGTGTTAACCAACAGCAATTAATCTGAAAACTTTAGTTTTACTTGGTCACAGTCCATCCTATTAATGATGCTGAGAATTACTATTTCAGGTTAACGAAGGAAGTGTAAATCCACATAAAATAAATAAATTTGGTGCAGAGAATCATTATCCACATAGTCAAATCTCTTGCCTTCTGGAAATAACTGTTTCCAGTAGAAATATCAAAAATGGCATTTTCATGTTTTCTTTGAGACAACCTATAAAAACAGATCGCAAAAATGATTTGCATTAAAGGTGTATCATTTTGGTATATCAATATTTCTTGCCTCGCTGCAAAATTTGATCCTTTGCTAACTGACAAGGAGATATCCCAGCAAGGGATGCCACAACCACACAGGCACTTGCATAACGTCACTCATGCAAGAAGTTATTTGTGTGCATAAGTGTTTTCACATCTGGTGTGTGTGTGTGTGTGTGTGTGTGTGTGTGTGTGTGTGTGTGTGTGTGTGTGTGTGTGTGTGTGTGTGTGTGTGTGTGTGTGTGTGTGTGTGTGTGTGTGTGTGTGTGTGTGTGTGTGTGTTTCTTCGCCACTGTAGCAGTTTAAGTGTCGACATACCCTCAGTCACACTTTAAAGAACAGAAACCTTCCTTACCTTTTCAGTATTACTGTAATTTTCCAGTGGGAGCAACTTTCAAGGTCTCTAGAAAAATATTATTCCTAACTTATTTTGAGCATCTTTATTTACAAACAAATTGGTTTCACCAGTCAAAAGTTAGTGGCATTAGAAAGTGGGGTTTATAATGGAAATTTAGATTACCTTTAGCTCAGAGGGTAGTAGCAACCAATGCTTCCATAATAAAAGACACTTTTGTTTTTAAACAAACAAAATACAAGTTCAGTCTCTGGTGACAACCTAACTCCTACTATTGCTTCTGCTTTTAACACACGACCACCACAAAAACCAACGCTAAGGAACACGACATAATATTTTACAATGAGACCTACCCTGTGGGGTTGAAGATCAATGGAGCTATGACAACTTTCACCAGCTGAGATCTACACCCGCATCTTTGTGTCAATCTTTTGCACAGACTGTACAGAGTTTTCACCTTCTCTTAGTTGTAATTTATATATAATTACTGCTAAACAGGAGTTAATAGTATAAAGAATTATTTTAAATGTTTCATCTTGTACATACAAGCTTCCCTCAATTTACTTTTAAGAGCTGTAGAGAGGCAGAGAAGGAAAACATATCCATTTACTTTTAAAGTGAATATGCTGGGATGATTCAAAGCATTAATACTGCTAATCAAAACAATGACTCAAGTTTTTGCACTCATGAACAGCAGGCTAACTTCGGTTCTTTTTTAAAGTTGTATCAAGCTGAGATCCAGCCATCACCATCTAGCATCAATTCCCTCATCAAGGGCCTGATCCTGTACTCCTCATTCTGGAGTGAAGGATACATTCCAGAATGAGGGTGAAATTGGGGGCGGGGGGGGGGGGGGGGGAGAGAAAGCAGCGGGGTGTGTATGTGTGAGACAAAACCACCATTTTCTTTTCCCTGGAAAAGAGCGCCCTCGGGGCATGGCAAACAATTTACAGATCTGTCTGAAGACAAGACTCTTCCTCAAGAAGCTTACAGTCTAAACACTATGTACAAATTCAGGAAAAGAGGGAGGTGGGATAAAATGAAGAAAACTGTAAATGAACTGAATTTTAGCATACTTCTTGTCTGTTTTGGAGTTTTTGTTTGGATACTTTATATATATAAGATTTTCTTCCTAGCTTAGTAATAGTTTTTGGAAGAAGAGTCTTAGTATGTTTACTACATCTTTGATGTACTAATTCATAGGATTATGTTATTACTACCCATATTACATAGCCAGTGTATTGTGTGTCACTTGGTATTCCCATTACCAGAGATATTTCATTACGTTTAGTCAATCACCAGTCAGAAGACTTCTCCTAATGTTCAGAGTTTGTGCAGTTTGAGGCAGGCAGAAAAGACATGACTGAAGTCTCCCAGGAGTTCCATATAGTCATTAGTCACCCCTAAAAAAAACCCTTTTAAACTTGCCTAAGGTAACTAAATGTTAGTATAGCATTCCCTAAACTAAATATATGAAGTTTTAGGTAATACTGTGATGTGTTAGCTAATTACTAAGGCAAAAGTGGAGAGGTTTGAAGAACAACAAATAAATACTAATTTTGAAAAGGGGGAGAAGCTTCAGAGTTAACATCCACTGAAGTGGCAGCAAGGGGATCCAAGTCCCCACTTCCATGCACCTTGTTCAGTCACTTACACCTGTGCAAAGCAAGCGTAAACTGCTACCTTTCCGATTAAGTAGCATTTTAAACAGTTTGCACGTATAAGTGACTGCAGAGAATTCAGTTCCAGAAGTTCACACCTTTCAGGCAGTCTGATCCCTTTCTCTGCCACCATAGAAAACTCTCACAGTCATACTAGTGTAGTTCTGCTGTCCAAATGGGCGAGAATGGGGGAATCCATGCAAAGCAAAATTATGTCGATTTACATTTGGTTCCATATTCTGTATCTTTTCTGTGCCACCAGAAGGACTCAGAACTCTTTGTTTTTTAAGATTAAGTTGTATTGCAACAAATATGTAAGTCCCACTCTTCAAGGGAAGTTTTCTACTTGCCACTGGCAAGTGGCTTTGTCAAACCCTACTTTTGGCAGTGCTAATATGCTCCACTAGAAATAAAAAAGTGTCTGTAATTCAAGAAATAGAGCTGATTTAAATGAAGATAAAATTAAGAACATAAATGTAGATTCCCAATGATGTATTTCAACATTAGTAGATTTCTTGAGGGGAAAAAGGGAGAAAATACATCTGTATTCGATGTAACTTAATACAGTGTGTTTTCCTAGCTATCTTCTCTGCTGAAGTAAGTTTCTTAAACCTACCGTCTGTTCATTAACATTTGTGAGACATTAAGGGTATGTCTACACAGCAAAAAACAAACCAAAACCCAAAACAGTGGCTGACCCATGCTAGCCTACTCGGGTTCACAGGGCTATTTTGCTGCTGTGTAGACTTCTGGGCTCTGGGACCCTGCGAGGTGGATATAGTTGCTGTGTAGACATAGCCTAAATATATAAGCTATTTAGAGCTGTTGAACGGGGCAAAGGTTAGCAAGTTAGCCATACCAGTCTCCACTTTTCAGTATTCGGCATTCAACAGTGAGGAAGGCTTAAGTTACATGACTGGTACAAAACAGGTATTTTGTTTAAACTAATTTTGCTCTCAACTTGTCAAATACAAGTGTGAAACAATAACCTTTAGACATTGCAGTAATGTACTTTTCAGTTGTATAGTACTTTTTACCAGAGTCTCAAACATAAATGAATTTAGCTTTAAAAGACCTGTGAGAGATTCTTGTTTATAAAAATGGAAATAGGGGCAGAGAGATCAAGACCAAAAGTGGTTTCTGATTTTGGGTGCCCAACACAAAGGCCTGATTTTCAGAAGTCAGTGAGAGCTGACCTCTGAAAAACCAAGCTCAAGGTATCTTAATTTGCACACCAAAGCTTATGTAGACCAAAACTAGTTCTGCAACTTACTCACAAGCACAAGGTGTGAGCACCAGAACAGAACCCAGATCTCATAATACCCATCCTGTTTCTTAAATCACAAATGCCTTCTCCCCACAGTGAACCCAGTAGAAAGAAGAACATAACTGAAAATCCCTTGCAATTATGCAGAATTTTTCGTTCTTTAGTATCAACAAGCATTTCCATAATTTTATGTCCCTGACATATATAACGTTACTACTAGTGTGTAACACTGGATACTATTCAGTCCTTATCAGAGAGAGGCATAGGTCAGTGTCTTTCATTCATAAGCTGTTCCATTGTTCTGAGTTTCCATTGTTCCGAGTTCCATTGTTCTGAGTTTTAGCTTACATGTAATGCTGCTGTCTCTTTCCCTTCTGTTCATCTGACCATCAAGCATCACACAGATTCACAGAAATGTGGTCCTGGAAGGGACTTTGAGAGGTCATCCATTTCCCTATCCTGAGGCAGGACCATGTATACCTAAACCAGTAGTTCTCAACCTATTTATTACTGTGGGCCACAAGTTGAGAATCACTGCGCCCCTCCCCACAAGCCCCTCTATAGACCTCTATGCCCAGCAGCCCGACCCCTGGCTTATTATACCCACTGCCCACGTAGCTTTGTATTTGATTTTTTCTTTGTAAGTGTAATACTTTGTACTTGTCTTTATTGAATTTCATCTTTATTTCAGACTAATTCTCCAACTTACTAAGGTCTTAACTCCAAAGATGTGAGGGAGATTCCCACACCTAAACCATTCTTTATAGGTGACAAATATGAGGAACTGTCCCAGATTGAGGTTTCAAAGGGGATTTTGGAACAAACTGGTAAATTAAACAGTAAAGTCCCCAGGACCAGATGGTATTCACCCCAAAATTATGAAGGAACTCACGTATGAAATTGAAGAACTACTAACTGTGGTATGTAGCCTATCACTTAAACCAGCCTCTGTATCCAGACATCTGGAGGGTAGCTAATGTAACACCAATGTTTAAAAAAGGTTCCAGAGGCAATTACAGGCAGGTAAGCCTAACTTAAGTACCAGGAAAATTGGTTGAAACTGTGCTAAATAACAGAATTATCAGACCCAGATGAACACAATGTATTGGGGAAGAGTCAACATGGCTTTTGTAAAGGGAAATCATGCCTCACCAATCTATTACAATTCTATGTCAACCAGCACGTGGACAAGGGTGATTCAGTTGATATAGTGTTCTTGGACTTTCAGAAAGTCTTTGGCAAGGTCCCACTCCAAATGCTCTTAAGCAAAGTATGCTGTCATGGGATAAGAGGGAAGGGCCTCTCATGGATTAGTAACTGATTAAAAGATAGGAAACAAAGGTAGGAATAAACAGTCAGTTTTCATAATGGAGAAAATTAAATAGTGGGGTCCCCCAAGGATCTGTATTGGGACCAGTGCTGGTAAACATATTCATAAATGATCTGGAAAAGGGTAAACAGTGAGGTGGCAAAGTCTGCAGACAATACAAAATTACTCAATATTGTTATGTCCAAAGCTGACTGCAAAGAGTTACAAAAGGATCTCACTAAACTGGGTGACTGGGAAACAAAGTAATGCACACTGGAAAATATAATCTCAACCATACATACAAAATGATGTGGTCTAAAATAGCTTTTACCACTCAAGAAAGATCTTGGAGTCATTGTAGACAGATCTCTAAAAACATCTGTTCATGTTGCAGCAGCAGTCAAAAAAGCTAACAGAACGTTCGGAACCATTGGGAAAAGCATAGATAAAACAGAAAATATCATAATGCTACTATATACTATGGCATGCCCTCACCTGGAATACTGCATGCAGTTCCGGTTGCCCCACCTCAAAAAAGATACCTTGTAATTGGAAAAAGTACAGTACTGGGAAGGGCAACAAAAATGATTAAAAAGATTGGAACTGTTCAGCTTAGAAAAGAGACGACTAACGGGGGTTGATACTATAAATGTCTACAAAATCATGAATGGTGTGGAGAAAGTGAATAAGGAAGTGTTATTTACCCCTTCACATAATGCATGACCCAGGGGTCACCCAATGAAATTAATAGTGGCAGGTTTAAAACAAACAAAAGGAAGTACTTCACACAAAAGCCAACGTCTCAAACTCACGAAGGCCAAAAATATAACTGGACTCTAAAGAGAATTAGATAAATTCATGGGAGATGAATAATAGCCATTGATGGACCTAAGATGGTCAGAGATGCAAACACATGCTCTGGGAGTCCCTAAACCTCTGACTGCCAGAAGCTGGAACTGAAGTACAGGTGATAGATCACTCAATAATCGCCCTGTTCCATTCATTCATTCTAAAGCATAGGGCACTGTTCACTGTCGGAAGACTGGATATTGGGCTAGATGGACCATTGCTGCAGCTATTCTAACGTTCTTAAGGTTGTTTAGATTTCTAATCTTGTCCTCCAAAGTGCTTGCAACCACTCTGAGCGTGGTGTTGTAAGCAAATTTTATAAGCATGCTCTCCACTCCATTATCGAAGTCATTAAATAAAAATACTGATTAGTACTGGACCCAGGACAGACCGCTAAGACACACCACTAAATACATCCTTCCAGTTTGACAGAACCATGGATAACTACTCTGAGGGCTGGTCTACACTACGGGGGAGGGGTGGATGTAAGGTACGCAACTTCAGCTACGTGAATAACGTAGCTGAAGTCGACGTACCTCGCTCGACTTACCTCGCCGTGAGGACGCTGCAATGTCGAAGGCTGCTGCTTCCCCGTCGACCCCGCTTCTGCCTTGCGTCAGGGTGGATTACCGGCATCGACGGGGAGCACGTTCTGGGATCGATTTATCGCGTCTAGATTAGACGCGAAAAATCGATCCCCAAAAGATCAATTGCTACCTGCCGAATTGGCGGGTAGTGTAGACGTACCCTGAGTACAGCTTTTTAGCCACTTGTGCACCACTATATAGTAATTTCATCTAGACCACATTCCCTAGTTTGCTTATGAGAATGTCATGTTGAACAGTATCAAAATCTATCAGGTCTACAGCTGCCCCCCTATCCTCCACTGGGCCATAACCCTGTCAAAGAATTAGGTTGGTTTGGGATGATCTGTTCTTGACATATCCATGTTGGCTATTTCTATCACCCTATGGCAACACATGTAAAATAGTATGTGGGACTACCTTACACTAGTTATCACGTCAAAATATGTAAGCAAACTTTTTTATTTCCCAACTCCACCCCCAACCACTGCAATTCAGAATTGTAATATGCCTCTTTTCATTCAACCTACTGAGAGACAAAAGCCTTTCTAGCACTTTGGGGCAAAATGTATTAAAACTGAAAGTTTCACATTAACGTGCCTACTGTTTGCAGTACAACTATATTTATATAAAACATGGGTTCTCAGTCTGGGGATCACAACAAGGTGCCCTGCCCTTCTTATACCGCATTACTTATACTGTATTACTAAGGTCTTCGCTACACTAGAAAGTTGCGCTGCTTTAACCCCACTGAAGTAGTTCAAGCAACATAAACCTGTAGCGTGGACGCAGTTATATCACCATACAGATACCTCATACTAGTACAGCTTTCCACATAGGAAAGGGAATAAATTATACAGTACTTGTACAAGACACCTTTATAACAGTATAACTGCATCCACACTATGGGTTGTACCTAGTGTAACCCAGGCCTGCTTGGTGTAGCACTCTATCCCCCTCTTGTGACTAGAGATTGATGAGCCTGTTACATCTCTCTTAGCCAATGTGTCTTTAACTCATGCAGTAGAGTCTCATGCCTTAAGAGAGGTCCCAGGTTTTATGCAGATGACAACTGGGGTCAGCATTACACTAGGACAACCATTACAATAAAACATAAAAATCACACCCCTAACTGAAAGCGTTATACTGGTACAAAACTTGGGTGCAGCTCGGACCTTAGCCTGAGAGGATCCTGTCAAGGAAAAGGTTGAGAATCACTGACAAAGTATTTCAGGGGCCACCCAGTTTAAACAAACAGAAAGTTGCCACTGCAGGATACTGAGCTGCCGGTTCACGTGATTTATGATCAGGGCTAGGTGTGTTGGATAAGGAGCCAGTGCCAGGGCAGAGATTCCCCTAAAGGGAGGAGGGTGCTGTTCAGCTATGCGGAGGGGGTTTGAGAGACACGTGGCTCACTGTTAAGGGAAGGGGGCGCTGATCAGGGGCGGGGGTGGGACCCACCTGCACGCTGGGGAAGGTGTTCTTGAGCAGGTAGAACATCTTGCGGTTGGACAGCACGTCCCCGCTGGTCATCTTCTCCTCGGCCCCCTCGCGGGTCTTGCCCTTCGCCTTCTCGTTGAGGACGTTGCTTTCCCGGACGCGCTTCACCTCCTCACCCCCCTTGACGGCGGCCAGCACGGACACGGCCAGCAGCTCCCGCAGGTCCACGGTGCCGCCCCCGGCCCGCTCCGCCGGGTCGCCCAGCACGAAGAGGGCGAGGCGGCCGGCCAGGAAGCCGGAGTAGAGGTGGTAGAGGACGCCGAGGCCCAGCAGACAGAACACGGCCACCCCCAGCGGGGAGAGGCGGATGCCCATGGGGGCCATGGCCGGCGGCGGGGCGGGCGGGCGCGCGGCGGGCTCTCGGGGGCCGAAGGCCGAGCGCTCACCAGCGTTCCATCGCGGCCCGCACCCAGCCCGGCAGCGGCCCGCGGACAGCGCCCGCCCGCATGGAACCACGGGCGGCCCGGCGGCGGCTCTCGCGGCTCAGCTGGCTCCTGGCTCCACGTTCCCCGGCGAGCCGAGGTGAAAGGCAGCGGAGCGTGTGTATCCGGGTTAGGCTGGGGCGGGGCGCCGTGGCAGGCTGCCGGTGCTCCCACTGAGCATGCCCGGATCAGGCTGCGGGGCCGCCGCGTGCTGATCCCTGCGCATCGGGGGTGGGGATTGGGTGAATCTTGGGCTGCGGGCTCGGAGAAGGGGCTACGCGCTGGTTGGGGGGGGGCTGGCTTAAAGCCCCAGTGAAGTCGGAAGTGCAGAGAGTTCAGTGCTTCAAATAGGGTGTCCAGACAGCAAATGTGAAAAATCAGGACGGAGGTAGGGGGTAATAGGAGCCTATATAAGAAAAAGACCCAAAAGTCAGGACTATCCCAATAAAATCGGGACATCTGGTCACCCTAGCTTCAAATCCTGAGTCAGGCCCACGAAGAGACTCATGCTTGGTTGGGTTTCTAGACTTATAAATTTTGGGTTCCTTTTATTTGCCTTTGAGCCTGTAGGGTACAACCAGGCCATGTGTTCAGGCTTCTGTTATTATGATTCTTATTAAATGGAAGCAGAGCTCTGGTAATTACATAGCAGGGGTTTTAATAAGAGCATCAGATATCACCAGCAATTGCTGAGAGTTGGCAACAATGCCTGTAAACAGCCACCCCCTGGTGATTTGCTCTTTTTCCACCCCTTATCTGCCCTGGTGAAACACTTCAGACCTGTGTTGAAAAGAATTTTTGGCCAGTGGCACCAGGTTCAAGGAAGCCAACCATCACATCCTAACAACCCTTCCATGCTGAGTGCAGATGTGAAAGTGGAGCAGAGTGGTTGGCACAGCCTGTAGAACTCACTGGATCACCGTGGTCACTTTTGCATTGCGTGTGTATATGTGCTTGTGAGTAGTGGAGGTAAATACATGTGGCTATTGCCTTCAATAAGCGATAGTCGGTTTGCTAACACTAGCCAAAACTTTTAGGCCCCAATCCTTAAAAATGATCCATGTGGATCCATTGGACTGATCAGGCTGTAAATTTAAATGGACTATTCCTTATTGATGATTCTTTATATGTATGAAGAATCCTTAATTTTTAGCTTTTTTTTTTTTGTACATATCTTTGCTTCAGTTTTTGTTTAAAAAAAGCTGTATGCCTTCATCACAAATTCATGAAGAATTTTGTTTGTTTTTTAAGTTTAAGCAAAAACAGTTACGCTTTTTCCAAACCTGAAGTTTGGCAAAACTGGGTATTTTGTTAAAACTAGGTACTCAGTGCAGTTAAAACTACGTATTTATATCTGCACTGAGCATGCTCCCTGGTTTCCACTGACCTTGATCTACACTGAGGCCTGGTCTAAGCATCAGGATAGCTGTGTCTCTCAGGGGTGTAAAGCGAGACCTAACCCCTGGTGTAGACAGTGCTAAATTGATGGAAGAATTCTTCCGTCGACCTAGCTACCACCTCTTGGGAAGGTGGATTACCTATGCTGATGGGAGAACCCCTGCTGTCAGTGTAGGTAGTGTCTACACTGAAGCATTATAGCTCCTTAAACCTAGGCCCTAGGCAAGTGTTCCAAAACTTTTGAAAGCCCCTTTAGTAAAATGAAACTAATAGTTCCCCCCTTCAACCAGGCCAACATTTCTCAGACACCGTCTCTTCAATAACTCCATGAATTTTAATGGGTTAAAATCAGAAGCATTTTATTTTCATTTCTTTAAGTAATCAGTCAAAAACTGTTCAATTAAAACATAAAGAAAACTTAATAGCCTATTACTGCTATCAAGTATATTTTAACTCAAAGGTCTGTGCTGTGGATGTACAGGTTCTGAGCTCAGACCCTGCTAGTGATCCATACAAAGGGTCATTGTGCTTCCTCATGATGGATTTTCTGTCTTTCCATTTGTATTTATTTTTTTAAGGTTGCAAAGTTAAGCACTCAAAACCTAGGAAATGATGGAATTACATTTGCCTGTGCAAACTTAATTTGGCCCCTTGTGCATAGGCATTCTGTTATAGTTTTTATTTGTGTCATCACATACTATTTTTTTTTCAGGAGTACTGCCTCATTTAGTGTACAGGATGGACAAAGGGATATAAGAAGAAAATGGATTGTGTTTAAAGCAACAGATTGGGACTCAGGAGAGCTGAATTCTATTCTTGTCTCTGTAACAGACTTCCTTTAATGTTAGGCAAGACTATATCTTAATTAGGGCTTGCATTCTGGGGGGTTATTCATTTTATTTTTCAATGTTTATTTTTAGCAATTTTTGAGTTTTATGTAGATATCCAAAAATCAGTTTTTCGGGACTCACTCTTGAAACTGGTGCCACTAGCCAAAAAATTTTTTCAGCACAGGTCTGAAGTGTTTCACCAGGGCAGATGAGGGGGTGGGCAAAGAGTGAATCACCAGGGGGTGGCTGTTTACAGGCATTGTTGCCAACTCTCAGCAATTGCTGGTGATATCTGATGCTCTTATTAAAACCCCTGCTATGTAACTACCTGAGCTCTGCTTCCATTTGATAAGAATCATAACAACAGAAGCCTGAAAACATGGCCTGGTTGTCTCAGTTCTTTTTCTGACTAAATAATTGTGTGTACTTCACAGCACATATTATTGAGTAAGGCCTCATAGCCCTATCTTAGGAGGCAGACAAGTATTATTCCCCCTATTTTACTGAAGGTATAAGGAGATTGATTAGTTGCACACTGCCATCACTAGCAGAACTGGGAATAGAACTTTCTCTGTTTCTAATGTGACAGATCTGAATTTGCCAAATATGTATGCTTGTTTGTACTGTGAGTAACCACTACGGCACACTTCCTTCCAGAACCAGGAAGAGAACCCAGGAATCCTGATTCAGACCATTCTTCTGCTCTCTAGAAAACAATTGAATAAGTCACTGGCACCGTGGGGGTTGCATTGTACTACAGCTGGGCTGCTGTTTTAATTCAACAGTTTTGATTGATTACTTAAAGAAATGAAAATAAACTGCTGTTGATTTTAACCCATTAAAATTCATGGAGTTATTGAAGAAACAGTGTCTGAGAAATAAATGATTTACTGTTTCTTAATAAAAGTGCTATACCTGGTCCTGCTATACAAAAACAATAAACATTGCCCTTACTGCACAGTATGTGGACTGGGCTCAAGCATAGCTGCTTGTTGGCATCAAGGCATATACAAACAGTCTCGGATCTAGTGTGTTTCAGTACTGTTTCTGTAGCCTCCAGTACCACCAAAATCAAATTACATACTTACAAAAATCAATTCCCCTATGTAACAAACACTAACAATATTTTTAACTGCAGCTATTAGCAAAAGAGAAAGTGCTCTGAACTGATAAGCAGTGCTCTGTTTGCAAAACATATCCATAGTCTACTTCAAAACAGTTTGCTGCTGTGTGAAGAACTTATCAAGAATTCTAAGAGAAGTGAGAGTTTGTTTTCTAGCGCTTTCCTGACTTCCTCGCACCCCAATGAACCCCAGAATCATTTAGTCATGCACCCTACAGTTCTGCTGCAGTCACCAACCTGTAACCTTGATTTATGTGTTCCCCAGGTAATAAATTTAAAGCTAAGGATTAAAACCAAACTGAACTCTTTAAGTGCAAGTCTTCAAGGCTGTTACAGATCATTTAATTTAGTGGAGGATTGTGAATGACACAATGAGTGACAGAATTAAAAACTTTATTTAAAACAAAATAATTAGGTAAAACAAATAGGATTACAATATAAACCATTCACTGCATTATACTCGCATTCCAAGATGAAGGGGTGCATCCAGAGGTGATCAGACCCTGGATGAGAAGAATGGGTATATAATCTTTTCCTGAGCAGTATCTTGATAGTAGACGAGCAAGCTAATGTAACATTAGTGTATATCCTTTTTATAATGAATTATAACAACACCCCTTAATTAATTAACACTAAGCCTACTTTTTACCATATTTATATTTCAGCTTTCATAATTAAATATTTTCTATTTTCTCATTGGCTATCTAACAAACATCTTAATTAACAGCTGCATAATATCATTCCAATAACTATCAGTACAGGTAGCATTCTTCCAAAACATTCACATTTTGTCTAAAACACTAATTAAAACCCAAACATGTTTATAGTATGACCTGGAGTTATGTCCTAACTTATCTCTAACTTGCCTCTGAATTGTTTCGCTTCACTCATATATTATTAGGCCTTATTACTATTAAGCTCAAATTTAGGCCTACAAACCTCTTCTCTACTTATATTTCTATTTAACATAAGCAAGCATCATCTCTATAGGCTACACTATTGATTATGAGAAGGAGGTAAAGAGTTTCTATGGAAGAGTCGGAGAATGAAATTCTAGCCCCATTGAAGTCAATAGAAGTTTTGCCATTGACCACAATGGGGCCTTATGAATACAGTAGAAAATAGTGACATTTATTTAGGCTTTCTCAACCATCTTATACAATTTCATATAAAATTTTATCTTTGCTATAGACGTCTATAGGATGGTTAAAAAAACCAGCAACTAAAGAAAGGGTGTTATTCCCTATTTAAATCTGTGGGCCAGATTCGCCACTGCCTTTAACCTTTTGTAGTTATTTATAACTGTGTCAAGTGACTGTACAACTATATTAAATCAGAATAGCATTTATATTAGAAATTAGAAATGTACATGAATGTGAAATTTACATTCACTTTGCACAGAAGTAAATGACTGTGAAGTAGAAGACAATAAAAGATTAAACTCCATAATTTCATAGAGTAATTTCTTTAGGACCTTATTATATTTCTACTGGTTTATTTACTATGAAATTCTAAAAGATTTTTTTCCATAAAGGGATGTGGAGGCAGGGCCAGCATCCACTCTGCTGGACAGAACCTCAGTACAAGCGCCAAGTTAATCAGACAAAAACCTCGCAGGGATTTCACATTTAGCCATAGGTTTTCTGAGGCACCCAAAATAAAACAGCAAATTCTCTGTTTATCTTTGCTTCAGGCATCTTAGCAGTCTTCAAATACAAAAACAAACAGTATCAACCAGACTGTTCTTAATGTATTCTGAGCTCTGTGTTCTGGCTGCAAAATAGCAAACATTCCATCCTTGCCTAGAGTCCTAAAAGAAGCTCAGGATCTTTTTTGCACCTCTGAGCCTGATTAACTCAAGTGCAGGTAGGAAGCGTATAGCTTCCTCCAGTTACATTCATTTCAGGGAGGCATTCCTAAAAACTCTAAAAAAATCTAGTCCAGAACAACTGGATTCAACCCTCAAATTTAATCATCAGAATTTAGGACTGAACTCTCAAATGCTCACACGGGAGGGATGCATTAAGGCTGCGGGCCTCTCCAGGGAACACCAATGTATATATGGTCACATACCCCTCTCCATTGACTATGCTCTTAATTCATCTCTGCAAGAAAAGGGACAGAACAGAATCTTTCTCTCCCCCCATCTAGGAGCTCCACTGAGGTTGTTGCCGTCCTGTAAGGGAAAAAGACCAGGATTCATGGTATTCTGCTTTGGAAGGTGAGAAGGGGGAGGGACTGGAGCACAATTTTGTAAGCTTCTCCCTTTCCCTCACTCTTTTAGCAGCTCTGTAGCTCCTGACAATTAAGCAGTAGAGAATCCTTTCATTTCCTTTCTTAGGGCCTGATTTTCTTCCCTTTTACATTTATGTAACACCACTGACTGCATTGGAGTTACTTCTGATATGCACTGGTGTGAGATGAGAATCTGGCCCTTTATTTTGATTGCTAACGTAAGTTCAAATAAAGCAGGAATCTGCCATCTGTAGCGTATTTTAATTGTATGTATGGCTGATACGCTTAAGATATTTTTATATCAATCGTTTCAGAATTATTCTCTACTTCTACAACTTTTAATGGTCAGCAAAATCTAATTCTACATTGGTCAGTCAAAGTTTTAAAGAAACTGAAATGCAGGCTTTTTAATACGATGTTTTCCAGAGAGCTCAGATGTTACTGGTAGTTGTTTAACTTTAGTAGCTTCCACTACCATATATCATCCAATCTGTGATATTATACATCTCTCTCTGAGCATAAGAGTATAATAAATTAAATAGAAAATTACACCTTAAAGTATCTTTATTTAAAAGTTACAACTTTGTAACAATAATAGGCATATTTTTATGTTGTTTCTTGTGGGACAAACTGTCCAGATTATATACATCATTGAACTCTTGATCATTTATTAAACAGTTGGCAATTCAGAATTTCACCTGAATAGGAAATTTAATGATGTGTGAAAATGAAGATATGAATAATTCATCCAGTGCTGCATTTATTGATCTTCAAAATGGCTTTTAATGCCATAGACCATTCTTTACTGAGTAATAAATTTTATAGTTTTGGTTTTAATGAGGAAGTGATTAAGTACCAAAATGTTAAATTAACTTATACAGAATTTCTTGGCTTGCCTCTTGAAAGCCAGATCCTACTCCCACTGGAATTTTGGGTAAGATTTTCAAAGATGCCTAAGGGAATTAAGCAGCCAAATCCTATTGAGACTCCATGGGAATTGGATGTTTGACTCCTATTAGCTCCATCAAAAACCCCAGACCTTATGTCATTGTTGCTATCATAATAGTATTCTTTCATGTAACTGGGCACTATGGTGGCTGCATGGAAAGTGTGGGATCAGGACTGGGAGGATGGGAATAGAGGTGTGTACACTTTCTTAAAAAGTGATTGGCTATAACAAAAGCTTAAGAACCACCAATTTATTTGATTTCCCTGACCCATTGTTGTGTTCTGTAGTATATTAATGATCTGAATGTTTATGAGATTGTTTTTGGCATTATGTTCTATGGACAATAATTTACCAACTGTCAGAAGCAAATCATGTCCTTTTATACTTATGTAACTCTGACCTAAATATAAGTACTAAAGTGATCACATTTTCCATTGGAAAGTTATTAGAATTTCTCCGTTCTTAGTATAAACAATGGACTGAATTTTTGCCAGCATCTGAATTCCATTCAACATAGGGAAATAGGGTGCGCCAACAGGGAACCAGTTATGATGCTGTGATTTGTGTTGACCTAGCCCCATTGCTAGTAAGAGCAGACTATCTGTTGTAGAGAGGTATGCTAGGCACAGACTTTACACCAGTGGAGAGTGAGTGTAGCAGAGTGTGGCGGAGTCATCATTCAAAGACATGAAACAACTAATTACCATGGTTTCTTTTGTTTGAAACCATGGTAATTACTTGTTTCATGTCTTTGATTTTATGCTTCAGGCAGTTTTGAATCTGATTTCTAATCTTCTAAATCATGTAATCAAATTCTCATGAGTTTACATTAAACATTTTAACAGTTATTATTTGTATTCCTTAATGAGGAATATTTTACGTATTTGATTATTTTCCTGGATAATCATGATTAAAATCCTAATCCCCCCAAAGATGCTTTTTTTAGAAATACAAAGTATTCTGGATTTAGTTAGAATTAGGAGATATAAATGAGATTTAAGAGCTAGCCTATGGTGTGCAATTGAAAAAAATAGCTTCTACAACTTTCTTCAGCTGTAAAGGTAGGTGGATGAAAAGTAGCCCTGGAAACAAGGGAGGACGGTATAGCATGTAATTTGACATTATTAAGCTGCAGTTATCAAGTATTTCAGATGCTTTATTATTTGTGTTTCCTGTCAAAATGCAGTTATGAAGTGGCATTTCCCCACACTAATTTCCCCCTACTTGTCAATTGTTTGAAATGGGCCACCCTGATTACATTAGCCTCATTACCACTACAAAAGTGATTTTTCCTCCCTTGGTATTCTGCTGTTGAGAATAGTCCACTTCCACTTTAATTGAGTTGTCTCGTTAGTACTGACCCCGCACTTGGTAAGGCAATTCCCATCTTTTCATATACTGTGTATATATACCAGTCTACTGTATTTTCCACTCCATGCAGCTGATGAAGTGGGTTTTAGCCCACAAAAGCTTATGCCCAAGTACATTTGTTAGTTTCTAAGGTGCCACAAGTACTCCTCCTTGTTTTTGCTGATATAGACTAACACGACTACCACTCTGAAACTTTTGTCTGCAAGGAGGTGGAGCTGAGTGTCTGACACTTGACGGTTTATCATTAAAATCTCTATCATTAGCCACCTTCTGACACACACAGGGCCCTTTGTTTTTGGTTTTTATTTTATTTAGTTTTTCCCAGGAATTTTTTGATATTTATTACTACAACAACAAAAACAGCTGAAAATTGGTGCAAAAAACAATTAATTTTTCTTGGTAAATATGGGGTTTATTTTGATGGATGGAAGGACAGGAGAAAAAACTATTCAGTAGATTGAATTCCGTTCATCAAAGCATTAATGTGGGTTGCTACAGAACTCAAAACACAATGTCACCTCTGAGTTTAAGAAAATAATACATCTCTAATCCCTAAATAAAACTTTTTATTTGAATAAATAGTGTACTGTTGTAGACTTAGAACTATTAGCCTATAGATATTTACATTTAACAATTGGGCCTAACATTTTAAAATATTTATAAACCCTCCCTGTCTTATGTGAAATCCTTCAGTGTAATTTCCAAAAGCCCTATGTCACATAGGCCTAAATTTTAGGCTACAAAGGAAAAAAGGTGTTATGGATCTGTAGTCTGACAATGAATAGCCATAAAGGAGAAGGTTTAGGAAGAGTGAGCTAAGCAGTGCACTGTGTGCTGAAAGAACAGTATGCTTTAGAAGAGTTTTGATAAATTCAGTGACCTCTCTATCTTTTTATAGCTTGCACTTTCATCACAAAAGACTTATCTAACTAAGCACCACAAAAAAGGAGGTGAAGGAAGTAAAATGCAATCAGATTAAGAGAATAGCAATTTAGTTCTTACACATGATTTAAAAGGTTACACAAGGATTTCCCAGAAACAAAAGGACCTAAAATTTAAGTAACAGTTATCAGCTATTAAAATTTTTCTTACACTATCAGATGGGGGATGTTGCTATTCTTTCCATAGGGTGTATTTTATTTTATATGATGAGCTATTATAATTTTTAATGTATCAACCTCTCAAATATTAGGGTTTGTCTGAATTTCCTGACAATTTATTTAAATTTCACCAGTTCGGTTAATTAATTGAATGGCCTTGCTTAGTTGTATGAAACACTTAGACTATGTCTACCTTTTCACTACCAACTGCTGGAGCACTAGTATAGATTGGCTACCAGTGTTTTAACCACTTTGTAATCTATTCCTGCTTCAAGCATATCTGAGCAACATGGCAATTAAGACACCAGCAATAGACCAACCACTCTCCATTAGCATTCCCATTTGTAGTAGGGAATCTAAAGAAAATACTACTATAGGCAAGATCTAGCAAGCTGAATTCTCTGCTTAGCTCGCCTGGAGAAAACCGCAGCGCTGTCCGTGATGTTACTGCACACTGTAAGAGTGGGCAGAATTTGGTGTAGCATTTTAAAATAGGACACTAGCATCCACTACAGTCTAACAACAGCAAAATTAAAACAAAAAAATTAACTGAGAAGGGTAGCACTAGAAAGCCATGATTAAAATAACCTTGGATAATGTCATGTGAGGAAAGCAAACCTCTCGCGTTTACTGTCCTTCTGCTTCACTTCCAAAATGGAGTCCCTACAGGAATATAGGTAAAAAGTGAGGGGCATTAAGGGCTTGATGTTGCACATACTGACTTCTGTGGTGCAGGATCAGCGCTTAAGGGAGTTTAGGAATATTCTTTCCCCAGAGATGAATGAATGTGTGGAACAGGCTACCACAAGAAGCAGGAACTCCTAAGAATTAGACAGGCACCTCATGTGGGACAAAGCATGTAGGGTTCGCATAGAGTGGCTACACGAGTGATCTTCCAGCGAGGCAGCTGTGCCACTGTAAGCTCGCTAGTGTACACCTGGCCTTAGATTCTGTATCCAACCTGACACATGGCTCTAGTACTCCAGAAGTGTCAGAAGAATAAATTCCATCCGGGGAAACCTGAACAGCTGCTGGAGGAAACAGATTCAAGTGGCATTCAAGTACTAACAACAGATCACACAAACTGTATTCTCAGTTGAGCAAGGCCTGAAACCAAATGCCTACCTGTCACTGAGGTATTATGCAAGAGCCCAGCTCTGCAGCTCTTGTTCACGGACATAGTTCCATTATCATCATTGGGGCTATTCACGTGAGTAAGGGCTGTTGGGCCGGACGATGAGGGTAGATCTACCCTGTGATAAAAGACCCACAGTACAGATGCGGCTTGCCTGGGTCAGTTGACTCGATCTCACGAGGCTCAGGCTGGAGCCCAGGACTCTGAGATGCTACAAGGGGGGAAAAGTCTCAGAGCCTGGACTCCAGCTGAAGCCCAAACTTCTACACTGTAATTTTTAGACACCCCCACGCCCCAGTCCTACCCTGTGAGTCTGAGTCAGCTGATCCAGGTTCAGACTCGGTGCTGTGGGGTTTTTTCCACAGTGTAGACGTACCCTGAGTGTGCACAAAACATGATGTAGTAATGCTGAATACTGGCTGTCTGGGGTGCTTACCTATATGCCTAAGGGCCTGAGGAGGAAAAAACCTTTCTTGATTTTAAGACACAGCCACAGATGTTTTGCCCCAAAAGTTGACATTTTAAAAAATATTAGAATTTAGGTAGAATTGTCTAGAAACGAGCAGCTAAAATAGGTCATATTATTATTATTATTCATTTGTATTACAACAGTGCCTAGGGACACAATCTTGATTGGCTCTGTCATGCTGTCTGGAGTGACTCATGACCGTGAACGCCTACCTCCAAGCTGACTGTCAAAAACAGGGCAGACACCTGAAACTGGTGGTGTGTTCTATAATTAGATTTCACCAACCGTGAACTCCTGGATCACTATAATAGTCTTACCATGGAGTCACAAACCGTTTCCTTAGACTCTCCAGTCCATCTTGCCACCCAGACAAACTGGACTTAGTGATAAACGGTCATGTACACCAAAAATCACACCACATTCAGGTTGCTTCCAGTCCCAAGAGACCAGTCACTTATCACCAGATCAGCTGGTACCCTAGATCCTACACCAAAGACAACACCTGTAGCCAATCTTGTAATAAGCTATCTAAATGTTTATTAACTAGGAAAAAGGAAGAAGAGAGTTATTTACAGATTAAAGCAAGCAAACATATACACACAAATGAATTACCAGCTAAATTCTAAGAGTGACAGAATTGTAGTGATCTGTCAATTCTAAATGTCTTTCACAGGGCAGACCCAGAAGGCAACCCCTGGGGATCTCTGGTTTCAGTTTGGAGACTCTGGTCCTGTCAGTTCAAACAGCCAAAAAGATGGAAATTTTTCCTCTGGCTTTGTTTTATTTCCTTCATTCAGCTTTGAAGGCCACAGAATGAGCTACCTTGTACATAGCATTTCCCAGGTGCAATAGGGCCACTAACCAATCCTTTGTATTCTGATGATTCTGGGTGGCCCATCGGATTTTGACAGTTCTGGATGGGCAGGGTGGGAAATGATTCCCACACTTGAGTTCACAAGTTCAGGGCAAACATTTTTAAAGTTATGAAGCAAAACTTGCATATTTTCTGATAGACATTACAAGTGAGATCAATACATGCAGCAACTTACAAGTGTTTCTTTGCATCTAAACACTAAATATATTCTTATAAAGCTAATACCTATTTTGAGCAAAACTAACATACAAGTAACCTGGTCTAGTCTCCAGCTGCAAGTTTGTCAGTTCTTAGCTAATGCCTGCAGCCTGGGCAAGACCTGGCATCTGACCCGCCAGCGTCACTCACAGGCTCCTCTCTCTTGCTGTGCTCTGTACAAACATACAGTAAGAAACATCCTCACCCTCAAGAGCTAACAGACTTAGTAGATAAGACAAAGCATGGGAGAAGGGAATGCACCTTCAGCTGTTGTCTCTATTTTTGCTTGCAATGTTCATTTTTTTCAAACCATTTTACACGGCTGTCAATAGGCCCAGTCCTGCATAGTGCTTAGCAATTTTAGCAAAGTGCTGAAGCCCAGCCCCTCAAACGTATCTAGGTGCCTAACTCCCATTGATCTCATTGGGACTAGGGGCCCAAATACCTTTGAGGATCTGGGCCTGAGTGCCTTCAACTCCCATGAAAGTGCTCAGCATTTTGCAGAAGACAGTATTGCCAACTCCAAGTATTGAAAACTCATGAGTCAGGCCATGAGTTTTTATGATATTTTAAGACAAATAATACATTGCACATTCTTCTTATTTGTCTCTTGGTTTCTGAGCCTTTAGAGTGTACTTGGGTCATGTTTGCAGGCTTTTCTCCAGAGCTGGGCGGGCATGAAATTTGGCTTTCATTTAAAGAAAAAAATTCTCACATAATTCCAGAAGTTGGAGGTTTAAGAAGAACACTAACTACCACAGGAGTTGGCATTTCAGCGCCTCGTCTGATTGGATCCGAAATATGAGTGGGTGGTAGACAGGGAGATTGGAGAAAAAGTTACCCAGATCTTCAAAATATATTTCAAGACAATGTTTTCAGTATGATTTTTGGCAAAGAACAACAGTCAAAGTCTATTATATATTTTTATCCTATGTTGCCTAAAAGGAGATACGATATCTTAGGGTCAAGGCTTATACAACTTTCCATGCGGAACTGAAAACGTACGTTGTAGTCTGAAGGCCTGTCCCTCAGACCGGGAAGGACTGACACCATCTGAAACATGCCCTGCTTTTTAGGGCTTTATTTATAGGGGGTACTGACAGTCTTTAGCCAACCCCTGCAAATAAACAGTTGAATATAAATCAACAACTAAACCAGGTCCTTTCCCCTGAGCCAGGGGCTTCCTTGTCAGAGTGTCCCTGATCCCAGCAGCTCTTCCCCCAGCCCTCTTATAGGCCATCTGCCTGGAAATCACCCTATTCCAGAGATTGGCACAGGAGCCAACCTGCCTTCTGCAGTTGTCCTCCCTCAAATTGAGCTCTTTCAGCCTTTATAGGAGTTGGGTGCTCATCAGGCAATCGCTGACCACTTGCAAACTACCAGGCCCCCTCCCAACCTGTTCTTAACAGGGCTCCACTTCAGGACAGGGCGGGCTGGTCCCAGGTCCTTATAGTGGCAGCCCACTCTGTTACACGTACCAAGAGGCAAATCATGGAATGGTAATGAACTAATTTTATTTGAGAGTTTCATTATATTGGTGTTTCAGACGTGAAAATTATTTCTTTGTAAACAGCATGGTGCCTCATTTTAGTTTCATTATGTACAATATCTCAAATATCTGAGCAAGAAAGAATCAGAAACAATGTAAAATAACTGTTCAAGTCATTGTTTGCTTGGCTTATCAGCTGCCACATTATAGAATGTTTCTAGTTGAGCTCTCTTTATTACCCTCTGTGATTAGGGGATTGGGTTATTCAATCCCTTTCACTTGTGTTTTATATAACTCAGTACAAGCTTAATGTTATTTTTATTATGTGTCATCTTCCACTTTCTAGGTAAACTCCATAGATTTACATCAGTCATTTTAAACACCTCAATAAGATCTTAAATATAAACATCAGTTTAAATAGGGACTTCACAAATAGTTTAAATAATGTTGTCAAAGCCACTGCCTCTAAACAGCTATTTTTTTAAAATAATCTTCTACATTAGTTATTTTAGAGATATCAGGAAAAATTGAGTTTTGGCAACTTTTTTTGCCTAGAGTTATGCTCCTAAATCCACATTTAGGCACTTGAACACTTATAGAACTTCTGAAAATTAGGCATTTTTATTTAGGTACCCAAATATGGATTTAGGAGCCAAAGCCCTGATCTACACACATTTTTATTTTTATTTTTTGGTGGTGGTATAACTATTTCAGTTAAATGTGTAATTTTTTTTCTAAAATAGTTATACTGGTACAGCCCCTAGTGTGAATGCATTTACACTACTATAAAAGTGCCTTATATCGAGTTAGCTTATTCTCCTTCCCATATGGTATAAGCAATACAACTTTTGTGTGTAGATAACCTTATCTTTAGTCACCATGTTTGAAAATTTTGACCTTAATTTTTACTAACCTGCAGATTATCTTCTTATTTCTAAACCTCATTTGTTATCAAAGATAATTCACAGATTGCAAAGCTGAGTAACAAATGGCAGGCATCCATCTCCTACATCTGGGGGCAACAAATACAAAATTTGCCCTTTTTTTGACTGCTTTCCTCTCTCTCCTCCTCCTCCATTAAGTCTTGTCTGGGCTGAATCTCCAACAAGTTGTTGCTGTCTAAACCACATTCTCAGCCAGATACATGGATAAACTGTTGTGCTGTACCCCCCAGATTCAATTAAATGGAGAAATAGAGCTGGGTATCATTATCATATTAACCTCCTAGAATTATTCAGATAGCTCCATTATTTTCTATCTATCCACCCCTCTTAGGGTACTAGCATGTGAACAAAACTTCTTGCTCAGCAAAGCTAACTCAGCATATGCACTTGATATTTGTCTATGCCATCCACCAACACAAACAGCAAAGGGATACGTACAGACCTACAAAACATTTCTAACATATACAGATAATGGGCCAAATACATCCCCATTGTAATTCATTGTGGAATTAGAACAGGGATGCATTTGTCCTGAAACAGAAATTAAATGTTATAAACCATATTTAATTTTTGTCACTCTATATTTCAGAGGTTGAAGCTCAGTTTCATTGATATTTCTTTTTTTTTTCTCTCTACCTAATAAGAAATCAGTACAACAGTCAATTCCCGGGCTTGTTGTATCATCAACCTGGGCCCACAGGGAATGCTGCAGAATGATGAAGCAAATCAGAGTCCAAACTAATGACTAAAAACTGTTATCTTGTACACTCCCTGGTACCACTAAAAATACTTGAGGACACTAAACAAGAAGCTCATTAATATTAGAACACACACGACACAATACACCAAAAAGAATCAAGAATCTAGAAGGTGAAAACCTCATGTAGTGTGTTTCTTTATAATAATAGCAAAGGCAAAAACAGATGCTGTTCAAGCCAACTATTAATTAAACCTGACGATGCACATAGAATCATAGAATCTAAGGGTTGGAAGGGACCTCAGGAGGTCATCTAGTCCAACCCCCTGCTCAAAGCAGGACCAACCCCAACTAAATCATCCCAGCCAGGGCTTTGTCAAGCCTGACCTTAAAAACCTCTAAGGAAGGAGATTCCACCACTTCCCTAGGTAACCCATTCCAGTTCTTCACCACCCTATTAGTGAAAAAGTTTTTCCTAATATCAACCTAAACCTCCCGCTCTGATTTGAGTCCAGTCCCCTGCCTTCACTAGCAGGACCAAGTACTGTCCCCTGACAGATTTTTGCCCCAGATCCCTAAACAGCCCCCTCAAGGATTGAACCCACAACCCTGGGTTTAGCAGGCCAATGCGCAAACCACTGAGCTATCCCATATTTGATGTGGTAAACAATCAACATTAATAAAATCTTGTTGTAGAAATATCCTCAAAAGCAAATGATAGTTGAGCTGGATCGAAAACAATTAAATGACAGATACGTTACTAATCTGCTACTCTGGTGACTGCTATAACCTATTACACACAGCGGAAGGATTAGTAAAACACAAAGAATCAGAGTAGCTATTTTCATGTGACAGGCTGTAAATGAATGGAACAGAGGTGTAAAGATGGATGATAAAATGACTGAAGAGGTAGACTGAATACTTTATATTAAGAATGTCATTGCTTTTCTTATGCGATGTTATTGACGCTGCATTGTTAATACTGTCTAAAAGAGTTCCCATTTGATATGCACTGGAATTACTGAAGAAATCTAGGTTACAGTGTAGTAGCCGTGGACTCCTCCTGAAGGTCGAAACAACAAATTGGACTTCTACATAGACTGCTTCCGTCGACGTGCACGAGCTGAAATTGTAGAAAAGCAGCATCACTTGCCCCATAACCTCAGCCGTGCTGAACACAATGCCATCAACAGCCTCAGGAACAACTCTAACATCATAATCAAAAAGGCTGACAAAGGAGGAGCTGTCGTCATCATGAATAAGTTGGAATATGAACAAGAAGCTGCCAGGCAGCTCTGTAACTCCACATTCTACAGGCCATTATCCTCTGACCCCACTGTGGAGTACCAAAAGAAACTACACCATCTGCTCCAGAAACTCCCTGGAAAAGCACAAGAACAAATTTGTACAGACACGTGCCTAGAACCCCGACCACGGGTATTCTATTTGCTACCCAAGATCCATAAACCTGGAAATCCTGGACGCCCCATCATCTCAGGCATTGGCACCCTAACAGCAGGATTGTCTGGCTATGTGGACTCTCTCCTCAGGCCCTATGCTACCAGCACTCCCAGCTATCTTCGCGACACCACTGACTTCCTGAGGAAACTACAATCCATCGGTGATCTTCCAGACAACACCATCCTGGCCACTATGGATGTAGAAGCCCTCTACACTAACATTCCACACAACGATGGACTACAAGCTGTCAGGAACAGTATCCCTGATACTACCACGGCTAACCTGGTGGCTGAACTTTGTGATTTTGTCCTCACCCACAACTATTTCACATTTGGGGACAATATATACCTTCAAGTCAGTGGCACTGCTATGGGTACCTGCATGGCCCCACAGTATGCCAACATTTTTATGGCTGACTTAGAACAGCTTCCTCAGCTCTCGTCGCCTAACACCCCTACTCTACTTGTGCTACATTGATGATATCTTCATCATTTGGACCCATGGAAAAGAAGCCCTTGAGGAATTCCACCATGATTTCAACAATTTCCATCCCACCATCAACCTCAGCCTAGACCAGTCCACACAAGCGGTCCATTTCCTAGACACTACTGTGCTAATAAGCGATGGTCACATAAACACCACCCTATACCGGAAACCTACTGACCGCTATACTTACCTACATGCTTCCAGCTTCCATCCAGGACACACCACACGATCTATTGTTTACAGCCAAGCTCTAAGATACAACCGCATTTGCTCCAATCCCTCTGACAGAGACAAACACCTACAAGATCTCTATCAAGCATTCTTAAAACTACAATACCCACCTGCTGAAGTAAAAAAACAGATTGACAGAGCCAAAAGAGTACCCAGGAGTCACCTACTACAGGACAGGCCCAAAAAAGAAAATAACAGAACGCCACTAGCCGTCACCTTTAGCCCCCAACTAAAACCTCTCCAGCGCATCATCAAAGATCTACAACCTATCCTAAAAGATGATCCCTCACTCTCACAGATCTTGGGGGACAGACCAATCCTCGCTTACAGACAGCCCCGCAACCTGAAGCAAATACTCACCAGCAACCACACACCATACAACAAAAACACTAACCCAGGAACCTATCCTTGCAACAAAGCCCGATGCCAACTCTGTCCACATATCGATTCAAGCGATACCATCATAGGACCTAATCACATCCGCCACACCATCAGGGGCTCATTCACCTGCACATCTACCAATGTGATATATGCCATCATGTGCCAGCAATGCCCCTCTGCCATGTACATTGGCCAAACCGGACAGTCTCTACGCAAAAGAATAAACGGACATAAATCTGACATCAGGAATCATAACATTCAAAAACCAGTAGGAGAACATTTCAACCTCCCTAACCATTCAGTGACAGACCTGAGGGTCGTAATTTTGCAACAAATAAACTTAAAAAACAGGCTACAAATAGAAGCTGTTGAATTTGAATTGATATGCAAACTAGATACCATCAACTCAGGATTAAATAGAGACTTGGAATGGCTTGGCCATTACGTTAATTGATTCTATTTCCCTTAAGTTAACGATCCTCATTCACACCTGTGTGTCAACTGTCCGCAATGGCCATCTTGTTTATCACTTCAAAGGTTTTTCTTCCCCTGCTGTTATGGTTCCTCTCAATTAATTAGCCTCTTAAGGTTGGTATAGGCACTTCCACCTTATCATGTTTCTCTGACTGTATAAATATCTGTCTACTGTATGTTTCATTCCATGCATCCGATGAAGTGGGTTCTAATCCACGAAAGCTTATGCTGAAATAAATTTGTTAGTCTCTAAGGTGCCACAAGTATTTCTTTCTTTCTTATTTTCGTTTTGCTGACACAGACTAACACGGCTACTACACTGTAACCTCTCTTTTTTATGAAAGTGCAACTTACAAATGTAGAATTATCTTTTTTACATAACTGCCCTCAAAAACAAAACAATGTAAAACTTTAGGGCTTACAAGTCCACTCAATCCTACTTGTTCAGCTAATTGCTGTTTGTTTGTTTACATTTACGGGAGATAATGCTGCCTGCTTCTTATTTACAATGTCACCTGAAAGTGAAAACACACATTCACATGGCACTTTTGTAGCCGGTATTGCAAGTTATTTACATGCCTGATATGCTAAACATTCGTATGCCCCTTCATGCTTCAGCTACCATTCCAGAGGACATGCTTCCATGCTGATGACACTTGTTAAAAAAATAAAGCGTTAATTAAATTTGTGACTGAACTCCTTGGGGGAGAATTGTATGTCTCCTGCTCTGTGGTTTTATCCACATTCTGCCATATATTTCATGTTATGGCAGTCTCAGATGAGGACCCAGCACATGTTTGATTTAAGAACACTTTCACTGTAGGTTTGACAAAACGCAAATAAGGTAGCAATGCGAGATTTCTAAAGATAGCTGTATACTTCACCCAAGGTTTCAGAATCTGAAGTGCCTTCCAAAATCTGAGAGGGATGAGGTGTAAAGCATGCTTTCAGAAGTCTTAAAAGAGCAACACTTCGATGCAGAAACTACAAAACCTGAACCACCAAAAAAGAAAATCAATCTTCTGTTGGTGGCATCTGACTCAGATGATGAAAATGAACATGTATCAGTCTGCATTGCTTTGGATTGTTACCGAGCAGAACCCATCACTAGCATGGAAGCGTGTCCCCTGGAATGGTCATCGAAGCATCAAAGGGCAAACAAATGTTTAGTGCATCTGGCACATAAATACCTTGCAACGCTGGCTACAATAGTGCCCTGTGAGCGTCTGTTCTGACTTTCAGGTGACATTGTAAATAAGAAGCAGGAAGCATTATCTTCCATAAATGTAAAGAAACTTGTTTGTCTTAGCAACTGGCTGAAAAAAGAGTAGGACTGAGTGGACTTGTAGGCTCTAAAGTTTTACATAGTTTTATTTTTCAGTGCAGTTATGTAAAAATAAGTATTTCTACATTGTAAATTGCACTTTCACAATAAAGAGACTGTACTACAGTATTGAATGAGGTGAATTAAAAATGCGATTTCTTTTGTTTACAAATATTTGCACTGTAAAAAAGGTAATCAAAAATAATAATGTGAAGTGAGCACTGTACACTTTGTATTTTGTGTTGTAATTGAAATAAATATATTTGAAAATGTAGAAAATACCCACAAATATTTAAATAAATGGTATTCTATTATTAACAGTGCAATTAAAACTGTGATTAATCACGTTTTTTTTAAATCTCGCGATTAATCACTATTAATTTCTTTAAATGTTTGAAAGTCCTAATCTAAATTTTTAAAAATTCAGCCAGAATTAGTGAGTACAGTGCTAGCACAATGGGACCTTGCAAATCAAATAATTAATAAATAATAATAATTAATATTTAGTTACATGCAAAAATGGGATGAGTATCAACTCCAAATATCAACCCCAAACTTGAACCTGTGCCTTTGAAGTGTTATATGTTAAGCAAACAGAAATGGAACATAATTGTTTACATGGGAGTGCTATGCTGTATTATTGGAACATAATAGAAGATGTGTATTTCTGGAAGAGTAATTCTGGGAATGAACTCCAGTTTTACTTACTGATTCTCTGCTGTTCCGTATAGTGCAAAGTAGCTGTGTTCTGGCTAGAAGATAATTCCCTTAGTTATAGGAACTGGCATATATTATTCTAGTCACAGGCAATTTTCTTTTATATTACAACAATGTATATTTTCAACCCTAATGTATACTGATCTAGACTGGGGTCAAAATAAAAGGCAGTAGTATTATGGCAGTGAAACCTAGTCAAGATTATAATTTCATAATATAATTCCCAGTGTTAACTTAATACACTGAAAAATTGTATAGTTCTAAAACTCAAATATATAATGTATGCCATTAGTTAGAACCTGTCTTTGTTCTTTACCATTACATCAAAGTCCAGGTGCACTTGAACATCAATCACACCCTAGGAAGGTTGCAGTCTGGGTTCTGGCTTTTCTTTGGAGTTTAGCCCATGCTTAATAACATGCGTGATTTTCTGCTTTTAGACAAGGGTCACTTGGGCATTTTGGTCATGCTGGGCCTCTTGGAAATTTGTATATAACTAATCATTCTTTGTTTCCTGAGTGACAAAAGGACATTGCTCGTGTATCAGGAACTTACTCCTGTGGTTCAAATTATATTTTGAAGAAAAGATTAAATTGGTGCTGTTGAACAATTGTGTGCTGTCAGTGGGAGCTTTGATATGCAGCATCCTTCAAGGAACCATGTTGCTTGTGATATTTCTAATCATGGGTGAAGTATCATTGAAACACAGATGCATATCTATTACCCTTATGGGCCATACAAATTCAGACTCTATTCTGGAATGATGCTTGGACAACATTGCCATCTGGATGTTTCAGAGTGACCTCATCTTGATCCCCAAGAAAACAAATTTAGCTATTGGATAGAGAGTCTTATGCTGGGCTAGTGCTAAAGGGCTCCTCAGATGAGTGGGTCTTGGAGTTAACACCCCAGTGGGGGTAGCTTGCACCTGTCAGAGCTATGATTTCAGACTGCAAATACCTCTGCATTGGTCACACTCAGTTCATGTTTTCAGGACTTCTTCACAATCATGAGGTCTAGAAACATTTTTTTTAAAAAAAACCCCAAGCTTATGTGATTACATCAGAAACAGACTCCATCAGCTGGAGTCCTAGGCCTGGGCCGTAAGTGCCTATGTCTTAATCCAGCTGTGCATAGATCTTTCCCAATCTCTGATTTTCCCTTTGGCCCCTATTGGATTGAGTTTCTCTGGTGTCCAACAGTTTACCCAGTTTGAGTTTCTCTGATATCCAACAGTTTACCCAATAAAGAGGAAAGTCCCCTAGTTATGTTGAAAGGATCAGTCCTTTCTTCAAACCATCAGTTTTTCTTGTTTTAATCATGTTCAGCACTGTACTTGTTTCCATGGAGCCATGAAGGTTTATTCATTTTCACAGTGAGTAATAATTTTATTATGTACAATTTAGTTATTATGAAAATTACATCTGGCCTTATTCTGTTCCTAGTTACACTGATGAAAATCAGGAGTAACTGCTCAGGGGCTAATGGAGTTAAACCAGTGTAAAACTGATATAAGTGAAATCAGAATCTGGCAAACAAGTCCAAGAAATACTAGAGTAATTATCATTGTAAAAACTAACTAAGTATTAAATTTCTTTCACATTTACTAAAATGTTATTTAAATCAACATAAGCTATAATAGAGAGGGACTGTTCTGGATGAGAGATTAAATTACTTGCAATATGCACACAGTCTTTGAAAGTGACTGTGCTGCCCTTTCTCCTTCCATCCGCCTCTTTAAATGGCACCAGTAAAACTTCTCTACAAAATGAAAATGTGTTGTTGGCATAAGAGAAGCAAAGCCTATTGGAACAGAGTCTGCTCTGTTACTCTCATGTAAATCTGGAGTAACTTTATTTACATCAGTGGAGTCACTCCAAATTGACACCACCGTCACACAGAATGTAGCCCACGAGGATGCTTTTTCTTGAAGGTACAAATTGAACTTTTGGGGTACTAACTTCCAGAATGGGAGGAGACTGTCTAGGAAGGAGTACGGCAGAAAGGGATCTAGGGGTTATAGTGGACCACAAGCTAAATATGAGTCAACAGTGTAATGCTATTGCAAAAAAAGCAAACTTGATTCTGGGCTGCATTAATAGGTGTGTTGTGAGCAAGACACGAGAAGTCATTCTTCCGCTCTACTCTGCGCTGGTTAGGCCTCAAGTGGAGTATTGTGTCCAGTTCTGGGCACCGCATTTCAAGAAAGATGTGGAGAAATTGGAGAGGGTCCAGAGAAGAGCAACAAGAATGATTAAGGATCTAGAGAACATGACCTATGAAGGAAGGCTGAAGGAATTGGGTTTGTTTAGTCTGGAAAAGAGAAGACTGAGAGGGGACATGATAGCGGTCTTCAGGTATCTAAAAGGGTGTCATAAGGAGGAGGGAGAAAACTTGTTCATCTTAACCTCTAAGGATAGAACAAGAAGCAATGGGCTTAAACTGCAGCAAGGGAGGTTTAGGTTGGACATTAGGAAAAAGTTCCTGTCAGGGTGGTTAAACACTGGAATAAACTGCCCAGGGAGGTTGTGGAATCTCCATCTCTGGAGATATTTAAGAGTAGGTTAGATAAATGTCTATCAGGGATGGTCTAGACAGTATGTGGTCCTGCCATGAGGGCAGGGGGCTGGACTCGATGACCTCTTGAGGTCCCTTCCAGCCCTAGAATCTATGAATCTATGAATATCATGTAACACTCACATTAATAGTATGATGTTCTTCAATCATATGGGTATTCCTTACTCAGGCAAGACTCCCACTGCAGTTTCAAATGAGGAGAACCATTTGTACTTAAAGCATCTTCAAGTTATGTAAAGGTCATTTATTGCAGCAGTTCATAACCATTTTCCACCTGGGACCCCAAAACCACTGCCATTTTCTTGCTATGACCCACCCAATCGTACAATGATTGTGGCTGCAAAATATTGTGGGACTGAAGTCTGGAAAGAAACCACAAGTGGGTTTTGTTCCTGAGTGGGAATTCTGAGGCTTTTTTGGTGTTGGTTGAGCTGTTGCTGAGGGATGGTGAGTGAGAGCTACATTGGGAAGCTTTGTGGGTGGGGAAGGAAAGAGTCAACGTGGGCGTGGTGCAAGTCTGGTAGGTGTTGCTGATGGTGGATGAGGGGGCTGATTTAGGGGCTGGCGTTGGGCTGAGGGTGCTTGAAGGAGGTGTGGCTGATTCTAGCTGTTGTGAGTGCTTTTATTTTGTCCTTTTCACCTGCCCACCCAACGCTCATCTCTGGGAAACTGGCTCCAAGCCTTCTGAAGCACCATTTCTCCTGCTCCAATACAGAGTACTGGTGGGTGGCGAGAGGAGGTGAGGGATGAGAGCTCCCCTAGGATTGGATTTCGGGGCAGATTATTGGACAGTTCATCCAGATGAGTCACGTTAGGCCTATGCATTTTAAATATGTAGGACTCAATCCTGTACTCTGCTACCCAGCAGATATCACGGTACAGTTTGGAAAATCAGCTGAGATTCCTACATTCATGATCCAGCACAGTAGCTTGTTTTTAAGGTAAATGATGATGATGATTTACATACTGGAGGGCTGTAGCAAGCCCATATGTTTTATATATAAAAATCTTGAACTGTACCTTAAAACACCCCCTATGATAACCTGGAGCTTACCTGCATGGCAAGTTACTGTGCAGCAAGCCAGGGAGTGGCTCTACAGTATACCAGTTTGCCATGCAGTAACATCCCATTTGGACACAGGACTTCAGTGTGCTGTAGCAGTGTCCACATGGGACATTACTGTGTGGCAAGCTGATGCATGGCAGATTCCCACCCTGGTTTGCCACTCAGTAACTTGTATAGGGAAACCCTGGGTCTCATTCACTTAATCAAAGCAAAAAAGTATTCAAATACAATTCAGAGACTAAACTCACTGGGTGAAATCCTGGCTACATTGAAGTCAATGGGAGTTTTGCCATTGACTTCAGTGGGGCCAGGATTTCACCCACTCTATTGACTGATCTTAACTTTAACTTACTTGCATGAACCTGCTTTGCTTTTTGCACTTTCATTCGGCTAGACAAAGATATAAAAGTATTTAATGTAGTATGATTTTTTAATTAATCAAAATTGCAGAAAAAATAGTTTTAAATATTAAGGTTACATATGTTAAAATATTTTAAATTGCATTTCATCTTTATTTCAATAATGTGTATTTAAAAATTATTTGGTAAGAAATATATACAGCACAATTTAAAATATGTAACTTCCCCACATATAAAAATCTACATTTTGATTCAGGAATTGTCAATTACAGAATCCCAATTTAGGGTTACTACTCCTTATCACCATCAGCAACAATAGTAATAAATAATCATTATAATCTGCACTTACTATATTATCTTTCTGCAGAGGATCTAAAAGCATTTTACAACCTGAGGCCTGACCTAGAAAAACTTATGCATATGATTAACTTTACTTTTGTTTTGATTGGGGTGTCAGTGGTCTGTTCTAAGGCAGAATACCCCATAATCCCAGCTCATCAAAACACTTAAGTGCATGCTTAATTTTAACCCTCTGCTTAAGTTCCACTGGCTTTAATAGGAGATAAGCACTCACGATTAATGTTAAGCATGTGCTCAAATACTGTGCTGAAAGCATGTGCTGTGCTTTGCTTTGCTATAGGTAGGGTTGTCAACTTTCTTATTGCACAAAACCAAACACCCTTGCCCCGGCCCCTGCCCTGCCCCTTCTCTGAGGCCCTGCCCTTCACCACCCCTGCCCCGCCCCTTCTTTGAGGCCCTGCCTCCCGCTCACTCCATCCCGCCTCCCTCTGTCGCTCACTCTCCACCACCCTCACTCATTCGCTCATTTTCACCGGGCTGGGACAAAGGGGTGAGGTGCAGGAGAGGGTGAGGGCTTTAGCTGGGGGGTGAGGGGTTCGGAGTGTGGGAGGGGGCTCTGGGCTGAGGCAGAGGGATGGAGTATTGGAGGGGGCACGAGCTCTGAACTGGGGGTGCGGGCTCTCCCATCGCTCTAAAAAAAACACCTCCACGAGGGGCATAGCTACCAGCGCTGGTGCACTGTCTATACTGGCATGTTACAGCGCTGAAACTTGCAGCGCACAGGGGTGTGTTTTTTCACACCCCGAGCAAGAAAGTTGCAGCGCTGTAAAGTGCCAATGTAGACAAGCCCTAAGGCTGACTCACAGTTCCATGCACTCTGTAAGGCTTCCCAGCAGGGGCCTAATTTGGGAGAAACTTGATTAAGGACTGGGTGATTAACCAATTAACAAGGGGGTTCAGCTCCTCTGCTGGGGATGGCTCAAAAGGAGATGGCGAGGGGGAAGCTGGAAGGGCAAAGAAAAGTGTGGATATCAGAAAAGGGTGATTTCTCCCCCCACCTCTTGCTCTGTTACCTCAGGAGTAGGTAGGAGCTTAGGGAAAGCTTTATGCTGTGGGAACATGCATTTACTTGTATAAGACATTGTAAATAAAGCACAGGGTGTTGACTCCCCTACAAGGGAATGTGTGAGGATTGTTTGCAAAGTGGAACATATGGGAAAGGAGAGCCCACCCTGTGACAACATTGCATAAACCACTATTATAATGGTCATTAATTATCATCCAAACTGGTGGGCTCAGCAAAGAAACCACGGATTGAGTGGACATGAAAAGTGAACTATCTTCTCATCTCCATAGGTGATCGATCCAGATTAGGACCGAGGTATATAGGCAAGATGGAGTGTGAAGCTTGCGTTTCTGGTGTCCATGCTATACTTGATCTGTGATTATAAAAGAGGATTTAAGTCTTATATCTTTCATGGGCACTGAATTTACGTAATTGTTTTTAACTTACATTTAAATGTAATCTGGTGTTTTGTTTATAGTAGGTATCACTATCTTTCTTTAAGTCCTTCCTCTTCCTTTCAGGCCTGGGCTCATAAACAAATATTTTGCCTGAAGAAGGGTCAGCAAACCTCACCAGTCATTTTACTCTTGTGAGCATTCTTCTTAGCAAATCCAAAGGCCTAATCACATGAGTAAAATTAATCAGTTGTGTAAGGGATAGGGCCCTAAGGATAATATAAATTATACTCTGACATAATTATATACTGTATTTAAATCCATACATACCCTCTGTATCAGTGAAATACTTACTGTTACACATGCGAGGTACGCAGGGTTAAAAATGGGTAGCTTCAGAGTAAAGAAATAAATCTCTGAAAATCGTAAAATTATCTGGGCCCTACGGAGCTGGCAGAATTTCCCTTTCGAGTAGAACTCTGGCTGTACTACAAGAGGAAGAGACTTTATGATTCGTATACTTAATCATAAATAATCTCTAACAAAATGCTTGGTATATTGTGTGGTTGTTAAACAGCAATTAAATCATAAAATGTAATGAACATTTTAAAGTAAGATAAAATATGATGTGCAGCTGATAAAACAACATCAATATTAACCACATCATAAGTGAACAAGATCTATTTACAGATAGCTTACAGATTCCCAGGGATGTTACAATTTATGTACACAGCTGGCTTGAATCCTCTTCCGGCTTTTGTCAGGTTGAGTGCTAAATTTTTGAAGGGGAATAAGTGTTAATTAAGTATACAGAGGAGATTTTTCATCATGGTGCTCATTGGAACGTTGCGTGGGGCAGCCTTTAGAAAGAACCATTTACGAGCCTGATTCTGATCAAACAGTCTCAATTCTGCAACTGAATCAATGTACATAAACACATGTGGAGCCCGACTGATTCGAATGGGGTTGTGCTGGGGATGGGTGGGGAGGAGGAATTCAGCTATGTGCACCTGAACACAGGAATAAGGCCTAAATCAGGCATAATTATGCTGAAGTCGTTGGAGTTACACCAACAATAAACTGGTGAGAAGTGCTGGTTAAGAAAATAAAATCTGGGTAAAGTTCTGTTTTTTCATCTGAAAACTGAAAGCTCCAAAAAACAATTAACAATTTTTTTTTTTTAGTTCAAACCCAAACATTTTAGTTGAAATTTTCCAAAAGTTTGTAGCACATTTTTGACCAAAAACTGCTGAAAAATTCCAAAGCTTTGGCTGAAATTTGCTGAAACTTTCTGCTTAAAAACTGCCAAAGACCTTCCATTTTTGTAAAAAAATTTTTTTTAAGGAAAACAAGACACTTTCCATGACATTTTTTATTTAATCAAACACTGAAATTTCCATTGAAAAAAGTTTCAATGGGAAATTTTTAAGCACCTCATGGGTGAGACCAGCATCAGGCACCATCCATTTGCATCTACTTCTTCTTTAATTGCTTTGGGAAAAACTGGCCCTCCTTGTACAGCTGTACAAGGTAAAGGGCCATACCGCCAGCTACACTAGTGCAGTTCACAGTGTGGAGGGGAAGCAGGCCACATGGAGCCACTATCATTCTCCTATTTTGGCAGGAAGCGAAGAAGGGGCAGGCAGTGGGTGGAGCCTTGGTTCCACTCTCACTGCACTATGCAAAGAAGCTATGCTGGCGCATTGGCAGATGTACACTGTGCCAAGTATAGATCTGGCATGATTTACCTCCTCCCCAGAGTAATAGGGGGACCAGGAGAGAGACTGTGACTTGCTAAGTCACAATCTCCCTTCTCGGCAGCTCCAGAAGCAGCATGACAATGGTTACTTCTTACACCGGACAGATAATTAACTCATAATCTAGCTCTTATAGGTTGATTGTCAAACACTTTGTGAAGGGTAGCAGAGGGATTCCCCTCACCCTCCAGCTATAGCTTTCACTTCTCATGTACTATGCATACACAAGGCTATCCCATGCGGATTAATATAGGAGGCTTACAATTTTACTTCATAAAAAGTTGAAAGGAATCTTTCTACTTGTGCTTTAATAGTATTAAAAAATGAAGCACACCCTACGTAAACAAAAAGCTTATGTCTGTGACAGGTTTGGTCACAGAGACCCCTTGGGAATGTCACCTGATGTGCTGAATTTACCTCTGAACCGTTTTCCCTTCCACCTTGGGACTCCAGAACCCTGCTTTGTTGAGCCAGACATGCTAGTCTACTGCAACACAGACCCAGGTCCATCCCCCAAAGCTGCAGACTTTAACCCAAAACTGCTCAGCAGGTCACCTACCTCTAGCACCTGGATCTTATACACAATAAATTCATAAATTGTCCCCCCTTTATAACACTGATAGAGAGATATGCACATCTGTTTGCTCCCCCAGGTATTAATCACTTACTCTGGGTTTATCAATAAACAAAAGTGATTTTATTAAGTATAAAACGTAGGATTTAAGTGGTTCCAACTAATAACAAACAGAACAAAGTAAGTTACCAAACAAAACAAAACACACAAGTCTAAGCCTAATACATTAAGAAACTGATTACAGGTAAATCTCACCCTCAGAGATGTTCCAATAAGCTTCTTCCACAGACTAGACTCCGTTCTAGTCTGGGCCCAATCCTTTCCCCTGGTACAGTCCTTGTTAGTTCCAGAAGGCATCTTAGGTGAAAAGCAGGGGCCTTTTCATGACAGGAAACCTCTTTGTTCTGTTGCACCCCCTTTTATAGCTTTGGCACAAGGTGGGGATCTTTTTTTCTCTCTGGGTTCCCACCCCTCCTTCTAAATGGAAAAACACCAGGTTTAAGATGTATTCCAATATCAGGTGACATGTTCACATGTCCTGTGAGACCCCCTCCATTCTTTCAGGGCTGGCCTGTAAATATACAGGAAGGCTTGCAGGTAAAGAAACCATTTACAACCAATTGTCCTAGTCAATGGGAGCCATCAAGATTCTAAACCACCATTAATGGCCCACACTTTGCATAATTACAATAGGACCTCAGAGTTATACTTCATATTTCTAGTTTCAGAGACAAGAATGATACATTAATACAAATAGGATGAACACACTCAGTAGATTATAAGCTTTGTAATGATACCTTACAAGAGACCTTTTGCACAAAGCATATTCCAGTTACATCATATTCACACTTATAAACATATTTTTATAAAGCATATGGAGTGCAACGTCACAATGTCATCTTGAATATAGGCATTAATGGTAATTTAATTTGCATTGAGCTCTCACATTTGCATTGTATTTTAGGAGGAGGCAGCCCACCGCAGTTTATCCTTATATAGACATTGGCTAACGACACTTGAAATGGTTTTAACGGAGAGAACTAGAATGTTGCAGTGCAGCTCCTCCATAACACTGGCTACTGCGAGCACAACATACCTGGCCTCCATTTTCTGCACTGGTTTCCTATAGAATGTCCAGTCAAGTTCAAGGTCTTGGTGTTTAATCTTCAAGGCAATCAAATGCCTGGGCCTAGCATATCTAGAAGATTGCCTAAAGCTCTGGGATGAAGACTCCTGAGGCACAGTAGAACTTTCTACCAGAAGGGAGAAGCTTATCTTCAGGAGACAGATTGGGGATGGCATGGTATGGTATTGTTACACTTCTGCGCTGCTGCCTGCCAAGCTCGGCCCTCAGTCAGCAGCTGCCACTCTCTGGCTGCCCAGCTCTGAAGGCAGCAGCATAGAAGTAAGGGTGGCATGGTATAGTATTACCATCCTTACTTCTGCGCTGCTACTGGTGGGGTGCCACCTTCAGAGCTGGGCACCCGGCCACCAGCCACCGCTCTCCAGCCAGTACAGAAGTAAGGGTGGCAATACCGCAGCCCCCCTAAATAAATCTTGCGACCCCCCCCCCCCCCCGCAACTCCCTTTTGGGTCAGGACCTCCAATTTGAGAAACACTGTTCTCCCGTGTGAAATCTGTATAGTATAGGGTAAAAGCACACAAAAGACCAGATTTCATGGTGGGAGACCAGATCTCACGGTCCGTGACTCGTTTTTCATGACTGAATTTGATAGGGCCCTAACCATCAGATATCACTTCTGAGCTGTGCTTACAAACTTCTGGAGTGACTAATTCTGCAAAGAATCACGCCCACAGTACAGCAGGCTATACAGGATGATCAGGCAGGCTTCAGACCTAATAGGAGCACTTGTGACCAAGTTCTTGCTCTTTCCACCTATATAGAAAACAGTTTTCAACACAAGAGGGTTGTGTGTTTTGACAACAGCATATGGTGCTGTCTGGCACACTAGCCTGCTATCTCGAAAAAAGGATTTTCATTCACTTGATATGCATAGCTACATTTGTGGAAAAATAAACTCTCCAGCTAGATTTCATTATCTAACTCAATTGCATGACTTATAACTACATTTAGCATAGCTAAAATTTGCTGTGTTCCTATGGTGTAGTTTGTGGAATCCCATAGGGTTTGTATAGAACTAATCAGACACTTTGCTGAGTGCTTTGCCAAACCCAGAGTACAAATTTGCCATATTTCTCATGTGACAACAAATGCTCATACATAGGGAGGATGGGTGATCCTGACAGGCATGGAATTGGTGATTTTCCTTTAAAATATTAAGTTGAAGGGTCTATCCATACTCTGGTTCACTCTTGAAATTTGGAAATGCAATGAGAGCATCCTATAGGTGCTGGGTAAATCCACTTACCAATTGTGTTTTCCAGTGATTACGGAGGGCAAGGTACCTGACATAGCAGCATCTTCTTACTGCACTTTCCAAATTCTGAAGAATGCAGATGACCTAGGTGGCTCGGGAGAGCAGAGGGCCTGCTCCATTTTTTCAGTTTCAGCAGCGTGCAGTGGTGAAGAGTAGACAGGGACATGATCCCAACCCACTGTCCACAGTAATGCTAAGGACCACACCTCTTCTTAGAATTCCCTGCCTTCTCAGCGCCTGGGGCTGAGGCACCTACTGTGTCACAGGCATGCTTGCTATTCTACCCCAAACCTGTCCCCAACAGCCAGAGGACACCTGTGGAAAAAGTATGGATCTGGCTGCTCTTTTCATGTGAAGAAAAGAGTATGGTGCAGACATGTTTGTGCAGAGAACATTTTAACCAGGGGAAAATGACCCGCATCACTGATTGAGGCAGAAATTGTTTCAACATTGGTCAGCACAGCCCTGCTGCTGCGGTGACTCCCAGCCCTGAGATTCCTCACTGTCTCATCTGTATGGCAGTAAAGGCTGCCAGTCAGCCTGGTGAATTTTTAATTTTTAATACCGCTTTCTATATAATTGATTTTCCCCTCCCTTCCAAACACTGTTTGGTAGCACACTTACAATTAGCAAAATTTACTGATGGAATGAAATGTTCAGATTGAAAGTAAGCAATAAAAATAATCCCACCAGACTAATTAATTAACAGCAGGTAGTTAGTAAGTATCAAGTGATTATCTGGAGCTGAGCCTTTGGGGTCAGGGTTACTACCACTGCTAGAAAGCCTGAATAAAAAGACAAGAGAGGGTGATGCTTGGTGCAGTTGGCTTTTATTTATTCACCTAGACTCCCCCCTTCCTCCCAAATCTCACAAAGGTACTGATATTATTTTTCTGCTTTCTAACTCCTGAGCAACCTGCACTCAGCCTTGATTCATACTTTATAGAATTATAATCTAAATGTCTGCTGTGAATGCAGCACAAGTAAAAGAGAGAGATTTTTCCACAACAATATTCACCACAGTGAAGATAATTTTGACACAGTAGCCATAGAGGAGCTGAAATATTGTTTCAGCACGCTTTGGTACCATCATTAAATAAAGTGATATACAAGAAATGTATGCACTGTAGCATAATATGACTTGGCAACAGAAGAATCCTTTAACAGTAAAACTGTGGCAACGTCAAGCTACTTATCATATAATGGTTTTTATAACTTGGATTTATAGCTAGTTTTGCTATTATGTGAGTTTTATGTCCAGTGGTTTCAGGAGAGTCACATCCCAGTTGTTGCAGGATTTAAATTCAAGGACATGGACTTTGGAAATGAATAGGCCCTGAATCTCCGAGCTGCCCGTGCGACTTGAGAACATGTGAAGGTGTTTCACTGATTAGGGATGGATTTAAGTATATGCTTAAGTGCTTTGATGAATTGGGGCTTCAGCAATTAAAGCAGATTGAAAGAGGAGAAGGAATTCTCTCTCTCTGCATGTGACAGGGAGGAGACAGCAAAGCTTCAGCACTTGGGGTGGGATTCCCAAAGGGACTTAAGCACTGTAATGCTGAGCATCACAACATCTAACTTTAGGAGCCTAGAAAAACACAGGAACAACATTGTGATCCGCAATGCTGAGTTAGGCGCCTAAGCTCCCTATACAATGAATGGAGGAAGATAGGTTCCTTAGAATGCAATGCACAAAAGCCAGCATGCTAGGTGTGAAGCTGCCTACAGTAGCCAGTGGAGATGCCAGCCAGACAGTTATGTGCTAAGCTCTTCCAACCATGAAAATAAAAATAGTGGTTGCTTAGCACCTACTGGCAGCCAGCTCTCTCCCCCCAGCACCTCCTGCCCACCGGCAGTCCCGCCGATCAACTCTTTCCCCTCCCTCCCAGCGCCTCCGACCCGCTATGATCAGCTGTTTTGCGGCATGCAGGAGGTGCTGGGACAAGGGGAGGAGTGGGGATGGGGTGGGATGGGCTGGGAAGAAGTGGGCTAGAGGTAGGGACTTGGGAGAAGGGGTGGGGTGGGGGAAGGGCCTGGAATGAAGCAGGAATGGGAAGAGGTGGGATGGGGGTAGGGGCTTGGGGAAAGGGGTTGAGTGGGGATGGGGCCTGGGGTGGAGCGGGAAGCTGGCACCTTTGAACCAGCTGCCTTGAGTCAGGTAACTTACGCACCAAAGGGGCTGGTCCACACTGGGTGTGTGTGTGTGTCAAACTAAGATACGCAACTTCGGCTACGTGAATAATGTAGCTGAAGTCGAAGTATCTTAGTTTGAACTTAAAAGCACTTACCGCGGGTCCAGACACAGCAGGCAGGCTCTCCCGTCGACTCCGCTTACTCCTCGTGCGGAGCTGGAGTTGCGGTGTCGACGGGGAGCGCTTCCAGGATCGATTTATTGCGTCTAGACGAGACGCGATAAATCGATCCCAGAAGATCGATTGCTACCCACCGAATCAGGCGGGTAGTATAGACGTACCTAAAGGCATTTCTTGCTTCACACAAAGTGGTCATAGGAGGAGGTGGTGGCTACCTTATAACTCTTAGCCCAGTGGTTAGCGTAGTTACTGGGGATGTAGAAAGCACATGTTCAAGTTCCCTTTCTAGCAGAAGGGGAGAAAAAATGTGAACATGGGTCTCCCACCTTTCAGAAGGTGTGTACTAATCACTCAGCTATGAGATATTTTGATTTGGGCTTTTCTCAGTCTTTCCCGTTGAAGCTGTTGCACTGTGGATAAATAATGAAAGAGTGCTTAGAGCAGGGGACTGGACCTCCCAGGTGGGTGCCCTAACCAGTAGGATAAAAGTTTTAAGCTGGGCACCACCACCACCTCCCCTTCCTCCTCCAGCTATAGTTCGAATGGAACCTGATCCAGTAGATATGCTCAGAGGGCACCTATTGGACCAGATTGGACCCTGCACACGGTTTAGGTGGTCAAATGCTTATCTCCCCCCAGTTCATGAATCATTGTGGGGCTTAGGTGGAAGAGTGACAGAGCTGCTGGCAGGCTCAGGAACTTTTGCCCTGAAAACCTAGGTGCCAAGTGAGTTTAGGGATAGACAGGGTTCAGTGGGAGCTTTGTGGATTGCAGTGGAGCCAAAACTGGGATTTAGGTGCCTAATCTCAAGAGTTAGGCACCTTTGTGGTACTGGCATTTGGGCCTTGCTGAATAGGTAGATTTAAACATACTTTGCTGAATTGGGGCCTGATTCTTTCACAGCTCCAAATTTTATCATTGTTTTCACACCGTGTATGGACAAAAACTGCATTCTAATTTAGTAAATCGCTTCTGTGGGTATAAGCATGTGTTAATTGATTTGCATTTAATAAACACTATGAAATCCCACTGAACTAAGGATAATTTTACAGGACAGATGGAAATTAAAAAGTACAGAGAGACTGAGCCTCAGTGTAAGAATCCATGGGACTAGAAGGCATGGGTTTGGGGAGCCTGTGATAGTAGCTGATAGTCCTACATCACCACAGGAAGGCTATGTAGAACTACTTCAAGGGAGCACTGTGGGGATTAGGTGCTGCAGGAAGTGCCACCCACAAGGTCTAGAGTGGCAGCACCCTACAGCTCTCTGATTGGCCAGGCACACTCTTTAACCCTGGAGGGTGGCCCAGGAAGTTGTCTGGGCAGTCATATAGGTGTTTGCCTTGCTGTGGTGCCAGATTTCACCTTGATTCTGATCTCTAGTCTCAGACCCTGGCTTGACTCTTGCCTCTTGCCTCCTGATTCCAGCCTGGCCTGATTCTGACTCTGGGTTATTGATTCTGACTCTAGTGCAGGCCTGCACAACTTGTAAAGTGGCGAGGGCCATAATACTCCAAAGAAAACAGCTGAGGGCCGAAACCCGCCTGCCCCGTGGAGACACCACCCCACCCCCAGTGCTGCCCGCCCCGCGGAAACAACCCCTTCTTCCCCAGCGCTGGGGTGTGGAAGCCTGTAGAGGGGGAAAGAAACAGCGCACATAGGGTGACCAGATCACAGCAGTAAAATAGGACCCACCCCCTCCCCGCTTGGCCCCACCATCACACCCCTCATCACCCCCCCAGGGGTCACTATATTACTGCACACAACAGTCAATCAATGCAGTTGTAGATAAATCTCTCCATTATGCATTTTTGTATAACTTTTCTATGACTTTGTATTGAACCTTAGTAATTTGTTATAGCAGGCCCCTAAGGTAGTATAATTAAGGTAAAAGAAAAATGTCTTTTTGCTAGAAGCAGAATAAGATCTTCCCCCCACTTTGTATTCAATTGCCCTGTTGAATGAATGAGGTGTGACTGAGGAAGGCGTGGAAGGCAGGCACCTCCAGACAGCTGCAACCCTTGGAGAGGGGATGGGAACCAGACCAAGGACAATCAAACTTGTCAAGTGGGCTGACTAGAGAAGAGCAGACATACTGATGGCCTTGGGGGTTAGAAGCAAGCACCTTCCTTTGGGAACACCCTCTTTGCAGCATTGAGACAACCCCCAGCCCAGAGACAAGCAGCAAAAAGGACCAACGGACACAGTCCCAGATTTTGAATCTGGGAGAGTTGCCCCCCTCCAGCCACCGACTCGCCGCTTGCCTCCTCACCGCCCCCCCCCCAGTATAAAGCCTTGCCGCCACTGCCTGCCCGCTCAGCTCATCATCCCCCCACTCCCCTGGCTTGCCTCCTCAGCACCCCCCCGCCGCTGGCTCACCTGCCGCCCTGCCACTGCCCGCCCACTAGGCTCGTCATCCCCCACCCTACCCGACTCGCCTACTCACCCCCAGCCGCCCGCTCGGCTCCTCAGCCCCGCCCCCCCTGCCGCTGGCTCACCTGCCGCCCTGCCACTGCCCGCCCACTAGGCTCGTCATCCCCCACCCTACCCGACTCGCCTACTCACCCCCCACCGCCTGCTCAGCTCCTCAGCCCCCCCGCCGCCGCTGCCACCGTCTCACCAGCTACCCCCGCCGCCAGCTCACCTGCCTGCCCACTGCTGGCCTCTTACCTTCTGCCGCTGCCCCCGCCCCCTGCCGCTGGCTCACCCTCACTCCTCAGCCTGCCACTGGCCCCTTCACCAGCCCGCTCACCTGCCGGCCAGCTGGCCGTTGGCTTGCCCCACCCCGCCGCTTGCCTACTCACCCCCCCCCTGTGAGCCGCACAGTGAGCCCACCTACTCACACCACACACCCCCGCGGGCCACACAGTGAGCCCACGCGGGCCGCATGCGGCGCAGGCCTACTCTAGTGGTTACTCCGATTTTGATTTTTGCTTGCTGGCTACTGCCTCGTGACTGACCTGGACTTGTGGATACCAGCCTAGCTATGATTACTAGGCCAGACTGCCTGTCCCCTGGTTCATTGCTAGGTTTTGGAACAGAGTGCGCTCTTATGGGTAGAGACCCTTCTGCCCCTCACCCATTCTCCTCTCCAAGCCTCCCTCTGTCCTCTCCTTCACACCTCGAAACTATTGCACCTTCTGCCTCTATGGGTATCACACACAGTCTCCCCTGCCCACACACGCATGCACACCAATATACCTCATTGTGGAGAAACAGAGAGAGGAAAAAATTAGAATATTGCAGGTGTTTTCAACTTGTCAACTAATGACTGTTCGTCGTCGGAAAAAATCTGCTTCCAATTCCTCACATGTAAATCTGGACTACCTCCACTGAATTCAGCAAAGAATCTGGCCTTCTGTCAAGATACATGAAATGAGAAAAGTCCACAAATCTGATTTCAAAGCACACCATAATACAACTGTATTTTCTCCTACCAGAAATTTCTCAACAAAAGAAGTGTTTTTTCACCAATCCCTTTTTCTTTTTCCCATCCCACCTCCAACGTAAAGTAAAAATATGAGAGGGTGAATAACAGCTTTGGGGCATTTCTACTGATGTGCTAAAATCTTTGCAGTGCTCTGGCTTTGAATGAGAAGCCAAGCCTGAACTGCAGTGAACTCTTTACCAGAGATTAAACCAATGCTCACAAGCTGCAAAACAGAGAAGTCTTTCTTTACAGCTTTTAACTTTTCCAACACACCTCACTAAGCTTTAATAGTTCTTTTCTCAACTCCTTCCCACACACACAGGCACAGTTCTCTCTTTTTAATCCCTGTCTACATCCCTTGACATTTTTTTTACCTTAGCATATGCTATGACAGAAACTGGCAACACTGAACTGCAGCAATTCTCAGTCCAGGTTGGAGGCTACAGCAGCAAGACACTGTAAAGGGCAAACACCCCAGGTTATAAGGCAGGGGTGACTCAGCTACTCATTGGTCTGGCTTGTACCCTAGTATGTCACACCCACACACATAATGCCTGCTGCAAATCTTAATAAACTGATCAAAAAGCATATTCATCATGTCCTTGTGCTGTGGCCATTTCAAGCTCTTGAAAAAGGAGGAGCTTATGGGTAGAGGAGGAAAAAGGAGGATCTTAAGCTTAAGGACATGGAAAGATTTAGGTAAAAGATACACTGTACCGAACCCATTTATCTCCTGTATATTTCAAAGCCTGCAACATTTGTCCAGTGTCCACCTGGTAAATGACCAAAAAGATCTTTGCTATCCCCTGGTTTCTTCCATTTGTGCCTGGGTGCTGACTGACAAGACCTCATTTCACTGTATCGTACAAATGCAAGGTGATGAAGTGCTGCTCTGCACTCCAATTGACACAGGGTGAATGGGATCAGGGGAAGAAGGAGAGGTGAACAGTTCAGCTAAATGACACACCTTTGTAAAATGCCAGTGCTGTGCCTCAGACAAACCCTTGTGTGAATGCCTACATCTTAGCCATTTGCAACTATGGCATAATTTTCAGCCAGTCTAGGTATCTCTGAAAATAAAAACATAAAACACCATCCCATGCAGAGGCAACATGTTGGAGGGGGCATGCAGGGTCAAGTGCCCCCCAGTAGCCAGCCCAGGCAGGGAGCAGAAGAGCAGGGCCAGAACCAGAGCAAAAGGGGCCAGAGACTGTTGTGGTCATGCTGGACTGCTGCCCGGTGCAGTGCAGCAGTTGCCTGGGTGACCACCTGGCTGCAGCAGCAGGCAGCTCCTCACCCAGGCTTGCCTTCCGGAGACAGCGACCAAGCAAGCTGGAGGCACACCCACACCCACACACACTCTGGGGTGGGTAGGAGACATGTGGGAAGGTCACATGTTCTCCCCTGTAGCTTCTGCCTCCCCACTATGGGGAGGCACCAGTCATCTATGATCTCATGCTTGGAGAAGATCCGTTGCATGCATTTGCAAGTTTATTTGAAAATGTGGCCCAGACCCAGCAATGAAGGAGTTTCTCCCATGCAAAAACCTGGAAAAATGAAGTCAAGAAATGCTAGCTTCAGTTGCTTGCAAATAAAGATTGAGCCACAGCTAATGCAATGTTTGTTACCTCTCCCTCAGAAGTCTTGGATTCAAGGATTTTGCTTTTTAAAAAAATCGATGATGACTTTTGCCATTTGGGCTTTTGCATGAGGGCAAGAGGATGGGTCAGTAACAGCTGAACTAGTTTTATTGCAAGCATTTTAAAGATGCCAACATAAAACATGGGCATGTAAGGGAGAACAGGCACTTGCATAATTAGAAGTGAGATTTTCCTGCAGGGCAAAAAGAGATATCAAAGTGAAGTGGATTTTGTGGAATGCTCCTTGTTTGTCTTGGGGAAGGGATGCTGAGCTTGATGACCAAACCGTGAGTTCATGTCTCACCTCAACTGGCTTCTGTCTTTACAGCCCTTATTATAGAGAGAGGCCTTACACTCCAGAAGACAAACAAGTACCATTATCCCCATTTTACGAATAACTCAAGTGAGAGGTTGCATAAAGTCAGTTCAGGCAGAGCTGAGAACAGCTCTCTGATATGGCAAACCCAAGTCTCATTGACCTGGTCACACTACCTTCCCCATATCTATGAGCTTGGTTAGCCTGCCGATAACTACTGTGCTAACCATTGGACCACACTCCACGCTCAAAGAAAGGAACAGAACAGAATCCGGGAATCCTGACTGCCAACATTCTACTGCAGACTGGAAAATATTACGGATCCAATGGGCAAATTATGTGTCACATTCTCCTCTAGCGGTTGGTCCACAGAGAGAGTAAAAGCCATTCCTTTACTCAAGTGGTAGAGGGCAGTGCTGGGAATGTAAAGGTGCAGGACTCTTTAGGGTTGTACACGATGGAATTTATTTTTCCAGTCTCGTGTTTAAAATGGTTTACATAATTCATACAGTGAAAGAACCATTATAAATCGGTCAGTTCTGACACAAAAAACAAGTGTGCTACGGTTTGAACATTTGCACATTTCAGTGGCTTGTGTCTCAAACTAGCAGGTTTGAAAGTTGAAGTGTATGATGTGGGGTCATGAATTCTTTGGAAAAATCCTGCCACTTAAGAAACTGATTAAGGATTTGAGCAGGAAGGCAGCATGGAAGAAAAACAGTCCTGTCCACATTTCTGCACTGTGTGAGGGGATGAGTTGTCCCTGAACTAGAGCCTGATTAAGCCACATGTGATGACGAGTCATTCCTGTGCTAGGATCCAGCCAATCTGCAATCGGACTGGTGCCTCTCAAGGCAGGTATATAAGCCCCACAGGTGACACAGCCGCTCAGTCTGTCCACCATCACTTCATGGCTTGGAACTCTCCTCTACCTGGTAGCGGTGACAGACCACAGGCCTAAGGGCTGGTCCACACTTGGGGGGGGGGGGGGGGGCGGATCGATCTAAGATACGCAACTTCAGCTACGTGAATAACATAGCTGAAGTCGAATATCTTAGATCGATTTTTAAAAGTACTTACCCCGGTCCACACGGCAGCAGGCAGGCTCCCCTGTCGACAGCGCTTCCTCCGCTCGTGGAGCTGGAGTTCCGGTGTCGATGGGGAGTGGTTCTGGGATTGATTTATCGCGTCTAGATGAGACACGATAAATTGATCCCAGAACATGGATCACTACCCGCCGAATCAGGTGGGTAGTGTTGACTAGCCCTTAGGCTACTCTGGCTCAAGCCTTGTTCCCAGTCCTGCTCCAGCCCAACTCCCAGCCCAGCGCTAGCCTTGTTCTGATCCTGATCTTGACTCCTGATTCTGGCTCTGACCTCTGGCTCCAGTTCCCAGTTCGACTGCACTGCACTGATCACTAAGCTTGACTGCCATTGCTCCAACCATTAGGCCTGACCATCCATCTCTCGGTTTCTGATACACTGTTGCCAATGAGTTGTCTTCCACTTTCCATTCAGATGTTTTAAATGTATGAAACCAGATTGCATGAAGATCTGCAAGTTGTGCATGCATTTGTCTATCTATATTTGTGCACACATTTATGCCAACTGTACATGCAAATTCGATATATGCATGCACAAGTGGAAATATAGTCCTTTTATGCCCATTTGGGTGCCAATTGTTCACTTTGCAGATATAGTTCTGGCTCAAGCACACTTCTCTGTGCACTGCACAGCTCTTCACCTTTAAAAACCTTGAACATATTCTTTAAAATGTGTGTAATAAATTAATTTTATGTAGAGATGGGCCCAAATCATGTTTGCCTCCCTCCAACCTTGCACTTTGGAGGAGTTTGTTCGGGGATGGGGGAGAAATCTCCAACTTTGTGTCTCTAATTTTTCAGCTTTAAATCACCTTAACCTGGAAGCTCTGTAATTTTATTACATATATGGTGCTAAAGAAGTACTGTATCTAAGGCCAGGTCTACACTACAAACTTACATTGGTATAACTACGTCGCTCCGGGGTGTTGCTCAGGGGTATGAAAAATCCACATCCCTGAGCAACGTAATTAAACTGACCTAATCCCCAGTGTAGACAGTGCTTTGTTGATGGGGGAGCTTCTTCCGTCGACATAGCTACCACCACTTGTGGAGGTGGATTAACTAGGCTGATGGGAGAAGCTCTCTGGTCAGTATAGTAGCTAACGCGCTACAATAATGCAGCTGTACATGTAGACAAGCCCTAATTCTTGTTCTATTTCTCTGCTCCTCCTTGTTATAAACAGTTCATTATAAGTGATATTTCTTAAACAGAGAGAAACAAGCCTTGCCCTTTTTGTCTTTATGGCTATCAATGCTGCTTTCACAGCTTGTATTAAGCCTTGTACCCTTTTGTGATTTACACTCTGAGTGGTTGCATTTGAGTTAATAGTATTACATGGGGCATAATGGAGCGCTGAATTTGTCACAGAGAAGATGGGGAAAAAAGGGTTTTGGTTATCTGCTGCTTTTTGCCTATCCATTTTATTTGTCTGTCCTACAAAAAAATGTTTGTGTACATCTTAGCTAAAACACAGTAATGCTAACTGCACAAAAAGATGTAGAGTACAAGGATACAGAGCGATTGTAACAGTTAATTGCAACGTAGTGTGCAGTGGAGGAAATGTCTAGTAAAATACAACCAATTATTGCAACCAGTAGAGGGCCTGCTAGGTCTGACACAAAAGCTTCAAGAATGTGAACACTTTAAAGCCCATCCTCCACTCAAAAAAAAATCCTCAGTATGACATCATGGGATAGAGGACAGCAATGAGGCCTATGCTGCATTCTAATCAGAAAGCATGCAGAAGCCATTCAGCAGAGCATTGCCTAAATCAGCAAGCCACTTTGTATTTCTTCATTAAGCAATAGGGGCTTTTCCCACACCATTTTTACCTTGCAAGCACAGAAGTGTGGTTTCAAAAAGAAGACAGCAGAAATCAAATTGATGGCCAAATAAATGCTCTGTGAAGGCCAAGGAGCTGTGGGAAGGAACTGCAAATTTCTGGGCTCAGAAATCCAATACATCTAGAACTGGTGCTTTTTATTTGTCTACTCTTTAAGAGGCTGTATGGTCTGCTGACCAAATGCTAGAGCCAAGCAACTCAGGAGAGCTGTATGCATGCATATTTATTGCTTCTGATTCTTCCGTTTGGACAAAGAAGATGTGTGAGCTGAAACATGCTGGTAAATCAGGTATGAGTGTTGGGAGTAAAGTCTCCTTCAAGCTCCCAGTCCAGCTCATTGATGAACAGGGGCAGCAGATGTTCATGGGAGAGCAGGAGCACAGTGGGACAGTCCTTTTTCACTCACCTGGTAAGTTACTTGAACTATATTAAAGACAGGAACTAAAAACTAAAAGGCTGAGTGATGTACACACATAGCCAGCGAAAGCAGGCAAGAGGATAATGTCCCTGTGCCTTTAAAAACATTCATTAATTGGTCCTGAATGCATAATCAATCCTATGTTTATCTGAAAGTTACCCAGAGAGATGGGGCTGCATTCATGTCTACTTGCAAAAGGCAATGCAAAAAGTGGTTGAATCAGTGATCTGTAATGTAGAGGAGCCAGGGAAACTTTTTTTGTCTCTTTAAAAAGACAACAATATTGATAACAAATGTAAATATCTACTTGAAACGCCTTAGTATCTTTGAAATAGCATGTGTCATTTTTCTTTTGTAAGGGCTGTTTTGCCATCCATATATTTTCTGTGCTTTCATCTGTTTTTAGAAGATTTTTCCTCTTCTGAATTACTGAACTCTCCGCTTACTGATAAAATGCAGGATTTAAAGGAAAAGGCTTTCACTGGTGAGGAGTGATACCATCCCAAAGGAGAGCAGTTCTGGTTTTTAATGCAAACTTATACTATAAGGGTATGTCGACACTGCAAGTGCAGGTGTGGTAGTAGCACAGGTAGGAATATCTGCACTATCTTTAATCTAGCTAGCATGGGTAACAATCATAGTGAAGACGTGGTGCCATAGGCTTGTGCTCAAGCCACCGGAGTACAAGACTGCCAGAGAGTTTGGATACGTACTTGAGTTGCTAGCCCGTACTGCAACATCCACACTATTATTACCCTTGCTAGCTAGAATAAACCTAAAACAATTATGCTACCCCTGCCATAATCACACCTTCACTTGCAATGTAGACATACCTTAAATGAGGTAGAGGAAAACAATCATACTGCAGTGCTCCTTACACTGGAAAGATATGTCAATACAGATTAAGGACACTTTCCCCAGATCTATACTGATTTGGGGCATAATTTAAATAGAAAAGCAATGCAGAGTAGCTCTCTTATAAGACCTAAACTGGTGTTAAATGTATTCTTCCACCTGGAATCTTCTCCATGTAATAGTATGCTTATTACCTAGCCAGAATAACATTGTCGAGTGGAAGTCCGAAGGGCGCTGGGGAATGTGGGTTGTGGGAAGGGCTAAACTTGTGTGTCCCAGCTGATGGCAAGACACTATAGCAGATTTAGAATTAGCCCCCATCCTACTGCGTGTGTCCCACACTTTGTCCTAGTACAGTAATAATCATAATGGGCGTACATGTCCCATGGCTATAGGAAGGACATTTGCTAATTGATTGTCTGCTTTAATCAAGTGTCTGGCCATCAGCTGGCAGACTCAGGAGGAATGTCCTAAACCACCAGGTTGCACCTGTCCAAACTGGGAGCAGAAAACACTAGCAATCCCATAACGGAGATCGCTCACGTGGGATTTCCTGCCCTGTTTTGTAGACTCTGGTGGTTCAAGAAATTTAGCTAAGAATTGCTAAATTCAACCTGTTTGTTCAACCTGTACTTCCAAACCTTTTATGGTTTGTACTTTTATGGTTTGCCCTTCACAACCCTTAACCCTGCTTACCTGACAAACCTAAGAGAATGCTGTCACTGACACACAAGATACCACTCTTTACTTTTAAGACCCTTGAGAGCTTAGCTCTACACTGCCTATCCAGTCCAACATGCTAATGAGCCATTGGCTGCTCCCGTGCAGTTCTGCAGATACGCCAGCTTTCATTACCCATTAGTCCAATTTTTCCCCAAGACCCTTCATGCTTTTTCCTATGCCATTCCTCATGCATGAGAGTTGCTTTCCCCATCCCCCTCCAAATCCACAAAGACACTGTATTACCCTCCTTCAAATCCCATCCTAAAACTACTTTCCATCACGGTGCCTACAACATGGTCAAAATGGCTAGGCGGCTGGTGTGCTGTTACTGCTGATTATCATACTTAGAATGAGCATTTCACGCCTAGGTTGTCCTTCCACCTTCTCCTGTTTCTTTTATCCATCAGTTATCTCCTGTCATATGCTACAGTAGTCTCTGCTCCAAAGACTTAGTATCTTTTTTTTAATACAAGCATGCACAGCATCTAGCACTATGCAGCTTTGAGTCCTCATGGAGGCTATAGGAACTTCCACCACACAGATAATAAATACTAATGATAAGGATAGGTAATATAGGAAACTCTTTCCTGTCTCAGAGCGTAAGCTCCCATTTCACCATGGATACATTTTAATAAGTCATGACATTTGTAACAATGCAAAACATCATGTTACTGCAAAATAAATATAATAATAATAATAATAATAATAAATAATCCCAATATGCAGTAGTTCATCTTCCAACCTATTAATGCCTGTCATGAATCACATGCAATCCTCAAAGAAAGGGTACATCCCAAGAAGCATTTTGCACTAAGACTGTCTATTAATTGCAATTAAATGTAATTAATGCATTATTTTTTTAATGTGTGTCATCAGCATGGAAGCATGTCCTCTAGAACAGTGGTTTTCAAACTTTTTTTCTGGGGACCCAGTTGAAGAAAATTGTTGATGTCCGTGACCCAGCAGAGCTGAGTATGAGGGGTTTGGGCTGTGGGAGGGGCTCAGGGCTGGGGCAGAGGGTTGGGGTGTGGGGGTGAGGGCTCCGTGGTGGGGCCGGGAATGAGGGGTTCATGGTGTGGGAGGGGGCTCTGAGCTGGGGCAGGAGGTTGGGTGCAGGAGGGGGTCAGAGCTCTGGGCTGGGTCCAGGGATGAGGGACTCTGGGTTTGGCAGGGGCTCGGGGCTGGGGCAGGGGGTTGGGGTGTGGGAGGGGGTCAGAGATCTGGGCTGGGGATACAGGCTCTGGGGTGGGGCCGGCGATGAGGGATTTTGGGGGCAGGAAGGGGCTCAGGACTGGTGCAGGGGATTGGGCCACGGGGTTAAGGTGTGGACTTACCTCCGGCAGCTCCCGGTCAGTGGCACAGCCAGGGTGCAGAGGCAGGCTTCCTGCTTGCCCTGGCACCACAGACCGTGCTGCATCTGAAGTGGCCAACAGCAAGTCCAGCTCCTAGGCAGAGACATGCAAGCGGCTCCGCACGGCTCTCGTCCTCAGGCACCACCACCCCTCCAGAGTCTCAAGGCTCACAATATTTGTGCAGAAGTTCCAACCCTTTTATCACGTGCAATTTCCTGTCCCATTTCTGCATGCAGGCTGGGCAACTGTGCACATTAATATGGTACTTAATTTGTGAAGGCAGGGGTTCAGTATGTTTGCACAAATGTGGGATTTTACATAAGCCGAAGGGTTGTGTTCACAGATGTTATAGATGTCATTAAGGAGGCTCTTTGAAATTTTGTCCCTTTCTCTTATGGGAAAGTTTGTAAGAGTTTAATAGGAGACAAAACCAATAGGGCTGTATTAGGTTACTTTAAAACATATGTGTTTGATTGAAAATGATACCTTCTCCATTTTTTTTTGTTTACCCTTCCTCTAGAATTCTATAGCAAGGATATAATTTTCCATCTAATTCTCTATTCAGGGCATAAGAGTCATAGAATCATAGACTCGTAGGACTGGAAGGGACCACAGGAGGTCATCTAGTCCAGTCCCCTGCACTCATGGCAGGACTAAGTATTATCTAGACCATCTCTAGACCCTTGTGATGGCTCTCTGCACAGTGATGAATTGCACCTGGAAAGAGGACATTAAAAGGGGATGAGCATGATGAAAGCAATTCCCTTAAGGATTTGAACCAATATTTTCAGCCTCTTTTTGTATTTGTGGGTCTAGAATCGGACTCCTGAGTCATCTCAGGACCCATATGTAATTCCGTGGTAGAGATCAACCTCGAATCGAGGGATCGCCAATCAGTCACTCAGTAGAGCAAGGGTAATCAATTATTTTTTGTCAAGGTCTAAATTTCTTGGTCAAGGTATCGTCAAGGTCCAGACTCCAGAGAAAATAATAATTAAAAAAATAATGATAATAAGTAAATACAAAGATTTCGGGGTCTGTTCAAAAGCATCTGGTGGTCCAGTTTTGGCCCATGGTCTGCCTGTTAACTATGTCTGCAGTTGAGTCATTTCATTGTCATGAATTGTATGATCACAAATCCAGAATCCAAGACTTGTCTAGACAAACAGTTAATGTGAAGCAAGTTCAGGTATAACTCTATAGAGTACTAGCGTGCCGTGTGGACTCTGCTACTGTGCACTAAATGGTCCCTAGTGCACATTGATCTACTCCTGTTAGGAAGGAACTTTTAATGTGCAGTAGCAGGATCCAGATGGACAGTTAGTGCACTGTAGATTTATACCCCAGCTTGTTACATGCTAACTGTTCATCTAGACAAGCCCTCAGCCAACTTGGAAGTTTCAGATATTTTTTGGTTGCTTCTCCAAGTCAATGTGAAACTTAGTTGAACCTCCAGGCCTTCTAAGCTTTCCCTACCCTTAAAATGCCCTCCTTTCTCCTACTCTGTGACCTCTTTTCCCATCAACAGATTCTTCCCTCTACCTTTTCTTGATCCCTTGCAGGGTTATTCTGCCCATCCTGTGCATGGTCAAACTGTGTTATACTGGCAGGCATGTTAAGGTTCAGAGAAGGAGCCATGGGCACTCTCCCCAGTAAGCAGCATAAGATAAAGAGAAATGCTGCATTACGCTCCACCTAGCAGTTATCTACAGGGCAGAGAAGCTGGGAGAGAATGACTTATCTGAATATATCCAACTGGTTTATTTGAGGAATAAGACAAAGTCTGAGAACAGTTCTCATTTTATCTAGATGGTTTTGCCCACCTCTATTCGTTACAACTAAAACTGGTCAAAAATATTATTGTGAACAATTTTAGAGGCGTTTCATTTCAAGGTTCTCAAAAATGACCCATTTTTCATTATTTGCGGGGGGAAATCAATTTGTTCTTTTCAAAATCAAAACAGTTGGCTAGTTTATCTGGTTTATGGAAGAAGAAGAAGAAGAACAACAACAAAAAGATAGCTATTTAGTTAAACTTCTGTGATAACGATGTAAAGAAAAAGGCATGAAGTTTTTCCACAACAAATGAATAAATTAGGACCATATTGACATTTTTTTTCATAAAAAATATTCATTTTTGAAATGTCATTTGTTGGTGGGGAAAAAACGTTGGTTGAAAATTTTTGGCCATCTCTAGTTACAACATTAAATCAGGCAGGTAAAGGAAACCAGCTGTAGAAGAGAAAGAATCTATTACACACAACTATGTTGTTTATAAGCAAGGATAGGAAAGGAAGTAGAAAAAAGGACATGCCAGTTTAATGAGATTTTGTTACAAAGAAAAGCGAAGTAGTGCTTCCTTAAAAAACTGCTAAGAATGGATCAAATTCTCACATGTTATAAATAGGTGCAGTTCCATTAACTTTACGACCCAATGGTAGTCCTTTTCTGTGCATGGAAGGTGCATAGAGCTTTTAATTTACCCTCTGGATATTTTAAAGACAGAATGCAGGAAGATATATATATAGCTTAGAGAAAGAAGATAAAAATAAATTGTCTCTCCTGGAATTCTAAATGATAATGGGTAAATTCTGAGCCTGATGCATAAAAAATATTTACTCAAAAGTAGTGTGTCTACATTTAATTAAATGTCAAAACCTGCATGATAAGTAATCTTCCCAATGTGATCTGTGAAGGTCAGTTGTCCCAATCAAAGCCAAGCAGGTAGAAATACAGAACTTAAAGGAGACTGTTAGCCTGAAAATGTTCAAAACCGTTAATTTGATTTTTGTCAGGGAAATTATAAATCAGTAGTTAAAAAAATTACCAAGAGTGGCAGTGGTGAGTGTTTAATTAGAAATGACGTGCCAACTTTATTTTTTATTGCAATAGATGTAATGTAATAATGCTGCAAGAGAGAGAGAGAGAGAGATTGGATTTGCCTTGAACAAGCTGGTGTGACTAGTATGGCTGTACTGGATACACAACCACATTTTCTCAGACTTAACAGAGCATCTGAAATTATCCTCGAGTGAGCTGAACAGTATCTCGCTGTTGCCCAAGCAAAGTGGAAATGAAGGAAACACTGAAACCATCCCACACTGAACAACATATGTCCAGGATGAGTGAGCAGCACCGCTCCATAAAACAAACAATCAGCTCTTCATAAGGTGGAGGGGGGATTGTTATGTTCTCCGCAACAGTTTTTCAGAGCTGCCAAGTCACATAGATGGTGTGTCCATCTATGCCACATGCACAACTATGGGCATGGCTACACTTGCAGATGTAGAGTGCTGGGAGTTAAACCAGCCTTCGGAGACCGCAGCAGGGAAAACGCTGCCGTGTATTTACACTGTCAGATTCAAGCACACTGGCATGGCCACATCAGCAGCTCTTGCAATGCCACAAAGAGCAGTGCATTGTGGTAGCTATCCCAGTGTGTAAGCGGCTGCAATGTGCTGTTCAAATGGGGAGGGGGTAGAGTGTGACAGGGAGTGTGTTGTGTATATGTGGTGGGGAGAGAAAGTGGGTTTTGGGGGGGCTGAGAGCATGTCAGCATGCTGCCTTGTAAGTTCAGACAGCAGCAGAACCCCCGCCCCCACTTCACACACACAACAGCAGCAACATTCCACAGTAATGGTCACTTTGCCCCAGAGCAGATAAGCAGCCAGCTGTCAGAAATGGAGCTTTGAAAGGGGATATCTGCATTCCTGTAGCCGATTTCAAAACAATGAGAAGAGTGGCCACTTGACTTCAGGGGATTATGGGACATTTCCGGAGGCCAATCACAGTAATGCAACACCTTGTTCACACTGACACCCGGGTATTTCAGCCGGGGCGCAGCAAGCTTTATGCTTCTCATGGAGGTGGATTACCAGGAGCGCTCCAACTGCAGAGTCCAGGCGCTCTACGTGCCTTGCCAGTGTGGACGGGTTGGGAGTTAGAGCGCCTGGGGCTCCTTTAATGCGCTCTAACTTGCAAGTGTAGCCAAGCCCTATTGCACAATGATGCTATTCACATGGCAGGTTTAGCGATTGCTCACTATTGTCTGCCTTATTTTGGAGCCGGAATTTAACACTGTGGTGGCTTCTCTTTCTAAATTTAATTTGTTGTTGGTCACACATCACTAAACCAGAAATAAATGGCTGGATTGAACCTGGCCCTCCACAGATGCACTCAGATCTCCCCTACCCCATGATCCCTACCGCTGCACTGGGGGAGGGGCTTTCCAGATCCAAAATGGGAATTACTCCTTCGTCCCTCCCCAAATTCCGTTTGATGGGAGCATTTTCCTTCAAATGGACCTTTCTCTTTCCCCAGCTGGGCTGGGCCCCAGGGCTCCTAGGAGCTAGTAAATTCCAACCTGCCACTCAGCGACCTGCTAACAGTTGCTAGGATAGAAGCTGAACCACGACAGAGGATTTCAGTCCTGGAATCTGATTGGCAGAATGCTGGGGGTCGTGACTACTTCACAGCTTCTGTATAAACCCAGCAAAAGAACAGGAAGTTGTCCATGCAGCTGGGATCTCCCTGTGTAGGGATGCTGCTCCCCCTGCAATACCTGCTCCAACTCACCTGACCCTGCCTGCCTCCTGACACCTGATTTGCCCTTTGGCTTCTCTTGTACTCTGATCTCCTGGTAACCTGACCCTGCCTGCCTCCTGACACCTGACACTCGATTTTGCCTTCTGGCTTGCCTTGGACTCTGACCTCCTAGTATCTGACCTGACCTGACTCCTGCTCTGACTAGGTCAGACTGCCCATGCCCCAGTCATGACACTTACTCAGCCATGTAGGCTAGTCATGATCTAGCCCACTGACTTCTGGCTGTTGTCTTATCATTTCTCATTTAGTAGACTCTTTCGAATTCTCATAATCGTCTCATCAAAGTCAGTGGTTGTTGTTGGCAATGTCATCTATAGAAAAATATAGGGCAATTGCATGTCTAAGTCATTCAGGAACCTCTCCTTTGTTTTGACTACTGAAGTAATTTCCTCCAGAGTGACTGTTTCATTCAGTCCAAGGGTTATTTCAGAATTTTATGTCAATTTTTTTTATCAGACTTGACCTGATTTCTTCCAAACCTCATTTACCAGAAAAGGGTATTACTACATAATTCATCAGAGAGCAGAAGTGCATTAAAAATATATTTGACAAGAACTAATCCCTCCAGGAAATCAAATAACAACGTATTTCCTTGAAGCAGCCACAGTGGAGTATGCCAATGCCTAAACATGCCAGATTTTGAATTTTTTTACATTAAAACAAATAAATAACCATCATATTGCCTCTGCGTGCACATATATAGAAAGAATGCCAGGGTCAGCTGACCAACGTGAACTAAAAACAATCCAACAATCTGATACTCAGCTATAAACAAAAATGCACACACCCTCTGGCTAGAGCCTGGACAAAGAGCTGACTTGGTCAAATTTAATGTCACAGACCCTAGACAAATCCTTTTTTCTTCCTCATATTAGCAAAGAGGTGGCAGCCATATGAGCAGTATAAATGTAAGACATGCTAACACAATGTGGCTCTTTGTCACCCCGCAGTGGTGAGACCACATATAGATGCTTGAGTCTGCTACTACCACTAAGATAACTCACCTAGTCCTTTAGTTCAAGCTGTATTAGGTTCGTGCTTTTAAATCCAGATATCCTAGTTTCCATTGCCACAGATGCCCTAACCAGGGGCATGGAGATGGTTATGCATAGATTAAGGCTATGTCTACACTTAAATTGCTACAGTGACACAGCTGCAGCTACTCCACTATAGGACTTCAGTGTAGACACTTACTACAGAGACCGGAGAGGATCTTGTATCACTGTAGTAAATCCACCTCCCTGAGAGGCGGTAGCTAAATTGATGGAAGAATTTTTCTGTTAACCTAGCGCTGTCTACATGGGGACTTAGGTCAGCTTAACTACGTCACTCAGGGGTGTGGATTTTTCACAGCTCTGAGCAACACAGCTGGGTTTGATCTAATTTTCTAGTGTAGACCAGCCCTAAGGTGTTTACGAACTTCCAGCAGAATCTTCAAAAGATGTTGTAGAAACTACTTAGAACATCTGTTTTAGCATCAGCCTATCCATATGGCTCATCATCTGATTTACTATATCTTCTTCCCTGAATTCTTATCATTTGCCAGTAATGTAGGTTGATAAATTAGCTCTGAAGTAAAGAGGAAGCAAAGAAGTTTTTGTAGAAAGTGGGGATGCTCCTTCGGGAGCAGTTTTGTTTCCCCTGATGAGTTTAGTTCCATCAGCACATAGTAGTATAGGCCCGCCATTGAGAACAATGGAAGCAGCTGGGTGCTAAGCATGCTAGAAAACCTGGCCGCCTCCTTAAGGTATCTAAATGGGAGATGAGCTCTTTAAAATGTGACCCTTAGGGCAGGTCTACACTTTAAACCCTGCATCAGCACAGCTACACTGGTGCAGTTGTGCCGCTGGAGTGCTTTAATGAAGAAGCTTTATGCCAACTGGAGAGCGTCTCCCAGCGGCGTAGTTAATCCACCTCTGGAAGTGGTGGTAGCTATGTCAATGGGAGAAGCCCTCCCTTGGACATAGCGCTGTCTACAGCAGAGGTTAGGTCGGAATAACTGTGTTGCCCAGGAGTGTGGAATTTTTACACCCCCTCCGAGCAACGTAGTTATACTGATGTAAGTTTATAGTGTAGACCCAGCGGTAGTCATTGTCTCCACCATTAGTAGTTAGGAGTAGATCAAGGTGGATACTTAATTTTTCTGTTTCATGGGAAATTCTGCAATTTTGAAATTCTGTTCTGAAATGGAATGAAAACAAAATATTTCCAAAATTCTGGAAAAAAAGGTCAGGGTCGACAAAATCTTAACCTTTTATTCCAAATTCAACTCTATTATATAAAAAAATTCAAAACAAAAGTTGTTCTGAAGTGACAAATTGAAATGTTCCATTTCAAAAGTGTCCAAATAGAATATTTTGATCTTATCGAAATATTTATTTCCAATTTTTTTCCAAAATGAAATTTTGTTATAATTGACATGTTTTTATGAAATGTTTCACTTTCATCAAATCTGCATTTTCTAGTGGAAAAAACATTCCACTGGGATATTTCCTATCACTTCTAGTTAAGGTCATAGGCACATCCAAGCAAATTTTATTTTGTTTTACCCAGATAAAAAATGCAGGCAGTTAGAACTGCTTCAGGACAAATAATATCTTTTTTGGGGTTGTTCATAATATTTTCTCTAAAGGATAAAATAGCAAAGAAACCTTTATTGTTAAGGGATTCAGCAATTCTTGGGACATTTCTACCTCGAGGGATGGAAGTTTGACTGAGTTACTTACCGGAAAGTTCTTTTTGTCTGAAGCTGCTACAATGTGTTGGAAATCATTTATTCACAAGGAGTTTCTCACTATGGATGTCAGTTATTCATGTTAGGGTGATGGGTTGAATGGATTACATTAGGCAGTCCATTTGTCCGGTTTTAAGCCAGCAGTCCTGTGTTTAAATGTCCTGTCTGGTACTGAGACAAAACTGGACATGGTTTTGTCCGGTATCAGAGATAGGAGATGCCATTTTGAAAAGTGCACTGCTCGGCCCCTGCTGCTGAGTTCTTGCATGCATGGTTTGTGTGAGGTCATGCTGGTGGAGATGAGGTCCCACAAGTGGCAGCAGGCCCACGCCATTCCAGGAAGTACTGGAATGTCTGGTATTCTAGGGATGCGTGAATGGCCACCCTAGTTTACCTTGTAAGAAATGTATTTTGTTTCTGAAAGTCACATTTAGCTCCTAGCCAGATGTTACATTTCATTTAAGGTTTGTAAACTTTTCTACTAGATGATATAAATGAATAATCAAAAGGTATAAATATTGCACATGGTCATTGTCTTGATTTTATTAATGTTCACATTTGAACTCTTTCCATTGCATTTTCTTCCTAAAGTCTGTATATCCAATTTTAGAATTGAATTTTGGGGTCAGGTCCTCAGCATCACTTCATTGAAGGCAGCTGAGGGTCTTCCCTTTGATGTTCAATAACAAGAAAGAAGGTCCGTGGAGGGTCTAGGTTTTGGTCTGAGATATAATATGAGTGGCCTGAAGCCCTGGAGCGTAGTGAGCTGACTATTGACACCTGTTGGTGAAATGGGAGAAGAGTGGCCCAGAGTTGCTTGAGAAGTCCAGATGGGCAAAGGCTCTGTTGCGGCAGGAGATCTCTCCCAGCATCTGTTGGTTGAGCAAGGGGCAATGATTGAACTGGGCAGGCCTCACTTGCATTTCAGTTATGAGACAGTTTGGGGCATTTGAGTTAAAATACAGTAAAGTTTTGAGTTTGGGGCAATAAAATGCTATTGGCTCTGTTAGGAAAAGAAGGGACAAGAGAACTGCACCAAACATACCTGAGGCAGCTTGGGCTGAAGCTGTGGAGAGAACAGTAACTTGCTAAGAGACTCTGGGGTGGGCCTTCCTACCCAGCAATTAAAGCTGCAATTGCCTCAACTGGATCATGTGGCATAGAGGCCCTGGAGCAGCCCAAGCAGTATTGACCTGCCAGAATCCTTGAACTGCTCCGATCCTAGACAACAAGCTGCAAGCAGGGAACTGGGGAGTATGGCAGTGGCTATAATACAATGGCCACTCAGAACTGCAAGAAGAGGACTGAGGTTTGGATTATTGCTAAAGCACCCTGTGGGATGGGAGTCTGACCTAATAGTGTTAATTAGTTATATGCTGGCTTTCCCAAATTTATTCTGTTATCTCTCCCCTGCAACCCCCCATTTATAAAGTTTCCTTTGTTTTAAGATCCCTGCATTCAGTGCTTATAAGTGGGGAAGACTATCAAAAGCACCCAAGGTGTTATATATAGTTTCATAGGTTTCTGGGTAGGGATTTAAGCCAGAAGTTTTCAGAAGGAATCCCCTAGAAAATAGAACCTCACCATTTTTTGCTGCCAGCAACACCTGGAAGAAGGGTTGCATTTATGTGAATCGCTATTTAATAAAGTTTTAAAATAAGATTCAAGTTGCCAACGCCTAAGTCCTGCAAACTCTTATGCATGTGTTTAACTTTACGTACGGGTAGTGATATTGAAGTTAATGGGGGTACTCACATTCTTAAAGTTAAGCCCCAGTGTAAGTGTGTGCAGGATCTGAAGTACCTCACTGTTTTGAACATGCAGAGCATTTCATTTCTGTTGTTGACTGAATAGTGGGATTGTTTTCAGTAATAAAAGAATATTTATTATAGTGCTATGTGAAGGTCTTTCTAAAGAACTTTTTAAATGGGACATCAAATACGTCAGTGTTTTCATTCTCTTGACCTTGGAGCTTAACATTTAGGATGAATCATGTGAAGTGTGATCCATCAGGATATTTGAAACCAAGTGACATCACTCACCTCAGAGTATTGTACAGACATCCTCCTGCAGAAAACACCTAATTTCTAGTGACCAATCTTAACCATTTCAGGACTTGAAAAATCAAATCACTCTCTGCATATATTTAATTTATAAATATTTTGAATACAGGGCTAGATTGCCAAAACTGATTACCTTTGTTTGCATCCGCAGTCTTGCATACAAACTTCTGCATGAGCAAAAGGGGCAACTATCTGCAGAAGTTCCATTTGCATGCACAGTCACCCATTGTGCATGTAAACATGCTCATGTAAAGGCATAATGCCAATTTTGTCCATGCAATGGGTTACATGCACATTTTGCATGCGCTAGGCAGTGAGTTCTAACAATTTGATCCACAGTTTTATATCAGCCATAAAACTTGATGTGCAGGGGAGTAAAGTTCACAGACTGTTTTGGCTTAAAGGATGTGAGTAAAAACTTCCTTGGGGAATGTGTAAAAATAACAAAAGTTGGGGGGAGGGATCGCTCAGTGGTTTGAGCATTGGCCTGCTAAACCCAGGGTTGTGAGTTCAATCCTTGAGGGGGCCATTTAGGGATCTGGAAAAAAAAATCTGTCAGGGGACAGTACTTGGTCCTACTAGTGAAGGTAGGGGACTGGACTTGATGACTTTTCAAGGTCCTTCCAGTTCTATGACATGGGCATATCTCCATATATTAAGTTCTTGATAATGTTTAGAACATTACAATCCTACTGCATACAACAACGGTGTCAACACGAAAAAGATCACCTATGTATTATGTTCTTATAGGAATAGCAAGGAGTATCTTCTCCAGATCATAATTTCTGATACTAAATTTCAATTCCTGATGTTCCAGCAACATAATATCAGTAATGTATATTAAATCCTCACAATGAAAACAGGGAAAGTGGCTTAATAGCCACATCATTATATCCAGCATCATATATGTGCAGCTCTTCACAGCTTTTATGTGTGTTAATTTTAACCCACCTCTTTAAAAAGTTCAAATCCTGACATTTTCAAATCCTTGGAGTGTGAAAATCAATGTAAGCCTGGAATAAATTGTATGAGTACTCCAGAATTGCAAATCTGATCTCCCTGAACCTGTGGACATGTTCACAACAGAGAAATGTTCCAGACAGGATGTAGGTGTATGAATATTATTCCTATTTGGATTGTGGGCATAGGTGCCGACTCCGAGAGTGCTCCAGCCCTGGAGCACCCACCGGTAGCCAGCTCCCTCCCTCCCCTGCAGCGCCTCCTGTCTGCCACGATCAGGACATGCAGGTGGTGCTGGGAGGGAAGGGGAGGAGCGGGGACAAGGCGCTCAGGGGAGGGGGTGGAACTGGGGGGAAGAGGCAGGGTGGGCATGGAGCGGGGGCAGGAAGAGGTGGGGCGGGGCTGGGGGCTTGGGATAAGGGGTGGGGGCAGAGCGGGGGCAGAAAGAGTCAGGGCAGGGGTGGGGCTTGTGGGAAGGGCGGTGGGTGGAGTAGGGGCTGGGGCAGAGTGGGGGGGTTGAGCACCCCTGGGGCCTGGAGGACGCCAGAGTCTGTGATTGTGGGAGCACCTAGCAACCCCAGTCATGGACTAGGACCCTATTGTACTAGGCACCGTACGAATACAGTCCATGCCTCAAAGAGCTTACAGTGTCAGTAAAACCCACAGGCAGGGAGCTCCTCTTCTCCCAAGGAAATTAACCCTGCAGTTACTGGGTTTTGAAGACTGAATCTGAAAGTTTTTTTTCTGGATATGAAAAAAATATATATTATCTAATTCAATGTAGTGAGCAATCAGTTCAACATTAGCCACATTTTCTCATGATTTAAGAGAAATTGAACACATAGACATTCAGCCTTTCGCTCTCCCCTCCGCCCCCATACGTACACCATCTATCCTATGTACTTACATGGGCTCCACCACTATGATGTCTGAATGTCTGACCATGTTTTAATGCATTTATCATCACACCAACCTGGGGGCTGGGGGTGGGAGAAGTGCTATTATCCCCATTATACAGATGGCAACTGAGGCACAAAGAGAATATATAACTTGTGAAAAGTCCCACAGGAAGTCTGTGGTGGAGCAGGGACTTGAATGTGGGTCTCCCAGGCTAATGCCTTAACCACTGGACCATTCTTCCTCCAAAATGCTACTGTAACTCAATACAGGAAGAAGGATTCCCCATCAGATAAAAGGAGTCTCTCCATTCATCCTCTCAGGGCCTGTGGACTAATCACTGATGAACGGAGGATTTTTTCCCATGATAGCCTGTTCTCTCACTATTCTTATTTTAAATAATGTAACATAATGAGGATTTATTTGGTCTCTCTGTATTTTTTTTAAACCAGCCAAAAAGGAAATCTGTTATTTGTTTGATTTCTAGTTTAGTACTTTATATGACAGCTTGACACAAGAACATACACAAGAATGTGGCTCATTCATTTGTGTATAGATAGAAAACTTAAAGGATTACAAACCAATTATCCTCCAAATTATCACACGCAATCTGGCTGATATATTTTGGGTGACTAAAATAGCTTAGAATAATAACCCTTGTAGCTGGACAATAGTTTTTCGGAGCCTACCTACAGGGCTCAAGTAATTAGTAGTATTTATTTTTTAAGATTAAATCTTTGAAAACCCCAAGTCCTTATGTGCTGGGTCCATGCTCCAAAAATTCATCCTTTGGAGTTGTATCAGATCACAGAATGATGAATTCTGGAGCAGCAGCAGAATGGAGCTATCCAGCCAGCATGGCAGTAGAGAAAGCTACTGATCATAGAAAAATAAAGTTAGTTTTGGTAGTTTATACACTGAATGTATCTCAGAGACAGGTTAGTAAGGTATTTAGTATGCATATGTGAAGGAAGTGAAATTTACCAGAGTGACCCAGGGATCCCTTGATGCCCACCAGCAGAGGGCACAAGCGTAGGTGTGTAGGGCTTTACAGGGATCCTCTGGTTCAGTTATACGCGTAGTAGTTCACAAAATGGTGGCATGGGAGGTCTCTACTCAGAGTCAGTAGCCCATAATTGTTGTAAACTGTATGTACAGATAATATTTAAGGAGTTATGTATCAATCCTAAACATTATGTTCCTCAGGTCTTGAGCTAAGGCAGGTCACCAGGAGGTGACATACCTTGGAAATGTTCCTTTCAGGCAGGAGATTACAGACACCTATCTCCCTGTCAGGTCATTTGTAGTGTGTATATTGTACACCTCACAATGTAGGCCTATTTGAATACTGAGCCACCAGTGATAGATTGTTTCAGCCTGTGGATTTCGCAAACAGTAGATGGTGTCCTGTTTATGAACAATGACAAAGGATTGTTCTGGTATATCTTGGGATGCAAGGAAACACCTGGGGTCCTTCACTGAGAAGGCAAGCTTACAGCATACTTGTCTCATGAAAGGAGAGTCGTGGACAGCCTGGCTCTAAAGTGCTGTAAGGATTTTGGGTGGGCAAGACACAGTTAGACATGAGCCTATCTTGTTAATTAAGTCTAGGCTCCAGAATGCATGTTACGATTTTATATGTAACAATTTGTTTCCAGTACTAAGCGGAGCGGTGATTTGAGGTGGAACTGGTAAGCAGGAGTGTACTGCTTCTTTGGAAGCAGTGAATTTGTGAATTCTGCAAGTGCGCAGTGTGCTACAGGAGGGCCAGGGAGCAGTAGTAGAGTGTGAAAGGGGAAATATATAAGCCCAGCCTAATTAAGGTGTGGCTCTCTGGAGACTAGGGAGGGTGGCTACAGGTTAATTGGAGCACCTGCAGTCAATTAAGGCCCTCTCAGGAACCTAAGAAAACCCCCTGCTTCAGGCAGACAGGGGAGGAGGGGGAAGGAGTTGGAGCAGAGTGGTTTGGAGTTGGAGCAGAGTGCAGTTTGGAGGAACTGGAGCAGAGTGGATTGGTGGTGGAGCAGAGAGCAGTTTGGAGGAAAGCAGAGGAGAGTTTAGAGAAGTGCTGTGGTAGGCTAAGAAGACCAAGACCCTAGGTAAAGGGACACCTGGCTTGTGCAGAGGGAAGGCAGGAAGCCCCACAAGCAGGAGAGGGAAGGAGCCCAGGGGAAAGTATCACTAGTACAAGTGGTTTACCTGCTATCCTAGGGCCCCTGGGCTGGGACCCGGAGTAGAGGGCGGGCCCGGGTCCCTCCCTCTCCATTCCCCTTCTCTGGGATACTAGTGGGCCAGCTGATACCCCAGTTCAGGGGCAAGAAATGGTGCCCTGAAACTCCCCCACAAGAAGAGAAAGCGCGGGACCCATCATAGTAGTGCTGGCAATTTGCCACAGCAGGGAACCAGGGGCTGGACACTTCAAGGCGATGTTTGTGGGTTGGGGCATGCCAATTGCTAACCTGTAGAGAAACAACGGGGCTTGTGAGGTCTGTGTGCCCAATGGAACTGGAGAACTGACTTCTGGCAGGAACAGACAAAGCTTCCTCATTCCAAGGGCAGGTGATAGCAAGGTATCTCACAACCCTGGGTACCCCGGAAAGCATCACAACCAGTTTGATCAATATATAGAATCATAGAAGATTAGGGCTGGAAGAGACCTCAGGAGGTCATCTAGTCCTACCCCCTGCTAAACACTAAATCATCTCAGCCAGGGCTTTGTCAAGCCGGGCCTTAAAAACCTCTAAGGATAGAGATTCCACCACCTCCCTAGGTAACCCATTCCAGTGCTTCACCACCCTCCAAGTGAAATAGTGTTTCTTAATATCCAACCTAGACCTCCCCCACTGCAACTTGAGACCATTGCTTCTTGTTCTGTCATCTGCCACCACTGAGAACCGCCTAACTCCATCCTCTTTGGAACCCCTCTTCAGGTAGTTGAAGGCTACTATCAAATCTCCCCTCACTCTTCTCTTCTGCAGACTAAACAATCCCAGTTCCCTCAGCCTCTCCTCATAAGTCATGTGCCCCTGCCCCCTAATCATTTTCATTGCCCTCCGCTGGACTCTCTCCATTTTGTCCACATTCTTTCTGTAGTGGGGGCCCCAAAACTGGACACAATACTCCAGATGTGGCCTCACCAGTGCCGAATAGAGGGGAATAATCACTTCCCTCAATCTGCTGCCAATGCTCCTACTAATGCAGCCCAATATGCCGTTAGCCTTCTTGGCAACAAGGGCACACTGCTGACTCATATCCAGATTCTCATCCACTGTAATCCCCAGGTCCTTTTCTGCAGAACTGCTGCTTAGCCAGTTGGTCCCCAGCCTGTAGCGGTGCATGGGATTCTTCCGTCCTAAGTGCAGCACTCTGCCCTTGCCCTTGTTGAACTTCATCAGATTTCTTTTTGCCCAATCCTTCAATTTGTCTAGGTCACTCTGGACCCTATCCCTACCCTCCATCATATCTACCTCTCCCCCCACCTTAGTGTCAACCACGAACTTGCTGAGGGTGCAGTCCATCCCATCATCCAGATCATTAATAAATATGTTGTACAAAACTGGCCCCAGGACCGACCCCAGGGGCACTCGACTTGATACCGGCTGCCAACTAGACATCAAGCTGTTGATCACTACCCATTGAGCCTGACAATCTAGCCAGCTTTCTATCCACCTTATAGTCCATTCATCCAATCCATACTTTTTTAACTTGCTGGCAAGAATACTGTGGGAGACCTTATCAAAAGCTTTGCTAAAGTCAAGATATATCACGTCCACTGCTTTCCCCATATTCACAGAGCCAATTATCTCATCATAGAAGGCAATCAAGTTGGTCAGGCATGACTTGTCCTTGGTGAATCCATGTTGACTGTTCCTGATCACCTTCCTCTCCTCCAAGTGCTTCAAAATGGATTCCTTGAGGACCTGCTCCATGATTTTTTCAGGGACTGAGGTGAGGCGGACTGGTCTGTAGTTCCCCGGATACCTTTCTTCCCGTTTTTAAAGATGGGCACTATATTTGCCTTTTTCCAATCATCTGGGACATCCCCCGATCGCCACAAATTTTTAAAGATAATGGCTAATGGCTCTGCAATCACATCAGCCATCTATAAACCTACGTGTCAGTCTTGCAAGGTTCTGAGCACCACAGCTTTGATTCATCAAAGCATTTGAGCACATGAATAGCCTCACGGAAGTCATTAGAATGCCTCATATACTTAGTTAAGCATCTTCCATGATTGAGCTCTGTGACATTACTAGAGCTCTCCCCTACCTTCCCAAACCACCCATCCGTCCCCTGCACCCCCCTGCACACACCAAAAGGAAATAGACAGGCAGAGACACAGAGCCATTGTTAAGGTCCAGAGAAATACTGTAAAGTCAAGCGATTCATTAAAAAGCAACTCGGACATTTTGAAAAATTGATAAAGTTCAATAATTATATTTTGCTGTTTTAGCTGTGAGATCTGCATGCTTCAAATGTCAAAAACATTAGGCAGGATTCCCAAAAACCAAGAACAAAAAATTAACCTGTGAGTTTCACCAATTCCTCTTCCTTGCATGCTTGTTGTCTCACAGAATTGGGGAAGTTTCTTTAGTGCTAGACAGAATTATGTCTTTTTGGATTTCTGCAGCCCCTTATCATGTTACTGACTTTCTGGATTTTTCAAATATTCACCCGGTGTGTGTATATATATAGAGAGAGGAGCGGGAAAGATTAGAGTAGATGCAAGTGCATGAAGTGTGAAATATCCTCCCCTGCAATTTTGCAGATAGACAAATAAATGAACTGTTGCTGCAAATGAGTCACTTCACTATGTACATTCATCACAACGTCTGATTTATATTTTACATGGGCAATGTACTTTTTAAAATGCACTGTTGTAAGAGAAAGTCATCCTCCACACATGCTAACAGTCTCCCCCACCGGTCCAATTCTCCCCTACAATCATTCCTCTTGAACTCAGTAGGAGTTACTCATATCCTGCAGGGGATAATCAATCTACAGTACTATGCTTCACAAAAAACTCTCGTAGGCCATTAGCCCACAGTCATAGCTGCATAGGCAGGTCCTTGTGCCCGCATCGGGATCTCTTGAAGCCCAAGTTCTGTGCAGATGCCCGGGTCCATCCATGTGATTCCAACTGAAGATCAGGGCCATAAATACTACTTTAGTAAGTGTATATCTTCATCATAGGGCCTGATCTGTGGCTCAATGAAGTCAATGGGACTCTTTCCAGAGATTTCTTTGGGCTTTGGATCAGGCCCTTAACAAGAACTTAAAGTCCTGAAGCTGCAGGGAGCTTTGCGTGGGCCGTCTTCTGCTCCTACATGTTGATTTCATGAGGGCTGCTCATGGGTGAAGTTCTGCAAATAACCGATTTTTTTTCTGTCTGGTGATCAAACAAAAAATTTAAAACGAATGGATTTGTGAAATGTTTTGAGCGACCTGAATATGCACTTTTCATCTGAAGCATTTCATCCAGCTCTAGTCATGGTGGAAGGTGTCCACCTACATGGAACTCATTGCAGAATCCAGGCCTAAGTTCTGAACTCCCTTGATTGAGGCTGGCTGTTGTGTTGGAGATAACTAAGAGACGGATAAGTAATACTGTATGTCTGTATTTCCATAGGATTATTATGCTGTTCTTTGGCTGGTAGCATACAACCCCTCTTTGAGCACTACAAGGTAAATAACTTGACATTAGCTGAAGTTTAATTTCTCTTATAGTGGATGGAGTTTTCTAGTTTCCAAAGGCAATAACATACTATAATAAAAACTAGAACTGGCCTGGACCCAGCCAAAACCCCCAGATCCAAACATATGCAAACATGGGAACATTTTTGTCCAGATCCAAGCTTTGTAGCTCACTCAAGGCCCGCTTATAGCAAAATCAGATGTTTCTTATATTTGAGATGAGAAATGACTCAAGCTAACTGGCCTGTTCTAGATAAAATGTTCAAGGATTAATTGCAGTTTTTGGAATGATTTTTATTTTTCTGTAACTCACCTCTTGTGAGGTTTGTGCACCACCTGAAAGAGAAATCATGATTGTGATGGGTTAAGAGACCACCTACGGGCAATCTCACTACTGCTGTGTAGTATGATAACCAGGCTGGTAATATGAGTCAGAACTGTACACACCAATTGATCTGTAAATATATCTACTGATACTAACTGCAGTTTTCATGAAAAATCAAGGGGAAAATAATTGTTCTATCTCTATAAGACCCCATTTTCTGCTACCTACAGCTCCCAGGCATTCCCCTGTGTCCACATGGTTCTTAATTCAGGATCAAGGTCTATGTCACTTCCCCCATAGTTTCAGTCTGATAAGATATTTCCCACTTCCTCTCCTAACTAGAGTATACTGTTGTTGTGCGCTATTAAACAGTTGCCATGATTTGTCCAAAGTGGCTCCATTTCAGGAATGTATGAAATGACTAATACATACGTGCAGCTGGACCCTCAGCTAGCGTCAATCCGAATGGATTCACTAAAGTCAAGGAACTGTGCTGATTTACATCAGCTGAGGATGTGGCCCATAGTTTGTAAAGTAGGTTGGTGTCATTTTTTATGAAAGATGCTGTCTAAAAACAGTTCGTTTTCATTATATTGCAATGCTCTCATCCAACTGGGTCTTGCTTAAATGAATCTAAAAGAGCATTACTTTGATAGGATAGACAGAATTAACTTTTTATCACTGTCACTGATCGGTCCATCAGCCCTCACAGAGAGATCACCAAGCACAACACATCAGGTGTGTTGTTCTAACCAGTCCTCCAACTACCCGCTGGCCAAGCTGTCAGTAGCACCGGACACCCGATTGACATAGCTCACAGCAACCTAGAACTCCTGAGCGATCCACCAACCGCAGCCTCTGAAGCAGCTGGGATTACAGGCACTCGCCACCACACTGGGCCTTAACTGTTTATACTATTTAAAAATACAGTATTACAGCCAGAACAAGCTAAAAGTTCATCCCAACAATTGCATATTATATTGTCCTATGACTTTTGCTCAGTTCAAGGCTGTTTCCATTTGGTTTAGGTTTCATAGTATCCACAAACCTTATAAATGCATCAAATCTATTTTTCACTGTGACGATAATTCTGTAATCTATTGTGTAAAACTAGCAATTAGGTATCTAACCTAACTGGCACAGTATCTGATGCCTTAGCAAAACCTGTAATATATGCAGAAGAGTAATGTACTGAAGGATATTGCTAAAAAGTCCATTTAAAAATCCCTTAACATTATTTTAATTTTGCACAATAAAGCACTCAAGAAATAGGAGATGCCAAAGTTAAGATTGCCTGTGCAAACAAAACATTGTCTCTTGTCTGTGTGGACAGTTCTTTAATGTACATTTGTGATTACATGCTATTTTTTCTGCAGCAACTGGCCTGATCCAAGGCCCAGTGTGTGTGTGCAGGACGGACTGTGCTTAGTGACTGAAACAGCTATTTGATTGTTATTTGTTTCCCTTTTGTTTAATGTCCCATACTGGGACATCAACTAACTCCTGCACCAAATGAGGCAGAAGCACTCCAGTTTCATTCACTCCATGTTGGCCAAATTGTCTGCGCTAACTCTGTCTCACTAGAGAAATACCCCATAGACCTTTTATGACAGGAGTCATTGATGGGGGCATGGTCCACAAGTTTGCATGTGTAAATTCCCTAACCCGGCAGTAGCCTGTTGGCTCAGGTCTTGTGCAGAATATTTCTACTTTTAGTAGTAGTAGACTGTGAGGAGACTGTGCATGGAACTGGTATTTCGCCTGAAAATGCACAGTTCGATGTACATGTGTGCTCATTTCAACATCCATTTTGCCTGGGTGCTCTTTTTGTACCATTCCATCTCTCTTGTATCTATAGACAACTGTCACTGTTGTATGTATACAAATACATGTGGGCGTATATGTTGAATTTAAAGGTAAGAGAGGAAAGTGAAGGCCCTGTGGCATTCCCAGAAGTCAGTCTTTCAGCAGTTACTCCATGTGGAAAGCCAAGGGGCAATAGTCATCACTAGAGATAGGCCCGTCTTTTGAACTGTGGATCTGAACCACTCTAAATTGTAGGGACGTTTGTATCTGGATCCAAATTCACTAGCATGCTTCATTCTCTCTAACGAACAGAACCCAATCCCTGGAGCCAAGTGCTGTAAAATTTGGGAAAGTTTGGGTGTGGATCCAACTGCTCCGGTCATGTCCATCTCTAATTTTCAATGATCCCAGTTCAGCAAACCATCCCTATTTAGCAAAGCATTTAAGTATAATGTTTAATGTTAAGTACATGTTTATTAGCTCAGTCCAGTCCTTTCTCTACTGCCTGCAAATGTGCCTACCCCCCTCTCTCTTTTTAACCTTATCATAAATAAAGAGTACCACTTACTCTTTTCATGCCCCTATTTGGACTAGCTACATATTCCAACAGAGTTTTCTTGGTAGTAGTGATGTTATGGAATCACACCATTTGGGATGTTGCAGCACAGCCAGTGTTGGCTGGTAACACATTAGATGATCCTTCAAAGAGAAGAAAGTGATCCATGTGGTGAATGCCTCTATTAGTCCAGTGTAGTTGTAGCCGTGTTGGTCCCAGGAGATTAGAGACAAGATGGGTGAGGTAATATTTGTTATTGGACCAACTTCTGTTGGTAAAGGAGATAAGCTTTACATAGAGCTCTTCTTTAGGTCTGGGAAAGATATTCGGAGTGTCACAACTAAATACAAGGTGAAACAGATTGTTTAGCATAACTAGTTAATACTACTGTAAGAGACTATTCCACGTGAAGCAGCCTGTTAACACTTCTGCAGTCGTAGGACAAAAAAGGAGAGGTTTAGTGGGTTGCATTGTTGTAATAAACCATAAAGCCAGTGCCTTTATTAATTAATTAACCCTATTTATTATTTTTAGTGTCTAGCAAAGTTATGACTTTAGGTTCCCAGGCTAGTCTTTTGAAGGTGTTGTGCAAGTTTCCTTTGAGGATGTGGGCTGAGAGGTCAGATATGTAGTGATTGCTTTGGGAAAATAGTTCACTCATGGGAGATGAGGTGCTTTTGTCTTTTATCATTTTTCTGTGTGGTCTCATTCAAGAGCATAGCGATGGTCTCATGTCATCAGCATAGTCGTTATAGGACACTGGATGAGGTACATCACATGTTGTGATAGGTATGTGTAGGAGCCATGGATCCTGAAAAGTGTGTTTAGAGGGTATTGATCATTGGGGTGTTGTCTGAAGGCCAGAAAAGGGGATTCAGGAAAGATTCTTTCAGGATGTGGTTCCAAACTCCCTCTTTGGCCTTCAAACAACTCCTCCACCCTCAAGCTCATTATCAGAAACTCCACACAGACAGGACACACCAACTCAAAGCAACACCAGACCCTGCCATAACAACTGATGCAAAACCTGCAGAAATATCTCCACTGTTACAATGATCAATATCTACATAAGAATTGCCACACTGGGTCAAACTAATGGTCCGCCTAGGCCAGTATCCTGTCTTCCAACAGTGGCCAGGGCCAGAGGCTTCAAAGAGAATGAACAGAGCAGGGAAATTTTTGAGTGATGCATCTCCTGTCATCCAATCCCAGCTTCTGTCAGTCAGAGGTTTAGGGACACCCAGAGCATGGGGTTGCATCCCTGGCCATCTTGGCTAATAGCTATCGATGGACCTATCACCCCATGAACTTATCTAATTCTGTTTTGAACCCAGTTATATTTTTGGTCTTCACAACATCACTGGGCAAAGAGTTCCACAGGTTGACCGTGACTTCCCACAACACACCTTTCAAAATCCATGGGTCCTGCACATTCCACAACATGTGGTGTACCTCATCCAGTCTCCTAAATGCTATGGGGATGAAACGAGACAATCACTATGCTCTCGAATGAACTCACACAGTAAAATGATGAAAGACAAAAACACTTTCCACAAAGCAGTCTCTCCATATCTGACCTCTCAGTCCTCATCCCCAAAGTAAACCTGCAGACCACCTTCAAAACATGAGCCTGGGAGTTTAAATTCATAACTTTGCTGGACATTAAAAATCATGGATTTAATAAAGACACTGGTTTTATGGTTTATTACAACAATGAAACCCACTAACTCCCCCTCTTTTGTCCTTTGACTGCAGAGGTGTTAACAGACCACTTCACGTACAGTAGTGTTAACTAGTTATGCTAAACAATCTGTTCCATCTTGTATTTAGCTATGATAATCTGAGTACCTTTCCCAGACCCGAAGAAGAGCTCTGTGGGTATGTCTACAATGTGATAAAAGACCCACGACGTGGCCATGGCTGGCCCAGGTCAGCTGACTTGGGCTCGTAGGGCTCAGTTTATGGGGCAGTGAAAACATTCTGGCTCGGGCTGGAGTGTGGGCTCTTACACTCTGCAAAGCAGAAGGGTCTCAGAGCCCAGGTTCTAGCCTTCACCCGAACGTCTACACTGCAATTTTTAGCCCTGTCAGCCCAAGTCAGCTGACCTGCCTCTAAGACTCGGTGCTGTGGGGTTCCCCCCCCCCCCCCACAATATAGACATAACCCATATAAGCTCAAACCCTGGTCTCTTTCACCAATAGAAGTTGGTCCAATAAAAAGCATTACCTCTCTCACCTTGTCTCCTTATTAGTCCAGCACATTCAGGATATATTTATGTAAAATAACTGAAATTTCCCTTTTTGATTTGCAAGCGACCTTTTAAAGATTAGCTCTTTCATTAGCAGTGCAAATCCTTTATTCTTTAACTCACGGTATTTGCACATTTCAGAGACAAGAAAAATGCAAAATAAGTAAATTAATTAAAACAGCTTGGCTTCAAAGGCTCTCAAATCTTTAATGTATTGATCATGTTCTGTGAAGCTCTGCATAACACACGCAAGAAATAAGTTCCTAACTGAATATCAGGCTTTATTCTGAGGAGAGCCCTCATGATTAATAAACTGCAAGAACTCAAGTAGTTAGTCAATGTTAATAGAATAACCAGATTAAATTAGAGCTCTTGTGTGCATTTGGAATCTAAAATCATGGATTTGTCTCTTATTTTTAAAATGTCATTTAATATTGATTCAGGAAACACGTAGAGCTAGAGGTTGAGTTTCATGCACTGCCATCTGGCAAGGAGGTTTAGGGGGAAATGTTCCTCTTCATTTCTTAAAGCATATCTCTACTGCATCTTGGACACAATCTACGCCATTGATTTGCTGTACTCAGTGGTAGGGTGACCAGACAGCAAGTGTGAAAAATCGGGACACAGGAGTGTAGGGGGTAATAGGTGCCTATATAAGACAAAGCCCCGGATATTGGGCCTGTCCCTATAAAATCAGGACATCTGGTCAGGGGGCTGATCTTCAGCCACCCGGTCCTGGTATAAATTATAGCTGCAGAGGAACAACTTTTAAGCCACTGGCATAAAGTCCCTGAGGAACCTTACAAAAGTAGAAAATGGAGAGTAGCAGAGATCTGTTCTCCTAAGCCCTTTTTCCTGCCTATCCCCAAAATGCCTGTGACATGTCCTCTGCATCTCCTTATGTCAGAAGAGGAGGCACATCTGGAACAGAAGGCGACTGCCTTGTCAGCTTTATCAGCTATCAATCAGTTGGCTGAGAGTCCCCAGTGCAGGGGGAATTCTCTATTGGCCATGTGTAGTTGCTTTAAGGCTTCTTACACCACACAGTGATATTACTGGACTGAAGAATCCAACCTGTGATCTCAATGGAAATTAGATTGGGCCCATTTTGCACTAGTTCTTCACTCAGAACTTCCATGAATGTCAGTGGCCTGCCCCCAGAACCAGCGTAGAATATGCAGAATTATTCTCGACCTCTGCTCTTGGGATGTTGTCTTCGTTCCTGAGATGGTTGTTTAATGTGCATGGTGATGGAAGGAGGGGTTTTTTCCCCTCTGCATGACAAATTGAAAATCTTCTTTCATTGTATGAGATGGGAGATGGGAGGAAATGTCTGCAAGGTGCAGTGTGATTTGATGCAGTTAAAGCGCTAAGCACTTGTGGATGTAGGGGGAGAAGGCATGCTGTTAGTGTGACCCAGAATGAACAGGGTTAGTGTGGGTGTTACACAAGATGAATAGAAAAGGTTGGGATGTCTGTGATATGGAAGCACAGAAGCAAAGATTTTGTGGGCCTGCTCCATTATTGCCATCTGGCCCTAATGTCAGTTTATTCAGCCAAGGTAGGGTCACTCCAGTATTAAGAGATTCTCTGGTGGCAAAGAGATGACATGGGGACACTTATGCCACATCTGCTCGCTGCTGCCAGCCTTGCAAGGAGAAGGAGGCATAGTCTGAAGACAGCAGGCATGGCTGGGATGCCCTGCACCATACCAATCCTTAGCTGCATTTTCGGCCCTTTGTAGCCATTGTCACCAACCAGCCTGAGGCCGTCATGGCAGCTCTGCAGTTCCACACAGTTTTCTGGACAACAGAAACTACCCCCCAGAAAGTGATGCCTTCCAACCTGCCCCACTAACTGTCCAGATCATGGTTCCATTCTGTCCTACTGTTCCTGATATACTTTCCTGTTGTCCTACAGAATTTCTCTGTCAGGAAATCCTTGGTAAATGCAGAATTCAGGATACAGGCTGCTAATCTCCTGCTTTCAGGCTGCAAAAAATGTAACCAATAAATAATACAACAGCATGCAGAAGAATATCATTCTGTGGGTAAAGTCGGAAATAAGATGACTAGACCTGGTTTAGTCCTATTGAGTAATAAATGAACTGTCTTTTTCTCAGCGAATATAACTGCTCTCATTACTGAAAATGTTCTGTAATAATCATTCATCCAGGATCCATGTCTCATTATAGATGTAGATATTGTACTTCTAAATGAAAACCCCTAATGTTCACCATGTATATATAACTGAAATATGATGTTAAACTCTTTTATTCATGCTATGAGGAAGGCTTCAGAAGCTAAGAATGACAAGAGAATACATGTATATCTTATTCCTATTTACATTATTTTTTCTAAGTGGACCATCTCCTGATTTAATATAACTTTCAATGTTCCATCTCTAGGGTTCACAATATCTCACTGTTCCAGGTGTAAATTTATCTGAAGTCTTTACAGTTGAAAAAGACAATAGATTGTATTAACAAGTGTGGATCAAACATTCAGTCTCAGTTACACTGAACTGAAACAAATTTGAGATTACGGGAGATTTGAACAGCTACAATGATGACAATACGGCAGTGTTAATAAAAACTGTAATCCAACACACTATGTATGTATGCAAAAAACAGAGTTAATACAATATTCGGGTTGAGAAAACAAGCATTCATAAATCAGGAAATGGAGTATTAAGGCTGAAAGATAAATCTGAATTATAAAACCTTGTGTTTAGGCTTACTGTATAGTCTCTCCTTATACCAGTATAAATTATTTGCCCACTAGTTAATACAAATTATAATACAAACTATTTTTCCTTAGGCAATTTTTTTTATATAGCACAGTGCACACTGTTACTGAAAAGCATCAATAGCAGAAGATGCTGTGGAACAGAACTTTAAAAATGTAATGTAACAATGCAAACCACACTTGACACTTATTAGTCATCAGTTTACTATTTTCAAAACCACGACATGATATAATATTTCTAGACAGTTTGTTTACAAGACAGCGGGAGATCTTTAAAGCTGTAAATTCCCTTATGGTTAAGCAATCAAATGACTTTATGTCTGTTTGGTTTATTTCATTAGCATAAGTGCATTTGATAGTGTGAAAATGTACTGCAAACATCTTGCTCTGGATCTGTCTGGGAGTGCTTTGGGTATCTTCTGTTCCTATTTAAATTGTCGCCAATCTGTAACCACTGAGATGTTCTTTGCTGCACTGATTTGTTGTGGTTTTCCATGAGTATCCATTCTGAGGCATTTGTTCTTTGGGTTATTTTTTTAAGGGTATTTTTAAGAACGTAAGAATGGTCACACTGAGTCAGACCAATGGTCCACCTAGCCCAGCATCCTGTCTTCCAACAGTGGTCAGTGCCAGATGCTTCAGAGGGAAGGAACTAGAACAGGACAATGATGGAGTGATCCATCCCCATCTCTTCTGGCAGTCAAAGTTTTAGGGAAAGCCGAAGCATAGGATTGTATTCCTGACCATCTTGGGTATTAGGAATTGATGGACCTGTCCTCCATGAACCTATCTAGTTCTTTTTTTAATCCAGTTATTCTTTTGGCCTTCACAACATTCCCTGGCAATGAGTTCCACATATTGACTATGCATTGTGTGAAGAAGTACTTCCTCATGTTTGTTTTAAAGTTGCAGCCTATTAATTTCGTTGAGTGACTCATGGTTCTTGTGTTGTGCTCTCTACCCATTCCTGAGTTTATAGAACTCTATCATATTCCACCACCCATCACTCTTCTGCTTTCTAAACTGAACAGTCCCAGTCTTTTTAATCTTTCAGCATATGGAAGTTGTTCCATACCCCTAATCATTTTTTGTTGCTCTTCTCTTTACATTTTCCAATTCTAATATATCTTTTCTGAGATGGGGTGTTCAAGGTGTGGGCATATAATGGATTTATATAATGGTGTTATGATGTTTTCTGTCTTATTATCTACCCCTTTCCTAATGGTTCCTAACATTGTTAGCTTTTTTGACTGCCATAGCAGATTGAGCAGATGTTTTCAGAGAACTATCCGAGGTGATTCCAAGATCTTTCTTGAGTAGTAGCTAATTTAGAACCAGTCTTTTTGTATATATACAGTTGGAATTATTTTTCCAATGCGCATTTGCACTTATCAACATTGAATTTCAACTGTCATTTTGTTGCCAAGTCACTCAGTTTTGTGAGATCCCTTTGTAACTCTTCACGGTCAGCTTGGACTTAACTATCTTGAGTAATTTTGTATTGTCTGCAAACTCTGCCACCTCACTGTTCACCCCTTTTTCCAGATCATTTATGAATATGGTGAACAGCACTGGTTCTTGGGGGACCTCATTATATACCTCTTTCTATTGTGAAAACTCACCTTTTACTCCTACCCGTTGTTTCCTGTCTTTTAACCAGTTACTGATCCATGAGAAGACCTTCCTTCTTATCCCGTCACTGCTTACTTTGCTTCAGAACCTTTGGTGGGTGTGGGATCTTGTCAAAGATATTCTGAAAGTACAAGAACACTATATCAACTGAATCTACATGTTGGTTGACAAAAAATTCTAATAGATTGGTGAAGCATGATTTCCCTTTACAAAAGCCGTGTTGACTCTTTCCCAACATACGGTTTTCCTCTATGTGTCTGATAATTCTGTTCTTTATTATAATTTAAACCCCTTTGCCTGGTACTGAAGTTAGGTGTACTTGCCTGTAATTGCCAGGAGCACTTCTGGAGCCTTTTTTAAAAAATCAGCTTTGCATTATCTATCCTCCAGTCATCTGATACAGAGGCTGATTTAAATGATAGGTTACATATCACAGTTAGTAGTTCTGCAATTTCATATTTGAGTTTCTTCAGAACTCTTGGGTGAATACCATCTGGCCCTGGTGACTTATTTCTGTTTAATTTATCAGTTCTTTTCAAAACCTCCTCTATTGATACCTCAATCTGGGACAGTTACTCAAGTTAGTCATCTACAAAGAAATGCCTCAGATGTGAGACTCTCAATCACATCCTATGCAGTAAAGACAAATGCCAAGAATTCATTTAGCTTCTTCACAACAGTCTTCTCTTCCTTGAATGCTCCTATAGCACCTTGATCATCCAATGGCTCCACTGATTGTTTGGCAGGCTTCTTGCTTCTGATGTATTTCAAATTTTTTTTTGCTGTTAGTTATCGTGTCTTTGGCTTGTTGCTCTTCAAATTCTTTTTTGGTCTGCCTAATTATACTTTTACACTTGACTTGCTAGAGTTTATGCTCCTTTCTATTTTCCTCACTAGGATTTGACTTTCAATTTATAAAGAATGCTTTTTGTCCTGTAACCTCCTCTTTTTTTTGCTGTTTAGCCACAGTGTCACTTTTTATCCTATTTTTTTTAAATTTGGGGTATACATACCTTATGGTATTTTTAAATAGCCTCCATGCAGTTTACAGGCATTTTACCTTTGAGACTGTTCCTTTAATTTCTATTTAACTAGCTTCTTTATTTTTGTGTAATTACTGTGGTGGATATCTTTGGTATTTCCCCTCAACGAGGATGTTAAATTCAATTACATTATGGTCGCTATTACCAAGTGGTTGGACCAGATCCTGGGCTCCACTTAGGACTAATTCAAGAACTGGCTCTCCCCTTGTGGGTTCCAGGATTAGCTGCTCCAAGAAGCAGACATTCATGATGTCTAGAAATTTTGTCTCTGCATTCCATCTTGAGGTGACCCATACCCAGTCAATATGGTGATGGTTGGAATCCACCATTATTACTGGGTTTTCTGGTTTTGTAGCCTCTCTAATCTCCCTGAGCTTTTCACAATCACCATCACCATCCTGGTCAGGTGGTTGGTAGTGTATTCTTGCTGCTATGCTCTTATTATTCAAGCATGGAATTTCTATCTACAGCTTCTATGGTACAGTTTTGATTCATTTAAGATTTTTACTATATTTGACTCTATGCTTTCTTTTACATATGGTGCCTCACCCCCATCAGCATGACCTATTCTGTCATTCCTACATATTTTGTACCCTGGTGTTACTGTGTTCTGTTGTTTATCATCATTCCACAATTTCTGTGTTGCCTATTATATCAATATCTTCATTTAATACCAGGCACTCAAGTTCACCCATGTTAATATTTAGACTTCTAGCAGTTGCATAGTATAGAATTTGTCAATATATAGTTATCTGCCTTCATGTGTTATAATTGAATGGGACTCTTTCTGTTTTGTACTATTCCTTTTCTGGTCTGTCTCCTTTCACTGGATAGTTCTTCCCACTTTATGCTGATGCACACAACTTTATATTTGTCTGTGACATCTTTGATCAAGACGAGTCTTCTTTTGTAGTTATAAAAGCCTGGCCTCACAAATAATATGTTTACTGTTCAAGCCAGAAGCACTGTTCCTGAAGGAGTAATCAACTATTAAATGGAGCATCATTGATTGAATTGATATGAATGTCTGCCATTTATTTAAGCTCTGAAGGGAAAAAAAGAATCTGGGTGATTATTTTGAACATGAACTTGCTTTAGAATCACAGATGCAGTTCGAACAATTTGTAAAATGTTTCATTACTGTCAACCCAGTGCATTGCAGCTTTGGCTGTGCTTCTTGTTTCAGACAACGTTCATTATTTCATGCATTTTTCCCGTGGCAGCCATGCTGCAAGAGATACAGCTATTACAACTTCCCTATTAACCTCACTTGTACTGAAAAGTTTGATCATCTATCACCTGCCTCCTGAAGGAATCCCATCCCTCCCATTTCTGAAAAACTCATTTTAAAAAATTGCTGTTCTCTCCCAGATTTGATAGTACCTTAGTAATGTTCCTTTGCATTTGGCTGAGTTAAGCTTTGACTGTTGTCCAACTCACTCACTCTGAACTGCCAACACAAGCCTTTTGTCTTTTCCAGCATTTAATCTCTGTTTTGCTGATGCTGGAGTTCAGGTTATTTTGCCCCACGGTTGTAGAATTGTTGTCTTCGGAAGCTGTAACTCATTGATTCTCATAGACATTTAAGGTCAAATAATTTCTCTCTCTCTCTCTTTTTTTTTTTTTTTTTTTTTTAAGAATATGGTATTGCTTTCCTATTGTAGAACATTATGAAATATACTCCATAAAAATGCTGGATTGGCCTATTTCTTAGTTGCAGTCAGGAGTATTTCACTGTAGAAGGGATGTCTGTGTGTAATATAATGTGCTGTCTGGCAACCCAAGGCCTGATCCCGTAAAGACTTATATTGAAAGTTATTTTGCACACTGTGAGTAGCCTATTGAATTCAGTGGGATTAATTAACCACATGTGTAAAGGACATGCATAAGTCTTTGTAGAATCGGCAGCTAGGGGTATAATCCAAATATATATGAGATGTGTGAGTGCATATGTCATATGGAGTAGTGCTAGATGCTCCATAGTTAAGATTGAAGCTTCCCATTGGAAGCCTGATTTTTAATCCCTATAACTCCTGTCATACCCTGAAAGAAACCAATGCACCTAAAATTTCACATGCCACATCTCACACAAGGCTAGAATTTTTCTGAGACGTTTGGAAAATAATAGAAAAGGAGTTTTAAAGTGATAGCAAAAATGTCCCTACAACTGACATCTTTTGACTTTTTTTGGCTTACCATAGGTCAATATGAACAGACTGACTCTGCAAACTCCAGATGCTTGTGGTGAGGTATAGTTCTCACCAAGAGTTAGCTGGGTGTTCATTCAGGGTCTGATTCAGCTAGGCACTTAAGCATGTCCTTAAAACCCACAAAAATTAATGGAATTTAAGCACTTACTTAAAACGTGTTTAAGTACTTTGTTGAAGGGGGATGTTTGCTGAATCAGGGCCTAGAGCAGGAATATAAAGAGGAGGCACAAGAGAGCTAGAGGATGGGTCCTGAGAGCGCAGGTATCTGCTCCCTCTCCCTGCCCTCTGCCTGCAAGGAGGAACAAGAAAATATAAGGTTGCCAAAAGAGCTGTGTAACAGGGTAGCTGATAGGGTGACCAGATAGCAAGGGTGAAAAATCAGGACATTTTTTTTCAGGAGGCGGGAGAGGATAATTGCATATAAAGATTTTTAAAAATTAAAAATAGAACGTGCACATAGGCTGTCTTGTATTGAAGATTACACAGCTCTCAGTTTTCAGCATCAGCAGTCTTATACTTTCTTGATGACGTTTCAGCCCGGCACGGCTCTTTCAGCCCCTTGAAACCCAAGCCTCTTCAGCCCATGTGACAGGGCTCGGGCTGGATCTACTTCAGCCCCACGCGGCTCAGGCGTGGTGAGTGATGTAGCAGTACCTGAGAGGTGATGTGTGCTGAGAGATGCCAGAGCAGTACATTATTTGGTGTGTTGCTGGATTATTGGGACTTGAAAGATAAAATGTATTGTTTGGATTGTGCTGGGGAATTCTGGATTATGGTTGTGGGACATTTGTAATAAATTAACCCTGCAAAGGGCTATTTATGCTCGGAGAGCTTGTGTGGAGTTACTGGGGATTCCAGAAGAGGGAAATTGAGGCAGGGGCTGCTTGCCCCAGAGTGATCCTGAGGCCATGATGGGGAGAGCCCTACAGGCAGCCACCCCCTGACAGTCAGGCTGGCAAAATTCAGATGAAACTTTTTCTTTAGGAGGGAAGGGGAAGCAGGAGGTGTTCAGAATTTACCCATTTGTCAGAATTAAAATGTTTTACAGCTAGGGTGACCAGACAGCAAGTGTGAAAAATCAGGATGGGGGTGGGGGGTAATAGGAGCCTATATAAGAAAAAGACCCCAAAATCGGGACTGTCCCTATAAAATCGGGACATCTGGTCACTCTATTTACAGCAGGCCTGCACAACATGCGGCTCGGGGGCCGCATGCGGCCCGCGTGGGCTCACTGTGCGGCCCACGGGGGGTGAGTAGGCAAGCGGCGGGGTGAGGCAAGCCAACGGCTGGCTGGCCGGCTGGCGGGTGGGCGGGCTGGTTAAGAGGCCAGTGGCAGGCTGGGGAGTGAGGGTGAGCCAGCGGCAGGGGGCAGGGGCAGCGGCAGAAGGTAAGAGGCCAGCAGCGGGGAGGCAGGTGAGCTGGCGGCGGGGGGAGCTGGCGAGCTGGCGGTGGGGGGAGATGGCAAGCCGGCAGCGGGGGGGCTGAGGAGGCGAGTGGGCAGCGGGGGGGTGAGTACGCGAGCCGGGCGGGGTGGGGGATGACGAGCCGAGTGTCTCTTCTCTCTGGGGTGGTGGATGCTTTCAGATAAAACACAGTGATGTTACTTTTCTGCTAAGCCAGCCTAAAACCAGAAAAATTAAGCCAGAAAATGTATTACCAAGGTTCAATACAAAGTCATATAAAAGTTATACAAAAATGCATAGTGCAGAGATTTATCTACAACTGCATTGGTTGACTGGTGTGTGCAGTAATATAGTGACCCCTGGGGGGGTAAAGAGGGGTGTGATGGTGGGGAGGGGGCGGGTCCTATTTTACTGCTGTGATCTGGTCAGCCTATGCGCGCTGTTTCTTTCCCCCTCTACAGGCTTCCACACCCCAGTGCTGGGGAAGGAGGGGTTGTTTCCGCGGGGTGGGCGGCACTGAGGGGGGGTGGGTGTTGCTGCGGGGCCGGGGGTTTTTCCGCCCTCAGCTGTTTTCTTTGGAGTAATATGGCCCTTGCCGCTTTACGAGTTGTGCAGGCCTGTTTTACAGAGATGGTGTGAGTTTGACAACGGTCTGCTGGAACCCAGGCTGGTTTCCATCCGAAGCCCATCTGGCTCCCTGCTAGTTTACCTGCCCAGCTCCTTGACATCATGCTATGTCCACTGCTTCTGAATTGGTGCTTCCAGGGCTTCCAGGATCCACAACTCTAGGGCAGCCCACCAGGCAGATTGCCCCGGAGCTGGGCCTCTGTTTTCTTATGCAGAGAATTTCAAAAGTTTTAGTTTTCATTCCAAATTGGAAGCAAACCAATTTTCGGAATATCAAAATTCTCCACACAATGAAATTGCCTTTCTTCACACAGCTCTAGTTGCCAACTCTGGTGATATCTGGTGTTTTGCTTGAACCTCTAGCTCTGTCCAACAAATGATTAGGTGAGAATTACAGCTTTCACTTTTTAAAAATGAGGGCTTGTCTATACCACACAGCTTTTAGTGACAAGGCTGTGTCGACACAGCCTTGTTGCTAAAAGTCAGCGTGTGTGATCGCTCTTTGTCGGTACTTTGTCAGCACTTTTGCTGACAATAAAATACTTCCAGCCCCGCGCGAGCAGCGTTAGCTTTGTTGGCAGGAGAACGCTCATGATTTTTGAAAGTGTGAAGTTGGAAGTACTGCCATCTTGATCTACAGCTGACATGAGACTCTGTAAGTTAAGGGCTGTTTTTTCCTCAACTGAAGCACATCTCCTTTTACTTGCTATTTTGCTCTTTTTTTTCTGACTGAGATGAAGAAAACCTCTATCCTAAGTTTATTGTGGAGAAACTCTCCGCCTTGTGGCAGGATATAGAATTGCAGGGTTCCTCTCTGTCCCTATGCTTGTTTCCTCCCCACTCCCCATTACTGGGCTGTATTTGTACCCAGCTGGTTCTACAGATGTACAGCAGCTGGCACACTAGGGTCCTGGCCCTTGCCTAGGGCTCCTAAGTGCTATGGTAATACAAATAAGAATTAATACATAATACATGTTCAGCTGCTGACTCCAGACTATGCTGGTGCAACTATGAGGGGCATGTGGATGAAGGATAGGATCCTGGTGTGAATTGGACAGAGGCATGAGTCTAGGAGGGCTTATAGCCTGGGGTGGGGAAAGGAGCTGGAAGTCGCATAGAGGGTTTTTTCAGCACAAATATGCAGAAGCTCAGTGCACAGAGAGCTGTGAGCTGTTTGGGACACGTAACATCTTTTTGTTCTGTTTGTGCAGAGCCCAGTACAGTGCAGTTCTGGGCCATCGCTAGGGCTCTGAGGTGCTACGGTAATATAAACAAACAATAATAATATAGGTTAGGGTTGCCAAGCCTTCAGGATTGTTCTGGAGTCTCCAGGAATTAAAGATTAATCTTTACTTAAAGATTGTCATGTGATGAAACCTCCGGGAATAAGTCCAACCAAAATTGACAACTCTAATATAGGTTCAATTGAGAAGGATGTAATATGAGTATCTGAAGTGTTCTGCAGTTTATACTGATCCACTAGGAGGAGCTAACAGGTAATTTATTGCAAGGCAGATCAGTCAAAGATTTCAGGTTACATAATTAATGAAGGGGTGGTAGCATGGGTAGGGAACCTCGTGGGACCTGGAGTTCTCCATCCCTGCCGTGTAGAGCTTTGTTCTAGAACTCTCTATATGAGCTTCAATTAGGAGTAACTTGGGTCCTCTTTTGTTTATCTCTAACAGTGATCACTGATGTTGAGGGTCCCGTCTCTGGTCCTTAAAGAAGCCTGATCCTGAGAGATGTATACATGCCTGAGGAGCTTATTTAAAAATTTTACATTTAAAAAAATGCACTGAACAGATTTTAGCGTGAGATTGAAATTCATTATCACAGACAGAGACTGTGTGTATGTATGTGTGTGTATGTAATACTGGCACTCCACACACCTATATAATAAAGCATTAAAATAAATGAAAGCAGTGTTGATTTCATTTTGATTTCATTGCATAACACTTAGACTCATAGACTCATAGACTTTAAGGTCAGAAGGAACCATTATGATCATCTAGTCTGACCTCCTGCACAATGCAGGCCACAGAATCTCACCCACCCACTCCTGGAATAATTCTCTCCCCTATGTCTCAGCTATTGAAGTCCTCAAATCATGGTTTAAAGACTTCAAGATGCAGAGAATCCTCCAGTAAGTGACCCGTGCCCCATGCTGCAGAGGAAGGCGAAAAACCTCCAGGGCCTCTGCCGATCTACCCTGGAGGAAAATTCCTTCCCGACCCCAAATATGGCGATCAGCTGAACCCCGAGCATGTGGGCAAGACTCACCAGCCAGACACCCAGGAAAAAGTTCTCTGTAGTAACTTCTAACATCCCATCATTGACCATTGGTCCTATTTACCACTGATGGCAATTAATTGACCTTTGACTAAGATCATGTTATCCCATCAAACCATCCCCTCCATAAACGTATCTAGCTTAATCTTGAAGCCAGATAGGTCTTTTGCCCCCACTGCTTCCCTTGGAAGGCTGTTCCAGAACTTCACTCCTCTGATGGTTAGAAACCGTCGTCTAATTTCAAGTCTAAACTTCCTGCTGGCCAGTTTATATCCATTTGTTCTTGTGTCCACATTGGTACTGAGCTGAAATAATTCCTCTCCCTCCCTGGTATTTATCCCTCTGATATATTTAAAGAGAGCAATCATATCTCCCCTCAGCCTTCTTTTGGTTAAGGTAAACAAACCAAGCTCCTTGAGTCTCCTTTCATACGACAGGTTTTCCATTCCTCGGATCATCCTAGTGGCCCTTCTTTGTACCTGTTCCAGTTTGAATTCATCCTTCCTAAACATGGGAGACCAGAACTGCACACAGTATTCCAAATGAGGTCTCACCAATGCCTTGTATAACGGTACTAACACCTCCTTATCTCCACTAGAAATACCTCACCTAATGCATCCCAAGACCGCATTAGCTTTTTTCACGGCCACATCACATTGGCGACTCACAGTCATCCTGTGATCAACCAGGACTCCGAGGTCCTTCTCCTCTTCCGTTACTTCCAACTGATGCGTCCCCATCTTATAACTAAAATTCTTGTTATTAATCCCTAAATGCATAACCTTACACTTCTCACTATTAAATTTCATCCTATTACTATTACTCCAGTTTACAAGGTCATCCAGATCTTCCTGTAGGATATCCCGATCCTTTTCTGAATTGGCAATACCTCCCAACTTTGTGTCATCCGCAAACTTTATTAGCACACTCCCACTTTTGGTTCCGAGGTCAGTAATAAAAAGATTAAATAAAATTGGTCCCAAAACTGAACCTTGAGGAACTCCACTAGTAACCTCCCTCCAACCTGACAGTTCACCTTTCAGTATGACCCACTGTAGTCGCTCCTTTAACCAGTTCCTTATCCACCTCTCAATTTTCATATTGATCCCCATCTTTTCCAATTTAACCAATAATTCCTCATGTGGTACTGTATCAAATGCCTTACTGAAATCGAGGTAGATTAGCTCCACTGCGTTTCCTTTATCTAAAAAATCTGTTACTTTCTCAAAGAAGGAGATCAAGTTGGTTTGGCACGATCTACCTTTTGTAAAACCATGTTGTAATTTGTCCCAATTGCCATTGACCTCAAGGTCCTTAACTACTTTCTCCTTCAAAAATTTTTCCAAGACCTTGCATACTACAGATGTCAAACTAACAGGCCTGTAGTTACCCGGGTCACTTTTTTCCCTTTCTTAAAAATAGGAACTATATTAGCTATTCTCCAGTCAAATGGTACAACCCCTGAGTTTAGAGATTCATTAAACATTTTTGCTAATGGGCTTTCAATTTCATGTGCCAGTTCCTTTAATATTCTTGGATGAAGATTATCTGGGCCACCTGATTTACTCCCATTAAGCTGTTCGAGTTTGGCTTCTACCTCAGATATGGTAATATCTACCCCCACATCCTTATTCCCATTTGTCATGCTGCCACTATTCCTAAGCTCCTCATTAGCCTCATTAAAGACTGAGGCAAAGTATTTGTTTAGATATTGGGCCATGCCTAGATTATCCTTAATCTTCACTTTATACCTACTGGTTCATGCATATACTAGGAGCATTGTACTGCTGCTTGTGCTAAACAGTCATGTGTTGTACCTAGTTATGTAACTTATGGCAGGAGACATTAGGTAACATTGTTACATATAGTCTTACCCATTATTTTTCTTAGCATTCAAGCAGTATACAGCCTTTGAAGAAATCATGTATTGTTAGTTTTGTTATGTTGATTCCTTGAGTTGAGCTGTTGCAAACAAGAGTTTGCTTTCTGCCTTAATCTCTTCTGAGTTGAGTCTTGGTGTAGCATATTTTCTGGGAACTGGACTTTGGTGGTTGGGTTGAGATGTTTGAAAGAGAGGTTTACCTGGGTGGTGTTTGACCTCAGTTCAAGGACTGGTATGTAGTGTAAATAAACAAAGTACACTAAGAACATATCCTGACTCCATGCTGCTGATTTCTCCTCCAGTCAGAAACTGATTTTCAAGGCCTAACTATCTACTGCTGCTTGATAGATGGGTGATATAACTGTAAGATGTTACAGTGTTTTCTTGAAAGTCCCCTTTAAATAGATAGGAGTCAGTCTTCATGGTTCCAAGCCATGAACATTTTGTGTTTCAGTTCAGGTGCAAAGTGCTACAAAATGAATCACAGACTCTCTCTCCCCCCTTTGGAAACTTAATATCAGTTAGTTCTTTGTTGTTTTATTTAACAGGATGTAAATCATCAAGACTGAAATACAATTTCTCATACATAAAGTTCAAAGTGTATCCGGCCCATCAGGGCTTTCAATCCGGCCTGCCGGATTTCCAGCCCCGTGGCGCAGCAGGGCTAAAGCAGGCTCCCTGCCTGCCCTGGCCTCACGCTGCTCCCCGCAGCAGCCGGCACCACGTCCCTGCGCCCCCTGAAGGGGGAGGGGGCAGAGGGCTCCATGTGTTGCCCTCGTCTGCAGGCACCGCCCCTTGCGGCTTCCATTGGCTGGGAAAGGGGAACCGCGGCCAATGGGAGCTTCAGGAGTGGTACCCACAGGCGAGGGCAGCGTGTAATCTTTGTAATCGTGCTAAAGCAACCCAGGGTTTTGGGGTGTTGAGATTCATAATTGACTGGCAAAGCTGGATGAGGGGCTTGCATGCTGCCTCCCCTCACTACTAATAGCTCTTCACAAAGCTCTTCACACAAGTCTTTTTAAAACATTAAGCAGAAATGGGAAAGTTGGGGGGAGCTTGAATCTGCTGTGATTGGTATCAATCAGGATTTACTCTTCTGATATCAGTGAAAAACAATGTGAGATCAGAATTAAGATCATAGGTTTTCCATTCCATATAAGAGACTTGCCCAGACTCATGAATGGTGATCTTTTGGATGCAATCATCACTTTGTATGCTGGGACCATAAAGAACATTTACAAGTATAGTGTATTTTGTTTGCATGGTTGCTAGTCACAGCTCTGAGTCTCAAGCCGGAAGGTGATAGACTCATACATAGGAGTGATCAAGCATTTTAGATTGCAAGCTCATAACGTCTTAATCCTCATTGGCAGATGCTGCCACCACTTAAATTATATGAGGAGGGTTTTAGTGTGGATTATTTTTACCTTCAGAGGACATCTCACTCCTTCATCTGAGCCCTGTTTGTATGCATAAAGATAAAAAAGACAAGAGGCCAATACACTTGCACAAAGCTTCAATAAATCCAGCAGTGTTGTCTCTCAAAATTGCAAAGCAAAGATGCATTCAGCTGGGCATATGTCAGCTCTCTTTTTATTTAAGCCCCGGTGGGCCAGTCTCTATTCCACCCTGATACTAAGGCCCACCGGGGATGTCAGTTGGTGGCTCCTTCATGGGGCCATGAGCATGGGTGTGTATTTGGTGCGGTTTACCCTGTCCCGGACACCTGCCCCTTCTGTGGCATGAGAGAGACTCTGGCGCACGTTTACTTAGAGTGCGCCAGGTTGCAGCTCCTCACGAATATTCTGTTACATTTCTGGCTGCACTTTTCCCCCTCACCTCTTTCTCTACGCACTCCCTATCCGTGGCCCCACAAAGTCGCGGGACCTCCTGGTCAGCCTCCTCCTAGCCCTGGCTAAACTGGTCATCTATAAAACCAGGGAGAGGAGGTTGGCCAATGGAGACTCCTGTGACTGTGGGGCCTGTTTCCGATCCTCTGTCCATTCACGTATCCGGGTAGAGTTCCTCTGGGCAGCGTCCACTGGCTCCCTTGACGCCTTTGAGGAGCAGTGGGCGCTGCCCGGGGTTCTCTGCTCGGTGTCCCCGTCAGGCTCCCTTCTTTTAACCCTTTGACCACACTCCTGTTCCTGTTATTTCATTAGTTGTCCCCCAAACTCATTTGGCTTCCAGGTCCTGTGCATCCTCCCCTTAGGCTGGGGGGGAGGGTCCTTTAGCAGTGGGCGGGCTTCCTCCCGCCCACTTCTCGGAACCCAATAGGTACTGGCGTGCATCCATGTTGGGTTTTTTGTTTAGTTGTTTTTTCTCTCCATTACAATGTCAACAGGACCTTAGCAACAGTCCTCAGTTTTCATATTTGGGAGCTTCACACCTGTGCAAACTGTCTTTGCTAAAATATAGGTCTCCTGAAATAAAAGTCTCTCATCTAGAAGGAATAGTATATAAGCACTGAAGAAGCCATTAAAAAAAAAAAGAGGCAAAAGTCTGTAGCAGGCAATGTTTTTAGGAATCCACAAAATTTCATTTTAAAAATCTACATTTGAAATCATGTGATGCTTTTATTTCTCTAGGTCTGACTCACTGTAAGGAAAAAGAAAAAATCTTTTGCAAACGCATTGCTGAAAAGAAAGGCATATCTGGGAATGATATCTTGGATCTCCTGCTGAAAGGAGAAAGAGAAAACGCCAGCAATATGGGTAAAACACTTTACATGGATTGCAATGTCCAATCACTCCCCGTTAGCAAAACAGCTGAGGATAATGTCTGCCTGAGCAGCAAAAGAAGAAAAATGTGTGCAACTCAGAACCTTCCTTCCACGGCCGCTGGTGTAGTATCAACAGCACCTGTTCAACTCCATGCCATCTACAGCTTGCCATCTGTGTCGGTGAAGTCAGAGCTGGCAGGAGAGTTAAGACAAAGATCTGCATTGGAAGACAATTGCTTTCAGCTGTCATGGGAGGATCTCCAGCTGGACGAGGACGAAGACATGGGGGAGGGGGATGAAGAGTGCAGTGAGGAAGAAAACCCATTTGCTGTTCTTGAAAAATTGATAAAGGAAAATCAAACACTACGGAAAGAAAATGCACGTTTGAAACAGATGCTGCTAGCAGCCCAGAATTCAGGTAAGCGTGTTCTTATTCTGTGATTCCAGACAGGGTTTGAAACCATGTCCCCTTACACAATAAGTATTAGTATTATCTTTATAGTTTTTGAGTGAACGTTTTACCATCATGAATAAGTTTGGTCAACTAGGGACAGACCCGTTTTGTGAATCAGAGCCCTGAGTTCAATTTCCCACTGTTCCTGGAGTCTTTATTATTCAGTTCTCAGTAGTATGATGTCATTGGGAATTGAGGGCCTCCAGGACCACACAGGAGATGTTCAGCATTGCCCAGCATCAGGTCTTTGTGAGCGGGTGTTGTGACAGATTTCCCATACAGCTCTGCCAGTCCATCTCAGTGATGGCCTACCACCACCTCCTACACAGGTCCCAGACCTGGAGTTCCCTTGAAAAAAGACTGCCAGCTGTTGTCAGATTGTGGTGAAACGGATAGACATCTGATGGGAACCAGAGTGTGTCCACCACATTCATTTTGACTCCCAGCACACTAGCAAGTTATTTTTCAGAATATTTATTAAGAAGTTCTCACTTCTGTTTAATAGCCCTTGAGAAGCTTGAAATGAAATCTGATGTTTTATTGTTTTTCCTCTACTGCCTCCACATATGCATTTGTCCTTGGAAACTTTTTCATGAATGTAGTGCAGCTGGCACTGATACTTTCTGAAAGAAACAGTAATGCCTGTGTTTTGAGTGGAAATAATATATTTATCTGGATGTCAGAAATAATTATATACATTATATAAAGAGTAAATCAGATTTTGGTCCAACATTACAAACTTTGACAGGATTTCAAGGAAAGCTTCATTCGTTCTCTCCAGCACAGTGTTCTGAATTTTCCTTCCACGTATGAACTTTGAATTTTTATTTGAATAACGAATGCTAAATTTGACATTTCCGTGCCTCTTGCAACATGTGACCTGTTGTCAGGGACTGTTAACCACATTACGGTCTAATGCCTCTTTAGTAACCACAAGAAGAAATTTGTTTCTTTTATGAAATCTTTTTATGTGAGTGTAACAGGGTTGGACTCACCCCTGTGGCGCCCCCTGCTAGTTCTCCAGGGAATTGCTCACCAGCCTCTGGAGCGCCCTCTGCAGGCCGGTGATCTGCCTGACCACTCGGGCCCATGAGTCCCTCCCAGGACCCAGTGCCCCTTTAACTGGGGTGCTGCCCCCTGGCAGTACCCCACAGATCTGGGTCTCCCCTCCCCAGGGGACCCCAACCCACTATCCCCACCTTGCCTCAGTTGTAGGCTACTGCCAGTCACCAGCTAGCCCCCGCGCCCTGGGGCAGACTGCAGTATAAGCCACTCATCACAGGCAAAGGGGGTTTGGACCTGCTGCCTCGGCCTACCCGTGGGTTGCCCCCGCAACCCCAGTACCTAGATGGGCCTAACCCTAGGCCACAGCCTGGGGTTTTCTCAGGCCGGAGCTCCCCAGCTCCTCTGGCCTTCCCCAGCCCTGCTCTACCCTAGGTTCCTGCAGCCAAGCCCTTCTCCCTCTACAAGCAAAGGGAGACTGTTTGCTCCAGGCCCACTGCCCTCTTATAAGGGCCAGCTGGGCCCTGATTAAACTGGCCACAGCCGTGGCTGCTTTGAATCAGCCCAGCTTTCAGCCTCGGCCCTCTCCCAGGGCTATTTCCAGCCCCTCAGGGCAGCAGCGGGGTGCCACCCCGCTACACAGAGAAAGGAAGGTTGTGCACTTTCCAAATACTAAGCTTTCCTTTAAATGTCTGTTTAAAATATGTTTTTTGGTTTAAAAAAATACTCCCTACATAACTTCCTGTTTAGGGCTACATCCAAAGTCTATTGAAGACAATGGGAGTCTTTCCATTGACTTCAGCAGTCTGTGGATCAGGCCTTTGTTGCTCTGACACCTGCTGGTGGAAAGAGGGATAGACCAAGCTATGTGCATCTTTGAGACTTAGGGCTGGTCTACACTATGGGGGGGGCGGGTGTCGATGTAAGGTACGCAACTTCAGCTACGTGAATAACGTAGCTGAAGTCGACATACCTTGCTCGACTTACCTCGCCGTGTGGACCCTGCAAAGTCGAAGGCTGCCGCTCCCCCCGTCGACTCCGCTTCCTCCTCGCGTCGGGGTGGATTACCGGAGTTGACGGGAGCACGTTCTGGGACAGATTTATCGCGTCTAGATTAGATGCGATAAATCGATCCCCAAAAGATCGATTGCTACCCGCCAAATCGGGCCGGTAGTGTAGACAAGCCCTTACTGAATTCTGTAATAACCTTGGTACTCTGAATGGTTACATATTGTGACTTCAATCCATACATACAGCTGTCGTTGGCAACAGTGGGTTTTGCATGTGGATCAAGGGTACAATATGTCATTTTTGACAGCACTTCTGGAAACAGTTCATCCTGATCTGGCAGCCTCGGTACATGAACACCATTTGGAGAAACACTCTCCTGCAATAAATTGCCTGACAGAACATATGGCTATACTTTGTGTTACGCAGATGCACTAAGGGCTCCAAAGGTGGCAGGATATATTCATTGAGGCATACAGCTCTACATCCAGACTAGCATCATCCTCACACTTTGTAGATGCACTGTAGGGGTTTCTTGCCCCTTTCTGGGGCGGCTGGGGACCAGACCGCCCGCTACTCTATTGTAGTTTGGGGAATAAGTGCAGTTAACGGTGCCCGGGCCCTTGGTCGGGGCGGGGCAATAAACAGTTCACCGCTCAGGCCCTTAAGCAGGGGCTGAGCAATCAATAGTTAATAGGCCCTGGCCCTTGGTCAGGGCGGGGCAAGGAGCAGTTTTCAGCTCAGGCCCTTAAGCAGGGGCTGAGCAGTTAGGGAGTCAATAGGCCCCGGGCCCTTGGTCAGGGCGGGGCAAGGAGCAGTTTCAGCTCAGGCCCTTAAGCAGGGGCTGAGCAGTTAGGAAGTCAATAGGCCCCGGGCCCTTGGTCAGGGCGGGGCAAGGAGCAGTAGCCCAGGTCCTGGCTCTGGCGAACCTGGGAGAGGGGGAGACTGCCACCCACAGGTTGGGTGGCAGGGGGGGACAGCCCACCCACTCCACTGCGTCCCAGCCCGGGGCCCTAGCAGCGGCAGAAAAGCCCGCTGCTGAGTCAGTGGGGATCCTGGCCGCAACACACTGACCTGGGCTCTGGCAGTGCTGCAGCCAGACTAGAGTCGGCTGCCCCCGGGCTACTTCCACCTTCCCCCTCTCCGGGTACCTGGACCGGGGGGGCGTCCTCCAGGAGGTCGCAGACCATTGGCACTTCGGCGTCGTCTGCGGGCGGCAGGCTCGTCGGCTCCTCGGGGTAGCGGGCCGGCGGCAGGCCTGGCAGCTCCTCGGGGTAGCGGGCCGGCGGTGGGCCTGGCAGCTCCTCGGGGTAGCGGGCCGGCGGCAGGCCTGGCAGCTCGTCGGGGTAGCGGGCCGGCGGCAGGCCTGGCAGCTCCTCGGGGTAGCGGGCCGGCGGCAGGCCTGGCAGGTCCTCGGGGTAGCGGCTGGGCGCCGGGGCCTCCCGGCGGGGAGCTGGACCTCGGGCGTCCGGCCTCTCCGGTGGCTGCCGCCCAACTGCGGTCTGAGGGCTGGCTTTTCTACTTCCTGTGCCGCCCCCTGATCCTTGAGGGGCGGGGACAGGATTCTCTGGCTCCGCCCACTTAGGCGTCCAGGAAGGTTCCTGGTCTTTCTCTGGGGCGGCTGGGGACCAGACCGCCCCGCTACATGCACATAGAGAGGTTTTAAACACTGAACCTAAATAAATAACTAAAATATTGTTTGCTTGTTTGTCTTCATACACATCCTTCATGCATCTCATTTTTCTCAGAATTGTGTAGAAAGCTCCTTCTGCTTTCCCCTTTTAGTAATTTTATTTGCTCCCCCTGACTGTACTATCCTCAGTGACAGATTCTATATATTTAAAATTTGACCTACATATAGTAGTATTAACACACAGCCATTTATGGAGTAAGTGTTGGTGTATTAATTTAGATGGAATATAGGGGCCAAAGGTGTTAACATAATCCAGTCACTGCCCATTACTAAACAGTGTTAAACAAGATTGGGGATTTGGTATACAGAGACCACAGCCTCCTTAGGACCAGGGCAAACCACCCATTAAAAATCCTTTTAACCTTTAATACAAGGTAAAGACAGGAAGGAAAACAGTTAAAGCATTTGAAATGTAAAATATTAAATAAGGCTTTTATTTTAACCACATCACTTGTTCCCTTTCCCTGAAGAGCATTTTAGAAGGAAAAACCTCCTTGTTTGACACTCTCTGAGATGGTATCAAAGAGGGCAATAATTGTTCTTTGAGGGGAAAGAGAAGATGTTAGTTGACATGGGCCAGAGCGGTTGATGTAGACTAGGTAGAGAACTGTATTCTAATTCCAGGCCTGATACTAACTCGGGCGCTGGACTAAACTATTTAACCTTTCTAGTTAGCTCCCCATCTGTAATATCGGGATAAAACCCACTATACAGGTGGTCGTAAGGTAGCTGTAATAATGTAGTAGTTAATGTTTAAAGCACTGTATGTGCATTGGATCCTGCTAAAATTTCACAGTGGGAGCTAATTGTCCACCAGATCCCCTATTTGCTTGGACAAATGTCCCTTTTAATTTTTTTTTAAAATATTGGAAACTATGCTCACAGCCCAGCAGCATCTAGGGTCCTCTTCTGCAACTGGATTTTTCCCTTCCCGACACTCTTTATATAAAGTGACAAAGAGTCCTGTAGCACCTTATAGACTAACAGATATATTGGAGCATAAGCTTTCGTGGGCGAAGATCCACTTCGTCAGATGCATGTCATCTGACACATCGGACACATGCATCTGACAAAGTGGGTCTTTGCCCATGAAAGCTTATGCTCCAATATATCTGTTAGTCTATAAGGTGCTACAGGACTCTTTGTCGCTCTTGGAGATCCAGACTGACACAGCTACCCCTCTGATACTTTATATAAAGTGTGTCATTTATATTTGGATTGTACTCCAAATAATTCTCATCGACTCACCCCAAAATCATCAGGCTGGCCTTGTGTGCACTGGTACGATCATGTTAACAGGAATTGGTTAGGTTTGGAGGGGGCAGTGACAAATTGGTTGGCAGGCTTGGAGTCACTTCAGTCTGGATCTTCAGGAAAAAGAGAGCAGCGAGCGAGATTAGTTTTCTTTTTTTGCTCTCTTTATCCTTGTCATGGGGCCAATGGCCCTTCAGTAGAATTAGGACCTAATTGGCCCATGAGAAACCAGTGGGCTACAGTTGGGAGCAATCAGGTATTCCGGGTGGTGGCTTTTAGCTGATTAGTAATGGAGCAACTGAGCTAGAAAGAGGCTGCTAGAGCAGCATAAAGAGTTTCTTGAAAGGAGGAGGGAAAGAAAGAGGGCTCTCGCTCTAGAGAAGTCCTGTGGCTGCTGCAGGAACCCACAGGAGGTGGAGCAGTAAGGACAAGTGCTGAATGAGGGCTTAGAGATAACATTGAGAGCCCCAAGAGAACTATCAGGATCCCTGGAGAAGGGAGACCATGGCTGGCCATGACCAAATGGCACCCCAGGTGAGGAGCATCTTCAGCGCCCTCCCCCATCCATTGGTTAAACTTTTGAATACCTTATATTTTACTGCATTTGTAGCCCAGTGCCCACCACGTCCAGCACCTCAGGCAGTCACCTGCATCACCTGCCCCTAAATCTGGCCCTGAGGGAGACAGTTGGGTGCTCCAATCAATAAGTTCCAGCAAGGAAACTGGTGACTGTGCCTAGACCAGACAGTCCTACAGTTTGAATCTGGCTCCTGGGAAGGAAATAGGAAGATCCACAGGGAGCGGAGTAGGCTCCTGGGTGGAGGGGACCCTGAGTTGGGGGTCTACAATGGGTAGAAGAAACTCACAGGGACCAGGTTACGCTACTGTTGGGGAAGTCCTGAGGTAGGAGGACTGTAAATGGAAATAGGGAGACCCCGGAGATAAAGTGCCACATCCCCTGGGGAAGGGAGGCAGTTGGGGAATCCTGCTGGGGAAGCAGCAATATAGGAGAAGCTCAGCAGGGGCCAGGAAAAAGGGTCTAGGAAACAAAGCAGAAGTTATTAGTTTGGAGATTTATTTTTTGGATTTGCATTTGGACCTCTTAGTTATTCCAGAAGGGGGTTTGGACTTTGTGACTTGTCCAGACGACCAAGCCATGGAAGGCCCTGTGAGAGGCAGATAGCCTGCAGGAGGTGCTGGAACTGAAGATACCCATGACATTATGTACAGACTCAAGGGGGAATGCTAAGGGAGAGTATGTCCCATCAAAATCCCTATGGAGAAAGTGATTTTCCCCCTCATACACTTTAATGAGCCCCTCATGCTTTACATCTACATTTTACTAAAATCTCCAGCTCTTTCTGCTGACAGGAGTGAAATACCAAATAGTGGAGCAATGGACCAAAATGAATGGAAAAAAAGGCGGCGGGGGGGGGAGTTTTTGGGGGTTTTTTTAAGACTCTCTAGCGTGGTGTCTGGAAAAATATTTGACACCAGGGTTATGAGCTTTTGTGCCAAGAGAAATGTTCTTAAACTGCCTTTAGCCCTTATTAAATCCTAATGTATTTCTAGTTCTGAGGTTAGTGACTATTTGGTGATAAGGGTTAATAACAGCTTTTTAGGTGTTACAGCCTTAGAGGGAGGAACTGTTCTGAACAAATGTTGAATCCATAGGCTAGATCCGTCTTGCCTGATAACTGGAAGTAAAGGAGATTTATAAACCAAATGTTACAAGTCTGAAGGCCTCCAGGAGCTGGAAAGTGGCAGAACATTATTTTATCTGAGCCTTCCGGGGTGCTGTCCCTGAATCAGATGATGTGACGATTTCCCAAATTTTTAAATAGTTCATTAATGAGGCTGACTCCTGTTTTGCATGTGTATAGTATCTACCCTATTTTATGGTTTGTGCCTTTTCCACTGTCTAGAAGTGCTACTGTTCAATTTTAGATTTCCCTATTGGCAAAATGGGTCATTTTACTGGTGTCTTTGAGTATTCAGAGAACTGCAAAGTTATCAGAATTGGGATTCTGGACAAATATTATAAAAGCATCACTGTTCTACAACAAAATAAAAGATGAACTGGAGAAGTGAGTCCATGGCCTAGATTTCAAACCACAGTTCCTTCTGAGTGCACCTATGGTAAGTTGTTGCAGAAAAAAATTTCATATAGTGAAGCGCTCTCAGACAATCAGAGAAATACTTTGAGCTGTATTTTACCCAGCATGTGACACGTACTGAAACCAAACTCTGTTCCCTACTGCCAAGACAGACTGGTTCAAATAACTGCATACACATTCTCTCTCTCACACACACAACTCATTACAATACCACAAACCCACAAAATGGACTGCTTCATACACGAATGCTTCTGTTTCCAAGGAAACAGAACTGCATTTTTGACAAATGCACACAATTTGTTACTCATATCTATTACCATGCCAGTTTTCAAACCTTTTTCTCCAGCTACAGTTTGTGCTTCCTAATACACAGTCTAAGCAAAATAAAATGTTTGTGGTTGCTACTGGAAAGCTGTCTTCTGTTATTAGCATGGATGCATAGTGACAGTGGATTGCACTCCCTCACATGCCTTCCAGGGGATGAGATTGAATGGACATGGTTGAAAAGTAACTATTACAGCGGGGTTTCCTGTGTTGGTGGACAAGAGACTCATGAATGAGGTGACACTGGGCCAGATTTTAAAGGTATTTAGGCATTCACTGGGACGTTCAAAAGTGCCTAAATCCTATTGAAATCACTTTCTTACTGAACCTACTGTCCAGCAAGTGATTAAAGTGCCAACTAAGGGTCTAACCCTATCCTGTAATTATGTGGATATTCTGAGGAGAAATGGGGGTAGGAAACTTCTTCCTTTCCCACCCCACCCATTCAGCAAGAGGGTGCCTAGTGCTCAAGGAAGTACAAAACTGAAGGATACTGTAGCCAGTCTACACTAACTCCGACTATTTCTAGCCCTGGTGAATCTGCTAAGTGCTAGACCAATGATGGGAGAAGTGCCTAAAATTCTTGGTGTAGATACAACTTTAGAGCAAAATGGTTCTGGTGGCAGATCACTGCTTGGCTGCCAACCTGAAGGTACACAAGACATCTCCACTGGTGGAAAACAGTAGAAAAATAATGGATTTTGCCTCAACTTTTATGCTAAGATAGTTATTGTAGGTGAAAACTGCTATTTTCACATTTGAATTCAGAAAATGATCTGTAGACCAGGTCTAAAGAAAATAAAATGTAAGCCCTCTCTGGTAACCTAGAGATGGTATGAGGATCAACTTACTCATTTGCTGTATCTCCAACTGCACTCTTAGTGGTGTGCCCCTCCAATGTTCTTCCAGCTGGTGATCTGTCAATGGACTAAGAATTCAGATGGTATTGGTGGCTGCTAAGAATTGTAATTTATCAAGCAGCATCTTCATGCTCCCAAATCCACATCCTGGAAGGTAGCCACACTGCATCACACTAACCCAGCAAGGGATTTGGAATGTACCCACTGGTCAAAGTAGGATGACAAGGGTGGCATACACCTCCCTAAATATATACTTTGAATAATTTTGCTTTGTATATGGGCAGTAGCGTAGGCAGGTCTGGAGCACAGCGGGAGCGGCGCTATAAAAAGGCGCCTCCCCGCTCCCCCTGTACTCACCCGGCAGCGCTTTAAAGGGCCAGGGACTCCAGCCACCGTGGAGCCCCGGGCCCTTTAAAGCACCGCTGGAGCTCCGCAGTGGCAGGAGCCCCGGGCCTTTTTAAGCACCTCCGGAGCCCGGCTCCGGCAGCGCTTTAAAAGGCCCTCAGCTCCCCGCAGCGGCAGGAGCCGCAGGCCTTTTAAAGCGCCCCCCCCCCCCAGCCCAGCTCTGGCAGCGGGGCTCGGGGGGGGAGTTAAAAGGCCCGCGGCTCTTGCAGCCGCAGGGAACCGTGGGCCTTTTAAATCCCCGCCCAAGCCCGGCTCCGGCAGCGGGGCTCGGGGGAGCCGTGGGCCTTTTAAATCCCCGCCCAAGCCCGGCTCCGGCAGCGGGGCTCGGGGGAGCCGTGGGCCTTTTAAAGCGTCGCCCAAGCCCGGCTCAGGCAGCGGGGCTCGGGCGGCGCTTTTTAAGGTGCCGCTTCTCCTCACAGGGGGAGCGGCCGCTCCCCCTGCTCCCCCCCTGGCTACGCTACTGTATATGGGGCCGTGATGCAATTTTTTGCCATCTCAACTAAGGCAGATCTTTGCAAAACAAATGTGGATTTCATTACTGTGGCTTGTTTTAAAAACAGTTAATTGAAAAATCTGTTTTCACTGTAAACATATTAAAAGATGAAAATGTTTATGTAAGTCTAGTACCAACACAGTTACTCAGAGCACACCCTGAAACATCCATTTATACACTGCTTTTGAAGAAATGACGACTAGACAAGAAACCTGTCATAAGCTGTACCTCTAGGGCACCCCCTTGAGGTGAGGATAGGTGCCTCTCTCATCTCAGATATCCTTCTCTGGCTGTAGGCATTGCTGTATCACCTGTTCGGAGTGCACTATGTCTTAGGGCAGGGGTCTCAAACACGCAGCCCGCGGGCCACATGCGGCCCGTGGAGTTATTTCCTCCGGCCCCGCCATAGGCACCGATTCCACTGGCAGCCAAGCTCCAAACATTACTGAGTGTTTATATTTTATTAAAACCCCTCTTTGCATTACAGTTTTAAAAAGTTAATACATTGACTTTTAATAGAATACTATATTACTTTTTGGGTTTTTTTGCATTTTTGACTATACTTTTGTATCATGTATGAAAAGGTTTCAGTGATGCGGCCCTCGGGCCAATTTACTAGTTCTCATGTGGTCCTCCTGGTGATTTGAGTTTGAGATCCCTGTCTTAGGGGAACAGCTCCCCCGCTTCTGGGCATAAGAAGCAGTCCAAAACATAAAAGGCAAACAAAATAATTCTGCAGCCCACAGTGTGGGTTTGCCCTGTTGTTCCCCACAAGGCCAAAGGTAAGTTTCTGTGAAGCGGGCTGGATTCCCAACCCCTGTGTGTCTGAGAGACTCAGCCTGAGTGCCCAGAGCTCTAATAAAAAGAAAACCGAAGTACAGATGGTCCTTTTACGAGCAGTAGAGGCTCTTCAGCAGCTTCACTGGTAAGCAGCCCCTGCTCTGTGGGACTACGGAGCTCTTGCTCTGCTTCCCTGCCCATGTCTGTGTGACGGTGTACCCCATAAAGTTTTATGGGGAGAGGCTTATAAACGTATACATGATGTAACTGGAATATGTTTTATGCTACATGTGCCATGTAACATATCTCTGTGAAAGTTATGACCTACTGAATCTATTCCTCCTGTTTGTATGCATGTATCATTGTTGTAGTTGGAGTTATGAATATTGGTTGTATATTTGCTGGTTTTGTACATAGCCTTTGTAAGGGCCTGGAATCATGTCTTGAGAAAGGTATGTGCATGTAAAGAGACCAATCAAGAAACCCTTACACAGACAATAGGAGGTGCAGACCCCAATCCACATCTGGGCCTGGTCAGGAATGCAACTGGCTGTACTGGTTAGGGTGCATGGACAGGTGACTTGCCCATGTGATCCCAAAACTCCAGGGTAAGATGATGCTACTCAGGGAATGGGGGAAAGGCTATAAAAGCCTTTGGAAGACCCCTCCATGTGGTCTTCAGCTGGTTAAAGAGAGAGGCTCTCCACCCCCCAAGGACATACCTGAGAGAGACTGAACAAAGGACAAAGACACTAGGAGGTGTGAGCGATTGCTGGACCCAGGCTAGTTCTACAGCCTGTAAAAGGAAAAGACTTAAATCTGGTGAGGCTTTTATCTGTGTTAAGTTTGATTAGACATAGACGTGCGTGTTTTATTTTATTTTACTTAGTAATTCACTTTGTTCTGTCTGTCACTACTTGGAATCACTTAAATCCTACTTTCTGTACTTATTAAAATCACTTTTTACTTATTAAGTTACCTGGAGTACGAGTGGGTACCTGGGGGAAGGGCAAACAGTGGTGCATATCTTTCTATCTTTGAAATAGAAGGCGAACTATTTATGAGTTTACCCTGTATAAGCTTTATACAGGGTAAAATGGATTTATTAAGGGTTTGAACCTCATTGGGAGTTGGGCACCTGGGTGTCAAAGGCAAGCGCACTTCCAGGAGCCTTACAGTTGTTAGGGGAAATGGTTCGGACCTGGGTCTGTGTTTGCAGCAGATCAGTGGATCTGGCTCAAAACAGACAGGATTCCGGAGTCCCAAGCTGGAAAAGGCAGGAAAGCAGGGGCAGAAGTAGCCTTGGCACACCAGGTGGCATCACCAAGCTGGTTTCTGTGATCCCCACCCGTCACAGTCTGGTTTTGCCAGGTCTTATGAGTGCACTGGGTTGGGGATGCTTGTGCCTAAAATAGCTCTTTAGATCCTTCCTGATTGTGGTGAGGAGCTTCCCCCTCACCGAGGTCTGTTAGCCAGATCTTCAGGCATGGCCAAAATGCACAGAGCGGAAGCCAGAGGTTGATGCAGAGATGACTCCTTTGCACTGACTTGGTCTGGATGCTGTACTTTGTGTGCCATTCTCCCTGCACTGTGTTAGAGTAGCCTTCAGGATGCTCTAAAGTTATGCTTCCCCATAACAGCCACCAGAGACAAAAATGCAGCCCAGGACTAGCATGGCAGAGGGGCATCCTGACCATAACTCTTTTTCTCAAGATACATCCTGCCTTACCCACATCCTGCCTTACCCACTAGCCAGAAGAGGGATATGTGACATACAAATATTTGCCTATTCTATGTAGGTTCTTATATTCTGCTCATCCCTGTAGTATCTGAGCAGCTTCCACTAATGAATTAAGCAGTGTGAGTACATGCCTGTTGTTATGTGTTTGTTCTCATGCTTTCCCCAGAATAAAGTGTGTGTAGTGTGTGTATGTTTTTTAAAAATATAAATATACCTGCTGTTGTGTGTTTATTACTTTGCCTTTGCCTTCTGTAATGTGTCTCTCACTCAGAATGGAAAATGGTGAGGTTTGTAATGGTCCTTTGTTCTTGAGGGAGTTCATTCCACAGTCTGAGACCACGCTCAGAAAGTTCTGTTTCCTGCAGAGATGAAAGTTATTCTAATCGTAGAGAGTTCCATTGTGCCAGAGGAGCATAGTTGTTGACCATGGTATTCATCTTGGAGTTTTAGATCGTCTCTTAGATATCCTGGGCCCATGCCACGGAGCACTTTGAAGGTAAGGACTGCGATCTCAAAATTGATCCAAAATTCTATAGGAAGCCAGCGTAGGAAGTGGAGGACAGGTCTGATGGGTTCATGGTAGCTTGTGTTGCTGAGGAGGCATGCTGCAGATTCTGCACTAGTTGGAGTTTCCTAAGCGCTGATGACTTCATGGCCAGATATATTGCACTGCTGTAATCCAACTGAGAGGTTTTGAAGGCATGAATAATTGGGGCCTGGTCTTCATCTGCTAGGAGGGGACAGAGTTTCCTAGCAAAGTGGGGATGGTAGAAAGTATCACTCACAGATGCTGCAATGTGAGAGCTCAGTGTCCGCAAGGAATCCAAGACTACAGACTAAATTGACCCATTATGCATGTGACTCTTTAATGAGTGGAGACTGCACCATGACTGCAAACCCTTCAAAATATTTTCCTCGGTCCACCAGCATCATCTCTGTCTTGCTCAGATTAAGTCAGCTGTTCTTCCTCCATGAGCTGATCTCATCCAAGCACTGGGCCATCTTCGTGGTAGTGGAGTGGTCATATGTGATGAAAGATAGGTAGAGCTGTGTATCATCTGCATATTGTTGGCACTTGAGTCCACATCTTTAGACTAGGGGCTGCCTGTAGTTGTTGAAAAGGACCAGAGAGAGAATTGATCCTTGTGGATCCCCACAGGTAAGGGGACTAGTGTTGGAGATGCAATTTCCTATCACTACTTGTTGGGTGCATCCCTCCAAACCATTTTAGTGCATTACCCTGGACCCCATCACCTTTCCCAAGTGAGTCCAAAACAGAATGATCAACCGTGTTGAATGGTGCAGCGGCATCGAGGATGATGATTGTGGATGTTTGTCCTCTATGCATAGACAGGTGGAGATCATCCATCAGTGCCACTAAGGCTGTTCCATCAGTTCTACGCCAGTGTATGTGATCTTCACTAGGCCAGGTAGGCAGAGTCTGCAAAGTCCACCAGCAGTTTGGTGCAAAGGTGTTGCACCATGCCCAAAGACCTGGCCCTAAATGTTGTTCTTGCATTTCATTCCATTTTAAAGCCTGGAATGAAGAGAGGTAGAACTGGAACAGTCTATATATTCAACATACCAGTTACTAAGGTTTGAAAAGCATGGAAACTGGAATATGCTTTTTCAGGGCTTCAGAACCTGTGCTGAATTTTATAGCTTAAATTCTTTAAATGAATGCTTCAGACCCTAGTTAAACTTATTATGCTCACTTACAACATGTAATCCTCTACCATCAATCATACTATCATATACTTATCATGCGTCCTGAAATAGGGGGTGTTAGCAGCTAGTTGGCAGGTACTGCATCTTTGCTGGAGCCAAATGAAACTTTTGGACTGCACTAGGGTCTAGGGTGACCAGATGTCCCGATTTTATAGGGACAGTCCCGATTTTTGGGTCTTTTTCTTATATAGGCTCCTATTACCCCCCACCCCCTGTCCCGATTTTTCACACTTGCTGTCTGGTCACCCTACTAGGGTCAGCTAGACATTGTGTGTGTGTTTGTAAATCCCAGGGTGAGCATTATAAGATCTGTTTACTGAGGCTTCAACAGCAAACAATCAAACGTACATTTTAACAAAAGGCTATACTGCAAACTTTGGATATTTCCTATTCTAGAGGTGAATTTGCATTTTGGTGGTGGGTGAGAGAGGAAAGGGATTAGAGGTGGGCTAAGAAGGTGGGCTTTGGATCTGAATTAGATTGGGGCTAAGATTTGGTTTTGAGGATCAAGGTCCAACCAGGGTTAAGATGCAGGCTCAGGCTTAAAATTAATAGCTGAAGTCTCACAAACATTTCTTGCAGGATTCCAGACCACAATGGCAAGGACTTCCCAGTTCTGTTGTTCACATGAGATTTCTGCCATTTGGGGCTGTAATTGCACAAGAATAATTTGTGTGATTCTGGCCCCATCCAACCTGGAATCAGGAAACTGCAAAACCTCTTGCAGTTTTGGAACATATGCAGAACCAAAATTGTGGAGGTAGGATAACATCTGCGATTGTGAATCTAAACCCCACAAAGTTAAAGTGATCCACGTTCCAAAGTTGGCCCATTTCTAGTTACACTGGACATCAGCAGAATCAAGGGCCACAATGCAGTAGTTTGTTATAGGTGGAAGCTTTAAAAGTAAAAACATCTGAAGTAACTTTCTTTTTTTCTTTAAGCACCATTCAGGTTGTTCTCTCAAGAAACACGTGAGTCAGCTGCCTATTACCTGCGGTTGGTCCTGGAAAACTTAGAAAGAACAGTTACAATGGATTCTTCTCCTTCACCTCAGGCAGTGGGAAGCAAAAATTCTACCACAACAGTCAATAAGGTAATAGGAATCTTCACTGGATAAAAATGGTTTGAGGTTTCAGCCTTTAAAGCACAACCCTTTTTAATGTCATTCTGACTCTATTTTTTTCATTAGACTGGTTGTTTGTTTTTTATGTAGAATCTGAACTGTACAGAGATTGTTACTGCACATGGATCAGAAAGGTATTACATGCCATATAGAAGTTTAATGTTGTGTGTGCAAAATGAAAATAAGAAAGAAAAACTTGTAGCACCTTAGAGACTAACAAATTTATTTCAGCATAAGCTTTCGTGGGTTAGTACCCATTTCATCGGATGCATGGAATGAAACATACAGTAGACAGATATTTATACAGTCAGAGAAACATGATAAGGTGGAGGTGCATAGACCAACCTTAAGAGGCTAATTAATTGAGAGGAACCATAACAGCAGGGGAAGAAAAACCTTTGAAGTGATAAACAAGATGGTCACACAGGTGTGAATGAGGATCGTTAACTTAAGGGAAATAGATTCAATTAACGTAATGGCCGAGCCATTCGAGGTCCTTATTTAATCCTGAGGTAATGCAATCTAGTTTGCATATCAATTCGAGTTCAACAGTTTCTCTTTGAAGTCTGCTTTTCGAGTTAATCTGTCGCAACACTGCTACCCTCAAGTCTGTCAGTGAGTGATTAGGGAGGTTGAAGTGTTCTCCTACTGGTTTTTGAATGTTATGATTCCTGATATCAGATTTATGTCCATTTATTCTTTTGCGTAGAGACTGTCCGGTTTGGCCAATGTACATGGCAGAGGGGCATTGCTGGCACATGATGGCATATATCACATTGGTAGATGTGCAGGTGAATGAGCCCCTGATGGTGTGGCGGATGTGATTAGGCCCTGTGATGGTATCACTTGAATCGATATGTGGACAGAGTTGGCATCGGGCTTTGTTGCAAGGATAGGTTCCTGGGTTAGTGTTTTTGTTGTATGGTGTGTGGTTGCTGGTGAGTATTTGCTTCAGGTTGGGGGGCTGTCTGTAAGCGAGGATTGGTCTGTCCTCCAAGATCTGTGAGAGTGAGGGATCATCTTTTAGGATAGGTTGTAGATCTTTGATGATGCGCTGGAGAGGTTTTAGTTGGGGGCTAAAGGTGACGGCTAGTGGTGTTCTGTTATTTTCTTTTTTGGGCCTGTCTTGTAGTAGGTGACTCCTGGGTACTCTTCTGGCTCTGTCAATCTGTTTTTTCACTTCAGCAGGTGGGTATTGTAGTTGTAAGAATGCTTGATAGAGATCTTGTAGGTGTTTGTCTCTGTCTGAGGGATTGGAGCAAATGCGGTTGTATCTTAGAGCTTGGCTGTAAACAATGGATCGTGTGGTGTGTCCAGGATGGAAGCTGGAAGCATGTAGGTAAGTATAGCGGTCAGTAGGTTTCCGGTATAGGGTGGTGTTTATGTGACCATCACTTATTAGCACAGTGGTGTCTAGGAAATGGACCGCTTGTGTGGACTGGTCTAGGCTGAGGTTGATGGTGGGATGGAAATTGTTGAAATCATGGTGGAATTCCTCAAGGGCTTCTTTTCCATGGGTCCAAATGATGAAGATATCATCAATGTAGCGCAAGTAGAGTAGGGGTGTTAGGTGACGAGAGCTGAGGAAGCGTTGTTCTAAGTCAGCCATAAAAATGTTGGCATACTGTGGGGCCATACGGGTACCCATAGCAGTGCCACTGACTTGGAGGTATATATTGTCCCCAAATGTGAAATAGTTGTGGGTGAGGACAAAATCACAAAGTTTGGCCACCAGGTTAGCCGTGGTAGTATCGGGGATACTGTTCCTGACAGCTTGTAGTCCATCGTTGTGTGGAATGTTAGTGTAGAGGGCTTCTACATCCATAGTGGCCAGGATGGTGTTGTCTGGAAGATCACCGATGGATTGTAGTCCATCACCACTGACTTCCTGAGGAAACTACAATCCATTGGTGATCTTCCAGACAACACCATCCTGGCCACTATGGATGTAGAAGCCCTCTACACTAACATTCCACACAACGATGGACTACAAGCTGTCAGGAACAGTATCCCCGATACTACCACGGCTAACCTGGTGGCCAAACTTTGTGATTTTGTCCTCACCCACAACTATTTCACATTTGGGGACAATATATACCTCCAAGTCAGTGGCACTGCTATGGGTACCCGTATGGCCCCACAGTATGCCAACATTTTTATGGCTGACTTAGAACAACGCTTCCTCAGCTCTCGTCACCTAACACCCCTACTCTACTTGCGCTACATTGATGATATCTTCATCATTTGGACCCATGGAAAAGAAGCCCTTGAGGAATTCCACCATGATTTCAACAATTTCCATCCCACCATCAACCTCAGCCTAGACCAGTCCACACAAGCGGTCCATTTCCTAGACACCACTGTGCTAATAAGTGATGGTCACATAAACACCACCCTATACCGGAAACCTACTGACCGCTATACTTACCTACATGCTTCCAGCTTCCATCCTGGACACACCACACGATCCATTGTTTACAGCCAAGCTCTAAGATACAACCGCATTTGCTCCAATCCCTCAGACAGAGACAAACACCTACAAGATCTCTATCAAGCATTCTTACAACTACAATACCCACCTGCTGAAGTGAAAAAACAGATTGACAGAGCCAGAAGAGTACCCAGGAGTCACCTACTACAAGACAGGCCCAAAAAAGAAAATAACAGAATACCACTAGCCGTCACCTTTAGCCCCCAACTAAAACCTCTCCAGCGCATCATCAAAGATCTACAACCTATCCTAAAAGATGATCCCTCACTCTCACAGATCTTGGAGGACAGACCAATCCTCGCTTACAGACAGCCCCCCAACCTGAAGCAAATACTCACCAGCAACCACACACCATACAACAAAAACACTAACCCAGGAACCTATCCTTGCAACAAAGCCCGATGCCAACTCTGTCCACATATCGATTCAAGTGATACCATCACAGGGCCTAATCACATCCGCCACACCATCAGGGGCTCATTCACCTGCACATCTACCAATGTGATATATGCCATCATGTGCCAGCAATGCCCCTCTGCCATGTACATTGGCCAAACCGGACAGTCTCTACGCAAAAGAATAAATGGACATAAATCTGATATCAGGAATCATAACATTCAAAAACCAGTAGGAGAACACTTCAACCTCCCTAATCACTCACTGACAGACTTGAGGGTAGCAGTGTTGCGACAGATTAACTCGAAAAGCAGACTTCAAAGAGAAACTGTTGAACTCGAATTGATATGCAAACTAGATTGCATTACCTCAGGATTAAATAAGGACCTCGAATGGCTCGGCCATTACGTTAATTGAATCTATTTCCCTTAAGTTAACGATCCTCATTCACACCTGTGTGACCATCTTGTTTATCACTTCAAAGGTTTTTCTTCCCCTGCTGTTATGGTTCCTCTCAATTAATTAGCCTCTTAAGGTTGGTCTATGCACCTCCACCTTATCATGTTTCTCTGACTGTATAAATATCTGTCTACTGTATGTTTCATTCCATGCATCCGATGAAATGGGTACTAACCCACGAAAGCTTATGCTGAAATAAATTTGTTAGTCTCTAAGGTGCTACAAGTTTTTCTTTCTTATTTTCATTTTGCTGACACAGACTAACACGGCTATTACACTGAAACCTATCAATGTTGTGTGTGTATGTGATCAGGTCTCTGGAAACTTAAGCACAGTATGACAATGTTATCAAAGTTTTTGTGAAAAGGACATGCTTTTTTTGTGGTGTCAACATCTTTCAGAGGAAAGAGTAAGTTAAAGTAATTCAATTAGAGTCATAATTAGACACTACTGGCTTTTGTTGTTGTAATCTGTTTGTGATAATGTGTTTACTGGTGACAGCTTAGTACGTGTTGCATCTAGGTCAACTCAGGCCAATTTACCTAATTCCGTGCAGTTATTATTTTGTAGCAATCCTATTCCCAGAAGCCCACAAATGACTAAATCCAGTTATTCTGAACTCTAATCAAAGTTAATCTGATGACTGAAATGGTCTTTGTAGTGGTTGCCGTGTAGCAAGCTGGTTAAAACTGAGTCATAGAAGGGTTAAGCATCTTGCCTGGGGAGACATTGTCACCTAGGCACAAGGCTGGCAGTAAGGAGACCAAGGTATGACACAGGATATGTCACTTAACCTCTCTATACTTTTGTTTTCACAACTGTAAATGAGGATACATATATGCCTAACTACATCATGTTTGGAAAGTGTTGTATCTAGTAAGTGCAAAGTATTTAGCCAGCCATTGGTAGACGTGAGACTAGAACTCAGAACAGAGATGGTCAAAAAAGTGAGCATTTTTTGTGAAAAATTTGTCCGGTTTATCTGAAAGCGTGATGGCTCCCAGCCTTTTTCTCTTCCCTCTGAGGAGGTTCTTCCTCTGGCAGCTTCTTTAAAATGTAATGCATTTTTGAGTGAAAGTGGCCCATTGCATGCAAAAAAAATCAATCTAAATTGTGGAACATCTGTTACACGAAGCTCTGATGGGGAAAAAACTTTTTTTTTTTTCCAGAATTCATCCAATTTTGCACAGCTTTTCAAACCATAATATAAGCAAATATTAATTGGGGGGAAAATTGATACGTATTTTGTCTAGTTCTATTCTAAACATATATGCCCAGATCGTCAGCTGCACCAGACTTCCACTCGGTGCTGCTGAATGGGGAAGGGGTTGAAGTGAAAGGTGTCTTTTTGCTACTTCTGCAGTGCCCTCGTGCCTATGGCTGCTAAGGGGATATATACTTCAATTTGGCTCAGCGTAATTTAGAGCAGCTCTGAGACCACTGTATGATAGTATGATCTGTGGGGGTTTTTCAGTAGAACGCATCAAAAAAAATCAGAATTTCTGTCCCATGGGAAATCCTGGTATTTACTACTTTTTATTCTGAATCATGACAAAATATCAAACACTTTGTAAAACAAGTTCTGAAAAATTTCAGTATGGAAATGAAAAGTTTCAACACTTTCACTTGGACGTTTTGAGCAAAATGAAATGTTTCAGCATTCCTGAATCTGAACATTTTGTTGCAGGTCGGTTCAATGTTAACAATGCATCCACTTGAGCTGCCATATTACTTAATGGGAGTTGTGGTTTGGGTGCCTCATGGCCTCCTATGGGCCAGGCTTCCCAGCCAGACTGCATCTTCCATAGTGCAACATCATTGTGGGGTTACTGTGATGCACGGTAGCAGCTCAGTCAGAGGGGAGACTGTGGTGCATCATGGGAGATGAAGTCTGGCTACAAGTCTGACCCATAAGGGAGAACAACAAGGGTATAAGGCACCTGAATTCCAGTTTCTATTCCATGTTTCACAGCAACTTAAGTGGAGGCAAATTAATATTAAACTGGTCTGACACATAATATTTTATTTGAGTTGACTGACCCAAAATGAAATTATTTGGAAACCAAATATTTCATTTCAACTTAACCAATGGCACATTAATTTTTTTGCAAAACTTGTATCTTCCCATGGAAAATTTAGATTTTGTTGCAGAAACATTTTCTGATTAAACATTTTGACAGAAAATTTCCAAGCAGCTCTGTTTATCAGACAGCAGGCCACATCTTTTCTTATTCTTGTGTTAGTAGATGGGATGTGGCATAGAGCTAGCTATGCCAGTTCCATGCCACCCTTGGATTCCTCATGCCAGGATACTATATAAGTGCTAAGTACCACTGTAGTAATCTTCTTGTACTGTCATGTATATGTAGTAATAACAGAATGATGAATAATGAAATTATCTGACCACTAATTCGTTTGATCTCAACTATAGAAGTCAGTTGAAGTTTGCACAAATAATAGTGGAAGGCAGAGGTAGTGGGGGAACAAAGGTGACTTTTCTGAGGATATATCAGGGACTAAGGAAAGAGAAGATCATCTTCTTTAGTCCTGTGGAGAGGAAGTTCAAATGAAGATCATTGTCATGTTTCACATAAACCATTGGATTCTTTGGGAACTGGTTGGAATTAAACTGGTCACTGGAAGGCAAAAGAAAATGATTGGTCTTACTGAAGATCATGATTCAATCTGGTGGCTGCAGTGAGCTTGTGTTACTGGAGAAAACTGTTCCTTAAGAATCCTGTTAAGGAATATCCCTGTACCCAAATTTTTCCTATAAAGGGGTGAGAGCTAGAATTTTCTAAAATCTTATCAAGGTAAGCTTCCTTTTAAATGCACTTGGAAGTAGAGAAGTATTGCAGCCACACCATCAGGGGCTCGTTCACCTGCACATTTACCAATGTGATATATGCCATCATGTGCCAGCAATGCCCTTCTGCCATGTACATTGGCCAAACCAGACAGTTTCTATGCAAAAAAATAAATGGACCCCAATCAGATGTCAAAAATTATAACATTCAAAAACCAGTCAGAGAACACTTCAATCTCCCTAATCACTCAATAACAGACTTAAAAGTGGCCATTCTTTAACAAAAACCTTCAAAAACAGACGCCAACGAGAAACTGCAGAACTGGACTTAATTTGCAAACTGGACACCATCAAATTAGGCCAGAATAAAGACTGGGAGTGGATGGGTCACTACAAAAACTAATTTCTCCAAACGAATTTCTCCCTACTGTTACTCACACCTTCTTGTCAACTGTTTGAAATGGGCCACCCTGATTACATTGGCCTCATTACCACTACAAAGTATTCTACTGTTGAGAATAGCCCACTTCCACCTTAATTGAATTGTCTCGTTAGACCTGACCTGCCCTCCCCCACTTGGTAAGGCAACTCCCATCTTTTCATGTGCTGTGTATTTATACCTGCCTACTGTATTTTCCACTCCATGCATCTGATGAAGTGGGTTTTAGCCCACGAAAGCTTATGCCCAAATAAATTTGTTAGTCTCTAAGGTGCCACAAGTACTCCTCATTGTTTTTGCTGATACAGACTAACATGGCTACCACTCTGAAACCTGTCACTTTTTTTTGTCTTGCAGCCCTAAAGATAGAGAAATAACATTAAAATCCTTGTAGAGTATTGAGGCATAAATTTTCGTATGATAATTATAAAGAGTCCTTTACAAGGTTATATCAATTATGTTATCTCAAGTGGAGAATGAAGACATTTCTTCTGAGTAGATTTATGACCAATGATGTTTTGGATTAGTCTGACCGGCAAACCAAGCTTTGTATATAGTCTCAAAGAGCTGTCACATGTCAGTAGTAAGTGTTGGGGGTTTTTGGTGATGGGGGTATTGAGGAAGATTGTGCATTTGCCAAAGCTGTAGGTATACAGTACCTGAAATGCAACGTATATCAGCAAAGTAAGATTAAGTCTCAATAATCACATCAATATTTGTATTCATCTTTCATGTGCATATAGTGGAGATGTTGCTATTATCTGAAATTAAACTGAAGTCTAAGATGGTGTGACTGCTCTGAGAACGGATGAAGCACAGTTTGACAGATTTTTATAAGCAGTCCTAGTGCAACGAGAATTTTAATAATGCACAAACACCTATTATGTATGTACATACATTATATTTCAAATTGAGTGTAATAGAGTAAATCATAAAAAGTCAGTTTAAATGGTCTACAGATAGCCTTGTGCCTTTAGAAAATAAACTTTAAGTGCCCTCTTCCACCCTGTATAACAGCAGCAACTTTCAGTTGCACTTATACCACAAAACCCAAACCATGGGTGTCTTAAATCTGTAATGTGTTCAGTAGACATGAATTTACCTTTTCCCATACCCAACCCCTTCAAGCTGTTGGGGCACTTTAGTAGCCTGGCTCTCTTCAGGGCTTTAATTAGTACAGTTCTCCTTGCAAAGTGCTACACAAAAGAGAAATAAGGCAGAAATGTCTTGAGAGGGATTGAAGGTGAGCAGCAGCTAGAGGCCTTCTCTCCCTCTGCTGGGGCTTTGACACTACCCTGGCAGTGTGGATGTCCTGGGCCTCCAGTCCCTTGAATTGCTGTGAACTGGAAGAACATAACTATTTCAAGGATTGGGGGGAAGTCCTTCTAGAGCTGAGTGGTGCCAAAGGCCTCCACCTTCCCTTTCTGTTCCCGGTTCTGTGGCTTCAACTACACAGCTTAGAGCTGTTTCAACCATCTGGACAACCATAGGGAATCCCCTCCAAGGCTCCAAAACAAACTGGTAATACTGATTCTAGGGTGCTGGCTCCTATGTTTGAGTTCCTAGGTCCCATGGAGAAAGTAGCCCAGGCCCTCAAGCAGTTCCAAAGTCTCGTGTGGTGATCTTGTTGCTGTGTTCCCCATATTGCACCAACTTAGTACTCTGATGTTTGGCAATATTCACACTGTATCTGTGCTTTCCTCAGTAAAGCACAGATAGCTTGTATTTACCACCTACATTATTTTTATGTAACCATAACATGGTCAGAAAATTAGGGTTTCATTCAGCATGAAATTTCAATAGAAATGAAAACATTTTCATTTTCCTTTACAATTTCTATGGAAATTCTTGGGGTTTTGTTTTGGTTTTTTGTATTTTTGTTTTGGGGTGTGGAAATTCAAGAACCAAAGTATTTTGGCTGAACACTCAAATATTTCAGTTTGGAAATGGTGCCACAGAGCCTCATAGTTCCCATTCTCCTTTATAAGTCAGGCTCCCTGATCAGACTACATCTTCCATGATGCATCATGGTCTCCCTTTTGTGGAGTGGAGGAGGTGTTTCATGGGACTCTCTCTGGCCAATGTGCACCTTGGGAGATTTAGTTTGGTCAGGGAACTGGGCTACAGAGGAGAAAGGGCATTTGAGACATCCAAACTAGACCTCCCATGAGGTACCATTGCAGTCTTTCCAATTTGAAATATTTGGGGCTTGGGGCATTCAGTTATTCAATGCAAAAACTGAATTTTTTCACAGGAAGTAGACAATTCTCACACAAGAAAATCCCATTTTTTAGTTGGAAACTCTCAGTTGTCTGCCATTTCAATGGAAAATTTTCAACCAGCATAACACAACAGCAACCAGAGACTAGTGTTGGCTGCAGCTTGGAGTTCCCTGCACTCCCAAACGCACCTTCAAAAATGTAGGTAGACTTCTGGTCTCTGCAGATACACCCACATCCTTATTGTGTGGAACAGCTGCTGTTGTTGTGTAAGCAGGAAGGGAGAAAGCAAGGAAGGTGATAGGAGAATTCTAGGCCCAGTCACCACCCCATCCCTCTTATCAGGGACCACATGAGGGAGAAGCCCTGGCACTATCACCCTGCCAGGCATGGAGTCAGAACCCTAGCAAGGGCAGAGAAGGATGATGGATGCTGCTTACCTTTGCTGTCTGCCTGGCCTGGCTTCTTGTTGGCAAACTCTGTCAGCTACTATGGTGACCTGTAGGAAGAAGAGGGATACAGAACTCTAGAAATGATGCTGGAGATTGCTGTTCAAAGGAAGAGCCAGGGTGAATGAGGTGGAATTAGTGTGAATAGAGTGGATTTTTGAAAAATAATAAAAATGTAGACACTAGTACAACGGGGTAGGGGGGAATTCCACCCATACCGTCTATGCATTTAAAATGGCCCACATCAATGTAGTGGTATCTGAGCAACTTGGTTTGTGCATATGTAAAAAGAGAGATAGAAATGTTGGATTGGAAGAGACCTTGAAGTCATCATATCCAGCCCCCTATATTGAGGACCAGGTAAACCTAGACCATCCCTGACAGGTGTTTGTCCAACCTGCTCTTAAAAATCTCCAGTGATGAGGATTCCACAGCATCCCTTGAAAGCCTATTCCAGTGCTTAACTATTGGAAAGCTTTTCCTAATATCTAACCTAAGTCTCCCTTGCTACAGATTAAGATCATTACATCTTGTCCTACTTTCAGTGGGCATGGAGAACAATCCTTTTTATAACAGCCTGTAGCAAGGAGCCTTGGCCTCCCTCCCTGACAGATGGGGAGAGACTCGCGACTGCCCTCTGGTGAGCAGAACCGGGACACCCGGGACTGCCTCGCTGGAAGCAGAGGGGCGGGACAAGAACCAGAAATATAAAAGGCAGGCGGCCCTCCAGCTCAGTTAGAGGAGAGCTGCTGGAGAAGCAGGATGCTTCCCCATTCCTGCTTCTGGACCTTGGGCTTGATGGAGGCCGCTACAGCGCCAGAGACCTGGAGGGACTGCTGGAGCTGCCAGGCACCGGGGGCACCGAGGAGCTGTTGGGGCTGCCACTAGCTGTTTACCCCAGCGACGACCCCAGAACCCAGGTACCCTTGAATGGAAGTGTAGGAAGGAGCCCAGGGAAGCTGAATAGGTTTTGGCTGCATTACTGACTGTTGCATGTTGCGGCCAGATTCACTGCTGACCCAGTGGCGGACCACTCCACCACCTGGGCTGGCATGCAGTGGAGTCAGATGGGCCTGCGTCCCCCTAATCTCTACTACCTCACCCCTGGGGATGGCAGCCCCCTCACCTTTAGGCCAAGAGGCCTGAAATGGTCTGTGATCCACCTGAGCTAGGATGCCAGACAGTTTTGCTGTCTGCCCCACCAGAGAGCTGATCCCCCTAGACTGCAGCCTGACTGCAGGCCAAAACCATTAGCTGTTTGCTGCCTGCCCTGATTGAGGGCCTGGGGCTTATAGACTCACTGCTGCTCTGCCTGACTGCAGGCCAGAACCAATAACTGTTGGCTGCCCCACCGTGGCAGAGGCCTGGGGCTCACATACTCAATTGCTGTCCAACCCGGACTGCAGGCTTGGGCCTACTAACTGTTGGTTAATTCCTCCCTGAACTGGGTCGCTCCAGAGGTATTCTAGTGAGGGGGCGTGGTCTCCCTCCCTTACAGATGGGGAGAAAGACATGACTACCTTAAACAGCCCTTAACATATTTGAAGACTTTATTATCAGGTTCCCGCCTCAGTATTCTCTTCTCGAGACTAAATATGCCCAGTTTTTTAACCTTTCCTCATAGGTCAGGTTTTCTAAACCTTTTATCATTTTTTTCTCTTTCCCCTCTGGACTCTCCAATTTGTCCACATCTTTCCTAAAGTGTAGCACCCAGAATTGGACACTACTCCAGCTGAGGCCTCATTAGTGACGGGTAGAGCAAAAAATCACCTTCTGGAGCACTTGGTGGAAAAGAGAGTGTGCACAACTGTCACTTGTGTCACATCAGCTTTTACATTGTAAACCATTTGGGCCAGGGATTGTGTCTTTTTACATGTTTTTGTAAATGGTCTATCACATTTTTGTACTGAAAAACTATTTATTAATAATAATGAATCATAGATGTGCTGCTTTGCCAATTCCAATAGGTGTTTGTGCTGATCCAACTTGTTGTGTATAGTTGTAATAGAAATTTCGAATGCCCCAATTTCAGAAATAATTACTAGCTGGGATTGCTACCCCCAAGGCTCCTTACGGAACCTTTGAAATATAAACTGCGGATTTAGGTCTCCTAGTTCCTGTAATGGGATTTGCTCAGCAGGTCCTTAGTGCTGCACAGAGTCCTGTTGATTTCAGTAGGAATTCACAAGGCTGGAATGGTCAAGTGCATGTATCCCTTTGCATGACCAGGGCCTTAGACTCTGCAAAACGTACACTCTATTTTCTGTGTCACTGTCCTGGTGCAGAAAGGAGTTAATCTTACTAATCCTTGCAACAGTCCTGTATGGTTTTATTTGGTCAGGAAAGATTGCTTTTATATGGAATAAAAACAGCGTTGGAGCTTTACAGATTCAGTTTTGCCATAGGTGTAAGGATGGAATACGGGATTGAGTAGAGGAAAAGTGCAACTATCCTCTGTTAGTGTCATGGGCTCTCGTGCACGTGCAGTTCTTTAACCGATATCACACTAGGGCTGAGCTCAGCAGTTCTCTACCACTTGTTTATTCATGCTTTTAACTTGTGGCACTCTTGTGCGGTCCTTGTGGGGTGAGGGAGGGGGTCATTTTATGTCTTGGATTAAGGAGAGACACAGCAACCTGCTTCCACTCCCACTAGCTGCCATCTAGCAGCTCCTTGTCAATGGTGCTTGGAAGCAAATTGTTTGTTTTTAAAAAAGGCTTGAGCTAAAAATAAATACATAGGAAGATTATTTTGAATAGTAATGGGCCTTAATGGAGCTGTTAAAGTAGAGTCGTAGACCATAGGTGCCCCTTCGTGTTACTCCTAGTTTAATGTATACAGATAAATGGGCACACTTCCTGAAGTGTTCTTGTGCGCAAACCCAAATGTTTACATTTAAACTCCCTCCCTCCTTTTCTATGTGAAGCCGTTCCCACAGACACTGCAGCTAGGAGAAATGTCACAATACACTATTTGCCTGGAAACTCTGGGAGTTCCCTATCAAGATGCTTTACAAACAAGAAGGAACCCGCAAACCAGAAGGGTTTGTGTAACGTGGGTTCCCAACATGTAGACTGTTGCTAGGGGCTAGGCCAGAGAGATGTCTTTATTGGGTCAGGGGCCTACCTGACATGCTAAGACAACCAGTCACTGGTGCAACTACTCGCTGCACATAGCTAGGATCAGTCAGACATGTTCACTAAGTGCAGATAAGCACAGTATTCTGGGAAAGAGACCGTGAGGAGATGCAGCTTCTCAGTGCATTAAAGGAGGGAAGGATCCCTAAGTCTCCCACATGCAGGAGAGAACCATCTGCCACCCTTGCCTGGTAGGTCTCACCCTACCATCTTGGTCTGGTAGGTCAAACAGGATTTGAACATCCAGGGGCTTGCTTCACATCAAATGGTAACCTCTCTGCCTTGCAAAGGGGAACATCACATCATTCTAGTGAGTTGAAAAGCTTTGGTCAGCTAATGCCTGAGGGGAGACTGTGGAATTTCTCCTCTTGATTTTTGTACTCAGTGGGATTGTAGTCAAGTGAGCAGGGAAGTATTTGATAAATGCTGTGGAGTTATTCTTTTGACTTCTTTGATGGTCTTGATTTCCATGCTTTTCCCTTTTATCCTTGGTTCCTGTTTGTACCCCTTCTTTTAATGTTACCCCATCCTTTCCCCTAGTAAAGGGCTAGTTTCTTTTTACTATTTAATTCCTCTAAATAAAGATCATAAGACCTGTATACACCTGGAAGCGAGCCTCCCAGCCCAGGAGAGCTTGCGCTAGCTTGTTAAAAATAGCTGTGTAGATGTTGCTTGGATGTTGTGGCTCAAGCTTTCAAGCTGCACCGTCTACACAGCTGTTCTTGACATGCTAGTGCAAGCTCTGCTAGCACAAGTCCATGGACCCGGGCTGGGAGGCTCGCTCCCAGATGCAGTGTAGACATACCCTAGGTGGGAGGTACTGCACCTTAATGTGCAATGCACCTGGACCATAGGGCCACGTAGGAAGGAGGGGTAAGTGGACTCTCCCACTCTAGTGTGATGGGGGTGCTCCGGGATGGAGCTACATATATACTACGTATGAATAGTTTAATACTAAATTCTTATGGATTTTGGTTTTACATGTTACAGAAATACACTGTATCATTCGTTGTGCATATATGCTTCCGTATAAAATCACTCAATGTTTATTAAACTTAGTACAAGTGAGCATTTCTTAAAGAAATGGAAACAAATGACTACCCTGTCTCTTTAATCATTTGTGATTATACTATTGCATCACTGCACTCTGCCTTGGCTTTTTAGACACCACCCCCACATTGAAACAGCATGGACATCATCATTTTAAATAAGTGTTTTGACTTCTGAAGTGCTTGTGATTAAGGTCAAGTTTAACTAATATCCTTCAATGAGCCAATATAAGTTAGCCTTGAAGGGCTGTTTTTGTTCAGACTCCTAATTCAGAGTCCCAAAGTGCATTGCACTTGAAATATTGCTATTGTGTCGCTAAAGTGTTAAATATTTACAGTATGTTCTCCCCCAAAATCACGTCAGTTGCAATAGATGTGTGGCATGCCTCTCTCCTGCTCCTGCCTCCTCCCCACCCCCCAGCATTTCTCGCTCTCTTGTGGCTATCTGCACTTGTAACACAGCATAAATCCACAACCCCCATAGCTCTGACACTGTTTTTTAACCATATTCAACACATGGATAGGTCCAGCCATTCAAGTTTATTATTACTTGTAATCAAGCTCTTTACAGACAGGAAACTACAGGGATTCAAGCCACAAACACTTGCTGCCACCACCACGGACATTTGTATTGCACATAGTTGTTGTTTTTTAATTATCTCAATTTTTCTTGGCAGTGGCCCCAGACTTTAAGACTCTCTGTCGTTCTTCTGAACCCCAGCCAGGATACATACTACAGGAGCCAGGCCATAACCATTGAGAGAGTAACTCAGAAATGTTAAGCTGTTTCATCAGCACCGATCCTTCATGTGGATGCATCATTTTTTCCCATTTGCAATTATCTTCCTCAGTCCTCTGCTCCAACAGTTGGATCATGAAATATGCCCTGAAGTCATGACAGTATCAACCTTAATTTTCAATTTTCTTGCTCTTGTTGATTTTTGTTTCTTACTCTTAGATGTAGAGGGTTTCATGTGTGTTATACTTTCTGGGGGGATAGTATCCTGTCCATGCCTGTGTTTAACTCCATTTGACATTAATGGAAGTTATGTCCCTATGCTTAAAAATGTCTAAACATTAGAGCTCCTTGAGGTACTCCGTGCACAGACAACTTTCTCTTTCCTCTGTTCAGGTAGATTTTGTTTGTTTGTTTGTTTTTTGTTTTCTTTACATAGAAGTCAGTGTCAGGAAGAGCCTTTATTTTAATTTAATTTTACTGTATTAAGCCAAACAAACTGGAGTGAAATCTTGGTCCCATTGCACTCAGCAGTAAAACTCCCACTGACTTCAGTGAGCCCAGGATTTTTGCACTTGGCATCCCCAGGAATTATAGCAGCAGCAGGCCCTCACATCCAAATGCGTCTCCTTTGGGTAATGTTTCCACCTTCCCGCTCTTCAAGCAACAAATCACATCATTACCAAGTGTCTGTCAATGTTCTGATCCCTTTGAGGAAATGGCTGAGGGGAAAGAAAGCCATAAATTGAAAAGAAAAAAAATCTCCTCTTGATCTCTCCATTATGCAGATAGAACAGATAAACTCCAAACTAAAGCTCTCTCACTTGCTTTAACATATTCCCTGCTGCTGATGAACACATTCAGGGATAGGCTGTGCATTCCACGGTGTGACTTTTTTTCCCCCCTGTATGGGCATGGGCCTTAGGTTTATCTTAGGTTGCTTTCTATGTCTATTTACAAATCGTTTAGGAAGCTTTGACCCCTCTGTGATGCCACGGTCCCTGCATGGACCTGAACCCATGCTCTGTATCCAACTCTGCAGAATTGTTGACTCAAACCTTGTCTCTCGGGCCCATCTCTAATTACAAGCAGAAATCTGAATAGTTGAGGATAAGGATATAGGGCTGATATCCATGTTAACTCATCACTTGGGGTCTTTAAATCAGAAGAGAGAATCTAGTTCAGAGGTTCTCAAACTATGATCCATGGACCACCAGTGGTCCGCAAGCTCCATTCAGGTGGTCCGCGGATAGTTCCCTCTAAGTTGTGTGTCTGGGCGTCTGCACAAAGAGAATGAAGGGCCACCCACCAGGTATGGCTCCACAGTTTAGGTGCCTGGACCCTGGAGAAGACACACATGTAAGGTGAGGTGGTGGCCTTGTGGGGCAGAGGGGGTAGGTGGGAGGGGGCAGTGGAGTGAGAAGAGGGGGTGGGGGAATTTGGGATGTGCAGGGCTGTGGTGACCAGAGAAAGAGGCGACTTTCCCCAGCTCCAGGGCTGTGGCTGACGGGGAGAGATCCCCCTGCTTCCCAGCCCCAGCTCCGTGGCTGCTGTGGCGGGGGAGAGACCTCCCTCCTTCCCAGCCCCAGCTTGGAGGCTGCCACGACGGGGGAGAGAGGGCTCATCTATCTCATTAGAAAGGTAAGACTACTGATATTAAAATATGAGTTGTGTGCTTTTATGTGTAGAACAAAAGCAGTTAATTATTATTAAGGGTTTTTTATATAGCGCTTTTATCCAAAGCGTTTCACAATAGTTAGCTAACGGTACAAAGAACATTTGGAACGATCATTAAGTGGTCCACCGAGACCCTCAGCAATTTTCAAGTGGTCCACGAAAAAAAAAGTTTGAGAACCACTGGTCTCATTCAACCAGAGTAAAACACTGTAGCCGGTGTACGAGAGGGTACAGAAACCCACATTGGCCAGCGGAACCAGCCTTAGGGAAAATGGTACCTTGGGTGAACGTGTATTTCCCCCCCGCCATCACCCCTGACCCCCACAGTCTCCCTGGACTTTCCCCCTACCATCACCTCTGGGTCCTGCTGCCTCCCCAGGTGTTTAATTTGTATTGAAAGCGATGCCAGAGCTCAGCCTTAGCACAAATTAAGCACTGGCAGGGCGGCCTGATACCAGCAGGTGTTGTCCGGGTGCCACGCTCTGAAGGCAACACCACCGCCAGCAGCAGCGCAGAAGTAAGGGTGGCTGGGTATATGGTGTGTCGGAGAAAAACAGAGTTCTCACTCTTATTTTGGGTGCAGCAAGGCAAGATACACTTTATTAACCTAAGCAATTGCAAAGAGGAGAGAGTGCACTAGGACACAGGGTTTCCCCCTCCTAGGCAGGTCTCTCAAAGATAAACAATTAAGGCAAGCATTTATACTTTTTGTTACATATAGTAATGATCAACAACTGCAATTTGTTTATACATGTTCTTTCTTGTTATCTTGTTTTCCTCATTAATTTTGTTATGGTCTACATTCTATTCTTATCTAATACAAGGTTACCTCTCTCATAGTTATTTTCCCCTCTCCTCACAGAGTCCCCGCTTCTACAAATCTCGCGTTATCACAGCTAGAGTTAGCCTGACTCTTGCTCATATAGAGGCCTGCATCCAAATTCCCTTTACCGACTTCCACAGGTGTATTACCACCCTTACTTCTGCACTGCTGCTGTGGCTTGTGGTGCCTGGTGCTCAGCATGCGGCTCAAGGCAGGCTTTGTGCTATCACAGCAGCTGCATCTTGTCAGAGCCCACGGCCCTCCTGCAGCCCTCTGGCCACTCCTAGCTCATCGGGGCACCAGTTCAGATTTTCGGGGGTGGAAGGAAATTTTAACTGTGATTCCAGGGACTACTTAGGCACCTGACGACTCTAGGGATTTTTGCAGATAATAATTTTGAATTAGCTGACAGGAGCACTGTATCTAATTGTTATATAAAGAAAGAAATATATATATATATATATATATATATATATATATATACACAAACTCCAATGAAAGCCACGTTTAAAGTTCATATGTACATTTAGAACAATCAGGAGATAATACAGCAAGATATTCCCAATCTCAAACCTTGAGGTATCAGGTCTGGAGTTTTAACACAGATATCGGAAAACATGTTCAATACTTTGTACACTATCTTTAGTAGAGATAAATAAAATCTGCTTTAAATCTGCTTACTTTCTCTAACAGACACACTCTGTGTTACTGCCATTATCTACTCTATTTTAGTCAATTGTTTTAACTCCGTTAAAAACATACTTGATTAAGGTTTTTTCTCTTTTTTTTTTTATTAAGAAAGGGAATTTATTTTTCTAATTATTTTGGCATTTATGTTTACTGATCACAATCATGTATGTGACTCACTAATATTTGACTCCATCATTGCTATTGGTATTGCTATTGACTCACCAGTCTGAAGGCTTGCTCAGACCACAGCAGCCATCAGCAGCTCCTCCGTCTCACTCCTGAGCCCTTTCCCCCCTTCTCCCCCACTCTGCAGAGATGAGGTATATGGGGGAGGGGGGACAGGAAGGGGGTTACCCTTTATAACAGAGCCCTGGGCTTTTGCCCCGTTCATCCATGCCTAAGGCCAACCTTGTTGGCTAGGAATGGGTTAATGAGGTGCTGTGGACTCATCTGGCCCTACCTTGCTACATCTGTAATAGGTGTCAGGCTTGGAGGGAGGGATTCAAGCGGGAGAGTGCAGCTTAGTTGGGGGCTGACCAGGAAGGAGAGAACTGGGCTTAAAAAAAAAAAATCCTAATGGATCTATAGAATGTGTCACTAGTACAGGTGCGAATGCTGCCCATGCTGTTCTTGGACCAGTATAATTTTTACATGGGAGAGTCATAGAGTTTAAAGCTAGAAGGAACCACTAGAACATCTAGTCTGACCTCCTGTATAGCACAGGCCACCACCTGCACGCTGGTCTCATTTCGGTTGTAGGGTTAAAGTATTGCAGCCCACAGGAGACTAGACTATTATGTGCCACAGGCAGAGAACAGGATGAACTGAGGGCACCAGTGCCCAAAGCTGCCACAATGGCAGGGAAATGATGAAGTGAGAGATACCCAGATAATCCTGCAAGTAACCCACACCCACATGCTGCAGAGGAAGGAGACCCTCTGCCCCAGCAAGGTTACTGTCAATCTGAGCAGGGGGGAAATTCCTTTGTGATCCTACATATGGTGATTAGTTAGATGCTAAGCATATGAGCAAGAACCAGTCAGCCAAGCACCTGAGAGAGAGGATGCTCAGTGCCCCCCTCCCCCCCCCCCGCCTAAGTCCCATCTCTGGTCTCGGCCATCTCTTGTTGCTTCAGAGGAAGGAGACTTAAACAAAACCTCCCAGAATCCACTGTGGGTAAAGGGAACATCCCTTCCTGACCCCTGCTAGTGGCCAGCTGAAATCCTGAAGCATGAGCTTGAGGAACATAGGGCATAAAATGGAAGTGATCCCTCAGGCTGTTGAGCCATGTCTCCTACCATCCCAGGCAACCCCATCGTACAATTGCACTCAAAAATGTGTCCATCTCTCACTCTCAAAATGAATTACATTGTTTGCCCCTACAACTCCCATTTGGAGAATGTTCCAGAACCTCACCCCTCTGAAACCTTATTCTAATTTCCTCCCTGAATTTGTTCATGGCCAATTTATATCCACTTGTTCTTGTGCAAACATTGTCCTTTAGCTTAAATAGCTCTTCACACTCCCAGGTATTTGCCCTTCCCTCCAATGTATATATAGAGAGTGGGGCTGCCAAGCCAGAAATTAGAGAAACAATCCCGGGTATCTAAACCTGTATTATCGTACAAGTATGGTTCAATTCATGTATTTATAATCATATGATGATTTCTCAGAGAAACTGCAACAATAATCAGAGGCAAATTAACAAGTAAATGCTTTAATGACCATGGTAACACGATACAAGAGAGAGAGGAAAATATTTTGAGCATCCTGTCTTAATGTCTCAAAAAGCAATAGCTGTCTTCATCTTCCACGGTCTTTCCTCAAGAGTCTGTGGCTTAACAGATCTGTCTGTTCTAGTCTATCTAGGGTCTTATGCCACACTCATCGCCATAGTATCTGAACAGTAGCGTGTTAAGTAACATGTCTAATATCTGACACGTTTGTTCTCTTGTCCTCTCCCCAGGGGGAGAAACATAGAGTGGAGTGGTTTGTTTTGGAATTGTTTAAATAATTATATGTCCATACACACAAATTGCTGTTTGCTAGAGTACAAGTTTAAGAAATGAACCTTACACATACAGCAGAAGGTGGTGAGGTTTGTGACGGCTTATTCCTGTGGGAGTTCATTCCAGAGGCTTGGACCAGCACCTGAGAAAGCACTGTCTCCTGCACAGACACATTTTATCCTTATTGCATAGAGTTCAGTTTTGTCAGAAGAACGAAGTTGTGAGACATAGTCTTCACCCCAGAGCCGTAGTAATTTTTTAGATATCTGGGGCTCAGGCCATTTAAGTGCCTTAGGAATAAGGACGGAGACCAGAAACCTGACACCTGTTTGAAAGAAGATCTTGTAATCATTGTCAAACAGTGCTGTAAGAAGGACATAAGAGAATTCATATGCAAAAGGTAGGAGATTCCGTCTACTTTAATGTAAGAAAAGGTGAGATAATGTGTGCAGGGCTGATGTTGATGGGCTTGGAAATCAAGTCTATGTAGACTGGAGAAACTGGTCTGTAGCAGTTCACTGAAATGAGGATATTACTGCTGCGCTGCTTCTGAGGTCACTGTCAGTTTGCATTATATACTCTGTAAGTACCACTCCTTCAACCCAGACTGAATCTGGCTAGATCTAAATTGGACAGTTATATATTTTTTTATGAAAACATATTTATTATTTATTATGCTCGCACCCAAATACTGGTGTTTGTTATATTTCAGTTAGTAAAGAGAGGGGTTTTTAATAATAAATGTCAGTGTTTTGAATTTCCTATGATTAGATGTTAGGAGTCTGATTCACAACACATAAATGTCAATGTGAATCTTTCCGTTGACTTTAGTGGGTTTGGGATCAGAGCCCGAAACTGTACTGTGCTGCACCAACCTCAGCCTTCTCGTAGTGATTGCATAGTTGCAATAGTTAAACTAGATTAAATGAGAGGATTTTAGTATAAGGAGAGAGGATTAGACTGCTGGCTAGCTGAAATGGGAGAAGGCAATCTACTGGTCAGATTCATACTACTCAATCACATGATCTGTATTCGGTCAGTTTCTAGCTCCATGTCAAGGAATGGCTGTTATTGATTCAAGGAGCCTACTTCCTTTTGCCACTGGTCTCATCTTCTTTAACACATGATAAATACTGTCTCTCTAAAAATATCTGAAGCCTACTTGTCTTGGTGTTGGAAGACCAGCATCAGTAGATTAATAGTTGTTGATCTTTCCTTATCGTAACCCCATGCTGCAACAGAAGAAATGCTCTTCTCCCCCTTTCCCACTCCCACCCCCCCCACACACACACACTCCTAGCTACCCATAAGAAAGAAAAGGAGGGTGGCTGTGACCCCCTGGACCTGTTTGTGATACCCAGGCTGAGAATACATGTAACAGAGAATGAGAAATAATGTTCCATGGTGCATTACAGTAGACAATGATTTTCATAAATTTTCCCAGTCACAAGTAGAAAATCATGTAATTTCTGTTCTGCATTTGCTTTCAAGTCATGCTTATGTACAGCATGAGCATAGGTCAAAAACAAATCAATAAGAGTCTCATTATAAGGCAGGTAAGCCAGTGAAGTGAAAGGCAGATCAAAGATTTAATTGCTCCTATTAAATATATTGGAGGGGAATATAAATGAGTTTTCGCACAGCATGATAAGAGGATCTGGTTTTGTTCCAAATACAATTGGTTTTTTTTATCTATCAAATTGGCAACTACATAGTCAATTTCTTTCTGATTTTTCTGGTATAGGGTAACGTCTAGATCTGCAATAGTTTTGAATAGTATTCTGATTTAATGAAGAAAACTTCTTTAATCTGATCAACTACTAATGTGCATCTACAGTTTAAGTAGGCAAGCATTATTAGTTGGCCTTTGTAGAACTGCAGAGTTTTTCATAATCCTATGTATTTCCTTTCTAGTTGTGATTACAGAATTATGACATCTGGAATGATGTCAGATGTAAATACTTCAAATGAAAAAAATCAGAAATTGATTAGAAAATCAGACAGATTTACAAAATTGTTATTTTGAAGGTCTTTGTCCCTCCCTGTTTGTTTTATATTATGGGACACTTAAAGAGATCTCTCTTCCCACTGAATAATGTCAGTCTTGAATTTCTAATGATTAGAGAGTTGTGTTGGTTGTATTCAAATGTGTAACAATTGGAAGGAACTTTGGTTTATCTATTTTTTATGAAATTACACATTGATTTTAAAACTTGATCCTGTACCAATGGAGCTACACAAATTTACATAGTTTACAATCTGACCTGATATATTTTTTGTAGCAATTGAAAATTCTGTATAACTGAATGTTCTTTGTTCTTTAACTCACCTGCATTTCTTTAGCTTTCATATTTTTTATTTTTAAAAGATCTATTTCCCACTGCAAAGAGCTACTGAAATGCCAAAAAGCACAAGAATTTCAAATTCACTTTTATTTCTAGTTCTGTTTTTCTTTTATCCTTGTAGGATAAATACTTGAAGCCTTTGCTCATTGATCCTGATAACCCAGAGAGGTACTCGCAGGTGCTTGTGGACCACAACAAACTATACAATGTGATGAAAAAAGCACGGGAGCAGAAATCCCACCAGGAAGTTAGCCTGTTGAATGGACTCATAGATCTCGTGTTCAGCACTCAGGAGCTAGCAGTAGCCCATGGGCTGGGGCTGAAAGGGAAGGATAAAGAAGAAAAGGCCCTCAACAGGGTAAAAGTATCAGCCTGTGAAGGTAAATATTTTTTAAAGGCCAAATGATTGATTTGATGTAGAAACAGGTCTTAACCAAAACAATGGAGCCTGAATACCCTGCCACTGGGGGTAAGTAACTCCCATTCTTGGCTGGAGCTACTCCTGATTTATGCTGGTGCAAATGGAAGGAGAATCAGGCCCACACTTTCTAACTGATGTGATCAATTTGTGTCTTCTGGCATGTCTAAAAGAGCACAGATTTGTTAATAAACAATGTAACATCACCTGAGCTGCATAGATCTTGTTGAGCTGAATTTTCTAGCAACGATTTTCAGCTTTTTCTCACTCTTAGTAGCTTCTCCCCTTCTTCTTTCAGGGAACAGTCTCTCATTTTATCTCCCATTGCTAGTACCTCTTAGTCTTTGTGTCTCTGTTTCTTTAATCCCCCCTTTAATTCGCACCCCCAGCAGCTATTTTCTGAGTCTGTTCTCTCACTCCCTCAGCTTTCTGGCTCACTAGACCCTACACTCTTTATGTACTTAAACTTCAAGACCATCACCCTCCTCCTTCTGCTCCTCCTCCTCAAGTAGATTAAAATTGCACATCTTGGATTACCTAATGGAACCGGAATAAATATTTAGAAAACAGGCACGGTGACTCCTCTATCTATGTATTTTAAATATTCCAAAAACATTCAGCAGTATCCCTGCACCTAGTTGAGATCTGATCACATGCATTAATGCACCTCCATATGCAGCAGAAAGGATTTACCCTTTTGATCATTATGAATTATTTACAGAACTGATTTGTTTCATACATGGCACAAAAGAACTAGCTCAACCCAGTCCATTCATGCCTACGCTTCTGATGCTGTTCCACATGTGCTGATGTTTGTAACAGGGTGATCTGCACCTTTAAGGGGCTGTTTAGTGATAGAGACCCTTTTAACAACAGGTGTTTGGGCTTGGGTGAAGGGATTATTGGGCTCAGCTGGAAGGGACCAGGTGACTGCTGTAAAGGGCTGAAAGAGCTCAGTTGAAGGAGAGCTGCAGGAAAGAGGTTGTCTTTTGTGGCAGGCCCTATAGCGGGGGGACTTGCAAGAGGGACTTGCAAGTCTCTGAGCCCCTGCAGCCAGGCTTGGTTGGTGGATGGTTGTTTTGTATTGCCTTGATTGATTTTGTGTTTCAATATTAAACTGTCCCCTGAAGAAAGGGCCTAAACAGACTCTCAGTGTGGTGTTTATTGCTTCCTGAGCAGAGGAGACAGGCCAGCAGCTTACAGTGCCATTGCACACTCTCGCCTGGTCTACACTGGACTTAATTTCTTAAAATTTTCCACTCTTTCCTACCACCAGTTCAGCTCTCCCAGTTGGAGCAACAGCATGAATGCTAGTGTAGGGAAATGTTGTTCTAACCACAAGGTCATCTAGACCTGCTCTGAGCTAGCTAGCACACACCTCAGGCATTTTCATCCATGCAGGCGCAGAAGGCAACTAAATGCTACCATCTGCTCTCTGGCACTGAGTTTGCTGGGGGAGCCAGAAACCAGACACCTGTGTGAAATAAGTTTTTATAATAAATCATTGCCAAACAATGTTGTAAGAAGGATGTGAGTAAATTCAAATGAGCAGAAGGCAGGAGATTCCTTCTTCTCTTACAAAAGTAAAGGTGGGATAACACATGCAGGGCTGAGGCTGATGGACTTGGGAAATCATGCCTGTGGCCTTTAGACTGGAGAAACTAGTCTGTAGCAGTTCACAAAAGTGCTGATATTAGTGCTCCACTTCCTCTGACGTCACTGTCAATTTGAACTACCTACCAGGCAAGCACCAGTCGTTCAACTGAGACCAAACCCTGGGTTAGGTCTAAACAGCATAGTTAACTTTTCCTAAACTGCTCTATGTTTCATTCATGAATTTGGGTTCCTGTTTTGTTATGGCCATAACAATTCATTCCACATAGGGCTTGTCTACACTACCTGCCGGATCGGCAGGCAGCAGTCAATCCAGCAGGGGGTCGATTTATCGCGTCTAGTCTAGATGCGATAAATCGACCGTCGAGCGCTCTCCCGTCGACTCCTGTACTCCACCGGAATGAGAGGCGCAGGCGGAGTCGACCGGGGAGCATCAGCCGTCGACTTACCGCAGTGAAGACACTGCGAGCGCTCTCCCGTGTAGACCACACCTTAATGTCCTGTCCACCCTTATTTATATACACATGCCTCATCCCTGCAGTGGAACACATTTTCCTGAAGTAGAAGTTTCTTGTACAACTTTTCTAGTGACATGGCTGAAATCCAAGCTTGCTTACTATGCAGAAGCCTGTCCCTATTCAGGGCACCATGTAAACATATGTTTAACTTTAAGCATATTGACTTCAGTGAGACTTAAGCATATGCTTCAAGTTAAGTATTGATTTAGTTGCTAAAAAAATTTCTGAATCTTAGCCATAGATAATACTGTACATTTAAAGTCAATTACACTTCTACTTAGATTTTGTAAAAGTATGGTGAAACAAATTATTCAGTTGTGACTTTGAGATTTTATTATTAATGTGTCTTATAAAATGTCTAGGACATTAATCAAATCAATTATACTTTTTAAACTATGTGACCCCATTTCACCTTTATGTATGTAAATAGATTTTAATTGCAGCTCCTTCTTATAGCAAGCAGCAATAAAGCGGAGTGGGAATGTAACCATGAACCGAAATAAAAATATAGAATTGTATATTTAATACAGCAGGTGATCCTGTTGCCCAGGATAGTAAGTGACTCAGGAGAGGAAGTCGCTAACAGAGCAGTGAGTTTATTTAGAACCAGTTTCCCTCTCTGTGGTGTTTGGTTTGGTTTGGAAGAGACTTGATACTGCTATAATTTAAGCTTCATTCCATAAACACAGCCTTGGCTTTCACTCTGCTTCACTCTTTCCTTACTTCACATTTTCCGGGCATTTCCTGCCAAGCTACATTTACTCTTTTTCATAGCAGATTACTGCCAGCTATCTCCCGGGTTCCCTTACACTAAGACCCATTAGGCACCATAACAGGTCTTTTGAGCGACTCTCCCCTTTGCACTGTGAAAGAGCAGCACAGAAACTCCCAAGTTCTGGGAACGGGTACTCTGGCAGCACCTTGTTCATGTCATAAATCAGGCTGACAGATCACAAAATATTATTTGATACGGCCTGAATTGAAATGCATATTGACATTGGAAAAGCCCTTTTTCTTTTTATCCTTCAGAACTTTCACATGATTTTCTTTTCCTGTCCAAAGATGTGGCTGGTGAATTTTCATTGGTTGTAGAAAGTTGAAATGTTACTCTTCATCATAAGTTAATTTCTTTTATAATACTCTCAGTCTGTGTACACACAGTGGATGATTAGAAAAGGGTTGTGTTCTGCTCCATCCTAACATTTGAACTAAGCAAAAAGCATGAGCAAAGGGGAAGGGGATTTATTTTCTCATTAACACTGTGTCTCCCATCTTGAAAAAAGTGTAATATAAGGCCGCAAGCTATTAAAGATGTATACTGCATATGCATGTTTAAAAATTAGTTGTAAAGTCTGCCTGAGTGAACTATAGATCATATAATTATAGAAATGAAATAGACAAGACGAATTGGGCCAAAGTTTCAAAAGGTCAAAGATGTTGCATGGCTGGTTGAATAGGTTGCAAAATCAGTGGCCACCGGGGTTCTCTGGAATATGGAGCCTCCCACGGTTGCCCACTGGAGTGTCCATTCATGGCCCAGGCACATGAGAGAGTTCCCTCTGAAGCCAAGGCTTGTATACACATCCTTGCTGTGTGGGCAGGGGGTTGCACTGTAATTGCCCTATTGACCCTGATAGCGTGAATTAAAAGGTACCTAGCTGACGGTAACATAGTCCTGTTTCAGATAGGACTAGCTGCCTACTTCACATTTACATAGTTCATGGGACTACATATATGCAAACTAGGTACCCGTTACTTTGGCTAGCAGGGTCTGCAAGGGGCAGTTATAGTGCAACAGCTTAGTGTGCTCTGCAATTCACACCCCCATGGTTGGCACTGCAGGGCCCTGTAGACAAGTCCTGAGAATTGACAAGATCTCAGTGTAGTGATCGTGAGGCTGCTGAGTTGCCTCTCAAGCCTGCTGGGATACCTCAGGCTGGGCTCCTGACACCAAGTAATAGATCAGAGTTGCTGTGGAACTTGACCAGTGAGAATGAACATACTGATGCTGAGAGCTACAAATTCAATTCTGCTGCTGCGGTGGGATGTCCCTCCATTATCAAACTCCTTTGCTGTCTGTTACAATGCTCGGCTTCAGGGCCCTGTAAGTCTTGCTGCCTATGTCACGTCAGGAAATGGAGAAGTTTCATGCAATGAAAAAAAGAGAATCCTATTAGCCTCTAATGCCTCAAGTGTATAACTCACACATTTGTCCAGCAACTCCACATGTCAGAAATCTTCTGGCTCTGTGCTGGCTAAAAACGCCAAACAGAAGGTTGATTGTGAAGCAAAACTTGGTTCTAAGCTTGGAAATGTTTTCAAAATATAATTGGGGTGTGTGTGTGTGTGTGTGTGTGAACAGATATGGTCATTTGTGGCATTGTGGAACTCCATGTTTGCAAATGCTGCTAAGTGATGATAAAATGGCAGTGTTACTGTTTGTGGAAACATAGCACTTATGAAAGGTAGGACCTTAATAGCATTGACTAAAGCAGGCTTAAGGTGGGTAAAGCGAAGCTCTGTCCTCCAAAGCTCCACCAAAGCACCTCCATCCTGCTGTCCAGCACGACTGCCATTCTTGTCTAAGTTGGGCATCTCTGGAGCAAAAGCTGCTGATTCCAGTTTTGCAGACATTTTGTGGAGAAGACCATCACACTGATTACACTCCTCATGGCATAAGATAAAATGTGAATCTAGAACAAAAGAGGTGAATGGCTAGTGCACTAATTCACTGTGCGAGCTGGTACTTGTTGACTTAGAAAGTGGCTTTTTGACAAACAATATGGGCCAAATCCTGGAGGGCCGTATTCAGTCCTTATTCAGACAAAACTCCCATTGAAGTCTATTCATGTTCCCATCTAAGTGCCTGATCCAAAACCATGAAATCACTGGAGTCTTTCCATTGATTTCATTGAACTTTGGACAGGGCCGGCTCTAGCTTTTTTGCCGCCCCAAGCGGCAAAAAAAAGAAGCCGCCGCAGCTGGAGCTGCTGAAGCAAAAAAAACAACAACGCCCTTGAAATGTGCTGTCCCAGGAATGGCCAGAATGCCGCCCCTTCAGATGTGCCACCCCGAGCACCTGCTTCCTTTGCTGGTGCCTGGAGCTGGCCCTGATTTTGGAGTAGGCCCTAATTGAGTCTTCTGTGATTTCACATACCCTAGATTTCACTTTGTTAAATTTCTATAAAATAGCTATTTTTGCACTGAAAGCCTGAAGGTGGTAGGCGCTCTGTCTAAAGACTATAAAAACTGAGGAAGGCCTTCGTGATTTGTGCCATTATTACTAGCTTTGTGTCTTCCAAACTTTTTCCTGCTTATTTGTGGTGAAAATGAATGGGAGAAGTGTTTGAGAGCACTGAAATGAGACATAGCCCCCCTGAACAATCAAGTCACTAATATGCTCTACAGGATTATGTGATGCTATCCACTCAACCATTAAAGACCAAATGGTTTACTATATACAAAAAGACTTTATCCTCTTAACCAATTTGTTTGTAAGAGTTTTCTCTTTCAGCAGCGGAGTTCTAACAGATTCAGTAAGGTGCTCTCTCAAATATTAACAGTAGTGACACATTTATGCTGCTGTAATTAAGGCTGAGTTGAAGTTTCTAAAGTGCATCCCTTGAGAGGCTTTATGACTCAGACTTAGTGCATTTTCCTCTGGTCTAAAGTTAGGCATTCAAGGTCTCAACTTGGAACACTTTTATTTTTGCTTTCCTAAGAGTACGGAAAATTTGGTCCAGCCATTTTAAAATTATACTCGCAAAAAAAATTAAACTAAATAGAGCTATTGCGTTAGATTGGGATGTTTTCATGTACTCGAACCCAGCTTCCATTTAAAGAAAGAAATATTGGCAAGCTGCAAGTCCATAATAAGTTGATATTTTGGAGAAAGGAAATTTAAAATGGGCCTTTGAAGAACATTTAACTACATACTTACTCAAGAATCCAAAGTGGCTCAGGAGAAGGAACTATTCTAGTTTGCTGGATAGTGCTACGGGTTTACAGCTGCCTAGAATATATGTTTACCTGACGGAATGTTCTGGTCTCTTAGAAAATAATGTATAGTGTATGCTTGGTTTTACTTATATAAAGGAAAATATAGTCACAACATATTTTAACTAACCTGAAAAAGCAAGGTCCTTAATCCTTATTTTGGTTTTGGGGGGGACTTGCTATGCTACAGTATGAGTTAATGCAAGGACAGTGAATCAGAGTTTATAAATGAGCGGTAAGAATTGGAATTATAATCATTAGAAAAAGAGAAAAACAAAAGGGGACATGACAGTTGTTTTGAAATATTGAAGGTCAAAGAGAATATAGGTGCCAAAAACCTTTCCAAAAGTAATGGGTTGAAAACCAAGACATGAAACGAAGAAAAGATCAAAAAGGAAGGGAGTTTATATTTCCAGACTTTGTCCAAAACCCACTGAAGTCAATGTGAGTCTTTTCCACTGTGTTCAGTGGCCTTTGCATCAATCTCTCTCCGGACAACAGATAATTAGGTCCTGATTCAGCAAATCTTTTAAGCAAATGATTAACTCCCATTGAGGTAAATCTGATTTAAGCATCTGTTTAAAATTAAGCACAAATTTACGAGCTCTGCTGAATTGGAGTCTTAAATGCTAAATGCAGGCAGATTAGATTCATGGCATCTCCACCTCAGGGAAACAGTCTTTATAGCCTTACATTCTAGTCTACTTTAGAAAAAATTACCTATTGCTGCCAATGGATGTTAAACCACATGAAGCAAAAGCCATTGTTAACTGCAAGCATAGATGAGGATAGATCCTGCTCAGCACCATTACAGAAAACTGGGATTAAAAATTAATCTGTGCAGGGGTCTTTTAAACAAATGGAATATAATTTCCAAATTAGAGAAGGTATGGCCAGGTGAAAATTGTGAAACATTAAATGGCAAGACTATACAGGTAGCAAAGACACCTATATTAAACTCCTAAAGTTATGTATAAGCACCTAAATCAGTTACCTGCTTTTAAAAAAAGTGCTAAGAGCACAGAAGCTCCTACTGAAGTCAAATAGAATGGCTAGGTACTTGGCATTTTTGATAATCAGGCCACCAATTTAGGTGCCTACATATTGCTTTGGGAGCGTAACTTTACATGATAATTTTTGAAAGTCTTGTCTAGAAGCTATAATCATGAACACCTTCAAACAAGTTAGACCAATCATTTTTATGGTCTGATAATCTAATATATAAATGACTTCAATGGAGTTAACATATTTCTGATTTTCAGCAGTCTAGGTTGGATCACAATCAGGCCATTAGGATCCAACTTTACCTTTTGATGTTAGCACAGATTTCCTCCTGACTGCAAGGAGAGCTGTTATACACCAACACATCAGAGGGTAGGAGCTGAAGATGGGAGGCAGGGGGAACTTTGGAAAAAGAAAATGCTAGATGGATAGGCAATTGGTCTAGATGTTTGAGTCCTTCAACCCCACACTGGTACTGTAGCACATGCAAGCCTTTGCTTCCAATTTTCTGGTTTGTGTCAGTTTGTTACCGCACTAATGTTATTTGAACCAGGCTCTTTAATAAACTATAAATCTGCGAACATAGGTGAAGTCCTAAAGCACATTGTTTTCAGTTCTTATCTATTACAGCACATTTGCTGAATTTTACTCCTTCCAGCTCCAGTGGCTCAAAAAGAAAACAGGAAAGAATTCCTTGTTTCAATAATACATGGAAAAATGAGCTGAAACGATGATATTTGTGAGACATGAGAGCATACATCTTAGATTGCTATTATTATCCAATGCTGGGATCATAGTTCTGGAACATATGCTTAAAATATTGCTAACCCCCTCATGAATATAATTTCAGTAGAAATGTGGTAATCTGTTGAAACAAATCTACACAGAACATTATGGTATAATTGAAGTTGTTTAATTGCCTGTTATATCCTTTAACTGATCCCTTGAAACACTGTTATTAGTATTTAATGTAACATTTCTGTAATAAAAAAAGATGAATTTATTGGGTGAAAGGACAATCTTCCCTTTCATGAAATATAACTGGCAGATGGAAATAGGAAATAAAGTACCTCGAGCCAGCTTTTACTATACCTGCACATAAACTCACTCTGAGCCATTAAAACTGTTTCTTTGGCACATTTACCGTCTGTTGAAGGATCTGCTCCTCCTCCAGGTCCACAGTGATACGGATGCTCTGCAATGCTAATATATTGTATTGACCTCCAATGAAAAACGGTGGTTGTAAGGGAGAATGCACCTCCGCATGTTAAAATACATTAAAATGTTTAATAAGTATGAGAAGGTGAAGTGGGAGTTCCTCAGATCACTCTGGCTGGTGTCTTTTATATATGCCTAGAAAGAGCTTTGACAGTATTATGTAAATACATATAGTATCTGTGTTGTGATGCGCATGGGATAAATTGCAGAGCCACATGATAAATTATCATGCACATTTCAACCATCTCACCTGGCCTCTGCCCAACAATCCATTTCCTTGGCATATATTCTAGCATTCCAGCCCTCGGAGCAGCTTCAAACAGCATCCTGCTAGAGACGTATTTCCTCCGCCTCCAAATGTGGAATTTCACCCCTACCCTCAGATTACACCTGCCCAAGACTCATGGTGGACAAGAGTCAGTCCTGGCTCAGTACCTGTTTTTCTCTACAGAAAAAAAAATCTGACTGCTTTAAAATCCATGATTTCAAACCATAAAGGGAGGGAAACAGGAGATTTATGCCAAGAGAAATTCTCCATTTTGCCATTGGCACCCAGCACTCCCCTCTAGCCTTGAAATGGCCTAAACATTGGACAGTTCTGACCCCCCTCTTTTTTTAAAGCTGCGTTAAGAGATTTTGTGGTTCCCTCTGAGCCCTGATAGGTAAAGCCCTGAACTGCAAACACTGACACAACCTTAACTTTATCTGAGTGAGTAGTTCCACTGAAATCACTGGGACTACTCAGGTGCTCATGCATGAGACCTACCCCTCTCTCAGGTCTCAGAGCCCAGGGTCTAGCCCAAGCATCTACACTGCAGTTTTATAGCCCTGCAGTTCTAGACCCGTGACCCCAAGTCAGCTGACCCGGGCCAGCTGCATCCATGCCATGGGTCTTTTATTGCAGTGTAGACATATCCTGTGATTCTAATTGTTTGCAGGTCCTGGGCCTATGGCATCTGGCCTTATAGGCAAAGGGATAAAAGAAATAATCTTAACTTTTAACTTTCTCTTAAATATCCTTCAAATAATATTTCAGTAATAGATGTGGCACACAGACTGTGTGATGGTGTTGTATGGAAGTTTTATCAGCACTCATTTGGGATGAACTGTGTAACTCAGTTGTGGCTTCACTTCTTGTGAGTAGTGTGGACACTGGTCATGCTGATAAAACCTTTACATCGCCATGTATACTTTCTATGCATGTGTCAATATTCTTCTGAGTAAATTTTGGATCCTCAACTGATAGATTACATAAAAGTCGATGATCATTGCTAGGTCCTCATCACTAGTATTTTAGCAGGTGGTACTATTTGAATGCTACAGTTTCCTATGATTTCATCAAAACTCCAAAGCATATCCAAAATATTTACGTAAATTCAGCACCAGACGATTCACTGCCTCATACATTTATTTATTCATATAAAATAATACTAATAGTTACCCTTATTCCCCGGTATAAAATTATATCAATGGGTATATTCAACTAGATTGCCCAAAATTACTTACCAAACCCACAAATCGTTTAGAATCCAGTGCACCTGCTTTAGTGCTTGCTTATAGTACCGAGTAGCAGATGTTGTGATATGCTTGTTTCCAGCAGTTTTTGAGGTGAGTTAGAGCACTCAGGGAACAGATGTTAATGTGTGAAGTTCCATTATAGTACTAATTATTATTGTAAGTTCCTTTCACTCTCACTCTATTTACTTATTGACATCTGAGATCATCTCTCTCCTTTTCTGTGACAGCTTTTTTAAGACAAACATGCACTGCAGAAGGCTGGAAAGAGCTGAGCCAGGTTGAATTCCGAAGAAAATTCACAGCAAAGATTTGTAATGCGCGGCGGGATCTGAAAAACTCCATGCAAAAATCCTCTTGAAAACATCCTACCTCTGAGGTCTATGGGACTTTGATATGTAACTCCAGATAATCTAATAAGGGTCCTCTGACTGCATTTTCACATGGCATGTTAAGCAACATGGTACTTCTGCTGAATAACTTGAAAAAGTCAATTATGAAACAATCTAAGGGATTTTGGGGCCATAAGACTGCCTCGACGAAACTAAACATATCATTCTACATATAGAGTGTCTCAAGTATGGATATGAATGAGAAGACTATTCATTAGAGAGAGAGAGAGGTTTTTTTTACCACCTACTGTTACATTTACTTTTAAAGTGGTGTTGGGATAGTAAATTTGAACAAAAGCATTGCATTTCTTTAGCTAGTTGTCATCATCCCTTACAATGTGTTTTCTGTTGTGTCTGAGGATAACTGCATGATAGGGGGCCTTGTTCTTAGCACTTTGAGTGTTGGGGTTTTGCTCTGCAGTCCTGCAGCCTGTATATATTGCTCATGAAACATGACTGTAACTGCAGACACCAATTACATGCTAGAAATCATCACCTGAGAAAATGAGTGATTCAAAATAAAATCTCTGTGATAAACTTGACTGGTGAATGAGTAATATAAGCGAGCATATGAAAATGGAGCTCTCCTGGAAAGGCTGTGCAAAATGTACCTCATGAGCTAATTATGCACAAAATGTCATTTATGAACACAGATTGTTCAAGAGAAAATGGAACACTTGGCCACAACAAGTGGAAAGGTGAATGCTCAAGTCAAATCTAAGAGGAAATGGCATAATGAAGCAACCGTTTGATCAAAGTTCTGCATTGTTTTAAATTGTAAGTTCCCCAGCCGGGAATCTTAACCCAGACAGAGTCCAAACTACCCACATAAACAATGGTTCTTTATTCAACCTGGAGTCTCAAAGGCTCTTAAACAGTAATTCCAATCTTCTGCAATGGAACACTGAGGAAAGGCAGGGAGTGATACACATGCAAGGCTCCAGCTGTTAGAGCATGTACTCAGATGGACGTAGAAGCATCAATCTCCTTTTACAGGATACACACTAGTGCTCTCATTACAAGGCACACATGCATTTTCTTTTCCAATCAGATATTTACTTTCCCCCCCCCCACTTTTAAACATGGTGGCCATCCTAGTCCAACCAAAATTAAAACCTCTCTGCAATTTTGTGTGAGATGATGAGTTATTTTATCACTATGTGGTAATATCAGATCAACTATATCTTCATGCCACATCTTGCCTCTTCTGCACCAAAATGTGGGAAGTGACAGGTCATTTGCCTTCACAACACTATTCCTCCTTTACTGGGGGTCCATGGGTCTGAGATCCACACTAACGGAGCAGGCACATTACAGCATCTGCAGCAGTCAGGCAGAGATTATTCCCTAAATTTGCGGCTCCTCTACCTTTTTCTACACCGAGCCCTGCATTGCTGGGGCACCTGACTCCATCCATCTAAGGAGTGGTCCAAGGGCAGCCATTGGCAGGAAAAGCCATAGTAATGGTGCTGCTGGGGAGTGTTGCACTGAAATTCTAGACATAGCTGTGGGCTCAATCCTGCAAAGTGGTGAGCATTCCTGTGAGATGTTGTGGAGTCAGTGGGAGTGAGGGGCACTTAGTACCTTGAAAGACCTATGGGCCAGAATTTTCAAATGTTCTGCATCCACAACTGGGGACAGATTTTCAAAAGAACTCATGTGCCATATATGCTCCTAAAGTGAGTGCTCATCACGCAAGATGTGGTGAACAGTTTTGAAAATCTGTCTGACACCGTGGCTGCTGAACACTCTTGAAAGTGAGGATCTATGTGGCTTACACAAAAGTGCCAAGTGCCTTGGGATCTTTGCACATTTCAGGGGAGCCACCGGTTTTTGGGGACAGAGCTAGAGTTCATTAAATAGCAGCAAATTTAGCCCCACCAAAGAATTTGGATGAACTGCACAAAAATAATAGAAACTTGCAGGAGTTTCCGGCAAAATCCACATCAATGTTTCCCTTCAAATTTCTGGAATTTAATTATGTTGAGTTTTGTTTTTGATCCTACCACTACTACTACACATTTTTAATACCAGAACTCATTTTTAAACATAAAAAGAGTCATTCACAACTATGTTGGGCAGTGTGTCTCTTTATTAGACCATGCAAATAGGAGCCAGAGCTCCAGTGTTGTTTATAAGGGTGGGGTTGAAGGCTTTGTTACCCTATCAAATTGTTTGTGAGACTTGCAAAATTAGTTCATGTATGTGAAGCATTTTTTCTCCTTCAGTGTAAACCCATTTTTGTTCCATGTTGGATTGCTGGCAAATTCTCAGTCTATGCTCCACCCTAACTCTTGCTCAACACAGAGTTTAAAACATAAATAGGACATTAATAGCTTCAACAATGAAAAGAGCATCTTAAGAAACTGTTATGTGAACCTTAAATAGGCTTAGCAAAGGTATAATACTAACCCTGCAGAAAAAAGTATAAGCATATAAAGTGTGTGTGTATGTGTATATATACATATAAAAAAAAACCATGCTATACTGGTACAGGCTTTATCAGTCTAGATCTTCCCTGATAGACTTATTTTTGTGTTCCTTGCTTGAGTTTTCTAATAACTCTCACTCTTTTTTATTCAATACAGAGCTTTCCCTCTTTGCTCTTGAGAATGTCCTTGAGGATGGTCACATGACTCACTTTAATAGGTCTACCCTTATTCAGGTGATCATTTAGGTCTCCCAGGTGTTTCTTATAAGAAAGACAGCAGCCACACCATAGGTAATGGATACTAGTCACAGAGCATACTTCTGGCTAAGAAAACTCTGAGTTAAGGTAAGCTTTGTGGGAAAACTTCCAAATGTGATTCTAGAGACTGAGTGATGGTGAGGTAATTCCCCCCCCCCCCCAAGTTGAAAAATAAAGGAGGATTACTGTGTACAGATTATGATAAGACAATTCTCTCTTCTCATGCAAGGGTATTGTGATTCTAGGCAGGTCTTGTTTCTTTGTATTAAGCAATGTGTAAGAAGGAGCTCTGTGGAAATTGTACCTAATTAGCAAATTTCTGTAACTATTGAGGTTTGGCAAAAGTCTAATTGACTTTAATACAACTGGGATTGTCCCTGTCTCTTATTTAGTCATAAATTGGCATTCTCTCTTTCTGGTGTGATCAGGATTGTGCTTAGCTATTGTGTTATACTAGTCTGTCATCCTTTCTTTATTTTATTTGGTGGCTAACACTAATGGGAATCTGAATGAGGCCCTGGGGAAAAAAATCTGATATGAGCACAAAAGTGTAATGCTGATTAACAGAGCCTGTTATGTGACCGTATGCATCTCACATGTAATTAACAAGATGTAAACAGTTGTATTTAATAATTGCTCATTGCACAGTTTGCAATACAGCATGCTCTTTTTCTAAAGTTTTAGGAAATAAGGCTAATACATAAATGCTTAGAAAATACCATTCTGAAGTTTGCATCATAAGAAACAGTGCTATATAATTCAGTATGTTACATACAATTACACTGATGATTTATGTATGTTATTGCTTAATTTTGAAAAGCTTTTATTATTCAGAGCCAGCTATTGGCAACTTCATTTTAGTCACTGAGCTTGACATATCACAAGCAAAGTTCTTGATTAAAAATATAACACCATAACCATATAAACAGCATCATATGTACTAACTAATGTGTTGTTTTACCTCTTCTTCTTTTGAAACTGTACGATAAACTCATTTACAGTTTCACACAGGTGCTTTGAATCTCAAATACATTTTGTGGGGTGGTCTTTTGTGTTTTTTGTTTTTTTAATTTTAAATGTCTGTATTGATTTATTGCACATTCTATGCAAATAGTCCTGTTGGTTTGGGCATGACTTGGTCTGCCAAAATTTGCAAGATGGTGAATTGATGAATTAGAACACAACACAAAAGTGAGGTACTGTGTACAGTGTAGATTTTGAGGGCATTAACTGCAACATGAATAAAATAAAGTGAAAATCATGTACTGTGAGATGGTTTTCATAACAGTGCATATGTCTACAGAGCACTACAACAGGGCATCTGATCCATCCTGCAGCGGTGTCATTCAATAATTACTTTTGAGAAATAGAAGATACTTGGGGGGTTTTCCAGACTTTCACTTCCCAGACTTTATTAAAGCCACTGGATTATCCTTTAAAAATAACTCCGTTAAATTGAGTGCTCCATTCAATCACATGGCTCTATAGCAGGCCTGAACAACATGCGGCCCCCGGGCCGCATGTGGCCCACGTGGGCTCACTGTGTGGCCTGCGGGCGGGCGAGTAGGTGGGCTCACTGTGCAGCCCAAAATCTGGGACTGTGTCCATTGGTCCTTTTTGCTGCTTGTCTCTGGGCTGGGGGTTGTCCCAATGCTACAAAGAGGGTGTTCCCAAAGGAAGGTGCTTGCTTCTAAACCCCGAGGCCGTCAATATGTCTGCTCTTCTCTAGTCAGCCCACTTGACAAGTTTGATTGTCCTTGGTCTGGTTCCCATCCCCTCTCCAAGGGTTGCAGCTGTCTGGAGGTGCCTGCCTTCCACGCCTTCCTCATTCATTCAACAGGGCAATTGAATACAAAGTGGGGGGAAGATCTTATTCTACTTCTAGCAAAAAGACATTTTTCTTTTACCTTAATTATACTACCTTAGGGGCCCACTATAACATCTTACCAAGGTTCAATACAAGTCATAGAAAAGTTATACAAAAATGCATAATGCAGAGATTTATCTACAACTGCATTGATTGACTGTTGTGTGCAGTAATATAGTGACCCCTGGGGGAGTGAAGAGGGGTGTGATGGTGGGGTCAAGCGGGGAGGGGGCGGGTCCTATTTTACTGCTGTGATCTGGTCACCCTATGCGCACTGTTTCTTTCCCCCTCTACAGGCTTCCGCACCCCAGCGCTGGGGAAGGAGGGGTTGTTTCCATGGGGCAGGAGGGTTTCGGCCCTCAGCTGTTTTCTTTGGAGTAATATGGCCCTCGTTGCTTTACGAGTTGTGCAGGCCTGCTCTATAGTCTTCTCCTTTTTATGGAATGAACATATTTTTTGAGGGGAAAGGGGATTGAATTTGGTGACTATTAGAGTTAACAGATTGTAGATGGTATTTTTGGCACACTATCTTTTTTTTTATAAGGTTCTCTCTGACTTTATTCCACTGTGCCATTTCCACTGCTAGCAATTCATGAAGAGCAGCAATCTCCATTTCTTGGTGGTAAGGGGTTAAGGATCCTTTCCAGTTCCAAATGAAGGCAATAGGATTTTTTTCCATTACTTTATGTGAGCTGGATCAAACCCGTAAAGTGCAGATTTCCACTTTTTTTTTTTTTTTTTTTTTTTTTTTTTTTTTTTTTTTTTTTTTTTTTTTTAGTGCCTGGTATCCCCATTAAGAAAGTTACAGGTTGAGAGTTCTGAGTATATATTCTACCTTAGTCTTGGGTGTCAATAATTTACACCGCTAAGGCGAAATGTCTGCTATAAAGGTGAGGTTTATAGTAGACATCAATGAAATTAAGAGCCTGGGTTTCCAGCAAAGGATCATTGTGTTTTTTATGGTACTTTTGCTCAAGTAGCAACGACATTAGAGGAGTTCAAGGCCTGGCAAAAAATAAAACTTGCTTGACCCATTTGTGTATGTTGGAGGGCCAGTCTCTTGGTCACTTATTTAAGAACATTGATCAGAGGTCACAGATACTTTATTTTTTTAAAAACACTTCCTTGTCATTTTCTGGTGCTGAGAAATGGCCCTTCTATCTCATCTGCTTTGTTTCTCAGTATTTAAAAGTACTTTACAACTCAAGTCATGCCTGCTGCTACCTACCAACCAACCAGCTCTGATCCCGTTTCAATAATGGGATCTTTGACATCTGTCATTAGTTTTATTTCTTCTATCTAGCCTCTTTTTCTTACAAGGACTTATCATAGCATGTAAAAAGGAGCAGGTTACAAAGGCAAGTTGAAGTATGCTATTAACTGCTTTTATAATAAAGTCCTGTAACATACTGGGTATCGCTCTTGTGTGTCACAATGTGCAGTACATTGGGGATTGGAGGGTTATAACTTTTTGAAATTGCCAGTCCTTTGCTGCTTGTTAAATTCTTATTCAGAGCCCAAGTTTGGTATGGTGTGATAGACCTCTGCCTTCTCTGACAAAAGACTTAACTTCATTTTCAATTAAAAAAACAACAAAACCAAAATCTAACTTATTTTCACTTCCAGAAGAGTTAATGGCAAAGGATGAAATTCACTTCACTTCTCTAAGGCCTAAGTGTGGGCGGGGGGGAGGAACCACTTCCTCCATCAGGAACCAGGACATGAGACTGCAATCTGGGCCATAGTGGGGACGCTACTTGCATGGTATGTTTTGTCCATTGAGTCCATGTGAGCATGGATACTCTGTCCCATCCCTTGGCCAGTCCCCATTGCTGCCCTCTATTGTGCCTTTAAATTTAATATCATGTGCCTGAATGTGTGTTCATTGGTTATAAATCTGATTTAACTATATAGTACATCATATCCTACAAAATGTATATTTAAGTCCTCTTTAAAGTAGCAGATTAATTGTTGATATCTTGATGTTCTCCAGTTTCATAGAACCAAACTGAAAGTGAATGAGTGTGCTGACTACTGGCAGGAGATACAATCAAGACAGTGCTTGAACAACAAGGAGTTCGGTGGCACCTTAAAGACTAACAGATTTATTTGGGCGTAAACTTTTGTGGATTAAAAAAAAAAATCCCACTTCTTCAAATGCAACATCTGAGATGCATCTGAAGAAGTGGGGTTTTTACCCCTGAAAGCTTATGCCCAAATACGTCTGTTAGTCTTCAAGGTGCCACCAGACTCCTCATAGTCTGTATCTACAAAAACAAACATGGCTACCCCTCCAATACTTGATTGTGAGAGTACTTCTCTGGAGACTTTTGAGTCACAGTCAAGACTTTCAAAAGTGGATGCCTAATTTTAGGCTCATATGTTCATATTTAAGTACTAAGTAAGATTGGCTTGACTTTCAAAGGTGCTCACCACCCATCATCTCCCTTCTACTTTGGTGTGAGCTGTTCAGTGCTCAGCTCACTTAAAATCAGGCCAGTTAAGTGCCTAAGTGTGTAGTTAGAAGCATAACTTTACAGAGCTACTTTTGAGAATTTTGGCCCAGAAGTCAGATTTTAAGAAGAGAATGTGTAGTTGGGAAATACATTAACAGGGAGATGGTGTCAGGATTTTGATATTTCTCAGGGTTTTCCCATGGCACAATTTTTTTTTTTTATTTGTAAAACTTTTGTACTAGCAGGACAAATATGAGACTCACATTCAATGAATGTGATAGCATTCTGCTCTCCGGTCCATGCCTCGGCTGATGTTCTGTTCTCCTTTGATGTGTGGAACTTTATGTGAGGAATATACCCCCACAGCATGGCAGCACTCCCACTGATGGAAGTGGGAATTAAGTATGTAGGTAGGCCAGAGCTTAGACTTGAGAGCATAATTTTACCTTAAATGAGATTTCTTTATGTGGGTATTTTACATTCTTGCAGACTGTGTAATACTTTTCCATTCCATGCAATGTATCTCTTAACACACTGAAAGAAAAATAAATGTATCCAAGCTTTACTTAACATTTTTTTAAAAAAAAATTACCTTTGAAATCATGATTACTGTGTGTATTTTAAACAATATATTAAGCACTCATTAAAAGTCTGGATTGTGATCTGTTAAACCATTGTGATTGATTCCGTGGGGGGCGGAGTTTGTTTCTTGTACTAGAGTAAATGTGATCAGTGATGGGTTTTTTGAGCAATACCTGTATTGTTCTGTTTCGTTTGGTGAAGAAATTTTCCTCTACATGCAGCTGTCTTTTCTGTGGTCCAAAAGAAAAAAATTAATTTGTTCAAAAAAACCCTTTTTTTTACTCTTTTTCTGTAAGAGAAAGCAGAAGATCAATTTATTGCCCAACCGCAGGATTTACTTTCTTCCCAGGACTGCAGCTGCCATGACGCACACATGTTTTCTCAGAATGAAAAGAACTTGAAACTCACCATAATCACAGCCGTCACTTTCTACCCAGCCAGACACACCCAGAGTACTAGTCTCTCTTCAGGAATGTAATCCCCAGAATAATATAAAAACCACCATGCAAAATGACTTGTTTTATGCTAGCAACACTTTTTTTCCCCAGCTGTATAAAAGCTGGCTTGCTCTTTCTCCGAATTGTAGATGTGGGAAGGAAGGGACATGAGACACAAAAAGAGGGGTTAAAGCCTGTGCTACTGTCATTCTTTTGACCTTTTCACAGCGCAAATGCAAAACTCCCAGTTGAAATAAATAAAAGACAATTCTGCTCTGTAAAAGAATGAATCTATTGTCATTTAAAAGTTTTTTTTTATCTTCTTGATCTCTTCTGGTTTCCAGAGCATACAATGTACTGTTGCTTCCTGTTTCATATAATACTAAGTCAGGGTGGACATTTCTGGGGCCAGATTTTCAACTGCTATAAATTGGTATAGCTTTGAGTTCAGTGGAGATATGTCCATTTTATGCTAGCTGAGGATCTGGCTGTAGCCTGCAGTGAACCAATGGTGCTGTTGTCCAGGATATACTTTCCTAGTGGCAACAAAGAGATTTTGCAAAATTGCTATTTAAACACCACCCCTCCAAAAATGATCAAACCCAACACATGTACTCAGAACAGGAGAGGATGGAGAGATGTGAGGGGGCAGTTTCGAGCTCCCTGCTTCTCCCACCATCCCTGATGTGATTTAGAACAGCTGGTGGGCTGCTCCTCCAGGTTGTGCCACTGGTGTAGGGTTCTTAATAGATCCTACTCAGTGCAGATAAATGTAGCAGAGTTCTGCTCCAGCACAACCCATCCATGTTCACTCCATGCCATTCATGCCTTGCAAGTAGGATGGATGACTATGCAGGGCTGTCAGCAAAACCGAGAGACTCTCTAGTAGTTCCCCACCAAAAGGGTACTACTTTGCTTGACATTTGTAGATCGGTTATGGTCCCTTTGTGCCTTAATGAATTACAGCATCTGGCCCATGATCTAATACTCCTTACTCAGGCATAATTAACACTGATGTTAATGGGAGCTTTGCCTGTATTCATACTGTAGAATCAGGCCGCTAATATGCCGGTATAAAATAAATTACTCCATGCTAATTACAGCAGAAATAGATTTGTTTCTTCTACACAGTTGATGGGATTGGCCCATTGTGTTCAAACAGGTTTAACATACCTATTGTAGATGATGGTATGCAAAATACATTGATATGTGGAAGACTGAGTTTAATTCCTTGAAATAACTATATAAATATGCACTTGAATAATCCACTTTTCTTTTTGCCTGAATGAAAGCTTTGCCGTTGAAATACTGACCTTGCAACACAAGAAGTTTTATAGGCTTAGATTTCTCCATAGCAAACAAAGCTCTTGTTTTGATTTTGAATTTAGGCTTGGGGACTGTGAATGAATTGCAGCATTAATCCTAAATTGTATAGTCTTTATTGACCAAAAGATGTAATCGTGCTTTAAATGGAGATTCCATAGTGCTAGATCCTTCTGGGACACTCACTTGACTTCGTTTTTATTTATTTTTACAATGCAGTTGTTTTCTAGAGGAATTTATATTTACACTGATGCATCCATACACATTATACAGCAGTTTGCTCATAAAACTACAGTCCAGTGCTGACTCAGGAGTGCACTTTAAGTCAGAGGCTGAAAAAGAACCAAGTTGGTTCTATAAATTGTCAGTACATGCCATTTCAGAGACTGCCTAAATCCAATTCTTTAGCAAGCTGGCAACAGCAAAATAGTAAAGCCCTACCAGTTCAGTTGCATTAAAGAAGTTCAATCAAATGCTGCTAGTCTTGAGTCCCTATTCGCACAGTAATGTAGGACTCCACAAATTTCTGCCTAAAATGGCTGTAACGGGAAGCTGTGGTTCAGTGTGGTTCAATTTCGCACCACTACTGTGCTGTGGATACCCAAGTCATTTTCAGTATATTAATGGCCTCTTGGGGTAGCAAACAGTTTGATGCTGACTGCTGTGTAGTGCTCTTTTATTAAGCTCTGTAAGGATGAAAAATAGTGTTTACATTTATTCAGTCTATTTAAACAAAGGAAATAGCACAGGAAACAGTTTCCTTATGCAACGTCTGTATTTGCTGCCCTGCCACATCCTTGCTATTGCATGGAGACTATCTTAGACACATTTAAGTGATACTGGGACGAGATGATTTTGTGTGTAATATATTTCATAAAACATGATTCTAGGAGCTGCACTCATCCAGACTACAGAAACTCGTCATGAACAGTTTTGAGTAGCAACATAGGCCTCAAGTTCTGAATTTCAAGTAACATATCTTTAATGACATGCTAGTGAACAACATCTGCACCAAGAATTATTCATTTGAATTCTAAATAAACAAATCTGAGAAAAATCACAACACACTTGCAGAGGCTACACAGTAGCGCTCTCCTTAAAGGTGGATCATGTCCCCATATATCTCATCCTCCTCCTACCTTTTCAACTTCCACTTGTATGCACAACTATTGTGGAGGATCAAGTCCTAAGTATAATCTGAACATTAGAAACCACACAAATGCCTCTTCTAAATTAAATATTAATACTTGGCACTCTGTCCAAAGTACAGCATGAATTTGAATTTCAACATCCTCAAGGTGTAGATATCATTCAGCAAGCTACATCTGAAATGAAGATGGGCTTTTCTATATTCCCATTCATTGATGGGCATCTGCTGAAGAAAACTGACTGGCAGGTAAGTCCTTATGGCGAAAAAAGGAATTCAAACTTTTGACATCAAGGATTTTTAGCCTTCACCTTTTTGAAGTAAACAGAAACATGTTGTGGCTTACCCCTCATCGATTAAAATGTATTTATTACTTATCACTGGCAATATTGTTACATAAGATGCACAGATAGGCAGGCCTTGCCATGGGTTAACAGTGCCAAAGATGAACATACTCCATTACCCAGCAAGAAGCTCCACCTTGGAGGATCCCTGTACCTGCACAAATGAAGTCAATGTGGTTCTGTGAAGGTAGAGAGGCCAGGATGCAATAGGCAATCCAGAGGAGGCAATAAACTAGGGGGTTAGTAAGATATTCTGTTGTAGTGGTTATAGAATTAATGAGTTTTCAGAAGGAATCTAAATGAGTAGTGAGGCTTCTATTCTAAATATGCCTCTCTTGTTGAGAAGAGGCTGCATTTTCTAAGACCTGCTTTTGTTTATAATTAACTGGAATGTAACTCTAATCACAAGGGTAGCCACCACATTTAGCCATAATATAAATATTTTATACAGTCCCTTGACGATGTAAATTGCTGTGTACTCTGTTTGAGTAGTAGAATAGATTCTGGACTCCTAAATTATATGGCAACATCAGTGTTTGAGTAATAATCCCCATGACCCTAATATGTAATATGTATGTAATAAAGAACAAGTTGTTTATCCTTCTGCAGAGTACACTGATAAATGTTTAATGAAATGAATACAATGAAAAGCTGAGGATCAAGGGACTTCAGGATTCATAGGATAAATTACTTGATTGTATTAATAGGCAATAGTTGTTTGTTTGTTGTTTTGAAGGGGGAAGATCATTCGGTTCTTCTTTGAGCGCTGATTCCCTATGTGTATTCCACATGAGGATATGCATGAACCTGCCACTGAAGAATTTGCAAGTAATGTCCATTGAGCCACACCTGAACCCCAACACGCCACATGGTCAGTGGCAAGATATAAGGGCAGGGGTGGACCAACCGCCTCTTCAGTTCCTTCTTACCATCACATGGCCTGAGTCAAAATCCTGTGTCTGAAGCTGCTTCATCATTTTATTATCTATATTGTAAATAGTTCTAAGTCTCTTACTGTTTTAGTGCTAGAATAGCCTTAGTTTAGTATGGAGTAGCTTTTGCCCTCCTTGGGGATCCTCCCTGTGCTCCTCCTCAGGACAAGGACTATGCCTAGAGTTCCAGGGTCTAAGAACTACATCTCCTGCCCACATTCCTTCTTCATCAGCGACAATCACCGGCATGGCTGGACTCCCTAAAGGAGGCTCACATCTCCACCAAGTGCAGCATCTGCTACTCCTTCCCTCCCCAAACCTCCTCAGTTAAAGCTCTTGCATATCTCAGGGAGACCTCAGTCAGACCCAGGCCAAGAGGATCCCCTGTACATTGGTTTGTCTGTCAGCAGCGACCCTCCGAGCACAAGTGCTGGAGCTGAGACATCCCCTTCATGTTGGTGCACATAACAAAATGAATGTGGTGGGGGTGGGGCCAAGGGGTTCAGAGAGCAGGAGGTGGCTCCAGGCTGGGGCAGAGGGTTGGATGAAGAGGTGTGAGGGCTCCTGCTGGACATGTGGGTTCTGGGGTGGGGCCAGGGATGAGGGGCTCAGGGCTGTGGCCGAGGGTTGGATGCAGGGGGTGAGGGCTCTGGCTGGGGGTGCAGGCTCTGGGGTCGGGCTGGGGATGAGGGGTTTGGGTTACAGGAGGGTTCTCCAGCAGGGAGAGAGGACTTCCCGCAGCAGCAGCAGCACCTGGGCTGGGGTTGAGAGGCACCGCCCCCTGCTGTGGTGGGGCTGGGGCTGCAGGATAGGTGTCCCGACCCCAACAGGTCCGGTTCTGGGCCCAGGGGTGCCCTGGCCGTGCCTGGGTCCCTAGCCGCAGCACAGTTGGGGCCAGGGGAGGGGTCCTTCAGCAGGTCTAGGGTCCCTGGCCACAGCATCTCCCTGGGTGGGTTCCCTGAGCACCTGCACAGCGCTAAGTAAGCTGCTCCACGGCCGTGCAGCTTACAGGGAACTTAGGTGGGATATTGAGAACAGGGCCCCTGATTCAATGAAGATCAGCTTCCTCATCACCATCACATTAGCCAGAAGGGTGAGTAAATCGAGGATGTTAATGGCTGACCCACCATACACCACTTTTTCATACGGTTTCCCTTTCCCTCACCTGAAAGTCATCCCTGAGGTAATTTCTGTTTCTCACATAAAATCAGTCTAATCATTTAATGATATTCTTTCCAAAACCTCATGCTTCCAGTGAGGAGACTTCACTCCTTTGATGTCAAATGGGTTCTAATGTTTTACCTGCAAAGAACTAAACCAATTAGGAAAAAAATGTCTACTCTGTTGCTGTAGCAGAGCAATCACAGGCACAAGCATTATCTGCTCAGAGACACTCTCCAATCATATCCAGCTGGATCACTCTATCAGTTGGCACGTCTCCCTCCCCCAGATGGGCTGAGGACCCTGTGATGGATTGAATCCCTTGGAAAGTCATCTGATGTGCTGAGATACCAGAGTCTACCTGTTCTGCCAGCATGGGCCCCCTTTAACCTATCTTGCTGAGTCAGGCTCTTAAAATCTCCTCGAACACGCACACAGGCAGGGCCACGCCCAGCTGCAGATCAGCTCTGGGAAGACTCCGCTTCAGGGACTTGCGCCAGCACTCAGATGTTCACCTCCCTTGGAGTACAGACCCAAAGATCTATTCTTTTCACCTCTTTCCCTCAATGTGGAAGAGGGTATGCACAATTTCTCATCTCCCTTCTCCCTGTGCAGTCCCAGCTGCGCTCCAGCCATAGGAATTATGATACCTACAGACAGATTTCACGATGCATGACAGAAAGGGGCCATGACCGGGACACATTGCAGCTGAAGGAGCTGCGGAATGCCTACCACAAGGCACAGGAGGCAAACCGCCGCTCTGGTACAGCACCCACAAGCTGCTGGCTCTACAAAGAGCTGGACGCGATACTCGGCAGCAACCACAGTGGTCTTCGCAGTGGAGGTGGGGATACTTCGGTGGCTCACATGCCAGTCGAGAGTGGACCAAGCCAGGAGGAGGATGAACGAGGATGTGGAGGGGGAATCCAGAGGCAGAGGATGTCTCGGATGTCAGAGATGCATGTAGCCAGGAGCTCTTTTCTACCCTGGAGGAGGCTAGCCTGTCAGAGCCTGGTGAAGTGCAAACAGGAGAGGAGGCCACCGGTAAGTGGATCTGATTTTGGGAATTGCTGAAGAGAGTTGTTGGAGGCAGGAGGGTTGCAGAAAGCAGGCTGGTCTCCCACCACATGCCTAGTCTGAGCGGTGGAACAGGCTGTTTGACTCCCTCACTTCATGGGAATCTCCCTCCGAGATCGCCAGGAAACTCTCGTGGAAATACTGGGCAATCTGCTGATGCAGGTTCTTTATCAGAGCTGCTTTGTTTCTTGCGCCATTAAGAGTAACTTTCCTGTGCCATCGGGGGGGAGGGGAACGCGGGGCCAGGGCAGAAGCCACAGTCTTGGAGAAGACCCTCTCTTGATTCCCTGCTCACCCTCAGCAGCGAGAGATCTTCCATAATGATCATCTCGTGTGAGAAGTGTGGGGAATGGTTATCAGCCCCCCTAACAGTGCTGGCTTTCCCCAAGAGCCACTTGCCCAGTGTACAGCAGCGTACGGGAAGAGTGATTTACCCTGTCCCTGCGGCTACTCACCATTTTGGGGATCTTGTGGCTCGTGTGCTTTCCTGGAGTCAGACAGTTATGAGAGCACTGGCTGTGTTTTAAATCAGTGTTCTCTGTGTTGCAAACAATACTGCTTCTGTAAAATGTTGCATTTAAACTTCACAGAGATGACCTTGGGAGCCCAGCCTCCTTTATCAGTGGCTGAACGGCAGCGGAGAATTAGAAAATTGCCAAGAAGAACTAAGGAGGACTTCCTCTGTGAGGTTATGATGCACTCCGCTGTCGAGAAACAGGAATCGAAGGAGTGGTGGGACAGCAAGAAGAAGGACCGAAAGGAGAACACAGCACACCAGAATGAAGCCACAGAGTGACTCTTAGATGGTATGGAGCGCCAAGTGGACACACTCCAGGCGATACTAGTTCTTCAAACCGAGCAGCTCCATGCCTGTGTTCCCCTGCAGCTGCTTTTGCAAAACTCTTTCCCCTGCTCCACCACCCCACCCCAGACACCGCCAACACCTTGTTATCAACCTCCTGGCTCCACTCTCTACCCTCCTCATTCCACTCCTCCCTCTTCACAGTCCAGCACTACGGATTCCCACTGCACTCAACACCCATCCCTCTGCAGTTTGGCCTTGTTGAAGTACAGCACCCACTGCATGGTACTCCAAAGGAGAAGGTTGGATATGATCCCAGGACAGGCACAAATTCTTAGCCGTCCCGAGACCTCACCTCCTCCTGGGACCTTCCCTTCCCCCATAACCCTCACTGCTGATGGTTTTTTTGTTTTGTTTGATTCTCTCTTCTCCAGTTGTTTTTTAATAAAAGAATTGTGTTAGAATAAAGATTGCCTTCAAACCATTAATTGAAAGCAAAAAGAGCCCGGCAAAGCAACAAACAATTATGTTAAACCCACATATTGCATCATCTGCACCAATCACCTCCTAGCATTTCAAGCACTGCACTGCTGAGCATAGCAACAAATATTTAGTGGCTTTTCACTTCAAATAGCTGCCTCCAGGCATCCCTGATCCTTATGGCCCTGCGCTGCACCCTTCTAATAGCCTGGGTCTCTGGCTGTTCAAAGTCAGCCTCCCAGAGCTGAGCCTCTGCGGTCCAGCCCTGAGTGAAGTGTTGGCAGTGGGCATCTCCCAAAGTTGAAATACAGATACATAGTCAATATTCCTAATTTCAGAAACAGAAATAATACATGCACACAAATAGGATAATCTCATTCAGTAAATCATAGCCTTTCCAATGATATCTCACATGAGCCATATGGCATAAAGTATATCTGTTATGTCATTCATAAGCATATTTTCATAAAGAATATAGAATGACACACCACAGACCCATTTCACTAGACCATAGGCAAGCTCGATAGCATCTCTTCAAGAAGTGTCTCTATTGGAGATTTGTAGGGCAGCAACCTGGTATTCCATCCACACTTCCACAAAGCATTATGTCTTAGGCCAGACCTCTTCTGCAGATGCAGCCGTTGGGACAGCCACATTGTAAACATCAATACCATCTGCATCCTCACACCCTCTTCCTGTTTCAATACTGCTTACCCAGCACACCCACATATGGATACACAGAGGGACCAGCACTCAAAGAAATTGAGGTTACTTTTATATAACAGGAGGTTCTTTGAGATGTGATCCCTATCAGTATTCCACTGCCCACCCACCTTCCCCTCTACTTTGGATTATCTCTCTATTCATGGTAGAGAAGGAACTGGAGAGGTGGCTGGTCCACACCTCCCCTTATACCTTTAATACTGAGCATGTGGAACATCAAGATGTAGGCACAGACCAATGGATACTACTTGCAAATTCTCTGGTCTTAGGTGCTTGCAGCACATGTATATCTATGTCTGGAAATACAGAAAGGGACCATATATCTTTAATCTATAGTTACAGGTAAGTAATCTCCATGGTCTTCTTAGATCATCTTATAGGTTTGGCTGCTGAGCTGCTTGCTTCACATATACCATTTCTGGACGTCTACTCTGCTTTTGACACCAGAAGTGGGGAAGTATCAAGAAAAAGAACTCTGTCACAAGTAGGTATGTCTGTTTCTGGCCCTGATCTGGCTTTCCATTATGTCGGCCCACATGATCGGATTTTCAGAAGTGTGTTTGAGCATTTTTGAAAATCTGGATCACTTATTAGAGGTGCTTAAAAAGGAGCTACGGTCATCTGAAAATTTAAACTCCATTTATGTGCACTGAATCATGGTTCAGGGCCACTGCACCTATATTTCCCCTCCATGGTCCCTCAAAGACATGCACTCTAAACTCCTGGCTCCTTAGCTGTCACCTCTTGAGCAGAAACCCATGTCTGTCTTCCTCCTGACCTGAGATTTTTTTCAAGCTTCACAGTTTCCTGTCTACACTGTGATATCCTCAGCAACCCAGTCTGCATAAAAGGCCAGCATCCGCACTTTGCTGTCTCTCCAGAGGCTCTGAACAATGTAATTGCCACAGTTACAAGTTACCACACAGCTTTTTCTAAGGAAGCACATTTTATTCTTAAGGTAAAAGCATTACAGAAAAAAACATACTAAACCCAATAAAAGAACCTGCACACATGTTAAAAGATTACCTAAGGTCACCCCAACTCCAACCTCAGATGCTCATAGGTGTCCGTCAAAACCCACTGCTGGGTTTTCCGTGTGGTTTCAAGTTCATAACGGGCTCTGATTCAGAGCCATCATTAACAGTTCAATCTTTACTTCGTACAGCTAGGTGAGGCCAAGATCAAAGGCCCAAACAGGCAAGCAGACAATGGCTCACTGCTCAGGGCATAGCTTCAAAAGACTGGGTTTTTATAGAACCAGATGTGTGGAATTTTCATTCATCTCCCCTAAGATATTTCCTAGAAAAACCACTTTGTTCCAAAAATCCATCCTCGTCTAGCACATTGTTCAATATTGTCCTTTGAACCCCCAGGACTCACATCTGTCACATCTCCTCCCTTGAGGGGTGCAATTCTGACCCACAATAATACATGAACCATTCATTTAATACAATGGGCCCCAAAGGTACTTAAAACTTAATGTAATAAAGTCTCCCAAAGTTATAGCAGGAAATTGCCATATCTGTCACAAGCTGATCCATTATGTCCCTGAGCTCTTCTGAAAATCTGGCCCTTAACAGTTGTCTGATTTTCAGAAATGATACATATGTAGAGCTCTGGAAACCAGCAGCCAGATTTTCAAGTGTTGACCATTCACCAGCTTCCATTGCTGTCAGTGGGAGCTACTGGCTGTTTCGTGCCACTAAGAATCAGGTTACTGATTTAGGCACCTAAGTATGGGTTAATGTACCCAACTTTAGGCAGCCACTTCTGAAAGTGTTGACCTGGCTGTTTAATCTATGCTATCTGCTAGGTTTATATGTACTATGTATTAAAGTGATTAGTCAGGGGTCTAAAAAGAATACATATTGGACTGCCGACTAATCACTATTCTTTAATCCTGGTATCTATTGAACCACACATAAATATAGCAAGCACCACCGTTGTATGAGTTGATTGGGAAAGCTGTCATACATCAATTCATTGCTTATCCCAAAGAGTAATAAAAAGGTCAACAAATGGATGAGTATCATCAAAACAGAGTAGTGGATTCTTTGCAAAAGAAAAGATTTTTGCAGCCCACAGCAATGCAAAATGTAGCATTTTCAGAAGCCCCCAAGGCTTTGCGATTATTTCTTTTTTCATCTACTCAGGAGGAGTGGCAATCAAACTGTCTAAGCCTGGCAGGAAAAGAGGGCATTCCAGTCAGCTCATTGCATTTGGTGTGACCTTAGGTATCTGCTGATCTCATAATGTAGCTCCACCAGACCTGCAGCTCATATGCCTGACAAAGCAGAAATTTGTGCATGTAGTAGGAGCTCACAGAGAAGTCCTTTAATCTCTCTCTAATAAAGTCAAAACTGACAACTAGATGTCTTAAGGTTGGGAGGAGGAGGGGAGATTATAAGGAGCAGGACAAGTTGGTTCAGCTTGGAGCTAAAAATAGCAATCCCTTCCCTTTCCCAGTGTTTAAATTATAAATGATTCCTTTCCTCTTTTGAGAAGGATTAATTTCTCATCTTAAAAATCCCCCTTTTTAGAAAGGAATCTCAAACAATCAGTAATACATATCAGCCTCTGCCATTAAATTCTTTTCCTTTGTAGGCTTTTCTCTACAAACTGGAAAAGTAGAGCAAATAGTAGGATTTGAAGGAGGAATCAATGATCCGCCTTGCTAGATTTCTGTCAGGAATATTTAGTACCCAATAGAGAGAATGTGGTATTGTTTATTCAATTGACTTTAACCTTGGCTTGCCTTTTTTTTTTTTTTTTTTTTTTTTTTTACTTCCCTTCTTGATGCTGCAATGAAGTCCTAATATGCAATTTTTGATGATAGCCCATCTTAAGGGAAACATTGTGATGTCATGTGATGAGGACCTGTGACAGGGCTCCTCTCACCACGCTAGCGCCTCCTACTGGTTGTCCTGGGGATCAGTTCCACAGGTCAGTATGCCCACTTCCAGTGGTGTCTCGCCCACAGTCACTCCAAGACTGCAGCATCCTCTTCATGACACAGCTCTCCGGCCGTTCCACACTCTGTGCTCCCCACCCCCATTCTGGGGGCCAGTACTGCAATCCAACCATCCAGCCACTTCCTCAGTGCAGGGGGAGGGGACCCGTACCCACCCATTACTCCAGGTCCTGGCCCAGGGACCCTGTAGATGGCAGCCATATACTGCATCCCCTCAAACCTCTCAGTACATTTCCCTGGGTCACTTCCCCAGAACTTTCTTCACCCTTGCCTCAGGGCCTCAGCATGCTAGTGTTAGCAGCCAGGAGCCCTTTCTCACTCCTCTGTTCCTGCCCAGTACTGCTCTGTCCAGGGTGCTAGCTTTCTTCTGCCTGCAAGGCAGCCAGTCCTCCCTCCTAGAGCTCCAGGGAGCAACTGACCCTGCTGTGCCCTGCAGCTCTTCTTATATGGGCCTGGCAGGCCCTGATAGGTTGTTCCTTGCAGCCCATTTCCTATTGGCTGCTTTTCACGCAGCCTCCCTAGTGCTCCCTTAACCTCTTACAGGCCAGTGTGAGAGGGACACTGAGGCAGGACCATATGACAAAAATCTAGTAGGAGAATTTGAGTAGATGAATGCAAACATCCTGGCCCCTGTTTTCCCTCCCTTGTTCCCACAGTTGACTATTTTCAGTTGAGTATTGTCTAAAATCTAGACTATGAGCACTCTGGGGTAAGGACTCTCACTTTGCTTGTACAATGAGGCCTTAATCCCTGTTTTCGTGTCCTTAGGTGTTACCGCAATACAAATAATGATAAGGAAGTGAAGTCCCTTACTAGTAACAAAAATGTCTACAATAATAGTGAAGGGAAACAGAAAAAAGATAAACTCGGTGTATATGGGAGTTCTCAGCCCAACACACAAGCCCCAAGCCTGCAGCCATATAGGCAGCTACAGGTAGACCTCTGCCAGCCTCTTTAAACTGAGGTTATTTTAATCTTTATAACCTTTTCTCTTAGTGACTTAATTCAAAACATTCTTTCACCTCAGTGGGTTGGATGTTTGGCACCCTCGAGACTGGAGCTAATGCTGTCCGTGCTACACCCTCCCACCCAACCCAAAGATAATTTGTACATCTCTACTATGTGGCAGACCTCCACTATCTGAGAAGAGAAATATCATGGTTCTTGTTGCACCCTTTTTATTTTAGTTGATGATGGATTGCTGCTATATCTTGAGACCTGTCTACTATCTCTGCGTGCATGTGCCCGTGCTGGAAATGAAGTAGGGAAACCATTTAGAATTGAATGCAATTGTATGTTAAAGATTATGATAAGGTGAGTGGTGATGGCCTACGTTGTCTAGAAAAGAAGTCTCTCTTGAGTTCTCGCTCACTGGAAGCTGTGGAATTCTGTTAATATAAGTAAGGTAAGGTTACACAGCAATCTTTGGAAAATAGGCAATTTCCACTTTTGAAAGTTCCAGGGAAATCCAAATGTGTGGTGTGCACTGTGAAACCCTACAAGTTGACACCGTTTTCTTGAGATGAAAAGCAAGAGATTACTGTATGCAGTGTTTAATATTGTATCTTCAGAATTTATAATATTTCACTAACACCACACTGAGGGGTTTTTTTTCTTTCCTTTTGAGAGCAATGCCCTGTTGGGCCAAGATTAGGGATATTACAATGTGTTTTTACTGTACAATTACACTGTATAATGTGTTCCTATCTCAGAGCCACAATACATATCAACTACAGCAATATAAATGCTATAATGAAAGTAAGTGGTGGACAGCAGGCAAGGAGAGGTATGAAGCGCTAATGATAGTAAATGTCAGTGTGGAAAATGAATGTGAGAATTACCATAGTAGAGCAGACCAATAGTCCATCTGATCCAGTACTCTGACAGAAGCTGATATTAGTTGCCTGAGGTGAAGGTATCACTAGTCACATGTAGTGCATTCAAATGTGCAATACCAGCGGAGAAAGTTTCTTTCTGATATCAGCTGGAGCTCAGCTTATCCCCTGAACCATAAGGGTGGTAAGCCTTTGTACTTTCATCGTCCTATTGCAGCATCCACTGATGTCATGGCTATGAGGTCTGTCAGTACGAATATAAAGCCTGCTTTTTAGTTTTCAGTTTGATCATACAACTCAACACTAGGTTCCAACTCAACATACTTATTTTGAAATAAGCCAGTTAAGGAGTAGTAATACCATTCCATGGAAAAATGTGTTTAGTCTTTAAAGCCCCTAATTGTAAAGCTAGCGATCTAGATTATACAATCACATTGTTGTTCCTATGCACTTATGGGCTGCACTAAGGCCATTCCTTTTAAGATCTAGATGACTTCTTATTAAGCGATACACCATGAGGTGCAGCTAGTTGACAATTCCACTTGAATAATAAAATCTTCCAGTGGCACAGAGCTGCACTAATAGCTCCTGAGCTGCTGCTACTACTCCTTGCCCCTAGTATAGGGGGAGCATCAGAGAAAAAGGGGTATGCATAGGTTGGTTTTATACCTTAGTGCTCCTCAGCTGCTAGAACGTCCCCTGGGGGCTTTGTGACAGACAAGATTGGTGAGATAATATTTTATTAGGCCAACTTCTGTTGGTGGAAGGGACAAACGTTTGAGCTTCATAGAGCTCTTCTCCATGTCTGGAGATGGTAACCAGAGTGTCTAAGTTAAATGCAAGTTGGGACAGATTTTTGAGCATAAGGGGTCTGTACAAGACCATTTAAATGAGGCAATAAGGGTTAGCAGGCAGTAGGGGATGTTGTAAATTGTTGTAATGAGCCATAAAACCAGAGCCTCTGAGCCCATGTGTTTTTTTGTTTTATTTTAGTATCTAGCAGAGTTGTGAATATGAGTAACCAGGCTCATCTTTTGGAGATGCAGGTTTCCTTTCAGGACTGAGAGGTCAGATATGGAGCTCTGTGAAAAGTGTTCACCTGTGGATAATATGGTGGGCTTTGTTTTTTATCATTTTTCTCTGTGAGTTAATCTGAGAGAATTGTCTGGTTACACTCACATATTTGTTGCTGGGACATTTTGATGCACTGGGTGAGGTACGATACATGTTATGATAGGCATTTGTAGGACCCATGGATCTTGAAAGGCATTTGGTGGAAGGAGTTGATCATTCTAGCAGTGGACATATGTCTTCAGGCTTTGCATCTGTTCTGGCAGGGTCTGGTGCCACTTTGAGTTTTGTGTATCCTAGTCTGTGGGGCATTTGCTTCTGATGATGAGCTTGGCAAGGGGGAGGGAGGGATGGTTTGAAGGCTGGAAGAAGGTGTTGAAAAACATTTCTTTCAGGATGTGGTCCCCATCAAGTATGGGTGGTAATTGTTTAATAACCCGTATGGGTTCCAGTGTGGGGTGCTAAGTGACAACTAGGGGTGTGTGGCTAATGATTTCCCCCCCCCCTGTACTGAAGCAGGTTCTCTCAGGGTATTTTGGTGTCTTGTTCCATGATGCAATCTAGTTCTCTGGTGTAGTGTCTTTGTTTAGTGAAGGTGGCTTTAAGTGTTCTTGGGTGTGTATCCTGGACCTTTTGTTCAGAGCAAATTCTGTGGTATATGAGTGCCTGGCTGTAGACAAAAGATTTCTTGGTGCATCTGGGGTGACTGCTGGATGTGTGGAGATAAGTGTAGTGATCTGTTGGTTTCATATATATATATATATATATATATATATATATATATATATATATATATATAGTTCTTTGTATGGTTTCATTGTTGAAGCTGGTCATTGTGTGCAGGAAGTTGGTGCTGGTGTGGGAGCATTCTAGAGAGAAAGTTTGATGGCTGGATGGTCATTGCAGTTTTGGTGGAAATCTATGAGGCAGTTGAAGTTGTCTGTCCAAAGGTTGAAAATATCATTGATGTTTCTCAGGTATACTGTTGGTTTCACGGTGCATTTTTCCAGAAATTCTTCAAGTTGGCACATGAAGAGGTTGGCATATTGGGGAGCCTCCTTAGTACCCATGTCTGTCCCCATAGTTTGGACAAAGTGTTTCTTGTTAAATGTGAAGTTGTGGTGGGTGATAATGAAATGGATGAGTTTGGTGATGTGTTTAATGTGATGTGTGATTAAACGATAATGTTTAAAATATTTGAGGCAGGCAGTTATGCCGTGATCTTGAGGGATGTTGGATGTTACCTCCCTATTTACCATGGTGGAAAGAATGGTGTTCTGGAGGAAGTCAGAAATGTCTTGGAGGAAGATGGTCCTTTGTGTGGTGAGTGGTTTGAGGATGGTCCTGATATTCCTTCGGTAAGAGTACCGAGACCAGATATGATGGGTCTGCCTGGGTTCCCTTGTTTGTGTATCTTAGGGACCTTCTACATGCTTCCCGAGGTGGGTTCTTTGGGGATGAAATGGTAGAGTTTCTCTTGGAGTTGTTTGGAGAAGGATTTGATGATACCAATGGGCTGCTGGTTTGATCACTATCTGGTGGTTGGATTTCAGGGGCTGCATAGCTATCCTCTCGGTAGTAGAGAGATTGTGGTAGATGTAATATTTGTTGAAGATTTCACAGTTGGTTTTTTTTCCTTGAAGCAATTAATGTAATAATCCAGTGTGTGGTTTTGTTTTCTGGGGAGGTATCCAGTTATATTGTTCTTTCTAATGACTCTCAGTAGGGATATGGTAGTTGTGGGTAGTGTCCTCTTTCTTGTGAAATAATTCTTTGAGGTGGAGTCAGTGGAAGAATTCTTTTACTTCTCCACATGTTAGTATTCTATCAGGTTCTGTGGTGGAGCAGAAGTTCAATCCCTTGGAGAGTGCAGATACTTCTATTCCAGTTGGGGGTAGGTTTGATAGGTTGATGATGATGGGAGGTCGTGTAATGTCCATGTGGTGGGTCATGGTGTCATGGTTTCTTCTGGAGGTGATGTTCTTTTGGTTATGTAGTTGTAACTGGTTCCACTTTTTGTTTTTGAATGGAATGGCTGTCATCTGAGTTTTTTGATAGTTGTTTTGGCTTTCCTGCATGATCTCCAGGCAGGTTTCCTGGTGGGTGTGTTTTTTGTTTTGTTTTTTTTTCTTCTTCCAGTGTGCGGAAGCATGTGATTTTTCCATTGAGGTGGTCCCTTTCAGAGTATGTAAACTGCAGAAGACGGTTCCTCAATTTTTCTGAGGTCTCTCTGCAGAACTGTTCAGCATATTTGGAGTTGTATGTAGTGGTCAGAGGGTTATAGATGTTTTGTTTCTTGTGTCTGCTCAGGAAGTAGATGTTGCTGTTCAGTCTGGCTTCCTTCTTAATGTTGTGGGGCTATAGCAGGCCTAAGACTAGAACATGGGTATTGCAATATAGGATCAGGGCTGTGGTCTTTCTAGGCCAGTGTCCTGTCTCTGGCAGTATCAAATGTGAACTGTACCAGAATGTTCAGGTGAAGGTGCAAAGAACCCTGCACCAGGCAGATGTGATATAATCTGCCCTCATTGAAGACTTATCCAAATCCTGAATAGTTAGAGATTGTTTTGAATCCTGAAGTATGGAGGTTTTATTGCTCTTCTGCTGGGAATGGGCATGTGCACAACTGGCCTCAGGATAAAGGGACTGCAAAGAAACTTTTCCAAACTCCCCTTTCCTCATCCCAGTTGGATGCAGCATTACTTAAGTTCATCTGAAAATCTAGTCCATTGGATTTATGTATATGCTGTATTTTCACTTTCTGCTAGTCTAGAAAAAAGGCAGAAATTGTGCCTTGGCCCAACATACTTGTATTGGGGCACATAAATGTATTTCATGTGTACATAGGTTAAAATGTCAGTTGACAGCACAATCAGACACACAGACCTTCAAATTGCATAACTTTTTAGTCTACAGGTATAAAAGAATCCATCAACACTGATTTAATAGAGCAATCATGATATTGTAATTGCTGTACTTCAATTATCTTAGTTTTATTCAGCTATGCAAGTGTTCAAGAAAAGCGTGTTGTTTTATAGGAAAAACATTTGCAACAACTAACTTCAAACTAAGGAGCTCAGATAGTTAAACCTTTCAAAAGGAATTGGCTTCAGTGCTTTAATCAGAGAAGTGGAGAGACTTCCAAAAGCTTAGAGTCAAGAACACACACACACTCTCTCTATATATCTATATCTATAAAAATTGCAACATACTCTCTGAGCAGTTCTGATCCCATCCATACCCCTTCCCACACAGTGTAATCTTGGAAGTATCTTCTGTAAGTCAAACATGTGTCTCAGATGAGATGTATGACCCTATAACTGACTTTGAACTTGAAAAACAAGACCAAATGGAAGGAGAAGGAAAAAAGAATTCTTAAAGGAGACTGTAAAATAAAACGTTAAAGGACATCACCGGTGACCATGCTGGCAGTCAAATGGATCTACATCGTGCCACTTTATGGGAGAACCAAATTTAGATTTAGAGGCTAGGATAGTTAAAGTAGCATGCTTAGGTCCTGTCTCAACTGATACCTTGTCCCTCCTACTGTTGTTTGTTTGTTCATCTTTTGTGTATTGTGTCTATATCCTACCTTGTGAGCTCTCTAAGGCAGGGGCTGTTTTTGTTTGTTTTGACAGTGCCTAGTACAATGGGACCATAATCCCTCTTTGTTGCCCTTAAATGCTATCACAATAGAAATAACTGTGGGAGGGAGTCTTTTTTGAACATCCCTTCTTGATGGCACTCTGAGCAGCATCAAAAAGCCTCTACAGAAGTTGGGTATAGACCAACCAGAGATGAGATTACAGTAATGAGAAGCATTAGACGGATGAGAGAGGCAGAGAGATTTTTGTGGGGAGGAGGGGAGAAATCCTCATTGGAGTGCTTTCACCATCACAGGTTGCAGTTTCTATGCAAGCAGGAATTGTCTGGAGAAAGGAGAGCAAAACTATATCACTTCTCATAAATGAGAACTAAGAATTGATGTGACAGTTCAGATACATTCATTTGGAGGTTTAATTTGCTGGAGATGTTCTTTTTTGATGTGTGGAGGGATATAACTTAATTAAATATATTCAGTTTGATTAATTTGTGCAGACATTAAGTTACATCTAGTGGAAAAAAGATGGTATTACTTTTCCAAATGCCTCTGTTCATAACACATCCTCTTTCATTTCTGATAAAGTGCCAATGCCTTCTGCAATAATCCACATAATGATTAAAGATATTGTTAGCTATAATTCACGGCTGTGATAACCTGCCTCAAGAAGCATAGCATTTCATGCATAACAGGAGTATAGTTCACAATCAGAGACTGCAACAAAGTAGTACATATCAGTTGTAACTAGTAAAATATGCTAATTAGCCTCCTAAACATGATCACTCACAGTATGCACACATTGGAACCACTCAAAGAAAGAGATAATCTGTAACAAAAATCTTACCTCGGTTACTGATTTGCCTTCTTATTTAATCTCAATTTCTATATGATCCCAGCATAGTTTTGGACCATGATGCCTCCGTTTAGAGTCACAGCTGACGTCAGTGGCACTGGGTGCCCTGAGATCGGCAAGAATGCTTTCAAAAATCATCCCAACAAAATACGCTTGTAGAGTTTTCATTCTCCCTTCAGACTCTTGCTGGAATTTGGAAGCTGGGGAGAGGAGTCAAGGTTTATGTCAAGGTGGGAGCGAGGAGAGGAGAGAGCCATCACCAGGAGCTAGGAAACTAGTCACCTGCTAATCAAGAGAGGACCTAACCATGGCAGTGTCCTAGAATTACTGGAGTGCGTGAGTATCACTGCTCTAATGTACTGGCAACAGACCACTATTCCTTTTGTAAGGGCAGCTCTTAAGGCAAATCACTGAAGTGGGCATACTGATAAAATAGTGCTGGCTTAATGGGTATATAGGCCTTGTCCCCACCACCCACTTCTATCACCTATGTAATAGCAGTTCTTGTAGACCCAGGAAAAATGCTTCTTTGGCAACCTGGATAGAAATCTGCGTATGGAGTCACAGGTTGTCTCTTTCCCTTTTGTCGTATGTGTGTAGTTGGTTGAGACATGGTGTTACACATTGCTCAGGCGAGCTAACAGTGCAAGAAGAACAAAGCTAGCACCACACAGGCATTTTAAAAATACCTGAAGTCTTGGTTGCAATACCTAATGAGAATACATGCTGTATTATGTCCTGCCCTTGGACACAGAGACTGTAGTGCTGCATTTCCAAACAGAGGGCTCAATCCCGCCTCCATTGACAATGAAAGCAAGGCTGGAGACATGACTTGGTATACAAGACAGAGTTTGGGTTGAGCTCTGCAAATACGAGAAAAATGAAGCTTTGTTCTGTCCCCATGAAGTATTTGATTCTGCAAAAAATAAGTATTTTCACTTAACTAACCATTAAACTGTCAGGAATGTTTGTTTTATAGATCTATGATTATATGGTCACTCTGTTTAAACAATATCCATCCTTGCTCCTCCTCTTCCTGGGATATGTTACATCCTCACCAGTGAATCACCCCCTCCATTCTGTATAAGTACATATCACAATCTAGCTCATTTATGGGGACACAGACTAAATCCAAGGATTCTGAATTTCTTCTAAATACAGAAATTATAGCAGCCTGGAAAGATGTCACGTGTCCTTTCCACAATGAAGTCAGATCTATTTGGGGAAATAATTGTTTGTTCACAGTAACTAAGCTCATTCCATTGAGCTAAATTGTTTAATGGGGCAAATCAAGACAGGCTTATTAAACTCTTTGGACAGAGTTATGGCCATATCCTTCTAACACTGCCTGTTAATACCAGGAATGTATGTCTGCTACATAGGATCTAGCCATACCGAACTCTAAAATTGGTGAATTGTTAATAGCTAGTGTCTATGCATATCAAAACACTATCTCTGCTTAATGGTAAACTAAAAGAACCTTCCATTTCCTTGCCAAATAAATAACCACTCCATGTGTCCTACAGCTATTGCCATAGCTATTACTTTGGAGTGCAGATGGAAATAGCAAAAGTGCTTATAAACATTACGTGCTAATGGAGTTAGTTGGGCCACAGTACGAGGGAAGCTATAAAGTAAAAACCACTTCATATTTAGAAGTGCGTAGCAATTGGCAAAGAAGATAAAATGGCAGAGAGATGTAATGAGGCAGATGTAAATTTTTTAAGTTAAAATGCAATAAAATAATACAATAATGAGGAGTAACAGCACCACAATTAAAACACACATATTTTAATGCATCATGGAAAAATATGTTCATTATGATTGATGTAAATGGAGCACATACTGTTACCAGATGACTTTACGTTTTGACTTTATCAGATGCTTTCAGCTTTTTAGGGCTATTGAATGTTTTCTTTATTGCACTACAAATACAAAACTATGAAGAACTAGAATTCAAGGATAACTATTCTGACTAATTCTCTAGCAAATATATATCATTTAATGGCAAAGCTACATGTTCAGTTGATTATGATCATTCAGTATATTTCTGGCAGCTTGCTTCTTTTATATCCAAGAAGTCAGTTGCACAGAACTTCTGGTGCCTACATTAAAATTGTTCTTCACATGGGAGCTCTCCATGGACAATTCTACGTGAGACCGTTTCCCCATGGCTAGATGCAGTTACCATCTTTCTTCTTACAGGCAAGTGAAGTATTGTTAGTCTGCTCTTCTTAAATTGTATCACAAACATCCCAGGTGCCTTGCAAAGGGGGTAAATCTTATTGCAGAACCAGAGATATTCATTATTATAAAGTATCAAAACCATGTTAAAATCCCATCTGCTCTTTGTTCACTCTGGTATTGTCAAAATTCTAGCCATAAGAGAGGGAAATAGAAACTACAGTACCAAACTGAGGCCGTTTCACAAGCTGAGCTTCATTAGCATAGTCTTTCCCAATGTATTTAGCTAATGCATTTTATACACTTCTGTCAAATCAATTACCTTAACAGACACAAGATGTTGGTTTCTGAAAGAGGCAGACATCAAAATCTTGCATATAACTTCTAAAAATACCTCTCATTCTTCAGTTATGTTGCTTGTGTTGCCCTTGTTAAAGAGACATTGTGTAGGAAGTTGTGTGACTTTAAAATGCTTTTATAACTTGCGGTGAGAAATTTAATCCAGGGTTCACTTAAGTACAGCGGCTGTTGCCCAGACAGCTGGTAGGTAGATTTGAGTTTGCCTAAAGACTTGAGGTTCTAGGCCCCTGAGGTGTGGGTGGTGTCCCTGACCATGCATCCCTTCCTTGTTTGTCACCAACAGTACCACGCTGGTAGCAGGATCAGGGAATTGGAGAGCACTGGGAAGTTGCAGGGTGTTTAAACAGGATATAGAAACACAAGAGCTTAACCCTGCATGTGTAAATGTGATGTCTTTTCATGAAAACAATGTAGGCTTTAAACAAACTAGCTAAAATATGCAGTGTCATCCAACTAAATTATTTACTTTACTTTTTCTGCTACTCAGAGTCTGAGACGGCTCCCGCAGTGAACGGGTAGCTTATTTAATAGTGTAGTGAGTCACTTCTTTTCAATTGTTTTCAATGTAAGGGACTCAAGCTGCAGGAAAAGCCATTAGGCTGGACAGTGTAAGATTCCAGAGCTGAATGTATGTGTCTTATACAGCAAAAGTGTGTCAGTGATGGTCCAAAAAAAACCAAACAAAAACCAAAGCTGAATCAGAGCTGGAGCCAGGGTGAAGTATAACTGAAGCAACAAATACCAACTTCTGTCTCACGTGCGCGCACACACACACGTAGGCGACCGTTCCAATTTCTAAGATTGTGAAACAGTCTAATGGGGAAGTGGAGTGCATGCTGTGAGCTCTAACAGAACATGATTGAATTTCACTTTTACTGCTTTACTGCTATTACTGTGCAGTGACCTGTGGAGTTTGTTAATAAACTGTTATTTCATTATTGTTACTCGTTATAATAGACATTATCAGTGTCCTTCCCTGCCTCCTCCCTTCAACAGATTATCTCTGCCTAGGTGTCATTAAATTTCTATTATAACTAAGGCATTTTATATATTTGTCTGCGTCTGAAGAGCAGACGGCTTGCCTGTTTTTACTGGCTAAAACAAAACACTGTTAAACACAGATGCTGCATGGTCCTTGTGAGTGCTGTAATTATTTCCCCATGCTGTTTTGTCTATTAAGTACTGTTTTTAATTCCCTTCCCCAGCTATCCTTCTTCAAGGATAGAGTTCCTCATAAACACAACCTATAGATGATGATTTTTTATGACCTGGATATCATTTGTTTTAAATGAACCTTTGTTCCAAACTGCAGCATTTTATAATAGAGCAATAATTCAGTTTAAAGGGGGCTGGGGAAGATGTAAACACTTAGTGAACCACAATGGTTTGCCAAACCTCTTACCTTGTGAAAATAACTTGGAGCAAATTTGCAGCTCCACTATTACTGGATGTTTAGATGGGAGCTGATGTTAGGCCTGCCTATAATTGTAAGAAAGCTTAACCATGCCATTTTTTTTAGCAAACTCCACCTTTCTGTACAATTGCAGATGTTAATAAGCAAGTGGTCTGGTGGTTAAGACACTGTTTTGGGATTCAGGAATTCTCAACTCAACTCCCTACTCTGTTGCAGACTCCCTGTAAGAAGTTGTGAAGGTGATTTATTCCTTCAGTTCTCTTTTTGTAAAATACTTCATTTGTCTGTCTTGTTTACACCGCAAACTTCTCCAACATGGGCTGTCTTCTACTATGTCTATCTCTGATCTTGGCTGTGGCATTTATGCACAAAATACAAATAAAATATCTAGTATGTTGTAATATTCTGCTTATGTGGTTTGATTGTGTAATTAAATTTTTTGGAAGGTATGCCTAAAAGTGCTGAGAGTTCAGGGTGTTATGACAAGCTAATCTATATATGTAGAAATTTCTAACATGCTCATCACTGTGGAAAAACTATCTAATCTAATGATCTGCTGTTATCTGTCTTCTGCTTGTGGGCTCCTCAGGGCACAGCCAGTGTCTTCTTTTCTATTTGGAAAGCACTTAGCACATTGTGAGAGCAATTAAAAAAAAAAGAATAAAAATCCAAGCATGCCCTTTTTTTCCTATCACTTTTCAAACCAGAAATGCATGATTAACCCAGAGAAACCGTATACTTTGCAATACTTTTCTAATTGCAGAAATTTTTTTTAAAAAAGCTTACAAGCCTCAAAGACCTTGGGCCAAATTCTGCCTTCAGTTAAACAGGTGGAAATCCCATTGATGAAAAGTTTGCTGGCAGTTGCAATGGAAGACAGATGTATACAGTGGGTGAAGAGTTGGGAGATGGATCTATGTAACTGATAAATGTATGCTTGGCACCAGGGTGGGGGTGGAAAAAGACTGGTAGTGATTTCCCAGGTTCTGAGTTTGCGTTGGTAGATGAAATGTATTTAATCAATTTATATAGAATGTGTCAATTAGAGAGAGCTCCAAATAGTTTGTAGTAGTCAACTTGCTGATACCCAGTCATAAGAACGGCCGTACTGGGTCAAAGCAAAGGTCCATCAATCCCAGGATCCTGTCCTCTGACAGTGGCCAATGGCAGGTACCCCAAAGGGAATGAACAGACAGGTTATCATCAAGAGATCCATGCCCTGCCACCCAATCCCTGCTTCTGGCAAACAGAGGCTAGGCACATCATTCCTGCCTAATAGCCATTGATAGATTCATAGAAGATAGGCCCATCTAGCTCCCTTTTGAACCCTGTTATAGTATTGGCCTTCACAACATGCTCTGGCAAGGAGTTCCAGAGGTTGACAGTGCGTTGCGTTAAAAAATACTTTCTTGTGTTTGTTTTAAACCTGCTACCTATTAATTTCATTTGGTGGCCCCTTATCCTTGTATTATGAGAAGGAGTAAATAACACTTCCTTATTTACTTTCTCTATACCTCTCATGATTTTATAGACCTCTATCATATCCTCCCTTAGTCACCTCTCTTCCAAGCTGAAAAGTCCCAGTCTTATTAATCTCTCCTCATACAGAAGCCATTCTATACCCCTAATCATTTTTGTTGCCCTTTTCTGAACCTTTTCCAATTCCAATATATCTTTTTTGAGATGGGGCAACCACATCTGCATGCAGTGTTCAAGGTGTGAGCATACCATGGATTTTTATAGAGGCAATATGATATTTTCGGTCTTATTATCTATCCCTTTCTTGACGATTCCCGACATTCTGTTCGCTTTTTTGACTGCCACTGCACATTGAGTGGATAATTTCAGAGAACTATCCACAATGACTCCAAGTCCATAGAGTAAAATATAGCAATTAATGATTTACCCTTAATACCACTCCCAGAGTATTCTTTGGAGTTTCCCTGTCCAAGTGTCTTGCCGGGCAACCTGCTATAGAAAGGATTTTATACTGAGCTACCATTTATCCCCATCATCCTAGACACATGAATATCCCTGCCTCATTGGTCCGGTCCTTGAGTCGACATGGTCCATCCAGTCCTTGCCTTTTGTACCTGAGGGCATCTTCCACATCTTTTATAGAAAGGGGGCCTCCATAACTCATGCAAGTCAGGGGGAGCTGAAGGTTGATAAGTGATTTATTAAACTAACTCAAATTTACAGGCTTGCATCATGTGCGTGTGTTTGTATATGGATTGTTGAGATTTATTTATAAATATCTATATACAAGTGTGGCTAAATTGTATAGTATCTGAGCGCCTCACAAACATCAATGAATTTCTCCTCTCAATACCACTGAGGGAGGGAAGTATTTTTATGCCCATTTGAGACCAGTAGCATAGCCAGGGGGGGAGCAGAAGCGGCGCCTTAAAAAGGAAGCGGCTTCTTTTTAAGCACCGCTTCTTGCACTCACCTGGCGGCGCTCCAGGTCTTCAGTGGCATTTCGGCGGAGGGTACCACCAAAGACCCGGAGCTAGTGAGGACCCACCGCTGAAGTGCTGCCGAAGACCCGGGGCAGTGCCAGAGGCACCGCCGGGTGAGTACAGAGGGAGCCTGGGGAGGTGCCTTTTTATAGCATCGCTCCCCCTGTGCTCCAGACCTGCCTACGCTACTGTTTGAGACATGGGGCAACTGGGACATAGAGAGATTTGGAGTTGTGCTAGAGCTAGGAAATAAAGCTAGATCTCCTGAGTCCTCATGCAGTGCGCTAACTACCAGACTATCCTTCCTTTATTTAAGATGTCAGAATTTGCTATGGGAGTTGAGTGGTCACATGACTCCTATTGTATTGTTTCTATTTCCTGGTAGGATGATTTAATTTTTTATACATAAACAGGAGTGCTGACTAAAGAAATCAATGGAGTCGTGACCTCTTAGGGAGAGGGAAGATTGGGGAGGGAATGAGCAAGTGAGAACATCCAGGAGATATTAAGCCTAAAGAATTTTAAATATTTTTGTGTTCACTTTTGCACAGGAGAAAGCATCATGTTTAGCCACTTGCATGTATTCTCTATCTTTTAATACCTGGATTCCTTCCTGACTGAGGGGGAGAGAAAAATATAAGCCATATTTATTGACTGGTTAGCAGACTTCACCTTCACACACTCACACTCACACTAACTTCATTTGCATGTACCTGTACAATACTTTTTGTAAAGGATGCTGATACCAGTCTTTGTTCCTTTTGTATGATAGGTTGCCTGGATGCCAGGGTGGATCAGGGAGCTTCTTTGTATTCCCCCACCCTATACATAGCACACTATTTAATATTCGCCAAATACATTGGGTGAATCCATTGGTCTCCATTTCACAGCACTTCCACCATCCATTCAAAATACTTTGTATTTACATACATACTTTGTATTTACATATTTTGTATTGTATTGTATTTACATACATACTTCCACCATCCATTGAAAAGATTTTGTATTTACATACTCAGTGTTTATGAATAATATGAACAGGATTACTTGTGGCACCTTAGAGACTAATAAATGTATTTCAGCATAAGCTTTCATGGACTACAGTCCCACAAAAGCTTATGCTGAAATAAATTGGTTAGTCTCTAAGGTGCCACAAGTAATCCTGTTCTTTTTGCTGACACAGACTAACACGGCTGCTACTCTGAAACCTATGAATAATATGATCATTCCCCCTATAGCTCTCTATAAGTGACCACTTCCAATACAAGTATTCTGATTCATACTCAGATACTCATATTTGCACAAATAATAGCTCCCCGTAAACATTTGTGCAAACAGAAAATACTTCACACACATTTTTGTAGCAAAGTTAACAAAAGACATTATTTAACTGAAAAACCATTCCAATTCCAGAATCATTTCCAAATATATTTTCTCACCCTTTGCCTGGCTCTAACAGCTATTCTTGAGAACTACTTTTTTAGTCATTAACCTTTTAATTTAGCACATGCACAAAGAGGTACTGCAGAAGCTAACCTTTTCAAATGATACCATTCAAAAGTCATGGCCTGTGGAGAAAAGTGAGACCATTATTATAAACACACAAGTCTGGCAAATGCTCTTCATTCCTGAACTGTAATCCGCTATTACCAAGTGTGAGCCCAATTTCAGCAGACTGCCAATTGTGGCAACAATCTGTGCTCTGATATTACAGTGATGGGTGACCTTGTAAAAACTTAGAAGCATGGAAAACATCAGGCCACAAAGGAAGCATAGTCTTAGTGGTTAGAACACTGGACTAGAGTAAGATGTTCAAGGTTCTGTTCCCAACCCTGCTACTGACTTGCTGTATGGCCTCTGGCAAGTCATTTCACCTCTTTGTCTCTTTCTCCAGCTGTAAAATGTAAATAATTAACACTGTCATTTTGGAATAGTAGGCTTAATTCATTAATGTTTATAAAGTCCTTTGAGATCCTAACAAAAAATACTACATAAGTGCAAGGCATTATTTATTACAAGGTACTATTATGCCAAACTCTGGCAGTTTTGTGATATGTACAAATAGGTATTAAAATGGTACCACCCTTTACACTTATGATCTCAGCAGACTTGTAAACTTGCTTCTCCTGAAGTAAAACATTCATGCTATAATACCCCAATGCATCGCCTACTGCTCCTTTTTATTTTAACTAAAAGTGTAGACAAGCACATCAGCTCTATGCTACACATGGTTATGATGTTGAATCTAACTCATCAACTTTTCAACCAAATCATTTTTGACAGAGCTGTTCAAAATAACTCTGGAATGAATTAGCTTCTATATACTGGCCAGTCTTGGCATGTTTGTCATGGAAGCTGAAGCTGAAGCTAGCTGCTCACTTCATTAAAATAATTCCAAAGCTGAATAAAACTTGAAGTTTAATCTCAAACAGCAAGCAATGTGATTTATTTTAATGACGTTGTTCAAGAGCTCACCGTCGTATCTCATTTGTGCTGGAACACTAGTGTGTTGATCTTTCGCATTACAAAATAATGAATTGTAATTCCGCCATTACTCGGTGCCCCATGGACGGCAGTAAAGAGAGGCATCAATTCCTACAGAAAGCTGTAGAGTTTAGGAAGGTCATAAATCAGATGTCAGATCTTCAACTGGTTCACCCGTGATGAAGGTGCACCATAAGAAAGCTGACCAAGCTAGGTGGAAGTGCTTGATTTACCAAACACTCGGTCTCTCTAAAGATGTTAAAGGCCTCTCAGAGATTCTGGCAGTTTATTTATTTAAAACTTTTCTCTCCACACCCCCAAATCCCCCGGGTTCTATTCATTTGAGACCAACTTCTTTCACCTCTAAGTCACTAGTAGGGTGACCAGATGTCCTGATTTTATAGGGATGGTCCTGATATTTGGGGCTTTGCCTTATATAGACACCTATTACCGTCCACCCCGTCTCGATTTTTCTCACTTGCTGTCTGGTCACTCTAGTCACTGCTATAAAACCTGTGTAAGAAAAGAATCAGGCCTTTGTTTGAATTATTTCTTTCCACCCCCACCCCGGTTTGTTTTCCTTCACTTCATTTGTTTTAGATTCACTACTTATTGCCCCACTGCTGAGCACTTATCACTCATCACAAACATCATAGGCCTGAACTGTCATCTTACTTACACAGGTTTTACACCAGTGTAACTCCATTGACTTCAATGGGTAACTAATGGTTTAAACTAGTGTAAGCAGGAGGAGAATCACTGAAAGATAAGGGCCTAAAAAATCACATTCTTACAAATTGCCATGGTGGATGGGACCAGTGGTCCATTTAGCCCGCTACTGTGTCTGACAGTGACCAATACTAGGTGCTTCAGAAGATGTAGACAACCTCATACAGGACAATTATGAAATAACCTGCCCAAAAAGTTTCTCCCTAACCTCCTAATTTCTCATTGTATGTGACTGGAGAGCATGCAGGATGCATGACACCTCTTTCATAGTGATTCAGCATTAAGGTGCCTACAGTGCTTAGTGAAATAGTCATAAGGTGAAGTCTGTTTTCTTTTCTCTAGAAATAGGGACAGCAGATGGCTTGTGGAAGAAATGAAACTACATTTCAGGTCCTCCTGGGGCTTGTTTAACTCATCCTTCCATATAAATAGTCTGACTGTGTTTACTTGCCGGTGAAGAAATGCCTATTTTCATAACCCTTTTCCTCTTTGCAGAAGACATAACTGTCAACAAAAGTTGAGATAATTTTCAAGGAGCTTTAGTAAAAAGAAAATCCAACAACTATAAATTGTGAGCTGGAAGAATAAAGATACCATTATAAACCCTTTTAATGTGTCTAATGTGGTAGTTTGGGGTCTATTTTATGTACTTCTGGAGATTATATTGTAAGATCTCAGTGCTAGAGATAATCCATAACAGATCCCAGTTCCTCTATATGCAAATCTGAGATGATTGTAGGCAACAAAGCCTTCATTTTAAATCACTCTGATAATTCTGTTTGTTTTTGATGTGGCTGGTAAATTGTATGACTCTCGTATACCAATTGATATTGCTAAGCTGTGGCTTTTAAAATAAAGCAGTCCACTGAGGCTTTCAACTACCTTTTTGATGGTGACTAGAGCTGGGTGAAATTTTTTGGCCAAAATGTTTTCACCAAAACATTTGGTTAGGTCGACTGAAATGTTTCACAAATTTGTGACAAATTTGTGTCAACACTGGCAAACTTTTTTTGGTTGAAACAAAAAGGAAAGAGTGGATATACTGAAATGAACTGTTTCAACATTATTGTAATAGCTCTCTTTTTGATCTGGGGGATTCACGCAGCGGGGCCCACTTATAACCTTTAGCCTCATTGTTAGGGCATCCACCTGGGATGAGGGAGTCCCAGGTTCAAATCCCTGCTTAGTAGCAGGGACTTGAAATCTTGTGTTGCCCTCCCAGATGACTGCCTTAACATCAGGCTATGGATTATGTCTGTCTCTGTCTCTCCGGTTGAAGCTGTTACACTTTGTATAAATAATTATTCGAGCCCAGGTCTCCCTGCTCCTAGGTGAGTTCCCTACCCACCAGACTATAGAGTCTCTCTTGCTCTCTCTCTTCCCCATCTAGTGACTATTCAACTATCTTCATACAAGGTGGAACAGCTTCAACAGAAGAGATTGAGATCCACATGTCCAGCACCCTAGATTGCTTTATAGCTTGGTGGTTAGGGCATTTACATGGGAAGGGGGAGACCTAGGGTCAAGTCTTTGAAGTATTAAACCTGTTTTTTACAACTAGATAGCTAAAATTGTAAAAATGCTAGAGTAAACAAGACAAGTTGTAGCTCTACCTCTATGTAGCTGGTTGAGGTGACTTTCAATGTGACAGTATTCCTAAATCTCTTAGGTGCATTTAAAAATCCCCTCCTGGAACATATTTTCTTCCCTTCAGAGTTTATGTGCAGCATGCTTATAAATACTGTGGCTGGGAGATGCAGAGGAAATGTAAATAAAAATCTTGGTCACAGTTGTTTTGTCATAAACTGTATTATTGTTCTTTGTGACTGGGCCTTGTGCTGACATAAAGAATCCATTAAAAAAAAGAATGCGCGCACACACACCCCACCAACCATACATCCGAAGTAGATGGAATTTATGCCAGGAAGTGTTTACTGACTTACTCAACACCAGTCTCAATTACTTGGAAGTAATCTTCAGCCTTACTGCAACATCGTAAACATGTTAAGCAATTGTCACTCTTACTGGAAGCAAACCTGTTCATTCTGTTACCTTTTTAATATCTGTGGCCAAAGGTCTCTAGCCATTCCTGTCAGAGGATTAATCAGCAAGGTATAACATAGTGAATGTTATTTCACAATATAACTGTGCTGTGGGTTCATTGTTAGTAGAGGTGGCCAAAAAGAGTTTTGTGAAGATTGTTGACAGCTGTAATTATTAGGAATGTGAGTGCATTGTTATAAAATTTATTTATACAGTTCCAATTAAATGACACAGGCATTGTGGGAGTAACGAAATCCCACACAGGAAAACGTTTGATTTATCATGGCTATGGAGAAATATTGTACATCAGCTTTTACAGCTCCTTTCTTGAAAAACACTAGATGTAGGGATTCTGAGGGATTGCCTCATTGGCCAACAAGAGTTCTGAATCTCCAAAGAGATAATGTGGCAAAATATGCATGAAGGAGAGGACCGAAAATAGGACACCAAGTCAGAGCATCTTATAAATGCTCTGGCAACAAAATGGGCAACAAAAATGATTAGGGGGCTGGAGCACATGACTTATGAGGAGAGGCTGAGGGAACTGGGATTGTTTAGCCTGCAGAAGAGAAGAATGAGGGGGGATTTGATAGCTGCTTTCAACTACCTGAAAGGGGGTTCCAAAGAGGATGGATCTAGACTGTTCTCAGTGGTGGCAGATGACAGAACAAGGAGTAATGGTCTCAAGTTGCCGAGGGGGAGGTTTAGGTTGGATATTAGGAAAAACGTTTTCACTAGTAGGGTGGTGAAGCACTGGAATGGGTTACCTAGGGAGGTGGTGGAATCTCCTTCCTTAGAGGTTTTTAAGGTCAGGCTTGACAAAGCCCTGGCTGGGATGACTTAGTTGGGTTTGGCCCTGCTTTGAGCAGGGGGTTGGACTAGATGACCTCCTGAGGTCCCTTCCAACCCTGAGATTCTATGATTCTATGATAAGAACAGGATAGACAAATTACAGTATGAAATAGTGGTAGAAACTTCTATTCTACTTTGGCGCTGCATACACAGAAATACTACATCATAGGTCAGTGAAAATGTGACGTTATTGACAATAACTGGGACCATATAGATCAATGTTGCAACCAGGATCTGGTAGTGGCACCAAATCTTATATTAAGGGGGTCAAATGAGGTGTCTAAGACCAGGTTATGCTTGACTGGTTATGATTATGCCATTTATATGTATGCATCAGTTTTGTAATTGAAGTTATGAATATTGGCTTTATTCTGTCTGTATTTCAAACTTGGGCTGTGCTTCTGGGACCCTAGACAAGCTATCAACTCTGCCAGGCCTGCTTGATGGCCCATTAAGAACCATCAGTGATACAATGAACCCATTGAGAGAAGGCAGACACGCCTGTGACTCAGCAAGGTATGCAGGGACATGCCTATGGACCGAACTAAGGTTTTTTTTCTTGCCATGTGGAACAAAGAAAGAGAGGTCACATGATGAAAGGCTATAAAAGACTACTGCAGCTCCTCCATCTTGTCTTCATTCCTGCTTCTTACTTCTGGACGGACATTGCTACAAATGGAAGCTCTCAACAAAGGACTGAATGAACCATCCCAGCTGTGGATGTATTCCAGAGACTTGATTTGAACTTGCAGTTTATTCCATCTCTGCTGCAAGCCTGAACCAAGAACTTTGCCATTATCGTATGTAATTGATTCCTTTTAACCAATTCTAGCTCTCACCTATACCTTTTTCCTTTTATGAATAAACCTTTAGATTTTAGATTTTTAAAGGATTGGCAACAGTGTGATTTGTGGGTAAGATCTGAGTTTTGTATATTGACCTGGCTCTGGGGCTCGGTACTTTGGGATCGGGAGAACCTTTTTTCTTTTACTGGGGCATTGGTTTTCATTACCATTTGTCCCCATAACGAGTGGCACTGGTGGTGAGACTGGGAAACTGGAGGGTCTAAGGGAATTGCTTGGGATGACTTGTGGTTAGCCAGTGGGGTAAAACCAAAGTCTCCTCTGTCTGGCTGGTTTGGTTTGCCTTAGAGGTGGAAAAACCCCAGCCTTGGGCTGTAGCTGCCCTGCTTGAAGCAATTTGTCCGGAACGGGCACTCTCAGTTGGGTCCCACCAGAACCAGCATCATTACCGAGGAGATAGGACCTCTCTCCTTTGCAATATTTTACAATCCGCTCTAGACACCTCAAAGACACCAACAAATCAGAGGGAGTTCAGAGAAGAGTAATACAAGTGATTTTTAGAGACTAGTGAGAGAGAAGAAAAACTCATGAGGGACAGATACTGCAGCTTAACCAAACAATGTGTACTAGCAGTTATGCCTGTAAACCTAAAAAAGGTGTAAATACCAAGGAGGGGAGAGGAAAGATCTCTGGTGATCCATGGAAACATTAACCAAGAAGAATGTATTGAAATTTTAAAAAAATCTGTAAAAAATTTAATGTCAAAGTAGGTTCCCGTATTAGTATAGGGGAAAGGTGTTTTTTTAGAGGTTTCTAATCTCAATATTTCCCAGTGGTGATGTCTATAAAACAGGGGAATACTCTCCCAAGGGAAGGTAGAGAGCTCATGGGTGGGTGTATTCTGTAGGGAACAATCCTTTCACAGCAGGGAGATTGATTAGAGCTGGAAATGGCCAGGTTAATATATTTTAGGTTACACCAGAGATTTATGGAATTACGGGCTTGATCCAGAGCACTCCAATCCCCATCAGAGACACAATCCCCTGCTAGAACTGTTGGCTGGCTCCTCAAATGTGCTTTTCAGTCTTCTCTTTATTTCTGAAGGGTACATCAATATAATTTATTCTTGTGTACTGAACGATCTGTTTAAAAAAAAAAAAAAAAAAGCTGCTTAGCTGGTGAGAGCAGGTGGATTCTTCCTAGATGTGTCAGGTTGGGGAAGGGGCTGTGGGTTTTTGTTTGTTTGTTTGTTTGTTTGTTTGTTTGTTTGGAGGAAGGGAAGGGAAGGGAAATTTGTATATCTGATATTTACTGTTACTGTAGTCAGATGCTTATCAGTCTTCAGAGTGAGGCCATTTAGTATTTTCTTAAAACTGAATTGAAAGAAAAGGGTAATGTTCAGCCTGATAGACCCAATAAAATCTTTTCTCTGGGCCTGTTGTTGTTTGTTTTTTGTTGTTGTTGTGTTTTGTTGTTTGTTTGTTGTTGCAAACATAGAGTTTTCCATGCCTGTCCTTTGGATATTATCTTCTCTGTATCCTCTGTTTCAGGGAACTCAGCCTGATTGCCTAAGTGATCATTCCTATCACCCGGTGTTCAGAAATAATGGGAGGGTTCGAGAAGCCACCATTTCAAGTGGGAGACAGTGAATCATGGTGATGACTAAGAGAAATATGATTCATAATGTCAAATTATTAGGAGTCTCAATTCCTCAAATATCACAGCTTATGACTCACTACTTCCTTACAGATTTGGATTTATCTCCGATATATTTTTACTACTTGTGAAAAATGTCAACTTTAGGTTCTTAAAGTATCTATTTGGAAACCATTTAATCTTAAAAACATATATTTAAAGGTTTTACATTTAATACAGGCCTAAAGCTCCTCGGGTAAACAGCCAGGAGTAGATTACAGCAAATTCCACAGGATTTGTCCCTGGCAGTCAGAATAGGCTGATAGAAGTGGTGAAGCAGAGAAAACAAGTCTTATACAGGTAACCAAGATAGACAGATTAAAGAAGCCTTAGGAATTAGAGGGAGGAAGAGTCTGCAAATGGGGAGCACAATGGTGTCTATTGTGGAGCAGAATTTTGGTGCATGTGGGCACAATTTAGTTTAAATCCAGCCTTGAAATCTTCTTCAAACAACCCTCTGATCTCTAGGATTTGTGGCTCTCATTTCCACTAGGTTTAATACTTCTTATGAACTGATCCAGTTAGAATTTTTTCATTTGTACTGTAGAATCTCTACAAGTTCAAACACCCATAGGAAGAGCAGAACTCTGCTAAAACACACACACAAATCAATAGTTTCTCCCCAGGTTTCAAAGGTTTAGTAGCAGAATCTCATTACTAACAATTCATTTTTACAAAATACACCAGATATATATTTCCTAGTCTATTAAATGTTGTTGTTTTACTTCTAACCAGACTGCACTTTTAACCTGTACAAAGTGTTTGTGATGCATTATCCTTCATTTTTGTTTGTGCAATTACTCTCTAATTCATCATGGGTCTCCTGGTTACCAGTGCAAATTGGTGAAGTTTTATGGTATACAAACTGCAATTTTTAGTCCATTTATATTCATTTTAATGCCTGTTCTGGAGGGGGGCTGCTCTTTAGCACAGTATGTATAATACGGACATGATAGGGAGGTTTAGGTTGGACATTAGGAAAAAGTTCCTAACTGTCAGGGTGGTTAAACACTGGAATAAACTGCCCAGGGCGGTTGTGGAATCTCCATCTCTGGAGATATTTAAGAGTAGGTTAGATAAATGTCTATCAGGGGTGGTCTAGACAGTAATTGGTCCTGCCATGAGGGCAGGGGGCTGGACTCGATGACCTCTCGAGGTCCCTTCCAGCCCTAGAATCTATGAATCTATGATACATCTATGTGTATATAATTACATTTAAAAACAATTCTGTGTTAAGAGCATTAAGGTTGGTACTCAGCTCCCACCTTGGCTCCTGGCCCCCTTCCCCCTCTGCATCTATCCACACCTCCACCCTCTGACTCTTCCCTCTCCCCCTCAGAACCTATATGCCCCCTCAACCTCCACTGCTCACTCCCCCCTTGATCTTATCACCCTTCTCCTCTGTTCCCCTCCCCTTCCATACACACACCCTCTGGCTCCTGAAACTCCTCCTTTCCCATTTTTGTCACTTCCCACCCTGCCACAATTTCTATCCCATCTGCATTCCTGTGCACTCCTTCTCTTCACAGCCTGGGTGCCAGCAAGGGAAGCATTAGGGAGCACAGGAGAAGCAATTGCCAGGAAAGTCCTGCTCAGCCCCTGCACTCCAGGGCTGGATCATGCTCAAGCACTCTTATGGGAAGGCTGTATGTGCAGTTTGGTTTGCACCTAGTGTCTGAGAGAGGATGGTGCAGGCTCAGTGCAGGTGGACTCTTCAGAGAATTTAGCTGCCAAACTCTATCAACTTCCACTGAGCACATGTGAAGTGAGAGATTTTTTCCAAAGGCTTATAACTTGGCCAAATTTAGGGCTATTTCCCAAGGGGTTAGGAAAAGGCATATCTCCAATAGCAGGACAACCACTCTGTCAACTTTTAAGTCCCTGATACAAAGAATAGAGGCTCTAGAGCTTCTCAATGTAATGATTGCAAGATTATTTTTAACATGGTCAAAACAACATATTTTTCCCCCTTACCTCATGTGATGGGTTGGAGCACAGAAACTCCCTTGGGGTTGCCAACTGATGTGCCAAGACTACTCCTGCCCCTGCTTTCCTGCCCTGGCAGCTTGGGATTCCAGAGCCCCGCCTGGTTTGAGCCAGACCCACTAGCCTGCTGCAAACCCAGACACAGGCCTGAACCACGTCCACATCCCCTAACAGCTGTGGGCTTAATTGAAAGCAGCTTAAGAAGTGTTCCTGTCTTTAACACTCATATGCGCAACTCCCAATGGGATCCAAACCCCAAATAAATCTGTTTTACCCAGTATAAAACTTATACAGGGTAAACTCATAAGTTGTTAGAGAGAGATGCACAGCTGGTCCCATCCCCCCTCCCCCCGCAGGTATTAATACATACTCTGGGTTAATTAATAAGTAAAAAGTGATTTTATTAAATACAGAAAGTAGGATTTAAGTGGTTCCAAGTAGTAACAGATAGAACAAAGTGAATTACCAAGCAAAATAAAATAAAATACGCAAGCCTATGCCTAATACAGTAAGAAGACTGAATACAGATAAAATCTCATCCTCAGAGATGTTCGAGTAAGCTTTTTTTTTTTTTTTTTTTTTTTTTTTTTTACACAGAATAGTCTCCTTCTAGTCTGGGTCCAGCAATCACTCACACCCCCTGTAGTTACTGTCCTTTGTTCCAGTTTCTTTCCGGTATCCTTGCGGGTGGAGAGGCTATCTCTTAGGCCAGCTGAAGACCAAATGGAAGGGTCTCCCAGGGGTTTAAACAGACTTTCTCTTGTGGGTGGACACCCCTCCCGCCCCCTGTGTAGAATCCAGCTACAGAATGGAGATTTGGAGTCACATGGGCAAGTCACATGTCCATGCATGACTCAGAACTTACAGGTAGCAGCCATTGTTCACATGCTACCTTGAACATCCTCAGGTAGACTTCTTATGTGGATTGGAGCCTCCAAAGATCCATTGTTCATTAAGTGTTTCTTGATTGGGCACTTAACTTGCACATTCCTTTCTCAAGAAGCTGACCAAATGCTTTACTAAGGCTACTTAGAAATCAAGCAAGTACACAGCCAATATTCATAACTTCGAACACAAAAATGATACATGCATACAAACAGGAGGAATAGATTCAGTAGATCATAACCTTTACAGAGATATGTTACATGGCATATGCAGCATAAAACATATTCCAGTTATGTCATCTATATACATTCATAAGCATATTTCCATAAAGCCTTATGGGATGCACCCTCACACCTCATCCTCTGAAACGGCTGAACCATTGGATCTTAGACTTTCTAATAATTAATAATCAGTGTGATTCAAGACAGCCAGTATAGAAAATTTCAGCCCAACTGATCATGGTTTGGTAAAGTTTTATAAGCAACTGAAAACAGGAACTTATAATGGGAAGTGTTAGGAAACTTTAACTATAAGTAGGTCTACTAGCTTTTTATAAAATACATTGTATAAAACACTGCTAAATCAAAGTTTTCCACTGCATGCATCCGACGAAGTGGGTATTCACACACACAAGCTTATGCTCCAATACGTCTGTTAGTCTATAAGGTGCCACAGGACCAGATCCAGACTAACATGGCTACCCCTCTGATACTTGCTAAATCACAGTTTATCATGCCTTCTGCCTGATAATTCATTTTCTCTGGTTCTCAATTTCTAAAGTTCTGAGGAGCTTCAAACAATCTAATAAAGGAGGGGGAGAACAGGCTGTGAAATGTTTCCTTCTTTCACACCAAATATGGAATTTGTCCCCCAAAATTACATTGGCCCAAGGCCCATGATGGAAAATATTCAGTCCTGGATCTACAACAATTTTAAGTCTTAGCTTGTGATCTATAAGAGCTAGAAATTAGAATTTTATTCTTTTGACAGAGACTTTGACAGTCTTTCAAGGGGTACACAGCATTGACTTCGAATGCACTACAATCAGTCTGGAGATTATAAATTTAATTTCTCACATTTCTATGCAAGGCTTTTTAAAATGTATTTATTTTCATTCCCTTTAGACTCGTCCAGTTTAGATTTAATTAATGGTAATTAAGGCACCAGACTTCACTGGTGGAATAATAAAAAATTACACAAATATATTTTTTTTTATTCTCTAAATTGTTTTAAAAAAGCTTTTTCTTATCCTGCTGATACGGGCACATTAGCAAATTCCTACTTTACAAGGAAACTTATTACAGTCTCTTCCAGGTTCTGTACAATGTATGAGCTCTTCAGTTGTGAGTTTGTAAAGGTAGATTTCAGCGGCCTCTTGTAAAATTTCTCCTCAGTTTCTTGGTGCCCATTTTTGACCTAAGGGAAGTCTCTCTTCAGGACCTTTATCAACAAATCATCTGTGGACTTCAAACGAAATTCTGGCCCCAGTGAAGTCAAGAGGAATTTTGCAATTTTTTTTCCATAGATTCATAGATTCTAGGGCTGGAAGGGACCTCAAGAGGTCATCGAGTCCAGCCCCCTGCCCTGTCTAGACCATCCCTGATAGACATTTATCTAACCTACTCTTAAATATCTCCAGAGATGGAGATTCCACAACCTCCCTGGGCAGTTTATTCCAGTGTTTAACCACCCTGACAGTTAGGAACTTTTTCCTAATGTCCAACCTAAACCTCCCTTGCTGCAGTTTAAGCCCATTGCTTCTTGTTCTATCCTCAGATGCTAAGATGAACAAGTTTTCTCCCTCCTCCTCATGACACCCTTTTAGATACCTGAAGACTGCTATCATGTCCCCTCTCAGTGTTCTCTTTTCCAAACTAAACAAACCCAATTCCTTCAGCCTTCCTTCATAGGTCATGTTCTCTAGACCCTTAATCATTCTTGTTGCTCTTCTCTGGACCCTCTCCAATTTCTCCACATCTTTCTTGAAATGCGGTGCCCAGAACTGGACACAATACTCCAGTTGAGGCCTAACCAGAGCAGAGTAGAGTGGAAGAATGACTTCTCGTGTCTTGCTCACCACACGCCTGTTAATGCAGCCCAGAATCATGTTTGTTTTTTTTGCAACAGCATCACACTGTTGACTCATATTTAGCTTGTGGTCCACTATAACCCTTAGATCCCTTTCTGCCGTACTCCTTCCTAGACGGTCTCCTCTCATTCTGTATGTGTGAAACTGATTGTTCCTACCTAAGTGGAGCACTTTGCATTTGTCCTTATTAAACTTCATCCTGTTTACCTCTGACCATTTCTCCAATTTGTCCAGATCATTTTGAATTATGACCCTATCCTCCAAAGCAGTTGCAATCCCTCCCAGTTTGGTATCATCTGCAAACTTAATAAGCGTACTTTCTATGCCAATATCCAAGTCCTTGATGAAGATATTGAACAGAGCCGGTCCCAAAACAGACCCTTGTGGAACCCCACTCGTTATACCTTTCCAGCAGGATTGGGAACCATTTATAACTACTCTCTGAGTACGGTTATCCAGCCAGTTGCGCACCCACCTTATAGTAGCCCCATCTAAGTTGTATTTCCCTAGTTTATTGATAAGAATATCATGCGAGACCGTATCAAATGCCTTACTAAAGTCTAGGTATACCACATCCACCGCTTCTCCCTTATCCACAAGACTCGTTATCCTATCAAAGAAAGCTATCAGATTGGTTTGACATGATTTGTTCTTTACAGATCCATGTTGGTTATTCCCTATCACCTTACCACCTTCCAAGTGTTTGCAGATGATTTCCTTAATTACTTGCTCCATTATTTTCCCTGGCACAGAAGTTAAACTAACTGGTCTGTAGTTTCCTGGGTTGTTTTTATTTCCCTTTTTATAGATTGGCACTATATTTGCCCTTTTCCAGTCTTCTGGAATCTCTCCTGTCTCCCATGATTTACCAAAGATAATAGCTAGAGGCTCAGATACCTCCTCTATTAGCTCCTTGAGTATTCTAGGATGCATTTCATCAGGTCCTGGTGACTTGCAGGCATCTAACTTACCTAAGTGATTTTTAACTTGTTCTTTTTTTATTTTATCTTCTAAACCTTCCTCCTTCCCATTTGCATTCACTATGTTAGGCATTCCCTCAGACTTCTCGGTGAAGACCGAAACAAAGAAGTCATTAAGCATCTCTGCCATTTCCAAGTTTCCTGTTACTGTTTCTCCCTCCTCACTGAGTAGTGGGCCTACCCTGTCCTTGGTCTTCCTCTTGCTTCTAATGTATTGATAAAAAGTTTTCTTGTTTCCCTTTATTCCTGCATCTAGTTTGAGCTCATTTTGTGCCTTTGCCTTTCTAATCTTGCCCCTGCATTCCCGTGTTGTTTGCCTATATTCATCCTTTGTTATTTGTCCTAGTTTCCATTTTTTATATGACTCCTTTTTATTTTTCAGATCTTGCAAGATCTCGCGGTTAAGCCAAGGTGGTCTTTTGCCACATTTTCTGTCTTTCCTACCCAGTGGAATATTTTGCTTTTGGGCCCTTAATAGTGTCCCTTTGAAATACTGCCAGCTCTCCTCAGTTGTTTTTCCCCTCAGTCTTGATTCCCATGGAACCTTACCTATCAGCTCTCTGAGCTTACCAAAATCTGCTTTCCTGAAATCCATTGTCTCTATTTTGCTGTACTCCCTTCTGCCCTTCCTTAGAATTGTGAACTCTAGGATTTCATGATCACTTTCGCCCAAGCTGCCTTCTACTTTCAAGTTCTCAACGAGTTCCTCCCTATTTGTTAAAATCAAATCTAGAACAGCTTCCCCCCTAGTAGCTTTCTCAACCTTCTGAAATAAAAAGTTGTCTGCAATACAGTCCAAGAACTTATTGGATAGTCTGTGCCCCGCTGTGTTATTTTCCCAGCATATATCTGGATAGTTGAAGTCCCCCATCACCACCAAATCTTGGGTTTTGGATGATTTTGTTAGTTGTTTAAAAAAAGCCTCATCCACCTCTTCCACCTGGTTAGGTGGCCTGTAGTAGACTCCTAGCATGACATCACCCTTGTTTTTTACCCCTTTTAGCCTAACCCAGAGAATCTCAACACTTCCGTCCCCTATGTCCATCTCCACCTCAGTCCAAGTGTGTACATTTTTAATATATAAGGCAACACCTCCTCCCTTTTTCCCCTGTCTGTCCTTCCTGAGCAAGCTGTACCCATCCATACCAACATTCCAATCATGTGTATTATCCCACCAAGTTTCGGTGATGCCAACAATGTCATAGTTGAATTTATTTATTAGCACTTCCAGTTCTTCCTGCTTATTACCCATACTTCTCGCATTTGTATACAGGCATCTAAGATACTGATTTGATCTTGCCTCACAGTTTTGCCCTGACCCTCCTCTCTCTTTGTCATTAGAGCCCACGCCCCTTCCTATTTCCGACCCATCTCCCAGGTCCCCATGTTCTCCACTTACCTGTGGGCTTTGCTCACCTGTCCCCATTGAACCTAGTTTAAAGCCCTCCTCACTAGGTTAGCCAGTCTGTATCCAAATAGGGTCTTTCCCCTCCTCGAAAGGTGAACGCCATCTCTGCCTAGCAGTTCTTCCTGGATTTGAATTTACTTCAATGTAGCTAGAATTTCATCGTTTGTTTGACACAAGGGGAAAAAAATGTGATGTGAGTTGACGCTGCTTTTGAATGAGAAGAATAACACGTGGTTCATCCCTGGATTTCTGGACAGTCCAATTATTACACTTCAAAATGTTTCCCAATGTCATCAATCAAAAATATGACTGAATTCAACCTAAATGTATCCCAAGGATCCTGGATTTATTTGGGTGTCATTTGACAATAAACCATTTTTTGGTGATGCTTCAATAAATTGAACAGGCTCATGAAGTACTAGAAACCTCTGCATATTTGCTCTGAACTGATATTTCATTAATCATTCAGAATCTCAAAAATGACTCTCGTACAATAGCAAAAATCTGTCCGCTGACAAGAGCTATACTAGAGAAAAATCCATCTATCTTCTAGTTGTTTGTTTTAACTTCATTTTATTTACTGGTTTGCTGATTTTAAATTTTAAATGACAAATTCAAGAAATTCTAGACAATAACTGTAAATATTGGTATTGTAAGCTTCCAAATGAACCAGTTAGAAAGAGCCCTCCACTCATTCTTATGTTGCTTAGCAGTCATTTCTTGTAAATAGTGTGGCACACATTAATAAATTATATCAATGTTTTCTAACAGGGCTGTATCTTCAGAAACAAAGGGAAGACAGAATTGAACAGCAGACTGGGGGCAGGAGGGAAGAGCTGACAGTTCTAGTTTACTTGTGGAAGGAGTAAATGAAAACATAGGGGACTGGACTAGATGACCTGTTGAGGTCCCTTCCAGTACTCCATTTCAGTGATGATGGTTTAATATTATATTGCTAGTCAGTTTGATATTAAAGCTAAGTGAGAAACAATCAATCAAGGGAAGCTGAATTGTTGCTTTTGTTACCTAAACGAAGCAGATCGTAGAGTCTATGACTTAATCAGCTCTGATCCTGAAACACTAGCTAATTCAGCAGTGTTCTCTTCACTGGGGTACAGCCTATGTGTGTTTTCTAGCTACTCCAACTTGGCAGGTTACCCTGACTACCAACCATCAAAACAAGAATACCCAATATTGTGCAGCTACAATCTTCTCCAGAAGGGGAACACAACTATTTAATGCTAACATGCAAAAAAAGGTATTTTAAAAAAAATTAAAGGGAATGAAAAATACTGTCATGCAAATCAAGCACACTTAAAATCCAAACATCCCACATTCCCAACATTTCTCTCATTGCATTAATATCTGTTAATGACTGTACTTCATAGCTGTGTAATATTAAACAAGAACAAAGAGCTGGCTGCAGGACTTTCCCTTCCAAGGTCCTTCTGTTCTCAAGTAACGCAGAGGTCATCTTGCCTGTTCAAAAGAGACCATGGGCCAAATTCAGAGGTGATGTGTAAGCTGGTGTAACTTGCACCTTGGTAAATGGTTATAAGGGAGAGAAACTGGGCCAGTATTCTGCTTTCAGTTACACCAGCATAGATCTGGAGTAAATCCACTGATTTCAGTCTTCAGAACTTGCTCCACTGAATATAGCGGTGCTTAGGCTAATGTAACTGGGTTACTAGGGGGGCTGGAAGAAGGTGCACATTACATTGATTTAGACCAGTGATAATGAGACTGTGTGGTTCTCGAGCCGCAAGTGGCTCTTTAATGTCTCTCCTGCAGCTCATGATATTAAAACACCATGGGACTTAATAATTAACCAACCAGGATGCTTCCACTATGTTATCAACTCACGCTAAGCTATTAACTTATTTGCTCTGAGAACAGTATATCTAAATATTTCCCCCGTCATTCACACTACTTGGCTCTTCTGGGTAATGTTGATCGCTAATATGGCTCCTGAATCACTGAGGTCTGAGTATCACTGATTTAGACTGTCCTCTGAACTTGGTCCTGTATCTCTACCTTCCTAAATCCAAAAGTGCTATTGCCAAAGACACAAGAACAAATTCCATATCTCGGGCTGTTTTTTCTTAACTTGCACAAATCTGACGTTTTACCAGTGTAGTAGTGAAGGGGGAAAGTCTGATTTATTTAGGTCTTTGATATTCTAGCTAGCCACCATCTGTCTGTTTAAATATCTTGTTTATGGAAGTCATATCCTCTCAGATTATTACACATGCCCTGGGATGTAAAGTTCAAGAACTTTAAATGGCAGTTGACTGAGGCAATTTTAATGATCTTCTCAGACGTGGTTACCCTCCAAGTCAGATATCAAGGAAGTTTCCTTGTTTTTATTATTTGTAATGAACTTCATGCACTTTTCATTTTCTTCTTGGTACAAGAATCCTAGCTGACCCCTTATCATACTGTTTCTTTAAGTCCTGATCTGAAATCCATGGGGATTAGTGGGAGTCTTTCCATTGACCCCATTGGGCTTTGGATCAGGCCCTAAATTGTAGACTCTGGGCCCAATACCTGCTTACCTTATATATTCCTATTAACTTCAGAAGGACTATGCAGGTAAGTGTGGCAAGCAGAATTTTGAGCACCTAACACATTTTCCTAGAGCTGTTGGGAGGATAATGTAGCTTTACTGTATAATAGTGTAGCCTGATGAGGTACTGTATAATATAATTTATATTTGGTCATTTTCTTCTGGAATTATGTATTATCTGAAAATCTCAGGTTTCACTAATAGAAAAATAAGTTTCTAGCCTTCACGGCTTTGGAGAAAAGATTAAAAATAAGAACCCTAATAGCTCCAACACCAGAAAGCAAATAAAGAATTATTATTAGTTTTTTAAAATCTCATGGGTTTTTTTGCCAATTTTTATCATTTTGGATGCCTAACACACTATTTTTAAACAAGTAGGGTTGGCACTGATATCTGATTTTTTTTTTTATATATATATATTTTTTCTTCCTCATTTTCTTACAACTGTTACCTTCTCATGTATCTTTGAATGTATAAATATCTGTTCACTGCATGTTCCATTCCATGCATCCGATGAAGTGGGTTCTTAACCCATGAAAGCTTATGCTGAAATAAATTTGTTAGTCTCTAAGGCGCCACAGGTACTTTTCTTGTTTTCTTTTTGCTGACACAGACTAACACGGCTACTACACTGAAACCTATATTTGATTTATTAGACTTCCATATTACTTCAAATGCCCAGTTAATTTTTATAGTTTCCCCATCCTCCATCATTACTATATGTCAACCTGATATTGTCAGAAGTGGTTAGAAAACTTCATTGTTGTAGTCTATTAATATGTGACTGAGATGTAAATTTCTCCACCCTTCTCCAGCTGAAGTATATTGTTTGGACCAGTGGATCATGGAACAGCAATTAGTTTGGAGGGAATTCAGGTTATGAGGAGGATAATATAAAATCATTTTCAAGATTGGTCTGTTTTTATTCTCTAAATTTCCTGAACCGTTTTTTGAAATTGACTTATTTTACTCAGACAGAATTATAGTTGCATGTTAACTGAAAATGTAATTGCCTTTAAACATTCTTCATCTAGTTACCAGCCTTTTAGTCTGTGATGGAAAGTAGATTTTTTACTGATTCCATTTATTAGTAATACTGGTTTTCTGTTGGTTGGTTTTTTGGGGCTAGGTGTTTAGAGGGAGTGGAAATAGGGTTATGAGAATCTACCCATGCTGAGAGAAGGCAGAATATATGTTATGCCAAAATATGGTGTAAATTTGAGTGCATTTAATTGAAACATTTTGTGTGTTAATTGTAAAAGTCTTCCCTGTCAACTTACTTTTCTGTCTTCAATTGACCACTTGCATTTGAACTTTTCCAAGTCCATCATTAAAGTCTATCTCATTTTGCTCTCTCTCTCTCTTCCTCCCCGCATCTTGTAATATTTCGAACAAAAAGTGAACTAGTCACTATAATAAAAAGTAAACTCTGCCACTTGCTGGCTTTTTTTTTTTTAAACTTTTTACTGTTTTATATTTTTATTGTTGACTTAGCATCAGTTTCTTCTTGAATCTATTGCTACCATTGCTGCTGGAGTGGACTGGAAGGAAGTGAGGGCACTGGGGTTTTCAAGCTCTCTTGAAGCTGGCGTAGAAGTTGTTGTGTAGACTTCATAGATTCTTTTTTTAATAAGATGAGTGAACAAGAGATATTGAAGAATCACTATTATGTCCCTTGAGTAGTCATTATCATTAAGCATATAATTATTCTTTTAAGAAACAATTTGATAATTCATCAGAGAACTGGATGTGCAAGTTACTTCTAGACTGGAAAACAAATAGGTCGTAATATCTCAATGAGCGCATTCTAATTCTTAGTGGTGGCAGATGACAGGACAAGGAGCAATGGTCTCAAGTTGCAGTGGGGGAGGTCTAGGTTGGATATTAGGAAAAACCATTTCACTAGGATGGTGGTGAAGCACTGGAATGGGTTACCTAGGGAGGTGGTGGAATCTCCATCCTTAAAAGTTTTTAAGGCCCGGCTTGACAAAACCCTGCCTGGGATGAATTAGGTGGGGTTGGTCCTGCTTTTGAGCAGAGGGTTGGATTAGATGACCTCCTGAGGTCTCTTCCAACCCTAATCTTCTATGATTCTATGGTGACCTATACTATAGGTAGTCTTGTATTTTCTTAACCAACCTGCAAATTAGCAAGGAAAGATTTAGACACTACTAAAAACTCCTTAAAACTCTTTATTTGTTTTTGTTTTTTGAAGACAGTTTCTTTAAAAAAGAAAAGACAAATATGGGCAAGAGGTATTCATTCTGCACAAGAAAATATTTCCTGGAAGTACATATGTATTAAATCTCCCCAAAAGGGAGTTCCAAAGGATACATTCTCTTTCGTTCTATTCTCTCTGTGGTTATAGTCAACACCTACATGCAGCCATTAGAATTACTGGTAAAATGACTTGGTTTTAAGTGTCGGCAAAAAACTGAGGACACACAGATCCACCAGTGTTTCACCCAACATGGCAATACCACTATCACCAAGGGGGCCCATTGCTTGGACAAAATCAACACATAGATGAAGAACAGACGATTAAAGCTGAACCCGAGGAAGATAGAGGTGATGTTGGTGGGCAAAGGAGAATGCACAGTGGCTGCAAACTCTTCAAAATGCTGTCTCCTTTGGCTGAAGGTACAACCACAACTGGTTAATCCAATCCATAGTTTGAGTCCTCCTGGATTCCTCACTGATGCTAAGCTCCCAAATAGAAGCACCCGTGAGTAATGCTTTCTAACATCTCTGGTTAGAAGACTGTCCTATCCCGGTGGCTGATAACTTGGCTTCAGTTATACACATCTGTGGCACCTCCAGGCTGGACTACAGCAATGCAACATACCTAAGGATGAAGCCAGTTTGAAATCCCAACTAAGACAGAACACTGAAATATGTCCCCTCAGCAATATGGGGATACCATGTGTACATCAAATTTGTCTTCTGCTCTTTATACTGGCTTCAAGTTCAAGGTCTGGGTCCTTATTATTAGCTTGGGCCCAGCTAAAAGACCACCTAAAACTGCAAGATTAGGATCGCGGTTGCCAGCTTCTCTCCTCAGGCACAATGGATCTGTGCTCCCCAAGGATAAAGCTTGTCTGTGCAGAACACAGAGCTCTCTTACGGACGAGTCTACATTTAAACGTAAACAGTTTTTTATAGTGTAAAGAAGAGTGTAGGGGGAGAAGGTCATCACATGTAAACAGGTTTGAAATTAACTAAATAAAATATTTTGTCCTGATCTGAATATTTTTTTTTCCAGCTTTTTGGTTTGCAAAATTTGAGATTTATTTTTTTTGACTGCTTGTCCCAGTTCAGGAAGGAAACATTCAGAATCTAAAATTCTCATGTGACAGGAAAACTGTGTCCTGCCCATCTCTACCTGTAACTTGTTACTCACTGTGGGATAGAAAGGGGTCATTTTAAATTGTTGCATCCTAAGGAATTTTATCTCAGAAATTACAAAAAATACTAAGTAGGAAAATAAGAAATGGCCTATTTCTCTTCATGCCAACTCAGGGGTGTGACTCCCCCTATTTTAGTCACAGGGTTTTTACATACATAAGGGGACACCATGATTAAAAGCAAGCAAAATAATCACAGTTATCATCCATGCCTATTTTATTATTAAAGAAAGGAAAGTGACAAACACAAATGTTAAACTTATTACTTCAGTTACAATCCTGCTTGTATGCCTCTCTGTGGAGAGCTTGTAGCAGAGGCTGCACATTTTGAGATCAGGCCCATCTCTGATTGGGGCATTTTTCTCTGGGTAAGTTAAGACCTTAGTCTTATTTCCCAAAAATGAACATGAAGCCAGTCTCAGTACATACTTGGATAACTAAGAAGGTTTATAAATGGGCAAAATAATTTTGTTTAAAGACCACTGGATCATGTTGGTTATTAATAATAACCCAACAGTTTACAATTGGGCAAAATAAGCAATCTTAATTAAATCCAATGAAATCAAAGAAAATATTTAAATCTATTACTTAGAAGAAGCCATTTAAGCATCTGTCAAGACAGACCAATCATGAATATCCAGAATCTTAAATCAAATTAAATCTAATCAGTGTTTAGCTCCTGTCTCCTCTTCAGGAATACATGGTTTATCCATTTGGTGATTAACAGGAGAAACTGTTAGTGTCTTAAGTTACAATAGTATTTCCATATTCCAATAAAATCATTACAAGAGTTTTAAATCTCATTCCTTGTCAGTGGCTTAGTTCACTTTTTGTCACCAATCCATGTTGAAGTCTTGGAGAGGTTTTCCTTGGGTTGGTTTCTTCTTGAGTCCTCTCTGTTCTTTTTAGTTGTTGTGGCAGCTTGCCTGTAGAGATGGACAAGGGAAATTGATGAATGCCTGTTGCTTTAGCAGATGACTCTTGGTGTGTGTGTGTGTGGGGGGGGGCGGGTATGCTCACTGCAGAGTTTTATTTTAAAATATAAACTCTTCTTTCTATGTCCATGAAATTATAAGAAAACACACCTCTTTCATGCTTGTTTAGATTCAAAGTTGGTTGCTGCCACCCTTTCATTGACTCCATTCCTTCAGGGGTTGACTTAGATAATACTTTCAGCTTTTGAATAGACGGTCTTTTTAATGAATATAGAGCATTTCTAAATGCATGTGTTGTTTTTTTGATTGGAAATTCCCAAATAATCTTTTAAAGTTAAACTCTAACTCTTTCTTTTTATTCAATCCATTTTCTGAGATATTTCTTTACGTTTATTAGTTTGGCAGGAAATGAAATTCTGTTTTCAAAAAGTCAAAGCATTTCTGTTGTCATATATAAAAGATTTTAGTTCTCAAAACAGTCTTTTAAAAATCTTAATTAGAGTGTTTATTTTAAATACTTATTAAAGAAGTTGTTGTTTCTTCATTACAGTTTTGGAGAGAGGAGGATTCTTGTTTTCCTGAATTGGGTGAGGGAGTTGTTTAAGCATGCCAATTAATTAATGAATTACCCATTATTATCAATGTTCCATACATAAATAGCTTCTTGTATTGATAATCAGATTAGCAAGGTTATTAGATTTCAGGTTGCTACATAAAGCATTTTGCCATTTACATAGCAATGATATTAGGATCTTTGCATTTAGCTAACATATCTGCAAGTATGCATTTCTAAAAAGGTGCTTGCCATTTCAACATTTAAAAAATAAACAAACGGTTTTAAAAGTTTCCAGGTACGTGTTTTATAGAGTCTTTTCTGACTGAAGTTTTTAGAGTAGTTATACAAATTATTTCAACAAGGATATTCTTTGTATTCTTTGTGCATGTTAACTTAGAAGTTTTTTTTATGGAAAGGGTAGGAAAGCCCACTTTACACCTAGATGTAGTGCTTTGATAACACAACCCTACATTCTTTTTTTACAATTAGGTCTTTTCCTAAAACATGTTTTGTTTTATTGAGATAAGAATTCCATTTGCACCAAACTGATATCTCATACAAGAGAGAGGTGTCCTGGTCTACTTTAGACACTTCTTCATTTGTTTCTTGACCCAAGTGCCTTAGAGTTACAATCTTTGTTAAATACTTTACACAAAGAACAAATTTCAGTAACCAATACACCTTTTAAACATTGCAACAAAGAAAGTACAGGTTTAAAATAGAGCTTTTCTGAGTTTGGATATCACTTTTAGGGGTAATAAACATGGTTTTATGGCTATGGAGGGGTTATCTTCAGGATATTTGCTTGTCTCTAGAGTCACAGAAGCAGAAACCTACTGGAATTTCTTGGATTAGCTTGAACATTTTGTAATACTGTATTACTAGCTAAATGTAGTATGTATTGTTATATTTTCAAGCATTTTGGCTGTAACTATATCTTAATATTCAGTAGAGTCACAGACAAGTTTTTAATGACCTAAGTTAACAGTTTTATTAATATCACATTTGTGTCAATATTGAGGTCTCTCCTTCATACCACATAGAGGTACAGCATTTCGGTAAGTGAAGTTCAACAGCGTGCAGAGCCAAAACAAAACCTATACATGCCTTAAATCACATTAAACCCAAAGAATTTATAATGAGAGATTAGATGACATGTAGTAGAGGTAGATCATCCCAGAGAAAGCTGGTACAGTAGAACTTCAGAGTTACGAACACCAGAGTTACAAACCAACTGGTTAACCACACACCTCATTTGTAAGGCTGCGAGTTTGTCACGGAGGTCCCAGAAGTCCCGTGACTTCTGCAGTGGCCAGTGTGGCTGACCTGGGGGCTGTCTGAGCATCTCAGGCACCCCCTGGGCCAGCTGCACCAGCCGCTGCTGGAGCAGTCTCGGGCCACCCCTCCTTGCTCTGCCAGCAGCAGCAGGAGTTTGGGTGTGGGAGAGGGCTCAAGGTTGGGGGTGGAGGCGCAGGAGGGGGTGAGGGTTCTGGGTGGCACTTACCTTGGGGGGCTACATGTCCCTCCCTCCTCTCCTAGGCAAAGGAGTGGCCAGACGGCTCCACATGCTGCCTCCACCTACAGGCACTGCCCCGCAGGTCCCATTGACTGCAATAGGAATGGCAGATCTGGCGCTCAGGGCGAAGGCAGCACCCGGAGCCATCTGGCCACACTTTTGTCTAGGAGTTGAGGGAGGGACATTTTGCCACTTCCGGGGAGCCATGATGAGTCAGGTAGGGAGCCTGCCAGCCACGCCAACCCGCCCCCCCAGCACCAGCGTGGGTCCTGGGCCACCCCTCTCTTCCCCCCCCCCCCCCCCCCCGAGCACTTGTGGTGCACCCGGGTTGCCCCTCCTCCCAAGATTTAGTTAGGGATATATAATACAAGTCATGGAGAGGTCACTGGCCATTAATTTTTGTTTACTGCCCATGACCTTTCCACGACTTTTACTAAAATACCTGTGACTAAAATGTAGCCTTACTCGTTTGTAACCAGAAGTACACAATCAGGCAGCAGAGACCGCCCCCCCCCCCCCCCCACACACACAAAAAGGCAAATACTGTACAGTACTGTGTTAAATGTAAACTATTAAAAAAATAAAGGGAAAGTTTTTTAAAAAAGATTTGACAAGGTAAGGAAACTGTTTCTGTGCTTGTTTCATTTAAATTAAGATGGTTAAAAGCAGCATTTTTCTTCGGCATAGTAAAGTTTCAAAGCTGTATTAAGTCAATGTTCAGTTGTAAACTGTTGAAAGAAGAACCATAACGTTTTGTTCAGAGTTACGAACATTTCAGAGTTACAAACAACCTCCATTCCGGAGGTGTTCATAACTCTGAGGTTCTACTGTACTTGGACTCACTCTTTGTGTATATGATCAATTCTGTGATTTAAACATTCAGGTACAGTGGTGATTCAAGCCTTTCACATTTAGTTTTTACTCATAACTACAATAAAATTACTCTTTTGGCATTGAGAATCATTCAAAAATATGAATTACCCCATTGGTGCAAGGCCAACCCTTTATTGTTCAAACAAAGACATTTTGGCTTGATTTAGATAATTTTTTCTAAACAAATGTATATCCCTATCTCAGGGTTCTCCTTAGTACCCATTTCCATGGTACCTAAGTGTTTCTCAAATAAACTAAGACTGCGTGGTAAGATTCTTAGTGAATATCATGGAGTTTTCTGCTCTTTTCACTTTCCTGGTTATCAAAAGTTTTCCTTGGGGTGTATATCTGTAACTTTTTAATATAAATTGTTCTGTTTTATGTTGGGAAAAGGTATCTCAAGCAGGAGGAGCCTGAAGCATGCCCTAAAGTGGTCAGATAAGATTACCCCTACTCTTTCTGAGAGCTTGTTCCAAAGACAAACCCCCTTGACCAAGAATGATTTATATCCAGCTGGCAAATGCTTCATCCTGGGTTTTGAGATGCACTGTTTCAGAGGACCAGAGCTGTCTTGGTAGGTCCTGGATGGAAATTGTAGTTGTGAAATAAAATTTGGTCTTGACCCATTGATGGTTCTGAAGAGCAAGACGAAGGACATGAACTGGTAATGGAAGCAGAATAGGAGGCAATACAGGGACTGGAACATAAGAATGATGTACTCACTGCAGTCCATCCTATGGAGGGCACAGACTGCCACATTCTGCACAAGGTACAACAGCTGCACGGCTGTCCTCTTCAGACCCAAATACAGAAAGCTGTAGTATTTCAGTCTGAATGTGATGAATTCATGGAACCCTGTGGTCAGATCTTCATCTGGCAGGGAATGAATGAAGAAGGTATTTCTCACCGCTGATGCTCTCCGATGGAGTCATATAGGACCCTAAGTAACACTTTCACAAACAGTGGGGAGGGGATACTCCTTTGATGGAAGAGGAATTCAATACATTTATTAGTTCTTCAAAGCAATTGCCTGTTAGACCCAGCTTCAGTCTTGCGTAGAATTAGTTTGAGCCAGTTCTTCACTCAAGTGCTAATTTTTTTTAGGCATTTTAGCATTTTTTTTCAACGTCACAGTCAATTTCTTTTTTTGCAGTCCTGGCGCATTTAGGAGTCCTAATGAAATGCAAACTACTCCATTATTTTTCAAGTAGCTTCACATTTTGTTATACATATTTTACAGATTTGTGCATAGCTTTTGAGATGGAAAGACTAGCAGCTGTGCAGGACAATGATTAGCAGTGAGAGAGGCGCTGACACAGGCAAAAGATATGAGGCCCTGAAACAGAGAGAAGGAGGCTGTGAACACAGAAAACCTAACATTTCCATGTGATTGAAACCATTTTACACAGCATGTCTTAGACTATGTCTACAATAAATCATTTACAGCAGCGCAGCTGTACCAATGCAGTTGCACCGCTTAGTGCTTCTGGTGAAGATCCTCTAAGCCGACAGGCGAGAGAGAGCCCATGAGAAGAGGATAAGGAACAAGGAAGTCTGTTTGCTTTTCCATGTAAGTGAAAATGGTTTCTTACAACCATCAACAACCAAGTAAGGTGGTGGCAAACAAATCTACATTGCTGCACTTGGTTGGAAATAATTTTTGAGGAACAAAGTGTAATATCTGCAGGTATTAGAGCGGGTCAGAACATGCCAACAAAACCAGTTCGATTTTAAAAAAGGAAAGGAGATTTCATGAACACCTTCTGCAATTTCCCCTCTTGGCTCAGCTTGCAACCAGCTTTACTGAATATACTGCTAAAACAGAACAGCTTTTCCACTGTGTAACTTGAGGTGGGCATCCAAAAAGTAGAGCTAATGTCCTTTAGGGGAGTTTGATTAATTGCTTGAGAACGTTTTTTTCCCCCCCCCTTCTTTAACCTGTAATCTGGTGCACATTTGCCTAAACCAAAGATGGAAAAATGTGCCTTAACATTTCTGTAAGTGACACTGGGATAAGTCATTTTTGGCAGGGATGATAAAGTAGTATCTAAAGAGGGGAATAGACTTCATCAGAGGCTGGGAAATTGTCCCAATCTTCCAATTAGTGTAGCAGTGTCATTTTAACAAGAAGATCTAGGGAGTATCTGATGGCTTGCTCCCGCACAAGACATGTTTTCTGTTTGCTGGCTTCTGTAACTTGTACTGTGTGTGTATAAAATGAAACGAATATTGCTGTATATAATATTTATCCATCATCATAATCTACAAAGTCTTCCCACTCTATTTAGGAACTTAATGACCCATGGCATGATTTATTGATCCATGCACCTTTTCTGCCACAGTGAATGCTTTATAGTTGCATTTAGAAACTTGAACAGAGAATGAATGAATTTCACCTCATTAATATGAATCAGTTTTCCAAAGCTACTGTCTCTTTATTCAGTGCAGAAGTCAGACATGTTTTGCTAATAATCTGGGCCCCAATGTGTGTGTGTTTTCAGTTTTTGTCAGCTGCTAGTTAAATGGGGATCAGTTGCTTGATCGGCTCCTGATGCCTCTATTTATTTGTTCTACAGAAAACTTACTTTTTAGTTTTATTGTCTGTCTTTGGAAGTATAAGTACTAGTGTCCCTGGTCTGCAACTACTATTGCTTTACTGTTAGTGTGCTTGTCTTCCCTTTTCCCTGAAGGAGGCTACTGGAAGCCGCGAAGGACGTTGTTAGTGTGGCCTTTGCAATCGGTGGCACTGTATATTACTAGGTCTCTTTACACAGGATGAACCTGGTTAATTGGAGTAACAGTGCTGAGTTAGTGAGAGCTGTATGTAAGAAAAAAATCCATGACCAGAATGTGTCTGTAGCAAAAACTTTGTGGTGCATGACAATTCTATAGTGGGAATAACGTTCTCTCACTTCCAGATTACCCAGTTTAGTGTTTTACTAGTGAGCAAGCTACTGATTTAGGAACATTTTTCACAAAGTGTTGCTAATGAACCAAGGCATCACCAGCATGCAATATATGAGCTCCCCTTTCTCCTTTGCCTACAGGTGTTTTATTTCTCAGGTGTCCCTAGGGTCTTGAATTTTTGGCTTTCCCATCTTTTAAACTTGAATGTAAATGATATCCTTAGATCCTTTATCCTTACAAAAAGTTATCTCAATGGGAGTCTAGACCTAACATTATCTCAGGAGCTTATTCATTCTACTTGCATCAGTAGCATTCATCAGCAATGATACAGAGACACAGAAGTTGGCAGTGACTCAAGGGCAAGGAGTCATTTTTCTAATCAATGTCTCTTCAAAAAATCATTTACTACCCAAGTCTAGAAACACAGTAGAAATCTACTTTGCTTTGCTCTACTTAACATCCAATCTATTCTCTAGAAAGCTGAGAACAACTTAGATTTGCTGTGCCTCATGCAGATTTGGCATGGTGCCACATGAATTGTTAAGCTTATCAAAAACATGCCCCTGGAACTCATTTAAATAACCTCAGCACCCTTTGAGAGGCAGGACAGACTGGTTCATATCTGACTTTCATGTCTTTTTTTATTTTTAGGATCCACATTTTAATACAGTGGTTTATGTTGTCTTCCAATAAACATCTCCTTCATCTATTACTCTGGTGACTAACTACAGAATGGTTCCTTTATCATAGACCTCTCTGAACACGTTACTGATCTTGAAATAATAAACTGTGTTTATTGATCACATTCTTACACATGAACTTTGTGTATGTTGACAAGATCTTTCTTGTAATGACTTCCTAATTCAAAATAATTTCTTCCATAAACTAATCTTAGTATCTAACATTTCTCAATATGATTTTTTTCTCCTAACTACTCTTCACTAACACTCCTCCACATACCCCATTACCAGGAATAACTTATTGTTCTCACCATGTAGGATATTGCCTTTTATTGAAAGCATTACCTGAGTGAGTCATCACTTCCTATCGATAGTGCTATTGATTTGTATAATTCTATTGTGTCCAGTATTCCTGATAAAATTGCTCTGCTATGCAGCCATGGTTCATGCTAGAGCACCATTCATTTTTGGACCTCAGAGACTTAAGTCAGACAGTCGTAGAGCTCTAGAGAGCAATTTATATAATTTTAAGACCGGAAGATTTATATTGCAAAAAGGTTTATCCTTAGAACTATTAGTGAATCATTATTTTAGCGTATTAGTTCTACTAAGAACAGATTTGTAAGCTGATTTATTAAAGAACAAAGTCAACCTCAATTCACTGATCCATCATGTGCCTCTTAGGCACCATCTGAGAGTGGTGCAGGATTGCACTATGCTACAGGACCTCCAGGAGGTCCCATTTGAAGTGATCCAATGTACCTGTCAAATTTACCAAAAATAAACTAAGATTCCAGCAGGAGCATGGTCCAAGGAGGAGCTATTGCTACTTTCCCTGTCAGCATGGAAGGCTGGTGGGGTCCATGAAAGGGATTTTGGCCCCTCTTTGCCCCTTTTTTCCTTAGTGGAAATAGTCTAGACTGCCATTAAACCATAGACAAAACATTTTCAGTAAGCAGACTTTTCTTCTATTGTCCACGTTTTCTCTATATTTCAGCACCATTCTTTTCCTGTTCTTAGTGACTCAGCTTTCCTGGAAACTCACTTTCTCTCTCTTTTTTTTTTTTTTTTTTTTTTTTTTAAAAATCTGACTTTGAGTGTTCAGGTAACTGAATCTACACATGTAGATTGGGAGCAGGCCTGGATTAATCTTTTGTGGGCCCAGCCCTAAATATATTTGTGCCCCCTCCCATGGGGGCAATGGAACATGGCACGGGGAGGTTGGTCCCCAGATCGAGGAGCCGGCCAGGGGCAATGGGACATTGAATGGTGGGGACAGCCCTGCTTCGCCCAGTGCGAGGGCACTGTTTACAAACTGGCAATCTCCAGACGCACACTGGCCCACCCAGCCCTGTGCTGCTAGTGTACCTCTTCCCCATGAGGACCAGGTCCATGCTGCACCACACAACACTCCCATCCAGCACTCCCATACCCACTATGCCCAGCACCCCCCCCCCATACAAATGTACAGTGCCCTGCACACCACCACCCCTGCTCAGAGCCCCCCTGCCCTCAGCCCCACCCCAACTGCCCAGTACCTCACACAGAACCCCCACTCCCTAGCACTCCAACACGCACAGATCTCCCCCACTGCCTCTGCCCAATGTCATTCCCCACAGCCCCACCACCACAACTGCACAGTGCCTCACATAGACCCCACCACTGCCCAGTACCCTTCCCCACAGCCCCACCACTACAACTACACAGTACCCCCCAACAGACCCCCACTGAGTAGCACCCCAAAACACACAATCCTCCCCCACTGCCCAGCATCTCCCACCCCCTTACAGCCCAGCATCTGCCCCCAAAGACCCACCCCCCCACACCCTGCCCCCCGCAGCCCTGCTAAGCCAACACAGAGCAGGGATACTGCTTCCCAGCACAGTGCTAGGAGGCAGGTCAGCTGAAGCTCGGGAGCAGAGTGGTCCTGTCCCCTGGGGCCCTACCCGCCCTACCCACCTGGTGCTGGTGGTGCCCGTGGCAGAAGAGAATAAATTAGGTGACCAGAAGTCCCAATTTTATAGGGACAGTCCTGATTTTTTGGTATTTTTCTTATATAGGCTCCTATTACCCCCCTCCCCTGTCCCAATTTTTCACACTTGCTGTCTGGTCACCCTAGAAGAGATGTTTCCTTGCATGGGTGGGGAAGAGGCGGTCGCCAACATCCCCAACCCGCCACCTCTGCAAAGCAGCAAGGAGAAGTGGGCCCCCTCCCTGGGGAGCCTAAAGTGGACAGTCACTGGCCCAGAGCGGCAGTGGCTGAGGGCTCCTGTCTGCTGCCCACTTGTCTCTTTAAGATCAATACTGCCTGAAACACGCAGGGCCAAAGTAGGCAGCCAAACCCTGACAGAGTTCCTCACTCCGCTTAACACTTGGTGGTAGTGCTACTCTGAGCCTCTTCAGGAGAACTGATGATCAGTGAGGGTAAAAGGCCTTTGCACCCCTTAAATCCCTCACAGGCTCTGTATAATTCACATTGTGCTAGATTCTGATACCTTCCTCCGTGTGTGGTCCCACCGCAGTTGATAAAATACTGAAGGAGAAAGGCATTACTCATCATAACTATTGGATCAGACTCTGGCCCAGTGTGAATAAGAGTGGCAGAATCTTCCCTTAAGTGCTAAAATATTTTAAAGTGCTTCAGGAACACCAGACAATATGGGCTATACATGTGCAATGTATGATGAGTTAAGGCATGCAATACAGAAAACACCAGTCAACAATGGTCAGTGTTAATTGTTTACATTATCCTCTTAAAACTTCCTATTTCTCCAGTTTATAAAGGACTAAAATACAGTTTCCTAAGATATAATGGCAGTTGAATAGAATGTTGTCACAGAGAATAGCCTCTGACTGCTAGATAAACACCAAGAGGAAGCAGGGGCATTTGTTAAACATTAACACTTTGGCAAAGCCAAGCGAATGATGTTTAAAGGTAGATTCCCCCCCCCCCCCCGCCCCCCGGTCTGTCTTAAAGATTTGGGGCCAGATTGTGACATCCTTATTCATGTTGACTACTCAAGCAGTATGGCCCTATGTGAATAAAGGTATCAGTAACTGGCCCTTTTTTTGTACTGTACCAGGAATTGGAAGGGCATGGTTCCTGTTTTTCTGCAGGTGTTATGACTTTTCCTTTCCATTAGTTGTAATATGTTCTCAGACACTTCCAAGTTAAACTTCATTTCCCACCAAATTTCTCTTTCCTTCTGGTGAATAATCTTTTTCTTTCTTTCTCACTAATGAAGCATAAACCCACAGAGCTCTTTGCTGATCTTCATATCTCTATACAATGAGGCCTCAATGAATGTTCACAGCTCTGGAAACTACCAGATTGTTTTCTTTGAAGTTGTCACATACTTGTTTTGATGTACCCCACCAAAATGGTGGTGTAGTTTATTTTATTTTTCTTATTGGAATTTCTCAGTAACAAAATAAGTTATTTTAAAACTGGCAATAAATAAGTTAGCCACTAGAGGATAACATGAGAATAAGAATGCACAAACACACTCATTCTGACTTAATTCAGAAATGTCAGTGTTGTAGCTGTGTAGTGATACAGAACAACATCATTCTCTCCTGAGCAGATCACAATAGAAGTCAGTAGAGCATAGGCACACTGTGTAGAAGACCAACAGATACTTAGATGTGAAATATTGTAGATATTATTTCAGAATCTAAAAAATGTAAGACTGTAAAGTTGTGTCAGGAGAGCAGATTGCATTGCTTGTAATGGACTTCTGGGTGAAAGGCTAGTGGGGACAAAAGATGAGTTGTGGAATGAAGGATAAAGTGGTGGAGGCTCTCGGATAGGGAAGTTAATCTGAGATTTAAGGATGAGGTTCTACGAGGTTGGACAATGGCCAAACGAGATTTGGGAGGGGCGGGAGGGAATATCCAAACATATTACAAGAAGTGCACAAGCTGCTTGTGGACAAATGAAAGATGGAAAACTTCCTGGCAAGGAGCCATGGTGGTGGTGCAATGTTATGCAGGAGGCAGTAAAGAAGAAGGAAAGGTTTAAGCAATGATGGAAAGTTATGAGGGAACACAAGCTGGTAAAGAAAACTGTGAAAAGAATGATTGCAGAAGCTAAGGTCAGGTACTTACAGCCTTTATATGCAGGACTACTAATGAAGGAAAGGGGGAAAGGAAGATTAGCCAAAATTAGACAAAGAAACACAGAGGAGTTTGAAGCTGTGAAGTGTGTGAAATAGGAAAACAGAAGACTACCAGTGAAAGAAAGTGAAATCCTAAGGAGGTGGCAGCAGTTTTATGAGAAACTGCTCAATGAGGAGATTGCAAAGAAATGGTTGAGGGAAATTATGCGCAAGCAACAATCTCACAAGACCTATCACTGTAGTGGACTCAGATAGTGCTAAAGATGATGAAGTGTGGGAAGGCAGAGGGACTGGACAGTGTACCAAATGAGGCACATAAAGGATTAGGCCCTGAGGGAATTGTGGTGATAATGATGGCAAATAACTTTTTCAGCTTTTGCCATACTGGAAAAATGCCCGACAAATGGAGATAAAACACAGGGGTTCCTATCTCTAAGCATGAAGAAGATGTGCAAAAATGTAGTAATTAGCACCCATCAACTTAATGAGTCGCATGCTGAAATGACAGCACAAAATTATCGAGAAAAGACTTCAGAAGGAGTTGCAGCATCAAGTAAACAGCAACCAAGTTATATAGTCTAGTGATCTGAACTATGTGTGAAAATGTGACAAGCTTCTTGCTAGTTCATTACTTGAAATCTGTGTTCTGAGTCAAAAAGCAGGCTTATAATATTTTTCAGCCACTCAGAAATCAGCTTATTCATGAAAACTCTTTTAAAAATATCTACTGTACTCTTTTGAATAGGCTACTTTGGCAGAAATTTTGTTTTTGTAACTTAAGAGATTCTTACCAGTGTATATATACAAACTCTGATTTATAATGTGGTGTAACAAACATTCTGCAAATCAAAGCTAACAACCACTAGGAATTCTCAGGCCTATTATTATCTTAGCCCTAGAGAATACAAACTCTAAGATGCACTTTTGCTCAGCTATAAAATGACTACAAATATGATTTGTATTGTATCAGAAAAATGTTACAGATCCAAGGCCAGGTTGTCATCTTTCCACAGGGAAAACCCTTGGGAGGAGGGGATTAAGAAGAAGAAGAAAACCAATCAGTTCTTTAGTCAGTGGGAGTGAGGTTTGCCATCCCATGGAATGGCCAGAGAATGCAGCATCCAGAACTTGCAATCCTGGTTGTATCTACTGGAGGTCAGGGTCATCTACCCAGAAGCCCTGTGCTTCTGCAGTGCTTCTCAGCCCTCTATGGTTCATTTCCCCTGTATACCCACCCCCCTTCCCTGTCAACCTGATCCTTCCAGACGCTCTGTTGCCACACAGGGGGTTACACTTGATGCTGTCTTAATTTCTGAGTGGATTCTCACTGTTTTGCATGCAGTTCCCTTAGTTCTAGTGTTACCAGAAGACTTTGATTCAATTCTACTAAGCCAGTGATGTTACTTAGGGCTGGTCTACACTAGCCCCCAAGTTCAAAGTAAGATACGCAACTTCAGCTACGTGAATAACGTAGCTGAAGTCGAAGTATCTTATTTCGAACTTAAAAGTACTTACCCCTGATCCACACGGTGGCACGCAGTCTCCCCCGTCGACTCCGCCTGCTCAGTTCGCAGAGCAGGATTACCGGCGTCGACGGGGGTGCACTTCCTGGTTCGATTTATCGCATCTAGACAAGACGTGATCAATCGAACCCAGAAGATCGATCCGAAGCCTCCGACGCAGCAGGTAAGTGTAGACCAGCCCTTAGAAACAATGTTTTTAACTTAAAACCTTTATTTCCAATGTATCTATTCTGGTATTAAAGGTTGTGGCCTGCCCTAAGGGATTTTCCAGGGAAAGCCACAGGTAGCCAACTTTCCCTTGTAGGACACATATCTAGCCCTCCGATCAAGAATAGGCAACGAGCAAATTCTTCAAAAACAAAAATGATATTTATTTAGAGATAGAGGTAATAGTTACAGTATAAACATGGAGCAGCGCAGCAAATAAAGACAGCCCTACAATTACAGTTTCAATTAACTCTATCGCATATAACAATATAATCATTCACTGAATACTCTATACCGTATAACAATACAGCAATTAAACGTGTAACAATATATTAAACTAAGCATCCAACAAGTGCTGATGAGGCAATTATTAGATGGGTAGGGAGATCTCATTCAGACCACAGGCACCCAGCTTTATTTACACTTGAAACTCATACGCGCTCGGATGTTAAATAAAATCTTTTTCTAACTTAGAGGCTTCTTTAAATTCCCTCTGAATCATCTAAGAGAGTTCCTCTGCTCTGTCTGAGGCTAGGGGACGGTGCTTAGGGAGCATGGTCTGATAGTGGGCTGTGAGCTGCTGCCTGCTGGGTTGCTCACTGCTGCCTCCTCCTGAAGTAAAGTGTCTCATCCCGCTGGTCAGAGGCAGAAGCAGTCATTGCTAGGGGCAACCCTGGAACCCAGGGTGGGCTGTTGCTGCTGTAGCTGTCTTTCAGGCAGGCTCTCCTTTGCAAGTTTCCGCTGCTGCCACTGTTCCACAAGCGTCTTCTCTCTTCGGGGGGTCCTGCAGTGTTCTGCTCTCTTGCTGGTCCCTATCCCTACAGAGGTTTAGCCTACTGGCTGCTGCCTTTATATATGATTTACAGCTCATTAACATAATTTATTATCGTGATTCGACCAATCAGTTTACAGCTGAGCTTAGTACATAATTTATGATGGCCAATCAGCTTGCAGCTCTTCTATGATGTCACCTCAAGTCACGTATACTTACATGTGACAGAAGCCCTATTCACATCTATGGGCTCAATGTATTCCTATGGGATTTTTTAGCTGGTCTTTGGATGAACCCTAGCTACTTCCTGTCTGGAAGTCCCACTTGCTCCTATGGGCTACAATGTATTCCTACAGGGTTCTGCAGAGTCATTCTCCACAGGAAGTGGAATTTACAATTGCATCACAAGGAGTAAGATTATTACATCATATGCAATGGACCCCGATGAGCCCTAGAGATGAAATTTCCCATTCTATTACTTACATCACCCTATAACAGCCACTAGATTCTCTATTTTAAACTATTATTGATTTTTATTTAATTAAAGCCTTATTCTTAAAACTAATTATTGTTCTAAGCATGTTAAAGGGTCCTGAAACTATCACCACTCCTTATATGTTCAGTTAAGCCAATTATAATTTCGGCAAATTTAAACCCTTTCTGAGGTTTTTCATCTCTTGTCATACTAGTACTGTGGCAATGAAATCTCAGAAACCTACACACTTACAGACGTTCTTGAACTCATGATTAGAAAGTGTATATCTTTAACTCTGAAATGCAAATGCTGTTTCTTAACCAATATGAAATTATTCTGTTACAGTTAAATGCATCCAGTGGAGCAATTTAGGTGGAACGACTGGTAATGTACCAGAACATAGTTCTCTGAAAAATCAATGGGAACCTCTCCGGTGTATTGATTAGCAGACTAGTATCCATATTACCAGAGAATACAAAGTAATTTAAGCAAAGGAAAAAGAATAGAAATAGATCAATATTAATAGTTAAGCTGGATGGCATGCCATAAGAAATTTAAATTGATTTTGGACTCTTTCAAGTAAATAGGTCTCTAGGAAGATCACACTGTAGATTTGAAGCAGAAAACAAAGGGAATAAAGTCTTTTAAAGTGTCCATTCTAAAATTGTTTAGAAACTTCCTTTAAAAAAATTCAAAACCTTCTCTAGGTCCCCTGGTGTGTTTTGTTTTGTTTTGGTTGTGGTTTGTTTTGGTTGGTTGGTGGTTGTTGTTTTTGCATACCCTAGTAAAAAGAAACACAGAAAATCTATTGAAAGAGACAACTTCACACTAAAAAGGAAGTGACAAAGGGTCCTGTGGCACCTTATAGACTAACAGAGGTATTGGAGCATAAGCTTTCATGGGTGAATACCCACTTCTTCAGATGCAAGCAGTGTTTTTCCACTGTTTGCATCCGAAGAAGTGGGTATTCACCCACGAAAGCTTATGCTCCAATACCTCTGTTAGTCTATAAGGTGCTACAGGACCCTTTGTCGCGTCCACAGATCCAGACTAACATGGCCACCCCTCTGATACTTAAAAAGGAAGTGTCCATGGAGTTGTGCCACAGGAAATCCATTTCGGGGGATCAGTATTACCTTTATATTGAGTACTGGAGAAAAGGCTTAACATTAATATTGTATTGAAACTGCTGGTTCTTTTTTGGGTCATTCCCTCCATCCTGGCTGAGCTAGAGGGCAAGGATCTCTCTAATGGAAGGCAATAGTATCCAGTCCAGTATTCAGCAAATAGAGGGCACCATAATCCGCAGAGTACAAGTGAAGGAAGTACTGTAATATCATGGGGTCAGAGGGCACTAGGCTGGAGAGAGCGCACAATCAGTAAGCTAGAGCTGTGGTTCTCACCTTTCCAGGATCCTAAAGTCCAAACCCTGTCTCCCGGGGCTGAAGCATGTAATTTAGCTTTGTTGGGCCCCAGGCAATTGGCCTGTTTGCCATGCCTTAATGATGGCCCTGAACTTGCAACCTCCCTAAACCTGTTCCGTGACCCCCTGGGGGTTGCGACGCCCAGATTGAGAAACACTGATCTAGATGAGTTGGCGTACCCCACTGGAAGACCTTTGCATACCCCCGGGGTACATGTACCGCTGGTTGAGAACCACTGGGCTAGAGGTACGGCCTGGGAGTAGGGTTGCCAGGTGTCCGGCTTTTTACCAGAATGCCTGGTCGAAAAGGGACCCTGGTGGCTCCAGTCAGCACCACTGATTGGTGGTGTTAAAAGTCCACAGCTGTTAAAAGTCCAGTTGGTGGTGCAGTGGGACAAGGCAGGCTATCTGCCTGCCAAGGCTGTGTGTGGCTCCTGAAAGCAGTGGCATATCCCCCCTCTGGCGCCTATGGATAGGAACATCCAGGGGGCTCTGCATGCTGCCCCCGCTGCAAGTGCTGGCTCTGCAGCTCCCATTGGCCAGGAACCACGGAGCTGGAGGGGGGACATGCCGCTGCTTCCAGGAGCTGCTTGAGGTAAGCACCCCCGACCCCCTCCTGCCTTCTGAACCCCTTGATCCCAGCCTGGAGAACCCTCCTTCATCCCAAACCCCTCATCCCCACCCCACCCCATAGCCTCCACCCCCCAGCCAGAGCCCGCCCCCTCTCCACACTCCAACTCCCTGCCCCAGCTCTTATCCCACTCTCACATTCCAAACTCCTCAGCCCCAGCCCAGAGCCCCCTCCTGCACCCTAAATCCCTCATCCCCAGCCCCACACCAGAGCCTGCACACCAGCCAGAGCCCTCATGCCCCCCCCACACACCCCAACCCCCAGCCCAGTGAAAGTGAGCGAGTGAGGGTGGGGAGAGCTAGCGACAGAGGAAGGGAGGCTGGAATGAGTGGGACTGGAGCATCAGAGAAGGGGGGGCAGGGAGGGCCTCAGTGGAGAGGTGGGGCAGGGCAAGGGTGTCTGGTTTTGTCCGAGTAGAAAGTTGGCAAGCCTAACTGGGAGCTGTCTGTGCCGTGAAGGCTGGACAACAGGTGAGCTGAGAGTTGAGGCTGGGGGGCTGAAAGCTGGGCACAGAACCAAAAGTCCGGTTACCACAGGGCCTGGAAAGGCACCGGGTCATTAACCCACGCCAGACCCTGCAGAGCCAGGGCCACCCCCTACCTCCAGGCAGGCTCCTTGAGAAGATCTAGCAAGCAACGGGGGGAGAGGAGGAGAGAAGCAACTGATGAGGGTGGGACCTTAGGGGAAGAGACAGAGCATGGGCGGGCCTTTGGGGGAAGAGATGGTCCGGGGCCTTGGGGTCCAGTTACCAGCAATTAGAAAGGTGGCAACCTTAGTTGGTGGGTACCAACAAGACTCTGATCTTTGAACTCTTGTCCTGTACAGTACTGTCCCAAGGTCGGAATTAGGAAACGTTGCTTTGATTTTTTTGTTATTGCAATCGTACCCAGGATATTTACAATCCTTAGTTTCAGGCAGCCCTGGTCAAGCAATCCTGCATTACTCATGTAATGTGCAAGTGTTTATGGAAACCCATGAAGGGCCAGGGCCTGAAGATCCTAGTGCCCCAAGTATCTACAGAACTTGCCTCCATGGCACACCTAGCCCACTATCTGATACCTAGAGGGGACAGGGTAGCACACCACACACACACACACACACACACACACACACACACACACACACACACCAATGCAGTGGGGTCAGTTACAATAATAATTGTGCCATTAATAAAATAATAATTAATAATGGACTCAATAATGTAAGGGGCTGAGCACTCTGGGCCTGATCCAGAGAAGTTCTCAAATATTTAAAGGAGATGAAGAGGTCCATGGACTTCATGCAGAATTACTCACATGCTATACATTAAGCACATGCTTAGCTAGATCAGTGCCAGAATGCTCAACTCATTTTAGAATTGAATCGTAAAGTAGCTGTACATATATCGGGGCGGGGGGGTGGATTGTCCCACTCAGAATTGTGCAGGGAGAGGACTTTCTGAGGAGGGGAGCGTGCAACTAGAAGGAGACAGTGTTACCTTCAAGGCACCATTGGCCGGGTCCCTAAACCCTTTGGGATTGAGACCATGGATGGGAAAGATGTTGGGGCAGGAAGGGGAAGAGCCCTAACTCTAACCCGTTTCCTAGGTTATGTTGAACATACTGATGGATCCCTGTCTATTTTAATAGCTTGTGGTTTTGTTAGCTTTGTGGTTATGATTTGCATGCCTTCCATATTGGACAATGTTTAAAAATACAAAATTGGTGGAGTGGGGGTGGAAAAGTCATTTCGTAATTGTGGGAACTCCTTTTGAATATAAAACATGCTTGCTTGGATAGCTCTGGGAAAGACCACAGCCTTGCTGGGAGGGAAGATCCTACAGGAAATGCTTGCTCCGTGGCTGCTGCAGCTCTTTCATCCACTTGGAACACAAAAACAAAACTCCAAAAAGCTTCCATGTGCAGCTCAGGGAGATCTGATTCTAGATCATAAGCAAGCCCCTAATCTGCATCTGCTACGGAGGGATTAGGCTTGTAAACTGAAGTAGAGCAAGAGAAACCATTCAGAAGCAAATAAAACTGCTATCCTGCCTGCTTGTTTCTTCCTTACTGTGACGAGGATGGTGGCTTTCTTTCATGTTCTTAAGTATAGAGTTTTTTATTCTTTAGGGAAAACATTTTATATAATTTTAAATCAGCAGACAAGGTGAAAGCTTACAAAACTTACTAAGAAGAGTAACAATCTTGAACACAAAGCGCCATTAGGTGTGGATTTTCTCTATTCCATTTTATATTGGTGCTATTTTTTCAATAGGATTGTAATGCTCTAGTTTACAATGAGAGGTCACAACATAAGCAGAATTATATTATCCTGGAAGTTAGAGATGGAAGAGATGCTAGATCACTTTGTGCATCTACAACCCAAAGGAAAAGGTTCCTGAAAGTATATAGCATTGCCAATATCACATGTTCATAAATCTTGTCAGTTCCCCCTAAAAAAAGCTTAAGCATTATGAGGTTTTGGGTTTTTTTTAAATAAAATTGGGTTTCCTTTATTTCCCTTCTGGTTTCTGAAACTTTACGGTTCATTTGCTTTAAGATTTTTATCCACAACCATGAAGGCTAGAAACATTTTTAAAATAAAAGTGGAGATTCTCATGCAATCTTTCGATTGCAGCAGCTGGGGCTTTAAGAAAAACACGATAGTGTGACACTGTCAATAAAATCACAAGAGTTGGCAACACTGAATACTTCCAAGTACTTTGTCCAGTTAGAGGGCTAAATATCTGATGTTACAGATGGCTAGACAAAACAAAGCCAAAACCTAAATCTGAATCTTGGGAAACTGTGCCCACGCTACAGCTGTTTCCATTGTATCTGTTTGTATTAATAATCAGACTAAGCTTGTGACCATTATAACCACATCACACAACATTAGCAATAGGTCCACAGTAAACCTTTCCCTAAACTTTGGGTCTGTTTTCTTAGCAAGACCTTTTACCCTGCTCCTCAGTGGGATATCTGCCATTGGACAGCTCTTTGTTGCAATACATACTTCAGATGACACATACAAAACCAGTTTCAACAACTATAATGTAATGCTTTCTTTAGGCCCTTTCTTTTTGGTTGAGATTACTTTCAACTGTGGTGAAACACTAGGGCTGATCTAATGCAATCATCAGAGAGGGTGAACAATCTTCAGTGCCAAAGGCAGTAGGGTAAGCGTAATGTTTTGCATCTTGCTTTAAGGATTCAAATGGAGGCCTTGCTACTTGTACCTCTCACAGCAGCATTGCTGTGGACAATATATTGTGCACATTTTTCACCAGCCCTGGGAGAGATGCAGCTGAAACCTAGTTGTGTAGCTTTTTCAATTAAATGTAACTCTTTTCCTGAAATGAAAGCATTCCTTTACAAGTAATCTGAAAGTTACACAAAACTGAAGAGCTGGGAGTCTCTTTAAAATTGTCTTTTATTAAAAAAAGAAAAATGATGGTCTAGGAAGTCTTATGAGCCCCTCAAAGCTTCGTCAGTCAGGAAAACTTGACAAGATTCCCATTATCTCACCAAGCCTAAGGCAAATGTATATAGTTGTGGGATTGCTTAGATCTAATGAATAATGATCATACTGCTTCAATTCATTGCAAATTCAATTTAGTAGTAAAATTACAGTAGTAACAACAATATCACAGTAGAATTAAGTCCGCATTGACACAGGGCAATGCTACATAATGCAATGCATTGATGCGGGCTAGAATACGAACCGCACAAAAAGTATTACACCATCATACATAAAGAGTATATATTAGCTGGCTATAATACCAATAGCAAAGCACACCATCAAGTCAGTGGTGCTGAAAATGGTATAATTTACATAATGAGGGTAGGAATGAGGGCAACTGTTCTTTGTATTACTATCAAAATGACATGGATGCCATGATAGCATTTCAGGAGCTATTTCTTCCTTTATCATTCCTGTGAGACAGCTCAGATTTATCCTTTTGACTTCAGGAGAGATGGGGAGGTTTAAGATGAAGACTCATCGTGGTGTGTGAAACATGCACCAAGTCTCATCATAAGCATGACAAATTGTGATATGTTCTTACACAGCACTCCATTTAAATAATGTGAAATCTGGTGTAAGCCAACAAAGTGCCAGGAATTTAGAGTTAGACAGATACTTCATCCTTCAACTCAGCTTCTTGTGCCTGGGTAGTGCAGCTCAGCTGTCATGGTGTTGTCGAGGTCTCTGAAAGGAACAAAGGCAATAAGAGTTTGTCTTCTTCCAGTTTTCCTGGATTTTTTCATCTTAAGGCAGGTGTTCACCTTGATCAAACCAGTTGTGAATTTATGGGCCACACAACATCTCTGTGGCAACTTAAGCAATTTCTTACATGGGAAAGTAATATTAGGAAATAGACCTGCAGTGGAGGCCATGTATCAGATTAACTTGACTCAGCCATTGAGACCAATACAGGAAGAACGCATCCAGTTCTGGTGTCCAATTTTTTCAAAGAATGTCAACAAACTGGAGGGTGCGGAGAAGAGTCAAAAATTATTTGAGGCCTGGGAAAAAACGCTTTACAGTGAGAGAGCTCAGTCTGTGCAATTTGTCAAAAAAGATCAAAAAGTGACTTGATCGTGACGTAGGAGTAACTTCAGGGAGAGAAAATACCAGGTATTAAAGGGCTCTTTAATCTAGCAAAGCAAGGCATAACAGGAACCAATGACTGGACGTTAAAGCCAGACAAATTCAAATTAGAAATAGGCACACATTTTAACACTGAAGATGATTAATCATTGGTACAAACTGCCTCAGCAAGTGGTAGATTCAAACCTGGATTCCTTTCTGGAAGGTACGCTTTAGTCAAACATAAGTTATTGGGCTCCATACAAGAGTAACTGGATAAAATTCTATGCCTCTGACATACAGGAGATTGGACTAGATTATGTAATGCTCCCTTCTGCTCTTAAAATAAAGCCTGAACCGCCTCTGCACTGAAGGAGAGACTGAACCTGAAACATGAAAAATAATTGATATGAATAAGGAAAAAACGTAGTCCATCAAAAATCCCATTCAAATATTTTCTAAGTTTCAAAGTAAGTCAAAGAACACAACTAGAGAAGCAGTGCTCATTCACAGGGTATAAATAGCTCTAGCTCAGACCATAACAATGGCTCTGTCTATGCTATTGGCAGAACAGAACCAATACAGTCTCTGTGAGAAAACAAATGATTCCAGCTATGTTTGCCAGCTGAAGAAGATTTGTTCCCTTGTTTCATATGGTTTGCCTTGTGTTTAAGACAAAATATCTTATGGTTCATCTTTTTAACTAAAGCATACAATGGAATAGACAAATACAGACCATGGGAGGGAGAGGAAACAGAGGCAGAGAGGGGTGAGGTGACTTGCCCAAAGTCACAGAGCTAGATTGTGGTAGGACAGGGTCCTATCATTGGACCATAGAATGAATATCTTTTCCTCACATAAGAGCCTGTTGTTGTGATAGTTGCCATCTGACACACGGGGATTGAACTAAGGACCTTCAGAGTTAAAAGCATGAGCTACTATATAAATCATGATTTGAGGACTTCAGTAACTCAGCCAGAGGTTAGGGGTCTACTGCAGGAGTGGGTGGGCGAGTTTCTATGGCCTGCAATGTGCAGGAGGTCAGTCTAGATGATCATGATAGTGCCTTCTGGCCTTTAAGTCTGTGAATCTATATCCTCTGCGGGTTGAGCATAGAGGTGGGGAACTCTAACATACACTATACTAACTGACAAAATTGACGACTCCTTCCTCTTCCTGTATGTTGTGTATTTTTCCCCTCTTCCCACCATAGATTAAGTTGTAGTCCACCAGATATGTACACTCACACAGATCTGGAATTTTGGATTGCCCATTCCAAAACCATATTCTGGCTGGAAAGAATAGTTTTATAACCACTGCATTTTCTTTCCCATGCCTGGGCTGGCTTCCTGATGACCTCAGTCATTTCAAGAAGGACACATTAAAGTCAGTCATAGAACCTGAAATAGAGCCAGCCAGGAATTTTCATAAAGTTCCACTTGCTGAAAATGTCAATAGAAGCTATTGCTATGTCTGACCTAAAATTTCAATCTGAGCTCCTCCTTACATTATAGTTCACTTTCTGGGTATCAGAACACTGTACAGGGACAGACAGGATGCATGCTGGTTGATATTTTACAATGCAACACTAGCTACAGCTGGTACCAAAAAAGAGGGTACTTCTCTGGTTTGTGTTGAGGAACAAACTTCTTTATTCAGAACAAATGAAGATACTCTTAATTGTTTGCTCGACCATGTTGGATATGTGCTGTGGTCAGTTCCACAACCAGACACCTTTCTAGTCCATACCTAATACCTTTGCTCTCTCCCACTCATGGAATGGTCAAAAAGCCAATTGACTGAGCTTCTTATCAGGGAAGCTCCTTATCTCACTGGTTGATGGTAGCCCACAGGCCTGTGAACCCACTTTCTTCTGGGGATGTCTGATGCTTCAAGCCAGAGCAGCCACCTTTGATGCCTGGCTCCAACCCTATATATATTCTTTCCTCTTGATTATTATCTCCCTTCAACTTTGACCCATCTGATGTATGTTGCAGGGTGGGGACAATTAAATCTGTTTCCAGGAGAGACAATTGACCTCCAGGAAAGGTGGTTCAATGTCATACTGCAAGCAGTACAGCATGTTTTTCATGTGAGCTTCCTTCTCTAAGTCCAGGTCAAATATTGCTTATCAAAATGAATGATTTTTTATTCAATGAACATACCCCTTATCAATATTTCCAGTATCTTAGCAAAATAAGTCAGGTTTACTGCTCCACAAGTTGCTTGCTGAGATCCATATTAGCTATTTGTCCTTTAGTGCTGCCATCCCTGTTCTCTTTACTGAACTATCAAAAAACATTGCCAAAAGCCTTCTATTAATCTCCCTGCTTCCTTTTGAACTCTTGGGTGTAAATCATCTTGTCTTTGTGCCAGCATTTAATATTTCTAAGGGTATGTCTACACTACGGGAGTAGTTCGATTGCTCTTAAACCGAACTTGTGAAACCGATATTACAAAGTTGAGCGTATGAATCCACACCAAGGACATTAATTCGAGTTTGTCAGTCCACACTAACGGGGCAAGCGTCGACATTGCAAGCGGTGCACTGTGGGTAGCTATCCCACAGTTCCCGCAGTCCCTGCTGCCCATTGGAATTCTGGGTCGAGCCCCCAATGCCTGCTGGGGCAAAAAATGTGTCGAGGGTGGTTTCGGGTAAATGTCGTCAGTCAACCCTCACTCCCGCACTCCCTCATTGAAAATGCTGGCGGGCAATTTATTCACGCGCTTTTCTGGTGATTGACAGCGTGGATGCCAGAGAACCGCGAGCATGGAGCCCTCTGCGATCATCGTTGCTGTTCTGTCCGTTGTCAACACCTCGCGCCTTATCATCCACCTCTTCCAGAGGCAGATGCAGATAAATCGGGCGAGGACGCAACAGAAGCAGCGTGAGGACATTAACTATGAGAGGGTCACAGACCTCTCACAAAGCATGGGACCCCGGTCCCTGGACATCATGGTGGCAATGGGTCATGTTGATGCTGTGGAACGGCGATTCGGGGCCCGGGAAACAAGCACTGACTGGTGGGACCGCATAGTGCTGCAGGTCTGGGATGAATCCCAGTGGCTGCGAAACTTTCGGATGCGTAAGGGCACTTTCCTGGAACTTTGTGACTTTCTGACCCCCGCGCTGAAGCGCAAGGACACCCGGATGCGAGCAGCCCTGACTATCCAGAAGCGAGTGGCCATAGCCCTGTGGAAGCTTGCTACACCTGACAGCTACCGGTCAGTCGTGAATCAATTTGGAGTGGGCAAGTCTACCATGGGGGTTGCTGTGATGCAAGTAGCCCATGCTATCGTTGACCTGCTGCTCTCAAAGGTAGTGACCCTGGGAAACGTGCAGGTGATCATAGATGGCTTCGCTGCGATGGGATTCCCAAACTGCGGTGGGGCTATTGATGGAACTCACATCCCTATCCTGGGACTGGACCACCAGGGCAGCCAGTACATTAACCGAAAGGGCTACTTTTCAATGGTGCTGCAAGCACTGGTGGACCATAAAGGACGTTTTACAAACATCAACGTCGGATGGCCGGGCAAGGATCATGACGCTCGCGTTTTCAGGAACTCTGGTCTGTTTAGATGGCTGCAGGAAGGTATTTACTTCCCGGACCACAAAATAACTTGGGGATGTGGAGATGCCTACAGTGATCCTCGGGGACCCAGCCTACCTGCTAATGCCCTGGCTCATGAAGCCGTACACAGGCGTCCTGGACACTGGAAAGGAGCTCTTCAACTACCGGCTGAGCAAGTGCAGAAAGGTCGTGGAGTATGCTTTTGGGCGTCTCAAGGGAAGATGGAGAAGCTTACTGACTCGCTCTGATGTCAGCCAAACCAATATCCCCATTGTGATTGCAGCTTGCTGTGTGCTCCACAATCTCTGTGAGAGCAAGGGGGAGATGTTTATGGCGGGGTGGGAGGTTGAGGCAAATCGCCTGGCTGCTGATTACGCACAGCCAGACACCCGGGCGATTAGAAGAGCCCAGCGGGACGTGCTGCGCATCCGGGAAGCTTTGAAAGCTAGCTTCCACAGCGAGCAGGGTAACCTGTGACTATTACGCTTGTTTAAACAGAAGCTGAACCTGCCCCCGTTTCTTTACCCAGTTAATGTTGCCCATCCTCTGCAATTACCAATCCCCTTCCCCCCCTTCATTCACTGCTTTAAAAATATAATAAAGGAAACATTGTTTATTGAAACCGTCTTCTTTATTAAGGATTTCTCGGTAAAGGGTTGGAACTGGGATGCATACTGCGGTTGGGGAGCGGGTGGAGTGATGCAAAGGATGCTTCCAAACACGGGGAATGACAGGCTCCTGCTCCTACAGCAGTCCGCAGTGGTGGACTGCTTGTTTCAACGAAGCCTGACACCCCTCCCTTTTGCAAGTCTGTGATGGGGAGCCTGTGTGACTTTGTGGCAGGGGATGGTGGTTACAGATCCACTACTGCGTGGCTCTGTCATGCTGGCTACTGACCGCTGCAAAAGATCTGCAACCGCCATCCCCCACCAGAAACTCTCAGAGCCCACCCCCCCCACCCCGCCCCCACAGAACAGGAAAACCACCTCCCGGAATGACCATTGCGCCTAGTGAATGCAATGTGAGTGTGAGGTGCTGGTGAACCTGTCCCCCTGTCTCTACTCTGGTACAGGCGCCTACCGTCTCCAAGTACAAACCCCCATTCCCCCCTTCACTCACAATGTAATTTAAAAGGAAATCAAGGAACCAGTACTTAACAGAACAGCAGTTTTTATTAAGTACAGCAGAGTTATGGGATGAAACTGGGATGGGGGCTAGGGTGGGGTGCGGCTGGAGGGAAGGAAAGGACCCATCAAATCTTGGGGAATGAGAGCCTTCTGCTACTTGAGCGGTCCGCAGGGGTGGAGTGATTATTTCCACGGCCCCTGCTGCCCCTTGTTCTAGTGACTTTGGGTGAGGGGGGGATTGGATTTTGTGGCGGGGGAGGGCAGTTAGAAATCACATACAGAGGTGCGCTTTCGTCCTGCCTCCGGTCCTGCAGAACATCTACAAGGCGCCGGAGCGTGTCCGTTTGCTCCCTCATTAGTCCAAGCAGCGTTTGAGTCACCTGCTGGTCTTCCTGCCGCCACCTGTCCTCCCGTTCGCTGTATGTTCGCTGGTACTGCGACATGTTCTCCCTCCACTGGGTCTGCTGTGCCACCTTGGTTTGGGAACAGGACATCAGTTCTGAGAACATTTTGTCCCGTGTCCTTTTCTTTCGCCGCCTTATCAGCGCCAGCCTCTGGGAGGGTGAACCACGGGTACTGCGGGAAACGCTCGCAGCAGTGGGATGGGAGAAAGGGACTGAATGCCTCAGAAAGATACATTTTCCCTAACAATGCCTATACTCTTTCCCTGTGAACAAGACCATGCACACTACCTATCACATGTGCACTCAGTACAAGGTTGAATATTCTGTCTTTATATTGGGTGCCTGGGGTCTTGGTGTACAGATCACACAAGCGGTGCTGGACACTGGAATTCTGCTCTCAGGAGACCATGGTAAGCCGTACACGGTGGACTGCTGAGAGCTTACTTCACAGCAGTGGTGTACTATCATATTTCAAGCAGAGCTCCTAGCGGTGGCCAGGTCCTGCTTCCTGTGAACCGAGTTCAGTTTGAACGGTTCGCCAATCCCGCCCTCCCCTCCACCGCGCGGCTGGTCCCGGGAAATGTCCCTTCCTGCTGCCTGTGAACCGAGTTCAGTTTGAATGGTTCACCAATCCCGCCCCCACCGCGTGGCTGGAAACCGCCGGTTAGAGTTACTCAAAGGAAAAGGCAATCAGTCACCAAACTAAAAAAACCCTAATTCAAACCAGGGCACCATGACTGATATCACTCTGATGAGGATTACGAAGACAGAGAAAGACCGTATGCTGCGTGAATGCCAGCAAACCCCGGGGCCGTATGCCGCCATGCTCTGCAAGGCGATGATACCGGAGTACCTGCTGCTAGCCTGGTGCCGAAAAGTTTCCTACCATGGAGGAGACAATAAGGCCGCTCTCCCCGGGAACCTGATGCAAAGGCTTTCACAGTACCTCCAGGAGAGCTTCGTGGAGATCTCCGAGGGGGATTTCACCTCTATCCCCATACATATTGACAAACTTTTCCAGTAGTTGCACTGGAAACGACTCAAAACTGAAGCGCCTAGGGCAAACTAAGCAATAAAAACCCTTTGCAAACATACCATGCCTATTCTATTCAAAATAAATGTTTAAAACACTGACCTGCTGGTCCCTCGCCTGATTCCTGGTCCAGGTTACTGCCTTGGGAGGGTTGGTAGGGGATCTCAGTCAGGGTGATGAAGAGATCCTGGCTGTCGGGGAAATCAGCGTTGAAAGCACTGTCGACTGCCTCGTCCTCCTCCTCTCCTTCGTCATCTTCACCGTCCGCAAAAACCTCCGACGACGTGGCCGTAGATATGACCCCATCGTCGGAGTCCACGGACACTGGTGGGGTAGTGGTGGCAGCACCACCGAGCTTTGCATGCAGTGCCTTGTAGAAATGGCATGTGTGGGGCTGGGATCCGGACCGTCCGTTGGACTCTGGTCTTCTGGTATGCCTGTCGCAGCACCTTGATTTTCACGTGGCACTGCGTTGCATCCCGGCTGTATCCTCTCTCCGTCACTGCCTTGGATATTTGCTCATAAATTTTAGCATTCCGTCTTTTGGATCGGAGCTCGGATAGGACGGATTCATCTCCCCACACAGCGATCAGATCCAACACTTCACGATGAGTCCATGCTGGAGCCCTCCTTCTATTCTGGTAACCTCTGCTGGAGAGCTCTGCATCGTTGCCAGTGCTGCTGAGCTCGCCACGATGTCCAAACAGGAAATGAGATTCAAACTGGCCAGACAGGAAAAGGAATTCAAATATTCCCGGGGCTCTTCCTGAGTGGCTGGTCAGAGTATCCGAGCTCGGATTGCTGTCCAGAGCGTCCATGGAGTGGTGCACTGTGGGATAGCTCCCGGAGCTATTAGCATCGAATTCCGTCCACAGTAACATGAATTCGACATGGCCATGTCGAATTTAGTGCTACTCCCCTCGTCAGGGAGGGGTACAGAAATCGAATTAAAGAGCCGTTTATGTCAAAATAAATAGCTTCGTAATGTGGACGGGTGAAGGGTACAATCGAGTTAACGCTGCTAAATTCGACATAAAGTCCTAGTGTAGACCAGGCCTTGGTGTTTTAATCTCCTGGTGTGATGCAACTGCTAAGTCTCTTTTAAACATTTCATTTCCCACCCTTGAGGAATTTGATCCAGGTTTCTGGGATGTTACCATCTCTTGAATGCATTCTTCAGCTCAGTATTCATAAAAGGAAAAAGGTAACAACCTGGAGGCTTGGATCTATTCCTCCAGAGATAAGAAATGAACTATTTCAGGACTTTGTGATTGCATCATGTTGGCCGAGCAATAGTGATCTCATCTATTACCATTAGCTTCCTGCCCCAATCCCACTATCAGCAGCAGTACAGTGTCTTTACATGTCTGCCTGTTTTTTTTCGTGTCTTTAATAAATTACTCATTCTTTATCTTGACTTGCTTTGCTACTCCTATTACACATGCTGGTTTAGCCTTCTTTGTCAATTTCCTTGCACTCCTTTAATTTTTTGCAAGCATATTGTATCCATTGATCATCTGCTCTACTTGACATTTTAGAACCCCAATAAACTGATTTCCCTTCCTCATCCACACTGCAAATCTCCTGACATATCCGGATTTTTATTTCCATTCTATTTACATACTCCAACAGGAAAATATGTTTGTCTGCACTGCATGGCCATGAAATAGAGTAAAGGGGAATAAAACCCACTCTCTAACTCCCTCATGGCCACATGGGGCCTACCCCAGATCACAAGTCTAGGCATAATGTGCATGTTCAATACTCTCACTGGTAAACAAGTGGAGCAGGTAGGGGAGATAGGGAGCACGTGGAGCCATGACTCAGCCCCCTCAATCCATGCCAAGCCACAGAGCCTAGGAGTATGTTGTGTCTGGTAATAGACTGATGCAGCATATTCCTCTTGTTTTGTGCAGTTGAACTGCAGAGAGGAGTTTGAGTCACAGTTCCATTCTAGACCGCCTCCTGGGGCAGTACAGCTGTGCACTGTCTCTTACTCAGGAATGAGAGTAAATTCTCAATGTAGCTCAGCATATCGTGTTGTCAATGGACACACCTCGTAAAATCTATGTCCGCTTGCATCTTTGTGGGTGCAAAAACTGGTGTTTGTGACGGTTTGGCACTCTTCTATTGAAACCAATACCTCAGCGTGATACTATGGAAACTGTGCTGCTGAGGTTGCTATCTTTCATCTTAGATGTAAAACCAAAGTCTGACCGCTTGGGATCTTTAATGTCCACAGAGCGTTTCCATGAGGGCAGGTTATCTACCGAATTACTGCAGATAGCAATTTGTGTGGTGTTTGTGAATTGGCTAGGTCCAAGAAGTACTAGAAATCTCACAGTAAAACCCACTCTAGTCTGAGATTAATCTGATTTTGATGCTACAGAAGTTTGGAGAACTATTCATACTTTTGCATATTTACCCAAAGACACCTAACTGAACAGACACTCTGAGTCTTTCCAGCCTGCTCATCAATGACTAGGATGCAGTATTTTAGATAGCTGGTTCTTTCTGAAGCTAGTAACAAATCCTCACCGTGAACACCATCCATTACTCATGGTTTGCTGTAATCTGGTTTTCAATGCCTTCTAGGCAGTAAAAGATGCATATCCTCACAACTAATTGTTCCCTCTTCTACAGACTTTACATGTGGAGTTTATAGGGCCAGATTATTTCCTAAAATATCTGCACAATTATACATTTAACTCCCCATGGGAACTGGGTGTGTAAGTGATGTCAGGGACTGACACACAGTTCTTCACTTAAGTGCATTTATTTATTGTCTGTATTCTGTCCAATACCTTTCTAAATTTACTATACAGTGGGGCATCCGTTCTGCTCCAACACACATTTTTATGGGATCTGCAGTTTGAGCTGCCCTGTTGTGGGGAGAGGCAGAAAGGCCTTATTTTCTGAGGCTTTTGAGCTAAAGTAATCCTGGAGATCATTTTATATTTTCCCCTTTTAGTTACCATATTTGATTTTGTTAACATTTGAACTCAGCCAAGCAGTCCTCTGAACATAACTTTTCTCCTCAGTGTATTCATATTCATTAAAATAGTCAAACCATTAGAATATCCTGTATAACCATTAACACACAGCACCATGCAGACTTCTCCTCACATCCATATTTGTAATCGTATGATTTGAGCCATCCTTGCTACAGTGATGACATTGTGCTCTACCTCTCCTGAGCAGCAACTAGGTCAGGACTATCCTAATGAAGTTATCCTGTTAATGATGCCACGTTGTCTTCAGTTTGGTACTTCAGGGCCAAATTTTGTGTATATGTAGCTAATTAAGGCTTTTATACCCAGTGGTATTGCTCCTTCAACTAGAGTCATTAGTTACTGCACATTTTATTGTCATGGCACTAAACTGATGTATATCAATTAAGAAACAGCTTTCTCTTTTGGACAAGTACAGCATAAAAAAAGTCTCTTATTTCTGCCACTTAGGAAAATGTCTGGAGACATCTGTTTCTATCTGACCCTGTAATGGTGATCCATGACTTCAACAATCAATTGTTGTAAGACTATGTCATCAGCTTTCCTGAAGAGGTTTGTACAGTTATGGGTAATGATAGCTTATACAAGATACTGATGACAGGGTATGTCACCATACTAGGCATTTTCATTGTTCACCCTCTGCTCTTAAGATTTTTGCAATGACTATTAACAACAAAAATCTCAAACTGTGTTTACAGTTCTAGCAAAGAAATCATTGCCTCAGCTCAGTTTGGGTTATCCTGTATTCTAGGCGAGAAAGCAGCTATAAGCAATGTCCATGTTAAGGGTAGGGGATAAGAAAGACATTACTGCTGTGTGAGACTAAATAACTGAGAACAGCACGGTTGGGGACCCATTGTCCTAGGCTCCAGAGTTTGCTCCTAAAAGTGGCTTCTCCCGTGGCAGGCACAATACTTCAAATTAAATGGGTGAGGGTAGGTCTAAGTGACTCACTGTACACTTTCACAGGAAGTCAAGTGTGCTCCCTTCCCAACTAACCCTAATTTTTTTGTCAAAACTTAACAAAAATGACCAGTTCCACACATATATGGAAGAAAACACTGTCCTATTTTCTGCTTATAGGTGATTATGGGAGAATTCTTTCTGAAAGATGCATAGGATTTGCTGTAGTACACTGGACCATTGGCCCATCCATCAAAGCCTATATATTTATGAGTGTAGCCAATCCCTGATGCTTTCAAGGAAGATGAAGAGCCCAGGATGCACTTAGCAATGCTGTGCATGGTGGGAAAGGGCCTCCTGTTCCTCATTCTGCTCAGTTAACAGTTTTGTTTACCCTTATCTTTGCATATATAAGTACAAATATTATTCCTGATGTCAGTGGGAGGTGGGCACATAGAGGGATATCTGATCAGAGCTGAGATCCGCTGTGCAGCTCTGAGAGCAGAAATGTGTGCTTAACCTTTGCAAAATGAGAGAAAAAGAGAAATAATTGCCAAGGTAAGCATCTCCTTCTCATCAGCTATCAGTTTTGTAACCCTCAACTGCTTAGAGTCAGAGGGGAGTTATCCAGTAAAATATTTCTCATACAACACTGAAGATAAATTCAAAGCATTAGCACAATTACAGAAAGGAAAATTCACCACCTCCTTGTAGAGACCATTTGTATTAAAATAAACATCATTCATCAACAATTATCAATGTACCAGAGTAGGAGCTTGTGATTACTTCTCTGGCTTGTGACCCCTTTTTTGCTCCAGATATAAAACAAAGAGCTGTAGAAAGGAATGAAAGGCAAGAAAGAGGAAGGGAATCTGAAATTGCAGCTCCACTTCAAGTCTCTTCAAGGTATTCTCTTCCCAGTGAATATGAGTCATCTTAGCACTTATTTCACTCCACTTTGCCTTTTGTGCTGTCTCATCTGCAAAGTGGCACAAATTATCTAGGCAACAGAATCTCAGCTTGGTAATAAAACCTCCGAGTTGTTTTTCCTTTGATTTCTTTCTGCCATTGGGACATTTAAGCTCCCTTTGAGTCTTGTGTCCAGGAACCTAAATCAGGCAGGATGTAGAAGGAAGAAAGCATGAACATGATTACAATTCACTGCTGGGGTTCCTGAAGAATCTATTTCTTGATCTTTGTCTGTGATTTAAATCTCTGTCCTGTGTAGATCATTTGGGGGAAAAAATGGTATGAGTTTCATATTAATTGTATAACATGGTGTTCATCTCTTATTCCAGTTATTATACTGGTGAGATATCTTGGCCAGAGATGAATTGAGCAATTTAATATTTTTACATACACCGGCCAATCTGTTGCTTCCATCCGTGCCAATGCTTACCCATAATCTTACAAAGAAATCATGCCATTATGCACAACAAAATCACTATTGCAGCAATAAAAGAGAAAGATCAGATGAATGTGTCAGGTGAAGAATAAAGTTCCCCCTAGTGTGCCATATGAAATATTCCCCCAGAGAATTCAAGCTTGCATGACATAGCATTCATGACCTTTGCCTGCCTCCCACCCTGATCTTTAGAAATACAGCATGACTTTAGCTGACTTCATTCCACATTCATCCTTATAAAATTGACATCTAGTCTGTTATTTCGACTGCAAATATTACAGGCCATTTATAGTAACCTTCCTTCTATAGGGATTTTCAAATATCTTTCTCTTCTGTTTTATATATATTCTTATACTGCACTTATCACCATAGCATCTGAGTGCCTTCTAGCAGTGCAGTAAGCAAAAGAACTAACATCTGGCACGTTTGTTCTCTCATCTTCTCCTTGGAGGGAAAATTAGGTGCGGTAGAGTGTCTTGGTTTAAACTTTTTAATTTTATACACACACAAACATTCTATATGTTTGTTAGAGAAGTCAAGGTCAAAGAAATGTGATTGCGCACTTGGAGTGGAAAGGGTGAGATTTGTGATGGGCCTTATTTCCTGGAGGAGTTCATGCCACAGTCTGCCCAGCTCCCAAGAAAGCTCCATCTGTAATTTATGATTTGTATTGCAGTAGCACCCAAAGGCACTGGTTAAGTTTGGGGCCCCATTTGAACAAATGCATAGGAAGAGACATCCTTGCCCACAAGAGGTTAGTCTAATCTCTATTTCCAGTGTGTACCTAGCTCTAACTCCGCACAGATCTGTCCATATTTCTCCCATCCTGCATTTACTCAGAAGCAGTTAATTCTAGCTGCTCCAAAATGATTTGAGGAACCACATATCCATGTCATTTCACTTTTCTTCAAGGTAGGGATTGATGGGTTTTAATATATTTCCTGTCTGGTTCAGAAATAGGCAGAAGCAGCCTCCTGTTATTACTGTAGCCTTAAGTGTTGTCTGCATAGGGGTGTGTTGCTACAGGTGACGGGAATTTTTTTGACTAAACATTTTTTAATCCAAAAATGCACATTCATCAGAATTAAAACTTGGTAGGAGTGGGCTGGTTTCAGCAGGAAGCTTCCTCAGGTCCAGGATGGAATTTTTGTGTAAGACGCTTCCCAGAATAGCCAATAATCCAGTGGCTAGGGCACTGATGTGGGAGACTCAGGTTCAAATACCTTGTCTAAATAAGGCAGGACTTGAGTGTAGGTCTCCCACATCCCAGTGAGTGATCTAACCCAGCAGGCGCTCACTCTCTCTCTCCCTCTCTCTGACTAGAAATTCCATCCTGGAGCTGAGAGATCTTCCTAACAAAAGTTTAGTCCCAACAGATAGAAGGGTGCTTTGCCTGATTTGGAATGGGGACTTGAACCAGGATCTCCCACATGATTGCCCTAACCACAGTGATATTGGCTAGTTATTCCAGGGTATCATTCTCTTCTTGCTCTCACCCAAAAAAAATTTCAAAAGGTTTTTGTTTCCTTCCAGTGCAAACTGAAAACAAATGTCAAACCGTGAAATGTTCATAACATGGATGTTTTATGGTCAGACGTATTTGATACTGCAAGGTGGCAAGTGTCTCAGTTCAGGGCAAGTGTCCCTGTATTTCTTCTCAGTCGTCCAGCAAGGGCCCACAGACTTATAGACTTTAAGGTCAGAAGGGACCATTATGATCATCTAGTCTGACCTCCTGCGCAATGCAGGCCACAGAATCTCACCCACCCACTCCTGGAATAATCCTCTCCCCTATGTCTCAGCTATTGAAGTCCTCAAATCATGGTTTAAAGACTTCAAGATGCAGAGAATCCTCCAGTAAGTGACCCGTGTACCATGCTGCAGAGGAAGGCTCCCCAGCTGCTGCCTCTCTTGGGTAGAAGCCTACATCGCTCTCCCTTCTGACCAAGGTATTTCCAGGTTGCACTCCCTGCCTTCACTATAAAGAACAAGGAGTACTTGTGGCACCTTCAAGACTTATTTCTCTCTGTGTGTGTGTGTGTGTATGTGTGTATATATATATATAAATAACATCTTCCTACTGTATTGTCCACTCCATGCATCTGATGAAGTGGGTTTTAGCCCATGAAAGCTTATACCCAAATAAATTTGTTAGTCTCTGTGGTGGGGTTTGTACCCCGTCGACCCTCTAAGTAAGGGTGGGAGGGAGGGAGGAGGTACCCCTCCTATCTATGCCTTGGTCCATTTTCTACACCCCTTCCGGTAGACCGCACAGTGTGACCCAATAACCAGGGCCCATCCGCTACCCCTTCCTGGGTGGGGTAGCACAGCCTAACAGCCAGAGTCACTTCAGCGTGTCCCTAGGGCAATGTGGCCCAATGGCCAGAGTCCCCCTAAGTCTCTTCCCCTAATGGGATAGCATGGCCAAGTGGCCTGAGTTACTTCAGCATGCCCCCAGGGCAGTGTAGCCCCAACCCAGGGCCCTAACAGTGGGTAGCACGGCCCATCACAGGTCAGCGGGGAATCCCACCAAAACATACCCTCATCAGGGTGGGAGGTACCACTCCCTCACCCCCCCGGGTCACTTCCTACCGGCTCTCTTGCTGCAGCAGTCCATGTAATATCAGGGTCTCCAGGCTCCTCAGCTCCATGCACTTCCTGGGGTGCCAGTAGTGGCTGACCTCTGGTCCAGGTTTTGGGTTTTTTAGTTCTCGCCGGTAAAGGCTGACCCAGCTCCTGGGATGGAGCCTCTGCTGGGTGTCCTTCCTCCTCCGTAGTTAGCCCTGACTGAACAGCTCTGCCAGCTTTTATACCTGAGCATGCCCAGCAGAGCCTCAGGGGCGGGGCTTCCTCTGCAAGGAGGGAAGGGTTAACCCTCTCAGTCCCAGTGCGGGGCTGGTCTGCCCCATCACAATTTCTAAGGTGCCACAAGGACTCCTCGGTTTTTTTGCTGATACAGACTAACAGGGCTACCACTCTGAAACCTGCCTTCACTATGTTTCCCAGCACAAACAAGACACCTGCTTGCTTTCTCTTCAGAAATGGTTAACAGGTAAAATTGCTACAGTTATAAAGTACCATTCAGTTCTTCCTGCACAAGTCAATTTTATTCTTAAGGTAAAAAGCATTTACAGAGAAAATATATTAAAATCAATAAAAGAACCTTAACATACATGCCAATAAGCTTACCAGAGTTAAACCAAGCCCTAACATAGATTCCAGCAGGAACAGTCCTTCAAACCCCCACCCAAGCATAGGCACCGACTCTGTGGGTGCTCCGGGGCTGGAGCACCCACGGGGAAAAATTGGTGGGTGCAGAGCACCCACCGGCAGCTCCCTGCCATTCCCGGGGCCCGCGCACAGCTCCCCGCCAGTCCCGGGACCTTACCTCAGCACCGGGAGATGTTGCGGGGCCCCGCCCCCGACGCTGGGCGACGTGGCGTCGGGGGTGGGGCCCCGCAACGTCACCCGGCATCGGGGGCGGGGCCCCGCCACATCGCCCGGCGTCGGGGGCGGGGCCCAACACCGGGCGTCAGCCCCCACCGGTGCCACAGGAAGTCGGCGCCTATGCACCCAAGGGCAATTCCATGTGGTTACAAGTTCATCACAGCTTCGGCTCAGAACAAGCACCCTGTCCTTCCGACCCTAGTCTAAAACTGGGGCTCTCTGTGGAGCAGAGGTCCTGTCCCTTTGCTGGATCAGGAAAAAGACTATGAGGCTATTTATGCAAAAGTCCTTTCTTGATCCCTGGAGAATACAGTTTGAACTAGTATATGTGCACATTTCCAGGCGGGACGCTTCAAAGGATTGATAAGGGAGAAAGTAGATTAGCATCACCCCACTTTACTAATGAAGGTACATACAATGCCACAATAAACCATGCACAATTACATGTTTAATATAATGTATCTCAAAGGTATTAACCCCAATTCAATAAAGTTTAACTTAATTCAAGAAATGTCAATCAGGAAATTGTCAGTCTGTCACATCTCCCTCCTACAGAAGTGGGTGTAACTAGGGTACTGACCAGCACCTTAGAGGAAACCACTGACTTATTTTCTGGACAGATTTATTCCCTGGATGGCATCTCTTCCATTACCTGCACAGAGTTGTCTGATACCCATCCTGCATCATATTCCTCTTTTACAAGCTATGGGGGCTGAGCTTTCACATGGCCCTTCTTACCCCCAATAAGTCTGTCACACTGAGCACCATGATTCAACAAAGTCCTTAAGCATGTGCCAAATTTTTAAATGTGTGAGTAGTCCTCTTGACTTCACTGAGATTTCACTGCAGTCAGTGGGACTATTCACATGCTTAAAGTAAAACATTCACTTAAGAACTTTGCTGGATTGGGTGTTTATCATCTTCTAGGATCAAGAAATTAGCAAAGGGACTCCAGTTTGACACTGGTTGTCAAACATGGCTGTCCCGCCATCAGCATTGTAAATGGTTGCTGCACTGGTATGAACAGGATCAACTGAGTTCAATCTGCATTGTAGCTCTGCATGCTCTCTAATAGAATGATGACTTGACCATACTTGGCTACAGTAGATGTTTGAACTCAGTTGACCATTTCAAATCCAGAAGAACAATGTCTTTAACAGTGTTTGAGGGGTGGGAAGCTTTGTTTGATACCATGCATCAACTACTTTGTTGGTACAGACATAGCCTAAAATTCCTTTTCCTGCAACTTTCATCCATATTTTTTAAATTTTTGGCTTACACTACTCCTTCAATGAATATAACTGATTCCTTCCAAAAGGAACCCTTTTGCCTGAGAAAAGTTTGACTATGGATGTGACATTCCAGTTGGGGTGAGTTTGAAACACAAATGCAAGTGATTGAGTCAAACCAAAAGTAAACCCCATATCATCACTTGTGGTGCTTCATTACTGGTGAATTATGGGTCACATTTGTGCCAGGGCAAACATGGCCTTATTGTTCAGTAGGATCACTCACACTTGGGAAGTTTAAAATCATTTACCTTATTCCATTCCAAATATCACTTAAGTAGCCAACATCTCATCTTACACTTCTTTTAGCGTGCATCTTTCAACCCTATCTTAGCGTCTTGAAGAACAATCACAAGATTTTCAAGTAACTAGTTATTTTGAATGGCAAACTTAAGACACCATTGGGAAGACCTAATTTTTCAGACTATGTAAACATGTAGCAAACTGCATGGAACTTGGAGGGAGAAGCACAAGTTGCAGGAGGGAAGAGTTTGGAGGGGGCACCAGGAAGCCAGTATGGGTGCATATGCCTTGAATGCCAGTTGCAGTTGCAACAACTCTTTAAATAATTCTCTGAATGAGCCAGATTAGTTTTAGATACAGTTGAGTCCTCTCACATAGTTACCCAGCACTCATTACATGGAACAGTGTGGAGCTTCCACCTCTGATCAGGCTCCCATTTGCTTCTCCTTAATTGTGTGTAAGAGCTGGCCACACTGTTAAGTTTACTTGAGTTAGACACCTGAAAATTGAAGAACACAATCAGTGGTCACTTCTGATAACCTTGGACAAATCATCTGCGTTGTTGTTGTTGTGGTAGCAGGGAAAGTGTATAGCTTGTCCACCCACCTCTGCTTGCCAGATAGGTTGGGGCTAGGTAACCACCTGGCCGGTATTTAACAGGCCTGGCTATTTTGGGGTGGTTTTTTTATGGATTTGCCAGTTGCCAGAAAAATAATTTAATCTGCCAGGTGGCTTTTTTTTTACGTGGGTCTAAAGATTTGCCTTATTATCACAGTACACTGGAATATCTAATGTTAAACGTTTCTGTGTCCAGGTAAAAATACGGCAGTGTTCCCACTTCCTCAGTTTAAGTAAGAAAATGATGTTAATCTTATCTATAGTTGTTATCTCTCTAGATACTATAAGTGGCTGGTTTTTCTTTTTTTGGCAGGGGGAGGGTGGGGGTGTTGTGGAGTTGCCGTGTGGCTAGGGTTGGGGCAGACTTGCCTGCGGGGGGTGGGGAGAGGTGCTGGGGTTTTTGCATTTCAAAGGTGGTAACCCTAGCTGGGGCTACAACCCAGGAGCAGCGCCAGGGTTTTTGCTGCCCTAAGCGGCAGCGCTCCTCTGCCGTAATCGGCGGCGCTTCGGCAGCAGCTCCTCCTCTGAAGCTGCCACCGAATCGCCGCCGGGAAATGAATCGCCACCGAAATGCCGCCTCCCAAATCTTGCCGTCCTAGGCGACCGCCTAGGGTCGCCTAATGGAAGCGCCGGCCCTGCTACAACCCCACCTTCTTCATCCCCCTCCCTGCTCCCTTTATGAAGGCTTGTGTTCTAAAAGCAGTATAAGGGAGCAGTCTCTGAACTCGGGAGGGCAGAGAGGCTGCAGTTGGGGTTGGTTTCCACCCACGTGTGCAAGGAAATGTGAATGTTCTGAGCTCCCCTCTTCTAATGCCTTGGTGTAAGGGCAGGCCACAATCTGAATCACAGCTGTTCTCAAGATGTCCCGTCTTACACATTGTCATTTTATAATATTATATCTTTTACTGCAGGCAAATCCATGTTTCCTATTTAAAGAGAGCACATAAGTAATAGTCTTTATTCCATTGCTCTCTTTTCGTTTATAAAATGCTTCATTAATTATAGTGCATATCAAAATACACACAACTCATAAATACTGTTAAATACTAACAAAAAAATGCTAATAAAGACAAATATGCAAATAAATATTTTAACCTATTCAGCAGTAAAGGTAACGTGATCATTACAATTTGTTAAATGTGATATATTCTTTTGTAAGCAAATCAAGCCCACCACCAGAAAGCATCCACAACCATTTATTCAGTCGTGCCAGCCATCAGTTATTCAGCTGCATGGGTTTTTTTAATTCATACTTTTGCCCATTCATCTATTTTGGTTACTTTTTGCCCATTTTTCACTTAAGAGAAACAAAAGCCTCTCAATATGCAACCGCAGCTGAAGTCAGGCAGTGCTAAGTGATGTATGTATTTATCAGAGGAAGAAAACATTCCAGTTTAATATTGGCAGCTGGAAACCAATTTTCAATATGTTGAAATGATGCAGTAATGCTCAATTGCTATTGAAGTCATAAGTGCAATGGAAAGGAGTCTCTGCAGTAAAATCAGCTGGGAAGAGAAGTAGCTATACCCTACTTCATGGTTTCCAGCTATGTTTCCTCCGGAGCCCTTTTGCTTATGTTATTTGCACTTTCAGGGAACAGGCCAATAACAATGAATTTGTGTTCTAGTAAAACAGCGTTACCAAATGCTTCCCTACACCACCCACCAAAAACAAACAAACAAACAACAAAATGCACCAAAAACTCATTGTTGGGCAGTTAACATCTGCAGACACTAACTCTTCCTGGTAAACAGAGTCTAATATTTTAAGAATTAGCTTCTCTCAGACACAAATTTGGGAAAACAGTGAATCCTTTTAATTGCAGTATGCGCCATTTGTTTCACGGTAAAATACTAAAGATAAGTGAGTTTCAGAATGTGATCATAAAGGCAATGAGCATGCTAAAATACCTGTAATCAAATTTCATTCTTCAGGATATAAACTGATCATTGCGAGGGTCAGGAAGGATCTAGGGTTTTTTTCACTTCCAAGGTAGCATTGATCAGTTTGGCTCAGAATATTATGGAGGTTTTATGCTGCCCTCAAATACATCAATCATTGACCTCTGCCTGAGAGAAGACAAATCTTGTTTTGATAGTCTGATCTGGTATTGCAAATTCTGTGGTTCTTTCTTCAGTGGCCAGTGTCTGAGGAAAAGAGAACTAATTTCACTTAGGTTTATAATCTACCCATTTTCAAATTAGGAAACCAATTGTGGTGTGCAAGTTTATTAAACCAGGCATGAGGAAGATCTATTTCTATTTAACTTGTGGTGCATTATTAAGGGATCTGTTGCTGTGCTTCTTTCCATGGTAGGCCATGAGTATTAGAACCAGGGAAAGTGGGATGTAATTCAGACAGTTAAAATAAGGAACATTATGGGTTAAAAATTCAAATGTGCAGGCAAATACCCATTTGCTGTCACAAACGATCTTTTGTATGTATAAATAGGCACACATCTAAAATTTCAGGCACTAAATTGGGAGCCCTGTTTGAATGCTTGTTCCTTTTTATATGTGAGGCACACATCTGCACAACTGAAGCCAAACAGGAGTTTTGCCATGTCTTTGATAGAGTAGGCTTGGCATTGTATCAGCTGGCTGGAAGCTCCCTATAGTTTAGAAGCAACTGTGCCAACTGAGGGACCTTTTATATACAGAACAATCACACAATCAAAAACACCAGCAATTAACCAACATAATTAAAAAAACCCATTCCATTGCAACTTTCTCTCCAGTCTAGAATTACAGGTTGCTATTGTCAATCACTGCTCGCAGGTGCTGTTACTGAAGAGCCCAGAATCCTCTCGGAGTCACTGTAAGAATTCTCATATACTGGTTGATAGTATGTCTGTCCACCTCCCTGAATCCAACCAACAGGTAAGAATTTATCTGAAGAATGATATCTGAGAAGGTTGGGTTTTTTTTCAAGTGGATAAGGGACTGGACTCAGAGTTAGGGGACCTAAGTTCTATTCCTGGCTCTAATTGGGCATGTCACTTCACATCTCTGTACCTCAGTTTCCCCTCCCATTCTTTGTCTTGTCTATTTAGATTGTAAGCGCTTTGTACAATGGACCCCCGGTGTTGACGCCTCTAAGGGTATGTCTATTTTGCAAAAGAAAACCCGTGGCACTGAGTTTCAGAGCCTGGGTCAATTGACTCAGGCTCGCTGGGTCTAAAAATTGCAGTGTAGACATTTGGGCTAGGGCTGGAGCCTGGGCTCTGAGAGCTACCCAAGCCCCTGCCCCCACCCACACATAGGATTTCAGAGCCCTCGCTCCAGAACCAGCCCAAATGCCCATTGCAATGTTTAGCCTCACAGCCTGATCCCAAGTCAGCTGACCCAGACCAGCCATGGCCATATCATGGGTCTTTTATTGCAGTGTAGACATACTCTAAGAGCTACAGTAATGGAAATCTAGACCTCGTCACTTAAAGGCTAGTTCCTCATGGGTTGTCAGCAGTGTAAGCAACCTGAAGTCTGCACTGATGATGGGGGGGAGAGGGAGGAAAGGAGGGGTAAAACCTGTTTAAAGCAGATAATGCCTGACATTTTTTCCAATGATGATCTTTACTGAAGTTTTCTGAATATCCAAAAAATCCCACACACAACACTCTAAGTATTGTGCAAGAATAATCCAAGAACATATTGGTAGTAATATTTAAAAATGTAACAGCATATACAGAACAATAAAAATATCAGTGTTCTAAACAGATGTTACTGTATATATGAAACCACTGAGTAAAACTTCAGTAAATTCTGATGTTATGAAGGCTCTTAGGGAAGACCAGCATTTCACAACCTACTATAGAAATGTGAGTGCCTGCCAAATGAACCCTGATGTACTAAAGTAATTTTGTATCTCTGTACCTATTTCTACAATTCAGGCATATTACCCCAAATGGGTTTTTTTCCAGTCCATTCTATACCCAGGAGATAGTTTCAGTGTGAATGCTGTATTTGAAAATTCCTTTAGACATTCGCAATATGCAGGCAGAGTCTCAGTTTTCATTTGCACAGAATAATCTGTTTGGCTACTGCCAGAGCCACTGATACTGACATTTGCCGTTTGTTAACGTTTGTCAGTCAATGGTTTTAAAAGATGGACTCAATTAGAGATCCAGCTGGGAGTTTTACTGAGGCAAATTCTTCCAACACAGTTGTCATGAAACAAGAGATTGGGAACCACTGCATGTATTTGAAGCATTTTTTTGCCTAGTTTTAGTCCCATATTAACAGCTGCAAGTGGGCAAAGTTTGTGTCTAAAAACTGAAAGGTCTATTCCTCTAGTCAAAAGGTATATGTTTTAGACACCAAATAGATTTCACACTTGTTTTCAATAGGAATGCCACAGGTCCAGAGACTGGCAGGACCATCCCGATGTTTTAGAGGATGTAAGATGCTATGCACAAGGAGGAAAGTTCTACGGTTATTTCAGGTGTCTTGATACCACCATGTAGCATCAATGAATGAAGACATTTAATCAGTTCATGTTTTTGTGTCACAATGTGATGTCATTGTGACCCCATGCACCCCTGTATTCACACTCTACACTATTGCAATAATATTTGTACAAAATATGCCTTGTGAGGCATCATGAAAGCTACTAACACATTGGTTATTAATATCATTATAAAATGCATGTGTTAACCTTACATGCGATGTTATAAATTCTCTCTCATGTTACTACAACATGTTTAAGACAAGATATCCTAGCTTAGGCTAAGGTGATAAACAGGTCTGTCCTAGACAAAGGAGAGTGGGTTATCTCAATTTACATATTAGCAGTCAACAAAGCTATTCAGCTGGCTTGGTGGAGGTTATCCTGTTCTTGAACTTGAGAGACAGAGAATTACCATGGTTCCTACACCCCAGAGAGACTGAGTCCCCAGGAGGGCTTCCTGATTTGTAAGACAAAGAAATCCTCTTGGGAACATAGGAACAGGGAGAGACTCTATCTTTATCCTTCACCTTAAGAGAGAAAGAAACCAAGCAATTTGATCTCTATGATGGGTCCAGGCTGGCCAGTAAAAAAACTGGAAAGGAGACTGTGGGTAAAAGAAACCATCTTGAACAAAGATTGTATCTTACTAGATTAAGTTTTAGACTTTGAGATGCATGTTTTCACATTTATTTGCTTGTAGACATCTCTACCTTTCTCTCTTTTACTTGGTATCACTTAATCCATGCTCTTTTGTTAATGACTTAGTTTATATTAAAAGTAAAACAATTCAGAGCGGTGTTTGAAGGGAAGGGTGTATTTACCCCAGTTAAATTAATAAACTGTGACGTACTGACTTTTTAACAGAACAACAAACTTGATATCTTCTGTGAATTCACAGTGATTGGGGCTAAGCACTGCAGAGAAATATCCCTGAGAAACTTTGGGGCTGAAGTTCACTGAATATTACTTGCTTGGTGAGGTTTGAGCTGGCAGAGCCTTGAGGAGTTTGCTGGTAAGGAAGACAATCTGGTGTGGCAGGGAACTGACACACACTCTTGCAAACTCGCTCTTGCGGAGGCAGAGATGTGTAACAGTGACTCTCAGTTCTGGGTATCCCTAGCAGTGTGTTAGTCATCATACCCTGTGTCATGGGGTAGGTACACGGTATCATAGGATGTCTGGTCACGTGCGACAAATAAGGGGTTATGGCTCAAGTGGCTAGAATAAGTGCTGCTGTCCTAGCCTACAAAGCAGGGCAGCGCGGCCCAGTGGTCAGAGCCCTTGGTCTCAGGGCAGCATGGCCCAGCAGCCAGAGTCCTTGAGCAGTGCCCACACTCTGCGGTAGGTATGGAGCAGGGTAGGAGAACCTGGGCCCCTACCCTTCTCCACCAGGTCCTGACCCAGGGTCCTGTGAAACTGGGAGTCCACAGTTCGGCTCATTTTCCTATTTTAACAGTCACGTTCCCTGGGTTGCTTCTTACCCTTGGTTGCTGCTCCGTCAGTTCTCCTGGAGGCATCGGCCTTCCGACTCTCTGTCATCCTCCAGGGTCAGTGGGGGTTCCGCTGTCAATCCCACTGGCACTCGGCCTCTGTGGTCTGTAGCTCCAGCCACTTCCTGGCGGATTCCTGGAGCCTGCATCCACTCTCCTCTTCAGCGAGCCCAAACTGAGCTGGGCCACTCCAGTTTATATCCTGTCTCCATGTTGAGCACGTGCAGCAGGGGTGAGGGAGAATGACCTCTTTGGCCCACAGTGTGTCGTTAACCCCATTTGGATCAGTGCGGGGTTGATATACCCTGTCATACCGTGATGCAATGTCATAAGACAATTCTCCATGTGGCAACTAAAGCTGTGTTAAACGCAGTTGTTTTTGTTTTCAGTGGAGGGCTTTTTGTTTTTTGTTTTTTAGGAGAGGGGGCTGTTTCAGATGAGTTTGCGAACAGTTTGGGGTTAAAACAGAACTGAAATTCAGTGATACACAGACAAAACCCACACGTTTTGCCTGGTTTTGGATCAAAACCATAGAAAACCACAATTGTATCATGGTTTCTATGTGAAATCATAAATTAATCCCACATTTGCTCAAAACTTTGCTCCAGGTTTACTAAAAGTTCTGTAAGGCATCGGGCTCACATTTTGGGTAAATACAAAAACATGAAGTGAAGACTGAGTTTAATCTGCTTTTATATTTTGTTTAAAAGTTGCACACAGCTCTAGCTGCAATGGGATTATTTTATCCCGCAGGAAAAATATAAATAGGTGAGATATCTGTAACCTGAAATGCATTGTACCTTTAAGGCTGCAGTAGCATGAGGGATTCAAAATTTATGGGTGGAATAACAATGTTTCTAAAGATTTTTAGAAGATGTTCTCTAATTAGCAAGTATTCTCTCTACTCATCCTTCTGGCTTTCCTAATTAGAAAAATGACTATAGTAATTTTCTTATTAAAAGCAATGGCTGTACTTTATTCTTGAGTCTATTTACTTGCAGACTTTTTATTTCAATTCTCTGATGTGCTCTCCAGAGAACTTGCATTGTTTTAGGATGGCATAAAGAGATGTTCACTTAGATGTTGGAACTGTTTGACAGTAAAGAGAAAATGCATGCTGCCAGACCACATGGGCGGTTCATTCTATAAGACTGTGGTATAACTTTCCAAGGGATGTGGTAGAAGCCCCATTTCTGATTATTAGGTTGGACACAGTATTGGAAAAATATACTGTTGGGAAAAGTCTTGCATTGTCAAAGGAATACATTGGGGTAAAATCCTGGCTCTACTAAGGTCAACGGGAGTTTAGCCTTTGATTTCAATGGGGCCATGATTTTATCCTAAATGGCCTAATACATGTTTTCCAGCTGAGTTCTAATTTCTGTGGGCCAGATTATGATGATTTTACTCATATGATAAGCCTCACAGATTTTGATAGCAATACACATCATGTAAGTACTGTATCGGTGCTCAGCGCTGAGGAAGGGCACATCAAAGTCTAAGGGTATGTCTACACTACGAGAATAGTTCGATTTATCTTAAACCGAACTTGTGAACCCGATTTTACAAAGTCGATCGTGCGAATCCACACCAAGGACATTAATTCGAGTTTGTGAGTCCACACTAACGGGGCAAGCGTCGACATTGCAAGCAGTGCACTGTGGGTAGCTATCCCACAGTTCCCGCAGTCCCCGCTGCCCATTGGAATTCTGGGTCTAGCCCCCAGTGCCTTCTGGGGCCAAAAATGTGTCAAGGGTGGTTTTGGGAACATGTCATCATTCGACCCACGCTCCCGCCCTCCCTACGTGAAAGCGCTGGCGGGCAATTACATTGCGCCCTTTTCTGGTGATTGACAGCGCGGACGCCACAGGACAGTGAGCATGGAGCCCTCCGCGATTATCGCTGCTGTTCTGTCCGTTGTCAACACCTCGCGCCTTATCGTCCACCTTTTCCAGAGGCAGATGCTGAGAAATAGGGTGAGAAGGCAACGGAAGCTCCGCGAGGACATGAACTCTGAAAGGGGCACAGACCTCTTGCAAAGCACGGGACCCCGGCTCCTAGACATCATGGTGGCAATGGGTCACGTTGATCCTGTGGAACGGCGATTCTGGGCCAGGGAAACAAGCACTGACTGGTGGGACCGCATAGTGCTGCAGGTCTGGGATGAATCCCAGTGGCTGCGAAACTTTCGGATGCGTAAGGGCACTTTCCTGGAACTTTGTGAGTTGCTGTCCCCTGCCCTGAAGCGCCAGGACACCCGGATGTGAGCTGCCCTGACTATCCAGAAGAGAGTGGCCATAGCCCTCTGGAAGCTTGCAACGCCAGACAGCTACCGGTCTGTCGCGAATCAATTTGGAGTGGGCAAGTCTACCGTGGGGGTTGCTGTGATGCAGGTAGCCCATGCAATCGTTGACCTGCTGCTCTCAAAGGTAGTGACCCTTGGAGACGTGCAGGTGATCATAGATGGCTTTTCTGCTATGGGATTTCCAAACTGCGGCGGGGCTATTGATGGGACACACATCCCCATCCTTGGACCGGCCCACCAGGGCAGCCAGTACATTAACCGTAAGGGCTATTTTTCTATGGTGCCGCAAGCACTAGTGGACCATAAAGGACGTTTTACAAACATCAACGTCGGATGGCCGGGCAAGGTTCATGACGCTCGTGTGTTCAGGAACTCTGGTCTGTTCAGACGGCTGCAGGAAGGTATTTACTTCCCGGACCGCAAAATAAGTGTTGGGGATGTGGAGATGCCTGTAGTGATCCTCGGGGACCCAGCCTACCCGCTAATGCCCTGGCTCATGAAGCCATACACGGGCGCCCTGGACACTGAAAAGGAGCTCTTCAACTACCGGCTGAGCAAGTGCAGGATGGTGGTGGAGCGTGCCTTTGGCCGTCTCAAAGGGAGATGGCGAAGCTCACTTACTCGCTCCGATCTCAGCCAAACAAATATCCCCATTGTGATTGCAGCTTGCTGTGTGCTCCACAATCTCTGCGAGACCAAGGGGGAGATGTTTATGGCGGGGTGGGAGGTTGAGGCCAATCGCCTGGCTGCTGATTACGCACAGCCGGACACCAGGGCGATCAGAAGATCCCAGCGGGATGCGCTGCGCATCCGGGAAGCTTTGAAAGCTAGCTTCCAGAGCGAGCAGGGTAACCAGTGACTGTTTCGCTTGTTAAAACTGAAGCTGAACCAGCCCCCGTTTCTTTACCCAGTTACCGTTGTCTATCCTCTCCAATTACCAGCACCCTTTCCCCCCCCTTCATTCACCGCTTTAAAAGTATAATAAAGGAAACATTGTTTATTGAAACCGTCTTCTTTATTAATGATTTCTCGGTAAAGGGTTGAAACTGGGATGAATACCGCGGTTGGGGAGCAGGTGGAGTGATGGAAAGGACGCTTCCCAACTCGGGGAATGACAGACTCCTGCTCCCTGAGCAGTCCGCAGTGGTGGACTGCTTGTTTCAACGGAGCCTGCAACCCCTCCTGTTCGCAACTCTGTGAGGTGGGGCCTGTGTGACTTCTTGGCCGGGGATTGCGGCCACTGATCCCCTGCTGCATGGATCTGTCATGCAGGCTATTGCCTGCCGCCAACGATCTGCAGCCACCCTCCACCACCAGAAAGTGACAGCCCCCCCCCCCGCCCATAGAGAACAGGAAAACCCCCTCCCAGAATGGCAAGTGTGCCTAGTGAATGCAATGTGAATGTGACTTTCTGTTGAACCTTTTCCCCTGTCTCCACCCCGTTATCGGCGCCTATCGTCTCTAATCACAAACCACCCCTCGCCTCCCCCAAAATTGAACAGCCCTTTGAAAGATAGTCAAGGAAACAGCAATTTTCAGAACACAATTTTTTATTAAGGAGAGCAAAATTTTAAGATGAAACGTGGACGGGGGCTGGGGTGGGGTGCGTTTGGAGGGAAGTAAAGGTCCCATCTAAATTATTGGAAAGGAGAGCCTTCTGCTACTGGAGCAGTCCGCAGGGGTGGAGTGATTTTTTCCGCGGCCCCTGCCTCCCCTCGTTCTACTGACTTTGGGTGAGAGGGGAATTGGACTTTGTGGCGGGGGAGGGCGGTTGGAAATAACATACAGAGGTGCCCTTTCCTCCTGCCTCCGTTCCTGCAAAACGTCAACAAGGTGGCGGAGCGTATCTGTTTGCTCCCTCATTAGTCCAAGCAGCATTTGAGTCGTCTGCTGGTCTTCCACCCGCCACCTGTCCTCGCGAGCTTCAGCCCTCTGCTCCCGTTCGCTGACTGCTTGCTCGGACCTTGAGACGTCCTCTCTCCGCTGTGCCGCCTCATTTCGGGAACAGACCATCAGTTCCGAAAACATGTCGTCCCGGGTTCTTTTTTTTTTGCGCCACCTGATCTGCGCAAGCCTCTGGGAGGGCGATCCACGAGTAGGGAGGGAGACACTCGAAACTGTGGGATGGGAGAAAGGGAGTGAATTCCTCAGAAGGATACATTTTCCCGAAAAATGCCTATACTCTTTCCCTGTGAACAAGACCATGCACACTATCTATCACATGTGCACTCAGTACAAGGTCGAATATTATGTCTTTGTATTAAGTGCCAGGGGTCCTGGTGTTCAGATCACACAAGCGGAGCTGGACACTGGAAAACGGCTCTCAGGAGACCATGGTAAGCCGTTGCCTTTGGACTGCTGTGAGCTAACTTCACAGCAGTGCGGTACTCCCATGTTTCAAGCACAGTTCCTAGAGGTGGCCAGTTCCTGATGCTGGCAAAACCGCTCGGCTACAACGGCTCGCCTACCCGTTTACCTCCCCCCCACCCCCTCCACGGGGCCAGTACCGGGAACTCTCCCTGCCCACGACCCGCTGTGTTTTAATGGCTCGCCTACCCTCCCCACCCCCTCCGCATGGCCGGTCCAGGGAACTCTCCCTGCCTGCGCACCGCTGTGTTTTAATGGCTCGCCTACCCTCCCCCCGCCCCACGTGGCCGGTCCAGGGAACTCTCCCTGCCTGCGCACCACAAAGTTTCAGCGGTTTGCCTCACAGCTACCACCCCTCCGCATGTCTGCAAACCGCCGGTTGTCGTTCTTTAAAGGAAAAATCAAGAAGTCACTATACTAACAAAACCACCCATTCAAACCAGGGCACCGTGACTGATATCACTCTGATGAGGATTTCGGAGACAGACAAAGACCGCATGCTGCGTGAATGCCAGCAAACCCCGGGGCCGTATGCCGCCATGCTATGCAAGGCAATGATACCAGAGTACCTGCAGCTTGCATGGCGCGGAAAAGTATCCTACCATGGAGGAGATAGTAAGGCTGCTCTCCCTGGGAACCTGATGCAAAAGCTTTCACTGTACCTACAGGAGTGTTTCGCGGAGATCTCCGATGGGGATTTCTCCTCTATCCCCATACATATTGACAGACTTTTCGAGTAGTTGCCTTGGAAAAGATTGAAAACTGAAGTGCCTATTGCAAAGTAAGCAATAAAAACACATTGATAACAAACCAATGCCTATTCTATTCAAAATAAATGTTTAAAACACCGACCTGATGATCCTTCGCCTGGGTCCTGGTCCAGGCTGCTGCTTTGGGAGGGTTCGAAGGGGATCTCGGTGAGGGTGATGAACAGATCCTGGCTGTCGGGGAAATCAGCGGTGAAAGCGCTGTCGACTGCCTCGTCCTCCTCCTCTCCTTCCTCTTCTTCACCGTCCGCGAAAATTTCAGACGACGTGGCCGTAGATATGACCCCGTCGTCGGAGTCCACGGACACTGGTGGTGTAGTGGTGGCAGCACCACCGAGCATAGCATGCAGTGCCTCGTAAAAACGGCATGTGTGTGGCTGCGATCCGGAGCATCTGTTGGACTCTTTGGTTTTTTGGTATGCCTGTCGCAGCTCCTTGATTTTCATGCGGCACTGCGTTGCATCCCCGACGTATCCTCTCTCCGCCATTGCCTTGGAAATCTTCTCATAAATGTTTGCATTCCGTCTTTTGGAACGCAGCTCCGAAAGCACGGACTCATCGCCCCACACAGCGATCAGGTCCAAGACTTCCCGATCAGTCCAAGCTGGTGCTCTCTTCCTATTCTGCGATGTCATGGTCACCACGGCTGCAGAGCTCTGCATCGTTGCCAGTGCTGCTGAGCTTGCCACGATGTCCAAACAGGAAATGAGATTCAAACTGGCCAGACAGGAAAAGGAATGCAAATGTTCCCGGGGCTTTTCCTGAGTGGCTGGTCAGAGCATCCGAGCTCGGATTGCTGTCCAGAGCGTCCACTGAGTGGTGCACTGTGGGATAGCTCCAGGAGCTATTAGCGTCGAATTCCGTCCACAGTAACACGAATTCGACATGGCCATGTCGAATTTAGCGCTACTCCCCTCGTCGGGGAAGAGTACAGAAATCGAATTAAAGAGCCATTTATGTCGAAATAAATAGCTTCGTAATGTGGACGGGTGCAGGGTTAAATCGAGTTAACGCTGCTAAATTCGACATAAAGTCCTAGTGTAGACCAGGCCTAAGACATTTGAAATACTCTATTACTGAATTCACATCTGAATATTTGGCACATTGGTGACCCAAGGGAGTGGAGGTTTCCGGAACCAGAGATAAAACTAGATAGCATATCAATGTGAGCCAACTCTGTTCTCTAAAAGGACACTGCTCAAGAAAAACACCACATTATTTTATTGTAAAAGACTGTTCCAATTATAAGAAGCCATTAAAATGTTAAATAGGATACTGTCAAACGCAACCTAATAAAATATTATTTACGGTAGATTTTTCTTCTAGCTACTTATTGTCACTGGACTACAACAAATACAAGAGAAAAAACATTTATTTTTCTTTACATTTGTATTAACTTTGAAATGCTGATGATTTTAGCAGAGTCATTTAAAAATTCAAATAATTGCATTGTCTTAAAATCATTGTACTGAATACAGATGGGGCATGTATATATTAATTATGCCCAAGCATCCATGCATATAATTAGGGGGTTAATTTAATTAAAAGGCAATTGTTATGTACAGATTTTGCACTGGGCTAATTTCAGTTCAATAAAACAGATCTAAACAGGAAGTTAGTGGTTGCTGGTGATTTTTTTGTTTGAATAATTAATTCTGCCACTTTTATTTGCAAGGAGACAAGAATATTCATTCTCCCAAAAATAATTCCACTCAGTTATCTTATGGAGACAGGTTCTAATACCTTCTGCCAATTCTCCATTGATATTTCCTTGCTGGATGGCAACTTCCTCAGCTGAGTTATGTGCAGTAATTATGCATCAGTCACAGGGGACTTTTTCATAACCTGCTTCACTTATAAGTCCATCACCAACATATTTCTGGAAGCAGAGCAATGATTCTTTGTCGGAAATCTGAATAAATTTACCTAGAAGTAAAAGAACTCCTATTTTGCCATTAGGAATTCTTGGATTAGTTGGACTGGGTTCTACAGTGTGGAAGCTTTGAAGTTTCTGTTCCATTTAACAATGAGGACAGTGTGTTTAAGTGCAGGGTGTATATATCTGGAATATCTACACAATCTGCATCTCCACAGATTTTTGTAGATACCCATTCCTAATTTAGTGCCAGACCCTGCAAACAATTATGTATATGTTTAACTCTGTGCCTATAAATAGTCCAGTTGACTCTTGCATTGTCAAAGGAATACATTGGGGTAAAATCCTGGCTCTACTAAGGTCAACAGGAGTTTAGCCTTTGATTTCAATGGGGCCATGATTTTATCCTAAATGGTCTAATACATGTTTTCCAGCTGAGTTCTAATTTCTGTGGGCCAGATTATGTTTGCAGAGCTGGGCCCTTTGTTAGTTTGGCAAGGGGAGTGAGCACTGAACAGGCCTCTATTTGCCCCAACTTCAAATCTCTTCACCCCCACAACTCCACATTACAGCCACTATGCTTTCCACGGGAAGGAAGTATATTACTAGGGGTGGACAAAGGGCTTGCTTGCATTGCACAACAATGGCCATCTCGAGCTGACTAAGAAACCGTTTTGATGGACAGAAATTCTTCACTCCTGATGGTTGGAAAGATGATGCTTCTAACATATGCCTCAATGATGATGGATTTAATCGAGAGGGGGTGTGACGGTATACACCCCTTTAGTCACACCCTGGACTCTATTATTATAATTTCTGTACAGGGTATGCCTTGTAAGGTATCATTTGAAAACTCATTGTGACAGGTTGGGTCACAGAAACTCCCTCAAGACTGTCACTAGATGTGCTGGGATACCACTGAGAACAAACCCCTCTGCCAGAAAAGGCTTCCCTCCACTCCCATCTTGCTGCGCTAGACACACCAGTTGGCTCCAGCACAGACCAAGAGGTTGGGCCACGCCCCCCTGCAGTTAAAGAAACTAAGATTTACTTAGCCCAAGGGCTTCTCAGTTGACAGGGACTTTCCCAGCACCCAGTATTCAGTGTTTCTGGGAACCTAAACCCCGAATAAATCCTTTTTACTCTGTATAAAGCTTATGCAGGGTAAACTCCTAAATTGTCCACCCTCTATAACACTGAGGGAGAGAGATGCACAGCTGTTTGCTCCCCCAGGTATTAATTACTTACTCTGGGTTAATTAATAAACAAAAGTGATTTTCTTAAGTATAAAAAGTAGGCGTTAAGTGTTTCCAAGTAATACCCGACAGAATAAAGTAAGTTGCCAAGCAAAATAAAACAAAACACGCAAGTCTAAGCCTAATACATTAGGAAACTGAATACAGGTAAAATCTCACCCTCAGAGATGTTTAAATAAGCTTCTTTCACAGACTAGACTCCTTTCTAGTCTGGGCCCAATCCTTTTCAGACCAACATTGTAGTTTATGGCCTGGGTCCGTAGTTTATGGCCAGAGTCCAGCAATCACTCATACCCCCATAGTTACAGTCCTTTGTTCCAGTTTCTTTCAGGCATCTCCTTGGGGTGGAGAGGCCATCTCTTGAGCCAGCTGAAGACCAAAATAGAGGGGCTTTCAGGGGCTTTTATATTCTCTTTCTTTTGGGCGGAAACCACTTTGTTCTTCTGTGCAAAGTCACAGCAACAAGATGGAGTTTGTAGCCACGTGGGCAAGTCACATGTCCATGAATGATTCAGCTTTTGCAGGCCGTCGACATTGTTTATTTGTTAGCTTGAACATTCCCAGGAAAGTTCAGATGTGGATTGGCATCTCCCAAAGTCCATTGTTATTTAAGTACTCCAAATTACTTGAATAATCACTTCACACTATGTTGGCCAAATCTGTCTTATGTGTTTCCTACAGAAAACACTTTAAATACAAGCACAGAGCCAACACTCATAACTTCAGATATAAAAATGATACATGCATACAACTAGGATAAATATATTCAGTAGATCATAACCATTGCAAAGATATGTTACATGGCATATCTAGCATAAAACATATTCCAGTTATGTCATATTTATACTTATAAGCATATTTCTATAAAGCATTATGGAGTGCAGCGTCGCACTCATAATTTGCTGGTCAGTATTGTCCTGATAAAATGTGTGGCAATATTGTATTTGAAGTTATTAACTCATGTTCCAAACCCCACAGCCCTGCCCAAGCAGAAGACTGCAAACAGGTCTGTCCTAAACAGGAATGTGTTCTTGCCTTAATTTGTATTTAAGCAGTAAACAGAGTCATCAAGCAGGAAGAGAAAACAAAGAAATCCCAAACTGGTGGGGAAAAGCCAGCAGGCAACATCGTTCCACATAGACTCTTAGTGTCTCGGTTGTCAACTGGAAATGTTTTTCAGGAAGGGGACTGTAACCATAAAAAGCAGGGGAAAACACCCCAAGACACCCTTTCTCTCCCAGCCTATTGCATTCTCTTCACCTGTGATAAATGAAGGTGGGGAGGGTAGCTCCCTTTTATGCATACCCAGCCAGCCAGTTAGCTGTTAAATCCCACTTGGTAGCTGTTCCCTGCTTGCATTACCTGTAAAGGGTTTAAAAAGTTCCCCAGGTAAAGAAAAGGAAGTGGGCACCTGACCAAAAGAGCCAATGGGAAGATAGGACTTTTTAAAATTGGGAAAGAAACTTTCCCTTTGTCTGTTGTTCTCTCTGGGCTGCAGGGACATGGAGCAGCAGTACTATAAGCAGGAATGCTATGTAAGGTTTGAACCAGGTATAAAAAATTATTTTCCATCCTAGAAGGAATCATTGGGACAGGGAATGTTTAAATAGACATAATCAGGTTGATTTCTTTATTTTGGCTTGTGGATCTCTTCTGTGCCAACCCCCAGATGCTTTTGTTTGCTTGTAACTTTTAAGCTGGACCCCAAGAAAGCTATTCTTGGTACTTAATTTTTGGAATTGCTCTTTTAAAATCTAGCAAAAGTCTAAGTTCCAGATATATTTTCTTCCTTTTTGTTTTTAATAACATTTACCTTTTTTAAGAACAGGATTGGATTTCTGGTGTCCTAAGAGGTTTGTGCAAATGTTGTTTAATTAGCTGGTTGTGGCAGCTAATTTCCTTTAATTTCCTTTGTTTTCCTTCTCAGCTCTTCCCCGGAGGGGGGGTGAAAGGGTTTGAGGGTACCCCACAGGGAGGAATTCCCAAGTGCTCTTTCCTGGGTCCAAGGGGGTTTTGCATTTGGATGGTGGCAGCGTTTACCAAGCCAAGGTCAGAGAAAAGCTGTAACCTTGGGAATTAATACAATCCTGGAGTGGCAAGTATTAATTTTTAGAATCCTTGCAGGCCGCCTTCTGCAGTCGAAGTGCCGGAGTGGGGATTCAGCCTTGACAGTACCTAAGAAGACAAAAAGAAATAGCTGTTGGATTATGAGGGAGGGGTCCTGACCGGAACAGTTTAGTCAGTAACCTTGCTGAAAACATATGGTGAGAAATTTTGTTTGAATCTAATACAGTTTGTTAAGTTAGGCAAAAGTAAGCATTTTATCTTTATTTTTCTTGTAACCATTTCTAACTTTTGTGCCTCATTACTTCAAAACCTCTCTCTTTGTAGTTAATAAACCTGTTGTACTGTTTTATCTAATCCAGGGTGTTTAAATTGAAGTGTCTGGGTTACTCTAAAATAATAAAATGGCATATTATTTCCTTAAAGGAATAACAGATTTAATATATCTGTACTGTCCAAGAGAGGACTGGAAGGTACAGGACTTACATTTCTGAGGGGAAATCAGGGGCTGGGGTCACCCTGCAGTATAACCAAGGCTAGTGAGAGTGAGGGGGTAAGTGGCAGGCTGAAGTTACACACAAACACTCAGGATGTGGCTTGCATGCTGGAACGCTGTTTGTTAGTGGCCCAGGTGGGGCCCAGCAAGATATTGTAAGGCACCTGAGGTTGCAGGGTAAGGGGGTGACTCAGCCCCCTCTCTACTCTGGATAGTGCCTCTGTATGTCACAAGGGGAAATTATCAGGAATTATCCTCAGCTGCATAAGTCACAAGAAGAACCTTCCAGAGAATGGGGCTAACCAAAGGCATTCAGGGCTTGTCTACACTGGCAAGTTTTGTCATCAAAAATGCTTTTGGTGACAAAACAGCGATAGTGTACACATTGCAATGTGACTTTTTTTTTTGAAAAAAACACATCTAGTTTTGGCGACAAAAAACTTCCACCCCTGCGAAAGACTTTTATCTTTTCCCTTCCCTTTATGTTGACAAACATGCAGTGTAGACACCACAGGTTTTTTTTCAATTTTATTGGTCTCCAGAAAGTATCCCACAATTCCCATGCTGCCGCTCTGGTCAGTGGTTTGAACTCCGCTGCCCTGCAGCCAACCCGCCCCTCCCCCTTGCAAGCCCCGGGAATTTAAATCTCATTTCCTGTTTGCTGGCTTCCCAGAAGAGCTTCCCAGGTGAGCATGGCTGGCTATCGCACTAAACGCGCTCCTGCTTGGACCACCGCTGAGTTGTTGAATCAGATCAGTATATGGGGAGAGGAGTCTGTTCAGTTGCAGCTGAGAGTGACCCCTAGGAATCGGGACACAAAAGGGCAGATTTCTTGAGGCTTGTACGATAAGGGCTATGATCGGGACACTCAGCAGTGCAGAGCAAAGGAGCTGATGCAGACGTACCGTAAGGCACGGGAGGCGGGCCATCGCTCTGGTGGTGCACCTAAGACCTGCCGCTTCTATAAGGAGCTGAATGCTATCCTCAGTGGTGACCCCACCTCCATCACCGATAGCCCCGTGGATACGTCACAGGCAGCAGAAAGAGGGGGCAACCCACAGGCTGAAATTCTGGATTAAGAAGTTGAGCTAGAAGAGGATGTGGTCCTCCCAGCGGGGTCACCTGGTGGGGCAGGCAGCCAGGAACTTTTATCCACTCCAGACGTGCTCAACAGGGAGCAGGAAGCAGATGAGAGATGCCAGGTAAGTTCTGTGGCTTGTGTAGGGAATCGAAAAGTGGGAGGCAGGTAGTGTTTTCTGTGAGCTGGACATTACCCTGTGTAGTTAATCTGCATGGCCAAGCAGGCTGTCGATGGACATCGAGACCTGCAGGGAATCCTCCAGAGAGAGGCTCTGGAAAGTTTCCAAGAGGTACTTGTTAATCATCTGATGCAGATTCCAAGGGACTGCAGCCTTGTTAGTTCCCCCATTGTATGAAACTGTACCATGCCATTTAGCAATCAATGGAGCTGGGACCAAAGCGGCACATAGCTGAGCTGCATATAGACCAGGGTGAAAGCCGCAAGCATTCAGCAGCTGTGCCCTGGTTTCTCTGGCCACCCGCAGCAGATAGATGTCAGCCAGCAGGTTGGCTGCCTGTGAAAAAGTGTGGGATAATTTTAGAGTGAGTTCCCTGCAAAGCTGCTCTGCAAGCTGTTATCTTTTTGTCTGTACACACAACCACCTTCTCCCCACTCCCGACACTCACCATGACTGGGGTGCTCACAGGGCTGTGTGCCTGTGTGCCTGCCTAAAGTCTCAGAGACAGAGCGCCCTTTTTTACTAAAATGTTTCAGTCATTTGCTGGAATGTAACAATCCCTCTTCTGTTCAGCACAGACCTTGAAGAATACACCACGCACCCCTGCGGACCGGCTTCTGCATATAAGAAAAAAACCCTAGGCGCAGCAAAGACGACTTATTCTGGAAGGTGCTGCAGCGTGATGAGAAAGAGTGCTGGGAAGCCGAAAGGCAGCACAGAAAAGAGAATGCTGCATTTGCTAGGCAAGCAACAGAGTGGATGATAAAAGTTATGGAGGATCAGACAGAAATGCTCAAGTCTTTGATACAGCTGCAGACTGAGCAGATCCGTGGTTGACCTCCACTGCAGAACATACAGATGCACAATTCTTTGCCAATCCCACCCCCCTTTATGGTTTATACACATTCCTTTATACACATTCCTTTTCACTTCACAGCACTCCTGAGTTTCCCCATCACTCCACCCCCTCTCACAGCTTGCACGATGATAGCTGGAGCTACACACTGTTGTGAGGTTTTACCCTTTTTAACAATAAATAAAGGCTAAAGTATTTAATGGTACAGCATTTTTATTCTGTGTTCTACAAAAGCGTGTAGCAATCAATTCACTCTCGGGAACAGGCTTCTAAAGCATTGTGTTCCATGGATCTTGGGCCTCAAAATTGTACATGGATGCACCAGGGAAGCAACTCCAAAGCAGACGTGTTACTGCCTCTCATTGTCAGAGTGGTTCCTCAAAGCCTCTCTGATGTTAATAGCAGCCCTCTGGGCTCCTCTGAAGCCCTAGCATTTGTGCAGCCAAGTGTCCAGCCAAACTGTGCAGCCAAGCGCTCTGCCTCAGTGCTCCACACCTGAGCAAACCTTTCACCCTTAGATTCACACAGATTATGCAAAGTGCAGCACGTGGCTATGACCACAGGAATATTATCCTCGGTGAGGTCTAGCCTGCCATTGAGACACCTCCAGCGAGCTTTCAAATGGCCAAAGGCACATTCGGCTACCATGCGGCACCTGCTCAGCCTGTTGTTAAAACACTCCTTGCTGCTGTCCAGGTGCCCTGTGTAAGGTTTCATGAGCAGGGCTGTAAGGGGCAAGCCAGGTCTCCCAGGATTACTATGGTCATTTCCACATCCCCCACTCTGAACTTGTGGTCTGGAAAGAAAGTTGCCGCCTGCAGCTTTCTGGTACAGGCCACTGTTCCTGAAGATGCGTGCATCACTCACCTTTCCAGACCAGCCTGCATTGATGTCCGTGAAATGCCCCCGGTGAGCCACAAGTGTGCCTGCAACACCATGGAGAAGTATCCCTTCCTATTGATGTATTCAGAGGCAAGGTGGTCTGGTGCTAAAATTGGAATGTGTGTGCCATCAATCACCCCGCCACAGTTAGGGAAACCCATCTTTGCAAAGCCATCCATTATTTCATGCATATTTCCCAGAGAGACAGTCCTCTGCAGCAGGATGCGATTTATTGCTCTGCGCACTTGGAGTAATACAGCCCCAACAGTGGACTTTCCTACTCCAAATTGATTTGCAACTGACCAGTAGCAGTCTGGATTCACCAGCTTCCACACAGCGATTGCAACACACTTCTCTACTGAAAGGGCAGCTCTCAATCTGGTGTCTTTGCACCACAGGTCGGGAAACAGCTCAGCACATAGCTCCATGAAGGTTGCTTTACACATCCTAAAGTTCTGTACCCACTGGTCATCATCCCACACCTGCATGACAAGACAATCCCACCAATCAGTGCTTGTTTCCCTAGCCCAAAAGCGACGTTCTACCATATACAGCTGCTCCGTGAATGCACAAAGCACTGATAAGTTGCTGCCGTCCATATTACACTCAGGTGCCTGCGATTCATCCTCCACTCACTTTCTGAGCAACTCTGCGAGTAACTGAGCTGCCACGCGCGATGTCCTCACGACAGCTAACAGCGCGCAGGAGAGAAGTGCGGGATCCATCCTCTCTCACTGCAGATGCTGGCGCGCACTAGAAAAGAATGACAGTTGGAAAAACAGCACGAAAGGAAGCCAGAAACCTTTGGAGGGGTGGGACACAAAGCGGTGCATGATGATACATTTTGCACATCCCAGGATGAGCCGCGCTCCATTTCCCACAACACCTAGCAACGGATGGTGTCGCCAGGCACTGTGGGATACATACCCACAGTCCATTGCTCTCGTTGTCAACAAAGGTGCCCCAAATATGGACACGATCTGTTGACAGAGGGAGCAAATGTAGACCCGCTTTGGCAACTTTGCTTTTGTCGATTTTTCCCTGTCGACATTAGTTTGATCGAAAAAAAATTGCCAGTGTAGACAAGTGCTCACTTAAAATAAATGCACAGTTCGAAGTATCTGAGGGGAAGAAGATTCTCAAATCTTTCAAGAGGCAATAGGCACAACCAGCACTAGCCAAAAAAAATTCTAGCCTGAAAGGAAATCTCTAGGGGAAAAATCAACTCCAGTCCACTTTTATTTTTAGGTGTTCAAATTCTACAGGTGAGAGATATAATATGTAAATCTAGCTAGCTACTGTGACATTATTGTGGCAACCAAGGTCCTGTAGTTGCACCAAATCTTGTACAAAGGAGGTCAGGTAAGGTGTCTATGAAAAGGTTATGATTTACTGGTTATGATTATGCTATATGTATGCATGTATCATTTTTGTATTTAAAGTTATAAGTATTGGCTCTATACCTGTTTCAAATGTTGGCTCCTGGGGTAACGTGTGGGGGTACTGCTGGGGCAGAACCCTGGGGTTCTGAGGTAAAGGAGCACGGGGGTCCGGGAGGCAGGCAAGCCACCGGCCAGCAGAGGGTGCGCCGAATCTGGAAAAGAGCTATATCCAAGACAACCATCAGGAGGTGCCGCACCAGTGAGTCATCGCTTTGCTATGGGCCCTTTCTTCATAATGTCCTTGTTTCAAGTATTTACACTATGGCTGTAGCTGTGTCGGAGTAGCTTCTATATTGTAGCAATACCCTTAAAAGTGCCTTTTCTTAAAAGAGTTAGGGCATGTTAACAAGGTATTTTCTCTATTCTCCTTCGCTTACCAGGCATCTTGCATGCTTGGAACATTCTTCATGAGCTGGCTGCTAGCATAGGGGCAATCACATGAGGAGGTGAAGGGGGACGTGCCCCAACACATTACTATTCATTTCTGTTCTTGAATGGAAGCGTTTGACAAGTGTTTGCTGAACGATACCTTAGCACTGCTTACAGCATCCATTTACTGTGTATTCCTAAAGCTACAGGCTTATGTCTCCCCAGCTATATAATTTTTATGTTCTGTGCCCATGTGTGTTGTTTTATATTAAGATTCCCCAAGTATCTAGATTCAAATTTCTTGCTCCTCAAGACTCATATTCTCCCTGCATTCAAGTTGCTTGATGGCCCTAAAGTTATGTGTCGGGCCTCAGGCAGATCACTATAAGGGGAATTCTCAGTAATGTAGAACTGGAGTAAGGAGTCCTGTACCACTCTCATTCTGTGTTTTTGGTTTTTTGGGTTTTTTTTTTTCTAGAAAGACAAGCACTGTGCATCAAAGATGAGGATCTTCCCCCTAATTATAATAAAAATATACACTTACTTATATGTAAGGCTGGGTGACCTAGTTCACCTGAAGTAAGAGCCAATGTAAGATTCCTGTAATGTTCACAGCAATGCAAACAGAGAAATGAGATAAAATCACATACAAAAAATACACCCCCTGGAAAGTTGCAACACAACACTATTTTATTTCTTAAAAATCCAGAACCTTAACACACAAGAACAAAAAGCAGAGAGAGACAAGGCAGGTTGTTCTCTGAGGTAGAGGCACACTCACCTCTTGCTGTATGGTTGGCTCTTTGTGGAATGACTACTATAAGACCTAGATTGCATGTTTCCTACAGAGCCCCATAGTCTGCAAGCAGGACTAAGAAAACCTGAATTTAAAGTGATCGCTTACAATTTTAACACAGTTTTCAATACACTACAGTTCAATTAATACTCCCAAAAGAATTGTGAATCTCTGCAGCTGTGTTTGGCTGGGACTCATTGCAGAAGTAATGAAATGCAGGAAAAAACTAGTTTATACACAGTTAATATACTTTTAATGAGCAGCTGGTACTTAACATATCCCTATTATCCTTATTAAAATGAAATTAAATAGGAGACCCTTAACTGAAAGCATGAAATGTTTAAATCTATCAGAGGAATACCAATTTTAACAATAGTTGAAAAGTCCTTAAATCAAGTAAAGTGCATTTTCTTAGCTGTTACAAAAAATGTTTAACAATGGAGAATTATTTATAAATATATCCTACTGAGAGATCAAATGAAAGATAGACAGGGTACATGATTTGAAAAGCTGAGACATCGATATGTTGAATGATCAGTGCACTTTTTATGTCTGTAGACCAACTATCTAATAATGGGTGTGTCAAGCTGACACTTAGGTCTGATAGTGCTGCCAGTAAGTCTGAACGTGAAGGGATTAAAGCATTCCCTTTCTGTAAAGATTTATTTTTAGTTATAACGTGGACACGGATAGCCTTTCCCTTTACTTTTTTAAAGGCTAATGCCAGGTTTGTAAAGTTGGAAGAAAGGGTCCAGGAATCTAAGCACACACCACCAGCATTAAACTTCCCAAAAGGACAAGACCCCAACTCTGCCTACTTCCCTGCTGGCTGTTGAACTGACACTGAGGCAGAGAAGTACACACTGTACCTTTCAATCAGTATAGCAGTTGCTCTTCTGTTACATTCTCACCCAGCATCCCCAGTGGGCTCTGACTGCCCTCAGCTCTAGAGCTGTGTGAATAACTGACTTTTCTGTTTGCTGCCAGTTCTGATTTTTTTTTTTTAAATCTATTTTGGGTCATCCTGACATGAAAATTGTTCAAAATTTTCAGTGAACCAAAAAAGTAAAAGTAACTGAATAAATAAATCATTTTGAGACAAACAAAACATTTTGTTTTGCTTTCAAGAGTTTAACTTTTTTTATTGTAATAAAACAAAGAAATCTGGACTTCCTCTGTGGGGAGGGGAGGGCACGGGGGTGTGTGTGCACACTGGAGGAATCCGTGGTGACCCCTTCTCCTCCATGAGCTTTCTGCCTCCCATTGACCAACCAGAGGGAGAGGGACCTGATTCATAGAATCATAGAATATTACGGTTGGAAGAGACCTCAGGAGGTCATCTAGTCCAATCCCCTGCTCAAAGCAGGACCAACACCAACTTGGCTCTGTGCTCTCCCCCCTCATTAATTTAAACCCATGCCTGAGTATTTTAGAGCTTTTCCCTCCAATTTTAGCTGCCCCATCCTCTTTCCCCGTAGTAGCAGTATTGGAGCTGTATTTATTAGGATGCTGCAGGTTTAACCAATGCCATGTTGGGGGTCAGAAAGGAATTTTTCCCATTCAACCAAATTGGCAGTGGCATGGTAGGGTTGTTGGTTTTTTTGCCTTCTTCACAATATCATGAAGTCACAGTTAAGTTAAATAGGAAAGAGACTTTGAATTTAATACTAGTAATTTGTGTGAATGTTTAGGTTTTGTCTCAAATTGTGGTTGGCATCCAGTGCAGATAAAAGGCCAAAAGGGTCAGCTTCCAGAAGTAAAATAGATCTGGGATTTTGCTGGTGGACCTCGGGGCTTGGGAAAAGTGGGGAACTGAAGCCTTCACACACTGAGGTCCCTCTTTTGGTACCCTCCATCCCCCTCAAAAGCGTGGAGGAGGGCAGGAAGATTCAACAGAGTGAGCTGAATCTTAGAGGTAGGCTGAGGAAAGCTGTGGCACAGAGATTTTTGAGGAATTCCTTTACTCTTTAATTGCTGGAGAAAAAATACCCACAACAACTCTAATAGCTTGCTTTTCACTTTTGTAAACAACACATCTTCTCAAAATATCTGTTTATTATTCCATATGCATTGTATGTCACTGGATGTGGGGATTAAATTGTCTGCACCCGCTTGCACTGTAAATAAAAACCGGCTTTCTTTACCTCTGAGACTGTCATCAGGTACGGCAGTGGAACACATTCCAAGTCCCTAATCAACAGTGTTTGCACATCAAGAATTGCTGCCTTGTACTGTGTTTACTGGGGACCTGCAAAAATCAACAATAAAAGCATTTTATACACTTTTCCTTACCAGGGCCTGCAAATAAGGTTACTGTAAATCCTTCTTTTTGGCCCTTCATGCAAAAGGGGAAGTATGAAAATCTGGGAAGGGAATTTGCGAGCTTGTTTCAGGAGAGCATGCTAAAAATCTGTTTGATTTCTAATGGTCCATGATTATGGATATATTGTGTTGCTACCATCATGATCCAGAAACTAAGTGTGCCTGTTAGCAAATCCCTGGGAGACACTTACAACAAACTTCCGTGGTTCCATATCAAGGCAAATGTGTTGTGATGTTGTCATCCATCCTCCTAAGAAATGAGTTGAGCCCATTTGTTCTTTTGGCACATGCTCAATTGAATCCTTCTGGCACCATAGGTGTGGGCTACTTTCCATCAATGGGAATGGAGTAACAATTTGTTTATATAATGTGGTTGTCCAGGGGATGAAGCAAAAAGGCAGGGATCTTTTCTCCTATGTTAGGATTAACTCCACAGCAACAGAGCTGTGGAAACCTGCAGAGACCCTGCTGCCAGCGCTGCTTAATTTCTGCCATGTACGGTTCTTTGTTATTGGATACACTAAATGTTTATGTGGAACATTTAATGGAACATTTTTCTAACATTTCCCATAAGATGAATTCTTTCTTTGGCCCCTGATGTTGTCAGTTTCATTTATTTCCCACGGTTTGAATTAATATTGTGCTTTGGAGAATAAAACTGCCGGAGGGTGTAGGAATCAAATTCTACTATTTACCAAGGTGGGTGAGGTAATTGGACAAACTTCTGTTGGTGAAAGAGACAAACTTTCAAACTTACACAGAGCTATTTCTTGCGCCTGGGAAAGGTACTCAGAATATCACAGCTAAATCCAAGGTGGAATAGATTGTTTAGCATAAGTAGTTAACCCTGCTAGGGGAGGTCTCACTGTAAGTGCTCCCATGCTGCTCTGCCAGGTTATATAGGTCATGCCTTCAGAGTCCTATTCACATCCAAAGAAAGACCAATTAATTACAGATTTAACACGATCTTGCACTCTCAGACACAGAAACCATACAGAGGTCTCCCAACTGACAATGCTTCCTTGTACATGTTGCAGTACAGTGAGCTGCCCTAATGACAGAAAATTGCTAGGTTTAACATAGCTAATCAAGAAACAGCAGCATCTAGGGGACTGTGTTCAGGCCTGAATGCTAAGAGCACCTGATTTGAAGTCAGTGTGAACTATGGATGCTCAATGCTTCTGAAAAATGGGCCATTTCTTTAGGTGCTTAAATGTGGATTTAAGTGCTTAACTTTATGCACCCAAATTTAAAAGGTTTGGCTTAAGTGATTCACCCAAGGTGTCAATCAAATCAATGGCACAAGCAAGATTTCAAATCTGGAACTCCTGGCTACACTTGATAACATTAGCTATGTTAAATGTAGAAGTCATCTGTCGCAAGAGTTCCTCCGTGTGACGGGTTGGTATCACAGAAACCCCCTTGGGGCTGCCACTTGATGTGCCAAGACTACTACTGCCCCTGCTTTCCTGCCTTTTCCAGCTTGGGACTCCAGAATCCTGTCTGGTTTGAGCCAGACCCGCTAGCCTGCTGCAAACCCAGACCCAGGTCTGAACCACATCCCCTAACAGCTGTAGGCTTGCCTGGAAGCAGCTTAGGAAGTGTTCTTGCCTTTGACACCCAGGTGCCCAACTCCCAATGGGGTTCGAACCCTGAATAAATCCGTTTTACCCTGTATAAAGCTTATACAGGGTAAACTCATAAACTGTTTGCCCTCTATATCACAGATAGAGAGATCTGCACAGCTGTTTGCCCCCCTCCAGGTACTAACACATACTCCAGGTTAATTAATAAGTAAAAAGTGATTTTAATAAGTACAGAAAGTAGGATTTAAGTGGTTATAAGTAATAACAGACAGAACAAAGTGAATTACCAAGTAAAATAAAATAAAACATGCAAGTCTATGTCTAATCAAACTGAATACAGATAAAAACCTCACCAGTTCCAGTAAACTTTCTTTTACAGGCTATGGTCCTCCTAGCCTGGGTCCAGCAATCACTCACACTCCCTTCTTATTGTCCTTTGTTCCAGTTTCTTTCAGGTATATCCTTGTGGGGTGGAGAAGCTCTTTATTTAGCCAGCTGAAGACAAAATGGAGGGGTCTCCCAGGGGTTTAAATAGACTTTCTCCTCTGGGTGGACACCCTCCCTCTCCCTGTGTAGCATCCAGTTACAAAATGGAGTTTTGGGGTCATATGGGCAAGTCACATGTCCATGCACAACTCAGTTCCTTACCAGCCAAGCAACATTCCTAGCAAAGCTCAGATGTGGATTGGTGTCCCCAAATTCTATTGTCTGTTAAGTGTTTCTTGATTGGGCACTTAACCTGCACATTCCTTTCTCCAGACACTGATCAAATGCCCTTACTAAGACTATGTATAAAACTAACAAATACACAACCAATATTCATAACTTCGACTACCAAAATGATACATGCATACAAACAGGAGGAATAGATTCAGTAGATCATAACTTTTATAGAGATATGTTACATGTCACATGTAACGTAAACATATTCCAGTTATATCATGTATACATTTATAAGCATCTCCCCATAAAGCCTTATGGGGTACACTGTCACACTCAGCAAAACAAAATGTGTACTGAAAACAACTCTTGTGATGTCTGGACAACTCTTGTGATGTCTGTGGCTGAGACTCTGAGGGCATGTCTACACTTACCTCTGGAGCAATCGATCCAGCGGCGGTCAATTTATCGCGTCTAGTGAAGATGCAATAAATCGACCGCCGAGCACTCTCCCGTTGACTCTGGTACTCCACCAGAGTGAGAAGTGTAGGTGGAGTTGATGGGGGAGAGTCAGCAGTTGACCTACCGCAGTGAAGACACCGCGCTAAGTAGATCTAAGTACATCGACTTCAGCTAAATAACGTAGCTGAAGTTGCATAACTTAGATCGATTCCACCCCCACCCCCCTCACCCCCCTGCAAGTGTAGACCAGGCCTGAGAGTGTAGAGGAACTATCTCCTTGGCAATCTAGATGCCTCACTTAGGCACCAGAGTTTGAAAATATTGGCCTTAATCTCTCTGCATCATTTACCCTATCTGTACAATGGGGATGATAAAACCTAGCTATCTCACCTGGGTGAGCTGTGGATTAAATAGTTAGTGATGTCTATACAGCACTCTGAAAATGTTAGGTGCTAAGTAATATTATTTAATAGAAGAGCTAATCTTAAAAAAAAAAATTCATATCTCCAGTATTTAAATCTCTGTCCATCACAATATAGCATCCTTGTTAACTTTTGCCTCTTGTACATTAAATAATGTAATTGTGACAGTTAAATAGCATAAACAGCTATCTTTCCAGAAACAATTTACCATAGTAGTTACAGATAGGTTATATTCATTTGCAGTGTAAATAGTGGTGTAAGCTGCATGTTAGGTGTTGATAATGTAAATTGCCTCAAATTCATTTAGTCATTCAAGGATTTGCAATGAGGTTTTTAGATTCAGAAAGGTATTTATTTATCAAAGTATTTTATTTTTTTAGATATGCACCTTAAAAAGAACACCCACTCAGAGGCTCTGAGCATCCTGACAATTGTTCAAGTTGCAATAACTCCCCTGCAACATTAATCCTAATATACAAATAAACTACTCTGCCAATCAGCCGCCTTCACTTATCAGTGGCGATCACAATGGACTTCAGTCAGATGCCAAGAAAAATATATAAACTCCAGGAAAACTTCTCATCCCCAAAGCATAATGTAGTGGGACAGATAACCTTCTCCTCCCCTCCTCCTCCCTCAGTCAAGAGGGATAAAATAACTCAGCTCCAACCCAACCCACTGCATCTGTGTGGCTTGTTGGGCCTGGGGGAAGGCCCTCAAAAGGAAAGAACTCAGCCCAGTTGGAGTGGCATTCTGAAACAAGCAGACCTAGTGCTCCCAGTCTTCCATGTTGAAGAATGGCTTGAGAATACCACTAGCCTGTGGCCTCTCAAGAAAGAAGCTGGGCTGGTTTGTTTCTTTCATCAGGAGCCCTGAGCCTCAGTCTTGGCCTTTGGCTTGCCAACATCCAAAAATATTTAATAAATTTCCATTGGGATTCTATTATTTAATTGTGTGATTAAAACTGCAATTAATCACAATGATTTTTTGTAATCGATGTGACACTGACACCCCAATATTTACCATGGCCATGTAATTAGGATATGTTTTGTACAAAATATGATTTGTGAGGTATCATTCTAAAAGTCTTGATCTGCTAGACAGTAATATCTTGTTGAATTGTGTGTACTATCGTCATATGGGGAGTTATGAAGTTTGGCTATGTATGTGTTACTGAAATATGTTGTAAGGTTGAAAACACTCACAAGCAGCCTTTCAGGTACAACAGTAACAAGGCCAAACAATGTTAATGGCTTATTGAGGAAATGCACACAAGCACAAGGATTACCCAGGAACTGTGTATAATGGAAACCTCTCAGAGATAGCACTACCCAATGGGAACTGTTTGACCCAGGTCACAGCAAAAGAGCTTTCCAGAAAGTGGGAAGAAGATATAAAAGGGGAACAATGACCTCATGAGGTGACCTCACTCTCCCTGAAACAACACACCTGGAAATACCTGAGAGGCAAGGACTGAACTGTGAGAAGTGATGGTCCCAGGCTAGAAGGATCTTTAGCCTGTGAGTGAAAACCTGGGAAAGCCAAAGCAACTTGTGCCTTAAGAATCTTCCAGCCTGTTTATCACTCAGGGTGAGAATTTGCTAATTTATATTCTACCTATCTAGTGTGTTAAACTCAGTTTGCAGTTTTTGTTCCTTTACTAAGGTAATCTGCTTTGATCTGTTTGCTATTCCTTATAATCACTTAAAATCTATCCTTTGTAGTTAATAAACCTGTTTTTGTTTTCTATAAACCAGTTTGTGCGATTCATAATGGAGGCTGGTGGGGGGCAAAAAGGTGTACATATCTTCCTCCACATTAAGGGAGGGGGGAAATTTCATTAATTTACGCTGTACAGATTTACGTGCAGTGCACGAGCATACAATTTTGGGTTTACATTCCAGAGGGGGTGTGCACTTGAGTGCTGGGCAATTCTCGAGCTGAGTCTTTCCACGCAGAGCTGATCTCAGTGTCTGTGTCTTTCTGCAGCTGGGTGTGGCCCTACTTGTGTGTGTGCTGGAGGAGGTTTGAGAGCCTGGCTCAGCAGGGCAGTGTAAGGAAACCCAGACTGGTGGAACTGGTGGGCTCAGTGGTACCCCAGTCTATCAGGTGGCACCCCGGAGGTGGGGGGAACAACTAATCACGATTAATTTTTTTGAGTTAATCACGTGAGTTAACTGTGATTATTTATCAGAGGGGTAGCCATGTTCGTCTGGATCTGCAGAAGCAACAAAGGGTCCTGTGGCACCTTATAGACTAACAGACGTATTGGAGCATAAGCTTTCATGGGTGAATACCCACTTCGTCGGATGCATGTGATTAATTGCCAGCCCTAATTATAAGAAATTCCAATTTAATATATTATTTAAATTACATCAATGTTTTATATGCCTCTCCCTTACAGGTGGGAGTAGGCCCTGCACCCTATGTGTGACCCTCTGATTTTGTCTCGGTTTCCTGAGCAGTTTCCAGGACTGCCTTGTCGCTCTCTCTGCCTCTGTTCCCCTGAGTTATCTGCTGCCTCTTCCAAGTGCTGTGTCAGTGACTAGCTTTCCTCTTGGCCTCTGAAAGCTAGTCTGTCACTCACATCATTCTTGCCCACTCACTCACTGTGCCTTGGACTTCATTTGCATATTCTGTATCATTGAATCCCAGATGGGATTTACATGCTTGTAAATGAGTTATTTACATGTACGGGCTTATTATTATGCCATTATGCCACTCCAGTTTTGATTTTGGTCTATCATATGTAGTCTGTTCTCATGGTTTATAAACATTCCCCTTCCCTTGCCTCTTACCCACATACCGCCACGCACAGTTGTTTCTCCACAAGATTTTTCCCAAGGGTAAGTTTCCTTGGCTCTAAGCCTTGCTAGATCAATATCTCCCTGTGCACTGCTTCTACATGATCTCTCATCCTACAGAGAAAATATCACTCTTACTTACGGACCAGTGGTAAGGTTAGGTGGCTTAGCTGTCTCTGCCTTAAAAACATAGGACCTGATCCTGTGAAATACTCCTGGCAGCTGAGGGTGTCTGACAAAAGGAACAAAGGATTTTTTACCTTTATCTCAAGGTCACATTTCTAAAGGTGAGAGAGATGGCTGGACTGCTGGCTACCTACCCTAGTTTGACACAGAGCTGCACACAAGCAGGGGGTATTATTTAAGTATTTGTATAGAACCAATGGTGTACTAGGCTCTTTACAAATAATTATGAAGACAAAGGGCCTGGTATTTGTACCACTGTGGTGGAACACAGCAGTCAAACTGAGGATTCAGTCCCCTTTCTTTCAGGATCCCCTTTAAACAGTTGTTGTCGCTGTCATAGTGGCTTTATATCACACACTCCCTCTCAGAGGGGGTGTGGTAAGGTAGAAAAAAGGCATGGCTGGCTTGGAGTGCTTCTGGTAATCCCCAGTTGCCTGAATAGCCCTGGGCAGTAGTCAGTATTTGGGTGTGAATTAGAACACCCTACAAGCAGCTCTAGCTTACATCAACCTAACCCCATAATTGGAAGAACATAAAGACGATGTGAAGTACTAATTACAGCCAGCCAGCCAGACCAAAGAATGTGGACCAAGGTCCTGGCCTCTGGGACTAGTTTAGAATCTAAATACGCCGCATATTCCCTCCACCCCCTCTGTCCTAATACTTTTGTATGGAATTTTTTTTTGGGGGGGGCACATTTTTTCAGTAAGTTAAGGGGAGGTGATCTTGGATTCTAGGGATAGGAGTGTGTTTTAAAGAGGCTCTTGAAGAGGAGTGTCCAAGTGGATTTTGGGGGGAGGGAGGCCCAGGAGTATAGGGCAGAGAAGCATGTGAGAAGGACATGTAGGGGTGGTTAGATTTTTTTATTTTGAGTGGAATAATGTGAAGGTGAGAATTAGAAGAGCATGAGAAGAAAGAGATGAGCAGGGAGATAGGCAGGGGAGAGTGCGGTCTTGAAATAATGCCTTCTATAGACAGTAAGGGTTGTGATGAATTATGCATCACTAATTGCTACTGAAGCCCGCATGCAACCATGCACTTCATTTCAAGCATCACAATTGGCATTTAAAGGGGGATTTCATAGTGTAGCGTGGATGGGAAAGAGTGGGTGTGTAAACATTTTATGAACACTAATTTATTTTGCTAGTAATTGTATCAAAAACAGCAATATACACAAGCTTTCTCCCTCAGAGCCCAGCTTCTCCCTCTCTTTATCCAGCAGCGAAGCCATAATCCTTTGTTTGTGAAATAGCAATCTGTTTCCATGGAAATGAATGGGATATCACAAACGTATCCCTATGACTTCACTTCAAGTATGAGGAGAAGATGATCTGCAAAGAAGAGGGCTCAGATATGTCCAGTAACTTACAAATATACACTGTAAATCCCATGTGTTGGACAGATGTTTGGGGCAGGCTAAGATCTCGGGGGTTGATTCCTTTTGTTGGTGCGGGTTAGGATTTTGTGAAAGCTGATATGGGCAGACTCTATTTTTGTGGACTGACTTCTTTTGTGTAGAGAGAGGTTTTTGGTTTGTCACTGTCTGTTTCCTAGTTGGCTTGTATTTTCAGTTATTTGCTAGAGCCTGGGAGAGGTATTCTTGTTATACTGTGTGTTGAAATCAAAATATATGAATAAACTAAGTGTGGCAAGAAAATTAGAAAGGTGAGTGGAACATAGATGGGGGGTTTTTTTGGTGGTTTTTTTTTTTTTTTACTGGAAGTAGACTGTTTATAGATAAATAACCTTCTTTCAAGCAGTAAGCCAGGAAGTAAAAAGGCATATACTGTATCTGCCAAGACATGCAACACCCCCCCGTCCCCGCCCACCCATTACATGTTATGAACTGAAGCAGCACAGTGAGCTCTACTTGAGAGAGTAGCTACCAGAGATGCTTTTGGTCAAATACATATGCTTGCCTTCATAGGTCTGCCAACTTTCTATTGGCTGAAACTGGACCCCCGAGGCCCTACCACTGCTCCCCCACCCCGCGGCTGGATCGTCTCCAGCTCCCTCTCCCCACCAGCTGGGCTCCCTCTGCTCCGGAGCTGGGACGAGAGCTGCTGCAGCCTGACATGAAGCCTGCCAGCAGGTAGGAGGCAGCCCTGGCTGAGCCTCTCCCCTGCGGTAACCTGACTTTTGGTGTCCGGGCAGTACATCTGACTGGACACTGCCAGGTCCCCTTTTTGACCGGACTTTCTGGTTGAAAACCAGTCACCTGGCAACCCAGCTTCAAAACTGATCTTTTCACAAGATGCCGCTGTCACAGTTGTGGGGCTAGATGCACCTCTGTCCCCTCTCAGTTCTGAGTGCCTCCCCCTCAGGTGTCAACCCTTGTGCCTTTACCTCTCCTGGAATGGAATTCTACCATTTTCACACCTACAGACCAGGCCCTGGGCTACAGCATCCTCTGTGTCCCAGCAAATCCAAATGGGTTCAGTACCAGTAGCTCTTCCCTTCTGGCGTCTATGACCAGTGGTGAAGATAGTAATCAAACAGCCTTCTTAAAATTAAAATACTCTGTTTGTTTTTAAGAGTCAGAACAAAGCATTAAGAGGGAAAGGTGGGGGGTTTAAAAACAACAGTCTAGACCGTCTATTTTACCGGGGTAATCTAGGCAAGCCTTACTTCTTCAGACACCCCCATCTGGGGCCCTGTCTCTCAATCTGGCCCACCCAAACAACTCCTCTCACCTCCCCTGCCCCCGAGTCTCTTCCTTTTTAAACCTGCCACAGTTCTTTCTTCTGGTTCCCATGCCTTTTCCTGCCCTGAAACTGCTCTTAACAACTCTCAACTGTTTGCTGTGAAGTGGATTATCTGATCCATTCTTCTTCTCTTCCTGCTTGTTTTTTTTTCTTCTTACAGTCCTGTATTAAACTAAACTGATATTTATATGCAGTAGCATGCTTTTTGTTTTGTTGAATATGTAATCCAAAAGTGTGTGTGTTTGTTTGTTCATGTGTGGGCAATGCAAGTAGTTGCCTACCTATGCTTCAGCACAGAAAACAAGGAGAAAATCCTGAAGTCTGTCTCTTTGGCTTAAGTGTCTCTCCTTTGGAATGCTGAGTCAATGCCAAAACATTTTACCATCTTTCCTGGGTGCTTCTGAACAATTCTTCCATTGTTATCTGATGCAGCAGCTGGGAACAACCTGGCCTTTACTCGTTTAGAGTATTTTGGGAAGTATTTGCTACAATGAGTGGGAGAATCAACCCTTTTTTGTTTATTTTGTAGTTAGGTGGCTAACATGTATTGATACATGTAAGAAGTTGGGGTAGCTGAGGTTTTGTTGGTACTGTATTCGGCAAATATATCAGATTTATGACAAATGTGATCATCAGAAAGCAAATATCAAATTATAAACTTCAGTATTTACCCTCAAGGACCAGAAATCATGACAGTCATTGACATAGATGTAATCAGGTATTCTGACTGCTTTCATCAGAAATATCACCCACCAAGGACTTTTTGGCCAGGATGGCCTAAAGTTAAACATTTTTAACTAATGTTCTGATTTTTTTTTAATTCAGTTGCAGAACTATTATAATGGTATCCTTTACCTCAAATAAGCTAATCAGAGGGCAGAGATCTCCATATTTTATCTGATGGACTGCAGCATGAGTTCCGTTAAGCTGATGAACCAATTCAGATATAATTACTTGCCTTGAACGAGGATTTTCTACCTGCTATGTAACAATTTCAAATGGCTTTAACACACTGACAAATATCATTGCTGAAGTTAACAGCTACTCCTGAGTTGCAGGGAATTTCTAGAACTACATCGTAACAAGTTGCATCCAGGGAGTGGGGTTTTTAAAACAAGTCTGAAGTGTAAATCAATGCAGCTTAATTGGAAAGATAAAGGCTCAAATGGGTTGAAGCCATGTAAGAACACTGCTCGATGGGAATATTTGATGAGCCTCTAAAGAATGCTTAGAGATGTTCTAGAATGGAAATACTCTGCCCATATGTATTGTACCACACACAGCCCTACGTTCTCACAGATCCACTCTGATGACCACCAGTGTACGGATATGGATGTCCAGCACTCTTCCCTGCCATCACCTTCTAATGTCTCTGAAATGTGTCAATTCCATCTCTGCCAGCAATCACGGTCACCAGCACTGCTAAGCATGCAGCGATATATTCTAGTCCAGGGGGGCCAAACTTACTGATCCTCTGAAGAAGTAACTTCTTCAGACGTTCAAGAACCAAGCATGGCTGGCGAGCGGGGTGGTGGGGTCTGGGTCTTCTGCCCTGTGGGGAGGAAGCTCTTGGGGCTTCAGCCCCATGGGAGGCACCTGCCAGGGCTCGGGGCTTCAGCCCCACTCCTGCTGAAGCTCCAAGCCCCGTCAGGCTCCTCCTGCAGGACTGAAGCCCCTAAAACCTCCCTCCCCCCGACTTGGCAGAAGCCCCTAGCCCCACCACAGGGCAGAAGCGAAGTCTGGGGGGGGGGGGGGCATGAGGTAAGCCAAGAATGGGGGATGGCATGAGGGTCTCCACAAGCTACACTTTAACTGTAAAAGAGCCACATGCGGCTCACAAGCTGCGGTTTGAGCACCCCTGTTCTAGTTCTTCACAAGTGATAGGAGCTGGATGAACAGAAACCATGAGAGCTGAGTGCATTAGAACTCTCCAAACATCCAATTCATCAACAAATTAAAACAAAATGTGGCTATGTCCAAGCCCTTCTATTTTGTATGCATGTGTCAAACCCAGCACTGCCTCAGACAGGCTGCCTAATCATTGACTCCTACTCTTTTCCCTGACTCATCAATTTGTTTAGAGACCTCGTCTTTCCTCTCAGTTACTTTTTGACAGGGGAAAATTTCTGCTGTCATGCTGTACTCGTGATTGAAAACTTTGGCTTGGAAATTGTGTATGAGCCATTACTATTTATTCTTAATAGTATTCCGTCCTGTTGTCTGCTCTGTAAATGGGAGCAGGAAATGAGAATCCATGTTCCATTTTCATGGGTATCGTGATTTTTCTTTATTTTTGCAAAATGTGGCAGATAAAAGGTGGGGAATGAGTTTGCCACAGCATTTTTAAAGCAGATCAATGTAAATAACAGGAATACCGCTTCATGTTCAACTGCCAGCTGCAATTAAGCATCATGTATCTTTTATTATTCAAATATCTGGGGTTTTAACAATGTCTTGTAGGATGGATTTTTTTCTCTAAATTTGGACAGATTCCATACAATTATGAAGCATCTCATGCTGTGCACGATTCATTTCGCACATTACTACACCCCATTGTGTATCTTACTTCTAATTTTATTTTTCAGAAAATGGTGGCAATAATTTTAGTCTTACTACTTTCATGTGTCTAATTTTTTAAATCTTGGAATTACTTCAAACTGAGAGAGGCTGCATTGCCTGAATTCATTATTTTGTTCTTCACCTTACAGATTGTTGGAATGTTTGGTTTACTGAACTGAATGTTTGAAATTCATGAGAGTTAATGTGCTGTGCTAGCTTTCTCACCTTCACTTCTGCATACCTGGCTTCTGGTCTGTTTTAGGTGATTGAAGTTAGCTTGGGTGGTTAATTAAACAGCCATAGTTTATTAGCCAAGAACCATATACCCTGAAAGCAGAGTCAAATACAGTAGAATAGCAAACAGACTCTCAGAGTTCATTGTTATGCAAATAATCCAAAATGCTAGTTACCTGCCTTTTCAAATAGTAACAACAACAAAACATTTTTGTTTATGTACTTTTTTCCACTTCTTAGGAAAAATACAATATATTTAGCTGTGAAATAACAGGGTGACTATTATAAGACATTCCTCGTGGATCATCCCACAGGCAGATATTAAGCCAGATCCTCAGATGGTGTAAATAGGTATAGTTCCATTGAAGTTAGAGGCATCCCTGCTGACTCCAACCTGAAGGTCTGACCCATCTCTGTCCTCCACAAGCATCAAATAGCAAAACCCACTACAAAGATTAGACAGGTCTTCTGATGACATAGTATACAACATCCAGCTGTGAATAGCAAACTATAATAAAAACGTATAGGCATTACTGGAACCCCCAAGGTGTGCAGATGCCAAAACTGATAATTGCATAATCCTATTACTGGAACCCTTGTCCTTCAGCTTTTACCCTTCCATTAATTGTAGGTTCTAGTCCAAGTTTTAAATGTAATACTTGCTACTGAATATTGTGCCTACTACCACAAGTAGTCCCATTGATGTCAAGCTGTTTGCAGAATGGATTGTGTCTTGTTTTATGAATATAATGTAAAGCACTTAACCTACTTCTGGGTGCAGTAAAAATAATTAAGTGCAACAGCATATAGATTATTAGTAAATTATACTTAGCCAAAATAGCTAAAGCTTCTTCTAATTCACCAGCTAAAGCACCTTCTTAGTTTAAGCAACTGAGAAGATTAAAAAAAGAAATCTTTGGCTTGAATAAAGTAATAAAATACACATACTTTTTCTTTATCTAAATTTTGCTATGATCCATAGTGAAGTATGGAAGCTGAAAGACTAAAATTCTGCCGGTAGAGCCAATATCACATTTTGTGCCACGATGACTTTACTCACATCAGAGAAGATATACATTTATATTATTGAAAAAATATTACTTCTTAAGTTTCTATATTTGAATCATGATACCATCACAAAGGGTTACAGAGATGTCACAATAACTATTATTAGAATTAATAAGCACTAAGAATACTAACAATAAGGAAATGTGAATAGATAATTCTGAAATATCAAATTCAATAGATAGCATAGTCTAGTGGACAGAGAACTGGACTGGAACTCAGAACTAAGTTCTATATCTGACTTGGCCGTCAATTTACTATGTGACTAAGTTATTTCACCTTTCTAATTTTCTTTTCCCTCCTCTATTTTGTTTGTCTTGTCTGTTTGAATTGGGCAGGGCAGGGATTGTCTCTAGCAGTGCCTAGTGCCAATGGCGAAGCTACAGTAGTGCAATCATGCCACAGCCCATCAGGTTATGGAGGCACAACCACATGAGCAGTGCTCTGGAATTTTGCTTGACACAAAGGGTTACAAAGGCACTTTCTCAAGTTTGGCCTGGCCAGCCCTTTGTCAGATGGAGGGGCAGCCAGGCCAAATTTGATTGGCATTGTGACCAGGCATGGGGGCGGAGGGGGATTGTCACAGTGCCGCCACTCAGGTTTGGCCCGGTTGCCTTTCCATCATGACAAAGGACAGTTGGGCCAAACCTGAATGGTGCTGTGACCCCATGCACCCAAATTTGGCCCGTGCTGTATCAGTGCAGGGCTCGTGATGGGAACAAGCAGAGCCACTGGATGGCTGGGATCAGGACAAGCTTCCCTAGCCGGGGGTAGGAGTGAAGTACTGTGGCAGGGGCGTGCTGGTGAGTGGGGAGCAAGGGTCTGGGGGTGAAAGGTGAATTATTGATGGGCTATGGGGTGACTGGGGAGTGTTGGGGGCAGAGTGACCCAGGCAAATGGGGATGTGGGGGACAGTGGGATGAATTGTGAGGGCTATCATGATGGGGGTAAGTAACATTTCTGATATTGGAATCAGGAAGGGGGGCCCCTAACTTACTCTTGCACCAGGGCCCTCTGGAGCCTTGTGCCAATACCTGGGGCCATAGGCCCCAATCTCAGCCCCAATAGGCTACTGTAAAATAAATGATACAGCAGAAGTGATTTTACATAACTCATCATTATTAAAAATGTAAAGATTTCCAAGGTTGCAAATAATGCTAGACTTTTTTTTCTCTGGATCTCCTATGTACTAATATATTGTCTTAGATTAGTATTCAAGCAAAAAATGTCAATTTGAGATGTGCAGTTTGAGAATCTTATCTTAATTTGACTAAGATAGTTTAACTAGCTTTGTATGTTGCTCCGGATTGTTGATGGAAATTAATCCCCTCGTGATTCCAAGGTGTCAGATTCTGTCTGTAAGGACTGAACTTCAGAAATCTTAGAAGAACCTTCACTTATTGATCTGGAAGCATATTATTTTTCTGCTGACTATATAACTTCCCTTACAATTGGAGATAATGGAGGATGCAAAGGGGGCTGGGATGAGACAATTTTTTCACATTATCACTTCCCATGGGTATCGCTTGAGATTTTGTAGATTAGCATTTGCATCTCTCCCCTTATCCCTCTGTCTCGTGCCAGGAAATAAAGGTAAAGGAAAGGAGGTGAAGAAGATCACCATGAAAGAAAAAACTGGGGGAACAAAGAGGCACTTCAAACCCCCACCGGGTCAGCAGTGTCACCATGTGGACTAAGCAAGATAACACTGATCCCAGACTCCAGCAGCCCTGCTAGCAAAGCTTTCTAGCTTGAATTATGCCAGGCCAAGCTCAATTTCAAAGAGTAAAAGAAAATAAATACAGCAGCAGGGGGAATGCAGCTATCAACTGGTCCCCTTGCTCCTGTGAGCCAGGGTTGGCCTTACCATGAGGCGAACTGAGGCGGCCTCCTCAGGTTCCAGACTGTGGGGGGGGCGCCATTAGGACCCAAAGTGTAGAAAATTGTGTCTGCTGCTGGTGCATATGTATTCTCTCTCCTCTAGATGCACAGAGGTGGTGGAGTGCTGTGCTGGAGGAAGGAGGGCACAAGAGACATAACAGGCAGGCAGGAGAAAAGGTGAGAGGGAATAACAGAAAGCAGCAGGAGCTGCAGGGAGAGAGAGGAGGACGAGCCTCTTATGTACCTCTCTACCACCCCCAGGAGCCTGGACTAATTAACACCAGCTTCTCAGGGAGCTTCCTGTTTCCTGCTGCTTTCCTGAACCCACTTGAGGAGAACAGGCAGTCAACTGAAGTGTAGGAGCCAGTTAGGCCCTTAAGACGCTGATATCTTCCCTCACTTAGGCCCTGCTACCAGCCTGCTTATTTGTCCCCTTCAATTGAGTGTTGAGAGCCACTATAGCTGGCACAGAACAGCAGTCATGAGCGAAAGAAGAAAATGCCCCTCTGGGGCAGCATTCAGAAAAAGAAAGCAAGCAAAGGAAGCTTTTCTATCTAAGCAGGAAGGAGCTCTCCTGAGATACATAGACACAAATGTTCACAGTGAGCCTTCCAGCCACAGTGAGGATGTGAGTGGTGAGGAGATGCCTGATCTTCCAGTTAGTCAGAGTGCAGGTGACCTGGCAGCTACTGCAGCATCCATATCTCCATCTCAAATGGATGTAACCATGCACATTCCTGAAGAAAAGTGTAGATCAGAGAAGAGTGTGGTGGAGGCACAAGAAACAGCTGCTGCTGAGTTTAGTTCCTTAAGTCTAGATGATCCAGGACTGTGGACCCACTTGAGCAGTAGCCTGAGGGACTTCCTTGTACTGCATGGGCCACAGCAAGTGAAAAACTTCATGTTCCCCAAAGACAATGAAAATAGATGTTTCCATCCAACACATTACTGGCGTGAAATCCCCAATGGTGACAAAGTGGAAAGGCCATGGCTTATGTACTCAAAAACCCAGAATGCTGCATACTGTTTTTGTTGCAAACTCTTCCAGTCTAATGTTCCAGCCACATTGGGTTCTACAGGAACAAAAGACTGGAAAAATCTGGCTAGAAATCTGGCATGCCATAAGAAGGCAGCAAATCACCAAAGAGCATTCCATAGGTGGAAAGAACTTGAGATGAGACTAAGGTTAAAGGCCACCATAGATGATCAGCATCAAGAGAAGATTGCATCAGAGACTCTTTACTGGCAAAATGTTCTGAAAAGGCTCACTGCCATTGTGAGAATGCTTGCTACCCAAAACCTAGCACTGCATGGCACTTCAGATCAGCTGTATGTGCCAGACAATGGAAACTTCCTTAAAATTGTGGAGCTGATGGCTGAGTTTGATGCTGTACTCCAGGAGCATCTCAGAAGAGTCACCACCCAAGAAATGTACACACACCACTACCTTGGAGAAACCATTCAAAATGAGACCATACAGTTACTGGCAACAAAAGTCAAACAGAAGATTGTGGCAGATCTGAAATCAGCAAGATATTACTCTGTTATTCTGGACTGCACACCTGACATCAGCCATACGGAACAAATAATTTTAATGGCGTGTTTTATAATAACAACAGAACCTTGTGAAAATGTCCCTGCAATGGTGACTGTCAGAGAGCATTTTCTAGAATTTATTGACATTGATGATACTACAGGAGCTGGTATGATGAATGTGCTTCTTAAAAAGCTGGAAGATACGGGAATTGCGAAAGCTGACATGAGAGGTCAGGACTACGATAACGGTGCCAACATGAGAGGAAAGAACAGAGGAGTGCAGACACGGATCCGAGACTTAAACCCTCGAGGTTTGTTTTGTCCCATGCAGTTCTCATTCATTGAACTTGGTGGTCAGTGATGCAGCATCAGCTTCTAGTGAGGCTGCTGAATTTTTTAATGTAATTCAAAGCATCTATGTATTTTTCTCTCCATCAATTCATCAATGGCAAATTTTGAAGCAACATCTGGGAACATCCTCTCTGACACTGAAACCACTGAGTGCCAGATGATGGGAAAGTCGAGTGGAGGTGATAAAGCCTATCAAACACCAAATTGGGAAGATAGATGATGCCATAGTTGCCTTTATGGAGGATAATGTTATGACAGGAACTGTTTGTGGTAGAAAAGTGGCAGAGGGAAATGGAATCACTGGATACGTACATAACTTCAAATTTCTGTGTGGCTTGGTTTTGTGGCATGACATACTGTTTGAAATAAATGTTGTAAGCAAGAGACTCCAAGGTGTTGACCTTGATATATCTGGAGCAATGGAACAACTGGACAAAGCAAAGTCATACCTACAGTCTTACCGGTCAGATAAGGGATTTCAAAACGTTCTGAAGAGTGTACAGAAGTTGGCAGAGGAACTTCACACTGAAGCTATTTTCCCACCCATTCAAGAATACACGAGTCACCGAAGAAGACGACATTTTGATTACGAGGCATGGGATAATCCCATAAGAGACCCCAAACAACAATTCCAAGTTGAGTTCTTTAACCAGGTGCTAGGTTGTGCAATACAGTCAGCTGAAGAACGTTTCATTCAGCTCAAGGAACACAGCAGTATATTTGGGATGTTGTATGATATTCCAAAACTCCTCACTATACCTGAAGAAGACCTACACCAGCAATGCAGGGCACTAGAGACAGTGGTGACACATGATGACATGCACGATATTGATGCGAGTGATTTAGGTGATGAACTGAAAGCCCTTGCAAGATACATTTCAGCAGGATCAACTCCAAAGGCTGTTCTGGAATATATGTGCACAAATAAAATGACCATGCTCTTTCCAAATGCTTTTGTTGCTCTGCGCATACTTTTAACACTTCCTGTAAACTTCCAAGCTGAAGTTAATAAAAACACATCTATGCTCCACAATGACACCGGAGAGACTTGTTGGCCTTTCAACTATATCAATAGAGCATGAGCTGGCCCAGACTGTGGACCTTCAGGAAGCAGAAGCAGTTCAAATCTTTGCAACCAAGAAGGCCCGGAAAGCACCACTTTGATTATTCAAACAGATAAAAATGCCAGTGTTTACTATGCAGACAAGAAAAGTTAACTTTCAAATGCCTGAACAGCAAATGTAAGTGTTACTTAAAATTTTTGAACTAGGCATTTTAAGTTGTTAGTTCTCCTTTATTGGGGTAGGTAGCAGAGCAGTACCGTGAGAGGAGTAGAGCAGGAAGAAGGCAGAATTGAGACCTTTCAAAGTTTTGGCCCAAGTGAAGGGGCATGGGGTCGTCATTTGAGCTCCCCTCCTCAAGTGCCAAAATGTTGTGGGCAGGCCCTGCTGTAAGCTCTGGTCAGTGGGTTTAGAGGAAATAGCGGGAACAGTAACCAGAAGCAGTGGCAATAAGCCACCCCAAGTCCTAATTAAAATAGAGCCTCTGGGCCATATTTACAAAGGTATTTATGCGCCTAAAGATCTAGATAGGGGCCTAGTGGGAGTTTCAAAAGTGCCTAAGCAGGGTAGGCCCCTAAATCCCAACTATTGAAAAACATACACCAGCCCTTCCAATGAGCAGGTTGCAGGGTTCACCCCCGCCCCCCCCCCCCACACACACGCACGCACGCACACGCACATACAAAATCTCATTGCAATGGCTCTGCTTTTGGCCCATTGCTAGCACCGACAGAAAGCTTCTAACAGTGCATGCTGCTTTAGTGGCCCATTTGAAATCATGACCACATAATAAACACGATAGTAATTGTCCATCTCAGCAGTGATCCCAAAGATTGACTGGGAACAGTGTGTGAATTATCCTTATAACCTTTAAAGTTCTGCTGCCAGTGCATATCTTGTATCAGAGCAGCCGCCTTGGTACTGAACGTTTAATGAGCAATAACATTTGGCCGAGTACATTTACAAAATAAATTTAAACTGCTGCCGTATTCCACTGACTGAACTCTTACAAACTGGGAAGAACATTTCATCCAACACCAGACAACTTCAGTTTGGAGCTGATCCTTATTCTGTGCTGGTGCACGCACATACACCTCCCATTGATTTCAATAGGAAGTCTCTGGGGTGCAGGGTCCTCTTCTCCTATTTCTTGTTTCCCTGTACCCCTCCAAACCTCAAATAGGAAAGAAAATAACATTAAAACTAATACCTAGCTTTTATATGGTGCGTTATCAGTAAGTGAAGGAAGAATACAAATATCTGTAGTATCAGTGATACCTGCGCGCGCACACACACCCCACACACTGCTTTTAATGCAGTCATGCAAATGATTGGGAATGAGTTACCAAGTGGGTTAGTGCAGAGAAAGGATGGAATCCATCTCCCTATCCTAACTGTGTTGGGTCTCCAGGGCTAGCAGAAATAAACAAAACTGACAAGCCTGTTTTTTGTCACTAAGGGTACCTCTAAACTACAGAATTAGGTCGAAATTATAGAAGTCGATATTTTAAAACCCAATGTTATGGAATCGATTGCGTGTGTCCCCACTAAAGACCATTAAGGCCATTAGTTCAACGGACTGTGTCCACAGTATTGGGGCTAGCATAGACTTTCGGAGCGTTGCATTGGGGGTAGCTATCCCACAGTTCCCGCAGACTCCGCCGCCCATTGGAATTCTGGGTTGCGATCCCAAAGCCTGATGGGGCAGAAAACATTGTCGCTGGTGGTTCTGGGTACATCTCGCAAGCCATCCTCTCTCCCTGAAAGCAACTTTTTTCGCGCCTTTTTTCTGGGGTTTCCGGGTTTGCTACGGCAAGCATGGAGCCTGCTCAGCTCACAATGACCGTACGTCACCAGCGTATGCCTGGACATTAGGTCTAGTGGGGATTCACTCCTGCTGTAATATGGGCAGAGGGATAGCTCAGTGGGCTGAGTGTTGGCCTGCTAAACCCAGGGTTGTGAGTTCAATCCTTGAGGGGGCCACTCTGCCTGAGGCTGGTAGTCGCGGAACTACACAGCAGAAGCTCCTTTCCTTCTAGTAGCAGATAGTGCAATATGCAATAAATGATCATCGTCCCCTGTGTGCTCCTAGCCGGCCTATGGTGTGGCTGGCCGGGGGCGCTTGGACATAAATGGGAGTGACCAGAGTGACTCTGGTCATTCTCTTTTTTACATTTTGTTTAATGGAGATTCAGTACTGCCTGGAACACAGGCAGAGGGATAGCTCAGCGGTCTGAGCGTTGGCCTGCTAAACCCGAGGTTGCGAGTTCAATCCTGGAGGGGGCCAGGAGATGATGATGGATAGCAAGCATATTGCACCATCTGCTGCTAGAAGGAAAGGAACCTAACCCTTGCTCCCCACTCCCTCCCTGAAAGCAACTGAGGGGGAAGCAAAAAATCCTTTCATGCCTTTTTTCATGCGGGCGCCATATTGCTGACACCATTGTTATCCACCCGCTGCTTCTGCTGCCACTCTGCTGACCTGCAGACACCATACCAGGGAAAGCATGGAGCCCAATCAGATCGCCGTGGCTGTTATCGCCATTATGAACACCACACGCATTGTCCAGCAGTATATGGAGAACGAGAACCAGGAGCTTCTACAGCTACAGCAGGCGAGGAGGCAAGGAGGCAACAGCAGCACGGTGAGGACAGTGATGAAGACATGGACACAGACCTCTCTCAAAAAAGACCCCCCCGCAAGGTGGACATCATGGTGGTAATGGGGCAGGTTCATGCCATGGAACGCCAATTCTGGGCCCGGGAAACAAGCACAGACTGGTGGGACCGCATAGTGCTGCAGTTGTGGGACGATCAGCAATGGCTGCGAAACTTTCGCATGCGTAAGGGAACTTTCATGGAACTTTGTGAGTTGCTTTCCCCTGCCCTGAAGCACCAGAACACCAAGATGAGAGCAGCCCTCACAGTAGAGAAGCAAATGGCGATAGCCCTGTGGGAGCTTGCAACGCCAGACAGCTACCGGTCAGTCGCAAATCAATTCGGAGTGGGCAAATCTACAGTGGGGGCTGTTGTGATGCAAGTAGCCAAGGTGATCACCGAGCTGCTGGTATCAAGGGTTGTGACTCTGGGAAATGTGCAGGTCATAGTGGATGGCTTTGCAGCAATGGGGTTCCCGAACTGTGGTGAGGCGATAGATGGAACCCATATCGCTATCTTGGCACCGGACCACCAAGCCAGCGAGTACATAAACCGAAAGGGTTACTTTTCAATAGTGCTGCAAGCACTGGTGGATCACAAGGGATGTTTCACCAACATCAACATGGGATGGCCGGGAAAGGTACATGACGCTCGCATCTTCAGGAACTCTGGTCTGTTTCGGCTGCTGCAGCAAGGGACTTTCTTCCCAAACCAGAAAATAACCGTTGGGGATGTTGAGATGCCTATAGTTATCCTTGGGGACCCAGCCTACCCCTTAATGCCATGGCTCATGAAGCCATACATAGGAAGCCTGGACAGTAGTCAGGACCTTTTCAACTATAGGCTGAGCAAGTGCAGAATGGTGGTGGAATGTGCATTTGGACGTTTAAAGGCACGCTGGCGCAGTTTATTGACTAGGTTAGATCTCAGCGAAACCAATATTCCCATTATTATTACTGCTTGCTGTGCGCTCCACAATATCTGTGAGAGTAAGGGGAAGACGTTTATGGTGGGGTGGGAGGTTGAGGCAAATCACCTGGCCACTGGTTATGCGCAGCCAGACACCAGGGTGATTACAAGAGTACAGCAGGGTGCGTTGCGCATCAGGGAAACTTTGAAAACCAGTTTCATGAATGGCCAGGATGCTGTGTGAAAGATCTGTTTTTTTCACCTTAATGAAAAGCCCCGCCCCTTGATTCACTCTACTTCCCAGTAACCGAACCGCCCTCCCCTCCCCGCCTCGGTCACCGCTTGCAGAGGCAATAAAGTCATTGTTGCTTAAAATTCATGCATTCTTTATTAATTCATCAAACAAATAGGGGGAAATAGGGGGCTAACTGCAAAGGTCACCCGGGATGGGTGGTGGAGGAAGGGAAGCACCAGGATGGGTGGTGGAGGAGGGGATGAGGGAAGGACAAGGACACACAGCACTTTAAAACTTATTGAATGCCAGCCTTTTGTTGCTTGGACAGTTCTCTTGGCTTGAGTAGTTGGGTGCACGGAGGCCGTTCAAATGCGCTCTTGGGTGTCTCGGTGATGAGGTTATGGGACTCGGGGAGGAGGGCTGTTGGTTACACAGGGGCTGTAGTGGCGGTCTGGGTTCAGGCGGCCTTTCCTGAACCATACGCCTTTCCTCAGCCATAAGCCGGAGGATTTCCGTTTGATCCTCCAGTAGCCTCAGAATTGCATCCTGCCTTCTCTCAGCATGCAGACGCCACCTACTCTCTTCCTCCCGCTGCTCATTGCCTTCAGCACGCCACCTGTCCTCGCGATCAAATTGTGCCTTTCTGGACTCCGACAGTGTTTGCCTCCATGCATTCTGCTGGGCCGTTTCAGTGTGGGAGGACTGCATGAGCTCTGAGAACATATCATCTCGATTCCTTTTTTTTTTACTTCTAATCTTCGCTAGCCTCTGGGACGGTGATGAAAGGGGGAGCGTTGAAACATTTACAGCTGCGGGAGGAAACAAATGGGAGAGGAGTAGTTTAAAAGACACATATTAGAGAACAATGCTCCAAACATTACATAGCACATGTGCATTTGACCCAAGGTTGTACTTTGCCTGTTATATTGAGGGTCTGCCGGTTTGGTGTGAGAGATCACACAAGCACGGCCAGTGGGCAACAGAATTCGGCTTGCAGGCAGCCATGGAAAGCCACAGTCTAACATGTGGGAATGGTTTCAAACAACAACCCCCTCATTTCCCATAACAATCAGCCATTGGGTTGGCCATTTAAAACGGGTTAGCAATTGAAAAGGAAGGGGCGGCGGTTTTCGGGTTAACGTGCAGCGCGAACCTAATCGACCCTCCCACACACACACACATCCAAGATGATTGCTGTTCCCCCTCCCCCCACCTCGTGGATAACAGCGGGGAAGATTTCCGTTCAGCCACAGGCAAACAGCCCAGCAGGGACGGACCCCTCTGAATGCCCCCTTAATAAAATTCCCCTATTTCAACCAGGTGACCATGAATGATATCACTCTTCTGAGGATAACACAGAGAGATAAAGAACGGATGTTGCCTGAATGCCAGCAAACACCGGGACCATACGCCGCCATGCTTTGCAATGCAATGATTCCAGACTACGTGCTACTGGCCTGGCGTGGTAGAGTGTCTTACTACGGAGCACGGGATAAGGCTGCCCTCCCCAGAAACCTTTTGCAAAGGCTTTGGGAGTACATCCAGGAGATCTTTCTGGAGATGTCCCTGGAGGTTTTCCGCTCCATCCCCGGACATGTTAACAGACTTTTCCAGTAGCTGTAGCTGTACTGGCCGCGAATTAATCATTAAACACGCTTGCTTATAAAACATGTATTAATTTCACAGAGGTACACTCACCAGAGGTCCCTTCTCCGCCTTCAAGGTCCAGGAGCACACCTTGGGTGGGTTCATAGGGTACTGGCTCCAGGGTGACAAAGAGTTCCTGGCTGTCGGGGAAAGGGGCTTCCCCGCTTCCTTGCTGTGTCTGTGCGCCATTTTCAGCATCATTATCATCATCTTCCTCTTCCTGAAAATGCTCCTCTGTGGTTTCTGATGATCCACTTACGGAGTCATAGAACATGGGTGGGTTAGTGCTGGCTGCACCCCCTAGAATGGCATGCAGCTCATCATAGAAGCGGCATGTCTGGGGCTTTGACCCAGAGCGGCCGTTTGCATCTCTGGTTCTTTGGTAGGCTTGCCTGAGCTCCTTAATTTTAACGCGGCACTGTTGCGCGTCCCTGTTGTAGCCTCTGTCCTGCATGCCCTTGGAGACTTTGGCATATGTATTGGCATTTCTTCTTTTGGACCGTATTTCTGCTAGCACAGTTTCGTCTCCCCATACAGCAATCAGGTCACGTACCTCACGCTCGGTCCATGCTGGAGCTCGTCTTCGGTTCTGGGACTCCATCATGGTCTGCTGATGAGATCTGCACTCACCTGCAGCTCACCACGCTGGCCAAACAGGAAATGAAATTCAAAAGTTCGCGGGGCTTTTCCTGTCTACCTGGGCAGAGCATTCGAGCTCAGACTGCTGTCCAGAGCGGTCAAATGGTGCACTGTGGGATAGATCCAGGAGGCCAATACCGTCGAATTGCGTCCACACTAAGCCTAGTTCGACTCGGCAATATCGATTTTAGCGCTAATCCCCTCGTTGGGGATGGAGTGGAGAAATCTATTTTAAGAGCCCTAGAAGTCGATGCAAATGTCTTCGTCGTGTCGACGGGTGAATGGATGAATCGATATAATGCTAATAAATTCGACCTAAACTCGTAGTGTAGACCAGGGCTAAGATCAACAAATGTTGGTTCTTAATATTTATTATTATATAAGCACTTGGGGACCACAATCAAAGTCAAGCCTTGTACCAGTCAAACATATATTAAGACACAGTCCTTACCATAAAGACTTTATAATGTAATGACTCTGAATACACACCGATTGTGTAAGAAGGTGCCATGTTTTATAGTCACTTTCCTGAGTAGAATGGATTTCCTGCTGGCTCAGATGCTGTAGAAATACTATTAATCTTCCATGCATACTGTTAGAAAATAACCCATCATTTTAAAAGAGGAAAATCAGTGGGCAAATTCTTCCCCCAATTGCACTGGACTGAAGCCACAGTACAATAGAACCTCAGAGTTACAAACAGCTTGGGAATGGGGGTTGTTTGTAACTCTGAAATGTTCGTAACTCTGAACAAAACCTCATTGTTGTTCTTTCAAAAGTTTACAACTGAACATTGACTTAATACAGCTTTGAAACTTTACTATGCAGAAGAAAAATGCTGCTTTTAACCATCTTAATTTAAATGAAACAAGCACAGAAACAGTTTCCTTATCTTGTCAAATCTTTTTTTTTAAACCTTTCCCTTCAGTAGTTTACGTTTAACACAGTACTGTGCTAAATTTGCCTTTCTTTTTGTCTCTGCTGCTGCCTGATTATGTAGTTCAGGTTCCAAATGAGGAGTGTGATTGACCAATTCATAACTCTGCTGTTCATAACTCTGAGGTTCTACTATAACTCCCTCTAAGTATGGATAGACACTAGTGAAACTAAAAGCAACATTTGGCCTGTTACTTCCTGCACCGAAAGTAACTTCAGTCAAATGTTCATGTGAAAAATTATTTATCACCAAGTTGTTAAGTCTGTCAGACAATGTGACTCCTGGAAAGGCTGCAGGATTCTCTGCATTCAATGGATAACAAAACATTCTTCAAAGCATGTAGTAATATAGCGAAAGCCTCGGCAGCTAATCAGAAACTAACCACAAAAATGTTGATCATTCTGGCTGGCTGAGAACACATTCTGCTCTAGTGTGTCTATCTCCTTTAGTGCATAGATTAAAATAAAAATGACACATTCTCTGGCACAAGTAACTTCTTGTTTGCAATTCCTCTTTTTTATATAGTTCTCAGTATTTACTTTGCATAAACATCTGTCATAATTCATAAACGCTGAGGCCCATGGTCTGCAAAGACATTTATTGCCTTATGATAATGATGAGCCCTTAAAGAACCTAAACAAAACATCGCAGCTTAAAAAAAACAGGCAAGAAATTTGGAGCAAAAAACCCCTCTTTTTAACTTTACCAAAATCAACCCAAAACCATCTATCGGGCCAAAACCACTAATGAAATGTAGATTTCTACAGCTCACATACAGATTAGTCAGCCCAAACAAGATACATGATTTAAAGGTAAATAGAGATTTTTTTAAAAACATTTTTTGCTAGTATTTGCTTAAGCTGTTATCTGGTGACACAAGGACCATGGCACTCACTATCACAGAGAAGAAAGTGGCATAAATGTCGAGCTTTAGATTTGATAGGAATGAAAGAAGCTGTTTTACTTGTACTCCACCTAGCAGTTATTTAGCAGGAGTAAACGCAGTACAGGGCTGAACATTTCTCAGCTAGTGATATCTTCATGTGTTTGTTGGCTTGTTTTAAAACTCTTCTGACTTGTGTGAGCAATGGAGAATAAAGCCCTGTCAAAGAGCAAGATGTTCCATTGTGAGGATGAGAGAAAACATGTGCACACCAGCGGGATGGGACCAGGAAACCCAAAAGGAATGGAAGCATTGATCATACTAAATTCTCTCCTCTGCCATTCGTACTACTGGAAACCTTCCTGCACATATGAAAATAAGTGTGGCTGTTCAGGGGGAGACTGTGCATTAATAGAGAGGAGCTGGTGAACAGACTCCTTTTGTTGCGTGCACCTTAGTGATTGCTCTCAAATTACATTGCAGAACTATGTCCTGCTCTGCAGGTTACACCTTCTTCAGTGGCAGGAGATAGTACTGAATGTTGTATGGGTAGCCAGTGGCAATATAGGCTAAGAAGCCACACAGATGGGCCGAGACGGTGTGTCCAGGACAGTACATAGAGGATCAAGCACTCTGCATACATTCCCAGAGATTTGCAGAGTTGAGCCAGCACCACTGCTAATCTCTTCCCCAGATGTTAGACAGAAGTACAATTTCCATGCTGTCTTCCTGGCAGATTTTACCCCTTCCACAGATTCCCCCACACCCTTGGAAGCAGGGAATGTTACCTGGAGTGGTATTACAGTGAGGGGGAGTGGAGGGAGGTGCTGAGAGACCAGATTTAAAAGATGGAGAGATAATATACCTGAGATTAGAGGGATGTGCCATTCTATAGATCACAGACATAATTCTGCACTGCTTTACACCATGTGTAGTCATTGCCACTGGGTAGGTGGGGCTCGTCAGCCTTGGAAGGCAGCCCACCTAGGAGAAGGAAAACTCTGATTTAAAACCTCCGCTGCCTTGTGGCAATACCCACTCATGGGAAAGGCTAAGGGAGTCAACCCTGAAACCAAATCCGGTGTCGGAGTCCCGATGGCGGTCTGACATTGTCCTCAACGTCATTCCGGCAACTCCTGCGACGCCACTGGTGCCAAGTTGTATCGACATTGTCTTTCCCTTGGATCCATCAGTTGCGTGGAGAGGGGGGTTCTGCTGCATGGGCAACAGCTGTTCCTCCATATCACCCTGCCCTGGCTTGCGCCCTGGAGAGGACACTCCAGCTTCGCTTCACATCATCGACACAACACAGGAAGCAACAGTTTACCGGTTATAAGCCCCCTGCTTGATTGGCGTAGAGCTGGCGCCAGGGGTTGCTTCCGACGGTGGGAGGGATCATCATGTCTCACTGGACAACTATTGCCCGCCTCAAGCTGGGCAGCCCCCAGCCAATAAGGTGTTGTCCCGCCACAGTTCACCTGCTTCACTGGGTGCGTGGGGCTTAGCGTATGTGAGTACCCGACAAGTGGACTGCGAACCATGCACAGGCAACAACAAAAGAAAACCAACATTTAAGAAACCAGCCCTCAAGTTAGGATGCTGGAACGTACGGACCATGACAACTGGCCTATCACAAAACCTTCAGGCAATCAGCGATGTTCGGAAGACTGCAGTCATCAAACGATGAGATAGCACGACTCCAAATCAACATAGTGGCTTTGCAGGAGACACGGCTGCCAGACACTGGGACTCTCAGGGAAAAGAACTATACGTTCTTCTGGCAAGGGAAGAGTGCCGAAGAAATCAGAGAGTGTGGTGTTGGATTTGCCGTGAGAAATTCTTTACTGGGGCTGGTGGAACCTGGTCAACAAGGAACTGAAAGACTGTTATCACTCCGACTCCACACATCCACTGGACCCGTCAACCTGATCAGCATGTATGCACCAACACTCGGCGCCAACAGGGATACCAAGGATGAGTTCTATGATCAGTTAGACACGATCATCAGGAGTATCCCTAAAGAAGAGCACTTGATACTACTGGGTGACTTCAACGCCAGAGTGGGCACTGACCATGACTTTTGGCCCACCTGTCTTGGAAAGTTTGGCGTTGGAGAAATGAATGAGAATGGACAACGACTTCTGGAACTGTGTTCGTACCATGACCTCAGCATCACCAACTCATTCTTCCAGACAAAGCCTCAACACAAAGTGTCCTGGAGACACCCTCACTCCATGCACTGGCACCAACTCAACCTGATCATCATCAGGCGGTCTGCCTTGAAGTGCGTCCTGCTTACTCGCACCTTCCACAGTGCTGACTGAGACAGTGATCACTCGCTGGTGTGCAGCAAGATGAGGCTACAGCCAAAGAAGATCCACCGCTCTAGGCCAGAGGGCAAACCCCGCATCGATGTGAGAAAGACCGCACACCCAGACAAGGCAGAGAAATTCACCCATGAGCTCTCCGAGGTGCTGAACTGTATGCCTCCCAGTGGCTGCGCCAAAGAGAGATGGGACCACATCAGAGACGCAGTATACAGCACAGCCATGAAAGTTTTTGGAAAGAAACAAAACATGAATAATGACTGGTTTGAGGCTAATTCCGCCACACTCACTCCAGCCATTGAAGAACGCCGTGCTGTTCACCTGGAGTACAAGCGTTCCCCCAGTCAGAGGACTCTACAAGAGTATCGATTTGCCAGGAGCAAAGTACAGAGACTAGATCGACAGCGTGCAAATGATTACTGGCTCCAGCTCTGCCGGAGCATTCAACTATCTGCTGACACTGGAAACATTAGGGGAATGTATGATGGCATCAAGAAGGCCATGGGACCCACAAAGAAGTGGAGAGTGTCACTAAAGTCTGCAACAGGCGAAAACATCCAGGACAAGGGCAAGCAGATGGATAGATGGGTGGAGCACTACTCTGAAGTGTACTCCAGACAAAACACCGTCACCGAAGCTGCCCTCAATACTGTGGATGGTTTTCCCGTTGAAACTGAGCTGGACGAGAAGCCCACCATGGAAGAACTGAAGAAAGTCATTGAGAGCTTGTCCACAGGAAAGGCTCCAGGAAAGGATGGCATCCCACCAGAAGTTATCAATTGTGACATCAACGTCCCCTAGAACACCTCCACGACCTCCTCTGTCAGTGCTGGGACGAAGGTGCAGTACCTCAGGATATGAGAGACGCCAACATCATGACCCTCTACAAGAACAAGGGTGATAGAAGCGTCTGCAACAACTACAGAGGCATATCGCTCCTGAGTGTTGTGGGTAAAGTCTTCGCACACGTGATCCTGAATAGACTGCAGAAGCTTGCTGACAGAGTTTACCCAGAGTCACAGTGCGGGTTTCGAGCAGGGAGATCCACAACCGACATGGTTTTCTCCTTAAGGCAGCTGCAAGAGAAATGCAGAGAACAGCACAAGCCGCTATTCCTTGCCTTCATAGACCTGACCAAAGCTTTCGACCTTGTGAACAGAGATGGGCTGTTCAAGATCCTGGTAAAGGCTGGCTGCCCACCGAAGCTGCTGAGCGTGATCCAGTCTTTTCACGACAACATGAAAGGCACAGTACTGTATGATGGCTCATCCTCCGATGCCTTCGACATCCACAGTGGAGTAAAACAAGGCTGCGTTCTCGCTCCCACACTCTTCGGCATCTTCTTTGCAGCATTGCTGAAACGTGCCTTTGGAAATTCCACAGAGGGAGTCTATCTCCACACCCCGTCTGACGGGAGACTTTTCAATCTGGCTCGACTAAAGGCCAAAAGCAAGGTACGGGAGGCAACAATCAGAGACATGCTGTTTGCAGACGACGCTGCCCTGGCCACCCACACAGAAACCGATCTCCAGCATCTGATTGACCGCTTTTCCAGAGCTTGTGAAGAGTTCGGGTTGACAATCAGTCTTCAGAAGACCAAAGTTATGGCCCAGGATGCAGAACATCCAAGCATTGCCATCAATGACTATGTGCTAGAGGTGGTCAGTCAGTTCACCTACCTTGGATCTACCATCACGGACAACCTCTCACTGGACCCTGAGATCAACCGTAGAATCGGCAAGGCCTTCACAATTTTGGCCAGATTGTCACAGAGCGTATGGAACAACAACATGCTGACCATCAACACAAAGGTCGCTGTGTACCATGCGTGTGTGTTAAACACTCTTCTCTACGCCAGCGAAACTTGGACCCTCTACGCTTCACAAGAAAAGAGACTGAACACCTTCCACATGCGCTGCCTCCGTCGCATACTCGGGATCACTTGGAGTGATCGAATAACAAACAACGAGGTGCTGGAACATGCCAAGATCTCCAGCATGTTCACTCTCCTCCGTCAACGCCGCCTCAGATGGCTTGGCCATCTAAGTCGCATGGAAGATGGACGGATCCCCAAAGACCTGTTGTATGCTGAACTTGCCTCCGGAAACAGAGCTACAGGATGGCCCCACCTTCGCTTCAAGGATGTTTGTAAGAGGGACCTGAAGACTGTTCAAATTGACATCAACAGCTGGGAAGAGCTCACCCAGGACAGATGCAGATGGAGACACGCTCTGACCACTGGATTGAAAACTGGCGAAGACAAGCTGCGGCAGCTTGCCGAGGAAAAGAGGGTTCAACAAAAAAGGAAGCAGCGGCTCCAACCCACAGCTGACACCGCCTTCAAATGCAGCAAATGCAATCGAGACTGCCACTCTCATGTGGGGCTCCACAGCCACAACAGACGCTGCACAACCATCAACTAAACATTCCCCATGGGCACATACCCATCATCTCTCGAGACTAACGGACGCCAACAACAACAAGTCATTGCCATATCTGCAACGGGGGTGAAAAATGCTGTGAGAACAGAATGGCATCATTTACACCCACATTGAACAGGTGTTAATGACTACTCAAGGTACAAAGCAGTGAAGAATTAGTGCTGGGAGAATTGAGCCAAATATACAAGTGAAATTTGTAGTTTAAAAGTCTGCTCTCTTCGTAGAAGAAATACAAGCTACTATATGGTCAGATTCTGGTGTCAGTTACTCCAGAGAACCTGGAGTTGATCCTTTAACTTTAATAATTACTGTGACATACACCTAATGTAACTGTGATTGGAATCTCCTAATGTAAGAGTTGGGGAAGGGTTTTGTATCTACTCAACAAGAAAAACCACCTGATCCAATTTTCTGCAGACTAGGAGGATGAGAATCTTAATGGACTGACGTGCATTGCAAGTTTCATCTCAGCAAGTTTTTAAACAAGGCAATTTATAACTGAAAATACAGCAGACACAAATGGATAGATACCAGAAGATGAGACTACTTTATTATAGTGTCTAAGTTATGGAGGCAAAAGAAATGGAACCTATTTAGAGTTGGCAGGAGAAAATATTTCTGCATGTTGAACTGTTTCAGTATATGGAGCTCTTCCAGGCCACATGTAAGTGTAACCCACATTGCTTTATACTGCAGCATTTGACTTCATTTCTCCGGGGAGGCGGAAGAGAAAAAGTAAGGAGGAGACATGGATCTTAGTTGGATAGTGTGTCTCTGCACACATGCTGCAGAGCAGAGCACAGTAATTCAGTTAGAAAGACCCAGAAACTTCCAGAACAGGGTGTGGTAGTTATCAGATGGGCTCGGTAGCCGTTCTGAGCCTTTTTAGGACGTTTTCATAATGGGCAACTCACCTAGCAAGTCACACCCTAGTCATCCTCTGAGAGTTAAGCCAATCAGAGAGAAAAAGGGCAGGGGGAGGGGATAGGTTATAAATACAGGATTAATTAAAAAAAAACACCTTGTGGATTCAGCAGCTGATCCACACAGGATCAAGAGATGTGTCAGCTGTGAGGGCTGGGTCCCAATCCTTGTACCACTTTGAATGCAAGTGAGTGCTATTTTAACTATATTTACCAGGGAAGCCCTTCATTAGGATAATGTTTAGTCCATCATGGTGTGTTTTACGAAGCTGGTTCAGGAAGCATTTGTCACCCTCTGGAAGCTACAGAGCCTGTGGAACTTACATTTATTTAGCTGTCAGCTAACTGCTTTACACTGGAATTCTGTCTAAGTTAAAGAGAGGGAAGGGAACAGCATGCAGAGAAGTGAGGGTTTGTGAATTCTTGCCTGACTTTGCTGGGCTTATGGGGAGGAGATGATGCCCTTTAGAGTGAGATCCTTGTGGAGATCCAAGGAATGGATCTTTTATATGGTGATCCCAAACCCTGTTCTACTTTGGATACAGGCTACAGAATTCTGTTTCACCGGTAACAGAGAAGACCACTTAGCTATTAACCCAAGGGCTAGAATTCTACTAGCTATGGAGTTCCCCAGATTGTTTGTTTGGCAGGGTTCTGGAGTGTTTAAAAAGGACTGAGATGCTGCCATTTGATGCAACTGGATATTTTTCTAAAAATATGCTTTAGGAATTATTTTGGGGCAATTCTATATGACCTGTGTTATACAGGAGGTCAGACTAGATGATCACCATGGTCCATTCTGGCCTTGGAATCTATGAATTTCTCAAGCTCTGAAGAGTTCAGGTGACAACACTACATATTCTAACCACACTGTAAAGACTGAAAACATCTCTGAGAGAAGATCATAGGGGAATGTGTTTTGATGCGTCTGCTAAAGAATAGAAAATGTTATAGTGAAACTCTATATCTGAACATTTGTAACAGAAACAAAAGGGATAGGGAACACCAGTACATTTTCTGTCTGATAGCTTTTGTTTAAAAGTTACTCTTTGTAGATAGTATGTGGAATACTATGTTTTATACTATCTACAATGTGTTTTGTATGCCTTAAATGTTTGTTTTTAAGAAAGTGTGTGGTATTCTCCTTGAAATTGACTGGGAGCTATTAACATCCATTTATCAGGGCTTTCTGGACAATAGTCCTGAGGTTTAACTCCGTGTAACGTGTTTTGAACACACCGAATGTTGGCTTATGCTTCAGCAAAAAGTTAAACTAAGATGCAGGAAGAAGAAAAGTTTAATAGATTATTACAGAATATTGCCTGAGCATCACCTCCCCCTAGATAAAGACCAGTGCTGTGACACCAGACCTGCCCTGGTTAATTGTGGGGGCAGGTCAGAAAGGAGGAACTGGCCTCTTCATTCCCCAGAGCCTTGGTTGGCCACAGAACTAGCAAGAAAATCACCCTCACTACCAGCTCTCCTCCTGTTGGAGAATGGGAATGCCACTCAGAGGCCGCCCAGGCTGCAGGAGTAGGTACATGCTGCAGCTGCCGGGACACAAGTGAGCTCAGAGCTGGCCTGGGAAACAGTCTGGGTCCATGGCCAGTAAGGGTTTGCACTGCCCACAAGAACTGGACAGAACCCAAAGGGAAGGCCGTGCTCTGATCTGGGACTAAGGGACCAGGAGTAGAAGGGCAGCTTAGACTGCTTCTCGTTGAGCTAGAGCTTGGAGCATCTTGGATTGATTTCATTATTTTGGGGTTAATTGTGCTGTTTAATGACACTGTGGGTTCTGTCCATGGCAGTCAATGTACTGGACTAGATATGCATGCAGGAGTGAGCTCCTGCCTTTTCAAAAGTTGTATGAGGCTTTTGGGAACTTGGAGCCTCTTTTTGAAAAGGGGAACCCTCTCACACATCATATTAAAACTTGCTATGAAAACCTGATCAAATAGGGTTACTATGGGCCTGATCCTGCTTCCCTTGCAGTCAAAGCCAAAAGCCCTCTTGACTCAGTGGGAGCAGGACCAAGCTCTGAATGCAGTGCAGAACAAGGAGCTACTAACAAAGAATGGCTTAGCAATAACTACAGAGCAGTCAAGGGAAAGATTTGCATATTATCATAAATGCCTGAGGGTCCAAGATTCTGCCTTGATCATGTTTAATTTAGCACTTGCAATACAAAACACAGATAAAGCACCATCTATGCAGAAATAAATAACTGTTAGGCTGATGCTTCATTCTCACTTTACTAGATTTCCTCAGAAACTCAGACAACGATTCTGATGAAAGAAAAGACCATGATGATCAACTCATTGAATTATAAAAATGAGCAACTGGGCTAATCCTATTGCAGTGTGCAGTCTGCACATTAGCAAGAGCCTGTGGGACTAGCCTTTCCTCAAATGTGGGGCCCCAATGTGAGAGAATAGCTGGCTGATTGCTGTTCCCTCATTCTCACAAATTTCATAGCTCTGGCGGTACAATCTATGATGCAGACAATCCACAACTGGAAGTAAAATGTCACACTGTGGATGCTTATGGAATTTCTGCCAAATATGCATTCCGTGCTGAATGGAAGCCCTATTAGTATCTGCCTACATAGTTTTGTTGAACCAAATGCTTCTGACCGACTTAGGTGCAAGTTGTGTAAAATGTGTCCCACTTCATGGAACATTAATTCCCATCATTTCTGTTCAGTTATAAACACATGCTAGAGATTCACTATTTTGTGTCTGCTCATAATACATTATTATCGGCATTACAGCACCAAAATTGGAGATTATTGGCAACAAGATTTGGGGCCCATTTTCCTAGGCTATGTGCAAATGCCTAGGCAGAGTAAGTCCCTGCCCCCAGAAGCCTGTTATCTATATAGACCAGACCAACAAAGGAAGTATCAGCCCCATTTTACAGTGGGAGAATGGAGCACAGAGAGATTATGGGACTCTGCGGCAGAGCCAGGAACTGAATCCAGATCCGCAAGCCAATTCCCTAACCAAAAGACCATCCTCCTTTCACTAGTGTTTCCATTATAAATGAGTTAACTCAGTTAAAGCTTCTTCTGCAGGCCGAAACTAGGCAAACAGAATGTAAATGAGGGAGCAATTTGAAAATACAATCAGTTACCTATCTATTATCAAAATAGCTTTGTTTTGTTTTTCATTTCAAGTTCACCTGTTTGAAGTTTGCGGTTTTTTCTGTAGTCCTGTTCTGTTCATTCCCTTGAAGAAGAAGCTGACATTGGCCCAGGTCAGAAAACAGGATTTGTGGCTACATTGGTCTGACCCAGTACAGTTGTTAATATGCTCTTTTCCCTCTCTTCCTTTTTCCTTTCTGCCACTGATTGCAACAAAATGAATGTTGACAGCCTTCCTGCCCCCCAGACACTTTATTTTTTTCCCTTTAGCCACTCCAACTTCTCAGAAGGTGAAGAAGATGTAGAAAATAAGAGTAGCAAAATGATAAACTTTAAAAAAGAGAAAATGAAAAAATGAAGCAAAAATGAAACCCTCTGTGTATCATCTATTCTATTCCCTTTTTAATAGGGAAAGGGGAAATGACAAGATCCCCCAAATGGAGCTATCGAAACTGTAGCTTTTGACAATTATTCAGAAAATTATGGAAGAACTTGAAGCTCTTTGTTAAAGTTCCTCATTTTCAAAAAGGAACCACTTTTCATAAAAAGAACCAAAGGCTTGAATGCAGAATTTTAACCAGTTCTATTACCTGGGCTACTCCTGAAGCAGTGCAGCATCCATGTGACCCTTACCCTGGGCTGAGTCTGAGGCTCATTTTAGCCCAAAGTGATTAGTTCAATTGCTCATGATAATTTGAAAAGAAAAATAGAAGTAGTGAGCTTAAAAACCAACTTTCGGCCCAGTGAAGGACTAACGAGCAGAGAGTACGCTAGTCCCTTGAAAAGGATGTCGCAGCAGCTGTGCTCCCTGAAACTTCAGGCATCACTGTGCCAGCTTCAGGCATAATCCTTTCTAGAGCTCCCACTGGGACAGTGATGTAAGGCCACAATATTGCCCAGTGTCTGATACTGGATTTTTTAGCATCATCTTTGGTAAAAATAATAATAATGATTTGTTCTTTACTGTATAAACCTTCCATTGTAAGGAATTCTTAATAAGGAGACCTATTCTCAAGAAAACTATACATTTTTTAAAATTTGGTTGGTTAAGCCATGAACCTCAGCTACTTTATAGGGTTCTGACAACACTGTTTTGTCCTTTGTTAGCCAGAAATAATAGCTCCCTCAAGCCTTTGGATAATGGATTCTATTCTTGGCTGTACAGTACCCCTCCACAGCACCTTGCTATTGCTCCAGACAGTACACTAATCACAAGATTTGCTTTTAATAAAAAGAAACATTAGAGCCCAGTAGCCAACTAAACTGATGTACAAAGAGCCTGGAGATCCCAAGACTTTAAGGCCAGAAGGGACCATCACGCTCATCTCGTCTGACCTGCACATTGCAGGCCACAGAACCTCCCCTACCCACTCCTGTAATAGACCCGTAACCTCTGGCTAAGTTACTGAAGTCTTCAAATCATGATTTAAAGACTTCAAGTCACAGAGAATTCACCATTTGCACTAGTTTAACCTGCAAGTGACCTATGCCCCATCCTGCAGAGGAAGGCATAAAAAAACCCCATGGTCTCTGCCAATATGACCTGGGGGAAAATTCCTCCCAACCCCAAATATGACAATAGTAAGTTGGGGTATGCTAAGCAGGTCAGGCCAGTTGAGACACTCTGCTAGATACTAGGGGATCCCCTTGTCTTCTGGTATTGGGATGCTCTTAGGGTCACATGTTCTCCCTCTGAAACTGGTCTGAAGGATAGTGTAGGCTGTGCAGTCCCCCTGTACACTGGGTCACTTGGGAATGGGGTATGTTGTCTGAGGTACAATTCCTCAATGAGTTCCCTATGGGGTGGGGTTTCTCCAAGGCCAGTGGGTCAATTCTACAGTTTAGTTTTATCTATGCAATGCTCCCATCTCATTATAAACACCCTCATCATTTGGGGATTGAGGCATTCATCTAGTGTCAGCAATGGGAACTAGGGAGGGAAATGGGGGACTGGGAGCGAATAGTGGAGAAATTGATATCAGATGAAGAGCCCATGGAGACTGGAAGAAGATGGGAAAGGGAACTGAGACTGGGATCTGGTGGGATGAAAGGAAGGAGGTGATGGGGAGAAAAGATAGATCTATCTGGGAGCCAGGATGTGGGGGAGAACTGGGACTGACTGGGCAAGGAGACTGGGACTGGGATGAGAACCCAGCAATGGATCAGGGACAGGGTGGAGGAGATGGGGCAGAAGGGACCAGACTGGGGGGAATGGACAGAAGACTGTGCCTCCTAAAGCACACTCCCTTCCAGAACCTGGAATGGAACCCAGGATTCCTGAGACTCAGCATTCCTCCGCAGTCAGCAAATATCTGAGAAACCCACTGGCAAAATGTGCGTCTCATCCCCCTTTAATGCTCGTCCAAATAAAGGATGACATCCTACTACTGCTATCAGTTATTCTGTGTAGCTCAAGAGACAGAGGTCTGTGTGGTGGATCTCAATGTTCTTATCCTATTGATGACCCATGTGGGTATCAATATGATGCCACATGAGGGGATGTCTGTTTCTTCAGTTTAAAAAAAAATCTAGGAACTTACATTAAAAAAAACTGTACTACATTAGGAACATTAAGTTTGCAAAGTCAAGCACTTAAACATTAAAAAATGCTAGAACTGAGGTTGCTTGTGTGTATGTATTATGAATATGGCCCCATTGACCGTATGCATTATAATACAATCTTTAATTATATTATCATGAATTATATTTTCCACTGCCTCATTCAGTGCATTGGATGGACAATGTTCGTTTAACAAGCCGCTATTCAATATTTTGTTTTCCCCTCATTGTTCAGTAGGTGGCCCCAGGATGTTATTTACTGCACACTGTTCAAACACTGCTCTGAAGACTAAATTATTAATTTACTCATGGACTTTCTATGGTGCTTATCACTATAGTATCTCAGTGCTTCACAAATACTAATGAATTTATCTTCACAACAACATAAGAAGGGGCATACTGGGTCAAATCAATGATCCATATAGCCCAGTATCCTGTCTTCTGACAGTGGCTGGCGCCAGATGCCTCAGAAGGAGTGAACAGAACAGGGCAATTTATTGAGTTAATCACCCCCTGTCATCCAGTCCCAGCTTCTAGTAGTCAGAAGTTTAGGGACACCCAGAACATGGGATTGTGTCCCTGACCATCTTGGTTAACAGCCATTGATGGACCTATTCTCCATGAACTTATCTAATTCTTTCTTGAACCAATTTATAAGCGGGCAGAACCACATTCCTTTATCTGAGATGAGGGGCTACTAATATCTTCATTTACAGATGGGAACTGAGACACAGAGAGATTGAGGTCAAAAGTGTCTATTAATTTTGAGTGCCCAATTTGATACACCCTGGAGCTTATTTTTCAGAGTATTTAGCATTCTATGGCACTTCTGCAAATCAGATCCCAGGCTCTCAAGTCAGGCACCCAGAAAATGAGGAACACACAGTTAGTGACCACCTGTGAAAAGTTTGGTTTAAATGACATGTCTAGTATCACAGAGGAACTCTCATGCAGAAGAAGGAATAGAATCCAATTCTCCAGGATAGTACAGAACTGCTTTAATCATAAAACAATCCTTTCTCAACCTGCAATCCTATGCCTCATTCACTAGTGACCTTCTAACTTCTGCATTAAATGGGGACAGGGATCCTACAGACAACAGTCTCCATCACCATACAACCCTAGTTCAGCCCTAAAGCAGATCCATCCTGCACACTGAATGAGGCAGGGGTGGGGTTGCCATTGAATTCAATGGGAATAAGATTGGGCCTTACATTTTCTCATCACCCAATTCATTCATTTACCTTTTCTGGTCATATCCTGCTTTTCATCTCCATTGGACTATAATTCACTTCTAACCGATATTTCTAAACAAAAGTTAATTTCAAATAGCATAAATGTTACTGCTGTTGTAACCGTTTACCAGACATTCTTCTGGTTATTTAATCATAAGTTTGTACCTATTTTATTTTTTAGAGTCTATTATTTACCGAGATTTTAGTCTGCATATATTTCAGTTATTTTAAATAAAGTTATAGTTGCATCGGAAGTCATTAACTGTATCTTTGTAAGTCCACTATCTAAACAAATCTACATTCCTTGCCTTCAGAAAGGCTGTATTTGTATATACATCAAATCCACTTTGGGTTTAGTCACATCCCTGATGACTTGTACATACCTTTAACTTTTATTAAAGGCTGCAGTCTCTTTACTGCCCCAGTTTTGCTGCTTTTACCTACTAGAAAACCACTGGGAGCACACACTAAATTATGTATCTCTTATGCCTTCTGTCTAAAATAGGACCAAGCAAAATGCAAAAGAACAGTAGACACTAAAGAGAGAACTTAATTGTAAAATGTAAAATTGTAAAATGACCCCTTCATGTCTTTCGAAGCACTTTCTTACCTAGGATTTAACTGGTTTAAAAAAGAATTATTTGATGTCATTTTTGCCCTTGGACAAAAATCATTATCAGTTCTATTTATTTCTCAGAGCCTTTATTGTACCGTTTAGTCCCCATGTAACATTCTGGAAGAAGGTCAAATAAGGACTGGTTTAATGCACCCCTCTGTTTTGGTTTTGGTGGATGTAAGATGGATTGTTCTTCTTTCTTTCTTTCTTTTCTTTCTTCGTATGGTTGATGTAAATGTAGAGCAACAACTATAATTTTACATTCAGATCTTTAAGCCAGATAATTGTGTCAGGAGTAGCAACCGCTGTGCTGCCTCCTTCGTATTTGTGAATCAGGCATTGAGTTGTTATATGTTCTATGGTCTGTTCTGGGTGACCACAGTCGAACACTGGAGAGTCTTTACTTTTACATTTGTGCAGCAAGTATCTGCATCTGCCATGGTTTGTGTGGATGCGGCTTAGGGTTGCCCATGAGTTTCATGGGAGATCTAAGCCAGGGACTTTCTGCATCGGATCTTTACGAGGTGTTTGTGACTTTTTGTGAACTCCATTTGTCTTTCAAGCTTCATCTGAGTTGAAGTTGCATGGGTGAAGGTTAAATGTGTGGGTCCAAAAGGGTTTATGTGACTTCAAGCAGTGAAGAGGGACGGTATTAAGGTCCTGGTGGATGGGGAGACATTTGTTTTCCACAATCTACTGGAATTCCCAAAGCGTTGTGGCACTGCAACAAATGGATGGGAGAGCAATGTGCAGCAGCACAGTCACCCAAGGTGTTGGGGTTGACTTGAAGGTTCCAGTGATGCACCACACTGCAGTGTTCAGTTGAACATAAACAAGTAGTGTGTGGCTATTTCTGGTCTATACCAGTGTATAGTACTCAGCTTCAAAGAACACAAGGGTCATCGCTGATGTCCATGATGCTGATGCTCCCCAGCTTGTGTTTGCCAGTTTCTGGGCCAGGTTGACCCTTGTTTTCATCTTGGCAGCTACCTTCTTTAGACGGTCATGAAAGGTTAACGTGCGATCCAGCTTCACTCTGAAATAGGTTGAAGTGGTGTCATGTCACACAGTGTTGCCACAGAAGGTCACTTTCAGGGTGCGTTTAGCTTTCCTGTTATAAAATGGAATGCAATGATTGTTCTTTTGCGGGTTTTGGCTTGAGCCTCCATTTCTGGAAATATTCCTCCATGGTGTTTGGGTCCTCGTTTAAGGTAGACTTTATGTCGCTGAAGGTGGTTGCTTGTGTTGCCAAGGCAATGTCATCTCCATATGCAAATTTGTGCAACTTTCTTGGCAGCATGTCACTCATGTAGACATCGAAGACCATTAGTGCGAGTACTGAGCCTTGTGGCAGTCCATTGCTGAGGAACATGACTGAATTGACTTTGTCACACAAGTGGACACGTAGCCACCTGTTGTTCAGCATTGTCCATAGCAGGTGTAGTGTTTTGAGGCAGGGGATGATCCTTGTGAGCTTCAGCATTAGGCCTTTAATCTCTAATCCCCAGTGTGCCTAATTCATCGAGACATTCTGCACATGAATCCTTCCCAACCTGCTTGGTGAGTGGGTCAGCCACTTCCCTCCCAATCCTTCCTTCAGTTTCCACTGAGACTTCTGTATGAATCAGAGGTCTGAACAGGGGAAGGAATAGCGACTGGGTGAGCCAGTGGGAAGATTTGGGGAGTACAGCCCTCTTGAGGGGACATTTGAGTCCCACAGAGGATAAGCACCAAAGATAATGTAGCCCTACTCTGTATTATTTTTTCCACAGAGCATCCAGCCCTATTCTCTCTGGGTCTCAATAGCTACACTGACCAGGCAAGTCCCAATAACATGGCTGCACAGGAGCCATACTGCCAAGTGCTCTCCATTTGGTTGGCCCTGGTCTCTTATGGATCTTCCAAATCCTTATCTACAACGTTTGGAAGCATGCTCCACAGTTTATCCTGATGAAGAGTGAACTCCACTCTTTCTAAAGGAATGATAGAGGAGGAAATCTGTGAGCTAATCCTCATGGAGATTTCCTTCCTCAAGACCCATCCTCTGAAACAGGATAATCTGGACAACATGGGTAATTTAAGGTCATTATTTAATCCATAAAAGCCAGTTAACCAGCCAGTTTTATAATGATTGGTAGGTCCACCTCCTGGAAAGAGAGAACTACCAGGGTCCCCCCAAAATGAGTAACTGTAGAAAGGGGGCACCAGGCAGAAAAGAACATGGAGGTGGAGAAAGTTGCCTAAACCCAGATCTTTCCTGCTGCTCAATGATATATATGCCCAGGACTGTGAGTAAAGTTGTGGGTGGCTCCTTAAAAATCACCAGCCTTTCATCCCTGCTCCTATACAAGCCCCACTTCAAGATGGCCACAGGTTGTTACAGACTCAGAGGCTCAAGCAGCAACTTTCTGGCCCTAACTTCTCTCTTACGCTCCCAGAGCACTCAGCTCAGTTGCAACAGTATATCTGACCTAGCCAATTGATCCACCCCAAACAGTATGTGGCCTTCCGCTGAGTCGAGAACAGGATGGGGGCACAAACCCTAAAACAAGAGGGTGAAAATGAAGAACAACTGGAAAGCAAGAATAAAAACTTAGAAAATGGAGGAAGGTAAGGACAGGAGAGAGATAAGGCGGACAGAAAGATGGTGGCAACCATTGTAGAGCAGGAAGCTCCATTTGAAAAAGGCTGGGAACCATTGGAGTAGGGAGAAATAGGTTTATTACTGTGTGCAGATGATTTTACAACACAGATGGAACATTTTTGTCCCATTAGTTTGTATGGTAAGTCAGAACACAGAACAGAAAATGAAAATATGAGTTTTCTTTCCTTATAAGGGACAAGACTCCCATATCCGAGGCAGTGGTGGGTAGAATTAATTTGTATTGTTAAAGGGATACTACCAAAGTTTATATAGATGAAAAGGTGTTTTAAGCCTATCAGGTTTTCTCTATATTTTGCTACGGTCCATCTGATAATTCATGAGCTGCAATGAGGGTAGCCTTTGACACAGTTCATTTAAGAAAACCACAGGCATTAAGAACATTACTGACATTATGATAAAAAAAAATCAGTGCACAGCCTTTATTCTAAATCTTTCCCGCAGTCTTTATGGGTATGCCTACACAGCCCACATCAGCAAGCCTCCCAGCCCAGGTCTATAGACTAGGGTTTGCGGTGCTTGCGTGACCACACTAAAAATAGCTGTGTAGACATTGCCACTCGATCTGGAGCTCAGGCTCTGAAACCTAGGGAAGGGGGTTGTCTTTGGAACCCATGCTCCAACCTGAGCCTCCACTTCAAAGTGCCATCTACACATTTATTTTTAGCATGGTAGCACAAGCCAGAGTCTGTCAACCCCAGCTGGGAGGCTCGCTGACGCGTGCTGTGTAGACATACCCTACAGGGCTGTACCATCATTACAGGTCTATAACATGCTTCCATCCTCCACTGTCAGTAACATCAAACATGGTTTGAGGCACTACCATATTGTAACACAACACCTGGTCTGATTTGATAACTGCTGCAGTGCAGTCAGTCTCTAACAATGCTTTTAATGCACCATAAACAGAACTAGATGGTCCGTCAAGTATGGCAAAAGAGGTAGTTGCAGAAGATCAGATCTTCTCTCAGTGTTGACCTCCTTATACAATGTAATTGAACATTACATCCTATCTGTTGTGTAAACATCCCAGCACTATCTGAAAACAAACCCCAGATGGGTTTGGCAGTTCACTGTACCTTTCATTCTGTTTAATAGGCACTTTGCCCATCCCTCTCAATGTGCACTGGGAATGGATTATGTAGTAAACGTTCAGCTGGTAAAGGGACTCCTCTCTGCTCAGCTGCTGCCAAATAACAAGCCATTCAGTGGCTTGAGCGAGTGAGCAGCAAATAAAAATTCATTTTTCGAAGAACAGCTGCCAAAAAAAGGACAGAGAGAAAACATGGCCCTACAGTCACCTTGGTTGTTTGCCTTCGATAACCTGGAACAGCCCCCATTTCACCTTCCTCCCTCATGCAACTTCTTTAATTTCAACATAATTACTCTAGGGATGAGTTTCGTCCTCCCCCCACTTTAAGTGATTACATTACTATTTTCTAAACACACTGTCATAAAATTAATGGAATGGATACATCCAGAGCTCTTTTAGTTTTCTCCTATGCAGCATAATTTTTATTGAGTTGTGCACTTTCAAGATGTAAGAGTTACATTGTTTCCCCAAGTAACTAAAACATTGTGTGCATGTCACTGGCTATTCACTATTTGGCTTGCTATTGCTATATCACATCATTAACTCCTTGGCAAAGAACGGGGGGGGAGTATAGGGCTGAGAGAAAACTGGTTTCAATTCACCTTCTCGTTTCTACCTCACTTTTTCTTGAATTTGTGGAGCAACTGAAAAGGCTGTTATCAGCTATCATTACACCAGGCACCTATCCCTCTGACAACGGCTATCAGCCTGTACCAAGTTATAGCCGTGTGAAAGTTTCTCTAGACCTGTTAACATGTAGAGGCATCAAATTATTACCATCTGCAGACTAACCCTTTCATGAAATGCCAGCAAAAAGATCTGGGTTTTGTTTGTAACACTTGAAGCATGCTGAATCCTAGTTGAGACCAGTAATACTACTATGTTAAAAAATCCATTAAATAGGAAGAGAGAAATATCCCTCCAAAATTTGTATTACACACTGGGTCTAGGTCTGCCCTCACTGAAGCCACTGTCAAAATTCACACTGATGTTCATGGGAGCAGATTCATGGAATCAGTAATCAGTAGGTCTGTCAGAATGAGTTTAATAACAATATGATAGTACTTTTTTTCCTCTATGGTATGTTTTCCCATTGTTTTCTGGTCTCATACTGAATTCTGTGAATTACAAGTATGTACGAAATACTGTACAGCATTTAGACTCATGTAGGCAGAGTCTCAAAATTCTTTCATATACTGATTGTTTACACATGAGCAGTAAGTTCGTGGTTAGAATATTTTTAATATAGATGCTATCATAGAGAAGCTTTATTAGGTTATCTGCAAGAAACCCCCCACACCTGTATTCTGAGCAAAGTTTTCTTTTTAATTTATACTTATGTAAATACAGAGTGAAGTTAATGAAGTTATTCTGGATTTACAGGACAATAACAGAGAGGAAAATGTATCCCATATTATTACAGTAAGTGATGATGAGCAATTAATCACAGTTATCTCACACAATTAACTCACAAAAAAGTAATAGTGATTTAAAAAATTAATTGTGATTAATTGCACTGTTAAGCAATAGAATCAACTGAAATTTATTAAATATTTTGTATGTTTTTCTACATTTTCAAATATATTGATTTCTATTACAACACAGAATACAAAGTGTACAGTGCTCACTTTATATTATTATTTTATTACAAATATTTCCACAGTAAAAAATATAAACAAAAGAAATAGTATTTTTCAATTCACCTTATACAAGTACTGTAGTACAATCTCTTTATCATGAAAGTGCAATTTACAAATGTAGATTTTCTTTTTTGTTACATAACTGCACTCAAAAACAAAACAATGTAAAACTTTAGCACCTACAGGTCCACTCAGTACTACTTCTTGTTCAGCCAATCACTAAGACAAACAAGTTTGTTTACATTTACAGGAAATACTGCTGCCTGCTTATTATTTACAATGTCACCTGAAAGTGAGAACAGGCATTTGCATGGCACTTTTGTAACCGGTGTTGCAAGGTATTATGTGCCAGATATGCTAAACATTCGTATGCCCCTTCATGCTTCAGCCACCATTCCAGAGGACATGCTTCCATGCTGATGATGCTCATTAAAAAATAATGTGATAATTAAATTTGTGACTGAACTCCTTGGGGGAGAACTGTATGTCTTTGGCTCTGTTTTACCCACATTCTGCCATATATTTCATGTTATAGCAGTCTCGGATGATGACCCAGCACATGTTTGTTTTAAGAACACTTTCACCCCAGGTTTGACAAAATGCAAAGAAGATAGCAATGTGAAATTTCTAAAAATAGATATAGCACTCGACCCAAGGTTTAAGAATGAGAAGTGCCTTCCAAAATCTGAGATGGACGAGGTGTGGAGCATGCTTTCAGAAGTCTTAAAAGAGCAACACTCAGATGCAGAAACTACAGAAACTGAACTACCAAAAAGAAAATCAACCTTCTGCTCGTGGCATCTGACTCACATGATGAAAATGAACACGCATCAGTCTGCTCTGCTTTGGATCGTTATCAAGCAGAACCCGTCATCAGCATGGACGCATGTCCTATGGAATGGTGGTTGAAGATGCCATCTAAAACAGTATCATTCAAATGCCCGTTCTCACTTTCAGGTGACATTGTAAACAAGAAGTGGGCAGCATTATCTCCCAAGTTTGTTTGTCTGAGCGATTGGCTGACGTAGGTCTGAGTGGACTTGTAGGCTCTAAAGTTTTACATTGTTTTGTTTTTGAGTGCAGTTCAGTGCAGTTATTTATTGTACATAATTCTACATTTGTAAGTTCAACTTTCATGATAAAGAGAATGCACTACAGTACTTGTATGAGATGAATTGAAAAATACTATTTCTTTTGTTTTTTACAGTGCAAATATTTGTAATAAAAATAAATATAAAGTGAGCTCTATACACTTTATATAGTGTATAGTGTATAAGGCCTTGTCTTCACAGACAAGGTCAGCTCTCACTCTGCTGTCCTGGGCAACACAGCATGGGGAGGAGGTGAGCAGCCCTCAGTGGTGAAAGAACAGGTTCTGGACTATTTAGAAAAGCTGGACAAACACAAGTCCATGTGTCCAGATCTAATGCATCTGAGGGTGCTGAGAGAATTGGCTGATGTGATTGCAGAGCCCTTGGCCATTATCTTTGAAAAATTGTGGCAATCGGGGGAGGTCCCGGATGACTGGAAAAAGGCAAATATAGTGCCCATCTTTAAAAAAGGGAAGAAGAAGAACCCGGGGAACTACAGACTTGTCAGCCTCATCTCAGTCCCTGGAAAAATCATGGGACAGGTCCTCAAGGAATCCATTTTGAAGCACTTGGAGGAGAGGAAGGTGATCAGGAACAGTCAAGATGGATTCACCAAGGGCAATTCATGCCTGACCAACCTGATTGCCTTCTATGATGAGATAACTGGCTCTGTGGATATGGGGAAAGCAGTGGACATGACATATCTTGACTTTAACAAAGCTTTTGATACAGTTTCCCACAGTATTCTTGCCAGCAAGTTTTAAAAGTATGGATCAGATGAATGGACTATAAGGTGGATAGAAAGCTAGCTAGATTGTCAGGCTCAACGGGTAGTGATCAATGGCTTGATGTCTAGTTGGCAGCCAGTATCAAGCGGAGCACCCCAGGGGTCAGTCCTGGGGCCAGTTTTTTTTCAACATCTTTATTAATGATCTGGAAGGTGGGATAGATTGCACCCTCAGCAAGTTCGCAGATGACACTAAGCTAGGTGGGGAGGGTAGGGATAGGGTACAGAGTGACCTAGACAAATTGGAGGATTGGGCAAAAAGAAATCTGATGAAGTTCAACAAGGACAAGTGCAGAGTCCTGCACTTAGGATGGAAGAATCCCATGCACCGCTAAAGGCTGGGGACCGACGGGCTAAGCAGCAGTTCTGTAGATAAGGACCTGGGGATTTCAGTGGCTGAGAAACTGGATATGAGTCAGCAGTGTGCCCTTGTTGCCAAAAAGAGCTAACGGCATATTGGGCTGCATTAGTAGGAGCATTGCCAGCAGATCAAGGGAAGTGAAAATTCCCCTCTATTCGGCACTGGTGAGGCCACAACTGGAGTATTGTATCCAGTTTTGGGGCCCCCACCAGAGAAAGGATGTGAACAAATTGGAGAAAGTCCAGTGGAGGGCAATGAAAATTATCAGGGGGCTGGGACACATGCCTTACGAGGAGAGACTGAGGGAACTGGGCTTGTTCAGTCTGCAGAAGGAAAGAGTGCAGGGGAATTTACAAGGAGCAATGGTCTCAAATTGCAATAGGGGAGGTCTAGGTTGGATATTAGGAAACACTATTTCACTAGTAGGGTGGTGAAGCACTGGAACGAGTTACCTAGGGAGGTGGTGGAATCTCCATCCTTAGAGGTTTTTAAGGCCCAGCTTGACAAAGCCCTGGCAGGTATGATTTAGTTGGTGTTGGTCCTGCTTTGAGCAGGGGGTTGGACTAGATGACCTTTTCAGGTCTCTTCCAACCCTTATCTTCTATGATTATATGATTGTATTCTGTGTTGTAATTGAAATTAATATTTTTGAAAATGTAAAAAAATCCAAAAATATTTAAATAAACGGTATTCCGTTATTGTTTAACACCGCGATTAATCGTGATTACTTTTTTTAATTGATTGACAGCCCTAGTTATAACCCCAAAAAACTATGTTAAAGAACATTATGGTTGCAAAGTCAAGCTCTCCAAAGTTAGGAAATGCCAGAATTAATTCCCCTTGTTTATATGCACTACAATACCATTGTTAGTTACATGATCACATACCATTTTTTTCCATGAGAACTCTGGTTTATTGAGTTGTCTGTAGGTCACTTAAAGTGTTCTACAGACAACAGACTCATTTACTACATAACCACCTTCATTCATCCCCAGAGCTTGGTCCATTCTGTGCTCTGGAATGAGGAATCTGTAGGGAAGATGGGGTAGTGGAAGAAGACCAGATTGCAGCCAAAAACAGAGAGAAACAATCTGCAAAATGAGATGAAAGAGGGCTTGCAAAGAGAGAGCCCTGGGAGAATTGTTGTGCAGATGAGCTGCGAGTCTTTGCATCCCGTGGTAAAGTCAGTAGCTTAATCCTTGAAAACACTGCCTTGTGACAAATCTCTTTCATTTTTCTTTTTAAATCCACAACTTTCACAAGTTCCGAATATATTCCCAAATGCCTTACATGCTTTGGGGTTTCCACATCCCCAGTTTTCATTGTCAGTGAACAATGTGTTTTCTTAAAGGCCAACCAAATAGAAACTATCATAAGAGATGCATGTAAGAAAGCACTATCCCAGACTGCCAGACCTTTAGGACTGGAGGCTACCCAAGGGATTTTGGAGTGCAGCCAGAAAGCTTTAAACAGATTCCATATCCTAGTTTAACTCTACACAATTGCCATTTGACTTTATTAAGTTTTACAAAGTGCACTATTTATGAAGAATTGAATATTTTTAAACAAATTCTTTCTGATGGCCCAACTTGGAGATATACAAACTGTGTTCAAATAAGCCCAGAGTATGGTCATAAAGGCATTTTGGGCCAAATTCTACTAAATAGTTTCACTGATTTTGATGGGACTGTTTGAGAAGTAAAGTACCACTAAATTTGAGTAAGAGTCACAGAGTCAGGCCTTTACTGCATTCCTCTTCAGAGACTATTTTTGTCACGATACTTCTGAGTGGAAATGGAAGCCAAGTTGATGGGGCCCAGCTCAGTATGGTGCAGAAGAGCTCTTTCTCTAAGCTCTTTGTTAGGTGTTTGCACAGTGTGGAATACATAGAGTTGAATTGACTTCACCCAGAATTTCATCCTTCATATCTGTCTTGGTAAAACGTTGATCCTGCTTTTAGTGCTAGGATAATATCAAAGATAGGATAATTGTTTCAAAAAGTTGCAGCAGTCATAGACCTTTGACTTGTTACCTGGCAACAACACATATAAAGAGACATCAGACAGTTGTCGCCACCATGAACCTGATGATCTTCTAATTATCCCCTGGTGCAGATGTCAGCAAGCTTTAACACAAGATTTATGAAGACTGGTGAAAGCAGCAGTAAATGCAAGGTCAAAAATGGATACTTCAAATAGATTTTTCCAAATGCCTGTAGAAGTCACTTTAATTTGTCAGTCTTGTCTCCCATTCCGAATATATGTGGAAATGAATAACTTTTAATGGTCCTCAGCAAAAATTAATTTCACTAGGCGATAATGAAATGTGCTCACTCTTGGTCTACTTATCTTGTCTTCAAGATATAGAACAGAGGGAAAAATCAGAGCTGGATACATGATGAAGAAAGTAAGCATGTTTTCTGTTTTTTACAAATTTCAATGAAAAAATATTTGATTCATTGTAATGCATTCTGCTTTTGAACAGTAATGAATAATACTTCCATGCTGGAAAATGTTCCAGGTGTAACTACCACTATCTGCCCTGGGTCAAATTCAGAGGTGATGTTTAAAATGCAGTACCAGTAAGTTAGACCTTTGTATACTCAAATTCCCTGAAACCTAATTACATCTACTCTACCAAAGTATAGAAAAGAGCAAGTTCATGTAACTTTCATATCAGGGAGCTGGAAGATGTAAATAAAAATAGAATGGGCACTATCTGAACATACATCTTCATATACCTTTATACACTCTTTTATCCCCCTGGGTGCCTTCAGGTTTCTGGCACACTGTATCATCACTGTCTTCTTAATGATTTAGTATGTTGGTATGATAAGTATTATGGTAGCATCTAGACTTCCCAACACAGGGGGTCAAATTGTGCTAGGCACTGTACAAACACTCAGTAGGAGACTAGTCCTGCTCTAAAGAGTAGGAGGAAAAATAGAGGCACAGAGACTTGCCCAAAGTCACCCAGCAGCTCAGTGGCAGAGCCAGGAATACAACCTGAGTCCCAGTCCAGTGCCCTACTCCCTGGACCACACAGCCTCTCTTCTTTGTATTCTAAAATGCTGTGAACACTTCAGGCTTACCTACACTTAAAACGTTACAGCGGCAGAGCTGTGTCACCGCAGCTGTACCCATGTAGGGCTTCAGTGTAGACCCTACCCACACTGACAGGAGGGCTTTTCCCGTCGGTGTAGATAATCCATCTCCCCGATAGGCGGTAGCTCGGTCAATGGAAGAATTCTTCCGTCAACCTAACACTGCTTAAACGGGGACTTAAGTCAGCTTAACTACACTGCTCAAGGATGTGGATTTTCCACATCCTTGACCAACATAGTTATGAAGACCTAATTTTCTAAGGTAGTGTAGGTTTTGGCAACGCTAGGAAAATTAGGATCTGTAATGCTGGACCAACATAGTTCCAGTGGTGGAAGTGTAACCATGGAGGCTGTAGTGTTGACAGAACTCAGGCATTTTTGCCAGAGTGGTGTCTTAATCCCCAGCAGTAGAAACTAAGTGTAGACACTCCTAGGTTGATAGAAGAATTCTCCTGTCGACCTAACTACCACCTCTTGGAGAGGTGGATTTTTCTTCACTGCTAAAAATATGTGTTTCTGTTGCCTCGTAATAACTAACTCAAGTGAGCTATCCCAAGATAAAAACACAGTGACGACAAGGAATTTTAATTTTACCACAAGGTTAGCACTATACCCCTGCCTGGGGATGACTTCACCTAGTTTACCTCCTAGTAGAATTGTCCTGTTTTTCAAGGATAGATCACAAGCTCTTCAGTACCCCAAGGTTAAAAAAATGCAAATTTTTTAGCAGTGAAATCAAGACTATAAATGTTTTGCTGCTTAATGGATATCAGAAGATAAATGGCAGACAAAGGGCAGTGGTTGAGGTGTTAATTGCTTGGCTGAATAGTTTCTGCCCCCAAAACTGTTACATCTGAGTTGTACTTCACTATAAACACAACACAACTCCATAGTAATAAAATGAAGAAACCTTTCTTAGGCGTTGTCTAATTACAGGTTTTGTACTGGTGTAACTATTTTGGTTAGTGGTATGATATTTAGTTTTAAACCAAAATAGTCTACTGTGCCTCATACTGTTGAAGCTTACCCCCCTGCCCTTATGGGTATAAGCTATACAAGTATGTTACCATATACCAGTAACTGTGCCCACACTAGGGAAATTGTATCACTTAACTATACCAGCATAAAGTGATACAACTTTTGTGCGAAGATAAATCCTAAAGCCAAGTCTCTACTTGGAAGGCCTTGCAGTATTGATATACTGGTACATTATACCTACAAACCACTCCTTCAGTATGTCTACACTAGAAAGCTACAGTGGCAAGCTGCAACTGTGTTGCTGTAGCACTGTAGTATAGAAACATATTATGGCAATGGAAGGGGTTTGTCCATCACTGTAGTAAATCCACCTCTCCAAGAGGTGGTAGTTAGGTCGACAGAAGAATTCTCCTATCAACCTAGGAGTGTCTACACCAGGACTTAGATCAGCTTAATTGCATTGCACAGGGCATGAAATTTTTCACAGCCCTGAGCGATGTAGTTAAGCCAATGTAACTTTGTAGTGTAGACCAGCCCGTAGTGTGGAAACAGCTTAGGCTGACAATAAGCTAGATTAGAGAGACAAGGTAGAGCCAACTTCTATTGGTGCGAGAGACAAGCTTTCGGGCCACACAGAGCTCTTCTTCTCTCACCAACAGAAGTTGGTCCAATAGAAGATATTACCTCATCCACCTTGTCGCTCTAATATCCTAGGACCAACATGGCTACCACTACACTGCATCGATAAGTTCTACTGTCAGTATAACTGTGTTTAAACTTCAGAGTGGTAGCCATGTTAGTTGGTATCAGCAAAAACAATGAGGAGTACTTGTGACAACTTAGAGACTAACAAATTTATTTGAGCATAGCCCACAAAAGTTTATGCCCAAATAATTTTGTTAGTATCTAAGGTGTCACAAGTACTCCTCATTGTTTATGTGTTTAAATTTGGGGCTTTTGCTGGCAGAGCTATGTCAGTCAGGGATCACATGTCATCATATCCCTGATTTCTGACATAATTCTGTAGTGTAGACGTGGTCTTAGTTGTGGGATTAGGGTTGGAATGCAGCTGCTACCAATCCAAGAGAAGAAAGTGTTTGTATTTAAATAGCATTTTGTACAACAATGCAGCTAGCTGACAAACTAAACCATGTTCAGTATTGTGTCAGCATCATGGAGAGGGACTGTCCCAGTGTAGTTTAATGACAACATGATGCTGAGCATGACTTGTACTTAGCTACACTGACCAGACAGCAGCATGTCAACTAACTTGATTGGGAAAAATCATCACAACTACATTTCCTGGCGAAGACAAAGGGACTAATAGCCCTGGAATGAAAGGGTGGCTGAAAACTCCAGAAGGCAGCTCAGCCTCACCTAACATTTCTGCCAATGCACAGTAGGCATCTTGTTGCACATATTGTTGATTAGTGCCAAGTGACCACATGCTTAGAGGCTTATGGGGCCTCCCGCCAAAGCACAAGAGTAAAGCACTGATGAAAGGCAGTTTGAAGACAGAGGCTGGAAACAGATGAATGTTCTGGTATACTCTCGGTGACAAATGTGGAGCTTCAGCCCAAGGAGTGTGAACAGACTGTTGTTCTTTAGGCTCACTAGGTGATCTGGGCTCCACAGGGGAGGAAACAGCTTACGGCAGTGGTGTGAAACAGACTGCTTGTCCCTTTAGATTTTCAAGTGCTGCTTTCCAGACACTTCTTTCCTTCACTCTAAATAAAGAAGAGCTCAGCAATCTCCAGGGCAAGTCAGGCATGGCTCTGAATCCCCTCTCAGGGTACATCCAAACAGAGATTAAAAAACTGTGGCTGGCCTGGGTCAGCTGACTCCAGCTCACAAATTGCTGTGTAGATGTTCAGGCTGGAGCTGAACTCTGGGACCCTGCGAGGGTGAAGGGGCCCAGAGCTAGGGCTCCAGCCCAGGCCCAAACATCTACACAGCAATTGTTAGCCCAGCAGCCCGAGCCCTGCAAGCCTCTCAGCTGGCCCAGGCCAGCTGCAATCATGCCTTGGCTCTGTTATCCCTGTGTAGCTGTACTGTAAGTGCCATCCTCTAAGATGGCTTACAGTCCAGCAAGGACGGGAAAGTATATATCACACAGCAGTGTCATACCAGCAAAGAAAATAACTCCTGACAGATTTTATGCTTGTTCTAGAAAGACTTTTTTGTGATTTATTTAAGGAACAATGTAACTGAAATATGCACCAGACACTTCTTAGTGAAGCAGATATGAGTTTTCACACTGCGGGGCTGGATCATAACTCCCCTGATCTTATTATGGAAGGGGACCTTCATATATCTAGATCTCGCCCTTCTGAATGAGAAGGGCTAAGCTGCTGCTGCGGCGGCATAGCTCCACCACATCTGTAGCTTGAGGTTGCCTCTCCAAGCATACTGGGACCATGCATTGGTAGAGGGAGGAGACCAGTAGGGTCAGGGATGGAGTGGTCAAGCTGGGGATGGGGCCAGGTGGAAGAACATTGCTCCTTATAGCTACCTGGAGAATCCTTGGAAAAAGAAATATAACCCCTGACTGTATTATCTTTCCCACTTGATGTCCTGCGGACAGTGATAGCTGGGGACAGCATCAGTTGGTGCTGCTGTAACAGAGCTAAGTTGCTAAGGAGTCAGGGACTAGAGAGTGGGAGGTATCTGGGAGCCCTGTAGCCTTTTCCATGGAGAGGAAAAGCAGACAGTGTTGGAGGAGCTCCACGGGGGGATCCTCATGGAAATATTCTCCCCAAAAGTCCCCTCCCACAAGTTTTAATGTTCATGGGAATGTCCTGACCCTTGCAGTAGCGGCGCCAGGGTTTTTGCCGCCTTAGGCGGCAGCGCTTCAGCAGCCACTTTTCTTGCTGTCGAATCGCCACCGGGAAGAGTTGCCGCCAAATTGCCGCCCCACAAATCCTGCTGCCCTAGGCAACCGCCTAGGGTCACCTAGTGGAAGCGCAGGCCCTGGACCCTTGGTATTTATTTGGAATCATATTAGTTCTGTTTCCTAAAGTACAACAGAAAGATAAAGGACTTCTATATTCTGTTTGTAAACCTAGAATGATGTTATGAAATTAATAGTAGGTGGGGTCTGATATTGTTAGTAAGGGCAGTAACCATACTAAGCATCGATGTTGCAGGAGTACTTTTCAAATGAACATTAATCTAATTATTGTAATTACAGAACCAAAATGTAAGTTACATCAAAGGTTAAAACTAGCCAGTCACACAGCATGTAAGATCTCTTTCCAGTGTTTAATTTATGAGCTCTTGCCTCCAATTACATACACAACATGCTGTTGGGCCTTTAATGAAACTATTGTGACAAAGTTCCTCCTCTACCTCGGAGGGTCCTGCGCTTATTGGTGGATTTTGCTTGCCTTGGAGATCTTCCCCTCTAGTATAATCCACAGTCCAGGTTAACTCCTCCTGTGTCTGATCAGGAGTTGGGAGTTTTGGGGGGAACCCGGGCCTGCCCTCTACTCCGGGTTCCAGCCCAGGGCCCTGTGGATTGCAGCTGTTTAGAGTGCCTCCTGGAACAACTGCACAACAGCTACAACTCCCTGGGCTACTTCCCCATGGACTCCTCCCAACACCTTCTTTATCCTCACCACAGGATCTTCCAGCAGTACGCACTCTTACTCTCAGCTCCTAGTGCCTCTTCCTCCCAGCTACTCACATGCAACCACCTTCCACAGCTCCTGACATTTTCCCTCACTGACTCACTGGGAGGCTTTTGACTAGTTTCAGCCAGCCCCTGATTGGCTGCAGGTGTCTCAATCAACCTCCCTGCCTTCTGGAAAGTTCTTAATTGGCCCCAGGTGTCTTGATTAACCTGGAGCAACTGCCATAAGGTATCAGGGATTTGTTTATCCTGGGGCTAACATACTGGTTCCTTACCACTTTCCTACAGCCCTCTGGCCAGGAAGGAGGTAGAGGACTGCTGCTGCTCCTCCTGCTCATCCTGCTGTGGCTGCTGCTAGGCCCTGGGCCCTCCCAGCTGCTGTTTGCTGCTATTGCTGCTCCAGCTTCTCCCCTGGCTGGGCCGAGACACCCGCCCCCCGCCACTACTCTACTCTCTGGTTGCTGGCTGCCTGGCAGCTGAACCCCCCCACCCCCAACACCTTGGTTGCTGCTACTCCTGCTGCTGCAGCACCCCTAGGGGGGGAGGGGGCCTGCTGGCCCTCTCCCCAGAGGAGGGGTGTGAGGGGCCCCTGCTCCAGCCGCTGCTGTGACCACCACCACCACCATCTGTGAGGGGTCCTGCCTGACCACCGGACCACCGCCTGAAGTTGCTGGAGCTGCCCTATTTGCTGCCAGGAAACTGCTGGAACCCAGAGGAGGAAGAACAAGGAAGACCGTAGGCTGCTGAGGGAGTACAGAGACTCTGCAGACCACCGTGGAGGGGGCCTCCAAGAACTGAGTATGTTTCGAACTGTGCTCTCGTGGTGGGGGTATTGACTGTGTTTGTAGGGGCACAGGGGGTGTGGCATAGAGCCTGCCCCCTGGTTCATCTGTGCCCCCCCCAACCCCCACCACCACCGCTGCCCCCTCCTCCACCACCACCACCTCTGCTGCCTGCTCGCCGTCTGCCCTGGTTCCTGCCTCTGGACTCAGCCGCTTGCCTGGCTAGCTGAGCCCGTTTCCACCTTTTGGGCCTGAAGCAGCAGCCAGCCCAACTATTGACTTTGCATGAGTGCACGTGGGTGCACGTGCCCCTCCCCATACCCCTTGGACTGACCCTCCCCCTCCATCAGCACACCCCTTGCTTTGTCCCTTGCCACCCACCCCATTTCCCCTTGCAGCTATCTGGGCCCCTCTCCTTTTTTGGTCCCAGCCCCTTGCTAGTTTCAGTTTTGCCCGCCCTGCCCCTCTCCCTCTGCAGCCTTGTTTGTTTGCCCTGCCCTAGCCCTGAAACTAGTCCCTTGGTTTTCTGCCCCATTCCCAGTTGGTTGTCTCCCTCCCCCTGAAGCTCCATTTGCCCTGATTAGCCCCCCGCTTTCGTGAACCCACTCCCCCTCCCATGCGCTTGTGCCCCTCCCCTGTTTAATTTTGACCCTATCTCACTGCACCCCCATGCTGTTATATCATCCCCTCCCCTAGTGCAACAAGAGGAGCCGGATTTCCCATCTTGAGTCGGTGACTGAACCCTACCCCCGCACTAGTCCGAGATAACCCTGAACCCTGTCCCCACTTTTAGTGCCCTCCTCCCCTGCCTGCAGCCTAGCGGGGAGGAGTGGTCACCCCAATTTCTCTCCCCAGCCCCCCTCTCGAGAGTTTTCCCTTCCTCCGCTGCTCATCATGGCGGGCGACATGGAGGGAGGAGCCCCTCCAGACGGCACGGCCTCCCCTCCTCCGCCTGTTCCCCCGTCACCCTCCCAAGCCTCTACCTTAACCGCCGCTGCCAAACCACCTGCTCTCGCCCCCGCTGGGGCACCGGCAGCGGCAGACACTGAAGAGACCTCCGCTGCTGCCACATCCGTCGCCCCCCATGATTCTGGGGGAGCCCCCCCAGCCGGCAGGAAGGGCCAGGGTAAAAAGAAGGGTAAGGGCCCCGCAACAAAGGCCAGGCCCTCCATGGCAGAGGCAGCCACTCCTGCTGCGGCCCTGCCACCGGCCACGGCGTCCTTCCCTGCTGTTCCCTCTACCAGCTCTGCGGGTGTCCCACCCCCGGCCCCCAGAGCGTACGCCCAGGTGGCGGCAACCCCCCCACCTGCCGCAACGTCACCTAACCCGCCCACCGGCTCAGCTACCATCTATAGCGGCCAGGGCCCCTTTCCCACCTTGACCAGGAGGCACGGCGTCCGTTGCCTCCTGGTACCCGCCTCGCCCCATGTAGAAACCTATGTGCGGGCGTTGGCGAGGGTGGTGGGGCCCACGGCCATCATAGCAGCCTCCAAAATGTACGGGAAGGTAGTCTTATTCCTCGCATCGGAGGCCGCGGCCCAAGAGGCGGTGGAGAAGGGCCTGGCGGTGGGGGGCGTGTTCGTCCCATTAGAGCCGCTGGAGGACTTGGGCGTCCGCCTAGTCCTCACTTCCGTCCCTCCCTTCCTCCCCAGTGCTGCCCTGTTACCTGCCCTCTCTGCCCTGGGGAGACCCATCTCTGTAGTCAGCCCTCTCCCACTGGGCTGCAAAGACCCCGCCCTCCGTCACATCCTCTCGTTCCGCCGGCAGGTGCAGCTCCAAATGCCGCCGGCTGCACGTGACGGGGAGGCGCTCGAGGGGTCCTTTATGGTCCCCTATCACGGGGCCCGTTACCGGGTGTACTATTCCATGGGGGAGGCCCGGTGCTACCTCTGCCGGGCGATGGAACACGTCCGGAGGGACTGTCCCTTGGCCCGGCAAGGGGGAGCATCCGAGACCCCCGAGCCCCGGCAGGGCGTCGGCCCCGTCATCGCCGGCGCTCCTGAATGCCCGGTGCCCAGAGCCGCCCCTCCTCCTTCCCAGTCCACCGCTGCTCCCGCTCGGGCCCTGGGAGTACCTCCCCCAGTGAGCCCAGACGAGCGGGAGAGGCCCACTGCGAACAGTCTGCTAAGGCCTGTGGAGGAGGGTGAGGCAGGGATATCGCCGGGCGTGGGAGAGGGCCCGCCCCAGAGGGACTTTTCTCTCCCTTATGCTGCCCCACCACTACCTCCCCGAGTCCCTAAGAAATCGCCCCTCCCCCCTGACCCGACCCTTACTAGCCAGCCCCCAGATGATGCCATGGAGGGCTAGGCCTTAGTACAGGGGAAGCGGGGCAAGCGGAAGGCTCGAGCCCCACTCCTTTCCGCCGATGCAGAAGCCCCCCGGAAGACCAGGAAGGGGGGCACTGATGCCGAGCCTTCCGCTTTGCCCCCGAGCGGCTTTTGTCCGCCAGAACCGGCTGGGAAAGACGTGGCAGCACCGGAAGGTATTACCGCCCCTCCCTCGGCAGCCCCTGATAGAGCCCCTTCTGCCCCTTTTGTCGACCCTGCGTGCCCCGACCCGAGCATCGCTTCAGGTGCCGGCGGGGAGAACCCCGGGGTGGCAGAAGGTGACCTGCCCTCCATCTACGAGGAGATCGAGGCCCTGGGTCTGACCCCAATCACCCAGGGGGAGGATGACCCTTTACCAGCAGGTCTCGATCTCAATGACCTCACCCCGGTGCCCCTTTCCCCCCTCTCCCCATGCTCCCTCCCCTTGACCGTCGGTTCCGCTCCCACCTCCGAGGATCCCCTGGGCTCTTCCACCTGCCTGGTCGCAAGTGACACCTCGCTGACGGCCGCCAAGCCTCCTGAAGCGACGGCCGGTGCCCTGCGGCCGGGACCCGAATCCCAGGGGGTACCCCTCATTGGGGTGGGACAACAGTTCTCCTTCCCAGGCGGGGACCCCGCAAATATCTGTCCACCTCCCGATGCCGTGGCTGTAACACAAACCATCATACTAGAGCCCGGCATCGTGGGGGGTCCCCTTCCCAATTCCCAGATCCCTCAGCCACACCAAGAGAGGCCACCTCCCAGTGGCCCAGCTCCTGCGGCTCAGGATCCTCTACCCGTTCCTCAGCCCGGCCCTGCTCATGTCCCCCTCCCTGCCCCTACTTCTGATCCCTGCCCCCCCCCCCCCGATGCCATCCCAATCTCCCACACCTCCCATGATGACACTGCCGCCTCTGGGGCTGTCTCCCTCCCCTTCTCGGAGGATGACCCCCAGGGAGCGGCTCCAGTATTTCCTCGTCCCGACCCACCAGAGGCTGCTCTTCTCCCTCCGCCGCCTCCCCCAACTAAGCCGAATTTCGGGTTGGGCCCTAAGGTGCCGGCCCAGCAGGAGCTGCATCGAGGGTCCGCCCCTTGCCTGTCCATTTCGGTGGGCCATAGGGCTGTGTCCGGGGCCCCTTCTTTCGATAGCCGGGAGCCAGTAACCCCGGCCCCCCATACGCTGCGAGAGGAGCTGCGGGAGTTCCTGGAGGACGTCCGGGGCTCCCGCAACAAAGTACAGCTCGCTCTCCAGCGATGGGGGGATTTCCACCAAATCCTCTGGGCCGTGAGGGCCCTCATGGGGGAGGGTAAAGGGACTGGGAAGCAGGTCGCCATGGCCTACCAACGGGTCCGCCTTTTCCGTGACTCACTACTCGCCTACGGGGTGGGTCACGGATTGTTACGCGGCCCGATGGGGGCTGTGAGTGACTCTGCCAGCGAGGATCCCCCCCAGCCCTCCTCATGGCATCTCTCCTCTTCGCAACATTGAACACCCGGGGCTGTAGGATGGGTCTCTGCAGGAGCCAGGTGCTCTCCTTCCTTCGGGGTGGGGTGGGGGGTACTCTGTAGTATTCCTGCAGGAGACCCATACGGATCCAGCCGCTGAAGACAGCTGGCGGCTGGAATGGGGGGACAGAGTCTACTTCAGCCATCTCTCTGTTCGCCAGGCTGGAGTGACAACCTTGTTCTCCCCCGACCTATGGCCTGAGGTGCTGGGGGTTGCCGAGGCTGTGCCGGGCCGCCTGCTGCACCTACGGGTCCGTATGGAGGGGCTCGTGGTCAACCTCGTCAACATCTATGCCCCGACACCGGGCCCGGAACAACTTCGTTTCTATCAGCAGGCGTCCACCTTCCTCGGCACCTTAGATCCTCGCGAGTGCCTGGTCCTGGGCGGGGACTTTAACAACACCCTTGAGAAACGGGACCGCTCGGGGATCGAGCAGTGCCTGGCCGCCGCAGACGTCCTCAGGGAAATTGTCGAACATCACTCCCTGGTGGACGTCTGGCGCGACCACCACCCGGACGACAGCTCAACCTTCACCTTTGTCCGAGTGGAGGCACATCGGTCGCACCACTCCCGGTTGGACCGCATCTATTTATCACGTTTTCACCTTTCGCGGGCCCACTCCTCCAGCGTCCGGCCGGCCCCGTTCTCTGATCATCATCTCACTACCGTGACGGCCTCTCTCTGCGCGGAGAGGCCGGGGCCGGCCTATTGGCATTTTAATAACAGTTTGCTGGAGGATGTGGGTTTCGTGGCGTCCTTCCAGGAGTTCTGGCTGACCTGGCGAGGGCAGCGGCACGCCTTTCCCTCGGCGCGGCGATGGTGGGATCTAGGGAAGGTACGCGCCCGGCTCTTCTGCCGTGACTACACCCGGGGCGCCAGCCGACGGAAGGATGCGACGATAGAGCAGTTGGAACGGGAGGTCTTAGAGCTGGAGAGGCGTCTGGCTGCCAGCCCTGAGGATCCATCCCTCTGTGGGGCGTGCCGGGAGAAGCGGGAGGAGCTCCGGGAACTCAAAGATCATCGAGCCCGGGGCGCCTTCGTTCGATCCCGCATCCGTCTCCTTCGGGAGATGGATCGCGGCTCCCGCTTCTTCTACGCCCTGGAGAAAAAGAGGGGGGCTAAGAAACACGTCACCTGCCTCCTCGCAGAGGATGGCACCCCCCTCACGGATCCGGCGGAGATGTGCGGGAGGGCCAAGGCCTTCTACGCGAGCCTTTTCTCCCCGGATCCGACCGATCCTAACGCTTGCAGAGTGCTCTGGGACGAACTCCCTACGGTCAGCACGGGCGACCGAGACCGGCTAGAGCTGCCTCTCACTCTGGCCGAGTTCTCGGAAGCCCTCCGTCGCATGCCAACTAATAAATCTCCGGGACTGGACGGGCTGACCGTGGAGTTCTACCGCGTGTTCTGGGACGTCCTTGGCCCAGACCTTGTCACCGTCTGGGCCGAGTCCTTGCAGGGCGGGGTCCTCCCTCTTTCGTGCAGGCGAGCTGTGCTCGCCTTATTACCGAAGGAGGGGGACCTCCACGATTTACGGAATTGGCGTCCCGTCTCGCTCCTCAGCACGGACTATAAAGTCGTAGCAAAGGCCATCTCGCTGCGGCTCGGATCCGTGCTGGCGGGCGTGGTCCACCCAGACCAGACCTACAGCGTCCCGGGCCGCACCATTCTCGACAACCTGTATCTGGTCCGGGATCTCCTGGAGCTTGGGTGTAGGGATGGTCTGTCGTTCGCCCTCCTGTCTTTGGATCAGGAGAAGGCATTCGACAGGGTGGATCACGGGTACCTCCTGAGCACTCTGCGAGCGTTTGGCTTTGGGCCCCAGTTTGTGGATTTTCTCCAGGTGCTGTACGCCTCCGCAGAGTGTCTGGTCAGGCTCAACTGGACCCTGACCGAGCCGGTCAGCTTCGGGCAAGGAGTACGGCAGGGGTGCCCCCTCTCGGGCCAGCTGTACGCTCTGGCGATCGAGCCCTTCCTCTGTCTCCTCCGCAGGAGGTTGACGGGGTTGGTGCTCCGAGAGCCGGAGCTGAGGCTGGTCCTGTCGGCATACGCCAACGATGTGCTCCTCGTGGTCCAGGACCCGGGCGACTTGGTGCAGGTGGAGGCTTGCCAGGTGATCTACTCGGCGGCCTCCTCTGCCCGGGTCAACTGGGTCAAGACCTCTGGCCTGGTGGTAGGGGACGGGTGGCAGGCGAGCTCCCTCCCACCCGCGCTTCAGGCCATCAGGTGGAGCGCGGGTCCGCTGCTCTATCTCGGCGTTTACCTTTCTGCCACGCATCCATCCCCACCGGAGAACTGGCAAGGTTTAGAGGGCAAGGTGATAGAGCGGATCCGGAGATGGACAGGACTACTCCGGTGCCTCTCCTTTCGAGGGAGAGCACTGGTAATCAATCAATTAGTCCTGTCCATGCTCTGGTACTGGCTCAACACCCTGGTCCCGGCCCCGGGTTTCCTGGCCAACCTCCGGACGTCGATTCTGGAGTTCTTTTGGTCAGGACTGCACTGGGTATCTGCAGGGGTTCTCCATCTTCCTCTGGAGGAGGGTGGGCAGGGCCTGAAGTGTCCACACACTCAGGTCCATGTCTTCCGTCTCCAGGCCCTGCAGAGGCTCCTTTATGGTGCAGGCAGTCCGGCGTGGAGCGTATTGGCGCACGCCTTCCTACGCCGTTTCCGAGGGCTCCGATATGACCGGCAGCTCCTTTATCTCCATCCGAGAGGTCTTCCGCGAGACCTCTACGGGCTGCCGGTCTTCTACCAGGACCTCCTCTGGACCTGGAAGCTATTCTCAGCGACCAGGTCCGTGGCGGCCACCGAGGGGGCAGATCTCCTCGCGGAGCCCCTGCTACACAACCCCCAGCTCCGTGTGCAGGTGGCGGAGTCCCCCTCGGTGCGCCAGAGGTTGGTCCTGGCAGAAGTCACTAGGGTCGGAGACCTCCTGGACTACGACCGGGGAGACTGGCTGGATCCCCTGACGCTTGCTCAGCGCATGGGGCTCTCCAGACCTCGTACTCCCCGGCGCGTACTTCAGGAGGTGAAGGCTGCTTTGCCACCCGCTGCTCGGGTTTACGTCGACCGGGTCCTGCGAGAGGGTATGCCCCGCCCTCCCTTCACCCCAAGCCCTCCGGACCTTTTTATTGGGCCTCTGCCCCGTGGACCCAACCGGGTCCCCTGTCCCTTCACGGTGAGCCGGCTGCACGAACTGCAGCCGGTCCGCTTCCAGACCGCGCCAAGGAAACATCTATACATGCTCATGCTCCACACCCTTCATCTCCTCACCCTCACGTCCCGCCCCGATACGAAATGGCGGGACCTCCTGCCACCCCTAGAGGGTGAGAAGCCCTGGTGGGCCAGCCTTTACTCCTCCTTAGTCCCAAGGCCCGCCGGGGATGTCAGTTGGCGGCTCCTTCATGGAGCCGTGAGCACGGGCGTGTACTTGGCTCGGTTCACCCCAATCCCCGACACATGTCCCTTTTGCGGCGTGAGGGAGACCCTGGCGCACGTTTATCTGGAGTGCGCCAGGCTGCAGCCCCTGTTCCGGCTCCTCTTAGACATTTTGTTGAGGTTTTGGTTGCACTTTTCCCCTCACCTTTTTATTTATGCACTTCCAATCCGCGGCCCCATGAAGTCACGGGACCTCCTGGTCAACCTCCTCCTGGCCCTAGCTAAACTGGCCATCTACAAGACCAGGGTGAGGAGGTTGGCCGATGGAGGATCCTGTGACTGTGGGGCCTATTTTCGATCCTCTGTTCATTCACGCATCCGGGCAGAGTTCCTCTGGGCAGCGTCCACTGGCTCCCTTGACGCCTTTGAGGAGCAGTGGGCGCTGTCCGGGGTTCTCTGCTCGGTGTCTCCATCTGGTTCACTTCGTTTGACCCTTTGACCACACTCCCGTTCCTGTTTTTTCATTTTTTGTCCCCCGGAATCACTTGGTATCCAGGTCCTGTGGATCCCTCCCCTTAGGCTGAAAGGGGGGATCCTTTAGCAGTGGGCGGGCTTTGCACGCCCACTTCCCGGATCCCAATAGGAACATACTGGTTCCTTACCACTTTCCTACAGCCCTCTGGCCTTGCCCCGTCACACTATACATATAATGGTATTATCCCATTGTAAAAATCCTGTGCATCTTGAGTCCTAGTGACAATATTCTAGGTGGCTGATATTAAAAATAAAATAATGAACACATTGTAATGATTAGAATTATTCACTGCAAACAATTTGTCACAAATTTAGCCCTGTTTTCAAAATATTCATGATCAGATCACTACTTTTACTAAATCATTCATTTATTTATATTTTTGTACAGTATGATGAACATATCAGAGCTATGGATAGACAGTATGTGAACAGTGCATCATGAGTATTCAGCCAATTCTTTGATACTTGTAATTTGCTATTAGGCACCATGCAGAGGATCAGCAATTAGGGTCTGAGTGGACTTAAGTGCTACGCAAGCCCAGTTCTGCCCCTGTGCACATGGGTGAAATTCACCCTTCTAGCTCTGTGATTGGTCATCAGAGTAAAATTGCTTTGTTCTGACACCTGACTGGGTGACCTAACTACTGCACACTACTGTTTCCACCATAAAAAAATAATGTTGGCAAGTTAGGGACTTAAATTCTTGATTTAATTAATCTTGGCTATGGGCCTGAAATTCACTTTTCACAAAGGTTCATATGGACAAAACTCGGTTCATACAAATGTTGTGAAAAGCTAACAAAATGCTGTGTGAACTTGCTGAATCTAACTTGCAACTCAAAATTAATTAAATAGGTTATGAACCCTTTTCCCCTCCTCCCCTATTCATCCTACTTTTCTCTCAGGCAAAACTGGTGTATGCTGTTAGAAGGGGCACTGAATAACTCTGACTTACATGCTAACCCTTGCACCATTCACAACCTCCATTTCACATTGCATAATAATGAATTCCTCGTGTTTAAATTAGTCTAAATTGGAACTGGGCCACGTTCAAGTTAGAGAAGAAGAATGAATATCTAAAAGTGACTTAGTGTTGTTGTGTATTGAAACATTACAAGCTATCACTTTAATTTGCAAGATGTTTCCTGGTCCTGCTTAAAGACAAGGGGCGTGTGGGATCAGAGACAGTCTGCTGAGAGCCAGCCTAGAGTAACCTTTGGTGAGCTATGCCTCTCTGTTTTTTGGTTCCTGTGTGTTATTGTTCTGAATTCGAAGAAGTAAAATAGTGTTACATTGCTCCCCTCCAATAGGAGTATTTGATGTTTTAATTAGGGATGTCAAGCGATTAAAAAAATTAATTGCAATGAATCGCACTGTTAAACAGTAATAGAATACCATTTATTTAAATATTTTGGATGTTTTCTACATTGTCAAATATACTGATTTCAATTAAAACACAGAATAAAAAGTGTACAGTGCTCACTTTATATTTATTTTTATTACAAATATGTGCACTGTAAAAACCAAAAGAAATAGTATTTTTCCATTTCTTCAGTGCAAGTCCTGTAGTGCAATCTCTTTATCATGAAAGTTGAATTTACAAATGTAGAATTATGTAAAAAAACCCCTTTCATTCAAAAATAAAACAATGTAAATCTTTAGAGCCTACAAGTCCACTCAGTCCTACTTCTTGTTCAGCCAATTGCTCAGACAAACAACTTAGTTTATATTTGCAGGAGATAATGCTGCCCTCTTCTTGTTTACAATGTCACCCGAAAGTGAGAACAGGCATTCATATGGCACTGTTGTAGCCGGCATCACAAGATATTTACGTGCCAAATGCCCTAAAGATTCATATGTCCCTTCATGCTTCAACCACCATTCCACAGGACATGCGTCCATGCTGATGATGGATTCTGCTCAATAATGACCCAAAGCAGAGCGTACTGACGCATGTTCATTTTCATTATCTGAGTCAGATACCACCAGCAGAAGGTTGATTTTCTTTTTTGGTGGTTCAGGTTCTGTAGTTTCAACATGGACTGTTGCTCTTTTAAGACTTCTGAAAGCATGCTTCACACCTTGTCCCTCTCAGATTTGGGAAGGCACTTCAGATTCTTAAACCTTGGGTTGAGTGCTGTAGCTATCTTTAGAAATCTCACATTGGTACCTTCTTCGCGTTTTGTCAAATGTGCAGTGAAAGTGTTCTTAAAACAAACATGTGCTGGGTCATCATCCTAGCCTGCTATGACATGAAATATATGGCAGAATGCAGGTAAAACAGAGCAGGAGACATACAATCCTCCCACAAAGAGTTCAGTCACAAGTTTAATTAACGCATTATTTTTTTAATGAGCGTAATCAGCATGGACACATGTCCTCTGGAATGGTGGCCAAAGCATGAAGGGGCATACAAATGTTTAGCATATCTGGCATGTAAATACCTTTCAATGCCGGCTACAAAAGTGCCATGTTAATGCCTGTTCTCAGTTTCAGGTGACATTGTAAATAATAAGCAAGCAGCAGCATCTATTGTAAATGTAAATAAACTTGTTTGTCTTCATGATTGGCTGAACAAGAAGTAGGACTGTGTGGACTTGTAGGCTCTCAAGCTTTACATTGTTTTGTTTTTGAGTGCAGTTATGTAACAAAAAAAAATCTACATTTGTAAGTTGCACTTTCACGATAAAGCGATTGCACTACAGTATTTGTATGAAGTGAATTGAAAAATACTATTTATTTTTTTATCATTTTTTAGAATACAAATATTAGTAATAAAAATAATGATATAAAATGAGCACTGTACACTTTGCATACTGTGTTGTAATTGTATCAATATATTTGAAAATGTAGAAAAACATCCAAAAATATTTAATAAATTTCACTTGGTATTCTATTGCTTAACAGTACAATGAAAACTGCAATTAATCACAATTTAAAAAATTAATCACGATTAATTTTTTTTAGTTAACTGCGATTAATCCACAGCACTAGTTTTAATCTGTCTGTGAGTTTGCCGTGAATATAACAAATAGGATATCAAAAGGATACTATTTATAAAGGACAACATTTTGAAAGATTAAAATAAGCAAAATTGGGCCCGTTAAACACTTTCACAGCTCACAGTGCTAGCCAGACTGCCCCAGCTGCACTTTGTCAAACTTCCTAAAGTGCACAGGCATTGAGCTAAGAGTGCTTGGGCTCTGGGGCTTAAGCTCTTCCAAACTTCAACTGATGAACTATGCAATGAAGCAGTGGGAGAGACTTACTCCCTACTCTGAGATTTCGATCAGCATGTACTGCGGCATATGAGTAGGTTACACCTAGTTTTCAGTGATCTGCATCTGTCCTGCTACCAGGCTATGTGCCTCTCTCTTGAAATGCCTGGGTCTCGTGCTGTGTTTTCTCTTTGGCGCCTGTCCTTATGGTCTTGTCTCTGATGGTGTTTATATCCCCATTTTTCTGCAAAGACTCCCACTGCTTGACTTCCCACCCATAGCAGACCTATCCCTGTAGAATTGGTGGGTGTGCTGTTGTTGACCAGCTGATACCAATTATCATTATGTGTGTCTAGTCCTGCTAAGGTCAGTCTAAGTGTTATATAATATTTTGTCCAGGACCTATCCTTGGCCAGAAAATGACAGCCTGCAGTATTAAAAGGGTAAAATTACTTTTATTATGTGGATCAACTAATGTGTCCATATCCAAAAGGAAGTATAATATAAAACCTGAACAAACACTCATCAGTTTGTTGTTAGGGTTAAAGTATCCCTATGTTGCATTGCAAGCAGTAATTCACTTGATTCAATGGTCAACGGGAGTCTTTCAGGGTCAAGCCTACTATGTGAAATGTGAATTTGTAAATGAAAGATGGGCAGAGACATATTTAGTTGTACCTGACTGCAGAGGTGCTGGAACTAGAGGTGTGGCAGCACCATTTGACTTGAAGTGGTTTCCGTCATATACAGGGTTTACAGTTTTGTTCAATGGCTTTCAGCACCCCCACTATACAAATTGTTCCAATGCCACTGTCTGGCTTTCTGTTTTTGCAATAGTGAGGTGGCAGGGTTTCTGTTTATTAGGTGGCCATGGGTTGCTTTGTAGACACCCTGCCCTTGTTAGCTCCCTCTTGCAGGTCCCTGAAGTTTTCACATGGATCTGTGTGTGTGTGTGTCTCTCTCTCTCTCTCTTTCTCTCTCGTACACACACACACGTATGCGCGCGCACACACACACCCCTGTTTGGGGCCAGCTTAATAAAAGCATAGTTCTTAGCAGGGTCCAGAAATGAAGTCTATCACCACATAAAAGTCTATACTTAGCTCCGGTGTCTTCTCTCACAGCCAGAGCTCTTCTTCTGTCCCAGGCTGTTCTCACAGCCCTCCTTGTTCTTCCTAGTTGGAATTTAGCCTTCTGGCACTGGCCTCTATGCCCTCAAATGTCTAGGCCCAAACTCCAGCTGGGTTTCCCCATAGGAGCCTCCTGCTCCCTGGGTTCCTCTCTGTCACAAGCTCCCTTGGTCACTGGATCTTCCCTGCAGGAGCCCTTCATACTCTCTGCGGTTTCTCTACAATTTCCTGAGCTTCCCTCCTTCATTGCAGCCTCCTGCTGCTCTTTGTAGGGTAATCACCTTGATCTCTCTCATGTGTGACTCATTCTATAATCAGGCTTGACTAACCCAGCCCACCAGCTCTTAAAGGGCGAGCCAACCCTGTTACAAGTGGGCTCTTTTGAGAAAGGGCTGGAGGAGAAAGGATGGAGTGGGAAATATAAAATTAGCATACATTCATCGGTTTGGACTAATTCCGCATATTTTTGTACGCAGGCTGCTCCGTTCACATGATACAAACTTCATCATGTGTAACTGGTCTCCAATATGTGCTCTTAATAGGATAAAATGTTATTTTTATATAATATTTATAGCAAGCTTTTCTAAACCCTCTAAATTACCTATAGTATGCAAAACTCTGACGATGAAACAAGTGGCTTCCCGACAATGTTGGTCAGCATAATACTTATAGGCACTTTTGGGTGAGTTGAGATGTTTCCCTAGTTCCACTTGGACATGGTACAAATGCTGAACTAAGTTGTGGTTGCGGATATGTAAGACACACTCAGTAGGATAGATAGAACTATGGATGAAATCCATAGTTAGCGAACAAGGCACTGTGATGGGTTGAGACATGGTCAGAGTTGTAGGCAAATTCAGTAAAAGGAAGAAGTCGTCCTGACAATAACACATGAAACGACAAGGTATTGTTCTAGGATTTTGGATAACCCATTCTGTCTCCCCATCAGTTGGTAGGTAGGAGAAGTATGTAGCTTAATGTTCAGCAATTTAAAAAGTTCTTGCCACAAAATGGGAAATGAATTGTGGGTCCCAGTTGGTGATGATGCTAGATGGTAGCCCATGGAGTTTAAAGACATGAATTTGCCTACAAATCTGACCATGTCTCAACCCATTGCAGTGCTTTTGTATACTAACTATGGATTCCATCCACAGTTTCATCCATCTTTAATGAGTGTGTCTCACATTCCCGCAGCTAGGCCATCTCCTCAGCAGTGGGGATTCCAGGACATGGGATAAAGTGATACATTTTAGTAAGCTGGTCGATAACAACTGAGATGGCTGTATTGCCCTCCAAGCTGGGTAGGCCAATGATAAAATCCATGGAGAAGGATGACCAGGATTGAGCTGGGGTTGATAAAGGTGTGAGGGCCCCAATGGGTTTCATGCTGCGGGGGAGGGATACTTTGTTCAAGAGCAAACATCCAGGTGCTGCATTGTCAGCCACCAGAAATTTCGATAAACTAATCTACATATTTTAAAGTGGTCAAAGTGGCCAGCCATAGGAGAATCATAAGAATATAAGAATGGACATACTGGGTCAGATCAAAGGTCCATCTGTCTTCCAACAGTGGCCAATGCCAGATGCCTCAGAGGAAATGAACAAAACAGGTAATTATCAAGTGATCCATCCCCTGTCGTCCATTCCCAGCTTCTGGCAAATAGAGGCTAGGGACACCATTCCTGCCCATACTGGCTAATAGCCATTGATGAACCTATCCTTCATGAATTTATCTAGTTCTTTTTTTTTTAACCCTGTTATAGTCTTGGCCTTCACAACATCCTCTGGCAAAGAGTTTCACAGGTTGACTGTGTGTTGTGTGAAGAAATAAATGTAATAAATGTACTTCAAGCTGCAGGTGACCTTATGGAACATAGATATGGCCCTTAAAGTACAGAATCCCAACTTTGATCAGGGTATCAGGGTTAGAAGGTTGGTCATTAGTGGCATTGTGAGACAACATGACTTCCATTGCAAATGGGTCATTAAATAATGAGAATTGAATAAGGGGCAGCAAATACCTATGTACTAGGGCACTGGCAACATTACGAGGTTTGGGGATTGTAGAATAGACTTAAACTTGAGCTCTTTCTCCTAGGTATTCCCTCTTACACGTTCATTGGGCTCGCCCTTCTGGGTTCCTGGACGGTGCATCAAGACAAAGTTACATCTGGAGAAGAATAAAGACCATCAAATTTGACATTGGTTCAGCACCGGCAGCCCAGGTACCGCTCCAGGAATGGGGAGAGAACCAGTGAGCCCTGAGAACTGGCTTCAGTGTGCACGTGTGTGTGCACGTGCATGCGCTCCTGCACTTTGCGCCCCCAAATATAGCAGTCAAACTACGCCTATGCCTAGCGAGTGTGGAGCAAATGCTGGATGGCACTTGCTGAGTTCTTAAATAGCTGGTATGGTCGACCCCTGGTGGGCAATGACCAATAGGGGGTAAACTATACTAATTCAATTACAAACCCTGCACAAATACCATGAGTTCCTTACAAATGGGGTCAATTATAAACCCTGCACAGCCTGCATGAGTTCCTTCCAGACTCCCAGTAAAACAGTTCCTGCAGTGGTAACATACATTGTACAGATTGTACCAGTCAGCAGATCTCTTTTGCCTGGAGGAAGTTGGTGAAAATTAACACTAAAGGCCAAGGAACTTTACTGAACCTTTGGCATGTTCCCCCCTCTGAAATGTCATAGAAATCTTGTTAGTGAAAACACAATAAAGCAGGCTTGTTGAAATAACCCATTGGTGTGCTTCTCTGATCCAAGCCACATCAGTAAATAAATGACTGCTCTGTCTATTTTTTGATCAATCCTTCTTTGTTCCACACTTCCACTGAGGCTTTCCAGATTAATTCCCAAAGAAATAAACTAGTTCCTCCTGAATGGACCCTATTGTATAGGCACCCGGATAGTAAACTATATACCTGCCAGGGACAAAGAATTCTATGGACTCCATCTCTTATTAAAGATCTTCAGACACTAAATACAAAAATGTTACTGTTAATATTATAATGAGCACTGCGATTAGCAATGTTAATATTGATAAATAGCTCCTTACATAAATGTGAAGGTGGGGGATGAATTAGAAAGCAGAAGTCGATAGATCTTCAAAGTGTCAAACAGTTCTCCTCAAACGTAACCTAATTTTTTGCAGGGGGAGCTGGGAGCCCCAGAGCTGCTCTAAATTACACTCGCAGAAACAGCCCCGCCCAAAAGGTTACTCCGTTGGCCCTAATTTCTGGAGTGCAAGGCTCCTCTCTTAACTTCTGAATCAGGAGGTTGTCCTGTTATATTTGTGTGTTATTCCATCTCCTCCACCCCAGCCTGGCCTGCTTGTTTGTCTCATCCACGTGTTAGTCTTGTTTTTAAGGCTATAAGTCTTTTTGGAAACAGACTGTTATTTATATGTTTATACAGCACTTAGTACAATGGGTCCCACCTGGTTGCAGCCTTCAGGCACTACTGCAATATAAATGTTAAATAATAATATTAATGAGCTACATGGGATCTGCTTCAGTTGGGAATTTCCCTGTACAAAACATAGTGTCACAAAGGGGTAGACCAGAGGCTGATAATCAGTCCCATAATTTATAGCAGCCCACCAAAAATGGAAGAGACAAGGCTCATTCTCTGCTGAGCTATCGGTAAGGAGGAAAGGGCCCTATTCATTAAAGATATAATATGAAGATGCATTTCCTTAATAGTAGTTAATAAAGGGCAATCCTAGAACCCTATTATCATTAATTTTAAGATGATTTCATTGATTTAAAGGGAGAGCTCTGCTTTTTAAAAAATGGCATGATATGCCCCAAGTCAGTATGTATCCATTTGTAAAGCTTAGTGAATACCTTCAGTAATGTATATATCAAATGTAGATATCTAGTGAGAAACAGCACATATGAAGATATTTGCAAAAATGTATGAAAATGCTACTTGAAGCAAATAAATAATAATGAAAAATACTTGTTTGTGAAAATTCACAAAACCAAAATCTTTGTTCTCAATACCTCTTTGATAAGTGTAATGTTCAGAGAAACTCAAACTCAGTGAAACTCAAAAATTTTAAATTTTGCCTTTAGTGTAGCTAAGTATCCAGAAATTCAGATGCATTATTTGAACTAATTGGGACTCTGGAGTCTCATTCTGACATCACTTTGCTGTAAATCAGGAATAGTTCTGTGGAAATTAATGGAGCCACCCCAGTGGAAATTTATGTAAATGAGATCAGAACTGGACATCAGGAGTTAGCAAAATTGGCCTGGAAGTCTCCTAAAATTATGCTTTCTGACTTCTGCAGCTGAACAGAAAAATTGCAAGAACAGGTTTTTCTCATGGTATTTTGGAACTTCCAGTTCTAGTTTGGTTGGAATAGCTGTGTAAAAGCATTCATGCTAACATTTCATAACCTCAGAATAGGTTTGGTTTGAATTCAGCAGGAGGTTTGGGACAGGAAAGGACCTTCTTTTATTCCAGCTGGTTTGCCTAGTCCCAAAACAGATTATTAGAGATGAATCGAAAGCTTTAAATTGAATTTGTTTTGGTTAAACCCATGACAGGCAGTAAGATCAGCTGTGAAGATCTGATTTGAATTTGATCCAGCTCATATCTGAACTTCCCCAAAGGTCTAGTGCGGGGGTATTCACATCTGGGATAAAATCCTGGCCCTGTTGAAGTAAATGGGAGTTTTCCATTTACTTCAATGGGCCAGAATTTCATCACTGGAATTTTGGTTCAGGGCCGTTTCTGTCTGTAATGCACATTTGCTTGATTTCTTGCAAAATCTTACAAATTCCTTTCTGCTTCTCTTCCACCAACCCCTGCTTACAAATGTCAAAAGCTAACAGAGCACTGCATTATTGCAACCCTTTAACTGTCCTTGTATCTTATATAGTGGTGAAAAGAGTTATATCGTTATTTTTAAATGTTGTTGTTTATATCTTAGACAGGAGACTACAGGATAAAGACGGCAGGAGAGTGAAGCTGTTGTAGAAGCTAGTGTTGATATTTGCTACATCAGCAGAGTGGCAGTTCAAAAAATACAAGGTTGGCCAGCAAAAGCATCTGTCTGGCATTCCAGCTAGTGAGCTGATAATTCATTTTTTTAAAAATGCATAACATAGTAATGAATAACTGTTATTGATACCAGGGATGGTTGAACCAATTTGAATAACAAAAGGAATCTCCCTGAACCTTCAGCTTGTTTAGAACCATACTTGAACTGAACCTTTGCTCGGGTTTGAAAGGTCCAGGTAAATTTAAAGGAGGCTAGTTGTTTATTTACTGTGTTCCTTTCACTTCCAGAGTCATAGCTGGATGTGCTATAATATCAAGAGAGAGGCTTTATTATTTTTTGTCATATTTCAAGCTGGGACTGGAAGGGTTGGAAATTTAGCAAGATTTATAGCCCAGTTTTGCAGTCCTAGGAGGTTGTTACTCTGAAGAAGATTGAGATATGCATCCAAACTATTCGGTGGTCATTCTAAGTTCCAAACCATTTGCTGTTCATCCATCACTGCCTGATCCTTCAAGGTGTTAAGTGCCTCTGAGGCAGTGCTGAGCTTCCTCAGTGCCATGTGATGCCAGTGGGAGTTGAGGGCTCTCAGCATCCTGCAAAAGGAAGTAAACACCACACGTGGCCAGACCTTTACTTGACCCTGCATCTTTTTGGTCATACATCTAAAAACATGTAATGTTTCGGTCTATAAATTTGTGTTTCAACTCACTTATAACTAAGACAAATTTAATACACTGAGGAATTGCTGTACTAGAACAGACCCATGGTCCAGCTATTCTGGTATCTTTCCTCTGAACCTCTGTGAGAGATTAGTGTATGCCCTGAAATGTGACGACTTGTATGCCTTCTTAACTGTACATTAAAGGAGTGTGCTGAGACTTGTTACACAATGATAAAATTTATTCACAAAAGTAATCTCAGGTGCAGGACCCCTCCAGTGGAAAGCAATGTCGGTCCCGCACATTGTGCAAGTATGTAAATGATACATATTTATAGCACGTATCAATGAACAAAATGACACTTTTAATAAAACATGGCATCCCCATGAGTACAATGCCCCAAGCATTGGAGTCAGGGAACTTTGTCATCTTCCTTTTCTCTATCAAGACTTGTGGTACAAAGCTAGTTGCAGAATGTGTGGAATGTGACCTTAATACTCTTTATATTACTAAAAACAAACTGATGTTCATGACAGAGAATTTCATAATGTCAGCTTTGCCATTGGCAGAAAATGTTCCACCACTCACTTTAACAACTTTGCATTCTGCAAAACAAATATAAATGTTTTCTGTAATTTTTCTAAACCGAAATCTTGCTCAAAGCATTTTATATTGCATTAGACACTTGATCTGGTGCCTAAAGTGACCTCTAACTTAGGTGAATGTCAGGGGAAGTGCAAGACTAACAGAGGCGTGTATTCAGGGCTTATCTGTGTGTGTATCTGTGTGTGTTTGTTTTGGGGAAGGAGGAAAGCTGTAGCGGTATAGCTGCTTTTGTACTAGCATCCATGTATTACATCACTGTAAAAAGTGACTTGCACCTGGGCATGATGTCCCAAAGCAAATCTCTTTTTACAAAACAGTACATCTATCCTACGGTGTTTCATTGGTACAGTTTCACTAGTGCACAAATAAAGAAATAAATTAAATTAAATAAATAAGCAAGCCAGTGTAGAAAAGCCCTAAGTCATTTTACAGTGACTAAGTACTTTTCTAATGACACTTTCAGATGATTTCACTATGGGTCATATCATCTGCTTCCATGTAAACCAGCATGAAAGGGGCAGATATTCCCCCAAACGATTCAATGCAACAAAGAAGCAAAAACAGCATGTCATCAGGTTCTGTGAAAACCACTCTTCACAAATTGTGGTAGGAAGTGTAAGAGTGGCTTTAAAATGCTACAGATGAAGCCATTATGTGGGAAAACTATTACTGCTCCAGTGTAACACTGTCCATGATGCACCTCCCATAAGTGGCTGATGTATGCCAGCATCTATCATAGCCACATTAACCTAACATATATATGTCACTCTCTCCTATATACTATGGATGAAATCCTGGCCCCCTGGAAGTCAATGACAAATTCCCACTGACTTCAACTGGCCAAGATTTCACCCTGTAACTATAATTACAGTCTATTGCATGGCTCCTGTATAAGTTTCTCTTTGTGTGACTGTGCCTGATTATCATATGCAGCAGTTCTGAAGGATTTCTCATTAATTCTGTAACTTCTTTAACCAATGGTTTCCAGAGCTTACTTTCTAGGTCAACAATTTGCAAACAATCTTTCAAAGCTCTGTTAAAATATTCAATTTCCTCATTGGCCTAAGGATGAGAAATGGAAGGTCTGTTCTTAATATTTCTTTGGAAAATTCTTCAAACTCCATTTGTGTAAACTGAGCTGTCAGAGACTAATTCTTCAGGGTTTCCTTCATGCATGACAATTGCTAACACAAACATCCTACTACTGCTGAAGAAACCTGGGTGATAAAGGATACTTCTGTGCATTTGCTGAGGTAATCAATTACAGTAAGAACATAACAGCCATCTGCTGGCACTGTTTCAAAATGCCTTACTATGTCCATAATCAACTTTTCCCATGCATGATCAAATGAGAGGCTTGAATGTAATGGCGGCATGGATGTTACAGCTGTTTTGTCTGCCTCTGGCAAGTAGCACAGGAACTTATAGCACATTAATCTTGTGAAGCCATTCATGGCAACCAGGAAAGATCTTTGACCCTTTGTCACCTTCTGAGAAATCCCTGGTAAGTTTCAAAAGGGGTTTGAACAGACCTGGGTTAGAGCTCAGTAGAAACAAGCAGAGGCACATATTACACAATGATGCCCTCCTCTGCAGCCATACAGCCATACTCCTGCTTATCTGTAGTGTAGCATGCTGCCACAAGACTGGATCTTGAATGACGCTACAGTGGAGAAAAAAAGTTTCTTCACCACCATTGCAGCCCTGACATATGTTTGTAAAAAATCTTCATGCTGTGATTGGCTGAATTCAGACTGGAATTTCTGCCACCAGCACTCTAGCCTCATTCCTTCATGCTTCATCTGACCAATTATCAAATTCCCTGTTGTACAAAGACACAATTCAGCTGTTCTAAGGGCTTAACTGTGCCCTCAGATACAGGGATGTGCAGTGCTCTGCATCTTGTAAAATCGAAATGTGCAGCAGTCAGTTTTCCCTGAGTGTGCCATGATACATGTATTTATGTAGTTGGATATGTGTGCTTCTGACGATCATCAGAGAATAAAGGCACAGCTACCAATACAATAAACTTTATTATTAGGCACTTATCAAATCAATAGCATGCAATAGGATGTTTACCACTGGAACAAGAAACCTGGGGAAATCCATAGGCTAAACAGATGTTCTGGTTTATTTGGACTGTCCTGAAAGAGTATGGTAGTTTGGCTGTACCAGCTGACTATAAAACAAGATTTTTATCCAGATATCAATATAATTAGCTTGCTAAATATCTGGCACCTCCCAATGTGGGTTCCCAACTACTTTCCTTCCTTTGATAGCTTCTATACCCTACCTTAATGCTGACCACTGGCCCAGCGATCCCACCTCTCTGTGTGTCAGTCACTTCCATTAATTCTGAAATTCTGATCATGTTACCATGCAGTGACTATGGGGAATGATCTGGGATGCACCATGGCCATTTTGGTATCACTTAAACTTTATAAAATCTGGATTGTTTCCTTTGCTGCCATAAGAGCCCCTACAGCCCCATTTGAGAAAATACTTTAACAGGAAACAGAAAAGGGACAAACTCAAACTGAAATTAAAAAATGAATATAATTAATGATCGCCAATGTGAATCTTATCCAGGCCAGTAACAATCAAACATGCAAGACTATTTAGTGATCTCTCTGAAATGAGATAGTGGTTTCAATTCAATTCTTTCCTGATGGAGAAGAGTTCACATCTCAAAAATCCACCATCACAACTGGCACAGGTTGGCACACTTGTTGGTGATATGAACAGAAAAGCCAACGACTGAATTGCTATGGATATAGAACTACTCTCTTATTCCTTGTGGTGTTCCCTCCAGGCCAAGGTGGAGACATGCGGGTGGGAAAGGAAGACTGTATTGCCATTACCATGCTAGACACTGTAGAGAGCCAGGTTCTGCCTACCTTATCACGAGTAGTGCCAAAGAGATGAACCATGGAATAAGGTACTACACAATGTGGAGTAAGGATGCCAGAATTTGGGCTTCTGCAATTAAAGAGAGGGCTTCTTTCCCTAGAGTGGTCTGTTCAGTACCATGAAGAAATATGAAATTAACTCAAAATACACATTTCTTTATTATAATATTTTGCAAATTATAGCATGGATTCAAGTGGATTCAGAGGATTCATTCAGCTCCCTGACTAAAATGTTAGTCTTTTATTATGTGTTTAGCCAGGTAGTGCATGGGAAGATATAGATCTTTGCTATTTTGAATGCAACCTTCATTTTCATGGACAGGTTGAGCTCTGAATCAAAATGCAAATCACTGCAGGAATGGATACCTATAGAGCAAAGGTGCTGCTTTGCTATGTGTACAACTCAAAAACGTGCCAGATAATGGGCTCACTGAAGAGCTCCAATTAAAACAATAAATTAAAAATAATGGACATGTGGGATTGAAGCCTTCTTGAAAGGTTGCATGAAATAATGTGTCATTTCAGAAGTGCTAGGTTTTCCCTGGGAGTATAGCAAAAGGTTGCTAGGTTCCAGAGAATATAAATAAAATGGAGACAGTGTTCATTTTTCATTCTCGGTAAAATATTGATGGAGCAGCTCTGTCAAAATCTATTTGGCAAACTGTACTGTGTACCTTGAATTACTACATTTTATATTCCTGACACAGAGAACATCATCTTTCAAGATGCTTCAAACCAATAGGTGTAGCAAAACAAGAATATTGAATTTTTGTTTATTAAATACATTTGATAATAAACTAGTTATTGTTACATTTAGACAGTTTTACTGACTGGAATAAATACTCATAAAGGTCAATGTTTTTCCACACTCTTCTTTAGGTGTTCATTGACCTGCTGCTTCCACTCTTCTCTATTTTAAGATCTTAAAGCTCATTGTGTCAACAGGGTTGCAAACTGTTATTAAAATATTCAAATGAATTTTCTACCCTGAGAAATTATGGGATCAGGAAGTCTAACCTCCAGGATAAGACTAAAATAAGAAACATTTTCATTTTTAAAGAATGATTTATTTGTATTAGTAGCAATGCAAAGGCACATATTGAATTACAGCAATATCAGATATAAGATGGGCAGCTGACACCTGCACATCTACCAATGTGATATATGCCATCATGTGCCAGCAATACCCCTCTGCCATGTACATTGGCTAAACTGGACAGTCTCTATGCAAAAGAATAAATGGACACAAATCTGACACCAGGAATCATAACATTCAAAAACCAGTAGGAGAACACTTCAACCTCTCTGGTCACTCAGTTACAGACTTAAAAGTGGCAATTCTTCAACAAAAAAACTTCAGAAACAGACTCCAATGAAAAACTGCTGAACTGGAATTAATTTGCAAACTGGATACCATTAACTTAAGCTTTAATAAAGACTGGAAGTGGCTGGGTCATTACACAAATTGAATCTATTTCCCCATGTTAAGTATCCCCCTACTGTTACTCACACCCAGCCCTGCGCGCCACCCCCCCCCCCCCCGCGGGCTGGTAGCTCAGTCCCCCGCCTGCAGCAGCCTCCCCATGCCCGCGGCGGCCCCCCCAGCAGCCTCGGCCAGCCGCCCCCCTGACTCCCGGCTCAGCCGTGGAGAGAGGAGGGCGGCAGGCAGCTGCGGCCAGCCACCTCCTGGCTCAGCCGTGGAGCCAGGAGCGGGAGGCAGCCGTGGCCAGCCGCCGCCACCCCCCGGCTCCCGACACCCTAGGTGACCGCCTAGGGTCACCTAGTGGGCGCGCCAGCCCTGCTCACACCTTCTTGTCAACTGTCTTAAATGGGCCACTCTGATTATCACTACAAAAGTTTTTTTTTCTCCTGCTGATAATAGCTCATCTTAATTAATTAGCCTCTTCAGAGTTGGTATGGCAACTTCCATCTTTTCATGTTCTGTGTGTGTGTGTGTATATATATATATATATTTTCCTACTGTATGTTCCATTCTATGCATCTGATGAAGTGGGCTATAGCCCACTAAAGCTTATGCCCAAATAAATTTGTTAGTTTCTAAGGTGCCACAAGTACTCCTTGTTCTTTTTACAGACAGGAAGTTCATTCCTGGGGGAGAGAGGAAGTAGAACCAGCTAGAATGTGTCTTGTGGCTTCAGAGATGCCCAGGCAGGGGCGGCTCTAGGCACCAGCAAACTAAGCACATGCTTGGGGCAGCACATTTTCAGGGGCAGCATTCCGGCCATCCTTTTTTTTTTTTTTTAACTTGGGGCGGCAAAAGGACTGGGTAAGGACTGGGACACTCGGGCTGGGGGCCGCCCCGCAGGGCACACGGAGCTGCCCGCAGGTGCCACAGGGTGGCCACCCCCCCAGCACCACAGCCGGGGTTGGGTGAAGCGCCCGAGCCACTCAGGGGCTGCGGCAGGGTGGCCAAGAGCAGCAGCGGGGCCATAGAGGGGACTGGTGCCCGGGGTGCTGCCGTGCGGGGCCTGCGTTCCACTCTCCAGGCCTCCGCTCCCTCTGGGGCTCTCCTGCCCTGGCTCCTCAGCCCCCTGCCATGGCGGTGCCCCCGGCTCTTCCCTCCCAGGTCCCAGCCAGTCCTGGAGGCGGGAGCCCTGGCTGGAGGGACCCTGGGCTGAGGCACGGCCTGGGATCCCCGCTGCTTACCCCGACCTTGCCAGCATTGGACAGGCTGGAGGTGAGGGGGGAGCAGGCAGAGTCAGCACTGGTGGGGGGGAGACTAGGGCTGGGGCGACAGGGGGTGCGGGGAGGGGAGAGAGAGCCCAGGGCTGGAGTGGCAGGGAGTATGGGTGAGGGAGGGCACTGGTGGGTGGGGGGTGAGAGCCCAGGGCTGGGGTGGCGGGGGGTGTGGGGGGGAGCCCAGAGGTGGGATGGGGGGCAGCCAAAAATTTTTTTGCTTGGGGCGGCAAAAGACCTAGAGCCGGCCCTGTGCCCAGGATACTGGCAACAGCACATGCATCCCCAGGCAGCATTGCTGGCATATACGGAGAGCTTCACAGATCATTTGAAAAGGTTGGTGTCATCGATGCATTTTGGCAGTGTAGACAAGACTAATGCAGCTGACCCCTGTGCAGGGGCAAAAGGGAAAAAATGACTAATATTGTCTAGTGCATTACCCACAATACATAATTTGTATTCTAGTCTCCAGTTTTGATCTGAGCTAAGATGGAACATATTTTGACTACAGTTTATGGGCTCACTTGCGGCTGGTCCTATGTGGATGTGCCAGATGGGGGAGAAAGCTCTGTTACTTCGTATTTTTCAACAAACAGTTTCTCTCATTTCTAAAAATTACACAGCATATTCAATGTTATAGTTTTCTATGGTATTTATTTGCTGTTATGTCTAACATAGATATTAAATAACTAGTCACAATTCGCTACTCACTGTTAGCATGCAGCTGAAAAAAGGAAATTATACTGGGTAAAACACAATGTCTTCTCCCCCATCTTGCACACCCACATAGGACCAGCCATAACTGCACCCTTATATTATAGTCAAAATCTATTCTAGCTTTCGCTCTGATCAAAACTCAGAACTAGAGGTGATCCAATTATTTATTCTGAGTAACGTACTGAACAATGTTAGTCACTTTTTCTGTCTTCCAATCAGAAACAATGGAGTCGATTGGATTCCTGCGCCTAACTCACTTAGGTGCTTTTGAAAATCCCTCCTTTCAATCGTTCACTGTTCATTATTCATGGTGTGTAACTAACTGGTCAGTAAAGTTACATGGCATTTTTTCTGATCCCCAGCTGGAAGCTTAAAGCTTTTTAAACAAAAGAAGATGAATCCCACTCTTTGCATATAGGTATTTGTATGAAAAATAAACACCCTTCAACCATTTTTGAATAAAAACTCATTGGGTTGTGTGTGTACATGAACAGTGACTAAAAAGGAGTATGAACATGGTCAAAGTGAACAGCTGTTTGGAACTTGCACAAATGCTCGCCAGTTCTGCTCGGCAGTATTCTTCTATCTTTTAATGAAACGTGGGTATTTTTCTTGCAAGTATGGTCTGCAGTTGTGTGGCTTAGTCAAATAAAGACAGATGGCAATGGATTATCTCTAACACTTCATTAATTGCAGTACAACCATTACATACTTTTCTAATGAATTCACTATGTCTTTGCCCAGCACAATTTCCTTTTCTCATTCACATGCCACCACTTAGTGAGTAGTGACCTAATAAGAAATTGTGACTAATTAATTATGTCAGACATACCCCATAATACATTAGCAAACAATATTATTGAATATGTTGTATAATTTTTATGAATGGGAGAACTTTTTCAATGAAAAATAGAAAGTAGAGCAGCAGCACTGAAACTCCAGATTCCTCATCAGGATTTGCTAATATGGACCCCTGTATGGGTGCCAGGAGATCATGCTTTTATGCTACAAGGTCCAAAAGCAGAATTAGGACATAAATCCTGAATAGAACCAAACCAGATCTTTTCAACTGAGTTAGGTGGGATATGGTTTTCCCCTCCTGCAAAAGTTTTTGAGATTTTGACATTTTGTCCAGTCCTGAAAGAAAAAGTCAAAACCTTAAAATGTTCACCAACCAATAATCTGGAAAAAATGGATTGGGTCAATCTAAATATTTTATTGGCATTTTAATATTTATTTAGTTGTTTGTTTATTTTTGTTTATTTTTTAACCAAAATCTACCGTTTCAAAACAAAGTCATTATGAACCAGAAAATGAAATTTTTTGTTTAGAAAATGTCCAAAAGGGTTGTTAAGCCCCTAGGTACTTTTGAAAATCCCACTACACTGCATCTGCGTCTTTAGGTGGTTAAATGCCTTCAAAATTCTGGCCCTTTGGCATGTAGGAGCCTAAAGCTCTTTGAAATTCAATAGAATTTAGGCTGCTAAGTGCCTAAAGACCAGATTTTTAAATAGTAAATTCCATCCATAGTTGATGTGATTTTGGTTCCTAAGTGCCTAAATGCCTTTTGAGAATGAGATTTAAGCTCCTGAATCAGTTAAATGTTGTAACACTGAGCACAGCAACACCTGAATACCTTTACAAATCTGGGCCTTAGTCACTTTTGAAAATATAGCTTAAGGTTCTAAGCCACTAAGACTCTTTTGAAAATTTTACCCCAACTCTGAAATTCAAACATGGGGCTTATCCTGTAAATACATATGCAAATATGTGTCCTTGTGATAGTTCATGCCAGAAGTATTTGTGTACCTGATCCAGAGCCCACTGAACTGAATGGAGAGATTCCTAACTGACTTCAATAGACTATGGATAAGGTCAACTTGAAATCTCTTTGATTTCTTTCCTTATGTTTATAAAAGTTTCAGTCATCTAGTCACGGAACAGAAACAACAGCCAGTGACTTAGGTGACAAATCACATGCAACTGATAAGGAAAAATTAAAAGTCAAAGTGAATAGTTCTGAGATAACCCATAGGCTGGAACGTGTTAGCATAAAATATCCATTGAACAATTCTGAATAACAAACAGACTTTATTTTTTAAAATATGTGTGGATGACTTGCAGACAAAGAAAAGGGCTACATTCATCTAATCTATAGACTGCTCAGTTTTGAAAGAGAGCAGTTAATATTAGCATTGTTTAAATATTCATTAAAATGATCAGTGTTGACTATTTCTTCTGCTTCGAAAAAAAACAGTATTAATTCATTTTGCCTTGTTAGCATACATCATAGGGATTTTGCAATACAGAAATTCACATTTTAATAGTGTTGGAAGAGCTTGGGAAACCTGCCTGGCAAATAGCTCACTTTTTATAACAAGAGTAATGAAAAAGGCTTTTGCATCTAAAGAGAGGTTAATTGCAGTAACTGGAGAAATTAAAACTATGTGCTAGGTGGTGGGGAGAGAATAGGGTAGCAGGGACAAAACAGAAACAAAAAAGATAAAAGATTAAATTAGAATAATAAGTAAAAGATCATGTAAGATCAATATTGTCAGATGTTTCTTAATAGTAAGATTTTTTTACAATGTGAAATAATCTCCTAAGGAAAGCCCAGTTGCTTGAATCAGTTAAAACACTGGACAAAGCATTGCAGAACATACTCTCAAGAATGACTTGTTCATTGGCCCCCTGAAATATGCAATCCTTGGATTTTAAAGTGGGGGAATATCAAAAAAGAGTAGGGGTGGGCATTACCTCTGTATATGGCATTAGTGAGACCAATACTGGAATACTGTGACCAGTTCTGGTATGCACACTTTCAAAAGGATGTTGAAAAATTGAAAAGGGTTCAGAAAAATGTGACAAGAATTATTCAAATCCTGGAAAATATGTCTTTATAGTGAGAGATTTAAGAAGCTCAATCCAATCTATTGAGTTTATCCAAGAGAAGGTTAAGTGATAACTTGATCATGGTCTGTAAGTACTAACATAGAAAAAAGATAGCTGATTGTAGATGGCCTTTTAATTTTCCAGAAAAAGATATAAAAGCTTAAGCTAGGCAAATTCGACTAGACATAAGGTGCACATTTTTAACATTGGGGGTAACAATCATTGGAATAACTTACCTAGGGACATAGTAGATTCTCCATCACCTGAAGTCTTTAAATCATGACTGGATATTTTTCTAAAAGATCTGATGTATCTGAACAGTAGTTATGAGCTTTATGAAGAACTTGTTGAGTGTGGTTTTTTGGCCTGCGTTATATAGGAGGTCAGACTAGAGCAGTGGTTCTCAAACTGTGGGTCGGGACCCCAAAGTGGGTCCCGACCCAGTAGCGTAGCCAGGGGGGGAGCAGGGGGAGTGGCCGCTCCCCCTGTGAGGAGAAGCGGCGCCTCCCGAGCCCCGCTGCTGGAGCTGGGCTGGGGGGGGCGCTTTAAAAGGCCCGCGGCTCCTGCCACTGTGGAGCCGCGGGCCCTTTAAAGCGCCCTCCCCCCCAGCCCCGTTTCCTGAGCCGGGCTGGGGGGGGCTTTTAAAGTGCCCCCCCCCCAGCCCCGCTGCCGGAGCCAGGCTCGGGTGGGGATTTAAAAGGCCCGGGGCTCCTGCCACTGCGGGGAGCTGCGGGCCCTTTAAAGCACCCCCCACCCAGCCCTGCTGCCGGAGCTGGGCTGGGGGACGGGGTGCTTTAAAAGGCCCGCAGCTCCTGCCGCTGCGGTGAGCCGTGGGCCTTTTAAAGCGCCGCCGGAGCCCCGCTGCCTGAGCTCTGGCGGCGCTTTAAAGGGCCCAGGGGCTCCGCAGCAGCTGGAGCCCCGGGCCCTTTGGGCCCTTTAAAGTGCCGCTGGGTGAGTACAGGGGGAGCAGGGAGGTGCCTTTTTATAGCGCCGCTCCCCCTGTGCACTATACCTGGCTACGCCATTGTCCCGACCCCATTTTAATGGGATCGCCAGGGCTGGCTTAGACATGCTGGGGCCCAGGGCCGAAGCCCTGGGCGACAGGGCTCAACTTACAGGCCCCCTGCCTGTGTCTGAAGCCCTTGGGCTTTGGCTTTGACTCCCCTTGCCCAGGCCAGTGGGGCTCAGGCTTCAGCTTTGACACGCACTCTCCTCCTTCCTTCCCCCACTCCACCCCGGGGCGGCAGAGCTTGGCCAGGCTCAGGCTTCGGTCACCACTCCTGGGGTTGTGTCATAATTTTTGTTGTCAAAAGCGGGTCGCAGTGCAATGAAGTTTGAGAACCCCTGGCCTAGAGGAACATAATGATCCATTCTGGCCTTAAAATCTATGAATTGATATATGGACTAGAAGTCCTTCATCTCCATTTTTTTTAAAGTTTAAAATAATATTGTGTTGACATTTCACCCTATTTCTTTTATTCTTTATTATGAGGGCTCTCAAAGGCCCCAGTCGGGATCAGGGTCACCGGTCTATTGTGCATTGCTCATTTATGTTCCAAAAAGACAGCCACTGCTCTAAAAAAGTTTATAGTCTAACCTCCCTGATACTGCAGTGAGAACTGTGATGTCAATAGAGCTCCACGTGGGAAAAGAAAACTGCCCACACAGGACCTACCTACGAACAAAAAGCAGCAGGTGCAATGTGCATTGTATGAGGCAGAAGTCATGTGGGAAAAATATGTAAATACTGTCTACTAAAGCTAGGGTGACCAGCTGTCCCGATTTTATAGGGACAGTCCCAATATTTGGGGCTTTTTCTTATATAGTTTCCTATTACCCCCCCACCCCCATCCCGATTTTTCACACTTGCTATCTGGTCAGCCTAATAAAGCTGACAGTTCACTCAGGGAGAGATTGCCCTTTCATTCCAATGGATGAAGAATTGGGCTATTAATTTGGTTGCAACTGGAAAGACATCATGGTATTAACATTTCAAGGCTTCCATTCCTGATGCAAGCTCTTCAGTTTTATCGTGCCTTTCCCCCACTAGGTTTTTCATGCTGCTCCCTGCATACTTGGAACAGTCTACGGATTCCCATGCACCAGGGTCCTCTATATCCATGTTCAAATCTCTTTTAGAGTTCACTTATTTCATATAGTATCAGAGGGGTAGCCGTGTTAGTCTGGATCTGTAGAAGCAACAAAGAGTCCTGTGGCACCTTATAGACTAACAGACATATTGGAGCATAAGCTTTCGTGGGTGAATACCCACTTCGTCGGATGCAAGCAGTGGAAAAGTCCAGAGGCAGGTATAAATATGCCTGACTCTTCCCTGCATATTTACTGCTTGTTAACTACAATATTTACCCAACTCTCTTGGTGCATTCCTTTGCTGTTTCTGTTGCACATATCCAGTCTACATTGTAATCTCCTCAGGGTATAGAGCTGTCTAACTGTATTTTTTGTAAATATTAAATAACAAAAGTAATAATAATAGGTCTTGGAAGGTGCGGGGGGGGGGGGGGGGGGGGGGGCAGGGTTAAGGATTTATTCAGTAGAACAAAAGATTCTTATTTCTGTAGCACAGTATCACTGCTTTTCCAAAGTTGGAATTCAGTGTTCGATAAAATGCTGTTATTTTGATGCAAAGATTCTTCCTTGATTATCAGCAGAGTAGATGCAAAGAAAGTATGAGCAACACTACACTGTACCTTTCAGCTGAAAGTCTTTGTTAAAAAGTCTTTTTACTATTGGACTTGAGGGAAGGCTATGAGAAAATATATTCGTTTCTCTTTCCATTCTTACCCATTTAATTTTCAGTCAACATGGGAACATAGGAATTGTTGTGACCTATCTAGTCTAGTATCTTCTATCCAACAGTGACCAGTACCAGGTGCTTCAGTCGAAATTGTAAGAATAGATGTTGGGACAATCAGTTCCCACAGTAGGTTTCATCCTGACCTCTAATAGTTAAGAGATTGGCCTAAACTCTGAAGCATTAGGATTAATATCCATTACACAAAGTATTTATCACTAATTATGGTGATTCTGGACATCCTTGATATATCTATAAATATCCCAGCCCTTTTTTAATCTTGCTGAGTTTTGTCCTCAATGACTTCCTGCGATACTGAGTTCCACAGTTTAATTACACATTTGAGAAAAAGTGTTTCATCAGATTTGAATTTTCCACCTTCTGTTTTCATTGACTGTTCCCTTGTTCTTGTATTATAGACAGGGAGAACAGAAGTTCTCTCTATTCCACTCATTATTTTTTATACTTTTATCATGTATCCTCTTATTCATCTTATTTCTAAGGTAAACCATCCCTATCTTTTCAGTCTCTCTTCATCAGAGAGTTTTTGCATGTCCTTGATCATTCTCACTGCCCTTCACAGAACCCCCTCTAGTTCTCCAGTGTCCTTTTTGAGATGGGTTGAGCAGTACTGCTCAGAGTATTTCAGATGAGGCCACACCATTGATTTATAAAAAGGCATTATAATATTCTTAGTATTATTCACCATCCCATTCCTTGTGCAATCTAATATATACTTGGCTTTCTTTTTAACCATAGCTGCACATTGCACAGAGGTCTTCATGAGCTATCTACAGCAATGCTCAGGTCCCTTTTTGAGGTTGATGCAGCAAATTTAGGACCCTGTCAGGTGTACAAGGAGTTTACATTTTTCTCTCCAATGTGCATGACTTTGCATTTAATTGAATATTATTAATATTAAGTATGATTTGCCATCATGTTGGTCATGCATTTAACTTGTATAGATCTCTCTGAAGTTCCTCAGTCCTCTATTCCTCACTACTCAAAATAACTTTCTCTCATCTGCAAATTTTATACCTCGCTACTTAATCCCCCCCTTTCCAGATCATTAATAAACATATTAAAAAAACATGGGACCTAGTACAAAACATCAAGAAACCCCCATTATTCATCTTTTGCCAGGATGAAAATTGATCATTACATTCTCCTTTTTGCTTTCTGTCTAACCAGTTTTTGATGCATGAAAATACTGTACCTCCCATTCCATGACTACTAAATTTCTTTAGTAGCCTCATGTATGACACCTTGTCAGAGGACATTTGGAAGTTTAAATAATTTAGGTCAACCAGTTCTCCTCTATCCACTGTTTTACTAGCACGTTCAAATCATTTCAAGATATTAGTGAGACAATTTCCCTTTATAGCAACTGTGCTGGTTAGACCCTATAAAATCATGATCTTCCAGGTGTTTTGCTAATCTGCTTTTACTTGTCATTTCAATCAGTTTGCCAGGTACAGATGCAAGGTTTATTGGTGTACAATTCTCCAGGTCATGTATGGAGCTTTGGATACGAAATTTGCTACCCTACAATCCTTTGAAAGAATGGCTGTTTTTAATGAGTGGTTGTATACATTTGTTAGCAGTTCAGCCACTTGATACCTAACCTCCTTCAGAACTCTTGGATGTACCAGGAGGACCTGGTGATTTATTGGTTTTTTTTAATTATCAGGTTGTTTCAGCACCTCTTCTTCTGACACCTCAACCTCTGAAAGTACCCAATCTTTCTTTGCAGGAAAAAAAACAGGTATGGGGTAGGATTTGATAAGTTGCCAGGAACAATATATCAAAACCTTTATTAAAAATCAATTTTATTAACTTTTTTCAGTTATCAGGCATTTCTGTTATATCAATGAAAAGTACGATGTGGTTTTTTTTCACAGCATTGAAAACTAATGGTGTCTTGTAAGGCCTGCGGTTTCTAGTCTAGAGACAGCTTATAATTCCCTCTTATCTATTACTGACCTTTCATTTTAGCTACATTCTACAGTTTCCAATAGCACTAGAATTTCTTGCAAAACTTGACGAAATCTACCTTAAATCATTCCCAAGGAAAAGAGTTTATGGGATTCATGGTGGATTATTATTCGTGAAATCCTATTATCAAAGTAATACTCTTCACTTTCCACAATAAACATCTTCCCAAAAAGTCCATGTGACAGGGTGTACCTGAAGAAGGAGTCCTTTTGGGGAAAATGAACACAAAGCTTAGTCCTCTGGGAGCTGCCGAGAAAGGCCACCCAGGAAGAGCTGTAGGTGGAAGCAATCAGTATTGGTCCTCCAGTAGCTAGTGGGGCTGGGAGCAGGCAAAAGCCAATCAGGGCCTACCAGGCAAGATAAAAAGAGCTGGCTGCTTCTTCCAGGGGCCAGTACTGAGTGAAGTCGGGATGGGGAAGAAGGATTTCCCGCATCTTAACCCAAGAAGCTTGGCCTGGTCAGGGCCTAACTTTGATTACACATTTTTGCTTGAGTCAATGAAAGACTATTTTGTTTATTTTGTGGAATGTAAAGCCCAGGTGGACCATCCTGAGTTGAATATCAATTTGACTGCTGTAAGATGAGGCAGGCTCACGCCATGAGATGCTTATGAGATGTGACATTCTAATTCAGTCAGAGACAAAATGGGATTTATTTTATTTTATTCTATTCTTTTAATTGATTTTCATGCTGGAGGTAACTATATACAAAACAAATGGATAGGTACTGGTAGTACTCTTTTACTGTGCTGGAGGGATGAGCAACAATGGTTCAGATAAAATAATCATTGACCCAAAACTTTACCCAGCTGATGAACTTGTGTTCATTTTTGAGATCCATAAAATTCAGTTAAGTTTTTATTTTATTTCTTTTTTCATTCTGTATGCCTGATCACTTATTGGTTTCAGTGAACAGGGGTCTAAGAAGTGTAGAAATGGCATTAGAAAAGATCACCTTCACAGTATTTGCAGATTCACAGGAAGCAGGAAATGCTGGAAGTCTCGTGGAAATGACTGGTCTCTAGAGATTCCCTACCCAGTACAGTTTTCACAAATTTCAGGTAAGTTTGCAAAATTTTGAACATATAGCGCAAGCAAACCAGTGGCCCTTTTAAGGTTTGTCTATCACTACTGTGTAGGAAAATGCAGCACCCATTATGCAAACATTTTGAAACTTTTTCAACATCTCAAAATGAGAAATTAATGGAAACTGACCCTTTCCCGCAAACAGTTTTGGTTTCAATAAACGCATTTTCCAATGAAAAAACATTTAACCAAAATATTCCCGATCGGCTCCAATTATAATAGCTTTTGAATTATAGTAAAACGAACCCATTAGTGGTCACTTCTTCTAGAGAATATTATTCTCCAATGCCACACAGCCCCATATTTTGTATCATGATAAATAAATGGGTTAAATCCCATCTACACATGCACATTTGCAACTTCAGTTGACTTAAGCATCAATATATTTATCTCTGTCAAGGCAGAATTTGGGCTTGTGAATCTCTCTCTAGATTTCTATAGCCTTGTGGAGATTTGTCTAAAAGAGGCAGATTAATACAAGGACTGAATGTTGAATGTATGTACAAATTAATTTAATTTCTATAACAATACATTTTTCCTATGTAACATTTGATTAAGATTGTTGATTCATTCCCATTATCTGTTCAAGGTCAAAACAGTTCTCTAATGTATGTCTTGAACTTATATTTCTTACATTCTATTCTCTTCCTGATAACACTAGGTCACATAAAATGATTATTCATTCATAAACAAAATGGTGGTTCATTATACTGATTAAATAAAAAGACATTACTACTTCCTGTAAATTTAATCGGACGTGCTTTTCCACGGAGTCTAGGCAAAAATGGAAAATTTCCTGGTTTCTCATGGTTGAATGTTTAGGGACCCATTTATCACCTCATTGAAAGGAGGTCTGGAGGTCCCGTCATTAATGCTGAAGCATAATACATTTGTATGTCATGTCAATAAACCATTTGTCAGCCGGAAGATTGGAGGGTTTTACAGCGTTAATCTGGTTGATCTGGGAATAGCGTTTACACATCATTTTCATTTATTATGCATAACAAGAGGGGTTCCGCAGGGATCGGTTCTGGGTCCGGTTCTGTTCAATACCTTCATCAATGATTTAGATAATGGCATAGAGAGTACACAAGCTGGGAGGGGTTGCAAGTGCTTTGGAGATTAGGATTAAAATTCAAAATGATCTGGACAAACTGGATAAATGGTCTGAAGTAAATAGGATGAAATTCAATTAGGACAAATGCAAAGTACTCCACTTAGGAAGGAACAATCAGTTGCACACATACAAAATGGGAAATGACTGCCTAGGAAGGAGTACTGCAGAAAGGGATCTGGGGGTCATAGTGGATCACAAGCTAAATATGAGTCAATAGTGTAACACTATTACAAAAAAAGCAAACATCATTCTGGGATGTATTAGCAGGAATATTATAAGCAAGGCACGAGAAGTAATTCTTCTGCTCTACTCCGCACTCATTAGGCCTCAACTGGAGTACTGTGTCCAGTTTTTGGTGCCACATTTCAGGAAAGATGTGGACAAATTGGAGAAAGTCCAGAGAAGAGCAACAAAAATGATTAAAGGTCTAGAAAACATGACCTATGAGAGAAGATTGAAAAAATTGGGTTTGTTTAGTTTGGAGAAGAGAAGACTGAGTGGGGACATAACAGTTTTCAAGTACATAAAAGGTTGTTACAAGGAGGAGGGAGAAAAATTGTTCTTCTTAACCTCTGCGGATAGGAGAAGAAGCAATGGGCTTAAATTGCAGCAAGGGTGGTTTAGGTTGGACATTAGGAAAAACTTCCTGTCAGAGTGTTTAAACACTGGAATAAATTGCCTAGGGAGGCTGTGGAATCTCCATCATTGGGGATTTTTAAGAGCAGGTTGGACAAACACCTGTCAGGGATGGTCTAGATAATACTTAGTCCTGTCTTGAGTGCAGGGAACTGGACTAGATGACCTCTCGAGGTCCCTTCCAGTTCTATGATTCAATGATTATCTGTAACAAATACATGCAGATTACTGTTGCCAAGGAGTTAAAAAGGGATACTCAACTTCTTAGATGTTAACAGTTGTTGTATAATAAATATGTGCATGTGACGGGGTGCACTAGGCCCTGAGGCTCCCTGCTGGAGGCCTTGTGTCCCGGCCACACACCTCCCCAGATCAGGGCAGTAGAGAGGTCCTTCAAGCTGCCTAGAGCGGCTGTGTGGGAAGCAGCCAATCAGGGCCCAGCAGCCTAGTATAAGAAGAGCTCCAGGGCCAGAGAGAGTTCAGTTCCTTGCTAGAGCTGGAGGACTGTGGATAGTGCTCCAGGCTGACTGCTGGGACTTCATGAGGACAAGGCCCTGAGGTAAGGGTGAAGAATGTGTGAGAGCCATGGGGAAGTGGCCCAGGGAATTATAGCAGCAATGCAGTTTATTTAAAGGGACATTGTGAATGGCTGCTATCTATAGGGTCCCTGGGCTGGGACCTGGAGTAAAGGACGGGCCTGGGTCTCCCCCATCCTCTCCCACCAGCCACTGGGAAAGTGGCCTGGACTTTGAGGCTCCCCAGAAGGGGGGCTGAACTGTAGTGGCCCAGCAGAAGAGCTGGGGCCTGAAAGGGTGAAGAGACTGCCTCCAGGGAAGGAGCCCTCAGGCACTGCTCTATTCCAGAGCAGGGACAAACAGAGAGCACTGAGAGGCCCCTGTTGGACTTCTACCCCAAAAGGAGTTTGGTTTGCTTTGCTTTTATCTCACAGACAGACTGTGTATGACTTGGCCGGAGGGCCGAGTCACTGAAGACCCACCACAAACAAAGAGAAAGTGCAGCCACACGCACTCGGCCAGGCAGCACTCGCGAGAGGTGAGTACGACCCCGTTACAGGCAAAAATAACGGCTTAGTAACAGAGTAAAATCTATTAATTAAAACAATATGCTTATTTCTTTTATTTTGATTTATTACAATAAAAAGTGCCCATACGCAGGCTCAGAGTGCCCTGCCAACTACATTAAATTAGATAACTAAATAAAAATTCAATAATTTCACCCCTTCTCCCAAGCAGCAGCTCTAAACGCAAATCACAATACCCCCCCAACACATTGTCCAGTGATTCAGTTCCCCTTAACTTTCTTCAATGGACAGGCACAACAAATGCATCCTAAAACATGTCCTGGAAAGCAGAGCTCTGGGCCCTTCTGGAGAATGCAATGTTAGCCACCCACTTTCTATTATATCAAGGGGAATATAGCACAGGCCACTCTGTTATATCAAGGGGGACATAGCATTGAGCTCCTCCACTGACTGTAATCATCTAAGTGTTTCACGTGGAGGGATGTGGTCTGTCAGGAAGAGTAGACCAGGCCCCATAATATAATAATAATAATTAATAGTAATTATTAATAATTAATTCATACCTAGCTCTTGGATAGCATTTTTCATCATAGATCTGAAAGTGCTTTACAAAGGAGATCAGAATCATGATCCCCATTTTACAAATGGGGAAGCTGAGGTACAGACAGGAGAGCCTATTTAGAGCTTAATAAGCCAAACTACACACCATTTATGACATTAACTGTATTACCACAAGCAAAAAGAAGACTGGTCCAAAGCATATAAACAGTGTCTTCAATAAATGCTTTTTAAAAAATACCTGATGTTAAAATTCAACCCTATAGTCATCCTGACTGTGATAATTCAAGACGATCTAATCCCCAGCCCTATTTGTCCAAGTCCATTCTCTATGTATTCTTGGTGAGAGGGAAGTTTCAAGAGCAGGTGCTATGACAAAAGTTGGTCAAACAGGCATTTTCATTTTTAAAAATCAGCAATGTTTTTTTCATGAAATAGTCAGTCACCACAAATACGGAAGCATGATGGTAAGAAAATAAAACATTCTACAACTGTGTGAATAGCTGTAGAACTAACTAGGGGTACTAATTCAGACACCAAAGAATTCTTGTTAAAGGTCAACAAGAGAAAAGGGTTATACTGGATAAAAATTGTTTTCCCAAAGCTAACATATTAAATTCAATAATATTTCTCAATTGTTCACAAAAGACAGAAACTTCAGTCACAATAAATTGCTTCTCAGTATTTCTACCGCTTAGAAGAGGGAGGAGAAGCAGAGAAGTTAGGAATGATTGTCAGGATTAGAAAAATACTAAAGGAATTGCATGTATTAGCAGAATTCACTCTAGCTTTGGCTATATGTATTCATTGCAATTCACTATTTTTATCTGCCCTGGCATTTATTCCTAAGGGGTCTCAGTCACCCATGTAAAGCGCCCATACAAAGCCAATGCATCATTATATGAAGTAGTTGATGTAGGATTTAAGTAGTGCATATGCCTTGTACTGGTCCTTTGCTCAGGGATCAGTTTCACCAAAAGGGAGGAGCTTGATGCCTTTGAAGAGGCACTCCTAGAACATCCAGGGTCCCTTTAGGATGGTGCACCATGCTCTCCATATGAAGCTAGACTACTATTCTGGCCATTGCATAGGGTGGGCAGAACCATGGCCCCATTTTGATTGACTTGTACCCTAGAGCTGCTAAGAGGGAGTAGTCTCTGCCCTTCCAAATGGGGCAGTTCCTTGTACTCTTCTCCTGCTGCACACTTAAGGGGCAGACACAAGTTAAGTTAATGATGAGGTTTGGGAAAATAATCAGTGAAGCTGTAACGCACAGGCCAAGGTCACGCTTTATATAAAAAAACAAATAACAATAATTCATAATAATTGATTTCTTACTGGAGGGGAGAATCTCAGCCTGATTTCTACTAGATGGAGCATGAGCTATCTTATAAGTAAATCTTATTCATTGCTGTTATTGCATAATAGTATTGTTATGACAGCATATGAGGGAATGCTGATTCTGGGGATTTGCCTTCAATGGGGGTGAGATGTTGCAAAATTTAATAGACTATGTTTAACCCTGAACTCCTCTGGAAGAACATAGTAGAAAAATATGGTGGGTGAGGTAATATCTTCACATGTGGAAGAAGAGCCCTGTGTACCTTGAAAACTTGTCTCTTCCGCCAACAGAAGTTGGTCCAGTAAAAGATATTACCTCACCACCATGTCTCTACTATCCTGGGACCAACACAGCTACAACAATGCTACAAATATACTAGAAAAATGAAATGCCTAGTTCTTCTGCTTTCTTTCTTTATTTGGGTGTCTTCTGTAATGGAGATAATTTAAAAGTTTCTGGTAGGATTAAACAGAGATTAGATTATACCCAGTGGTCCTGACTGTAACTTCAGTCTCACACACACAACCCAACTGGCTTCAGTGAGGTTTTGCAAATGTTATGGAGGGCAGATTTTGCTCTTGTCCCAGTAATAAAAATTAAACTAGAAATTAAACTAGAAAATTTTGAGTGTTCTGTTATGTAATCTAATTTTCTGGTCCTTGTTGCTGCTTTATATATCTTTGTGTGAGCTAAAACCACAGAGCTTTTGCTCAAATGTGTCCACTGAGGCTACCCTCTGTAAATTCTTAAATAAATAGAAATAAGATGAAGTCCATTAATTCACACTAAATTACAAAAAATGTCCTATCGAATTACATATTATATTAACATAAATATCAAAAAGACTATCTCTCATTTAAAATGTTTATTGTAATGGGTACCAGAAGAGATGATGATGTGTTGAAACGTTGTAAATTTTCATTTTAAGAGATTATGTTTTGAGTTGGATGTTAATGCACATCATCTGTATGAGAGAAACATTTTAGATCAGTTTCTGCCCCGCTGAGATACTGGTTTAAGAGTCCTTACAAGAACTTTAATATTTAAACTGAGGTCTAGTTCTGTTCTTCTGATATTAGGCCAATATTAAAACTAACAAGATACATTACTTTAAATTTTGGGACACAACGATACTAACTAAAGATCATTCCCCATATATAAACTTAAAAATGAATCTAGAAGGTTCTTTAATAATTAAAATGTGCAGTCATCAGATTTCTTGATACAAGTGCCCACACTAATTTCATAATCTCTAAATTGCTTCTTATATTTGTTTTCTTTAGTGACCAAAAAGAAACGAGTGGGAATGGTGTATAGAATCTCATACAAGATTGCATGATTACCTGGAATTTGTCCCTGAAGATTCCCGTGTTTAAACAGAACGGACTTTAGCATTAAGCTTAAACATCTTTCCAGTCAGCTAATCAATTTTTTAGACTTTCAAATTGTGGCCATTTGTCCTCAATTAAGCTAATAACCTGCATCAATTCCAAGAAAAGTTGGTGATTTAAGACTATGATTCTCTTCTGTTATTTTAATTGTCCAGTTCAACAGAATACATATTAAAAAATAGCAAGACTGACTATCCTCTCATTTAATGCAATATTAGATCATTGTAGCTCCACTGGGTAGGTTGCACCATAGTATTTACTCCCGTTTAGTGCATTTTTCAGTACAGTTAAAATGGCATAAAACTGGAGTAACACAATGATGAATCAGAAAAAGGTCCATTGACTTTGCGGGGTTACTCCAGACTTACACCCTATTAAATAAGATCAGAATCAGGCCTATTCAATTACTGCATATGATTGTCTCGGGTAATGGCTTCCTAGCCCACTCCCTGCTGTCAAGAGCTACCTCAGAAAACCTGAACAAAAGCAGGGAGTCAAAATTAAAGTTATGCTATCCAAAGATAGAGGGTGATTTTTTTTTAAAAAAAAAGAGAGCAGTGTTCTTGGTCCTGCAGGGCTGGCTGAAAAGCCTGGAGTGAAGAGTGAGTGAGGAGTTGGTAACCATGGTAACAAGACTAATACAGGCTTCTTTGCTTGAAGAAATTAAATCCCTCCAAACTATTAGGAATTCCTCTATAGTGGGAACTGAAGCAGAAATGGCAAGAGGGAGGTCAGGTATGAATGCATTGTGGCCAGGGCTGTCAAACGTAGACGGAAAAAGTGAAGATTTTGGAAGATAATGTGACTGAGTTAAAAAGCAGTAGCAGAAGAGTCTAGGAAAAGAGGGAAGAGCTAGAAAAGAGAAGTTGCCTCATCAGCCCCTGGATTGTGGATCTGAAAGAAGATCCTGAGGAAGAAGGGAGTAATTAAGGCCCTTATTAATCAAGATACCTAAGCATAGGAAGTCAGTTGGTGACACTCATACATGTAAAGTAAAGCACATGCTTAAGTACCTTGCTGAATCAAAGTCTGTTTGCAGAAAATTAGGGCAGCAGATTTTGAAAGCTTGAATCTGACAGAGAACTGCAAGCAGCTGGCCTCATAGAATACCATTTTCTGTCTATAATAGTAGCAGCCCCACATCTCTTATCTTTAGGAATTTAAGATACCCAAAGGTGTTTCAAGATACAGTGATGAGCACCACAGAAATGCCTAAAAGTAAAATAAAATTCAGATAAATAAACACATACTCATGCGTCCCTTGAAGTGATTTGGACAGAAAATTATTACCACAAGAGACCCAGAGAAAGGTACGGCTCAAGATATTCAAAAATAAGAACCTAAAGTTCGGTTCCTAAATCCATATTTGGGTTTCTGTGTAAGTGGTCTGATTTTCAAAAGTACTGAGCACCAATCAGGGAAAGGGGTCTTAAAGTTAAGCACGTAAACAAGTGCTTTGTTGAATCATCAGAGCCTGCACCTTGAAGGACTGATCCTTTGATGTTCAAATGTTAGATTTTTATATGGCTGTCCTAATGAGACATTTCATTGTTTATTTCAGGATTATTTGTTGAGCAATATTTAAACTCAGTTATGGGCTCCCTGAAAAAAGTTCTAAGCTTAAATTTAGTGGTGCAATGTCCTGTTTGGCACAAGTTTCTTTTCCTTTTCTGTAGCACAGAACAGCCTCTGAGAAATTGTTGGGTCATAGTCAAAACTGGATTGACGTAGAATTCATATACACAATGCCTCTTTATCTGTTCTCTTTAATAGTGATCAATAGAAATGATCCCTGGAACTTAAACCCAGGCTTGAAAGCTACACCTGATGCTTTAGAAAGTGTAAATAAATTGCAATCCCAATAAATTCACAGAGATGAATACACTGGTGTTTGGAAAACCTATATATACCTACATATATAATATGTAGCAGAAAATGCCTGGAAAAGTGAAACTGGAATAATGCAGATACCAAACAGTGAACTTCTTGGAGAGAGTGGATGATCGTGTGGCTAAAATCCAAGATTGTGAGTCAGGCTAGTTGTGTTCTATTCATGGCTCTGCCATGAACTTTTTGTGTAACTATGAGCAAGTCACTGAACATCCCTGTGCCTCGGTTTCCCCATCTGTAAAACTGGGAAGGTGATACTTGTCATAATGAAGTTGTGAGGCTTACTTCATTAATGTCTGAGATCCTTAGATGGAAGGTGTTATAGAAATTATGTTTTGCTCTTTTACGTTTAAGGAAGTTTTTCTCCTTTATAAATCTAAACTGTATTATGTATAGGTAATTTTATTCTAATTATTTTCCAGCTGCTGCTCCTATGTTAGATATTGTATGGATATTTTCATTTTTATGATTTTATATTAAAATATATATACTTGTTTCTCTCTCATTGATTCTCTGCATTCAGTCTTTTTGAATCATCTCTGCACAAAGGGGCAAATGGTAATTAGATTTTACAGTATTTGCACTATTATTAATGCTATAATAACTTATGTATGTACCTTGAAAAGAACTTAGCTCATTTTTATGATACTTATTTATGCACTTATCTTTATTGCCATGGAAGTGTGTATTTATTACTATAAGTAAACAAATTATCAACTTTAAAATGTGATGTTACACAAATGTTTTAGTCTAAATGACTAAATTGACATATTTAGGTGTCAATATAAGGAGACTCTACTGGTAACAATTTTTTTTTATTGTCTAAGAACTTCCATAAAAGCCAGTAGACTGTCTTGGTTAGGGAGAAAAAACCTCAAACCCTATTATATTCGGCATCTTGCAAAATGTAAGTTTCTTTAAATGATTTCTTTTATGTCCCGAAAGGAAAACAAATGTAATAAACCAATAAACTTGTTTAAGGCCCCAATCCAGCAAAGCAATTAATTATATGCTTTACTTTAACACAAGCAGTCATGTTAATTGTGGGACTATTCATGCACATGATAAACATGCTTAAATGCTTTGCTGGATCAGGGCCTTAAGAAAGTCGACTACATTTGCTGCAACAGGGGGAGTTAAAAGCGCCATGACTGTGCATTGGTTTTGCTGTGGAAACTGCAGCATAGAAAATATCATGTATGTAGTTTTACAGGTATCATATTAAAGCAATAGGGGAACAATAATATAGTTTGTTAGTTCTGTAGCACACACAGTTGAGTAATTAAAATTGTCTGATTAATAGCCTCCCTTTCCCCACTCACTTATGCAGATGCTAAACATATAAAACAAAACTCAGACATGGCTCTGTCCATTATAAACATTTTGCTAATTATTGTTCTTAGCTAAATAGCTCGATGTTTATTATCAGGCACCAATCACTGTAGTATCTAGGCTGAAGCATGTATATAGCATCATAACATTTCATGGTACATTATAGAGATTAAAAAGAATTTGCAACCTGAATTAGACACAAAGAGAGACGTGGCTTAAAGCAAATAAAAACAATGTGAGTTGTATTGTATCCAAAGCACCCAATACAAATGTAGATAGTTTTAAGCAGAAACTGAATTGAGGCAAGAGAGGAGAAATAGGTTGATGGGACATGGAAATAGCAGCAGAAAACAAGGCAAAAGAAGAGGGTATTGAGATGGGATTTAAAGAAAGGGAGTGAGAGTGCTTGTATACATTTGAAGACAAACTGAGAGACAAGGTGGGGATGGGGAATGAGGGGAGAGGTGGGAGATTAAAACTGAGATGCAGCCAGGGGCAGAGCAGTGCAGAATCTTAAAAATGAGGATTAGGAAACTAACTTTATGGGAAAACAGAGGATCCCATACTGTACACTGGAAAAAGTTTATTTTAAATACTGTAGGTTGCATAGCTTAAAGATGGGAGAGAGGAAAATCGGGGATGCTGAGAGAAGGATGTAACAATAGTCCAGGCCTGACAGAACCAGGATGAGAGCCAGAGTTTTGATCCTGATAGTGAAGAAGAGGGAGTGTATTTTGAAATGTTCCAAAAGGAGATGCAACAAGATTTAGTGAAAGCCTGGATGTGAGGGGAGAAGGAATAGAAAATATCAAAGATTGTGCCAGCCTGGGAGGAGGGTGGAGTTATCAATGGTGATGTAGAAATGGAGGGGAGAAGACGTTTTAGAAAGAAAGATGAGATGTTCCATTTTGCCATGCTTAATTTTAGGAAGCAACAGAGAATACTGGAGAGTTATCAACATTGAGGTGATAAGCAAAAGTCAGTGGGTATGTCTACACAGCAATTAGACACCCACAGCTGGCCCATGCAAGCTGACTCGGGCTCATGGCTCAGGCTGTAGTGCTGTTTAACTGCATTGCAGACATTCAGGCTTGAGATGCAACCCGAACTCTCGACCCTCCCACCTCACAGGGTTTTAGAGCCAAGGCTCCATCCTGAGCCTGAACATCTACATTGCACTTAAACAGCCCCTTAGCCTGAGCCCAAGTCAGCTTCCATGGGCCAGCCGCAGGTTTTTAATTGCAGTGTAGACGTACCCAGTGAGGTCAGCTGTTGTGATAACAGAAGGATAAAAGGAGAGGGCCAAAAATAGCCCTCTGAAAGGATGAGGGAAGAGGAAGGGGGTACACCAGGGGAATGCTGAAGGAGCAGTGAGCAAGCTTGGACAAAACCTGGAAAGGACAGTTTCAGAAGCTGAAGGAAGAGAGGATCTTGATGGGAAGTGAATGATCAACAGTGTCAATTAACAGGTCAGAGATGAAGGAAGAAAAGGCAAACTTAAAATGGTGGAATCCAGTGAGGTTACAGGTCTCTCTCCTGAGGTGCCCACATAATGAGACCAGGAGTGGAAATAAAAGACTCCGGCCCAGATTCTTAGCAGCTCACCCCTGAGCCCACCAGCTACCCATGACTGAGCTCTGACAGACTGTCCAGACGACCCGCAAACTTCCCCTCCTGCCAATCCCTTGACAGATGATGGAAGGGGCAGGTCCAGCTCCAAATGGAGAACCTTGCTCTGCTGGCCGAGTTAGCACAGTGCACGGCTGAAGTGCTGGACCTGCACAGACAGCCGGCTTAGTTACAGAGCCATCCCATGCAACTCATATCTGAAGTACAAACTCACAGAGAGCAACTTGTGCAGTTACAAAGAGAGGCAGCTACTTTACAAGTTTGGGCACAGCACACCCCTTCTGCTGAGGGCCCCACAGTGCTGCTCCAGGAGCAGTTGGGAGCACCAGAAACAGAGTTTTCCTAAACCAGAATCACCTGCTCTTCCTGCTATGTCCTCAAACTTACCCCATGGATCAAGCAAAGGAGAGGGCTGGTGCCTAGCCTGCTCACAAAAGAACAAAACAGTCTGGAACTACAGCCTCCCTTCTGTTAGAATGGAACAGTCTGGAACTCTCCAATTGTAACGACTACCTGCAATAATTCTCAACTCTCTTTGATGACCCACACCAGGTTCACTCAGCAGAAATTATCCTCTGGAAGCTTAAGCAAAGTCAAGGATCAGCCACGTCCTATACTGCCCATTTCCAACAGATGCTGGCTGATGTCAAGTGGAACAAGGCAGCTCATCTGTAGCAGTTCCAGTGGGGTCTCAGCAAAGAGGTAAAAGATGAGCTAGTTTGTGTAGACAAACCTGTCCAACTCAACACCTTTATTGATATCATGACACCTACCTATGGGAGGAAGAGGAAAGAAAAGGAGGCCCAACATCGCCATGCCCACCCACTGTGCCTACCAAACCCTGAATCAATGCAGGTGGACCGGGATCACAGACATATGACCCCAGAAGAAAAGGATGCCATCTACTGTGGAACATCAGGACACTCACTTGCCTCCTGTCTCTCCAGACCAAAATTGGAAAACGGCCCAGCCCAGTAGGGGGTACTGCTGGGCATCAACATGTCACCAAGCCCTAAGCTAGTTTCCCCACCTTTGAAAATAACTCAACCAAAACCCTTCAGGGCCTCCTCACTCTAACAGATATCACTCCAATTACATGTCCTAGGGGCATCAAGGTTGATTCCCCCGCAGGCAGCCATGATCAACTCCTGACTGCCGACAATTTTATAAATGCAAACGTGGCCTAGACCCTAAAAATTCCCCTTCAGCCCAAACCTTCACAAGACCTGGTAGAAACAATCAGTGAGTCATCCCATCATCCGGTTCAGTAATTCAGGAAAATGTTCTCTTCAAAGCCAGAGTGGAAGACCACTGAGTTATTACACTTGAACGTGATGGCCCTCTCCACACATCCCAATAATACTCGGTATGCTGTGGTTGGAGCAGCATGACCCAAGAATCTACTGGAGGAGGAGGAATATCAACTTTTCTTCTAATTATTGACAAAAAGTCTGTCTTCAACCCCCATGTGAGACAATCTCTGTTCCTCAGGAAGGGACATTCCCACATGAGGAGACACCCAGGGCAGTGGGGGCCAGCCAGAAAGAAAGCACCTTGAGCCCAGAACTCCATCTCCCTGAGAAATAACAGGAGTACACTGAAGTTTTTGAGGAAAAAAATGCAGACATCCTGCCCCCACACTGGGATTATCCCATAGATTTGGAGCCCTGGATGAATGTCCTGTATGGCTGATTATATACCATGTCCAAATCAGAACTGGTAGCACTATATCCAAGAAAATCTTGAGGAGGGCTTCATCTGTTAATCTACCTCCCCAGCAGGGACCGCGGTCCTTTTTTACAGAAAAAGCACAGGTCATTGTTCCTTTGCATGAACGGTTGAGCCCTAAGACAAGTCACAATCTGCAACTGGCATCTTCGGCCTCTTATTCTGGAATTTCTAGTTCCGGAAGTGCAAATGGCCAGGAACTTCACAAAGCTAGACCTTCAAGGAGCTTACAACATAGTGCATATAAGAGCCAGGGAATGGGTGCCAAACTGCCTTTTGTATTCAGTAAGGGTGCTTTGAATACCTATTAATGTTATTCGGCCTCATCAGTGCCTCGGTAACTTTCCAATACTTTGTGAATGATGTGGTCAGCAATGTATTGGATCAACATGACATCATTTATCTCGACGATATCCTAGTATTTTCAGAGAACCAAGAACGACACTGTTGTCACATCAGATCTATTCTAGAAAGGCTGCGTAAGCATGGGTTGTATGCCAAACTGAAAAAGTGCGCCTCTGATCAGTTTTCCATCAGATTTTTAGGCATATAATTTCTACATAGGGCATGCGGATAGATCTCCCAAATGATAGTAGCAATCTGTGACTGGGCAGCTCCATGGAATCCCTGTGAATTACAATGCTTCCTGACCTTTGCCAATTTTTACTGGTGGGTTATCGCCGACTTCTCAGGAAAAATCACTCCCCTGACATTGCTCCTACATAAGACCATAGGGTTCAACTGGTCACCTGAAGCCCAGCATGGCTTCACCTAGCTCAACTCTGCCTTCATGATGGCTCCCATCCTGCATCCTGACCCAATCTGCACATTCATAGTGGAGGCTGACACATCCAACATGACCCTGGGGATGATACTCTCACAGAAGCTTGGATCCAGCAAGTCTTGCACCCCTGTGCATTTTACTCAGGGTCGGCTCTAACTTTTTTGCCGCCCCAAGCAAAAAAACAAACAAACCCCAAGCGCCGCCCCACCCCACTGAAACAAAAAAAACAAACCTCCCCCAGCGCCCACGGAAACACCCCCACCCCCAGTGTTGAACCGCAACACACACACCCCCTCCCCCCCACAGCGCCTCTCCCTGCCGGAGCGCCGCAGGGCAGGGCGGCCAGCCCGCTTGCAGCCCTGCTCTCCTGGCGGGCCGGAGCGCCGCTGGGAGCCCCGCTCTCCCGACCGGAGCGCCCGCCTGCAGCCCGGAGCGCCATAACACACACAGCGCCCAGCCCTCTGCCGAGCACCACCCCAAGGTGCCGCCCCAAGCACGTGCTTGGTAGGCTGGTGCCTGGAGCCAGCCCTGATTTTTCCTCCTGCAAGTTTGCCCCAGTGGAAGGAAACTATGAAATCCTAGATAAGGAGCTACTCACAATTAAAAGTGTTTTTGTTTGAGGAGGGGCACTACTATCTTGAGGGGACTTGTCACCCTGTACAGGTCTTCACAGACCATAAGAACCTTAAGTATCTCTGCAAGGCCCAAGTGTTAAACCAAAGGCAGCTACGATGAACCCTGTTTTTCTCTTGGTCAGGTTCACATCATCTACTGACCTAGTCCCAAAATGGGACTAGGTCACACCTTATCGTGAAAAGGAGAGTGCTATTAGGAGGGCAAGAAACCAACTGTTAAGCCACCATTCCTCCTCAAACCCAGTAATTTCCTCAGTGCGGTAGTTCATCAAGGTCTAATCTCCCTTATTCAGTCCACCTCAAAGGAGGATCCTGTCACCCAGGAGCCACTTTCTGGGCACTCAGGGACATGGATGCACTGCTCCAAACTCAATGGAGTAACAAATTTCAACAGGTGCATGTATGTCCATCCATGGGAGCCTCCATGTCAAGATACTATATCTTTGTCATGACACCTGACTGGCAGGACATTTTGATCATCAAAAGACTTCCCATACAGCCTCCTTTTTTCCTTTTTTTTTTTACTGGCCCTGCATGAGGGCTGAAATTCAAGCCTATGTAGATTTCTGCAAGCTTTGTGCCCATTCCAAGACAGCTCAAACCAAGCCATTTGGTACCCCTATAAACAATCGCAAAGCCCTGGACAGTGATCTCACTAGACTTCATCGTGGAACTCCCCAACTCTAATGGTCACACTGTCATCTTGACAGTCATGGACTGTCTGACAAAAATAGCCCACTTCATCCCCGGCAGCCACCTACCTTCCACTGAGGTTACCAGTCAACTCTGGATAAGATGTTGTTTGTCTTCATAGGCTCCCAGGCCACATTGTCTCTGATTGAGGCCCCCAATTCACCTTGCACTTCTGGCACAAAATCCTGCAACTATTGGACATCTGCACCTCTACCTCCACCACTTACCACCCCCCAAACAGATGGACAAACCTAGTGGGTGACCAAGTACTGGAACAGTTAGTGAAGCATCTGAGGTACTATCATCAAGATAGCTGTTGCAACCTCCTGCTGAGTTTTCCTACAACAATGCAGACCATGCCTCAACAGGACAGAGCCCCGTTTTTTCCCTAATTAGGGATTCCATCCCCCATTCCTGCCTCCCGTGTCTACACTCCTAACCTGGTGAGAGAGTTTCATAAGGCTCATCTAGACAATCCTGGCCTGGACCTGAAGTAGGGGAGTGATGTAAGAAGCCACAGACCTAGAACCAGGGACTGTAGAGTCTGAGGTAGGCACTGCTTGCTCATCTTCACCAGGGGCCCAAGAAGGGTTGCCACCAAGAATTATTTAAAAGGCTAAGCCCTGAAGGAAGTCCTGCCCTAATGGGGATGAGCAACAGAACTCCGTGATTCCCTGATTGGCTGGTACTCTCCATATAAACCAGGAAGCCAGTTCTGGGAGTTGCCTGAGCAATACAGACCTCCAGTGTGCTTCTGTCTTGGGCCCTGCTCACCACTCCTTGCTACAACTCTCCTGGATCCCAGACACTTAGTTCTCAGCCCCAGTCTGGCTCCTGACACTGATCTTGGTTTATGGTCTTTGGCTTAGGACCATTACTGACTCTGGTGCAAGATCCTGGCCTGGCCCAAACTCTCACCTCATGCTCTCAATTTGGTAATGGACTCTGACTTTGCAGTTTTGACCTGGCCTGGCCCTGGACTGATCTTCAAGTCTCCAGCCCAAATGCTGAGCCGCTCACCCTGTGCCCACAGGCCATCCATGACATGGCCCTGATAGTTGGTGTGTATACATTGCTTTTTCTAATCACTTCTCAGAAGAATGGCAGCTGAAACACTTACTCATTCTTGTGTATCATTTAGATAACACAGTGATAGGCTGTCTGGTTTAGCTGGCAGTATGGCCCCTTTGTGCTGCTGGAGCGGTACAAGGGGGAGTAGCAAATCCCAGGCTTTTCAAAAATAAACCATTAGGGCTGGGCTGGCTTTCTAGCTGCAAAAGGAGGCACTACTTTGTAGTAATTTGCCCTACCCTGGAAAGGGTGGTAGGGTCTAAATTCATTGTAGAGAATCTAAGCCAGCAAATGCAGGAAGCATTATGGAAGTCCACATATTCAGCTCATAGGATAAAAGAGAAGTCCTTCATATTACAATTTACCAGTACCCTCTGAAGGTGGGGATGTCATGAAGAGGCACAAACAGAATCTGGAAGGAGCTTTATCGACTCTCTTCTCTGTCAGAGGAAAGGTCAGTCTGATGGGGGACCTTTAAGAAAGAGGGGAGATACCAAAGAGGAAGCAGAGGGATAGATTCTCAGTAGTCCAAGAGATCTCAGATGTTATCTGGGAGAAAAAGAAGTTTACATCCACACTGTGATTCTTACTCATTGCTTCTCAGGTCAAAATGTTGATGCTCTGCACCTTATAGAATCTCTTCTTGGAATTAAGCATAAATGTGTCAATCACTGTTCATGGCCATCCGGTAGGCAGAGGGCTTTATTTCTGATTAACTGTATTCCTTACAGGAAACCCAGTGAGCAGAGCTCTAAAGGTTTTTTTTTTTAAAAGAAAATAAAAGCTCACCTTATTACTTTGGAAGTTACATAAAAGCTATATTATATTAACCATCAATGTAGTAAAATATATAATTTTTGGATCACTTAGGTCAAATGAAATTGATTTATTAACAAGAAAAACTTTTAACACCAAACTTAGCCCTACAAATTAAATGACACTTCCTCTTTGATGGGTATATTGTATTTCAAGCATTTTCAGATTTAGCAGCTTTTTTTTTTATTATATACTTTAACTCAGGTGGAGACAGTTCCCATCAGTCTTCATTAATCAGCTAATTAGTGGCATATACTATGTAAAATGCCTAAGACTTAATATTAAAAATATGGATTATATAAAGTCAGCAAATCTTCTTATGCATCCAAATAGTACAAAATACTTTGAAGTTAAAAATACTCCAAATGACAAGATTACCATATGGCTGGAATATTGTGGGAATACTCAGAGGGAATTGATTATTTCACATAAAGTTTTATGGTGCCTAGAAGGATAACTGATAATACTATAAACTCTCTTATGAAGAGTTCGAGTTTCTACCATAGCCAGGACACTGATGCAGAGCAAAGTAGTTCTTACCTTGGAGGGACTGTGACAGAAACATTCTATATTACCAGCAACAACACACTTGAAGTGTCATGTGTTCTATGTTTATTACAAAATCAGTGGATAAAGAAATAACTAAAAAAACAACGCATATTTTATCAAAGTGAGACTCTTTTCTTCCCACCAGGGTACCCATAAAATGGAACAACCTAACCCTTTGGTCCATTATGAGTATCCAAGGGTGGCTAGTCCCACAGCAGGAGGCACTTTCTGAATGTATTTTCAGAGATTGCTTCCCCAAATCCCTCTGCAAGGCATTCATTCTCTGTCGGTAGAAAATACACAAACCAAAACATCACTGTCTTTCAGAGTCATAATTTAGTGTACGCTATCTGAAAAAAATATATGTATAAGAACCTAGTTAGAAGTGATTTAAAAATGAACCCTAAAATACATCATTTGGACCCAGATCAGGTTCCACACTTCCCTCAAGTTGAGGGATGTGTAAATCTAGGGTTTGGTTTAGCCCTTTGTAGAGTAAGGGCACAGCTGTAACATTCAGATGCAGATCAGGCCGTGTGCAAAGTTTGCATCTGTAGTTTTGGTTTGGGACCCTCACTAATAGGAACAGATATTGTTGCCAGCCCTTGTGATTTAATTGGGAGTCTCACTATATTTGATGTTTTCCTTAAAGTGACAGCTCCTGGAATCAAATAATTACATGAGAATCTCAGCTTTCATTTAGAAAGAAAAGTAGCCCCGATGGCTGCAGAGAAAAGCTTGAAAACAATACCTGAGTATAACGTAAAGACTCAAAAAACAGAAGACAAATAAAAAGAACCCAAATGTTATTATTTTTTAAAATCTCATCATTTTTAAATCAATCTCATACTTTCGGGGGGGCCTGAGTCATGATTTTTGATGACATCCAGTGCCATCTATACTGATATGGGTATGACAAACTTTTGTTCACCTCTAATGGGCTGGAAACATGGAAAATATTGAAATAACTTGTGTAGCTGATATTTTCTTGCTTACACAGGATGATATCTGAGGGAGAAAACGCAGCTATCATCCTTGATGTTCTGGATTGATGGAAATGGATGAAATGTCTATAACACGAGGAATATCAGTGAAGAGATCCTAAAAAGTACTGTATTTTTATAAATATGTGATGTCTAAAGCAAACCCAGTATTTCCATATAAAGACTTCATGAAAAAATGTAAGGAGTCACAGAGACATTCAACCACTTTGGTACCAAGGTAAAATTGTTCAGTTAAAGAACGTGGCTAGGCAGACAGTGATGAAGTAATGACACCTTACAGTATGTCTCTCTAGTGTACTTACCCAAGACAAAAACATTACAGTTGGGATTTTCAAAGGAATCTATGGGAGTTACATGCCCAAATCCCATTGAAACGTAAGGCCCAGATCCTGATAAGATTCTGCACATGTGTAAACCTTAAATTTCAATGGGAATTGTATTGCCTAATCCCTTTGGTTTCTTTTGAAATTCCTAGCCCTCCACCTTTAGTACACTAAATTATAGTTTGTATGTATGCCTTCTAATTTGATCAGTGTAGAAGCAAGAGATCTAGAGTGATACACTGGTCTCATTTGAATCAATGGGAATTTTGCCACTGACTTCAGTGGGGCCAGGATTTCATCCTAACTATCTAAACAGAAGAAGATAGCACAGACAAAATGAAATATATTACTGCTATTACTGACAGAAATAAAAAGAGACAATCAAAACCAAATGAAATATTAAGAAGGTCAGTAGTTAAAAATATCAGATAAAGGTATATTCAGACTTTACAAGTGTATATCTCATTTCTATTTGGTTGATAAATATTCTTTGAAAAACTCTTCACAATGACTGTTTTCTTTCCTATTTTCTGACTTGTTAAGTTGATGTTTATAATGGATAACTGTAATTACTGATAACTAGTTCCGGAACCAGACTGTAACTCAGGACCACTTTTACTCAAAATAAATTAAAAAATAGATATTTCTGGTCAGTTTCCATATCTAATCCACCATAACAATTTTGGAATGCTATCTCCTTTTCACGTAGGAAAGGGAATTATCAAATTGTCAACAAATCTTTTGGGCGTGCTTATTATGCATTTTAATATTATATGATTTAGGTTTCTCAAAACTCCACAGGGGACTAACTGCAATACACTTGATAGTCATACTGAGTCTTTCCTGGGTGGTGTACTTTAATTTACTTCAGAAAAAGAAAATGAGTCCGGCTACAAGCCAAATTCCACTATTTTTTAAGAAAGACAAAAGAGAGTACATTATTCTGTGCATCTCTTGTATTTGTTACTTTTTGTTCAAAATGATGGGCATAGTTTGGCTGGGAGGCGCGGGGCATTGCCCTCCCTAAACTGCAAGCCTCAAGCAGGTGTGGAATTTGCCCCCCTCTTCTGCCCCGTTGGCCTGACTGGAGCTGCCCCCACAAATATAGAAGTCAAACTACTCCTATGTTCAAAACCCAACTGGTTTAAGCAGCACTGTGGCCTTCAGTAGGAATGCACATTATTCATGCTAATAAACTTTGCAGTTACAGAGCTCACATAAGCGAATCCCTCAAGAGATATGAGATTTTTATAAATTTTAATAAGATTTGCCAATTTTTGTGCTAAAGAACAGCTGTTTCATTTGGGGGCATTTATCATAATAATAATGAGTTGGAGTTGCTGAGCCCAAGGGAATAAAATGCAGTGAAAAGTATATTCTGCAATATTGGAAATATGTATTAGAACAAAATAGTAAAGATTTATTACTGAATCATGAGCATTAGCAATACAGTTTTGTCACTTTCTTTTATGAATAAATCATATTAATAACACCTTTGTAAAACATCAGAAAGGTATAGCATAATATTCTAAGTCACATAATAAATAAGTCAAAAACATTCCAAAACAATTTTGAATCATTTTATGTCCAAGAATGCCCAAATAAATGAATCCTTCATAATTATTTTAGAGATCTAGGAAGAAGCTTATCCTGGTGCAGTCCTGAATTTCATTAATGCTTTTTGTAGCTCTTGAAAATCTGCTTACCTTAAAATCTGTAGTATTAACAAGAAAAAAAATCTAATAGTATTCTGTTTATATTTTAATTAATAAAATTACATACACTTGTCCACATTTCAGGAAAGCACTTAAGCATATGCTTAAGTCCATTCCCGTAAGCATTTACTTAAAGTTTAGCATGTTGTAAGCACCCTTTCTGAATAGGGATACCTTCCTGAATTGGGGTGCTGTATAGTATCCAGAATAACATTTGTATAAACAGGAAATATGAATGTAAGTAAAGTCCTGCGTGCAATGTGATGACAACATGCTAGCATACATTACACAATATTTTTCCTCTAGCCATATGTTCTATTAGTGCTATTATAGCTGTGTGAACAACATAGGAACCATTCCTTAATCCCCTGTGCAGCCAAATCATTCATATCAAGGCATAAAAACTCTCTAGAGCCAATGGAATTTTGGGTGAATGAGAAAAGTAGGATCTGTCCCAATTTATGGCAACTTTAATAAAACACCTCCCACTTGGAAAAGTGGGAATCAGATATCTTATTATTTTTCATGAGCAATTCCATTAACTACATAGATCAAGAATAAGTAAACATTCTTTCTCCTTCATTTCAATGCTTTCTTCTATAACACATTTTTGGATACTGTAAGGTTACCATAACTCTAAATAGATTAGTGTAAGGCTATCATATCTTTGCACAGCATTTTCTCATTCAGGACACCTTATTAATTATAATCAGGGATCCTAGAAATCTGTTTGCCGCAGAAAAATGTGGAATTTGCATTTTTACAGGGAATCTTTAGTTTTTACATTTTGTGAAAAAATAAAAACATATCCAGTAGAATCCCATTTATCCAAGCCACCATTATCCCGCTCTCCATATTATGTTCAAATGATACCTATATATATTGTGGCTAGAAAAACTAAAGTTCAGCATTTCATTTACTTGCAGAAAAACGCTGATTTCTATGGTTTTTTATATCAGAGAATTTTGTGGGTTTTATTGTGGAAAACTAGGATCCCTGATTATAATATACTTGCAATCTGAAGATTTTATTGGAGAAACTGGGTCATTACACAAACTGATATCAACTTCCCCATGCTAAGTTTTCCCCTACTGTTGCTCACACCTTCTTGTCAACTGTTTGAAATGGGCCATCCTGATTATCACGACAAAAGTTTTTTTTCTCCTGCTGATAATAGCTCACCTTAATTGATCAGTCTCTTAGAGTTGGTATGGCAACCCCCATCTTTTCATGTTCTCTGTGTATATATACATCCTCCTACTGTATGTTCCACTCTATGCATCTGATGAAGTGGGTGCTAGCCCATGAAAGCTTATGCCCAAATAAATTTGTTAGTCTCTAAGGTGCCACAAGTACTCCTCGTTCTTTTTACATATCTACAAAGTAACTACAAATAACCTCTATTCTGATGTGAAATCAAACATCTTTACTTTTATGCTTCTCCTTGATCTATGTGATTTCATAATGTAAAAGTGATCATGAACAGTAGATTACTTATTGGTCAATCTTTTATACAATAATAATACTTCATACTTACACTGCACATCACCTTCTATCCAAGGATTTCATCATGATTTACAAACATTACTACAATAAGCCCTGCAGAAGTCCTGTGAATTAAGGGAATGTTGATTTTGCTTATTTTAAATATTGGAAACAGAGGCACAGAGAAGTTAAGGCCCAAATTTTCAAAAGCAGTCGCTAATTTTGGGTGCCTCACTTGTTGGGTGCTCACCTTGAGAACACTAGGGTCTGATTTTCAGAGGTGCTTAGCAATGTATCTCCCATTGACTTGAAGTGAAGCTGTAAGTGGCCAGTACCTCTGAGAACCAATACTTAGATGTTGCAAATAGGGGACCCCAAATTAGTGGCCACTTCTGGAAATGTAAGTATTGGAATATTCCCATGGTCTTAGAGCAAGTCCATGGTGGAGCCAGGAATAGAATACAGTTTCCTGACTCTCAGTTCTCTGGTTTAACATTAACCATCCTTTTTCTCTATATCAAAGATTTGCCTCTCGGGTGGGCTGCAGATGACCAGAGAAGCCTTTCCATGAGTTACAATAATGGCAAACATGGTGGCTCAGGTATTTCTCACCTTGCTTTGTTGTGTAGTCCACACATATTGAAAATATGGTTTAGCTAATCTAAAGAATCTTATATGACAACTAGTTTTCCTAAAAAACTCTTGGTTAAATGTAATACTGTATCACATAACCACAGAGGAGCTGGTATTGTGTCTCAGTGCATTAACCTATCCATATGAGAAGTGCTCCATTTCTCCGCCTCCTGGTTTTCTAAAGTAAGGATTCCAATTTCTGATGATATTGTAGCGTTTTTAGATTTTTTCAGCCTGCTACATTATGTTTGTTCCTGATGATGGAGACAGTAATTGACACAGTGGGAAGAAAGAACAATGTTCTGTAAGTACGAATGGCTTCAAAAGCTGCATATTTTGTTTTTGTTGTCAATACATGGCTTCTTTAAAGGACTATAGCTTCTTAGCAACATTGCCCAATGACAGACTTTTCTGCAGGGCTTCTCCAGTGACCCAAATTAAGATAATTTCCCCTCCCACAGTCCCACACCTCAGAAATCATTGTACCAGGTCCTCCGGTGGTTCAGTCTTTGCAGGAATTCCTGGCAGAAGAGGAGTGTGACTCACTCTTCCCCAATTGCTTCTGAGAAGAGGGGGAAGTGTCATTCTTTTTATGTGCACACACTCCTGCTGCTGCATTAGAGTTTAGTGTAGTTTAAAGCACATCCTTTGACAGTTGTTGAGTAATAGGGAAGTATCTTTGAAGTCATTGGGACTATTCATAATATGTTATGTTAAGCACATACACAAGTCTTTGCAGGAGCAGGTCTTTAGTTTGGAGTAGGGCTGTCAATTAATTGCAGTTTTAATCACACTGTTAAACAATAGAATACCAATTAAACTTTATTAAATATTTTTGGATGTTTTTCTACATTTTCAGATATATTGGTTTCAATTACAACACAGAATATAAACTGTACAGTGCTCACTTTAAATTATTTTTATTACAAATATTTGCACTGTAAACATGATACAAATAGTATTTTTAATTCACCTCATACAAGTACTGTAGTGCAGTCTCTTTATCGTGAAAGTGTAACTTAGAAATGTAGATTTTTTTTGTTACATAATTGCATTCAAAAACAAAACAATGTAAAGCTTGAGAGCCTATAAGTCCACTCAGTCCTATTTCTTGTTCAGCCAATCACTAAGACAAGTTTGCTTACTTTTACAGGAGATAATGCTGCCCAGTTCATATTTACAATGACAACAGAAAGTGAGAACAGGCGTTCATTTGTAGCCGGCATTGCAAGGTATTTACATGCCAGATATGCTAAACATTCGTATGCCCCTTCATGGTTTGGCCACCATTCCAGAGGACATGCTTCCATGCTGATGACGCTCATTAAAAAAAATGTGTTAATTAAATTTGTGACTGAACTCCTTGGGGGAGAATTTATCTCCTGCTCTGTTTTACCTGCATACTGCCATATATTTCACGTTATAGCCATCTCAGATGATGCCCCAGTACATGTTGTTCATTTTAAGAGCACTTTCATTGCAGATTTAACAAAATGAAAAGAAGGTACCAATGTGAGATTTCTAAAGATAGCTACAGCACTCGACCCAAGGTTTAAGAATCTGAAGTGCCTTCCAAAATCTAAGAGGGACGAGGCGTGGAACATGCTTTCAGAAGTCTTAAAAGAGCAATACTCCGATGCAGAAACTACAGAACCCAAACTACCAAAAAAGAAAACCAACCTTCTGCTGGTGACATCTGACTCAGATAATGAAAATGAACATGCGTTGGTCTGCACTGCTTTGGATTGTTATTGAGTAGAACCTAGCATCAGCATGGGCACATGTCGTCTGGAATGGTGGTTGAAGCATGAAGGGAATATGAATCTTTAGCGCATCTGGCATGTAAATATCTCGCAACGCGGCTACAACAGTGCCATGTGAAAGCCTGTTCTCATTTTCTGGTGACATTGTAAAGAAGAAGCGGGCAGCATCATCTCCTGTAAATATAAACAAACTTGTTTGTCTGAGCGACTGGCTGAACAAGAAGTAGAACTGAGTGGACTCATAGGCTCTAAAGTTTTACATTGTTTTATTTTTGAATGCAGTTATCTTTTGTACATAATTCTACATTTGTAAGTTCAACTTTCATAATAAAGAGATTGCATTACATTATTTGTATTAGGTAAATTGAAAAATACAATTTCTTTTGTTTTTTACAGTGCAAATATTTGTAATAAAAATAAAGTGAGCACTGTACACTTTGTATTCTGTTATAATTGAAATCAATATATTTCAAAATGTAGAAAACCTCCACAAATATTTAAATAAATGGTATTTTATTATTGTTTAACAGCTCGATTAATTGTATGATTAATCACGATAAATTTTTTTAATCGCTTGACAGCCCTAGTTTGGAGATATTTATAGATTCTTTGAATGCTCCCTGGTTACATACAGTAATACAGAATAATTATGCAAACGCATTTGTTTCTCCTTAATTTTTCTCCCCTATTTGTCATCGTAGTTCTCTCTCATGCTCAATCTCTCTCTTGCTCTTTTACATAGTCTATCAGTTTGAATCCATTCTTATACTTACATTACTTTCCCCCTTTTCTCTTTGATAAATCTCTTCATTCTCCTTTTCCACACTTCTTTCTACTGCTATCTTCACTCCTCCATTTCTGTCGTTCTTTCTAACTCTCCGTTTCTGCAAGATAACAGAGATGTGTATTTTTTTAAATGACATACCAAAGTCATAATACAAATATTACTTATGCTTGATGTCAGTTATTCATTGCTTGTCAGTTCCAATGTATTCCTCCTGAGACAGCCTAAGTTGACACTCTTCCCCAAAATAAAAAATGTTACCACTATGTTTCAGAGAAGAATAATAAAACCCCCTCATGTATGAACTGCCAAAAGAAGTTCACAGAGAATGTCACTTGGCAAATACAGCACGGACAAAGGAACACTGATGTCACCCACTGAAGGAATAACATTTAGACAGGTTACACACATTCCTCGTGATAAGGTTGAATCGTAACACTTATTAGCAGCAGCTGATAAAATCAGCGGAAGCTATAACCCAACTCTGAGATCCTATCCAAATAATGTTGAGTATTTAAATACTTTTTATTTGCTCCTACATGAATGGGTACTTGCAGCACTGCTCAGAATAGTGACACTGGAGGAAATGAAGCCTAAGTTCCAATGCAGCAACATTTCAGGTGTGACACTTTTGGACGAAATATTGGCAATCACACACAAAAATAAGAGGCCAGATCCTTGGTTCCAGTTTAGCTGGTGCAGGACCCAACATGGGGAAGTAAACGTGGCTTTAAGTCACCTTTTCATTTCCCCAATTCCTGAGGTTGCCAAGGGGGCAGCAGCTTGATCCCTGCTGCAACATAGAGTAGCCTTTTGGCTGTTCTAAATTGTACTGACTTTTAGCAGCCCTGAAAAGTCATTGCATCAATAGGGATTGCCAGAGTACTCTGACCATGCCCCTGCCCATCCTGGCATGTCCTTACCCCAGCAAGATTAGGAAGGGGAGGTGGAGAAGTACCTATTCTAGCTCTGTGCCAGATGGGGTGCTTCCCACACAAAGGAAATCAACAGCTGCCTAATTAGTGCTGCTTTCTGCCCCCTTTTCACCACCAGAGTTGCACAAAGGGGACAGGATCTGGCCCATGACATGACCTCTTGTCGATAAATACTCTGAGAAGAGGATATTTACACTATGTATTAGTAACATAATGCATTAATTAAAATAATAAGAGCTAACAAGATCTGTCCATTACAATAAACATTTTATGATCTTTCACTGCTGTAATCTTGAGGTTCTTATGTCCCATACCTCACCCTTTGCTTAGGGTCTTCACTTGCCATGTTACTTTTATTTAGGTTGTAAGCATCTCAATATTATTTTTGTGGTTATCTCTAAAGTGCCATGCACATTTATAATACTGTACAAATAAGTACCATGTCATAACAAAACTGTTATTAATATTATTTTAATATATCCTTATTCTGATCTATCATAGAGTTCATCTAGACGATAGTGCATTTTTGCATTTGTCCTCACTGCAGTCTTCACACTCCTGTAAGTGTTCAATCTGGAGTATATAGCATCTTTTTAATGTCCCTCTTGGTGAGTGTTTCATTTTTTCCCCTTGAAGATTGTTTCTGTAATCAGTTATTCATTTTGTCCTAAAGTTGACATTCTTTTCTGGCAAGTTTTACAAACATATTTTAAAAAAATTAAACACATGCACTTTTCTGAATTGGTTATAATAAATCATTCCAGAAAAGCAAACGCTGTTGGCTGGATTAAGGATTTATCAATCCAAATGTGTTTTTTTTAATTCCTGGGAACTGTAAAGAGTTTTTCCACCCTGATTTTGATCTTCAATCTGATATTCTTTGTGGCCAAGATAATAAAAGCTCTTTGATTTCTTTACTCTGGCGTCTACTAATTCAGACACAGTTCTGGCATCTACTAGTTCACATCTTGTGAAAATCTTTTGTTTTAAGGAATGTATTTTTTCATGCTATGTCCTTACTGACCCTATATAAAAAATACAATGTACAACATATTAAATAAAAACAGACTATATTTAATAACATTAAGAATTTTAATTGAATGCACAATAGAAAGGAAATTCAAAACCCTGCTCTTGATTCACACTAAATATTTTAAAGAGTTGAGTTAACAGAAGGCCATATTCTGATTTTATTTATACCAATGTAACTACAGAGTAATTCAACTAGTTTGAATAGAGTTAAATGAGATATGAATCTGGACCAGAATGTGTCATTTTTAAATTTCCTACCTCTTGTTCATTGAAGGTAAACTTTCATTACTCAATAATTATTTTTGTATTGTTCCTTGTGTGATGCTTTCAGAAGAAAAGCAGTCATGTTAGTTTATAAAGCTAGCATTGCAACATTTCCCTAGAGACTTTCCATACTATCTGATTCTGTATAAATCTGTCCTATTATCATTCAGTTTCTGTAGGATTAATTTAAAGTAGATTTTTTTAATCTATATTCCCTACTTGAGGTATTAGAAAAACATTGCATAAGCTGTTAATTTTGTGTGAAATTTGCCACAGTGCAAAAGGCCCATGTGAGGCTCCCCATACTTCTTAACTCCTAAGAAGAAAACATTTTTCACCTGCATAAAGTCTGAATAATTGTGCTTCATGCAGGTGAAATGGGATAATTTTAGGAAAGCAAGAAACATGGATTAAGACTAAAGCACTTCTTTGTCCTGTGCCTTCTCCCCTAGCCTATATAGGGGCAGTTTATGTGGTTATATGAACGACTGTATCCTGTTGCCCCTCCCTGGCCAATCCAACCCTCACCTAGTGCTATCCTGCATGCTGACCTGTTTGAATCTGATACAAGCCCCCTGCTAAGGTGTGCAAGGGTATTATAGCATGGCTTGCAGTTCCATCACAGAACATAAGTGGTGTGGAAGGTCTTATATGGCCCCTCTACACTGGGGTAAATTTTCTTCTCTACAAATTAGTGCCATCAGGTTATCTTGGTGGTATTGGCTCTACTAGTATATTCCATCACATTGGTTTGATAATGACTCAGCTCCAGTATTCCTCTGTGTGTGTAGTAATGAGCTGAGTGGGTTTAGTACCTACAGTGAGAACAACAAGATTCTCCCTCCCTCAGATGTAGCTGCAAAGGGCTGAATTGTGTTTTGGTTACTAGGTAGAACTCTCTGTTGAAATGACACTATTTAATTACAAATCAGTAAAATGTAATGTTAAAAATCAGTGTAGTAAATGGGCTGTTTATGAGGCTGAATTGAATGGGACTGTGTGTGTTGGGAAAAAAGTAAACAGGATTAGACCATAATGGGTATTTTAAAATTTGTTTGTTATTATTGCAATAAATACTGATATAGATGCATTCCTTGTCCTTTGGGAAATCTAAAAATTGAACTTTTAATCTACTTTTTGTATATCTCAGTTCCTGTTAAGTATCAGAGGGGTAGCCGTGTTAGTCTGGATCTGTAGAAGCGACAGAGTGTCCTGTGGCACCTTACAGACTAACAGATGTTAGTCTATAATGTGCCACAGGACTCTTTGTCAGTTCCTGTTGTTTTTGGGTCAAATAAATAAAATAACACAGAGAATTAGACAAAAGAACCCAAAAGAGCAGCCTAAAATTACAATATTTAATCTCATAAAGCACCTTATATGTTCAAAGCGTTGTACAGACATTGACTAATTAATTTTGACAACACCTCTGTGAAGTAAGTAATATTATTACTTCCATTTTACAGACGGAGAAATTGAGGAAGAAACTGAAGTGATTTGCTCAAGGTCACACAGTAAATAAATTAGATTAGAATTCAGCATTTTCCATCTAGTCTTAGTCCTTCAGAATACACAGCCGCTCAAAAAGCCACTGTTACTGCTGTTGCTAGAAAGTATACACATCTATAATTTATTCATATGATCATGTTGGGCGGTGAAGTTTATATTTTCCATGATACTTACATGTGTTGTGAAGAGGTTCGGGGGGGACTCAACCTTGTATCTAGTGTGAATGGAATCATATCTGAGAGCCAACATAAGTAGTGAGCATAACCCACAGAGCTTGCAATTGTCATTAACTACATATTTTAGGCTTCTATTAAGTAATACATCAGCTTGTATATCTGAAGGGCTCACAGCAGTTACAAACTCGACTGGTGGGTCAAGTGGGCTTGGACTCTAGTGGGTAGCCCAAGCCACTGCCTGTGTTACAACGTCCACACTGCTATTTTTAGTGCATAGTTCAAGCTGAGCTAGTGTGAGTCTGTCTATCTGTGCAGGACTCACAGCTCCCAGTTGCAGTGTAGACACACCCATTGAGAATTGGAGTCCTGAGGGGATGTTTCCTGAGGAAACATTTATAATTTTTGCTGAAAAATATCCATTTTAAATATATGCTTAAGCATATTTTGATAATTTTTGATATGTTTATACCTGATTAAGCAGGACTGGTCCAAAGCCTAAACATTCAGCAACCATGCCCCTCGAACTTAAAGGGAGTTGGAGCTCAGCTATCTATGCCAGGGGTGAGGAACCTACGTCCTGCAGGCCAGATCCGGCCCATTCCTTTATTTCATCCAGACTTGGTGCCCCCCCCCCCCCGCCGTGAGGCTGGAGCCATGAGCGCTGGCTCGCACCGCTGCAGGGGGAAGCCCCAAGCCTCCGCATCCACCCCATGGGGCTGTGTGTGGGACGCGATTGATTTTTGTTGTGGGTCAATGGCCCGTGATAGAAAAAAGGTTCCCCACCCTTGATCTATGCCAGGGATCGGCAACCTTTGGCACGTGGTCCACCAAGGTAAGCCCCCTGGCGGGCCAGGCCATTTTGTTTACCTGCCGCGTCCACAGGTTCGGCCGATCGCGGGTCCCACTGGCCGTGGTTCGCTGTTTGAAGTCAATGGGGGCTGCGGGAAGCGTCGTGGGCCGAGGGATGTGCTGGCTTTGTGTATGTGTAACTAACTGCTGCCCTCTATTGGATAGAATCATTGCCCTCTCTTGGGGAGAATCAGAACTGTCCTACCACGCTTTATACATTAACAGCTTACAAATTTTCCTTTAACTCAAGTTAGAGGGGTCTGTATTTTGGAGGATACCACCAGTTCTAGCCTCACTGTTAATATAAAGTTCAAAATGGCTGTAGTGTGCACCATGATGAGCCACAGATTTGTGGCAGGCAGGGCTTGTCATCACAAGAATATTAGGTTGTGTTAGAACACAAACTTGAGGAGCTGTGTTAATTAACATGATGTTAAACATGATATAATCAGTGCAGACAGAAGCAAGTTGTGTTTAACACTGAGTAAGCTGGTTGTGGGTAAACCCTACTGGAACCATACATTTATAGGAATAAGTCGCATTGTTCTTATACTCAGTTGCATTAATATGGATTTAGGATATGTGTTTTGCGGAGGAGAATTCTGAAAAGAGTCTGATTAACAGCATTAGTTGGGTTTTAAACTTTTCATATCTCAACCTCTTTTCAAAATATCAAAATACTTCAAACAATAGATAAGCTAATCCATTTTTATAATTACTGATTTTTAGGTAAATGTAAACATTTCTGGACATAAGTAAGTGTAAAGCCATTTTAAATAAGATGAGTGTGAGAAAATGTACTGAGTGTATTTTCTTACACTCATCTTAATTAAAATGGCTTTTCACTTAGCCCAGGTCTACACTAGGGGCGGGGGTCGATGAAAGGTACGCAACTTCAGCTACGTGAATAACATAGCTGAAGTCGATGTACCTCGATTGACTTACCGCACTGTGAGGACGCCGCAGGGTCGACTGCCTCTGCTCCCCCGTCGACTCTGCTTCTTCCTCTCGCCGGGGGTGGATTGCCGGAGTTGATGGCAGAGCGATCGGGGATCGATTTATCGCGTCTACACTAGTCGTGAAAAATCGATCCCCGAAAGATCGATCGCGCCGGTGGATAATGTAGACAAGCCCTTACTTATGTCCAGATACTGCAAACACTTATGCATGTGCTTAACTTCATTCATGTACAGTAGTCCCACCCATAGCAATGGGACTGCTCAGGTGCATGAGGCCAGGTCTACACTAGAAACTTTTGCCAGTATGGCAATGTTGGTTAGGGGTGTGATTTATTTATTTATTTAACATCTGTATACTGGCAAAAGCCCTAGATAGAATTATATTGGCACAAAAGTGCTTTTGCCAGGTATAGTTTATTTTGCTTGCCAAACCAGGATAAGAACCTGTTTGCCAGTATAAGCTGTGTCTATACTAGAAAGGTTTGCCAGGATAGCTATAGCAGCAAACATTTTCTATAGCCCTGTAGACTTTGCCTAAAGTTAAGCATATGCATGCTTACAGGAATTGAGATCTTTTATTTTATAATGTGTTTTCAAATACACTATTTGTAAATCAGTTACTATTTATTTTCAATAGACAACATTTCAAGGTTAAAATATAAATTGCTAGAGTTTTGTTTTGGGTTGGTTTTTTACAAATACTTATAAAATAATTTGCTCTCAGACTGAGACCCTGCATGCCAAATTTCAGCTCTGAGGTAAATTTCATGGCCTAAACAAAACTCCCTGAATACAGGGTACTTACATTTGAAAGGAAATAAATTAGACTTTAAAGCTGTTGAATCAAAAATGGCTAAACTAAAATAAAAGTGAGATATTAAACGCAGTATTCCACTCTTGCTAGAAGCATAAGGTGACAATTTAATGAAGCTATCCGTCATGTGAAGTTTGAGAGTAAAAATCTGTCAGTAAATAGTATAAGAAACAATTTGATGGACTGCTGTGTTTCATTATCAAGGACATGACAGCAAAGGCACAATACATGTAACTGAGCATTTAGAAAGATGTTGGCATACCCGAGTAGCATTGTGGAGCTCTGTAGGCCTCTTCATAGAGTGTTTGGTAGTGCTTACTTTCAAGGTCAGATTAAGGCGATCAAGGGCCCTCAGCACACCATGACATGCGGGCTCCCCTATGGCTTCTCCCCTATAGCTGTGCTCCCTGGGCCTTGGCCCTGTCCCCACTTGTCCACACCCTTCCCAGAAAGGTAGTGGCAGTGACACTTGCCCCCTCAGAAGCAGCATCACAGAGCTCCTCCCAAAGTCTGGACAGGAAGAAGGAAGCCCTTAGTATTCACCCCAGCAGTCAGTGTATCTAATTGGTGAGTGGGCTGGGTACACTGCACTTTTCTCCCCCGCCACAAAGTTCTCTATAAGGGTGTTGTTAGCAAGGACCTCCAGAGCCGTGGGTATTGGAGTTAATACCCCACTGAAGTACATGGTGCTGTTTAATTATTGTTTCGGGCTCTCTGCTGAGTCAGACTCCTTGAATTTATTACACTAGTTTCACATTTTTATGCTTTTCTTTCCAACGATGAGGACTAGAAACCTCTTTTTAAAATGAAAGCTTAGGTTCTGGTGTAATCAAATGGCTGCAGAAGCTGGGTCTCTGGCATGAATTTATAGCCCCTAGGCCTTAATTCAACCCTGCTTACTTTTCAGGTATGACAATATTAATTCCTTGTCACATAAACCCTAAGTAATAGGGAGTTTTGACGTTGGGTAATGGAATACATACAAATAACCTGTGAGCAGGTGGTTGATATGCAGCACTGATACTTTGTGGATAACAGTCAAATATATTAGCTGGAATAGTAGTTGCTGCTCCTACACTGGCTTTTGAGGCCACTGAATCTGCTTTTGGGGCTGCTGGCTCTAGACCCGACCAGCCCTCTTCCTTTGTGCCAGCCTATTCAGGTCTGCTTCCCTCTGCCCCATGTAGTGTGTAGGAGATGAAGAGGCCTCTATACACACAGCCATTCTGCTTGTGCTTTTCTCATGCAGGTGTCTAATGTCTGGAGTAGCTGTAGGAGAAAGCCTGGGCAATACACACCTGGATAAACTTCACTTCTAATGAATGGGATAGGTTGTGATAGCAAAAGGGTGAGAACCTGTGTCAAGGGACAGTAAATCAACCTCAGCCAGAGAACTGGGTCAAGGGCTCAGATTAGGAATATGGAAAAACAGGAGAATGCATAAGGGAAGAATGATTACGTATTGTAAAAAAGGGGGGAAAGTGTGTGTGAGCAGTTATATGGACACCTGGATGTGTAAATGAGTAGGCAGATGGAAGTAAGTAACTAAATGAGTGAGTGAATATGTGAATAGTGAAAGTATCAGTACATGTGTGCTGGCATAGACCAGAGGAAGAAGAATTGTCTAAATGAGCTTTAACTTTTGTGTGTATCAGATTTGCATTTGTGAGTTTTTGTATATTCCAGTGATGATTGCTGTGAATGCAAAATAAATATTCCTTACCATCTCTGCTACTAAGATTGACAATTATGTAACAGAAAGCTTAGTCTAAATTAGGAGTCACTGGTCAGCTCCTCAGGGGACATAAATAGGTATTGAAGACAATGTGGCTATGCTGATTTACAGCAGTTGAGGTTCTAGCCCACTGTGCCAAATGCTGTTCTCAAGTACTACACATAACCAATTGACTCGATTCACTTCAATGAAGTTCCTTTAGGTTTTTCACTGGTGCACATCTGACTACTGTAGTTAAAGCATGCCACATAGACCAATTAACAATGATCAAAATAAATGAATGTCTTCTGTAAGTGAATTTCTCAATTCTTGTACAAAGGGAAAGTGAACATTGCTTTTACAGCTGTACAATTTTGGAAATTCTCCTATGTTGCCTGAAGCATCCCATCTTACCTTCATGGTATTTCATCAAAACCATATATTTTATGGTGAAGTAAGTTTTCCGGAGCCCACTTTCAAGGATCTATTGAGTGAAATCCTGGCTCAAAGATCTTCTGGGGGAAATTCTGGCCCCACTGACACCAATAACAACACTCCTTTTGTAATGGGGCCAGGATATCACCCATTATTTTGGTCACTGTTACTCTTTTATATAATGCAACCAATATTAAAATGGATGCAGCAGTTCTCACATCATCGCAGGTTGACACTGGCAAGGGGCTGCTAATCAGCTTCCACTCCAGCGTCACAGGAGCGTGAATAACAGCTCGGGAGTGAATGTGTGTCTGTGGGTATATCTGCCTAAAGAGTGTATTTGCCGGTAGAAAAGCCCCGCACCAGCCGTGACCCCAGCCGGGGCTACCCAGGGCTAGTGACCCTTTGCCCGTGTCTGGGTTGCAGAGTCCAGCCTCACTGCGCGGGCTCGACGGCTCCAGCCCATTGTGTGTGAAGCATCCCCCCAGTCCCTCCCCATTTCAGCGCGGACCAAACCATTGCAGCCCGGGCCGCGCCGCCAGCCGTGCGGAGCCTCCCGAGCGGTGGCTCACCCTAGGCAAAGGCCGGGAGGCGGGCGGAGCCGAGCGAGGCGCGGGACTAGGCGAGGGGGGGGCGCGGCGGAGCCCGTAGCTCCGCTCCCCAGCTCCGCTCCCCTCCGCGCGTGGGGGCAGTGGGAAGAGCCCGGCTGCGCTCTGCCTCCCCCCGCCGCCCGCAGCAGCAACAGCAGCAGCGCCCGGAGAGTTTCATTCAGTGCCGGGAGGAAGCGCTGCCTGCACGGGAGGCGCCTGCCCGCCGCGCGGCTCGCTGCTCTCCTCCTCCTCCTCCTCGGCGGCTGCTTCCCCGCCTTCCCCGCGGGAGGCCGCCTGCCCCCTGCGTGCGCGCAGCCGCCCCCCGGAGCAGAGGCGCCCGCGAGAGGCCGGCAGGGAAGGTAAGGGCGCCGCGCGGGGGGCAGGTCTGCCAGCCGGGAGCTGGGGGGAGACAGCACCCGGTTGCACGCGCTTATTGTTGTCCCAAGCAGCTGCAGCTCCCGCTGCCTGCTCCCTCCTCCCCCGTGTAAAAGCTTTGCACGGAGGCTGGGCTTCCTGGAGCTCGTTTCTGGGGGGTAGCAGCATATTCTGCAAGAACATCTGTGGGCCTCGGGGTGTCCCCCCCCCTTTCCTCTTGCGATGTAGGCTCTGGTTCGGGCTCGTTGGGTCTGGAGTTGTGACAGCAGGAGGTGGAAGTTTCCCCAGCAGCTCGGGTAGCGGAAAGCTGTTTTGAAAGCAGGGAGGGATTGCGTGGTTTTGTGTGTGTGTGTGTGTGTGTGTGTGCAGATGGAGCCTGCAGCCCTTGTAGCTGTAAAGAGAGAGGGGAAAGTTATGATGGAGAGGTTGGATCCACAAGGCTTTTCCTTGCAGGGTTAGATGTTTGATGCCGGAGGGATTTGATAGCTGATACTAATCTGAACAGGGCAGATGCACTCAGCAGGATCCTGGTGCCTAGTTGGGAAGTTGCTGCTGGAAGTCTCGAACCCTGGGGCGTTGACAGTTTTTCTCCATGCATTTCATTTTAATGCCACTGTTGCCCTTTAAGGAATGTTTCAATATACTCACATTCCTCGGTGTTTGTAGGATCGGTGCCTAAGCAGCAGTGCCAGTGGTGGGTTGGGGGCGGTGGGAGTGACAAAGAGAAGTGAAAAGGTTGTTTGTCTCAGTAGTGCACAATTCACTTCTCAGAATAAGATGCAATAATGTGGTGGGATACCCCTGCTGTTGGAAAGCCCAGCTGCCTCTCTGCATGGAGACAAATTGCGGTGCCAAATTTGTATTAGTTCTTTTTACTTAAGACCAGGATATTGTAGCTCTAGTAACAGGACAAGTCCCCCAACTCTTTTAATTTTCTTTTTTCCACCATAAAACTACTCAGAAATAAAGTGGTTTGCTTGTTCCTAAATTTCTCATTAATATCAAGGGAAAACACGTGGCCCTGGAGACAGAAACCGAGAGTAACTGTTTAACCCTTCGGATGTGTTTTTCTGACTCAGAAAGAAGTGTGGACTTCCTTCCTCCTCTAATTCTCTTTCTCTGTGATGCAGGGCAAAGCACAAGGCTTCTTCCTGTGGGTCAGGCTAATGCCCTGTTCAGAATCTGGTACACATCTGTCACAACATTACATGAAATTAGGCCTGTCTTGTGGCTGGTTTTTTAAGGACCACTGACAGGTTTTGTTTAAAGGGAGGATTTGACTCTGAAGGAAACTTTAGGTGAGGGAAGAGAGAAGACTTATCCAAAATGAAATGTACCTGGGGGGAGGGGGAGTTTTATATTCCTTTTCCTGCTATTATTGTGATGTATATTATATTTTTCTTAGAAAATACTTGCTCAGAGCCATTGCTCAGAGTTCAATGAAGTCAATTTGTTTTATATTACCATTGGAAAGGTAGTGATGTGTCATATGATCTAATATGTGATCACTTGTAGGGGGAGGAGATGGTCTGTGAAGGAATGAAGTCTTTCAAAAACCTAGTCTAAGCAAATAGAATGTACAATAAGAAATTATGTTACAGACTCTGGAAGTATATGCATTTAAGCATTTAACTTTGCCAGGTTTTACTTAACATGAAAATTCATGTAATTTGCATTTTGATCCTTGTTAGCTCAGTGTTTAAGATCGAAAATTAATCACACTTAGGTTAACTCAGACATACTGAAGCTGATAGCTGCTTTCGCTTCATTATATGCAATTGTCCCTCGTACTTAAAATAACAGTGTTAGTTTTTTTTGCCCAAAAGACTTAACGTACCTTTAAAAGATCTGGGAATGTAGTTCTTTTTATAACTTAGTTATAGGTTTTAAAAATTGTTTGTATTCCTAACTTTTTCATATATTTCCTGGGTGACTTTGGGTAAGTAATTTAACCTTTGAGCCTCAGTTTCCTCATCTGTAAAATGTCTATATCCTTCCCTTTTCTAACATATTGGTGCTAACTGTTCATTTGTAGAGTATGGCTCATAGGGCTGATGCTATAAAAGTATAAATGTTAATTTGTTACAAAAATGTTATATCACTTCTTGTCCTACATACAAAGTCTGTTGCATGTTCTTAATAGTAGATAGTGTATGTGCACAGCTTTGTGTGTTTCAGTGTAGTAGCCGTGTTAGTCTGTGTTGGCAAAAAGAAAATAAGAAAAATACTTGTGGCACCTTAGAGACTAACAAATTTATTTCAGCATAAGCTTTCGTGGGTTAAGAACCCACTTCATGCGTCTGATGAAGTGGGTTCTTAACCCACGAAAGCTTATGCTGAAATAAATTTGTTAGTCTCTAAGGTGCAACAAGTATTTTTCTTATTTAGCTTTGTGTGTGTGTGTAGACTTAGACTAAGTGCCTCACTTATTTTTAAATACTCTAAAAAGATTAATTTAATCCATTCCTTAGTGCTAAACATTGGTATGCCCCTTCATGCTTCGGCCACCATTCCGGAGGACATGCTTCCATGCTGATGACAGGTTCTGCTCAATAACGATCCAAAGCAGTGCGGACCAACGCATGTTCATTTTAATCATCTGAATCAGATGACATCTACAGAAGGTTGATTTTCTCTTTTGGTGGTTCGGGTTCTGTAGTTTCCGAATTGGAGTGTTTCTCTTTGAAGACTTCTGACAGCATGTTCCACAGCTCATCCCCCTCAGATTTTGGAAGGCATTTCAGATTCTTAAACCTTGGGTTGAGTGCTGTAGCTATTTTTAGAAATCTCATATTGGTCTCTTCTTTGCATTTTATCAAATCTGCTGTGAAAGTGTTCTTAAAACAAACATGTGCTGGGGCATCATCTGAGACTGCTATAACATTAAATATATGGCAGAATGCAGGTAAAATGGAACAGGAGACCCACAATTCTCCCCCCAAGGAGTTCAGTCACAAATTTAACTAACACATTCTTTTTTAATGAGCATCATCAGCATGGAAGCATGTCCTCTGGAATGGTAGTCAAAGCATGAAGGGGCATACAAATGTTTAGATTGTCTGGCATGTAAATACCTTGCTACACCAGCTACAAAAGTGCCATGTGAATGCCTATTCTCACTTTCGGGTGACCTTGCAAATAAGAAGCGGGCAGCATTATCTCCCGTAAGTGTAAACCAACTTATTTGTCTTAGTTATTGGCAGAATAAGAAGTAGGACTGAGTGGACTTGTAGGCTCTAAAGCTTTACATTGTTTTCTTTTGGAGTGCAGTTATGTAAAAAAAATTCTACAATTGTAAATTGCACTTTCACAATAAAGAGATTGTACTACAATACTTGTATGAGGGGAATTGAAAAATACTATTTCTTTTGTTTATCTTTTTTACAGTGCACATATTTGTCTTAAAAATAATATGAAGTGAACACTGTACACTTTGTAATTGAAATTAATATATTTGAAAATGTAGAAAAACATCCACAAATATTGATAATAAATTTAAATTGGCATTCAGTTATTGTTTAACAGTGCAATTAAAATGGTGATTAATCATGATTAATTTCTTTAATTGAGTTAATTTGTTTTGAGTTAATCACTGAATTAATTGTGATTCATTGACAGCCCTATCCTAAATGTATTCAAATGTTTATGGAGTAAAGAATTAGTGTGTCATTTGCACTGTTAGACTCACTCTATGGTGAATTGTTTTTTCTGAAACTTGCAAAGTATGTAGCAACCTCCTCTATTGCACAGAGTGATTAAAGCCCTGATCGAATAATCATTTATGCATGTATTCATGGGACTACTGTAACTAAAGTTAAGCATCAGCATTGCATGATTGTGTCTTATCTGTGCAGAAAATGTGATATCTGGAAGGGGTGATAGAGATGTGACTATGCAGCATTCTTAGCGATTACTAGCAACCCTTTCTGAGGCAGCAGTTTTTGTCAGATGCCCGTGGTCACGAGAACTGTGGCTGAGATTTAACTCAGAACAGCTACTCTGCACGTCATGATCCCAGTCAAAAGGGCCCTAAATTACATGACAGTCTGTCACAGATTATTGTTTTGTGTTTCAATGTTAACTTCCTCTTCAGGGTTTAACAGTCTTTGGAGGTAGCAGGCAGGTGCCACAGGAGGTTTCAGTGGCAACTGAGCTAACTGTGGTGGTGGTCATCATGGGGAAATGAATGGGCAGGCTCTCTAGAGCGGATGTCCTGAGATCCTCAACTGTAGGACTTTTACAGAGATGCTTTTACATCAGGCAGTTAAGCAACCATGCCCCCTGCCTCTTCCATGCAGCTGCTGATCCCTCCCCAGAGGATCAAGTTTCCTATGTCCTCAGCCATGTGGAATATTTCTTGTAACTTTCTCCTCTGGTGGATTTTTTCACAAGAGCTGATAATGTGGTCCATGTTCATTATGAAAGGCCATACTTTTTCACTATGACAAAATGATTGTAAAACCTAATCTACCCTTAACCCTGTTAACTTTTAGACGTATGGTTTTTTGTTTTGTTTTTATTGTTACCAAAATAGTTATACCACTAAAAACCCTGGTGTGGGTGTAGTTACACCGGTATAAAGGTGACTTCCACTTTCTCGTATGTAGTAGCTACAGTAGATTAGTATAAACTGTGTCCAAACTGGGAGGGTTGTTCTGTTTTAACAATACCAGCATAGTTTAAGTGGTACACCTTTTTAACAAACCCTAAGTACACCATTTTCCAAGTCCATATGCAGATAATGCACCATACTTTACTACCTTGTATCTTTTGATAATACTTTTTTCTTTCTTTCTTCTTTAGTTTTTAAAGTTAGTATCAACATTTTCAGTGTCTGTTCCTTGTGGACTTCTGACATGGTGGGAATGTGAAATCTCAGATTGTTATTGGAAACTTTCAATGTGGGAACATTCCTAGGAGGTGGGGGGGGGGGGGGGAGTAATGTGACTCTTTTTCTGAAAGTATATTTTGGTATTCCAAATTGGGGAGATTACTGAAGTCTCATTTAAAGAAATGAATAAACTGACAAAGAAAAAAACATAAGACAATTTCCAGGCCAAAAAACCTGCAGTTAAGGTTGCAAATATATATAGCTTGCTTAATAAAAAAAATCCCTTAAATATATCTCGTAATTTTCCTAAACACTAATTGGAAATTCAGAATTAAGATTACATGTAAATGTCTGAAAGTAAAGAAATGCACAGTTCAGATAAACCAAACAACTTTAACCCTGCTCCCCTAACACCACCCCTTGAACAACAGAAACAGGAAGCAGTTCTGTAGTAATGGTGTGGGACATGTATGCATGCTGGTAATTGAATCAACTTCTCCCCTCCGTCCCCACCCCCACCCCCTCCTACTCTCTTGAAATGGATTGGGGTTATAAAAAGTAATACTCCTATCACATGATGGGGGTGAATATTTATTTACTCTGATGGCTTCTGTGTTATTTTCCCTTTTCATATGGGGGAAGAAGAGAAATGTAACTAAAAAATAAACACAAACTAACACGGACAACTAAGAAAATACACAAATGGAGAAATCTAGGATGGAGGTCAGAAAGAATGACCTGAACCCCTTAATACATAAAAAGATCATTCTTCCTCTTTGTGGACATCTGCCAACAACTGTTATCTCAGTGGCTTTCTAATTACATGCCACTTCTTGTTCTAAGAGTTCCTTTTGCAATGGTCTTGTTTGTCTGCTGAGTAGGATCTGCTACCTAGGGCCTGTTTGCTGCTCCCATGTCCCTTTAGGTATGAATAAGAAGCAATTAGTTTTGGAAGGGACTGGGGGAAGGCATAGTGCAATGATGGAAGTTATAGGGGAAAGGCATTCATGTTTAGGGTCCTGGTCTGGGGCCTGTAGCAGAGAAAGGACATGCCCTCTCACCCCCATGAGTGCCACCTAGAGGGGTAGTGTGAAATCCATGTGACCCAGGATTTGTGAGCCTGGCAGTAAGGGGCCTAAGAAAAAAGGCGTTTGTTGTTTTAGGGAGGACTAAAGAACTCTTTAGCCAGATTGTTAGGTAAAAATAAGCTTGTCCTACTTACCCCACTGCCCGGGTAGGGCGGAGTTGGGTTGGAACTCTCAAGCTGTCAGAGACCACTGAAAGAAATTACGCGTACAAGAGGTTCTTTGATCAAAGGGCTCATACCCCCCTCTCAGTTTCATATAGCTGTGAAGGTGTATGGCGGCTTTATTATGACAGAAGCTGAGTATTTATACACTTAAAACAGATAGGGGTGGTCCCCCCTGTGAAAAAGAACACTCACAAGGAAATGATAAATCAACAGGCGCTTTCTGGAAAACATTCTCATGAAGGGGAGCATGGGGACCCCATTCTTAGAACAAGAACGTCCTGCCCCTTATCTGTGAGCATCCTGTCCCTTTCAGTAGCAGATGGTTTAACTTACCCCCATAGCAGGGGAAGGGAGAGAGATACGAGAGCAGACCCAGCCTTGGGACCGGACCCAAATATCACTCAGCAAGGCCTAGCCTTGGGACCTGGCCCAAATATCACTCAACAATTCCCCCCTCTGGTGCCCGATGGCTTAGGCCAGACAGGCGCCACTTAAACGGGCAAAGCGGGGTTGCGAGAACCGGGCAATAAGGGCAGAACAACACTGCAAGCAAATGCAACAGCCGAGAAGAACGGCGAGGCCTAGGGCCAGGAGGAGGACAGTGCGCCGACCCCAGGCCCCTAAATCCAGGAGCCAGGAGGTCAGCCAATTCCAGGCCTCCTGGACCCCAGTACTAGTGTCATCAGTGGAGACGTGGTGGAATAAAGCAGACTGTTGTCGGAGGGTATGAATGTCCGTGACTATCCTGTGATTTTGATTAACAAAAACACAGCAGCTGGGGTTAACAAGAGCACAGACTCCACCCTGGTTAGCAAGGAGATAATTTAAGGCCAAGCGATTCTGTAAGGTGGTGGCTGACAACTGAGTCACCTCAGTTTGGAGAGCAGAAAGGGCATCAGCAGTGGCATTAGCCATGAGCTCAAGGCTGGCAGAAATAATGACTAGGGCTTTTTCCAACTCACTGACTCCCAACCAGAGCAGAAACCAACGGGCAAAAGAATGAAAGCCCGTAGGGCGTTCAATGAGGGGATTTAAAGGGACATCGCGTTGTTTTCGACGCGGTTTCCACCCCAAATTCCGGATGTCCCCGTGGGTAAGGGTTTGGTGGACGGTGACGGCGGGGGCAACGGTGCCCAAGGTACAGGTACCGAACCATCCAGCAGGGAGGCTTTTATAAGCAGTGTGGTTACATAACCAATACCAGCCGGAGCCCGCAGGGACTGGCCAGGGGGCTGAAATATAGGGATAGGGATAGACCAAGCCTGAAGCAAAGCGGGTGGTGTGATTACATCGCGAGAAATTTCCCGCAAACACGGGTTTTGTGCCATTAAAAGTAGATGCCCATCTACGGGATATACAAGAAGCATAATTGCCTTGAGCCACCATATCAACGGACCATATTAAGCGTGGAGCGAGTAGCGGGAATGTAGTATTTGCCCAAAGGCGAGAGCCTATGAAAGAGGGGAGTGGGAGAGGAATCCCTACTAGAGGGATCCCTTGGCTAAGATGGGTGGGGGTATGGACGCAGACCCAACATTGTGTCTTGTTTACCGCCTGGACAATGGCATGAGTAAGGTTTAAAAAACTGTTATCCGTCCATCCCCATACTGAACCCGAGGATAAAAGTAGGAACACAAAGGCCACCCCCACCTGAGTCGGCAACCTGGCGTATACCAAACAAAAAGAAATATTACAAGAGGAAACAAAAACAGCATAAAAATGAAGAGTCCCGGTCCGGTGTCAAGGTTCCAATAGTTAGAGGGTACCGTCCAAGGAGAAACAGTGTCATTCATGTGGAGAAAGTCTGCTTTGATAATTTCAGTTTTATGCCTGAGAGGGGCTGGCAGATCCACCGGTCGGCCGTGGAACCCTCGGGAGCGACAGGGACTGCTGGTCCGTTGCTGAGATCCACTACAGCTGGCTTAATGTGGGAGTGATGAATCCAGGACTTCCGTCCTTCCAAAAAGACAGCAGTTTGAGTTGTCAAGAGTACTTGGTGGGGTCCAGTAAACCTCGGCTGGAGTGTGTCACCATGAACAAACTTTTTGGCCCACACAAAGTCACCGGGCTGGAACAGGTGTACTTGATCCTCCAGAGGCACGGTCTGGGAGAGCTGCGAAGCTTTCCAGAGAACACGAAGGCGAGCCTGTAAGGAAAGAAACTGAGAAGCAGTTATGTGATCCCCCACCCAATAGTGAAATGTCAACACGGGGCAACGAGCCACCTTTAGCGGGCGGATGCCCATAAAGCAATTCAAAGGGGGAAAGGCCCAGCTCCCGAGTCGGGCGCGTACGAAGGTGGAACAAAACAATCGGAAGTACCTGTGGCCATTTTAACCCGGTCTACCTTCCCGCTAGACTGAGGGTGATATGGGGTATGGAATGAATGACTGATCCCCAATCCCTCCTCGAGCTGCTTAAGAACACGGCTGGTAAAATGTGCTCCTCTGTCTGAGTCAATGCTGGCCGGAACCCCAAAACGAGGAACGATGTCCCGAAGGAGGACTTTGGCAACGGTGGAGGCGGTACAGTTCGCAGTAGGGAAAGCCTCTACCCAGGAGGTAAGAGAACAGACAAGGACCAGGAGATGCTTTTTCCCAAACGCCTTGGGCAAGTCGGCGAAATCAATTTGGAGGTGTTGGAACGGAGCAGCAGGCAAGGGCCGCCCCCCCAGGGGGTGCCGGTGAGGAGGGGCAGGTCCGTTGCGTTGGCACGTGTTGCGCGATTTCACTATTGCACTGCACACAGTCTGAATGCCTGGGGCGAACCAAAGGCGGGTGATGGTTTCCACCAAGGCATGAGTGCCGTAGTGGCCCCCCTTGTTGTGGTGCCAGTGTGCAGCGATCGGATAAGCTGCTCGGGGGAGGCAGAGACGGCCGTCTGGCATTTGCCAGGCCCCCTTTTCCCAGGTTGCCCCTAAATCCTGCCATCGTTTAAGTTCCAGTGAGGGGACAGTCAGGCCTTGCTGGAGTGGGAGGAAAGGTGACGAGGCCAGGGCCAAGGTAGGCAAGGCGAGGGGCTGGATGGCAGCGGCTTTTGTGGCTTGATCAGCCAGGGCATTTCCCTGGGTGACAGGCGTGCTTTCCCGGGTGTGGGCCCTACAGTGAATGATGGCGACCGTGCGTGGTGCCTGCAGAGCGTCTAAAAGGCGGTGCACCAGCGCGAGGTGCTGGATGGGCCTTCCTGTGGCAGTCTGGAAGCCACGGAACTTCCAGAGATGAATGTGGCAGTGAATGACCCCAAAGGCGTAACGGCTGTCCGTATAAATGGAAACGGTTTTACCTGTTGCCAGCTGGCATGCTCGGGCTAGGGCATAAAGTTCAGCTGCTTGGGCTCCCCAGTTGCCTGGCAGGGAGGCTGCCTCGATGACGTCCCACTGAGAGGTCACTGCGTAGCCGGTGAAACGCTGTCCCTCGGAGTAGAAGGAGCTCCCGTCCGTGAAGAGGATGAGGTCCGGATTAGCGAGGGGCACGTCAAAGAGGTCTTCTCCTATGCGGAGGACGCTGGAAACGACTTCCACGCAGTCGTGAGAATTGGGTGGAATGGGGAGGTCAGGAAGCAAGGTGGCCGGGTTGAGTGGGCCACACCGCGCGAATGTCAGATTGGGGTCCTCGAGGAGTTCGGCCTCCAGTTGCTGCTGCTGGTGAGCGAAGAAAACTTGTGTGGTTCCCTTTCGTAGGAGGGCAGACAGTGCATGAGATGTCCACACAGTGGTGTGGTGTCCCAGGGTGAGGCTTTTAGCCTTGGTCAGGAGCAGCGCAGCTGCCGCCAATGTGCGAGTGCAAGAGGGTGTTCCCTGGGCTACCGGGTCAATTTGCTGTGAGTAAAAAGCCACTGGGAAGTGGTGGGGTCCGCTCATCTGGGTGAGGACTCCGCTAGCCACCCCCCCTCTCTCATGTACAAACAGGTGGAACGTCTTGGTGTAGTTGGGGGGTCTGAGGGACATGGAAGTGGCAACACTGTCTTTAAGTAAAGTGAAGGCTTGAACAGTCTCTGGAGACCACAGCAGAGGCTCCGGTGCGGAGTTAGAAGTGAGTGCATGAAGGGGCTTACTCAGCTCCCCACAGGATGGCAGCCAGGGGCGGCAGAAGCCAATGAGTCCGAGAAACCCCCACAGTTGCTTTTTTGTGGAAGGTAATGGACACCGCTGAATGGCCTGAATGCGTGCAGGATCCATCTGCCGGCCCGCAGGGGTCAGGATGAATCCCAAATAGCGCACCCCTTGTGAAACCCACTGTACCTTCAAAGGGTCCACCTTATGTCCCCGGGAGTGTAAATAAAGCAAAAGGGCCTTACCGTCCTGACGGAGGGCTTCCTGATCAGAATGGCCCACCAGAATGTCGTCCACGTAAAGGACCAAAGTTGATCCGTGGGGACTGGAGAATCCCTCCAGGTCGCGGCGGAGGCACTGGCTGAATATAGTCGGGCTGTCGCGAAATCCCTGAGGCAGGCGCGTCCACACGTAGGATTGGCCCTCCCAGGTAAATCCGAAGAGGTATTGAGAGTCAGGGTGAACAGGAATGCTAAAAAAAGCTGATTTTAAATCAATAACAGTAAACCATCGAGCATCCCAAGGGATCTGGCTGACAATGGTGGCAGGATCCGGCACCACGGCATGGAGGGGAACGACATACCTATTTACCAACCGCAAGTCCTGAACAAAACGCCACTTCACGGGGTCTCCCTCCTTCTTGGGTGGCTTTTTGACCGGAAGAATAGGGGTGTTGCATGGGGTGCGCTGAGCCCTAACAAGGCCCTTCCTTATGAACCCTTCTACAATGGGGCATATGCCCTCCCTCGCTTCTAAAGATAAGGGGTACTGGGGAACAGATGGGGGAGGCAAGGAGGGCTTGACCTGGATGCGGATGGGCTCCGCAGAGAGGAGCAGTCCCACATCAGTGTCTGAGGTTCCCCACAGGGACGGCGGCAGGTCTCCCAAATCTGGGGGTAGGGAGGAAGGAACATGCTTTTCTTTGGGGGCAGAGTCCCTTCCTTCTAACAAACTCATCAGTAAACCCACCCCCTTAGGAGTACAGGTTAAGGTGGCCTCAAGTTTACACAACAGGTCCCGTCCCATCAAAGGGATGGGGCAGGCAGAAGAAAATAAAAAACAATGAAAAAAACACTTATCCTTAAAGTTAACATTTAAAGGCACAGTTAAAGTCAAAGATTGAGGGCTTCCCTCCACCCCAGTGGCTGTCCTGGCTTCCGAGGATAGCCAAGAGGCAGGGGCAGCATTTAACAGTGAAAAGGTGGCCCCGGTGTCTACCAGAAAGGAAAAAGGAGTCCCCTCTACCAGGAGATCCAGCCGGGGCTTGGCGGCAGGGGAAAGAGAGAGAAGAGAGCCGGCTAGAGCCATTAGAGAAACGAAACCTGTAGCGGACCTGTCTTCGTCCCTGGGGCACCGTCACTTGGGAAGCTGCCATTGGGCGCCATAGTCGACCCAAGTCTGGGGAATTGGCTGTGCGGGAGGTGGAGGTGGAAGGGCTTGCTGATCATCTGCGTAGTAGTCATAATTAAGTCCCTGGCCCCCTGGGCGTCCCCAGGGGCAATTGCGCTGAAAATGACCCAGCTGTCCGCACTGAAAGGAGCTTAGACCCTGAAGACCGGCTGGTACCTGAGGCTGCCATGATCCCCTCCCGCGGGCGTTCTGAAAGCCGCGGGGTAACCACGTCCCCGGCCGTGAGCCCTACCGCGGCCGCCGTGGAGCGCTAATGCCATCAACTTATATTTGTCCTTCCTATCCTTCTTTTTCCTTTGTTCCTTTTCCTTTTCCCAAGCAAAATCGGCCACATCTAAAACTGAACTGACTGACCCCCCCCCCCCCCTCCAACCAGGACGGAAATTCAAGAAATAATCTCGCACAGGCGGCAAGGACTGAGTTACAAAATTTGAAATGAGGGTGGGATGGTCCTCTGCCCTCTCTGGGTCTAATTGGGTAAACAAGCGGGCCCCCTCAAGGAGTCGCGACCAGAATTGTCTGGGCGGCTCGTCAGGGTCCTGTCGGATTTGCAAGAATTTAGCCTGGTTGGGGGAGCGGTGAGCCATATCTCTCAGCCGTCCTAACAGCCTCTCTCTATCGGTTCTCAACTGAGCCCGCCTGCCTACATTCCAATCCTCGGGGCCCCACAGGGCCGCCTCATCTCGTCTAGTCATCCAAGTCACATTTCCCTGAACCCCATCTCCCCAAGTCCGCTCCGCCGTCCATAATCGACTTCTCTCCTCACCAGTCAACACACGTCCTAACAAGTGCTCAACATCCACATAAGTGGGGTTGTGACTCGCAAACAACCTCTCTAATAATTCTAAAATCTTTTGCGTTTTTTCTCCAAAAGTCCCTGACAACCATCCCCACTCCTTCAAATCCCATTCTAACCAGCCTTTGTACTCAACAATGTTTGCATGCTGCAAGTCACCCTCATGATTAACAAAAGGCTGATCATGCACCTGAAGAGGCAGCTGCAAAACCTCGGGTGGGTTGATCTGCTGCCCACTCTGAAGTCTAGTAACCCTCCGTCCAGGGGACGGAGGGGGGGGTAAGGGTTATGACACTCTGCTCCGTGAAGAGCCCCCCTCTCCATCCCCCTGACTCATCATCGGACCCTTTCTTCGAAGGGGAGGGTGTAGGGAGACCCGCAGGCTGAGGGAGACCTGGGGCAGAAGGCATCAAACGGCGGTCAAGGACTCGCCGGGGCTTATCAACATCATTAAAATAAGAAGGGGGAGGAAGATCCTCCTCGGTGGAATTACAGACTGTCATTAATTTCAGCGATTCCCTCACTCTCGCTGCGGATTCCCAACAATACCAGTAATCCAATTGTCTGGGATGGTTGATTTCGATCTGGCCCCTTACTCCTCTTAAGGCAGCCTGCTCGAAAGAACCATACCTTGGCCACCTCTCCTCTGGGTCGGCCAACACTGCAGTGTATCCAGTCCAACTTGTCACACACAAAGTATACATGATCTTTTTTGTCATGCTTACTTGAACTGGAAGTTTCCCTTCATTCCACATCTTATTCATAATGCCCAAAGGGCTTTGAGCAGGGACACTAGTCCTCTGACGCATGGCGTCTGACAGGAGTTCTCCAACTGACACTTATCCTACCGTCCGGCGGTCCCCCGCTCGATCTCAGAGTGACTGGGAGAAATCTCCCGTGGCGCCTGCCAGTCTGAGAAAGAGTGAGCCAACCGCCAGATAGAGGAGCCGCACCAGAAGGATCCCGGACGAGCCCCCAAAATTGTTAGGTAAAAATAAGCTTGTCCTACTTACCCCACTGCCCGGGTAGGGCGGAGTTGGGTTGGAACTCTCAAGCTGTCAGAGACCACCGAAAGAAATTACACGTACAAGAGGTTCTTTGATCAAAGGGCTCATACCCCCCTCTGTTTCATATAGCTGTGAAGGTGTATGGCGGCTTTATTATGACAGAAGCTGAGTATTTATACACTTAAAACAGATAGGGGTGGTTCTCACTGTGAAAAAGAACACTCACAAGGAAATGATAAATCAACAGGCGCTTTCTGGAAAACATTCTCATGAAGGGGAGCATGGGGACCCCATTCTTAGAACAAGAACATCCTGCCCCTTATCTGTGAGCATCGTGTCCCTTTCAGTAGCAGATGGTTTAACTTACCCCCATAGCAGGGGAAGGGAGAGAGATACGAGAGCAGACCCAGCCTTGGGACCGGACCCAAATATCACTCAGCAAGGCCTAGCCTTGGGACCTGGCCCAAATATCACTCAACAAGATGATGAGTGAAGGTTGGTAGTGAAGCCTTGAATTATAACAGGTGTGGATTCTTTAGTCCTAGGAAAACCACTGATGTATTTTAATTCTGTGCTTGGGACCTTTGTTATCCTGGAAGGAGTAGTCTTTTGCTCTGACCAGAGGGCCAAAGCACAAAATTCACTCTATGATCAAAGAGAGCAAGGGCAGACAGATAATGGATGCATCCTGGCACCAGCCTGCTAAGCCGCTGTTACAGACAGACTTTAAGTGCAGCCAAGTGCTTCCTTCATCTCCAAGAAGGATGATGACAAAATTACATATGGACCATTTAATAAAGACATTTAGCAGATATATGTGAGTCTAAGGCCCCAGACGGGACCTAGTCGAATTAATTGGGCCTCTGTTCAGGCCCCCACATGGTACACCTTACAGGGTTGGGCTTTAAGATTGTAAACTCAGGCTTTTGAAATTCAAAGGTGAATGTTTAAAACAGAAGGAAAATGTATGTCACTAATGTGGACAAATTTTTGGAAGAATCATTAAGAAAGTAAGACATTTTGGGTAATGTTTTATGTATCAAAGTAACATCAGTGTCCTTGAAATTGCTTTATGCCAGTTAAGGTTTTTAATTGATAAAGCATATGTATACTTTTCTTGAGAAGTAATGCTCTTGCAAAGCACCCAGGCATAGTTAATCCAAAATATGATAGTCCAGATTTTTAATGGTCACTTGAAATGCATGCTTTCTTTCAAGAAGAGCTGTAGCAAACTTGAAATATCTGTGTCCCTTGTAGGAAATAAGTAGTCAAGAGGATAATTTAAGAATCTCAAGAAAAATTGTAGTGGATGTCTTAGTGACATTTAGTATTCATTTATTGTATGTTTTCGTTTACTCCTTTCTCTGCTTAAATGAGTGTGTTGCTTACTGTTAAAATATTATCATTAAAAATTGTGACTTTAGCTCCTTCATTTGAGAATGTTAAAGTGTCAAATATTAATAGACAACACTTGTGTAAGGTAGGTAAGTACTACTGAAGTATTAAAAATGACTAGTTAAACCCAAACTCAAACAAAATCTGTTGCAAAGCATAGTATGTAATGTAGATCTCACTCCTTGTCCTGTCGTTTATCTACAGTATCACTTTATTAATTTTCTTTTATAATCTGAGAGTTTGAAAAACTGCATTTATAACCGAGAGGACATTTTTAAGTTTGTTCTGGTCAGTGAAAATATGTCCAAAATCTTCATAAAGTCAGTCAAGAGAAAACAAGAGGATCCTTAATACTGCAGTTTACAAGCTAAGACATGGTCTCCACCTAAAATTTAGGTCAAACTAGCTGTATTGCTTAGGGGTGTTAAAAATTCTCACTCCTGAGAGACATAGTTAAACCAATTTGAGCCCTGTGGAAGACCCTGTGAGGTTGACAGAAGAATTATTCCGTCGATCTAGCTACCACCCCCGAGGGGGGAGTATTTATTAAAGCAACAGGAAAACCCCTTTCATGTCTACACTGCAGTGTTACAGTGGCAGCTGTGCCATTTAAGCACTTGTAGTATAGATATACTCTAAGGAAGAGTGTGTGTGCATGGTGAGAAGAATGAGATTGGGATGTATAGTGAGTTTGAATGCAGATAGAGGAGGAGTGAAGGAGAAGAGAAATGGAAGGAAATGAGAGAGACTGAAGAGAGGGGAGTAAGAATGAGGTGAAAGATGGAGAATGGGCAAAAGAGGGAAAACGAGAGGAAGAAGAAAAGTCTGAAGGTATGTCTGTGCAGCGATATTTGGAGCAAGCCTCCCATTTTGGGTTGACAGACTCAGATGACCGGGGTTTAGGCTAGTGCTTTAAAAATAGCTGTACAGACAGCACTTTGAAGTTGCGGCTCGGGCTGGAGCCTAGGCTTCAGAGTCTGAGCTTCAGCCCAAGCTACCACTTCAAAGCACTGTGTGTACAGCTGTTTTTAGAGCACTAGCCTGCACCATGCTAGCCCTGGTCCAGTCTGGAAGGCTCTTTCCAAAATGCTGGGTAGACTTACCCTAAGAGGAATGTAAGAGGAAAGAGACATATGAGGATAGTTGATAGAATTAATAGTGAATTTGTGAATGGGGCCATAAAGGAGTAGTGCTCACATTAATTAAACTTGTACATAAAAATGGGAGGAACATTGGTATATATTAAAAAGTTCAAGTTGCATCATAAGAGAAAGCTTTGAATGAATGTGGGGTGGAGATGGTAAAGGAAGAAGGCAGCGAATCATTATTTTTGTTGTTAAGTCACAGAGGGATTTTAAAGATGCCCATAATGGCAACTGTAAAATATTTTTTCCTTGATTTTCCTACTATGCGCATATTTTTTTTAAAAAAAGGGGAGGGGGAATTGGGGAAACTAAAGAGGGAAAGGAAGGGTTGTTTATTTCCATCTCTCGATGGCACCTAGTTGCATGGAAACAAAGCAGACAAAAGGCAAGAATCCCTTCAGGTATTTTTTTTTTTATTATATAAATCTAACAATGGCTTCCAAAAAGGTAATTAGGTGATTTTCTATTTTATCATTTAGTATAAATGGTCCCTTTTCACATTTGTGTATATTCAATAGCATGTTAAACGTCATATATAGAACTGAACGTTATTTACTCTACCAGTTGATAAGGGTAGCTGCTGTTGTGGTTCTGAGGAACCATTAACATACCTTGGGGTAAAAGTCACTGTATTCCTTTCAGCGTCTATGTCCATTATGAGTCAAGTCTGTCTTTATGTTTTGGAATGTTATTAATTACTGGGTGGACCCAGATCACATGAACTAGTGCAGCCTTGTGTACATCATCACGTACATAAGGTTAGTCTGCTGGTGTGCTGACACCATTCCCTATCATGCCGACTAGTGTTGTATCATTGGTTCCTTGTACTCCTCCATCTGTCTGCCTCTGTTCATGGGTTGTCTCTTGTCTTATACTTAGATTGTAAGCTCTTTGGGGCAGGGACTGTATTCTTGTTCCGTGTTTGTAAAGCACCTAGCACAGTGGTCCATGACTGGGGCTCCTAGGTGCTACAATAAATAATAATGATTTGCCTCTATCATCGGGCAAAATACTAGTCTATAACCAGTTACGAGTCTAATAGACTGTGGGCCAAATTAATTTCTCACATAAACACTGTGCAAACTAGCTGAGGTCCGTGGGACTGCATGAGGTGTATGTCACAGAATCGGAAGGGACCTTAGGAGGTCATCTAGTCCAACCCCCTGCTCAAAGCAGGACCAATCCCCAATTTTTGCCCCAGATCCCTAAATGGCCCCCTCAAGGATTGAACTCACAACCCTGGGTTTAGCAGGCCAATGCTCAAGCCACTGAGCTATCTCTCCCCATGTCCATGCAGAAGTTCACCATATGTGTCCATTTGTATTGGATGGCACTAGTTCTATGATTCATAGAATGCTTTTGGATTTTTTAAAATGAAGTTAATCTAATCAGTCTCATAGCTTTTCAGGTCCAGGTTGTTTTCCCCCAAAATGACATCATACTTATGGTCATATTTTGGAGTTAAGAACTCGTATAGTTTTGGATGCAGCATGTAATTCTGTGTTTGGATGCAGCATGTAGTGCTGTGATGAGTATACACCTAAAAGGAGGAACATTTTATAGCAGCATTAATACATTTAGTCATCTAAACATCACGAGTTTCAAATTCAGAGAGACTGCAATGTGCAAGTTAAATCTAAGTGCATGTTTCCTACCAGACATATTACTTCTTTCTTTTCAAGTAGGGACAATTCTGGAGTGTTTTGCTGTTCATCTTCCCAAATCAATTCTGGAGTGTTTTGCTGTTGAGCTCCCCAAATATGCTCACTTTGTTATTTTTAAGAATTGGAATACTAGATGCTAAAAGTTTCAATGAGCTGCAACCTTTCATCAGTTAAAATGGCAGGCTGCATGAATGAGAATTTACAGATTTCAGTCCAGCTACTGAGCAACTATTTTCCTATTTAAGATGTTGACAGATATATTATATAAATTCACTGGATAAAATTTGATACAGTATATAATTATTTTAACAATAAATCAAAGTGATTCATTAATCAGTATTCATGAGTCATTGTAACAACCCCAGTAGAGAGGAGACTTGAACCCTAATCCTGCATATGGATCTGCATGGGCACATCCTTGACACAATGGTGCAAAAGTCTTTGCATGAATCCCTTACACATGAAACCCCTGTGTGAGGGCTACCCGGCTAGATCCCTTTGCAGGATCAGGGCACAAGGCACTACTTTTTCTTATACTTATTCTCTCAGATTTTCAGTAATTTCTTTCATTTATTTGAGGTTACTCTATTGCTCCTGTCTTGCGGTGTGCCCTGTGCAGGTGCAAGGGTCTGCCCACATTGATTTCATTGCAGTATTGGTTCCTGTCTTGGCAAACCGAATGACATGTTAGGTTAAAGGGAAACTGTCGACTTGAAATCAGTTTAAGAAAGAAAGAAAGAGAAAGAAAGAAAGAGTAGTTTCAGGTGCTATGCCTGCCCTGAATCCCCCTGCCAGTTTGTGTATTTTTGAAACCACATTTTCCTATTTTTAAAAATTTCTCTCCCCTATTGCTGTCTGAAAGATCCACACAAAGAAAAGGAGAAACTGATTCTAGTGAAATAGAACATATAGAAAGTGCTGTCGAATGTACAATGCAATGAACTAGAAAGCAAAGTAAATGCTTTCCCCCCTAATCTTTGTTATAGTAACTTCAGGAGTTACTTGTAATGGTAGATGGTAAGAAATTCGTGTGCGAGAAATTTTAAGTTGACAGTGTTTCTTTAAAGCCCGCTTGTGGTGGTTGCATTGTATTGTCAAAGAGTTTCTTTTTTAAGAATGAGATGCTATCTTCCTTTATATAGGTTTAGCTATAACTTGATGAGTGTCACTTCTCTGTTCCTCATGTCCTCCCCCCAAAACAAAACAAACCTGCAGTACTTAAACAAAAGTAGCTTTGTTTTTACATTTGTTATATGAAATTGCATAACTCCTTTGGGAAAAGTCTTCCTCTCACAGGAAGAGTCAAAGCTCTTTAAGCCAAAAACCTGCTAACAGACAACACAACATTTATTAGTTGTACAGTATTAGATTTTTCTAAGATAAAGTCTTTCTTTAAAAATGAATGAAAAAGTGCAAATTAAGAAAGCTAACACACAAATTGGCATAGTTTCCTTTCAGTGCATACAAATTTAGGTGCACTCTGGGGCAAAATTTGCTGTGTTACAAGGATGTAAAGTTGAAGGAACTTTGTTGGCATTCTTTTGGATTAGCACCTGTGTAATTGTGAGTGGAACTTGCAAAGGGATTTTTCAAAGCAGTGCACCACAGGAAAATTGTATGCCCTCTTTTGGTCACTATGAGAGTTGAAAGTATTTCAAAGCTATGGGAAGGTTGCACCTCTGGATCTTCAGGCTGTCTTGGAACTCAGGCTCCAGCTGTGCATTCAAACATCAAGTTTTTTAGAAGACAGCTGTTGTATGAAGCGAATGCCAAAGGTTTCCTCAACGGAAATGAGCTTGCTCAGCAAGGAATCATGCTGAGTCTATGTGGTGAACACGGCATGAGAGGAAGAAATCAGAGACCCAGGAGACATGCAAAGTGATACACCTTTTTAAATTTGCCTGTGTAGGCTTTCTTTGGGAGAAATTCTGCAGAAAAGGAATGCCCAGCAGATCAAGGGCTGCTGCAGTATGGTTTCTCTCAAAATTTGTCATAAAAATGCAAGATTATGTCAGGAAGCATTTTTTGCCAACAGCCCCTTGAAACACTGAACATCCCTCTGAATCAGGGACTCAGTCACCTAAGGTAAGTTTCACTCTATGATATGTTAATGCAACAGCAAGGGTGGGGGGATAAGCAGGGCTGAAGGTGAAATGACTATGCTGTTGGGGGCCACGACTGAAAAAGGAAATGGAGAGTCCTGCCCAATTAAGGCAAAATGATAATGGCAGAATGCCTAGCAGCTCTGCAGGCAACAGCAGCAAGCCAGTGGAAATTGGCCACTGGGCTACTACCATAAGATAGGCCAAGCCTATAGGAGGTGTCTCCTCATATGGGGAATTAGGGTTCTGGACACAATAGGAGTGACCTCCCAGGGATCAACTGACACCATGGCAGCACACAAGACATTTCTTAATTCCATTTAAGATTTTACTCCTCCACAGATTCACAACATACAATATGAAATGTTGCAACACTCCGTAGCGTTCAATATTTTCATGCAAAATGTAATCATTTTTAAACCTTATCTTGGATGTTGCTGTAGGAATTATGTCCATAGTACAGTTCTTTTTAAAGTGATGGTCCCTATTGTATTCCACTGAGGGTTTAGCATGCATGCATGCCAGGTGTCCAGAGCCGGAGAATTTGAAAGAAGAAGAGTCCATTGGTCTGTGTATGTGTCCTTGCTTTGCCTCTTGGTTTCATCCAAGGCGATAAACGATGGGGCGGACCAACTGCGTCTCCAGTTCCTTTTCACCGTCACCTGGTCCAAGTCAGAGCAGCTAGCGTCCTCTCGTCTGATGCACTTAAACGGCCCCTCCCCACCCCAAAACCCCCCAAATAAACACGTTTTTGAATTGTGTATAGTTAGTTTTTCTTCCACTGTTTTACTGTTTTCTTATGTAGTTTAGATTTTATTAGTAATTTTAGTAGGATTGGGACTTTGGGGGAATCTGTTTAACAATTCTCTCCCCCAGCACCCACGTGTGGGTACTGGATTATGTCAGGATTCAAGATCTGTGCTTCCTGCCCACATTTGTTCTCATAAGCGACGAGTACCAATGCTGCCTCTACTACTTGAGAGAAGCCCATGTTTCATCCAGGTGCCATATCTGCCAGTCCTTCCCACGCTGTACCCGAGAAGGATGGGCACTATGCCTCAAGAAGGACCTTATGGAAGTTGCCGTGAGGCCTCAGTCAGACCCAGGCCAGGGAACATCCCTCCTTCCCTTCCCGTGTACATCAGCCTGAGCGAGCCAGGAGTGCGCCTCCGGCTACTGAGATCAAGTCCGGCTCCGGCGGTTGCACCATTACGGAATCCATGCTGGGGCCTTGTTGGGAGGCAAGGAAGCATGTGAATAAGTGGCAGGAAGTCTTGCTCCAAACCGAGGAAGGACGATGCCCCTTCCACGAGTTCCAGCCACGGAGAGGCAGCGTGTTCTACGGAGCACAAGCCTGACAAGAAATTGCAGAGATCAGCAGATCCACCGGTACCGAGCACCGAGATCCACACACCCTCAGTGTCAGCCTCCCTTAATACAAGGGATCCATCAGTTCCAGGACAGTCCTCCGCTCCAGCACCGGCTCCAGCTATGGAACGGGTACCATCAACACTGGGACATTTGGAGAAAGCATCAAAGTCATATGAGCGCTTCACTCTAGGGGAACTGAGATCTCCACGCCTTCCTCTGCAAACTGTACCTCGGGAGGTTCAATCTCCTATCCAGGACTTGCCAAAGTCAGGTCATGCCTTGACTCATTCTTTTGTGGTTTACACGCTTCTGCCGGCTCTGATGGTACCACCATTGGAACCGGGATCTGAATTCTCAGCATCAGAGGATTCCGATGGAACACTTTCCCTCTGCTACGGATCTATTTGATTTGCAGTGGAGAAGGAACTGGAGACGTGGTCAGATCGGTCTGCCCCGCCCTTTATCGCCTCCGACGAAACCAAGAGGCGAAGGAAAGGCACATGCACGGGCTAACAGACACTACTACTTTCAAATTCCCCGGCTCTGGACGGATGGCAAGCATGCGTAAACCCTCAGTGGAATACAGATAGGGACCACACACTTCAAAGAACCTCCTGTTACGGGCCAGTAACTTCCTCTTACTGTTTACTGCTGGTTTGTCTGTGGAGGACTGGCAAGTGTACTGCCTTCCAGAACTGCTTCAATGTCCTAATTGTACTGGTGTGTCTGCTGTTTCATTTGAACTCTGCTGCCAGGCTATCTTTCATGCAAGCGTCCTCTTCTGTTAATGGAACTTGGGGCATGCAGAGGTCGAGAATACTGTAAGTTTGGGTATGGAACCGGTTGATTCACCAGCTGCCTCACATGGCTTGACTCTTCCATCTACAGACTCTTTAAACAACAGAGGCCAGATGTTCACTCATCTTCTAATAGGAATGTGAGGATGCAGTAGAAGGCAGACTTTCTCCTCGGGCTCTTCATGATTCAATACTGTAGCATGCTATCTCCTGCTTTCCAGGGGGATGTAGGAGGCGAGGCTCCTCTGGATGAGTTAAATTGTGCAGAGGCTCATTTTATGGCTTATTATGGGAATATTGAGATCATTCTGTCCAGCTTGCATGTTGAGCATGCTAACTGGACCAGAGAAATGTAGATCTCAGTGAGACACAAATTTTATTAACTCATGCATTGCTGGCTGAGTTACAACAATTGATGGGGCAATACAAACATACCATATGTTGGCTGTTCAGTCTTGGATGGCAGTTGTGACATATGGCAATTTCCTGCAATATCACTGAAAAACCTTATTGAATTAAGTTTAAGTAGTTTTGAAGTCGTATTAAATGAATGGTTTATGTATCTTTATGGGCTGGGATTGTATGTAACCTCCCTCTAGGTGGGGAATGTGGTTTCCTCTGTAATGGTTTCACCTTAAGAATAAATGTGCTTGCTTAGAAAGAGCTGTGTGGTGACTTGTAACTGCTGCTTCACGGTTCATATGCCTTCAGAAACTGAGGAAACCAGAGATGCTGGCCTATTTAGATAATCTGGATTTCTGGTGATATCACAATGTAAGCAGGGAACTGTGCAGCTGGGAAAACCCCGGTCAGGAGAAAAAGAGATGTGGGTCTCTACCCAAAAAAGGAGACCGCTGAAGAGCCAGGAGCCTAGAATGGATGACCTCGGTGGAACATGGTGGGGGAATACAGGTGCATTTGTCATGAACTGTGGCAACAGTGTAAGGGTTAACGTGGAGGCTTTCTTTTTGGACCCTATTATACAGTTGCTAGACAGACGTTGCAGCACCGACTTAGCACTTGATTGATGTCCCCCCCCCCCGTGTGCATAAAAAAAGTACAAAATAGAAAAGGCAGCCCACAGGTGCAGTCATTCATCTTTTTCCTGCGCTTCTTTTCCTGTTAGAATACACTGGGCCAGATTTTCAAAAGTTCTCAATACTGAGCAGCCCCCATTGAGACATCTATGGCAAAATTTGTAAATGAGCTTAGTACCAGATATGCTAAGCTTGTTTGGGATCTGGCCTATTGTGCTCAGAGTCGCATAGAAAAACGTTGCTTTGACCATGTTGCCTACACTATTCAGCTGGAGCATGCAGAGATCTACATGTGTCATGTGCAAGCTTTTGAGGACTCTAGCATAGTCCCATCAAGAAGAGAGGTTGTCCAAGGTGAAGAGTTTACAGATTGAAGGGAACCGAGTCTCTATTTTGAATCAGAGTGATTTTAAGAAAAAGCATGTAATTGTTATGAGGTCATTTCACTTTATAACAGCTGCTTATTTATGGTAGACATGAGATACAAGCATTGAACTACAGCTAAATGATAGTTATACTTTCAACCCATGACATATTGAGCTAATGATAAATTGGTGTACTTACAAATGGTATGTAGTCTTATTTATGGAATAATTTTAAGGGTTTGTTTTGTTTTAATATTTGATTGCATTTGCACCTGAATTAATATTGGTGCCATATGGCTTAACGATGTCCTTTTTGCTAAAAATCATTCTGACACATAGGTTGCCTAATATTATTCCCTAATTATAACTGCTCTGGACCTGAATGCCCTTTTTTTCTTCTGCTTCTAGCAAATGCATAGAACTGCTTGTTTTAAGCTGTATTTCTAGTGATAAGAAACAAAACTTGTTCCTTAGACACTGAGATTAATTTTTGTGGAATACTTCATCCTATTCAGTGCAACGTCGTAGAAACATAATGCTCGAAAATCAGGTCAACTCTCTTCCTCCGTTGAAAAGGTTGATGAATGCTGGCAAGCACAATGCAGGTGGTGGTAATGCAGTTCTTTGTTCTCGATGAAGTACAGTTTGTTAAAATAATATGCTAAATTGAAAGCAATTGAGTAGCTTTTTGTGATCTATTGTAAGCAGTTTCCTTTTCTGGAGTTGCAATGATGGACTTCCAGTGGGGTCATTAAACATTTTCAGAATACATCTGCTTGGTACATAATACTTTCTTTTGCAGAGAATATATAGAAGAAGAAAAATTATCAGTAAGCTTTTTACAAAATATAATCCTAATGATTGGAGTATCAAGATGGGAACCTCCTTTCCTTGTTTAGAGTAAATGTATGATCAGGCATTACTTGTTTAAAATTGTTTCACATATACAACATGACCCGATTCTTTTATGTCAAGGTTTTAGGCTCTTCTTATTTGGCAAAGTCAAAATCTAAACAGGCCCCTCATATCCTGTTATTAGCAAAGATTGTAATCTCTAACAGTGATATATAATTTTGTACATCATTTTAGTTTGTTTATCTTGTTATTGAGCCAGATATAGAACTCTTATATAAATCACTTAATTCAAAAGGATACCTTGAAAGTAGTAGTAGTAGTAATAAAAAACACCGTTTTTTGGGCAATTTTTAGTAGCAAATTACGCAGTCTACACTTGTTATAAACCAGTCATTAAAGGTTATGTTAGTGAGGATTCAAGAAACTTCATGAGATTCACATTGCAGAATTTCTGACAAAAACTCCTGTGGGATAAGCAGTTTTGTTGGAGTTTGAGAGAGTAATGTTCTGCTCAAAACTGCTGCTCCGACACACTCTGTACCGCTGGGGGCTCCTCAGAAATGCTACTAAGCCACCATCTAGACCCCTGTTTCAGGACACTTTCATGCCTTAGGTCTCTTTCTCAGCTTAAAGTATAGCATAACACAGGATCCTGAGAAAATACAGAGAGAATATATTCTGAAAGTGATTAAACATTGTGACAAAGTTCCTCCTCTTCCTCGGTGGATCCGGCGCTTATTGGTGGATTTTTTTGTTTGCCTCAGAGATCTTCCCCTCTGGTAGAACCCACAGTCTAGATCAACTCCTCCTGTGCTTGATCAGGAGTTGGGAGGTTTGGGGGGGAATCCGGGCCCACCCTCTACTCCGGGTTCCAGCCCAGGGCCCTGTGGACTGCAGCTGTTTAGAGTGCCTCCTGGAACAACTGCACAACAGCTACAACTCCCTGGGCTACTTCCCCGTGGACTCCTCTCAACACCTTCTTTATCGTCACCACAGGATCTTCCAGCAGTACACCCTCTTCCTCTCAGCTCCTAGTGCCCCTTGCTCCCAGCTCCTCACACGCAACCTCCTTCCACAGCTCCTGACATGCACGCCTCACTGACTCACTGGGAGGCTTTTGACTAGTTTCAGCCAGCCCCTGATTGGCTGCAGGTGTCTCAATCAACCTCCCTGCCTTCTGGAAAGTTCTTAATTGGCCCCAGGTGTCTTGATTAACCTGGAGCAACTGCCATAAGGTATCAGGGATTTGTTTATCCTGGGGCTAACATACTGGTTCCTTACCACTTTCCTATAGCCCTCTGGCCTTGCCCCGTCACAACATGTATAGATATTGTTCTAACTAAAGTTTTCCTGCTTTGGGAAGAAAAGTGTTTATCATGGAGTTTTGAATATTTTTTCATTTAGACAATTCAGGTCAGTTTTAGGATGCTTTGATTCTGTCTTAAATTATATAGTTAATCCTCAGCCTATAAACACATATCAAGTATAAACCAACTAAAATGAAGGCATCTGGTTTACTTTGTTGTTTGTTCATACAATATAAGTAGTTGGATAAAGGGAAAACTTATAAAGAAAAACTTCAGTGTAATTGGCTTTAGAGGTCTTTCTTACCATGTCATGAACAGCAGCTTTATTGTCAAATATTTTTAATAATTTCTTCAACCAGGATTTAAAATTTTCCCTTCTATGCCAGTGATCTTTAAGTAGTTAACAATATAACTTGTCATTAATACTGCATATTAGTTGGGTAAGGTTGTACAGTAGTTTTACATTCTAGATGCCAACATCTAGAGAGACAGATTCTAATTTGGTCTATATATGCAAAAGTAGCGTGCTTTGGTTTTATTTACTTTCCAGTTTATAAAAACTTGTTCCCATTTCATAGATTGTAGGTTCATTTATGAATTACAGTACATTTAAGGTCTATATATAGGTTAAAGTGGCCAGCAATTTAGACACCACAATAATTGCACTCAAATGGAAAATAATAGAACTCCCTTCTAATCTGTCTACCTTAGTTAAAGACCTGAGTAAACAGATGGGACATACAATTCAAAACATTGAGACTGGGTCAAATCAACAGAGGGAATGAGCCTCAGAGTTAGAGACCCTCTCCAGGAAGATTTTACATTCAGTCCCTACCATTAAAATCTAAGGACTATCAACAGAAGACCCTTGCTGATTTTCTGCTGAGATGGCAGACAGGGAGAGAAGCAGCCAGGAACCAGACCATATAGGTCTTTATATATCTCATATAACATATGTTGTATCCAGAAGCAAATTAGAAATCCATCCCTCTCAAAGTAAACAGATAACATGCAAAATGAGACAAATTTTAGTCCCGCTGAATACTGTGGCAAAAAAGCCATTGGCCTTATTTGGACCATGAATTGCCACATATGATTTGCACCTCTGAACAATGTGCTGCAGGTACCACAAACCCTTTGATAGCTCCACATACAGTACATTGCACTAGTGTAGGAGGTGACAAAGACATGGATCGCTATGGTGAAATCAGAGAAAACGCTGCCAAAAGTAAAGGGGGAAGCAGTGCTACCCAATGTTGTTACCTGAACTAGTAGGAGTATCTTGGCCTAAAAGTAACTCTGCATTGCAAACCTCATTGACAGAGGATTGGCATATTCCTCATAAGGGGACAGGAACCTCCCATATCAAATTGACTAGATGTTTCCACCAGCCTAACCTCCCTCTTCTCCCATTTGGGCTTCAACCACCTCAGTCTTGTTCATGTTTTGATCTGACTCTGGAAAAGTAGAGAGATGGTGCATTGTCTGTATCCAAGGAAGAAAAAGAGATGTGCAGCTGAGTATCAGCTGCATTTGGAATGTAAATCTTTAGGGGCAGGACTCAGACCTTCTGTTTTTTGCAGAGTTAAGCACACAGAGGGTACGTCTATACTTACCTGTCGCGTCGGAGGAGTCCAATCGATCTTCTGGGTTCGATTTATCGTGTCTTGTCTAGACGCGATAAATCGAACCAGGAAGTGCTCCCCCGTCGACGCCGGTAATCCTGCTCTGCGAATGGAGCAGGCGGAGTCAACGGGGGAGCCTGCGCGCCGCGGTGTGGACCAGGGGTGAGTACTTTTAAGTTCAAAATAAGATACTTCGACTTCAGCTACGTTATTCACGTAGCTGAAGTTGCGTATCTTACTTCAAACTTCGGGGCTAGTGTAGACCAGCCCTGATGGTAATTAATAAAGAAATAATAACACTTCATCTCAAAACAATTCATTCTCTCCCATGATTGGATTTATATGTGCACTGAACAGGATGGATACAAAACAGAACTCTGGAGGACGCTGCATGACATTATTTCCCAATAACACATTGTAAGCTCCTTGCAAATCTTTTAAAATACATTAAATGCTTTTAATTTACAGGTAAAGTATATACACCTGGCTGATTTGTCTGGCAATAATTATCTCTCATAGAAATTCTCACCAGCAGTATAAGATGATTTACAAATTGATAGGCCTATGGAGAAGACAGAAAAGGAGCTCTATGGAGAAACAGGGTTCGAGATTTTTGTCTTCATATGGAGCACTATCAAAACGTGGATAGTTGCAAAATACATATTTTCTTCAATTGCATACTTTTAAAAACATGTAGATCACTGATTTTGACTCCTTCAGCTGGTGGATCTTTGCTCAAAGCAGTGAGTGATTCTGAAAAGTTCATATCTGAGTTAGGAATAATAAGACCTGTTTAAGTAACTGGACGAAGTACTCTGTGGGGCCTTATACAATGTCCAAAATCTTCTTTTGGTAAAGAAAGTAATACTGTATTCATTCTTCCTTCTGAGAGAATTCTTACAGCATGTGACACTTTTGTTTGCTCTTACATCCCTAGAAGCAAGTGACGCTGTTAGACAGCTGGTGAATTGTATTTTGCCTGATAACTTCATACAGAATAAAGCAGTTTATAATAATAACAGTACTTTGGGTAACATGGTTAACTACCAGATAATTACTTTTACCTTTAATTTTTAAATAACATCAACCACTAGCAATTGCATCATTAGTAATGGTACATTATCTGTTTTTAAAAATATTAATCCTAATAGTGAGATCCTGCATCTGGACTAACTGAAAAAATGTATGTGGCTAATAAATGGAGAACTGATGCAGATTCTGTCTGTGCTTTAAAACTTTTTATTCCAGCAGTCCTCCCCCTCCGACCCCAAATAAATTAGGGAAAATATTAGTCATCTTAATGGTGTGAAATTATTCAGATAGGAAGCTGAAATATTCTTTTTCTCTGAAGTGCCTGTTTGTAATGCTCTTTATTTAAATGAAGCAACAAAGGGTCCTGTGGCACCTTATAGACTAACAGAGGTATTGAAGCATAAGCTTTCGTGGGTGAATACCCACTTCTTTGGATGCAAGCAGTGGAAATGTCCAGAGGCAGATATCAGATATCATTTATTTAAATGTCACTACAGTAAGCCTCGTTTTTAGGATCTGATAACTTGACCATAAAAAACTGTTCCCCATTGAAATGTGACACAGTGTCAGACTGAGTGAACATTTAAAATAATAATGAAGACCATAATTCTGTATATCTTTGCTCATGTGAGTAATCGGTGGTTCACAGTCATGCTGGAAGGGCATAACGAGTGGGGTCCCGCAGGGATCAGTTCTGGGTCTGGTTCTGTTCAATATCTTTATCAATGATTTAGATAATGTCCTAAGAGTACACTTAAAAAGTTTGTGGATGATACCAAGCTGGGAGGGGTTGCAAGTGCTTTGGAGGATAGGATTAAAATTCAAAATGATCTGGACAAATTGGAGAAATGGTCTGAAGTAAATAGGATGAAATTCAATTAGGACAAATGCAAAGTACTCACTTAGGAAGGAACAATCAGTTGCACACCTACAAAATTAGAAATGACTGCCCAGGAAGAATACTGTGGAAAGGGATTTGGGGGTCATAGTGGATCACAAGCTAAATATGAGTCAACAGTGTAACGCTGTTGCAAAAAAAGCAAACATCATTCTGAGAGGTATTAGCAGGAGTATTGTAAGCAAGACACGAGAAGTAATTCTTTTGCTCTACTCCGCGCCGATTAGGCCTCAACTGGAGTATTGTGTCCAGTTCTGGGTGCCACATTTCAGGAAAGATGTGAACAAATTGGAGAAAGTCCAGAGAAGAGCAACAAAAATGACTAAAGGTCTAGAAAACATGACCTATGAGAGAAGATTGAAAAATTGGGTTTGTTTAGTCTGGAGAAGATAAGACTGAGTGGGGACATAACAGTTTTCAAGGACATAAAAGGCTGTTACAAGGAGGAAGGAGAAAAATGGTTCTTCTTAACCTCTTAGGATAGGACAAGAAGCAATGGGCTTAAATTGCAGCAAGGGCGGTTTAGGTTGGACATTAGGAAAAACTTCCTAACTGTCAGGGTGGTCAAGCACTGGAATAAATTGCCTAGGGAGGTTGTGGAATCTCCATCATTAGGAATTTTTAAGAGCAGGTTGGACAAACACCTGTCAGGGCTGGTCTAGATAATACTTAGTCCTGCCTTGAGTGCAGGGGTCTGGACTAGATGACCTCTTGAGGTCCCTTCCAGTTCTATGATTCTATGTGAATAAGGGTTAACAGGCCCAGAGTCTAATAAAAAAATTATCAGGTACATATCCTACAGATACAGGAAACTAATCCTTCCATTATGTGAGCATTTAGAATGTTGGAATACAGCTGGTTCATTAGAAAACAGCAATACATAATGGATAAAATATAAAGTGACATTAAACAATTCTAATGATAACATTTGATTTGTATTCTGTGTTGGTGAAAAAGAAAACTGCAGACTTTCACTCCTGTCTCTCTAGCTATATGAGGACTAGGTTGTGGTCTTATTGTCAGTGGGAGTTTTACTGTTGACTTTAATGGGATTTGACCAATATTTTATGGGTAAACATAGTCAAAGAAATCAAAATTAAATGTTATATACCTTCTTATGAGGACCAGCAAAAAAAAAAAGTTAGCTGAATTACTTTTCCGTATTTTAAAATGAGCCTTTATGGAAAAGTCCTATAGAACTGAAACCAATAGCATTTGACAGAGGTTACTCAAAATGGGAATTAATAGAGAATGATATACTTCATATATATTTTATTTTTTAAGCATTCTGTACCAAGATTATAAGTACTAAATTTTCTGTAGAACTTCTCCATATGAGCCTTCTCCTTGTGCTCTGAAAACAAAACAGCGCTAGGCTCTTAGGAGTTGCTGGAATTCCAACTGGCTAGAATTCAAGACTGAATTCTAGATCCTCAGGCTATGAGGGACTAAAAATGAAGCAAGTTCCTTGTATACCCCTTGAATGATCCCACACTTGAGTTGAGATGTGGAGCAGGCTTTGCATGAGGGAGGATTGCTGCTGCAACAGAGAGCTTAAAGGCGATGGATAACCTTAAAGATAAAATCTTCCCTTCCCTCCTCCTCGCATAAATTTGAGCAATACGGTTTTTGAGAACTCTTCCTCCCTGCTTTTCCAGCCCCATGCACATAGTATCTGTCTTCTGCTGGTAGTTTTCTTATATAGTGGGGTAGTGGAGGATCTAAGACTTCAGTCTTGTAGCTGCTTAACAAGCTGCATATTCTTTTATCCTTTAAAAGTTTACAACTGAACATTTCTCTTGTCTTATAGAGGACAATACTCACCCTTTTAGTAATGGTTACCAAATCCGTTCTCTTAACTGATGCCTGTGCTGCAATAGCAACCTTCATCTAAAGGTAGGAAACTTTCTGTCTGTAGCATGTTGTGTTGTACCAAGCAGGAACAGTCAGGGTAGCATAACAAAGTATTCTTTAGAGCAATGCATCCACATACAAGGCTTGAACAATCTACTTACTAAATTTTTCCAGGTATGTGTGTGGAGGAGTGGTTCACCCATCATGTTCTGTAGAATTTCACTTTTAAAAATTATAGTCTTTCTGGTTATGAAGAAAACCTTCCAACTGTGAACAGATGCCATGCTCGATCTGTACTGCACTCATCACTGTGCTAACTTTTTAAAGTGTTCGTAAGCCACTCAGATACCCAGGTCTAAAAGCAACTTCTGTGTTCTATCTCTCTCCTATCCCCAAATATGTAGTAAAGAGATTCATTTTCTCTCAGCATCGTCCATTGAAATAACAAGTGAGCATGACTTAGTGATAGGTCTTACATTTTGTCCCGAAGGTGTTGAGATTTGTTGCCATTCTGACACTATGACAGAGTGTTCCATAGCGAAGCGTTAGCCATAAAGAGTGCTCTGTCCCTGCTTTAAGATATCTTCCCATCCATTATTGAAATTCCATTGTTTGTGAAGGATTTCAGTTTTCCTGGTATGTTCTGTTTGTGAAGAAAGAAGTGGCCCATAAGGTATCTTCAGGGAGTGCTTTGAAGATCAGTTCAGACTTTACATTTAATCCAGAGTTCTATAGGAATCCAGTACAGTGTGTGTAGCACTGTGGGGTAACGTGGTTGTGTCAATTTGAATTGGATAGCATGCAAACAGGCACATTCTTTGCCAGATGGAATTTTTTCAGATGTCATGTTGGTTCTCAGGTATGGCAGTTGCAGTAATTGAGCCTGGATGTCATAAATGCATGGATCACTTTTGTTTGACAAAATGGGAGCACTTTTTTGTTTTTGGGAAGACATATCCTCAATTTCTTTAGCTAAAGAGACTTTTCTCAGACACTCCCTCAGACAAAGTTTCACTTTAGGGCAGGTATTCTCTAGACCCCTCTTATGTATTGCAGATATACTATGCAGAAGATCACATGCTATTTGGTGATCCATGTGGACACAAGGGATTAGGATAGAATTTCAGCCCTAATCCTGAATTTCCTGCTGCAGATTAATTTCAGATCCACATTATTCCAGTTTAGATATCTGTAATTTAATGTTGTATTTTTGATGTATAGTTGTATCACTAAAATATTTTTGTATTTGATACACTAAATTTGAATGGGATTGTGGCAGAGGACACTCATTTTATATTGTATTGGTGAAATGTATTAAGAGTTATGCCTTGATCCCTCAGCAAACTCAATGTATACTGTTGTTAGTAATTTAAACTAACTTTAGTGACTGATTTAGGGTGGGATTTTTCAAAAGCATCTAAGTGATTTAGGAGCACAGGTCTGGTTAACTTTCAGTGAATCTTGTACTCCTCAATAACTTAGGCACTTCTCTAGGATAAAAAGATTTAAATATATATGGCCAGTTGGGCGCATAAATAAATGTTAGTTTTAGCAGGGGCTTGGAGTCCTTTTCAGAATTTTATATGTGAATTAGCCAATTACACCACCTCCTTTTCACTTAATGTTCTTTAGTTTCTCTCTGGACTTGTCTGTGCTACAGAATTTAAGTTTGAACGTGGTTGTGACTAGGTCAAGTTGGATGAGATATTGATGGCCAGGTTGTGGTCAGCAGTATAGACCAGTACAGATATGTTAAACACAACTTGTTCGTAAATATGTTCAAATGGTAACGTGTTTTAGTATATAGAAAAGGTCTCTCTTTCATACACTGTTCCCTCCATTTGTGTACTAAGCTCTGTCCTGTGCAGCCATTTATAAAGGAGCTGTAATAAAGATATGAGTAACATACAAGATAGTTTAGCCAAAAACTCTGTGCTGTTCTAATTAAGAAGTCTAAAGGAAAAGTTTTTAAAATGCCCAGGACTGGTTAATGACAGTCTGTTAATTTGTTGTCTGAGAAACATAACTAAAGAATGTGGTATGTCGTCTTAATTTCTGTTGGGGCCTAAAATGTAAAGTGATATGAAATCCCAGATTCATCAATGAGCTCTGCATTGGTGCTATGGTAAGCCTGCGCAGTGACTGACTGAAGTCATTGGGGTTCTGTGAAGAAACACAAGTCCACTTCTGCAGAACAGCTTACGGGATTGAGGCCTTGGATTTCAAAATCTTGTGAGGCCTGGTCTACACTTGGGGTGGGGGTTGATGTAAGGTACGCAACTTCAGCTACGTGAATAACGGGGGGAGGGATAGCTCAGTGGTTTGAGCATTGGCCTGCTAAACCCAGGGTTGTGAGTTCAATCCTTGAGGGGGCCATTTAGGGATCTGGGGCAAAAATTGGGGATTGGTCCTGCTTTGAGAGGGGGTTGGACTAGATGACCTCCTAAGGTCCCTTCCAACCCTGATATTCTATGATTCTATGATTCTATGATCTCGCTCGACTAGACGCGAAAAATCGATCCCCGAAAGATCTATCGCTACCAGGGCCGTCTCCAGGCACCAGCGTACCAAGCATGTGCTTGGGGCGGCACCTTGGGGGGGGGGCGGCGCTCAGGGTTGTGCTTTTATTTTTTTTATTTATTTTTTTTAAACGTTGCAGCCGGCTGGGAGAGCGTGCTGGGGCCGGGCTCCCCACCCAGCCCTCTGGCTGCAAGAGTGGGGGCAGGGCTGGGCTGGGTGGGGAGCCAATGGATTTTGGGGAAGTGTAGTGGGCTTCTCTTAGGGGCCAGCAGTCTAGTGGTCAGGCTGTGGCCAAACAGTCTCTCTGAGCCTTAAGGTGGTTCTTACAGGCAGTCTGGGGGCCCAATGGCCAAGCACAGTTCATCGCTTCCTCAGAGTCCTTTGGGATCTCTCAGGAGGCCAGGGGAAGAGGGAAGGATAGCCAAACCCAGAGCCTAAAGGGAGAGAGGCAAGGCTGGCCGCCCTCCCCGCGGAGCTCCGGCCGGGAGAGCGGGGCCCGGGCTGGGCCGGGCCGGCCGTCCTCCCCGCGGAGCTCCGGCTGCGGACGGGAGAGCGGGGCCCGGGCCTGGGCCTGGCTAGCCGCCCTCCCCACGGAGCTCCGGGAGACCGGGGGCCGGCCTGGGCCGGGCTGGCCGCCCTTCCCGCGGAGCTCCGGCAGGGAGAGGCGCTGGCGGGGGGGAGGGAATTGTTGCGGCGCAACACTGGGGGGGAGGGGGGGTTTCGGTGGGGCGATGCTTGGGTTTTTTTTGTTTTTTTTTGCTTGGGGCGGCCAAGTAGTTAGAGCCGGCCCTGATCGCTACCTGCCGATTTGGTGGGTAGTGTAGACCTGTCCTGAGACAGGAACTGTATTCATGTATGTTGATACAGCATCTCATATAATGGAGCCTCTGGGCACTATTGTATTGTAAATATTTAATAGTTCATATATGATAGTGCAGCTCACTGGTGAGTCTATTACAGGTCCCACCTCAGTTTCAAAAAGAAATTTGAATGCTATTGTTGGAGCCTCAGATTGGAGAGTTACAAGATCCCAGGAAAATAGCTATGGCATAAAAATACCTACTTCATTGGATTGTCTCACTGCCAATGGATTTTGGGGAAGTGTAGTGGGCTTCTCTTAGGGGCCAGCAGTCTAGTGGTCAGGCTGTGGCCAAACAGTCTCTCTGAGCCTTAAGGTGGTTCTTACAGGCAGTCTGGGGGCCCAATGGCCAAGCACAGTTCATCGCTTCCTCAGAGTCCTTTGGGATCTCTCAGGAGGCCAGGGGAAGAGGGAAGGATAGCCAAACCCAGAGCCTAAAGGGAGAGAGGCAAGGGGGCTTAGTCCTTTCTGACTGCCACTCCATCAGCTCCCCTGGGCTGCTGCCTACCTTCTCCTGTTTTCCCATCTGTTTGGGGCCTGGCCCATCCCACCTAAAGAAGTCCATGTTCATGTAGTCACATCCTGCTCGATGCAGTACTGCAAAATTGTATAGCTGTAGTGAGAGGTACCAGTGCATAATCCGCAGGTTATGGTCTTCCGTGGCATTCAGCCACCGGAGGGATGCACGATCCGTCATGGGATGGAATGGCTGTCCCCATAAGCAAGAGCAAAATGCTTCAATGGCTCATTTTATTGCCAAGGCCTCCTTCTCTACTACTGAGTATGCCACTTCCGGGGGGAACAATTTCTGGCTGAGGTAAAGGATTGGGTGTTCTTCTCCCTCCACCTCATGGGGCAACATGACCCCTAGGTCAACATCTGAGGCATCTGTCTGCAGAACAAAGGGTTCCAAAAATTGGGTGGAACAGGACAGGTTCCTGGGTCAGCTGATATTTAAATTTCTTGAAGTCTGTGGCACAGTCCCGAGACAACTGGACCTTCTTGGAGCTTGCATCTTTCACCAGGTTTGTCAGCAGGGCTGCAATTGTGGCAAAATCTGGAATAAACTATCTATATAATAGCTTGCCAGTCCTAAGAAACATCATACTTGCCTCTTTGTGATGAATTCAGGGCATTCTGCTACAGCTTGGACCTCTCCTGCTAAGGGGCACAGATGCCCCCTCCCCACTGTATACCCTAGATACAGCATCTCTCTATTAGCTGAGTGGCACTTGGCAAGGTTAGCTGTAAGTCTAGTTCTTCTGAGGGCCTGCAAAATCACTGTGACATATTTTAAATGCTCATTCCAGGACTTGCTATAGATGACTATGTCATCGATGTATGCAGTTGTGTACTAATTGTGAGACCAATTAACCTTGCCCATCAGCCTTTGGAAGGTGGCTGCCATGCCTTGTAGGCCAAATGGCATCGTCTTAAATTGGTACAGTCCAAATGGAATGTAGAAGGTCATCTTTTCTCAGGATTCCGAAGTCCAGGGGATCTGTCAGTAACCCCTGGTTAGGTCGAGGATGGTTATATACCTGGCAGCCCCTCATTTCTCTAACAATTCATCAATCGTTGGCATCAGGTAGGTGTTGAATTTGGATACTGCACTCACCTGCTGGAAGTCTATGCAGAATCTGGTCGACCCATCCTATTTAGGTAACAACACTTATAGGGTTTTGTTATTTTTATGTGACTCTCCGACCACCCCAAAGTCAAATACAACTTGCAGTTCCTTCTGTACTGTTCACCACTTTTGCCTCAACAATAATCAAGAGTTCTCTCACCTTTTCCCCTATTTCTGTCTCTATATGAAGGAACACTAGATGAGTCTGTCCTGAAACTGTAGAAAAGACCACTGAGAAGGACTGGGCTAGTTTTTGGATCTGCTGCTTTTGCTCCATCTGCAGGTCTTCTTCCACCAGGACTTTGTTGGAGTTGGGAGCTACAGGAGCCTGGGGCCTGAGTTCCAGTTCTGGAGGAATTGGCGATACCAGGAGCCCTTCTTGATATATTCAGGACTTTAGCAAGTTGACACGGTGCATAATTTACTGCCCCAATTCATCTGATTACTTCAGATGGGCCTTGCTATCTAGCAAACACTTTGGATTCCAGGGTGGGAAGCAGTAGTATCCACTGGACATTGGTTCCCTTGTTTTGTGCTTGCCCCTGTTGCGCCTTGGTTAGATTTTTCTCTCAAAAACTTGTCCAAAGATCTTTAATTTCTTTCTCAGCCATAGCACATACTGTACCAAGTTTGTGGGCTTGAAACATTGTTCCTCCCACATCTCTCAAAGGAAATCTAGTATTCCCCTTGGCTGTCTCCAGCATAGTAATTTGAATGGTGAGAACTCTGTTGATGCCTGAGAGACTTTGAGGATGGTGAACAGGAGTGGTGGGAGTAATTGGTCCCAGTGGCAAGGTTCCAAGGCTATGAACTTCCACTGGGTATTTTTCAAGGTCTTATTAAATCTCTCTACCAGCCTGTCAGATTGTGGGTGGTACGTGGACTTCAACAGGCTACGCAGTTAACTCGTAAGTTGGGACATGAAGTTGGTGCTCTGATCTGTGATTATTTCCTGTGGGATCCCCACCTGGGCCAACACTTTCATGAGCTCTGAGGCAAGGGCTGTTGCCCTTTTGGAGCAGAGTGGAATTGCCTCAGGGTATTGCGTGGCATAGGCTAATATGACTAGCGTGCACTGGAATCCAGCTCCACCCTTGTCCAAGGGGCCTCACCAGGTCCATGCCAGTTGTCTCAAATGGGGTACCTATCATGGAGAGGGGTGTTAGCAGGGTCTAGGGTACCTTCCCTTGACTTGCCCACTGCCATTCTGGGCAGGAAGCACGCAGTACTCTTGTACCTCCTGGTGGATGCCTGGCCAATAGAAACGAAGTGAAACTCAACTGAGAATTTTCTCATGACCCAGGTGTTCCCAACATGGTATGGTTTGTGCAAGGCATAGTATTTCCCTGCAGTGGTGTTTTGGGACAATCAGTTGCATTTTAACCTCCTCCTGTTTGGTGGTCCTTCTCTGTTCTATATATTGTCTCTCCCTCTAGCTTGAAGTGGAGCCATTTTTTGTAAGGAATTGAGTTTCTACCACCTCAACGTTGACCCAGATGAGCTGTTTGGAGGCTCGTCCCAACATTGGGTTATTTCTTTATACTTCAGCAAAATCCATGTTGTCTGAAAATCAGGGATTTGGAGCAATCACATTTTTGAATTGCTCCACTCCGGCTCAGCTCCAGCTCCGGGCATAAACCTACTGCTCCATGCTCCAGCTCCAGGCCCCGCTCCAAAGCCCTGCTGAAAATATGTTGGTTATTGCAGGCTCGTTTAATTTCTCCTGTTGTTTGGCACCCTTAGGGAAAGCCATCCTGCCCCAGTCAAGGCATCATTCATGGCAGACAATGTTCATTCTCCTGGGTGTTCCTCCTCATCTTTGCCTACTAAGTCTTGCAGCTCTGCCATCTCTCTGTTTCTGGCATCATCGTCTGTCCCTTCTGGAGGCTTCCTGTCTTTGGATCCCATCAGGTCTTTAGAAAACTTCCATCTCACCTGATTATCACCAGATATGCCAGTTTTGGGGCTACCCCCCCAATAGATTTCATCATTGTGTTCCTGCACCCTCCGCTGCATCTTCTTCATAGGGCAAGGGCACGCATCCCCCATGGGTGCATTGCAAACAGATGATGCCTGTGGGAACTGTTTCATGTCCCCTCATATTTGCCCTCACCAGTGTCTTGCAGCACCCCAAGTCAATCAGTCCTTGTGCCTCCATACTATTGATCTGTACAGCCACTAATATTTTCGTTGGCACTCTCTTATGGGCCCTGGATTTGGCCAGCCATAGTTGGCCGTGGAGGCCGTTAATGTACAGGGAGTCATGGTGGAAGTGTCCTGGCTCCCCTCATGTGGAACAAGCCCATCTTGCCAAGGGGGCCCCATCTGAGTCCTGCCACACCTGCCAGCTTTAGGGAGGAACTGCCCCCCTGGTCTTCCACACTTCTTAATTCCTGGCCCTGGCAGAGGTGTATCCTCACCTGTCACTCTTGATCTGTACCCTGTGTTTGCTGGGCCCAGGTAGCCCTGTCCTTTTGTGTCCCCCTCTCGCTCACCCTCCCTTCCATTGCCTGGGTTGGTGGAGGTGGCACTGGACTGGGCCAAGGAGTCTCCACCATGGGCCTTGTGGGGAGCTGTTAATTCTCTGCCAAGGTTATGGCCTCAGAGACAGTTTCAGGATGGCAATGCATCATCCACTCCCGTTGTCTCCATGGGCGAACCTGTGTGAACTGTTTTAGGACAGTTACTTCAGGTACTTGGGTTCTCAACTTTTTGTGGGGCTGGAGCCATTGCCAGCAATGTTCTCTTAGACATTGGGCTCCCGCCTGCTGTCGTTCTCCATGTGTGAGCCTTTCCCCCTGAAATTGCTGGCAGTATGTCTTTGTGGAAATATCAGAGGCATCTAGGATGCGTGCCTTAAGTCAAGAGTAGTCTTGTTCAGCCATCGTGTTGAGACCCTCGATATGCAACCTGGGCTGCTCCTATCAAGTAGGGCACTAGCAGAGTGGCCCAGCTCCCTGCGGGCCAGCGAGCTGCCTTAGCCACCCTTTCAAAGTTTACTAGGAATACCTTTGGGGCATCCTCCAGCCCCATTTTTGTTAGCGTCAGTGGAGGCCTCGGAGCCACTTGCTGCCAAACTGCCCAGGATACCGTGGGGGTGAAACAGTGTGGCCGTCTGCTGCATCGGTTGGTGCTGTTGGACTGTTTGCTGAGCTGCCAGCTCCCTGATGAGTTGTTGCTGCTTCTGGAAGGCTTGCTGCTGTTGCTGAGCAGCCAGGAGCAACTGGGTCTGCTGCTGCCATTGTTCCTGCTGGTCCATCTCCCTTTTCAACATCTTGCCCAAATCCATCTTTCGCTCACCTCTCTTCTTTTTTATGTTGCCCACGTTCTCTACCACTTTGTAGCGAGCTTGGGGGCCAGTCAGGCCACACCCAAACAGTCTCTCCAAGCCTGGAGACAGCTATTCTGGGCCGCCCAGGGGCTTGACAGCCAAGCCACAGTTTGTCACCCCCTTGGAGTCCTCTAGGATCTCATAGGAGGCCAAGGGAAGGATAGGGGGACACAGGCCCTCCTTCTCCACCAGGTCCCAGCCAGGGCCTAAGGGGGGAGAGGTGGTGGGATCTCAGTCCCTTCTGCCTGCCACTCCGGATTAGGCTCCCCTAGGCCGTTCCCTGCCTTCCCTTTTTTCCCCTTCTGTTTGGGGTGTGGCCCTAGACTTGTGCTTACACTGTTCCAGTAGTTCAGGGTTTCAGCTGGGGAGGAAGGATGCTTCCTCTAACAATATGAAAGTGCTAGTAGATGCTTTTCAGGCCACATACTGTTTCCCAGAGAGACCCTAGAGGTGTCCCTTCCAAACAGTTAACTGTCGAGCCATAAGGCTGAAGAAACCATGTTGTAAGCATCCACAGTAAAGCTGAAGTTTGTTCATTAATCCTGTGTCAGAGTGAGCTCTTACATGACAGAAGATCCAGACACAGCACTTCTGAGCTCACATTCAGAGTTCAGTTGTTCCCCCTCATCCCGCCCGCTTAGTGAGGGGAAAGGTGGATCCTGGCTGAATCTTACTCACAATCTTGGTCTTTGTAGATTGTTCCACCTCTGTGGCTACAACCTGTCTGCCTTGTTTCATGCCCCCACACCCCTGCTCCTAGTCTGCCAGATCTCCCTTTTAACAAGTCCCTTCTTAGGGAGTATGCCCAGTTCCCAATACTTGGCCCAATATTGTTCCACCACTCCTTTTACCTTAGCGTGGGGTCTATAAACCCCCTTACATGCAGGATAACTCCATTTCTATAATAGTGAATGCAATTCTAGGTGGTAAATAGATAGCTTTTTCTCTTGCCTTTGAAAAGAAGCCTGGCTGCCATGAGCCCTGAGCACAGAACAAATTCTTTATATCCTTTGACTTAGGTATATGTGTCTTTAAAATCAGTTTAACAAAATACTGCAACAAATAAGGGATTAGCGACATGCTAGTTAGTTTTGTTGGGAGAGGTTGGGGGTTGGGAAATGGGGAAAATCACATTTTTTATATTAGGCATGGCCTGCTGACACAAAGCTTAGTTGTATCATACATTTCTTTTCAAACAGTTCCTGACCTCATGGGTGTAAGGAAGTTGTGATCCAGCTGTAGCAGTATAAAATTGGCAAAGGAAATAAGCAAGGATTTTGAACAGATTTGTCTATTGGCAATAAAATAGTCTCAGCTCATCTGGTTCAGAAAGATTTAATACCATGCAGATCTAGTGTTGAAAAGTGTTGTTCATAGATATACTGAAATACAAAAGTGTTTATCTTTTTAAAAACTTGTTAAAAATCTTTGACTGAATATAATGTTATTTGATATTGAGAACCTTTAACATTAGCTGAAATCAGACACGGTTCACACAGGCCTTGTTCAAGTTTCCTTCTCCAACAGTATCAGAGCTCCTCAATCCCGATCTTCCATAGCCTTGCTGCTTCTTAAAAAAGAAAAAGAAAAACAAAGTTGACTAATTGGGGCCAGAGTGCAGTTGGAATATGTGTTTGTCATTATTTTTGGTTTGTTTGCACATACGGATAATTGCGTGTATACACATGTCTGAGGTTGTATATTTATGTCAGAGGTGATATATTCTTATGGTATGAATTTTTTTTAAAATGTCCTTGTGACACTCTGTATCTCAGGGGAACACCCTGCACCCCCATGTTCATCCTTTTAATATGATTGTGTGGTATCCAGTGCAAAGTTTGTCATGTTGGGTATCTTCAGAAGGGAGGGGCGGGGGCAAAGCCAAGAGAGAAGAAAGAACATGATAAAAGGGAGAGACGTTTGCCATGCTCTTCCTCTCTCTTCCACCTCCATCTACAGACACCACCACCAAGCGACTGAAGCGCTGATCAAAGGGGAGAGCCTGGTTGAAGGGCAACCAGCCAGCCTGTGGTGAGAAACATCTAAGTTTGTAAGGGCACTGAAAGTGTTAAGATCAGTTTAGAATGCGTTTTGCATTTATTTCATTTGACCAAATCTGACTTCTTGTGCTTTGACTTATAATTACATAAAATCTATCTTTTGTAGTTAATAAATGTGTTTGTTTATTCTACCTGAAGCAGTGCGTTTGGTCTGAAGTGTGTCAGAGACTCCCCTTGGGATAACAAGCCTGGTACATATCAATTTCTTTATTAAATTGACTTACTCATATAAGCTTGCAGCATCCAGTGGGCATAACTGGACACTGCAAGACAGAGGTTCCTAGGGTTGTGTCTGGGACTGGAGATATTGGCTAGTGTCATTCAGTTGGACAATCGAAGCAGCTTACATGCTAGAGGCTGTGCGTGAACAGCCCAGGAGTGGGGGTTCTCACAGCAGAGCAGGGTAAGTCTGGCTCCCAGAGTCGAGGATGGGAGTGACCTAGCAGATCACCGGTCCAGATAAGAGCAGAGGAACATCACAGACCTCTATTTTAAAAATTTCTGTTAGGATATAAAATAAGTGTAAAATATAGAGAAAATAAAGACTTCATCTTTGAACATAAGAATGACCCTACTGGTCAGACCAAAGGTCCATCTAGCCCAGTATCCTGTCTTCTGACAGTGGCCAGTGCCATGTGCCCCAGAGGAAATGAACAGAACACGTAATCATCATTCCCAGCTTCTGGCAAACAGAGGCTAGGGACACCATTCCTGCCCATCTTGGCTACTAGCCATTGATGGACCTATCCTCCGTGAATTTATCTAGTTCTTTTTTGAACCCTGTTATGGTCTTGGCCTTCACAACATCCTCTGGCAAGGAGTTCCACAGGTTGATTGTGCATTGTGTGAAGAAATACTTCGTTTTATTTGTTTTAAACCTGCTGCTTATTAATTTCATTTGGTGACCCCTAGTTCTTGTGTTATGAGAAGTAGTAAACGATACTTCCTTATCTACTTTCTCTACACCAGTCATAATTTTATAGACCTCAATCATATCTCCCCTTAGCCGTCTCTTTTCCAAGCTGAAAAGCCCCACTTTTAGTTTAATCTTTTGTGGTTAATATTTTAAAGTCAGAACTAGTATATATATTATATATATATTTATATTATATATGCACACTAATGTAATATATTTTCCATTTGGAGTTCCATTTGAACCATATAAACACTCCCTGTGCTAATTTTAATTCTTGTGTAGTTTTGATCAATTATCTCAGACGGCTAAAAGAAAGTTAATCAAAATGAAAAGTGCTCTTGAAAAATAAATATATTCCACCTGGAGTTCAAGTTTCTATTTTAATAAAACATTATTATTTGTACTCATGTTCTCATGAAACAAAATTGGGTATTAGAGAACAGGGTAAAAGCAGTTTTGTTATTATTTGTGAATATCTGTTTCAGTGTGTGGTAAGTATCATATGTTGGTATTCAAAAGGAAAGACTTTTACAGGGGGTGAGTGTGTGTGTGTGTGGTTGGTGGGGGGGGGGGTTTAGCTATGAAAAAAACTAGGTCAAGAGATTGTCAGTCTTATTAATAACTTACTAATAACTGTATTCAACAGAAATTATCCTCTGTGACTGCAAAGCCTTCTGACTCAAGAAATACAGTTTTCAACCGTAATTGGGGGGAAAAAAATCACTGCTCTGAAACACTGGCAATAGCTTTCCTATTTCTATAACATTCTGAAATGCCACCTTCCTCTGATGTAATCTTGATAACCTCCGTAAAAACTCATGTATGTACACTTTCCCACTATGCTTCAAGTTGTGATAGGAACAGTGAGGGTAATTAACCACTGGAACTATTTCCCGAGGGTTGTGGTGGATTCTCCATCACTGGTAATTATTAAATCAAGATTGGATGTTTTTCTAAAAGACATACTCCAGCAGGAATCAATTCAAGGAAGTTCTCTGGCCTGTGTTTTGCCCGTGGTCAGATTAGATCGGGGTGGGCAAACTTTTTGGCGCGAGGGCCACATCTGGGTGGGGAAATTGTATGCAGGGCCATGAATGTAGGGCTGGGAAAGGGGGTTGGGGTACGGGAGGGAGTGTGTGGTGTGGGAGGTGGTGCATGGTGCAGGAGAGGGCTCAAGGCAGGGGGTTGGGTGCGGGATGCAGGAGAGGTTCGGGGTGCAGGCTCCAGCCTGGCGCTGCTTACCTTGAGCAGCTCCGGGGTGGCAGCGGCACGTAGTGGGGCTAAGGCAGGCTCCCTGCCTGCCCTGGCCCTGCGCCAGTCCCGGAAGTGGCCACATGTCCGGCAGTGGCTCCTGGAGGTAGGGTGCGGGAGGCAGCTCTGCCGCACGCTGCCCTCACCTGTGGATACCACCCCTGAAGCTCCCATTGTACGTGGTTCCCTGTTCCCTCCCCACCCAGGGGCCGCGGGGACATGGTGCCGGCCACTTCTGGGAGTGACACGGGGCCAGGGCAGGCAGGAAGCCTACCTTAGCCCCGCTGCACCACGGGGCTGGCAGTCCCATGGGCCGGATTGAAAACCCTGATGGGCCGGATCTGGCCCGTGGGCCATAGTTTGCCCTCCCCTAGATTCGATGATTACAGTGGTCTTTTCTGTCTTTATAATTAATTTTGGAGGCAGCATGGCATAGCTAATAGAACACTGGACTGGGGCACAAGAGACCTATGTTCAATTCCTGGTGACTTTGGGCAAATCATTTCCCTGCTTTTTCTCTTTTTCCCCATCTAAAATGGGGATAATGATTCTGATTTCTTTTATAAAGCACTTTGAGATGTTCTGATAGAAAAGTGCTATATAAGAACAAAGTGGTGGTATTATGCGCAGAGGAATCCATTTTAATTGGAAAGGCTTTTTGAGGCTCAGTATGGTTTTTAAGCCAATCTTATGATTTTTGGATACTCTGGGTTGGCGAGGCAATATTTTTATACCTCTGTGGTCCAGGCTTCTTCATCTCACTACATCTCCCAGGATGCCTCACAGACTGTCCTTTTGGGGTATATATACACAGCAAAAACCCTTTCTTTGCTGTGTAGAGATACCTTTAGTGATGGGAACCTAGCCCATAGAGGAGAATGGGACCATGAGACACATGAACTACAACTCCCAGAAGTTACTGCAGCAGCATTTCAGAATTGAAACACTTTGGTTTATGGCCAGAAACATTTTGGGGTTTGGACATCCCATTTTTTTAAATGAAAAATTGTTTTTTTTTTCATAGAAAGCAGACACTTTTCACGAAATATTGTTTAGACGATGATCCAATTTTTCCATAGAAAAGCAGTTTTGTTGGAAAATTTTGACCAGCTCTAATTCTTATCCACACTGACATATCCAGGAGGGAAGCGCAGGATTGATGTGTGCACAGATTTAATCCCCCGAAAGCCGTGTATAGGTGCCCTGGAGGACCTGCAACTGCTATTCTTCAACTTAGTAAGGTACACAGATCCTGGTCAGGCTGCTGGCGGCTCTGACTCATGGGTATGTGTGCCCATTTTCAGCTGGTTTGGGGACTACAGAAGACACATTCAGTTATGAGCTGTTAATATTTTATCTCCTAATAAGCTTTCCCCCCCACCACCCCCGGCCAGTTAGGAGGACACAATTTTCACTAGAGCTGTCATCTCATCTGGCAGGCTTTAATATAGGGAATCTCTCTGAGCCATTGATTGACAGGTCTGTGTTCTACCACCAAAGATGTGAACAGGCTGAAGATCTATTGTAGTGTCAGTGGACTGTGCCACTCTGAAGAGAGAGAACTGCAGGGGCTGCATGTATATGTTTTCCCATTCCAACTCAGAGCATCAGTAGAGAGGCTACATTATACCCCTGTGGACCTGCCCATGGGTTGGGTTATATGTGAATTCCATCTGTTCCAGTAGCATTGGGTGAGCTATTCATAACAATTTATTTTATGCATTTTGTCCTCTTTTCATTTGCAGATTGTTTGTAAGCAGACTAGTTTTTTTTAATGAATTTGTTCCATAATTATTTAGTAGTAAGTGTTCTAGGCAAACAGACTTCAGTTTTTGGATTCCTTGCAACTGTATTTATTGATGGTTTTAATGCTGTGTGAGTAGTTACCATAGTCATATGTATTAATCTGTTTCCTGGCCACTTGAATGTAATTCTAATAAAGAGAGAGAGAGAGAGCTTGATATGTGATTCTCTCATATAGAGTGACAGGAGCAGTTGATGAAGTTAGAAAGAGCTAGGCCAGCAGGATTAAGTTATTTTTCCTTTCCAGGCAATGCAAATCAGGCCTTGAAGGTAGATCTCTGCTAGAAAAGTTTAGCTATTATAATATTATGTGGTGGGGTAAGATTTAAAATAATTCTTTGTTTTCTCTGGACACACTGACTTGAATATGTAGGGAGCCTACTTCCACCCAAAACAAATTTCATTTTGTTTCTAAACAAATCTTGGCTACAGACCTGTAATTTGTTTTCCATAAACATTCACAGCAATCAACATTTCCTCTGATCAGTGTTTGTAAGGAGCAAAATAAAAAGGATTCCAGAATGTCAATTTAGAAACTAAATTTTGATTCACTGTAATTTTAATTTCTACTGCAAAACCTCCTATTCAGAGTTTGCATCGCCTCTTGTCCCCTCTGCCTTGCCTCATTCCACCTTTGACTGCCTGTTGGTCAGCCTCTTTCATAAGCCTCTTCATGCCTTCTTCCACACGGCCTCCTAAACTTGATATGACCTACATATATTTGTTGTTTCCCATTTTCTCCCTAACCTCTATCTGCTTATCTGTCTGGGAAGACAGATAAGCAGATCCTTAGGACTGTATTTTTCTGACTTCTTGACTGTCTGGAAAGTTTCCAGCATATAGAAAACGTTACTGTAGAGAAATAATTTTTCCATTGATCTCTCAGCCCTGGCTCCCAAATGCACAAAGCCATTTTCCTGATGGCACCAGTGACATTTGCCATTTAGGAATTACAAAACCAGAGGCTGTATGTTGAATTTTTGTGGCATACAGTTGTCTTCTGATTTGGGGGTGGAAGGTAGGTAGGGATCAGAGGGCAAAATTAAAGGGGCACCAAATAGTGATATCTGTCACTTTCAGAAAGAGTTAGTAGTTTGCTACATCTGCTCTGAGTCCCTCTGGCAGTATTTGTACTGACTATAAACAAAGTGCTGTCAAACACAAAGTAAACTGAAAGAACAGAGAAATATTTTTCTTGGATCTTTCAATTATGGTAAACTGTGTTACTGTAAGAACAATAGATTAAAAATTTCAAAGCTGTGGTCGTTATTAAATTGATAGTGTCCCTTTAAGGTTGTATCTTAGAAATAAGGTGCAGATTTTTTGCAGTGAGGATAATTAACAATTTACCATGGACTGTGTTGGATTCTGAATCACTGGAAATTTGTAAACCAAGACTTGATGTTTTTCTAAAAGTACTCCAGTTCAACAGCTATTGGACTTGAAGCAGGAATTAACTAAAGCAGTGGTCCCCAACGTGGTGCCCGTGGGTGCCATGGCGCCCGCCGGGGCACTTATATGCGCCCGCCGTCAGGGCCGGCACCAAGGAACGAAGAGGAGAGGAGCGCATCCACCGGAGAACCTGCCACTGAAATGCCACCGAGGAGTGCTTTTGGTGGAGAAGCTGCTGCCAAGGAGTGCGGCCACCGGAGAAGTGTTGCCACCGAAATGCCGCCAGCAAGCGTTGCTGCCCACCACACTCTTCTGAAGGCATGAATGTGCTCTTGGCCACAGAAATGTTGGGGACCACTGAACTAAAGGAAGTCCTGTGGTCTGTGTTAGGCAGGAGGTCAGGCTAGATGATCAAAATTGCCCCTTCTGGTCTTAAAATCTATGAATTAATCTATATTTCTATAGTTAACACTGAAGTTTTTCAAGTACAAGTTTACATTTGAATTTTCAGGCTTCCCGTATTTTCTTTCCTTAACTACTGGCTTTTCTAATTTTACTTGCCCAGTTATGCATGGTAACACCCTCAATTTACTTTCATATGGATCTTCCACTGGTGTGTGGGTGGTGGGTGGGGGAGCCTTCCCATCTGCTGTGATAGAAGTTGCCTATGATACAAATCTGACTTGTAAAATGTTGGTTTTAGGTCACATTCTAAAAGATATGATTCATCAAATTTGTCACTTTCAGATTTGTTTTTGTAACGTGTGGGATTGCGGGTCAAATACTTTCATAAGTAAGATGTACAAAAAGCCCTAAACAGAATGTAATAGTCCATATGACTAAAGTAAGTGGATCTTTTTTGCTAGCATAAATTTTGTACGTATGAAGCAAAACTTCTAAGTAGACCAGTTGACACCCACATAAGACTGAATTTTTAACATCGTGAGGAAATCACTATGCAATGTAAGTGCTAAAGTACTGTCAACACAAAGAAAGCTTAGGCCAAACAATTATGTGCGTATGCGCGTGCACGCACACACTCGCACCTTTAAAATCATTACTCACCTAAATTTAAAAAGTAATCTTCAAATAATCTGCATTCGTATATAAAATGAACAAACTTTTTCTCTTGCCCAGAAGTTATACAACTAAAAATGCAGACACACTTGAATAAATAATTATATTGTAATAATCTGTCATGCTGTGACAGTTTGAAATAGTTTTCCCACACTTTCAACTGTAGACAGATTTAAATCCATGGGGAACTCTGGAGTTTTCTTATTATACTTTTCTATACGTTTTTACTTTCAGGTACTTAAAATATCTAATGATTGAAATTTCTCTTTCCTATTGCATTCCATTCTTACCTCACAAAAATATATATTTGTATCTATATGGGTAATTCTTTTCTACACTTATTGGAGCCAAGCAATGCTACTTTTTTCTTTAAATGTGGTCTATTTTGTCTGATTCTGGGTGGCTAGTCTATACTGCATTGAGTTACATCCCATGCAGCCCTGATGACTTCAGTAAGGTTTATGAGATGTATGACACAATGAGATAAATTTCACTATCTCCACATACCCGTATAATGCAAAATTTACTATTTGAACAGATTGAAATATGTAGTAGAGGAAAAGAAAACTCTGCAGGACAGATGAAGGCAGAAATTTCTTCACCTGCTGCTGCTTTTATGACACTTTTTCACATGTATTTCTTGACATTTAAATACACTTGCTTTTATATTCCTTACATATGCATGTGCAGAGGCACTTTCTTAGAATATTGTTTATAATTAAGCATTTTGTGCATTTCTGTATTGGAAGAGGTCACTGTTTAACCCTAAAACAAATTTTGAAGAACTTTTAAACCTGAGTCTTAAGAGTTAGTTTTTAGGTAACTCTTAGATGCAGGTGTTTATTGCTACGTACCTGTATGGTGGCCACGCCAACTTTTTAAGTTTATACAGAAGCAGAAAAGTATGACATACCATCTTTCAAGGAAGGTAACATTTGGTAAGTCTCTGATGGTATCCGGGAAGTTGCTATATTTCATATTTCATTTTGTAGTACTATTGATTATACAAAATATTTAATATATACGTTTCATCAGCAATCTGAACTAAAAATCACTGAGAACCCCAAATATTGGCTCTTAATTTGGGTAGCGCACACAAGTTGTGATATCTGAGCATTTTCACTTATGATATAGCTATCTCCAAAACAATGTATCTTTCTTTATGAAAATATATTTTATAGACTAAACAGGTTGACAAAACATACATAACTGTGGAATCCTGAATTTAAAGTGGCAATTGAAACCGTTCCTTAAAACTGTGGTGGTCCATCCCATTTGTAAAACAGGTGTTGGCTAGATAATTGCCTCTCAATTACAAATGCTAAGTTAACCCGTTGATTCTAAAGATTCAATGTAGAGGAGAATGCATGTTTGATGGAGCAGTCAGATGTGAATGTCAAATGCCAGTGGCCTTCCGCTCGTCAACAATCTGCAGTGTTCCAACACCAGACTCTGTCTTACCACCTTTTCTGCTTCCCTGCTGCTGTGACACAGATGTGTAAAAGGCTTTTATAATATTGTTTATATAATATGCCTAATATTAGTAATTAAATCTGTCCATGGCATGAATCTCATTGATGTTTTTACAAGCTTTTCATTAAAGTTGTATGATTGTTCCTTTGGACTGCAGTGCCGTTAAATGTGGATAAGATTTATTAAATGAAAACCAGACACATGGCATGTCATAGAAAAGCAATGTCAGCTAATTACTACTGTTCTCAGCTGTATATAGTGATGAACAGTATAAATGGAGAAAAATCACAGGTGGTATTTTAATTTATACATCATTAAACTTAGTTTTAAAAGTATAAATTTAAGAGTTGTGAATTAATGTGTACATTAATACAGGAACTCTTTAATTTCAGTACTGCTCTGATACTTTGAAAACAAAAGTGGTGTAAGTCCAAGGTCAGAGAGAGGTATTCTGTGGCCATTGGCGCCATCATGCCTTTTATAACTTGACAGATCACTAATATTAAATGTTTATAATAGAAGCTGTAAGTGGCTTATGTCCTCCAAGGTGAAGTGTGAAATATTCACATTCCATTTGATGATTTATACTGTACTCAGCATTAATGGTTTGTTTGGCTGCTTGCCCCTCACATGTTTGCCAGCTTCCAGTTTCTTTGAGAAATACAATCAGTTACTCAGATTTAGTTGCTATTGGCTACTGAACTACACAAGTATTAAACTGGAATTTTTGGTGGTGGTTCAGCTAGTATTGCAACCAAACTGAGAGTTGAAACCCAGGGAAAACAACAAGTCTTGGTTTCTTATATGCATTTGTGACTTCTCTGAACTAAGGTGCTTCAACTAGCCATTTTTTAAACCAGGATTTATTTTAGCATGTATATATGAACGTTATCCTTATGGGGTTGGCTCTCTTCCTCTTAGAGTAATGGAGCATGGAATAAGTGAATTATTATTGAATACCTCTGATAAAGTTAGATCTCCAAGGTGTGAAATGATTTGGGGTTTTTTTACATCTAATCACTGTATTGGGGTTGGAGTTGGAAATTACCAGTTACCTGCTGACTAGAGGACTACACCTACAGGGTAGAGGTGGGCCTTCCAGTGAAGTCTAGGGACAAAGAATCCCAGCACCTATCCTTTCTCAGAAGCTAAGAGTTGCAGGAACTGAAATTCTCACCAAAGACTCATTCAAGAACCCTGTTCAGGAGTAATTCTTCATATTCACCTATGACTAATAGATGGCTGATCAACATGAAGCCTCTCCTCTATGTCGCTGGTAGCCTTCTTTCTCTACCCCTGCCCCCATCACCACATTACTGAAGGAGGAAAGGAAGATGTGACATGCCACAGGGCACAATAAATAGAGCTGGGCAAACAATGGATTTTTAAAATTTACTGACAATTCCAAAAACAAAACAAACAAAAATTAACTTTGAATCAAACCAAAAACATTTTTCAAAAATTTTATGTGAATGGAAACTGAAAAAAACCTTGAATTGAAACAAAATCTCTTTGTCACTTATAGTGACAATTCATAGTCATTCATGAATATAATGAATAGCCCAGTAGCTAGGGTACTTCCCTGTGGTGTGCGATACTTGTGTTCAAATCCATCCACATCAGGCAGAGGAAGGAATTGCACCTACGTCTCTTTTGCATCCTAGGTGAGTGCCCTAATCACTAGCCTAAAGCTTAAGGAGCTGTGGCCTCTTTGGCCGTTTTGTGGTATAGTCCTCCTTTCAGTTGCTTTTGTCAAAATGCCTGAAAATCAAAATGAACATTTTCAGGTTAAAATGTTTTGCTTTAGCGTTACCAAAACAGTTTGACTTTCTTGGTTCAGTCAAAGCTATTAGATGAACTTGACACGAATTTATGAATAATTTTGGTTGACCTGAAATGCATATTTTTCCCAAATAAATTTCGGCGTTCTCTGAAAAATTATGCCCAGCTCTATTGACAATATTGGTACATTATTAGATTGTTGTTGTAACTTTTACAGAGGGGATACTTTATATAGCACATTTAACTCCTTGGTATTCAGTCTCTCATGATCATTTACATTTTAAAAAACGTATTTTCCAGTATATAATCTTACTTTTTATTTGCTCTTTGTAATTCTTTGCCCTAGGCATCAAAGTAAAGGTTCTTGACTTGTGCACAATCCTGGCCACTTTGCTCTGAGATGTGGAAATCCTTATTATTTAATGAAGCAGACAACTCTGTCCTCTTTAGCATTTGACATTTTTTTCCATACTTACCCAGTGACAGCTTGTTAGTGTAAAGTTTAAAGTTAAAATAAATAAAAACTGCTAATGCATAAACACAGTCTGGCAAGAACACACACAAACTATGAAATCTAATGTAGACAGTGTAGAATACAGGCAGCCAACCAAGTGCCAGATTTTGGTACTCATGCTCATGTAGAATAGCACCATACTGCATGAGCAATCCATCTGAAATAAATACAGTTATTCAGTGTGAATGAAGGTATCAGAATCTGGCCCCAAGTGAACATGCATCAAACTGAAGGATTTTGTGTTTGTGTGAAGCATCTGCTGCAGCAAGTAAATGAACTGCAAACCTTTACATTGGAAAGTAGTTGGACTACTCTGTCTCTCAAACTGGAGGAGAACCTGCTTTTTCAGACCCTGGTAATACCCTTGGCCTTCTCTTTCCAACTTCCAGTCTCTGTCCTTGCAGTTGCAACTTTCTGTAGCTCCCATACATTCTTCACTTCTTATAGCTTGAGATCAAATATAAGAAACTCCAGTTGAAAAAGTAATACTTTTGTCACAGTAAATGGAAAAATAAGGATTTTGAGTATCATCTGAACTTTTTATTGTAGAATCAATAGTACAATGCTATGTTTGAGATGGAGGACTATATTCACTATAGCTAACACTGCTGTCCCCAGTGGAGATCTTTTAAATTGAATTATGTTTATCAAAGTAAGAAAATGATAGTATATGTTCAAACACTCAGTATTTTACTAATTTCTTTCTCCGTTACATGCCCATAGGCAAGGATAAAAAAACTTTTACATTATATTTGGATATCTTCCGTCTACTGTTTCTTTTTCCTTGGTAAATAAAATGTTTAGTGTGTATTCCTGTGTAGTTTGTGAATGTGCTTCTAGATCTCCTCCTTACTACATAAATGGTTATATGTTAAATATGATTGTTTTACCTACAATATAAGCAGAGCTATTAGGCATTGCAACAGATTATCAAAGGGGACCCCCAAGCGGTAATGGCCGAGTAGAAGTTAAATAAGACAGAGATAAATGATAATGTGTTGGAGTGTCCTGTGTGATTCAATTGTCTGACTAGATAATCTGTGAAATTAGTTTTGCCAGCAATAACTCAGACTGCTTTCCTTCATCATGCAACACTGAGTTCTTGCTGGCCCATTGGTTTTATTGTTTGATAGAGTTATCACAGAAGCTAATACAAACAAATTCAGCCAGATGTCAGGCTCTTCCTGTAGCAATATGTAAATTCAGTGGAATTCAAAAAAGCAAAAACCAGTTGTTGGTAACATATAGCATAGTACAGCAAGTGAAGCAACTCTGTTCCCTTCTGCATGTTGTTTTCTTCATTTTCCATCATCTAAGAAGTAGTCTGTAAGTAAACAATCACCTATCTTTCTAAGATGTACATATACACCCATAGAAATAGATGCAGTTCACATATATATGAAGTTGGATATGTAGAAAATAATTGCTACTGAAAGACTAGATTCATGCCAGCAGCAGTTAGATTTTCCGTGGAAGTGTATTTAAAAAACCATATTCTGCACGTTTTTCGTTAAAATGTAACCTTATAGTGGGTCCACTGTGCATTTCTACTTGAGTAAGGACTTGTACAATATTTTGTCCCAATGTGTTTTTGTAAATTGTTGTATGATCACTGCAAGTACTGGGGTTTTTTTTGATACACAGCACAGCAATGCATGTTGATCAGACAGCGACACCCTGACTACAAAATGTATACTTCCTACATACACTGATTGGTTAATCGGTAACAGATACAAATGCAGAGCTAAATTCTTTATAAGTAAAACACTGTTGACCAAAAGAGAGAGAGTACTGAAAATGTGAGTGGGGACCTTATAAGCAATAAAGCCCTGAACCTAGAGTCTGGCATGAAGTCTTTCCATAGGAAAGTCCTTCTATAGGAAGTTTAAAACAAACAACCCCTATAGACTAAATTCAGGCATAGCTGCAGATTTCAGTCAGAATACTTGATCTTTTAAAATCTGAGTTATTTACTAAGGTAAGCTATATTTCCCTAGTAAAGGAATGAAGGAAAACAAAATTAATTAGTTCCGTTTATGACACTTTCCTCGTGTGTGTGTGTGTGTGTGTGTGTGTGTGTGTATAGTTTATTTTTCAGTTGAAGAGAAAAAGTGGAACTTTATTAAAGATCCATAATCCCCTTAATTTCCCCAAATTTTAATTTCAGATTCAAATTTTATTTACTAGGGCCATACTTAACTGCGGGGGGGACGACACATTTTTACAATAAGCATGAACAGCTAAGACAGACATAATAGTAGTAGTGATAATAAATTGTTAGAATTTAGAAGGGATTGTTACCACACTAATGGTAACACTAATGGTAATGGTAACGGTTTCACTCTATTTTTCCTGTTGTAATATGTATCCATTCAGAATAGTCACCAGTATATCTGTTTTCATCAGACTTCGCTTTCTTTGGGGAATTATAGTATTGTAGTAAATCCCTCATTTCAGTTGCTCATAATTTTCCTCAAACACTTATTTTGGGCTAAAATGTATCATTCCTGGTCTTTATCCAAAGGGTGATTAAAAAAAATTTTTTTTTTGCCATTCAGAAGTCATGAAATTCAGAAGTTAAAGTTCCCACAACAACAGTAAACTCTGCTACACTAAAGATATGTATTAAGCATAAATTGACAACACAGGCAGATAAAATGCAACATACTGTATTGTTGAGTTAGCATTCACTGTGTGGAACCAAACTTTTGCATTTCCTGACTTTTGTGTGTTTAATTTCTGAATCTTGTCATTGGTTTAATATAGGGGGTGTGTATGTGTGTTTGTGAAATAAATTGCCTAACCACAGACTGGAAGAGAAATTACTGGAATGAGGCAAAATAGCCCCTTAAATTATAAACCCCACCTTCAATGTCTTAAGAATGTCACACCCTTTAAATTCACTGTGCCTTCTTAATTCAAAGCTTGTGTTTTGGTTTTGCTGATTTGAGACTATAATGCTTTATGGATTTAGAAGAGCAGTGACTCACCTTTCCTGTCTGGAAAAATTTGGAGTATACATTCAGTAGACTGATTCTCTTTGGTATAATGTCCACTGGCAAATAGTACCTTATTTTCAGTTATTTGTAAGTCTGCGGCCTTCTACACCTTATCTGCTTTGTTAAATAACTTCTCTCCCTCCAAGGATAGCAAGGTATCCTGGTTTTCTTCAGTTGCAGAAGGCATTCAAATCTATTTTAGCATAGAGGGTTTGTCGCATTTAACTGAATGTAGCTGGAGTCCTCAAGCTATCTAGTTACAGCTAAACAGTAGACTAATATTTCTTTCCTTTCCTTCCATTTTCCTCCAGTGACAGTGAGCACAGATAGTATCCTATCCTGCTGCTATTAAGTGTCCAGATCAGCTTATCTCTTTAATAGCTACAACCCCTCTGCGTACACCTAGTGATGTTTGAAAGTTTAGCGAGGTGCTTTTGGAATTGTTAGGATAAGAAATTATTTCAGTCATTCATAAATCCTTCAGAATTAGCCTGGGCATGTCTTTTTTGTGACCTTAGAGCTGCATTATCGTCACAAACACCAGCACTTTGATTTCATGCCATACCAGAGAGTGAAAAGAGGGCAGAAAATGTCAAACGAGGAAAACACCACATTTCTATTTGAAATGAATGTCCTGAGACTTCTCAGTGACAAGCGGTATAGAGGCTATTGGTATTTTCAAAGAAAGGGGTTATATTGCTAGATGACAGTGGCTGTGCAGATCCTACACTTGGCTCTTTGGGGTGAAATCTAATGTCCTTTCTTTAAATAAGAACTAAATGTCCTGTGGTTCCAAATCATTAAAAGAAAGTGTGTCGCTTTGACAGTTACAAATATATTTGTGTATATATTTGTATATATATTTGTGTGTGTGTGTGTGTGTGTGTGTGTATATATATATATATATATATATATATATATATATATATATATATATATATGTATAAAGATTAATTTAGTAATCATAGTTTAACGTAGGGATCTGTTTCCCTATACAGGTTGATGACATCAGCAGCACCTAATACAGAGAGAGGAGTTGCAGTGTGTACGCTGCTTAGCCTCAGTAGCACCTGTGAGCTCTAACAGGAGAAATATAAGGCCCAGAGCTCTAATTTCAGTAGGCAAGTAAAGAAGGAAGTTATTTGTAAAGCTGGTCCAAAGCTTTTGAAATAATGATGGTTTTATTCACAGATAGTTTTTTGAAAATTTTGAGTGACAATTGTTGCCATTTTTTTACCGGTTCTACTGATTTGATGCCAACGCTGGAACAGGTTCAGTAGCTACATTTACAGGACACAAGCTGCACCCTTCTGGCCAACCATGGGTGGGCTTGCTGGGTGCTTGAACCAGCCAGTTTCTGCTGTCCTTCTCCAGTCAACCTGAGGGTCTGGAAGGAAGACATGTTTCCTTGTAGCAGATCCCTACAAAGTGGCTCCAGTTTTAAGCCGGATGAGTTTTCTGCTTTAGTGCATTATTTTAGTGAGATTTTCATTTAAAATATGTTAATTTTGGTTAACAAAATAAATGTTTGTATTGACTTGTAAAAGTGTGTTTCTGTTAATCTGCTTATTGTTAATGTTTATCTTCTGTTACCGCACCAAACAGAACTACAATACCACAGCATCACTATAGTTATGGTAAAATACCTATATAACTATAATGGAGTATAACCCTAAATAATAGCACTTATGTCAGGCCTCATATTTATTTCTTATGATTTATAACCACATATAAAAAGGCATCCATCTGCTATTCTTGGCACCCTTTGACGTTGTTTGAAATAACACAACAGAAACAAAACCAGCAACTTCCTGGAAAAACTCAAGCTAAACTTAATCTCCAATACAACCCAATAAGTGGGACTTTCTCCACCAGTGTCTGACAACATCAACAATCTCCTCTCTCAAGATCCAGTCTCTTTGGCTGAATCTATTAGCCAGAAGTGAGAGAATGTCAATAAACAATTCATATCAAACAAATGTTTCTTTTTCTGTTTGCAAATTTTCCGAGGTGATTGTTTTTCTTAGATTTATTCGTGATACACAGTTACTTCACAAATAATTTCCATAGATAGCTTGAAGTTTGTGAGATTTCAGTATTTGAAATTCAAACTATTCTGATTGGGCACACAATGTGTATCCTAACTGGATGATCGTAATTCTTAGAATCAAGTTTCTAGAGTTAATACCTATCATTACAAATTGAGAATTCTCCTTCCGAAAATATCTGAAACACTTGCTTAAAAGTAATTATTTTGGCACATGTTTTTGCTTATAAACTTGCTCATACATTTGCAGAAAACCACAAATATTTTAAAAATGTGAATTTATTAATTTTATTATTGCACAGTATAAGCCCAACTCTATTACAGTAGCTGATGTTAGAAATAAGACTATGGCTGGAGATGGAACATTGGAAGGGAAGCACTAAGGCTCTGAAGTGGCATTGAGCATTCTCTCTCCCAGGTTTTTCGCTGGCTCGTTCTTTCTCACATGCTCACGGTCTACCTGATTGCCATGTACAGGGAATTTTTCCCCAGGTCAGATTGGCAGTGACCTTGGGGTATTTTTGCTGTTCTGTGCGGTGTGTGGGTTTGCCAGGGTTATCCAGGATTATCTGGGTATATCTTACTTAATCGTTTCCCTGCCTTTGTTGGGGCCTTGAGCATTGGTGTGTCTTGGTCCCACCTATTCTCTGCCCATTGCACTTAATAGTCTACTATCTTTGGGCTGTAATGCTTTGGTCTAATTTTGGTTGTTGGGTTTAATGTGCAGATATTGAGTGGTGTTGGTGGCCTGTGATGCGCAGGAGGTCAGACTAGATCAGGGGTGGGAAAACTATGGCCTGCGAGCCACACCCGGCCCTCCAGCCGGTTTAATCCAGCCCTCGAGCTCTCGCTGGAGAGCGAGGTCTGGGGCTTGCCCTGCTCCCATGCTCCAGCCAGGGAGCGGGGTTGGAGGCCACTCCGCACTTGAGTGCCAAGGCTCCCGGAAGCAGCAGCATGTCCCTCCTCTGGCTCCTACGTTTAGGGGCAGCCAGGGGGCTCCGTGCACTTCCCCCACCCCAAGCGCCACCCCCGCAGCTCTCATTGGCTGGGAACTGCAACTAATGGAAGCTGCAGGGGTGGTGCATGCGGACAGGATAGCGCACAGAGCTGCCTGGCCGCATCTCCGCATAGGAGCCAGAGGGGGGACATGCCACTGCTTCCAGTACCTGCTTGAGGTAAGTGTCGCCCAGAGCCTGCACCCCTGAACTCCTCCCATGCCCCAGCCCTGATCTCTCTCCTGCACCTCAAACCTGTGCCCCACCCCAGAGCCTGCATCCCCAGCCAGAGCCCTGATCTGCCTCCTGCCCTCCGAACCCCTTGGTCCCAGCCTGGAGCACTCTCGTACACCTCAAATCCCTCATCCCCAGCCCCACCCCAGAGTCCACACCTCCAGCCGGAGCCCTCCCGCCCCCACACCCTAACCTCCTGTCCAAGCCTGGAGCCCCCTCCCGCACCCTGAACTCATTTCTGGCCCCAACCCACAGCCCGTACCTCCAGCCAGAGCCCTGACTCCCCTCCTGCCCCAACCTCAATTTCGTGAACATTCATGACCCACCATACAATTTCCATATCCAGATGTGGCCCTCAGGCCAAAAAGTTTGCCCACCCCTGGACTAGATGATCTGGTGGTCCCTTCTAGCCTTAAACTCTATGATTCTGTGATTTAGGAATCTAATGTTAAGCAAGAGAGCTTGAGAATTAGGGTCCCTAAATTTCACTGTTGTTAAGATGAATAGGGCAGTTAACTGGGGGTGCTGACCACAGTGCTTGTGAGGAGCCCAGCACTTTCAGTTCCCATTGAAATTAACAGGAGTGAAAGTTGCTCGGCACTTGGCAGGATTTTGGCTTTAGAGCTAATATTTCAGGCTATTTGTCTGAAAACTGAGAGAGACCGTGCTGCTCTGATTCACATGCGTAAGGATATCATCTTACCCAGAAGAGCTAGAAACATTCTGTGTCTTTATTTTAAATGAAAGCAGAAAATATTGGTTATACCAATAGTCTACGAAATACCTTACAACTTCCATGGTGTGTGTTTCTGGTGGCCCTTGAGTCCACCAACTGTAATTCTGGTTTTTGTAATCATAGCACGTGTCCATCACTAACTGATTTCTCATCGTGCTTAGGCAATTGAAAGATTTTAACCAGATTCAGTCACTGTTGAGTTGCTCAGAGTTTGCCCTGTGACCTAGAGGTGAAAGGTTCTGTACCTATTAACAGTCTTCTGAACCAACCAATTTCAGTCTCCCAATTTATATTCAGAGCAGTAATTCATTTCTTATGTGCTGTATCACATGACATCACTAGGAAAGTAACTCATTGCCTTGTAGAAAGAACACTCTGGTTCAGGAGTAGGAGGGAGGATGAACAGAGATATACATTTAGAAATACTGACTAATTGCTCCCTTAAATGGGAATGGTGACTCCTGGAGAAAATTTAGACCAGCTTTTCATATGAGCTTTTGACACACACAACTTCATACTGAAAAGATGAAAGTGATGGAGTGCACACAAGAAGCATCTTTTAAATTAAGTACTTCACTTTTATGCCAAGTGAGTTAATGGAAATGTTATGGGTAGACAGTCAAACAAAGTTACTAACTTTTATATGCATTGTGTGTGTATGCAGTGTAATACATTGCATGTATATTGTTTGTTTGGTCCCTTTGTGCATATGTTTTATGATAGTATTCAATTAGCTGACCACATACAACTTCTCAAATACTACACACACACAAATACATTAGAAGTACACTATTAATATTGCAACTCAAACACTTAAAAGTTAGGGAGTGCCAGAATGAAGGTTGTTCCCTCTCTGGGCTGCTCAATCAATCTCAGGGCTTATCTTCATTACCGGGGTAACTCAACCTAAATTACACTACTCCAGCTACGTGAATAATGTAGCTGGAGTCGATGTAGCTTAGGTCGACTTATCGCGGTGCCTTCACTACGCTACATTGATCCACTTACGTTCATCTTCTCGGGGAGCTGGAGTACCGGGATCAACTGGAGAGCACTCTGCTGTCGATTTAGCAAGTCTTCACTAGACCCGCTAAATTAACCCCTGCTGTATTGATTGCAGCAGCATTGATCTCCCTGTAGTGAAGACCAGCCCTCAGTTCTTCCCAAACCCCCAAACCATCCCCCCACCAGCTCCCTGTCCCACTCTTTGCCCAGCCAGTCCCAATTTTGCCCCCCCCACACCTTGTCTACTCATTAGATCTATCTCACCACCTCCTTCCCTTCACCCCACTGGTTCCCAGTCTCCTTGCCCAGCCAGTCCCAGTTTCTCTCTCCTCCCCTCCCCTGCCAGTCATCCCAGTCTCCTCCCCTGTTCCCTTCTTCTCCCCAGGTTGGGGGAACATGGAGGTATGATAGTTTCTTGAAAAGTTGCCAAAATTTTTAACATGGGCAAAACAACTTACATTTCCTTTGTCTTGATCTCCGCAATGACTGAACCATTTTGGCTGAAATTTTCTAGAAAAGTTCATAATTTCCATAGATATTTCCATAGATGAGGCATACATCTCGTGTGGAAATTTTAGCCCAAATAGATGAAATTTGAAAAAGGTATAAGTAACTGAAAACAGGGTCTTATAGTGGGAAGTGTTGGGTATCCTTAATGATAGATGATGCTACCAGCTTTGCCTGTAATAAGGAATTTTTAAAAACTTGTGGTGATGATCTGGTCACAGTTGAAGAAAGGTGTTAAACTTCACTTCAGAATAGAGTCTCTTCTTCTTAGGATCAAATTCTGAATGAGGTCCATAGGATTAAAGCTTCTGCAAGAGTTACAATTTGAAGAAATGTATAAGATTGTAATTTCATTAAGATGATAATGGGAATTCAGTGCCGAACTGCTCTTTTTGTCTTTTGTATGTTACGCACTATGAGTCCATTGTGTCTGGTGGTAATGAAAGTCAAACTAGAATGTTAAGTGGAACTGCCTTTCTAGAGGTTAATCCATGCAACAACACCTTCAAACAAGTAACTTTTATTTATGTCTTGCTTTATAAAGGTAGCTGTTAATTGCACATTAGCCAGGATGGTTAGTAATTAATCTACTTCTGCCTCCTCCTTCAATTCTGATAGAGTAGTTTGATGGATAGTCCCACATTTCCTCTCCAAACAGAATTCTTGTTATTTCATAATAATCCAGAGGTAGCATTTGGGACAATATTAGATGGAAAGGCAGTTATGTTCTTCATGAGACTACAGGCCTTAAGGAATTGTGATTCCTGGGGTGAAATTCTGGCCCTCTGAAGTCAATGGCATAACTCCCATTGACTTCATTGGGGCTAAGATTTCATACCACTGCCCTCTCCTGTTCCCAACACATCTGTTAATGTAATTTCCAAATGGGGCCGGTGTTTTATTAGGCATACTTATAACTTGAAAGTGTATTTTGTTTGCTAAGGATTAGGACCCTCAACTTTGACTAGCAGGACTAATATACTGCAACTGATTTGATGGTTAGCCTAACCATTGACTACCTCCTTTTCTCCTCATTTTCCACCCACCCTCCTCCTAAGGAGTATCTATATATCTTTTGTTGTCTAACATCTGTTCTCTTTTTGTTTCACCTAATGGTTTTGATATTAAATATATCTATTTTCAATTCATATCTAAAAATGTGGTTTCTGAGACCTACATCCATCAAGCTAAATATCCTTCACTTTTGCTGTGTTTCTAGGCATTTCAAGGAATCTTCTGGAATTCCTAGGTGAAGAGAGCTGCCTAAAATAGTGATCTGAAAAGTCCTTCATTCTATTTAGAAACTTGAGCCTAAGGCAAGAAAAGAAACTCTATGTAGTTCAGAGTGGCATAGCTGAGGCTCGGAAATCTTATATCCAGGTAAGAAATTTATTTTTCAGACTGTGTACTTTAATTTGGAGTTGGCAAAAATTCCTTTTAAAGCTGAAAGATACCACCTCAATTTAATGTTCACAAATCTACATCCACTAGGGAGCAGCCTGCTTGAGATCTTTGTAATGTGTTCTGTTTGTAAAGATGCACCAAACTTTAATTGCAGCATTCATAACTAGTTTCTCATGTTTCTCTTAGTACCAAATTCATTTTGGCAAATTGCTTGTAAAGGCTAACGGGTGGAAAATAAATAAAAAGTATGAACTGCAATCCTAGAAGTTGTACTGGTTTGGGCCCTTCTGTACTACAGCTACAAACTTCTCAGGGGACTCGACTAAAACACAGTTTTATTGTGTAGCATAGACAGGAATTTCACCAGATTTCTGTTCTATGTTAAATGAGAACTTTGTGATGGATGGATGGAACATACTTACCTGTAGAAATTGGCTGAAAAGCGCTAGGAACAGCTGATGTGGAAAACGAAGAAATCTGTGCAGAACATCAAGACTAAAGGGCTGCACACTTCAAATTTTTAAAATGACTATTGCACAATAAAATTACTTTTTTGATGGCGTGCCTTTTAAATAGGAAATAGTCAATTGTTTTAAAAATTCCTTTTAGAGAAATTGCAAAGATATATTTCTGCTCAGCTGTTGTTTTATTAGTATTTATCATTTATATTACAGTAGTGCCCAGAAGGTTCTGACCAAGGCTCATTGTGCTGGCACTATATAAACACATTCAAAGACATAGGGTGAAATCCTGGTTCCAAGGAAGTTAATGGTAAAACCCCTGTTGACTTCAGTACAGCTGGGATTTCACCCAAGATCCCTGCTCTGAAAACCTTGAAAGCGTCTTTTAGACGTACCTGAGAGCAACACCTCAAACATACTTCTGCCCCCCTTGCCTCATCCTACTTCTTTCCCTTTCTCTCTGCCTGTTGCCCATTCAGATTCAGTTTCAGCCTTGCAGCTGGTTACTGGTAAGCATCAGTTTGGCGGGGTTCAAAGAAGAATGTACACCATGAACAAAACACAAAACTGATTCTTATACACAGTACTGTCAAATACGGAAAGTGAACAAACTGAAAAAATATTTTCCCCTCTAGTATTTCAGTTACAGTTACCTTAGGGGATTACTGGTACCTATGGTAAGGACAAAATTTTGAGATGGAAATGTAACATTTGAGTTGGTGGTATCTCTTTTAAATAGTATTTTAAAAGTCAAATTTTACACTATAAGAATAATGAGCAAGTAAAGGCTTCATAGAAGGCATAGAATAATTCCATAGTGGTTAGAGGATATACTTACAGGAGGTTTTTATGATTCATGTACACAGTTAAGGTACCATAAACTATCAATAATTCAGGGAGTGTGTGGGATTGAAACGTGGTCTTGAACGCTATTACTATTTCCAGCAAATCAATTTGTTCCCTTTTTTGGTGGGAAAAGGAGGTGGTATTACTAACCAGAAACACATGGCATGAAACGGTTTGCCAAATGTTCCAGTGAAAATCAAGGGCACACTTCATAATTATGAAGAGTGTGTTTGCCTTAGTTTATTTTCCCTTCACTGATGCAACTGTAACTGTTGCTGTAAATTGTATGAATAATTGATCAAGGCAACTTCACATGTTGCCTCAAGTGATATTATGCTTATTGCTTTTCAAAACCATACTTCATTCTTTGTACCACAGCTTTACTCATGTGCTTGTGATTTTTCTGATGTTTCTTTCCCCCCCAAAGGGAGTGCTGGCTTTTGCTTCAATTTCCTCCATTATTTAACTGAAAAGTTCAAAAAATCAAGAACATATTTAAAAAAATAGAAAAGCATCCATGATCCTGGGAACGGTGCAGTATACACATCTGTTTTCACATAAGCATGAATTGCAGGCTTTACAAATATTAAACATGTAGCTCTTGCCACATACTAGCTAAAGTGTTCCGTAACTTGAGACAGTATTTAAAATGAAAACAAAACTGTATAGTTTCTTTACCATACTAATAGAAAACATTTAATTTACCTTCTAAAGCCAACCAAAAGAATGACACAGTGCTGTTGAAACAGATTTATGATGCCTTTTCTCCCATAGAAATCTCAATACAGCCTGAAGGTGCTGTCATGGAAGCTGGCTGGCTGGCTGAGCTCCAGCTGTGTTCAAAAGTAAACTTCAGTACCGCAAACCAAAACTGATGAGTTTGATTCCTTTAGTCATCACTTTGTTTCTAAGATATTATGGGGTGGACTTTTATTTGTTGTTTTTCGCTGCTTTGTTTCTACTAAGTATGTACTGAAATTTCAGCCTAGCAAATTTCAGCCTCTTTATGATTTTAAAAAAACACATTTATGTGACTTCAGCATTTCATGAATCAGAAGTGCTCAAAATATTTAGCCATGGTGGAGGTACTGATGAAAGCAATCTTTCTATTTCCACCAACTGCACTTTGTTGGAGCTTCACCTTAAAATATATTTGTGCAGAGGAAAAATGCCTTTGTTTTTCATCTGAAATACCAAGCCTTCATTCAAGAGGAAAGTTAAGGGTCAGTATGTCCTTTCCATTCTGCAGAGGTGGCTTTAGACATGGGAGAATACACCTTCCTACCCTTCCTTTCCCCCCACCCTCCTGCTAAACAAGATCAAATGTGGCAGTGCAATTTTTGCTAAATCCAGTTGGTTCTTACAATAGAGCCATTTATCCTGCAGAAGTAAAGCTAACATAGCAGGTTTTCTTATTAAACCAAATGTTACGTCTTTATTTTGAAGACAGTATCTTCTTCAGTGGATTTTTTTTAATGGTTCAGACTGAACATTTGATTAATGGCTTTGTTTTTATTTAGATTGTGTACTGTTGTAGGAGGTACCTCTCTTTTGTCTCAGCCTGTTCCATAATCGGACACTTTTCCTATTTAAGGAGTGTGGGAAGGGCAGTATGTTCCAGGATGAAAATCACCCTTGTCATATGTTTGTACAGCACCCATTACAATGGCCCCTGATCCTTCTGTATCCCTGGCTAAAGCCTCCACTTCGCCTTTGTTCCCTACACATTCCCAGTCCATTGCACCTCCATCCTTTTATGGATGCTCAGTGATACAAATTGGAGAGAGTTCAGAGGAGAGAAACAAAAACGATAAAAGGTCTAGAAAACCTGACCTATGAGGAAGAGTTAAAAAAACTGGACATGTTTAGTCTTGAGAGAAGAAGGCTGAGTGGGAACCTGATAACCGTCTTCAAATATATTAAGTGCTGAAATAAAGAGGATGGTCATCTATTGTTCTCCATGTCCACTTAAGGTAGGACAAGAAGTAATGGGCTTAATCTGCAACATGGATAATTTAGATTAGATATTAGGAAAAATGTTTCCAGCTATCAGGATAGTTAAGCTCTGGAATAGGCTTCCAAGAGAGATTGTGGAATCCCCATCATTGGAAGTTTTTAAGAAGAGGTTAGAAAAACATCTGTCAGGGATGCTGTAGGTATACTTTGTCCTGCCTCAGTACAAGAGGCTGGAGTAGATGACCTATCGAGGTTCTTTCCAGCCCTACCTTTCTATGATTCTGTGATACTAACATTCACCAGAGAGAGTCTAGGACCTAATGCAGGGATCTCAAACTCAAATCACCACGAGGGCCACATGAGAACTTCTAAATTGGCCCAAGGGCCGCAGCACTGAAACCTTTTCATACAATGATTCAAAAGTATAGTCAAAATTTAAAAAATGAAGAGTAATATAGTATTCTATTAAAAGTCAATGTATTAACTTTTTAAAAACTGTAATGCAAAGAGGGGTTTTAATAAAATATAAACACTCAGTAATGTTTGGAGCTTGGCTGCCAGTGGAGTTGGTGCCTATGGCGGGCCGCAGGAAATAACTCTGCGAGCCGCATGTGGCCCGCGGGCCGTGTTTGAAACCCCTGACCTAATGTCTCTTGGACCAAGGCTTATCTCTGACAAGCTGTAGCATGTGTTCCAAACTTAGAAATTGCCTTTCTAGCAGAGCTACTAGCTGTACTTTCTAGGCTACTTTTGCTGCAGGTCTCTTCCTTGTCCTAGCCTCTCACTGTGACCAACCAGTCACAGGGGACATGGAAGGGGTAAGGAGAGGGGGATATTTGTAGAAAGCGTTATCTGGGAAGTGGCTTCTACTAGACAGAGAGAACTTTCCTCGGGCTATTAAATGTGACACATTGGATCTGGGTGTCTCATACAGGGGGAGGTTTGAGATGCACATTGAGGGTTTGGGGGAGGCATGGAAGAAGCTTAGGTGAATTCTGGCTGGAGGTTATAGGTATGCAGAAGGGCTGCGAAGCCAGGAAGGGTCTGGACAACCTAAAGCAGAGAGATGGTCCGAGGGTTGATAAAAGGGACTGAGTGTGATATTAGAGAGCAGTTGTTCCCTGGAGAAGAAGAGTGAAGGAGTCCAAGGAAATAGGACCTTGGTTCCAGTACAGGCAGCAAAGTGCTATGGTTCAGCATCTCACTGCCTGGGTTATAGGCTGTTTTGACAACAAACCCATCATCTTGAAGGACATGGTGACCAGAAACAATGTCAATTCATTAACTGCAGATAGTACTTCCTTTGTTTAATAACTCAGTTACCTTTCATTGCAAAACATGTTTTGCAAAACTTGTTTCTTATGTATCCAGCACTTTTAAGGTAGTTTTATTTAATAAAAAATGCTATTTTGTACATTTTAATTGAATTTAAATTTCCATCCAAATAGGCTGATATTAATCCTCTAGTAAATCAGAATGCATTAGTCACAATTTTCTATTGTATTAAAAATGTAAAATTTAAAAATCTGAATAAATATAAATTGAGCTATATAATTGCTTAAATAAATGTGCATGAATATAGTGTATCCTCCTGATTAGCAAGAAGATGCACCAAATTAAGTATAAAGGCTATATTTAATTGCAAATAAACATTTTAATTGTTACCAACTAATGAGACTCTATCTTTGTTTAAAAAATAACTAAAAATATGAATACAAAACACAATTAAAATTGATTATTTAAATCAGCGTTTCTTGCTTGCTGATAATTGGTGATTTAAATCACTTTGACTTAAATTCCTGTTTATGTACTGGCAATAAGACAATGCAAAAGCAAAATAAAACCACCTAATATAGGGTGCGTTGTTATTGTAAAATCGTTTTGAAATGAGGAGGATACTGATAGTTGACTTTAATGGATACCAATCAAGAGCAAAAGTGCACAATGAATGGAGTCCAATTGCTGAAATAGGACTAGGATTGTAAAGACAGAAGTGGTTAAAATGAAGGGGGGCAGAAAAGACTTGTCCCAGAATGAATATGTGACAGTTCTAGTCTGCCTGTGTCTTTTGCAAAAGATTTCCATTTGTCGTTTGTCAAGTAAATTAATTTATGAACAAAACTAAGGAGTTGGTTTTGTTAATGCTTTCTAGTCATTCCAGACAAGGCAGAATTTTGCTAACTTTGGGCTAACGTTTTAAGTAGTTACCCAGGCGGGAGGTCTTTTTGTTTTCTTAAGTACTGTAGGAAAATTAAGGAAACATCCCATAAACCTAGCCAGTTGCTTTATACTCTCTACTTATATTTGTAAGTATGCCAGAACACACTCAAGGAAAAGACCTACACTTTTTTTTTGTATGAATGCTTTTATTTCCTGTTTCGGACTGGGAAAGAAGAGCAACAGAGGGGTTTTGTTAAATACAGCAAAATCTAATTACAGCTTGATTTAAAGCCACATTTACACAATGGCTGAGGGGTGAGTTCACTTCCACAAAAACAAACTCAATTGGCTCCCTAGTGTGCATCAGTGAACAGTAAGATGTGTTGCCTGGAGAGCAGCTGCCTCCCTCTACTGGCACTGAATGTCTTTATATTTCTGTTGCACTTTTGCTACTTGACGCAAAAACGCAACAAAAACTAAAAAAAAAAATCAACACACACTCACACACACATGTGTCAGTGTGAACAGTATGAAATCTACAGAGTGAAAATTTTCCAAGTGGCTGTCGGTGAGTTGTAGAAGCCATATTCTTAAGTACATGAATGCTGTATGTTTTCTTTTTTTTTAATAAAATGCAGTGTTTATATTGTGAGCAGTGACATCTTAGTATTCCATGCCTGTAAGTGAATAGAAATTTTGTGTATTCTGTCCTTGAATAGCTATTTTCCCCATTAATTGAAAACAAAATTGATAGAAATATTCAATTCTTACCTTTACAAAATTATTTTTAATTAAATGCATAGTTCTCCAAAAGATGCAGATTAAGAGCTAAACTTCCTGCTGGTGTAACTCCGTTGAAGCCAATGGACTTAAATGCTTATTTTTTCTCCTGATGATTTTACCCTTATCTGTTACTATTTTGATTTGCTGTTGCCTTTTCATCGCAGCCTCTCAGAAAAAAATGTCTCCAGCCCAGTAATAGGAGCACAAAAGTGTGAACTCCTCTCTTCCAGCACTGTATTCACGATAGGCATTTTTTACACTGAGAGCTTGTCTGCACTTAAAATACTACATCGGCACAGCTGCACTGCTCCAACACTTCCGTGGAGACAACCTACAGTCATGGGAGGGGTTCTCCTGTCGGCATAGGTAATCCACCTCCCTGAGAGGCGGTAGCAAAGTCAAAGGAAGAATACTTCCATCAACCTAGCGCTGTCTATACGGGGGCTTAGGTCAGTTTAACAGTGCCGCTTAGAGGGGTGGATTTTTCGCACCCTTGACCGACGTAGTTAAGCCAACCTAATTTTCTAGGCTAGACCAGGACTGAGTGTTTACACGGATGTAGCTTCACTGGTGCAAACCCCGTAGTAAACTGTGACATGGTGTGCCAGAGTGAACTGTGACTTTTAGGCAATGTCTACACTTCACACCTTACAAGAGCTTGGCTGCAGCCGTGCTGATGTAAGGTGCGCAGTGTAGCCGCTCTTTATTGCCAGGAGAGCTCTTTGCCAGCGACAAAATAAAACCACCTCCAATGAGGGGCTGTAGCTTCATCTCCGGGAGCACAGCTCCCGCTGACAAAGCGCTGTCCACACTGGCATTTTTCATCATTGAAATCTTTTGTCAATCGGGTGTGTTCTTTCACACCCAAGAGTGACAAAGATTTTAATGACAAAAGTGCCAGTGTAGACAAAGCCTTAGATTTTATGTAAGAAAACAGGAGGAATATGTAGAGGAGGGAGAGAGTGTGGCCATGGGATTTTCTCCTTAGTCATTCAGTGGCCTGAGAGCAGGAGTAGAGGAGTAGGATGGGGTGTGTAAGCCAGGGCAGGTAAAAGGGGTAGAGGATTCAAGGGAGGAAAAACAGAACTTGACAAATGAATCAATGGAGGAAAGAGCAGGGAGAAGGGAATGAGAGCAACAGAGAGGGGAGGTGTTGATGGCTTGGAGATCACAGAAGGACCAGAAGGAGGGCAGAGGTGAAGTGTGTAGTGTTAAAGGAGATGAAGTGGTAGAAAGATCAGAAGATGTGGCTGAATAAGTGCCTACTGAGTAGAAGAGTTGATCTACATTTGAAAGTCAAACAAGGAAGTGACGATGCAAGGTCAGGACATCAATGGAAATATTGAAGTCACAGAGGATGAGGGTAGGCAACTGATTGGAGGAAAGAGAAGAGCCTGGGGTCAAGCAGATGAAATCAATATCAGCCACTACGAGGAAGAACGGAGTTAAGAATTCAAGTTGCTTGAAGGAGGAAAGGGGGTGGGAAGAGGGGTTTGGAAATAACTGGTGCAGGAGAGGAGGAATAATACAACACCAATGTCTTATTTCCTGGAGGTCTCACAGTGATGTGTGTCTGAGGCGGAGACACAATTGTGAGAAAAGTGTTGCTGGAGAGGCTAGGTTGGAGGGGGGAGCCAGGTCTTGGTGAGTGCAAGGAGGTAGAGCAAACGAGAGATGAAGAGGTCAAAAATGAGGGGGTTTTTTAGAGATGCAGGAGGCATTCCAAAAAGAGCAGGAATAGGGGAAGTGGCATGAAAAGGGATGGGGACACAGGAGGATGTGACAGGACGTTCTAACAGGGTTAATGGAGGACCAGGTTTGGGAGATATGTTGTATACTTCACAGGGCAAAGGTGAAAAATAATGTAAAGTTCAGAGGAGGGACCCAAGCTCTTAGGGTTAACATCTTTGTTTAAGCTCCAGTAGTGAACTCGTCACTGTTCTTATTTTTTTTCCCCTCTTGAAGGATTGGTGGGCCCATTTCACTATGATATACTGGTTTGCTACAAGTCTAACACTACTGAACAACAAAATGGGTGGCTGGTCCAAGAGAAAGCCTAAAGAGCACTGTGGTTCATGACAGAATGTGAAGACTATTGTAAAATTAAGCACATCACCTACAGTTGAAACTGTGAGGGAGGGCCAACATGTCCCGCAATCATATTAGTGCCCAATCTGTTAGTGAGCCTGCATTCTAGATCACACCAGTCCCCTTCTGGAGCCTCCATGTACAATGATTCTTGTGTTCTCAAAGAGATCCTCAGGTGAAGACACCGCAGTGAGTAGATCTAAGTTCGTCGACTTCAGCTACGTTATTCGCGTAGCTGAAGTTATGTAACTTAGATCAATTCTGCGCTTCCTCCCCCGCCCCCCCAGTGTAGACCAGGGCTAAGTAAAGGCAGGAGATTGAATAGACCAGCCACGATGTTTTTAAAATCCTTATGGTCCCTGTACTAGACAGCACAGTCTCCTGTCTTGCTAAGGAGACTATTATCCCATTGGTAGGGTATTTCTCCCCTTAGGATTCTGCCTGGAACCTATCCTTGCAACAAAGCCCGATGCCAACTCGGTCCACATATCTATTCAAGTGACACCATCATAGGGCCTAATCACATCAACCACGCCATCAGGGGCTTGTTCACCTGCACATCTAGCAATGTGATATATGCCATAATGTGCCAGCAGTGCCCCTCTGTCATGTACATCGGCCAAACCGGACAGTCTCTACGCAAAAGAATAAACGGACATAAATCTGACATCAGGAATCATAACATTCAAAAACCAGTAGGAGAACACTTCAACCTCTCTAATCACTCAGTGACAGACTTAAAGGTGGCAATTTTGCAACAGAAAAGCTTCAAAAACAGACTCCAACGAGAAGCTGCTGAACTTGAATTAATATGCAAACTAGATACCATTAACTTAGGTTTGAACAGAGACTGGGAATGGCTCAGTCATTACGTTAATTGAATCTATTTCCCCTAGTTAAGTATTGTCACACCTTTGTGTCAACTGTCCAAAATGGGCCATCTTGATTATTACTTCAATTTTTTTTCCCCCTGCTGATAGTTCCTCTTAAGTAATTCGCCTCTTACAATTGGTATGGTTACTTTAACGTTTTCATGTTTCTCTGAATGTGTAAATATTGTCTTACTGTATGTTCCATTCTATGCATCCGATGAAGTGGACTGTAGGCCACGAAAGCTTATGCTGAAATAAATTTGTTAGTCTCTAAGGTGCCACAAGTACTCCTGTTCTTTTTGCCTGGAAAATGTCACCTTATAAAGAAATTTCAAGGCCTCTGCATGTCTGTATGCACAATCTTTTTTCTAGCAGAGACCTGTTTGGGAGACCTGTTTCTGAGGTAGAGTTTACCAAATAAAGCTTTTAAAATAAACTTTAAAAAATCCTGAAGCTTTTTTTGTGGTGGGTTCATTGAAGTTTTTCAGATTAATTGCCAGTCATGCAGTAGCACGATGTCAGCTGTAGCTATTCCTTGGATGGGCCATGCACAAAATAATCAAATCCTGGACTTTGTAAAAATTCCCAGAAGGCAGCTTTTAATTAAAGTTGTAGCGAAGGATATCCCGAAACATTCAGTGAAGGCGGAACACTTTTGTCAGTTCCAAAGTATACCAAAAGGAAATTCAGATCCCTTCATAGGCCTCATTTCTGTAAGTTGTTTCACACATTCAGAACTTTATTAAGTCAGTGCACCTCTTCCTGAATGAAAACAATTTGCAGGATTAGGTCCTTAGATAACATAATTATTTTCTTCCCTACCAACCAGAAGCAGTGCATGAAGGACTCGGGATGGGACAGGATAAGATAATTAGCAGTTAATCACAAGCATTCACAGCCCACTGTGGATTTTCCAACATCAAACTGGTTAGCTACTGACCAGGTTCCAGATGGCAATAGCCACATGCTTCTTCGTGTGGGGGCGGGGAACTCTAGTGTTGGTAGGTTGGCACTGCAGCCTGTTGTGAGCTTGACAGATTTTCAGTAAAGCGGTCTTCCTAAAGTTGTTGGATTTAGTGTGTGGGTGCTGGGTAGTGTTGGTGGCCTGTGATATACAGGAGGTTAGATGGTCCAGTGGTCCCTCAGGCCTTAAACTCTGACTCTAAGTTTTGCAGCCTCTGCTGGTCATTCCGGGTCTGCATCACTATCTTATCCTACCATTCAGTGCTGAGTGCAGCTACTCAAGGAAACTCTCCTCTTACTTCTCCAAGAGTAGGTGTATGACATCATGCTAATTATGATTAGGATCATCCTGGTTGCATTGCTTCCTCCATGCTTCTTGGCAGCTCTTTGAAAATGATTTGGCTAATGAGAACACACATGAGCTATGGAATACAGTAGATAGTATCATGGGACTTGGACCTTGAGTTCCACGGTTTCACTGGGTGCTAGCAGGCATCCCATAATCCACTGCAAAAAATTAACCAACTATATAAAGCCTAGTAGTGGCATTTGGCACTATGGAATACCCACCCATATTGCAAGCCTTTAAAGCAATACTATGCTGCAATGTGCGGACACAACATTTTGCAAGCGAAGTAGCTTAAACCAGTATATGATCTGCAATGTGGACTCTCAATATCAGATTAGTTATGTTGGTGCAACTTTTTCATGTAGACATGGGCTAACTCTGCTTATTTGCAGTCATGATACCAGTGTGTTTTTCTCAATCCTCAGAGATTGGGGTGAAAATTGTTCACTTTAAAAAAAAAAGTCTGTAAATAACTACAAGGAGATAGGACCTTTCCTCCATGACTAAAAACTATGTAGCAGAGCAGAATTGTCCTATCCCCAGCATCCAAGGACGCTAAGTAGACAATATGTTCAGCATATAAATCATATCACTGCCAGAGAGGCTGTTCCCTTCTGTGAGATACTATCAGGAATTTGTTCCTGTTACATGTGTGATATCCAGCAAATTGGGGAAGTCAAAGTGCAGGATGGAAATTTCAGCCTTGACTGTCTAGGATAGGCTAGGATTTGAACCACAGAAAGATGCGACTCTGCAGAGTTTACTAAATAGAAATAGTATTTCACTACCTACAGAAGGAGATTATTGCAGCCAACATCAGCCAGTTGGATTCAATTGCTCATTGACAGCATAGTTGAGTTTAAGGCACTTGGAACACAGCAATTTCATGCTTGAGTTCCTTCAGAACTCTTGGATGAAAACTGTCTGGTTCTGGTGACTGACTTCTCTTTCATTTATCAGTTTGTTCCCGAACGTCCTTTATTGACTCCTCAGTCTAGAACAGCTCCTCAGATTTGTCACCTGAAAAGAATGGCTCAGGTGTGGGAATCTCCCTCACATCCTCTGCAAGTGAAGACTGATGCCGAGAATTCTTCATTTCCTTCCCTGAAACCGCCATGTCTTCCTTGAGTTGTCTGCCTTCATGTGATGGGATTGAATGGGACTCTTTTTGGACTCTTCAGTTTCTATCTGTACTATATCAACTTGTATCCTCTTCTCTTTATGAGCAATAGAGTAATATTAATAAATCCTCCCCTAAGGGATGTAAAAATAATAAATCCTCCCCTACGGGATGTCCATCTGAATCATGTGCTGTCTGCATGTGTCAGCTTTCCCCCAGCGCTAAGTTTAAAAACTCCTCTACAACCTTTTAAGTTTACATGCCAGCAATCTGGTTCCATTTTGGCTTAGTTGGAGCCCATCTTTCCTGTATAGGCTCCTCCTTTCCCAAAAGATTCCCCTGTTCCTAATAAACCTAAATCCCTCTTCTGAACCCCATAATCTTATCCACGCATTTTGATCCTGCAGTTCTGTTTCTCTGACAGGCGCTGTCATGAAACTGGAAGCATTTTAATGAATACTACCATGGTGATCCTCTACTTTAATCTCTTGCCTAAATTTGGCCTCCAGGACCTCTCTCCTGTCTTTACTTATGTTGTTGATACCTACAAGTACCATGAGCACCATCTTCTCTCCAGACTACACATACGTCTATCCAGATGTCTCAAGAGATCTACAATCTTTTCACCCTGGAGTCAGTTCAACCATGTGGTTCTTCACAAAACTATCTATATTTCTAATAACTGAATCCCCCATTGCTATTATCTGTCGATTCCCAATAACAGGGATTCCCCCCTTGGAGTGGTATTCTCAGTGTGAGAGGATACCATGTCTTCATCTGGCAGGAGAGTCACAGCTATGGGATCGTTTCCCTCCACTCCAGCTTGATGTTCTTCTTCCCGGAGACTTTCATCCTCCTCAGCAGCACAGAGCCTGTCAGACCAGGGGTGGGACCGCTCTACTGTGTCCTAGAAAATCTCATTTGTGTACCTCTCTGTCTCCCTTGGGTCCGAAGGTACAGAGATTATTTTTGCAGAGGAAAAGATAGCAGAGCTGGCACCAGGGATATCCTATCCTTGCAGTGGAAAAAGTCCCTCTATTGCACATTTTGTTCTAGACTGTCTCAAAAAATTGACTGAGAATGCTCAGTGGTTACCTGAATAGCTTCTCATTAGCTTAGAAAGCCAAAGATGGAAACAGCAACTGGAGAAACACTTGGTACTTCCTTAAAGATCAAAGATGGTTCCTAGGGACCAGTCTGGCATCCGAACTCTTGGGCTTTGTCTCTGTGTGGCTTCCCATTCAAATATCCTATTACTCGTACATTATTCTGATAAAGTGATATCAGTCTTATGACATCTGTGGTCCAAGACAAATAGAAAAATATGGAAAAAATTATGGTACAGAAGCGCAGAAAGAGAGGGAGAGAGTAGTAAACTTATACTTACCACATGTACTGATTATCTTAGATAATTTAGTTCAACAAAATTCACAGGCCATCTCCTCTTCCTGTTTTATCTTGCCATTAAGCCATAACACTTAGTTTGTGACATCCTATTAATATTCATGGCAAGTGACGGATATCATTAATAGAATTGCTACCATGTCAGTCTTTGTTATTGTTTGAAAGTTATATTAAAGTTTGAAACTTATGAGGGATATTGGCCCATTAGAGAGTTTCAGTATAAGCTGTACATAAAGGGATAGCAACCACAAGGGAGTGAAAAGGATTTGTTCACTTTGGCTTTCATTATGAAAGTTAGCATATAAGGAAAGTGACTCCGAAAATGTTGACTCCCCTTAACAAAACTTTCCTTTTTTTATTTTGGAAGTCAGAATACAAGGTAATTTTAAGTTTAAAGTATTAGATCACATTCCTCTTGGCAAAGATCACGAGTAGTTGTTCAAGTCAGTGCTCTCATTCACTGAAAGGTTGCTATTATGCCATTGCAGGCAGGTCTTCCAAATGCAGACAGTAATTTAAATTTCACTGTCAGGACAGACAGTACAAGATGTCTTTCCATAAAGTCCTTAGTCATGCTCACACAAGAGCCCTTTAAGTTCAGGATTAAAACTTTTTCTAAGTAATATCACAAAAGATTCTATAATAGGAACCGATGGTTCAAAATGACTGATTAGTTTTTTTAAAAAACACAAGGTATCTTTTTGGGGATTAAGAGGTCAGGTATGTGTTCAAGGTATATGCTTGTTAGGTGCCCTCCATACTTTATATAATGCAATCAGGAAAAGCGAGAATTGTTATTTGCTTCTATTACTCTGGTGAATCATTCAGTTACACTAGTTACCTAAAATATTGGACATCTCTACACTTGCATTTGCCGCTGTGCTGCTTCCTTGTCCCTAGCTCTCTTTCCATTCCATCTCATGTAGAAGCAACATGCAGTTATGTTAATGTAACAAAACCAGAAGTGTTCTTGCTAGTACCTTTGCAGGCCATTCTAATGGTTTTTGTTTCTTCTGGTGACCAGTTTCTGGGGAATCTGGACTTTAAATCCTTTCATGGTGTCTTTCACCAAACACTACTGAACCCCCAACACAGACATAAGTGGGCTGAATAAATACATTCTGAATTGAAGGTGACTTGGCCATTTGAAAGAACTAGGTCTAAGGGCACCAGTTAGGTTCAAATAGTTGAAATCACCTTCCTCTTTGCTGCTGTCTCAAACCAATCTCTGAAACACCCTTATTCCCCCTCCAATTCACTTTAGCTGCCATCCCAGTGCTCTCCCTTACACCTCCTATAGTTTGTTGTATTTGCTATTTAGTGGTTACTAAGGATAATCAGGAATTCATGAGTTCAGAAAGGGTCCATCACATATCTAAGAAATGCACATTATGGGAGTGTAAATGTAATGCCAAGGGAAAATTGAATGGGAGCATAAAATGGAAATTAATCATTTAGGAGCCTGTTCTAGCTTATTGATAAGATAAGACAATTCCAAGCCATGGCCTTGATTACCTTTTGTGTCTCATTGAGGAGTTACACCATACTACAGACTGTAATACTAATCACAGGTCTAGAAGTTATAGAATCATAGAATCTCAGGGTTGGAAGGGACCTCAGGAGGTCATCTAGTCCAACCCCCTGCTCAAAGCAGGACCAACCCCAACTAAATCATCCCAGCCAGGGCTTTGTCAAGCCTGACCTTAAAAACCTCTAAGGAAGAAGATTCCACCACCTCCCCAGGTAACACATTCCAGTGCTTCACCACCCTACTAGTGAAAAAGTTTTTCCCAATATCCAACCTAAACCTCCCCCTCTGCAACTTGAGACCATTACTCTTTGTTCTGTCATCTTCTACCACTGAGAAGAGTCTAGATCCATCCTCTTTGGAACCCCCTTTCAGGTAGTTGAAAGCAGCTATCAAATCCCCCCTCATTCTTCTCTTCTGCAGGCTAAATAATCCCAGTTCCCTCAGCCTCTCCTCATAAGTCATGTGCTCCAGCCCCCTAATAATTTTTGTTGCCCTCCGCTGGACTCTTTCCAATTTTTCCACATCCTTCTTGTAGTGTGGGGCCCAAAACTGGACACAGTACTCCAAATGAGGCCTCAGCAGTGCCGAATGGAGGGGAATGATCACGTCCCTCGATCTGCTGGAAATGCCCCTACTTATACAACCCAAAATGCCATTAGCCTTCTTGGCAACAAGGGCACACTGTTGACTCATATTCAGCTTTTCGTCCACTGTAACCCCTAGGTCCTTTTCTGCAGAACTGCTGCCCAGCCATTCGGTCCCTAGTCTGTAGCAGTGCATGGGATTCTTCCGTCCTAAGTGCAGGACTCTGCATTTGTCCTTGTTGAACCTCATCATATTTCTTTTGGCCCAATCCTCTAATTTGTCTAGGTCCCTCTGTATCCTATCCCTACCCTCCAGCATATCAACCACTCCTCCCAGTTTAGTGTCATCTGCAAACTTGCTAAGGGTGCAGTCCACGCCATCCTCCAGATTGTTAATGAAGATATTGAACAAAACCGGCCCCAGCACCGACCCTTGGGGCACTCCACTTGATACCGGCTGCCAACTAGACATGGAACCATTGATCACTACCCGTTGAGCCCGACCATCTAGCCAGTTTTCTTTCCACCTTACCGTCCATTCATCCAACCCATACTTCTTTAACTTGCTGGCAAGAATACTGTGGGAGACTGTATCAAAAGCTTTGCTAAAGTCAAGAAATAGCACATCCACTGCTTTCCCCTCATCCACAGAGCCAGTTATCTCATCATAGAAGGCAATTAGGTTAGTCAGGCATGACTTGCCCTTGGTGAATCCATGCTGACTGTTCCTGATCACTTTCCTCTACTTTAAGTGGTTCAGAATTGATTCCTTGAGGACCTGTTCCATGATTTTTACAGGGACTGAGGTGAGACTGACTGGCCTGTAGTTCCCCGGATCTTCCTTCTTCCCTTTTTTAAAGATGGGCACTACATTAGCTTTTTTCCAGTCATCCGGGACCTCCCCCAATTGCCATGATTTTTCAAAGATAATCACATCGGCCAACTCCTTTAGCACCCTCGGATGCAGTGCTCATCCAGGTTTTCTAAATAGTCCCGAACTACTTCTTTCTCCACAGAGGGCTGGTCACCTCCTCCCCATACCGTGCTGCGGAGTGCAGCCGTCTGGGAGCTGACCTTGTCTGTGAAGACAGAGGGAAAAAAAGCATTGAGTACACTAGCTTTCTCCATATCCTCTGTCACTAGGTTCCCTCCCTCATTCAGCAAGGGGCCCACACTTTCCTTGACTTTCTTCTTCTTGCTCACATACCTGAAGAAACCCTTCTTGTTACTCCTAACATCTCTGGCTAGCTGCAACTCCAAGTGTGATTTGGCCTTTTTAACTCATTGGTGGATTGAACCACAGACTGTGTAAGCATTCAGACAAGAAATCAATACTATTTTTCCATCTGGTTGCCTTGAAGACTACGTAAATTAAATCTGCTTATCCGTACAAAGTATGTCCACACTGCTAGAGATATAGTTAGTAAGTACAAGTTGCCACTTGCACTCTTGTGGGAGAGAGACCTGCCTGGATAATTATTTTTAAAGCAGTTATGGTTAAGATTCCCCAGACATCTAAAACAGTAGTGTACAAATATACATCCAGCAGCGACATTGTGAAGGCAGATCCCAGAGAGTTTTAAAGCCTTACCCCCCGCAAAATTCCAGAACTTCTGTGGTGGGCCAAGAGATTCTGCCACCTGCAAGGCCTGTTTTTTGTTCATAGGCTCCTCGGCACGCCAAATACCTTTTGTCATTTATTGGGGCTGCACCATTTCCTCCCTTTTAAAAAAATGAAAAAAGAGAACATGCTTCTCCCCCTACTCCCCCCATTTCTCTGTTCCTCCCTTGTCTTGAACTATCTCAGTGACTTGGGCTTGATGGCCCTTTTTATGAGGGAATCAACGAGCAAGTTTTATCAAGCACCAAGTTAGGCTTCAGCTGCAACCAAGACTAGAAGGGACACCATAAAGCAGGACAAGACACAAGATACTGTAGAAAACCAAGGCCCAGATCCAGAAAAGGACTTAGGCCGCTTTAGGTGCCTATCTCCAACATTTGGGTACCACTGATATCCTCAAAACCCCAGCTCAGCTTCTGCCTAACGCTGCAGGTTCTCAAGTCCCTCAGTACCTACATTTCTGCCATTAAAGTCCCTAGTCCTGACAGCTGATGTCTATCCCATGCCTAAGCCCCTTTGGGATCCTCAGACTAGGCATTCCTCCGCTTGGGGTAAAACGTGAGGTGGCAAAATGTGCAGGTGATACAAAATTACTAAAGATAATTAAGACCCAGGAAGACTGCGAAGAATTACAAAAGCCTCTCTCAAAACTGGGTGACTGGGCAACAAAATGGCAGATAAAATTCAGTGTTGATAAATGCAAAGTAATACACAGTGGAAAACATAATCCCAACTATACACATAAAATGATGGGGTCTAAATTAGCTGTTACCACTGAAGAAAGGGATCTTGGCATCATTGTGGATAGTTATATGAAAACATCTACTCATTGTGCAGCGGCAGTCAAAAAAGCAAACAGAATGTTGGGAATCATTAAGAAAGGGTAGATAGTAAGACAGAAAATATCATATTGCCTCTATTTAAATCCACGGTATGCCCACATCTTGAATACTGAGTGCATCTCAAAAAAGATATATTGGAATTGGAAAAGGTTCAGAAAAGGGCAAAAAAATGATTAGGGCTATGGAACAGCTTCCGTATGAGGAGAGATTAATAAGACTGGGACTTTTCAGCTTGGAAAAGAGATGACTAAGGGGGGATATGATTGAGGTCTATACAATCATGACTGGTGTGGAGAAAGTAAATAAGAAAGTGTTATTTACTCCTTCTCATAACACAAGAACTAGGGGTCACCAAATGAAATTAATAGGCAGCAGGTTTAAAACAAACAAAAGGAAGTATTTCTTCACACAACACAAAGTCAACCTGTGGAACTCTTTGCCAGAGGATGTTGTGAAGGCCAAGACTATAACAGGGTTAAAAAAAACCCTAGATAAAGTCATGGAGGAGAGATCCATCGATGGCTATTAGCCAGGATGGGCAGGAATGGTGTCCCTAGCCACTGTTTGCCAGAAGCTGGGAATGTGCGACAGGGCATGGATCACGTGATGATTACCTGTTCTGTTCATTCCCTCTGGGGCACCTGGCATTGGCCACTGTTGGAAGACAGGATACTGAGCTAGATGGACCTTTGGTTTGATGCAGTATGGCCGTTCTTATGTTCTTATCTATTAAACTATACATGGATAAAACAGGGATACTTCTCAGTGGTTGTTGGCTCTCCATCTTCAATTTCAAATAAGAGGTTTTGGTTTTTTAAAGTTATCTATTTTGTATCTTGTCTGCTTATTACTTGTCATGCTAGATCAATACATTCACAAACAGAAGCCAATGCTTCCTGAAGTATTATACTAGTTTACCACGTTGGAAAGTGAGGCTTCAGACCACCAAAGACGGAAATGAGACCTAAATGAATTTAAACACCAACATTTCGATATAAAAAGGAGTGGACTGGGGGATGGCAGGAGAAGGGAAAGTTGCCTTGTGTTCTCTTAACTGGGGGATAAAAACTGAAGTAACTGAGAAGAACCTTTGCTTTAGTGCCACAGGATGTGTGAGAAATACAGTATTAAAAATAAGGCTGTCATAAATATAAAGTGAAGGGGGAGAGGGTCTGATGCAGTGCTATAAGATCCTCTGACCAGTAAAGGGTTAAGAAATGCAGGTAGCCAGACTGACACCTGACCTGGCTGGCATCTGACCAATAAGGGGACAAGATACTTTCAAATCTTGGGAGGGGGAAAAAGTTTGGTGTGTGGCTTTGTCTGAGTCAGAGTGATCTTGGAAGACATAAAGAACCTACTGAAAACCAGTCTCCTCACCAAACCTCACTTTTCTAAAGTAAGTGTAGTCAGCACTGCGAGTAGATTTCTGTTTATTTTGCTTGGTGATACATTCCCTGTGGGAGAGGGAAGGGTTATTCCTGTTTTTCTGTAACTTTAAGGTTTTGTCCAGAGGGGGGAATCTCTCTGAGTTTGGAAATTGAGTGCCCTGTAAAATAGTTACCATCCTGATTTTACAGAGATGATTTTACCTTCTTTATTTTTAATAAAATCCTTCTTTTAAGAAGCTGACTGTTTTCTATGGTGTTAAAACCCCGGGGTTGGGGGTTTTTTTTAATCACTGTGTAACCAATTGGTTAAGGGATTATTCTCAAGCTTCCCAGGAAAGGGGGCTCCGAGCTAGAGGGGGTATTTGGGGGGAAAGGAAGTTCAAGTGATTCCTTTCCTGGATTCCTGCTCAGACCCACTTGATGGTGGCAGCGAAAAAAGCATTTCTCAGGGTGCAGGGAATTTTGTACCTTGGGGGTTTTAACCTACGCTGGTAAAACTAAGCTTAGGGGTTCTTCATGCGGGTCCTCACGTCTTTACCCTAGAGTTTAGAGTGGGGAGGGAACCCTGACATGGTGGCAGAGAGGTGGGATCTATTGAACCAGAGATTTTTTTTGAACCAGGCACAGGGAGTTAAATTTTTTTTTCTTCTCTCTGGCTCTTCCCTGTAGCTGCTTGGAGCAGGGAGGGGGGAGGGGTTAAGCTGTTAGGAGCTAGAGTATCTACATATGAAAGCAGGTAGTTAACCCCTACAGGGAATACCCAAGCAAGTTTTTTTTTCTTTTCTAACTCTATCGGGTTAAGACAGATTAAAAACAGAAAGGCTAAGATGACTGCCAGTGACGCAGCTATTAAACTTGAGCTAGCTCGATTGCAAGCCGATGAGAAAGATAAAGAACATGCAAGACTGCTACAAGTTAGACAGATGGAGATGGAGGAGAAGGAGAGAGAGAGGAAGCATGCTGAGGAGGAGAGGAAGCATGCTATGGAGGAGAAAGAAAGAGAGAGGAAGCATGCTGAGGAGGAAAAAGAAAGAGAGAGGAAGTATGCTGAGGAGGAGAGGAAGCATGCTATGGAGGAGAAAGAAAGAGAGAGGAAGCATGCTGAGGAGGAGAAAGACAGAGAGAGGAAGCATGCCCTGGAGATGGAGAAGACCAGGGCGGAGCAGAATCTACCGGATAACACTAATAATCCTTCCCCAACAACCCACAAATGGGAGCGACTATGTCCACCGTATGATGAATCCCGTGATATTGCGGAATATTTTCTCACCTTTGAGAGACTATGCAATCTCCATACCATTCCTGATGCTCACAAAATGACCCTATTGGTAGCAAAGTTGACTGGAAGTGCTCTGGACATATTCAATGACATGCCTATTGATGAGGCTTCTGACTATGAGAAATTCAAGGATTTGGTTTTAAAACAATTTCAAGTTACACCTGAAACTTACCGAGTAAAATTTCGAACCCTTATCCGAGGGCCTGGACTAAGTAATGTAGTTTATGTAAACCGGATAAAGGACCTGTTAAAAAAAATGGGTCAAGGGAAGGAATGTTACTAGCTTTGAAGGAGTGTGTGATTTGATGGCTCAGGAACAATTCCTGAATATGTCCAAGGATGATATAAGACAGTGTTTATGGGATAAGAAAATGGACTCAGCAGACAGCCTTGCTGCTTATGCAGATCAATACGAACAGTCCCAGATCAGCAGAGGGGCAAGGAAATTTGGCACACAAGGGGTGCAGGAAGCAGAGAGGAACAACCCTGGTCATAGTTTGGGGAGATACCAGAAAGGAAAACCCGAGACCACACCCCCTCACCAGGAGCAGCCCAAGGCCCCACAAGGAAAAACCCAGACCCCTTATTGCCCCACCACCCCATTCTCCAGCAACTCACCTTGCCCCACTGACCAGTCAGCTGGGCGATGTTTCAAATGTAACGAATTGGGGTATGTGAAGGCCAACTGCCCCAAGAACCCCAACAGAATACAGTTCATTGCACCGGGGTCACACCAAAGGTCCTCAGGCCCAGATGCCTCCCAGATACCCTTGGAACGAAGGGAAACGGTGAGTGTGGGTGGAAAGAAGGTTACAGCGTGGAGGGACACTGGAGCACAAGTGTCGGCTATCCACAAATCCTTAGTGGACCCCAGCTTAATCAACCCAGAGGCACAAGTGACGATTCAACCCTTCAGGTCCAACTCTTTTGATTTACCTACAGCCGTGTTGCCTGTCCAGTACAAGGGCTGGTCAGGAAATTGGACTTTTGCAGTCTATGATGATTATCCCTTTCCCATGTTGCTGGGGGAAGACTTGACCAATTGTGTGAAGCTAGCCAAGAGGGTGGAATGGTCACCCGCAGCCAGGCTAAGTAAGCTGCCCCACCTAGCTCTGTTCCTGAGACTTCCACCAGAACCCCATCTGTACTACCAGAGACCCAGATAGAGGTGGTGGAACCGGATACCCTGCCAACGACTGCAACAGCCGTCGTAGATCCAATCACAGAAACCCGACCCAAGCCAGTCTCGGAACCGGAACAGGTGAAGCAGCCAGCACCAGAACCATTGCCAGCACTGAGTCCAGCGCTTGCAACCCCATCTACCATGCCAACACCCGAGGGCACCACCGAGCCTGCAATGGCAGCAGCAGCCGATAACTCAATACAAGAGGCTCAGCCAGAGCCTGAATTACCACATTGTGCACCAGCGGAGAGCGGTTCACAGTCAACGGAAACAAACCCATCACCTGCATCGCTTCCAATGGGACCCAGCCCAGGTCCACAACCCAGTGAGGAACTGATGTCTCCAGCATCTAGGGAACAGTTCCAAGCCGAGCAGGAAACAGATGAAAGCCTACAGAGAGCTTGGACAGTGGGACGGAGCACCCCACTGCCTCTCAGCTCTTCTAATCGATCCCGGTTTGTTATAGAAAAAGGACTTCTATATAAGGAGACTCTTTCTGGTGGACACCAGGAAGACTGGCGTCCTCAGAGACAGTTGGTGGTTCCGACTAAGTACCGGCTAAACCTCTTGAGCTTAGCCCATGATCATCCTAGTGGTCATGCTGGGGTGAACAGAACCAAAGACCGTTTGGGGAGGTCATTCCACTGGGAGGGAATGGGCAAGGATGTTTCTACCTATGTCCGGTCTTGTGAGGTGTGCCAAAGAGTGGGAAAACCCCAAGACCAGGTCAAAGCCCCTCTCCAGCCACTCCCCATAATTGAAGTTCCATTTCAGCGGGTAGCTGTGGATATTCTGGGTCCTTTTCCGAAAAAGACACCCAGAGGAAAGCAGTACATACTGACTTTCATGGATTTTGCCACCCGATGGCCAGAAGCAGTAGCTCTGAGCAACACCCGGGCTAAAAGTGTATGCCAGGCATTAACAGAGATTTTTGCCAGGGTAGGTTGGCCCGCCGATATCCTTACTGATTCAGGAACTAATTTCCTGGCAGGGAGCATGAAAAGCCTGTGGGAAGCTCATGGGGTGAACCACTTGGTTGCCACCCCTTACCACCATCAAACAAATGGTCTGGTGGAGAAGTTTAATGGAACTCTGGGAGCCATGATACGTAAATTTGTAAATCAGCACTCCAACGATTGGGACCTAGTGTTACAGCAGTTGCTCTTTGCCTACAGGGCTGTACCACATCCCAGTTTAGGGTTTTCACCATTTGAACTTGTGTATGGCCGCGAGGTTAAAGGGCCATTACAGTTGGTGAAACAGCAATGGGAGGGCTTTACGTCTTCTTCGGGAACTAACATTCTGGACTTTGTAAGCAACCTACAAAACACCCTCCGAGACTCTTTAGCCTTTGCTAGAGAAAACCTAAAATGGGCTCAGGAAGAGCAAAAGGCCTGGTATGATAAACATGCCAGAGAGCGTTCCTTTAAAGTAGGGGACCAAGTCATGGTCTTGAAGGTGCTCCAGGCCCATAAAATGGAAGCGTCATGGGAAGGGCCATTTACGGTCCAAGAACACCTGGGAGCTGTGAACTATCTCATAGCATTCCCCACCACAACTCTCAAGCCTAAAGTGTACCATGTTAATTCTCTAAAGCCTTTTTTCCCCCGAGAATTGAAGGTTTGTCAGTTTACTGCCCAGGGAGCAGAAGACGCTGAGTGGCCTGAAGGTGTCTACTATGAAGGGAAAAATGACGGTGGCGTGGAAGAGGTGAACCTCTCAATGACCCTCGGACGTATGCAGCGCCAGCAAATCCAGGAGCTGTGCACTAAATTCGCACCGATGTTCTCAGCCACCCCAGGACTGACCGAACGGGCATACCACTACATTGACACAGGTAATGCCCACCCAATTAGAGCCCGACCTCACCGAGTGGCTCCTCACACCAAAACTGCTATAGAACGGGAGGTTCAAGACATGCTACAGATGGGTATAATCCGTCCCTCTAGCAGTGCATGGGCCTCTCCCGTGGTTCTAGTCCCCAAACCAGATGGGGAAATACGCTTTTGCGTGGACTACCGTACGCTAAATGCTGTGACTTGCCCAGACAACTATCCAATGCCTCGCACAGATGAACTATTGGAGAAACTGGGATGTGCCCAGTTCATCTCCACCTTAGACTTAACCAAGGGGTACTGGCAGGTACCGCTAGATGAATCCGCCAAGGAAAGGTCAGCCTTCATCACCCATGTCGGGCTGTATGAATTTAATGTGCTCCCTTTTGGGCTGCGGAATGCACCCGCCACATTCCAGAAACTGGTAGATAGTCTCCTAGCGGGATTGGGAGAATCGGCAGTTGCCTATCTTGACGATGTGGACATATTTTCTGACTCATGGGCCGAACACCTGGAGCATCTCCAGAAGGTCTTCGAGCGCATACGAGAGGCAGGACTAACTGTTAAGGCTAAAAAGTGTCAAATAGGCCTCAACAGAGTGACTTACCTTGGACATCAGGTGGGTCAAGGAACTATTAACCCCCTACAGGCCAAGATGGAGGCTATCCAAAAGTGGCCTGTCCCAAAGTCAAAGAAACAGGTCCAATCTTTCTTAGGCTTGGCCGGATATTACAGGCGATTTGTACCGCACTACAGCCAAATCGCCGCCCCTCTAACTGACCTAACCCGAAAGAACTAGCCAAATGTGGTTCAGTGGACTGATGAGTGTCGGAAGGCCTTTAACCAGCTTAAAGCAACACTCATGTCTGACCCTGTGCTAAGGGCCCCGGACTTTGATAAACAGTTCCTAGTAACCACAGATGCGTCCGAGCGTGGTGTGGGAGCAGTCTTAATGCAGGAAGGACCAGATCAAGAATTCCATCCTGTCGTGTTTCTCAGCAAGAAGCTGTCTGAGAGGGAAAGCCACTGGTCAATCAGTGAGAAGGAATGTTACGCCATTGTCTACGCTCTGGAAAAGCTACGCCCATACATTTGGGGACGGCGTTTCCACCTGCAAACCGACCATGCTGCACTACAGTGGCTTAATACCGCCAAGGGAAATAACAAAAAACTCCTTCGATGGAGTTTAGCTCGCCAAGATTTTGATTTTGAAATACAACACATTTCAGGAGCTTCTAACAAAGTGGCTGATGCACTCTCCCGTGAAAGTTTCCCCGAACCAACTGGTTAAAATCGTCCTTGCAATGTGGGAAATATTGTTAGTCTTTATCCAGTTATTAGTATATTTGGAGATGCATGTGTCTTATTACTTTTGTTTTCTTTTAGAGCTCCAGGAAGAAATCACAGCCAGTGTTTCACACTATCGGTGATTTGGGGGGCATGTCATAAATATAAAGGGAAGGGGGAGAGGGTCTGATGCAGTGCTATAAGATCCTCTGACCAGTAAAGGGTTAAGAAATGCAGGTAGCCAGACTGACACCTGACCTGGCTGGCATCTGACCAATAAGGGGACAAGATACTTTCAAATCTTGGGAGGGGGAAAAAGTTTGGTGTGTGGCTTTGTCTGAGTCAGAGTGATCTTGGAAGACATAAAGAACCTACTGAAAACCAGTCTCCTCACCAAACCTCACTTTTCTAAAGTAAGTGTAGTCAGCACTGCGAGTAGATTTCTGTTTATTTTGCTTGGTGATACATTCCCTGTGGGAGAGGGAAGGGTTATTCCTGTTTTTCTGTAACTTTAAGGTTTTGTCCAGAGGGGGGAATCTCTCTGAGTTTGGAAATTGAGTGCCCTGTAAAATAGTTACCATCCTGATTTTACAGAGATGATTTTACCTTCTTTATTTTTAATAAAATCCTTCTTTTAAGAAGCTGACTGTTTTCTATGGTGTTAAAACCCCGGGGTTGGGGTTTTTTTTTAATCACTGTGTAACCAATTGGTTAAGGGATTATTCTCAAGCTTCCCAGGAAAGGGGGCTCCGAGCTAGAGGGGGTATTTGGGGGGAAAGGAAGTTCAAGTGATTCCTTTCCTGGATTCCTGCTCAGACCCACTTGATGGTGGCAGCGAAAAAAGCATTTCTCAGGGTGCAGGGAATTTTGTACCTTGGGGGTTTTAACCTACGCTGGTAAAACTAAGCTTAGGGGTTCTTCATGCGGGTCCCCACGTCTTTACCCTAGAGTTTAGAGTGGGGAGGGAACCCTGACAAAGGCGGAGTTGTATGTATTCAAAGTATTTTGTGCATTTTAAATGAAATATAAAGAATCTGATTTGCAAAGTTAGACACACAAATATTTTTTACACAGCTGCCAAACTTATGTTCTGACATACCCAATGTGCATATTGGATATTTGCACACAAACATGACTGTTTAAGTTATTACTTAAATTACTTCATTTTTGGTCTGCCTGAGAACGGATTTGTTAATTTTCCAGAGATGCTGTAAAGCTCGCTATTTCTGGATGAGGTGGGTGGTAAGCTGTGTCAGGAGTGGTTGCTTTGGGGATTGTACATGGCAGTTTAGCTGATATATTCATAACTGTTAGAATTTTTTAATGGAATATTGTTTTTAATTTTTGTAAAGTGTCAAGGTTATGAGGTTGCTGCTGTAGACTACATATATGTACAGTGTTAGATTTTCTTCCTTAGAACCTTCCAAGATGTTTTCCCCCAAACCTTTTACAATGTTAAACTGCTTGCATAGGAGATCGCCTATATGCTGCAACAAGAGATTGCCAGAATTGGTCCAGACATAGCAGCATGTTGGGACTTGATTTGGACTTTCATAAGGTGCACACGCACTTCATTTTCCAGAGACGGCGTACTTTTCACTGTTCTGTGTCTGTTTCTCATATTGAAATAGCCAACAGAATAGAAATACAAGAAGTTTTTACATCTTCATCTTTGTATAGGTTAAGTAGCAGATGGATCAATAGTTTGGGAATAATTTTTAATACATTAAAATTTGTTTTATAAGTGTTTGTATTCCAAATATTTGTAAAACAAAGTATTTATAGTGTGCATTTTATGAATACAGGTTTCACTGTATATTACACTTTTTAAAATTTTGCTTTAGATCACGGATCGGCAACCTTTGGCACGTGGCCTCCTAGGGTAAGCCCCCTGGCAGGCTGGGCTGGTTTGTTTACCTGCCACGTCCACAGGTTCAGCTGATCGCAGCTCCCACTGGCCGCGGCTTGCCGCTGCAGGCCAGTGGGGCTTGCGGGAACCGGCGCGGACCGAGGGATGTGCTGACCACCACTTCCTGCAGCCCCAGTTGGCCTGGAGCGGCAAACCGCAGCCAGTGGAAGCCACGATCAGCCGAACCTGCTGACGCGGCAGGTAAACAAACTGGCTCGGCCCGCCAGGGGGCTTACCCTGGCCGGCCATGGGCCAAAGGTTGCCGATCCCTGCTTTAGATTATTTAAATACTACATATAAACATCTATAATGGTTACTTACTCTTATTTTGCCTAGCACAGTAAATAGTCATATGGAATGAAAATGAGTTGACTGAAAGGGCTGATGAATTGACATGTTCTGTTTCTAAAGGCAACAGTGTATACATTTTCAAGCTGTAGTGTTGAGAGGTTGAACCAAACCAATTACTTTAATGAATATTTTACTTGGATTGATGAATTCATTAGCTTTTTAAACGAGAAATGAGCTAAGCTATCTCATGGGTATTTATTCATAACAAAATCTTAAAACTTGTTTACTACAATTGTTACATTTACTTGGCTTTAAGAAAAAAGCCTAATTCTCTCGTCTGTTCACATTGTTTCACATGATAAGCCATTCTGCAGGAGTTGTTTTCTTACCGTGATGGGAAAAATCTTCGACCTTACATAGATTACTTCTGGTAGTCTTTCCTTTTTTATGAAGTACTGTCCAGACTACATATGTCCATGTTATTGGTCTGCAGAATAGACATAACCTCTTTACAAGACCTTCCCTTTACCGTATCATAGAAGGAAAGATGAGAAAAAGAAGCAGTTTCAGTACAAAGCATTTGCAAATTCTCTTTTTGGAAGTTGTGAATGCTAGGCTTCAAGGATGCCATGCTTATGTTTGAAACTTGCTTACATTTAATGGAGACAATGGTGGAAGTCTAGTGCTCCCTCTTTTTGCTATAGGGAAAGATCATCTACTTGTGTATTTGTGTGCATGCATGTGTGAATATTGTTTTCGGTGTTGTAGCAGTGTTGGTCCCAGGATATGAGAAAGACAAGAAGGGGGAAGTAATATCTTTTACTGGAACAACTTCTGTTGTTGAAAGGGAGAAGCTTTCAAGGTACACAGAGCTCTTCTTCAGGTCTGGGAAAGGTAATCAGTGTCACAGCTAAATATAAGGTGGAACAGTTTGTTATGCATAAGGTGTTAACACATGTCGCAAGAGACCATTCAAGATGAAGTAGGCAATTAACACATCTGCAGTCATAGGACAAAGGAGGCTTAGGGCATGTCTGCACTACAAAGTTAAGTTGATAAAGTATCTTATGTCCTCCTGACTATGGGTATGTCTTCTCTTGAAACTTCAAAGCGCTTTGAAGTACGAGTGTGGTCGAGCGTGAGCTCTGGGAGAGAGCTGGTAATCCACCTCTATGAGGGGATTAGCTCCAGCACTCTGATCCTGTCTACACTAGCGCTTTAAAGTGCTCAGACTTGCTGCACTCAGGGGGGGTGATTTTTCACACCCCTGAGCCAGCAAGTTAGAGCGCTATAAAATGTAAGTGTAGACATACCCTATGTAAGTGTACATGCTACAGTGTTCCTCCTGCTGCTGTAAGTCGCACACTGATCTAGTAAATCCACCTTGACAAGAGGTGTAAAGCTTAGGTCAACATAGTTCAGGTGATGCAGTGTCTGTATAGACACCGTATTACTTGCATTGCCTGTTGGCTGTCAGGGTGGATGACAGCTGGAGCCATGCAATTGACAAGAATGTCAATTTCACTGCTGCTAGGGTCTCTGTTTTGAAATTGAGCAGGCGGGGGGGGGGGGGGTGAGGGTGGACAGGAAGAGAGGATGGTCCAACTGTGAGCCCCAGCAGTGCTGACAGCTGGAGCATCGCTGCCTGGTGCTGAGCGGCTAGGCTGTGGGCACCCCGCAGAGCTCCCAGGCTGAGACTGCAGAGCCCAGGGTCTCAGCCCTCCACACTGCTCCTCTTAAATTGGTGCGAGCACTCCTGATGAAGACATGCACCACTGACAAAAGGAAGGTAGTGTGGACATGAAAAACTGCAGTAATTACTGCGGTGGCTGTAAGTCACCTAATGAAGGATGAATTAATTGTGTAGTGTAGACATGGCCTCAGTGGGTTACAGATTGTTGTAATGAGGCATGAAACCAGTGTGTCTGCTGAATCCATGATTTTGAATGTCTAGCAAAGTTATGAATTTAAGCTCTGTCTCCTCTTTTGAAGGTATTGTGCAGGCTTCCCTTGAGGACAGGGACCGTGAGGTCAGCTATGGAGTGATCATTTTGTGACAAGTGTTCACCCACAAGTGATAGGGTGTTTTTGTCTTTTATCATTTTATAAGTTGGAAAAAACCTCCACATTCTGCATACCCCTACTTGTCACTGTGGAGCCCATGTGGCGTATTATCAAACTATTACAAATCATACTTGATGGGGACTACATCCTGAAATAAAGCTTTCCCGAACCCCATCTTCTGACCTTCAAACAACCCTCCAACTTCGCAAGCTCCCTACACAGCAGGACACACCAACTCCAAACAACACCAGACCCTGCCATAACAGATGCAAAACCTGCAGACATATCTCCACGGGTATGATGCTCAGTGCCTTCCCAACACACCTTTCGCTATCCATGGGTCCTACACGTGCTTATCACAACATGTGGTGCACTTCATCCAGAGCATCAAATGCCCCAACAACGACATGAATGAAACCAGACCGTCACTGTGCTCTCAAATGAACTCACACAGAAAAATGATGAAAAGAAAAAAACACTGTATTACACATGGGCAAACACTTTTCACAAAACGATCACTTCATATCTGACCTCTGGGTCCCCCTTGTCAAGGGAACCCTGTGCAGTGCCTTCAAAAGATGAGCCTGGGAGCTTCAATTCATAACTTTGAGAGACACTAAAAATCATGGACTCAATAGGCACTAGTTTTACGTCTCATTACAACAATCTGTAACTTGCTAACTCTCCTTTGTCCTATGACTACGGAAGTGATAATTGAAAACTTCATCTTGATGTAATGTTAGACAAGTTTTGAGGGACTGATTTCCAAAGGTATTGAACACCTGTATCTCCAGTCAACTTCTGCTGGAATTGTGGATTCTCAGTTATTCTCAAAATCAGGTTCCTTACCTCTTTATAACCCCCTTTCTCATCTTTAATGTATAATCTACCTGCCTTAGAACAGGGTTGTGAAACTTCCTAATTTCTACAGTGCTTTGCTTACAGAACCTTAGGCACAAAAGTAATAGGGATTTTTTTATCTGAGAGGAAGAATGATTTTTTATTAACATTATAAGTACCAAGGTAAGGATATGTATACTTGTTTTTATACCTGATTTTTATTCATGTCATTTTTTGTTTCTAGGACATGGTATTGGTATCCCTTTTTGTTATAACCTATTAAATGTTGCTGAACAAAAGTCGAAGGAAAGAATGGAATGTTATGCTGTCTGCGTTCAGTTTTAATTCCTAGCCAGATATAGCTTTGAACATATTCTTTCTTTTAGAAATGAAATCTAATCCTTGTACAACATAACAGGTTTTTATTAACAGTTTTCATTAACAGAGTAAAAAAATCTATGGTTTAGTTATTTTCATATTGTCAGTAAATTTGGACTTCTTCTGATACTATATGAAAGTCTTGTGTTAGCAACTTTTATGAAGTGACAAATTCAGTTTTTGCTACCCAAATAAGAATGATGTAACAGAAACATATGTAAACCGTTAATACTGTACAGTAGAAGAGTGATTAATACTGTGTGGTGTTAGTAATAAGAAAGTAAAGAATTAAGGAGAAAAGTGCTGCTATGGGCACATAGCGGCTCACTTTGAGTAATATTGCAATGGGTTTTAAGTCTGTGTGAGAGGAGTTTATATATATATATTGTACATATGAATAGATGGACATAGGGAACATTTTTAAACTTGATTGCCTAACGTTACATACCTACTCTCTCTCTATTTGGCTATCTATGTAAAAGTGCCTTTATTTTTAGTGCTAAGCACCTAAGGAATCCACTTTGTTCCATGGGAGATGTGGATACTTAGCTCCTCTGAAGATCAGGCCATTTTAGTCAGGTGCTTAACTATAGATTTAGATGCTTACTTTGAGACATCCAAGTTTGAAAACTGTGGCTACTGTAGACTCTAGTTACATAAGAGAACCATATGGGCCCTTAAAACTTCAGAAAACTACTTTCTTGTGCTGGTCACAGAAATTACTTGACGTACACTGTCAAGAGTACTAAATGTCAGATAGCTACACCTTTTTCTCATTATTGTACATCTGATAAGTATGAAAACTGAAAAAATGAATTACAGAACTTGTCAGCAATTTTAAAAATCAGTTACGTACATAATAGTCTCTGTATGTTCTGTTTCAGAATCCATAACGTTAGTTATTTTATGGAGCTAGGCATGCATTTATAACATGCATGTAAGATTTAGTGGATTAAATTCACCATACATGTGTGGAATATATTAATGATGAATATTTTCCACATTGATTAGTAGTTTGTACAGTAGCAACAATTTGCATGACATCCCAGTGTAGCCTGACAGAAGATTGATTACAGCTAGGTTTCCAAATGAACATAGAGTTCCCCAGTTCAGCAAGGTATTTAAGCACATGTGTAATTTAAAGCATATGAGTAATTCCCTTGACATGGTAGAATTACTCATGTACTGAATCGCGTACAGGTAAGTAACTGGCTGAATTGGGGTCTAAATTGTTATGCTAAACATTGTAAATAAAGCAGGCTGAGTTGCGTAATTTTGCAATATACTGATAATGCATACATACAGGATCAGAATTCAGAAATACAGAATAAACTGCTACATAGTAATACATGTTTTACTGCAATATATATAACTAATGAACTACAAGTCTGATTTTGAAAGTGCACTACTAAATATTGCTGAGTTTTCTGAGTTCAGAAAAAAACACAATGTTTTTAAAGCAGTTCATTGTGTAAGGTGGACTTTTAACTTTAAGCATTTAAATTGTATTAAAAAACCCAAATTTGATTATTGTGGTTAAATGGTTTAATATATTGAAATTTAGTTTTGCTCATGTGCTCTACTTCAGTAGCACTGTGCTAGCAAACAGCTATAATTAGATTAGCAGCCTGTTAAACAGTGGTGACAGTATCTGAGCCTCAGAGAGCATGTGCTGGATTCTGCATGTGCCTTTCTGTGATTGGCTGCAGACGTTGCTGCTTGCCAGTTTGATAGGTTTCCACAGTAATCTTTATGCTGCATTACAGACATAGATACAGAGGTACTGTGTCCATGCAACGGTGGAGGTGCTCAGCTTGTAGCATTCAAAGAAAGCGCACAGATGAAAAGCATTGGTCTTTGTTATAAAACATCAGTACTTAACGACTGCTAGCTGCAAGCAGAGGTCAGTGAAGGAGTTTCAATTCATGGTAATTACTTTCAGGTCTTTATCTCTCCCATAAAACACAGTCATGCATGAAATGAATACTGTTAATCATGTCATCTATTTAATTTGGTCTTGCTTTCATTAATATCATGTGTACTCCAGTGGGATAGCCATCAGATTACAAAACATGTCATTACAGAGTGGATTTAACAGGGAAATAGAATATATTTTTACTGGAAAATTCGCTTTCATGTGAAACCTTGAGCCTGTGCATGTGAGCAATTTTATTAGTTCCCTTTTGTTATGGTAATGGCAATATTACATTTACTTGGGTCTCTTTGCAGAACAATTGAATTAGAGGCATGTAGGACTTTCTTTACATGGAGATTAAACTATTCTAAATAATGAGAAGTTAAAAGGATAATTCTGAGAGATATACTTACAGTTATATCAGGGTAATAACTATCCTCATGTTTTTTGCATAGAGGTCGAGGAACGTGGAGTAATATGCTATTGTTCTTTCATCAAAGATGCTTGTAGCTTTAGTATTTGAGTGGATTCTTTGTTTCGTTCTCTGAATTCCCTATTGGGCGGCTGGGGGGAACCCCAAACTGGTATGTTGCAGCATATTCTTTGCTGCACGCACAAATATTGTTCCCAAAGGCCAGATTTTGTCCCAAAGCCTTGTTTGTTGTAGGAATTACCTTTAGCAATGGAATGAAACAATGTGCATAAGACAATCTTTTCTTCTATGATTCTGAGACTTCCAGAATGTTTTCCATAATTTGAGCACTATTTTATTTAATCTCTTTTAGCTTTGTGACCTACTTATTAATTAATATGAACTTTTTCTTTTCAAAACAATGCCATTTTAGAGGGTATGTTTCCCAGTTAAAACTGTATTTGGAAGAGAAGAAAACAAGCAGAGCAATGTAGTCATACTTCTTATGAAGGTAGTTGACTACTAATGCTGACTGTTAAAATTTAAAGTTAATGATATTCTCTGTGTCAGACTGTAGAGCCCACATAAACTTGTGTGTTAAGTCACCATTCATCCAGCTGGCTTACTGCCACCATGCGTCTGAGGTAACAGTAGATTGCCTCAGCTAATATCAGAAAGGTATAAGGAACTGTAGCTACTTTAATGTCTCTTTCTACTCCTTCCCATCACCTCTCAATGAAGTATTGTGTTTGTGCTGTCCAAAATGTTGCAAAATAGGGTTGTAAACTTCTAAAATATTGAATTAAAAGGGTGTAACCTTCTAAGTAAAGGCCCATAAAATTCCATCTTGGTCACTGGCTTGCTTAACTTTCTGTGTAAGTGGGTATGCATACAATGTATATGAGTGTTTCATAATGTGGGGCACTTCAAAAGCAAAGATATTTTATCTGACAGTTCAAAAATATTTGAACTACTATAAATATTTGATTTCAAAAGAATATATAAATTTCAAATGCATACTTAAATTCTGATTTTAGTACAGGACAAAGCATTGCCAGCAAAAATGGTTTTGAAATTATTATTGCTACCATAAAGGAAGCTCAGTCACTGTCTGCTTGTACTGTCTGCATTTGTCTGTGCTTTATTGCCATAAGGTGGTTTTACTGGTGCAGACTTTGAAAATAACCTTCCTGCATAGCAACAGTTAGGTCTGGACAGTGATGAATGGGGAGAATGTACAGGCACAGTGTATGGCAGTTTTTCCCAATATCCTCAGAATTACCATCTAACTATATTTATATGATTTGTAAATTAATCCATGTCATGTGCATGCTTTAAAGAAGAGATTTCCTGATATAATAATCTAGAATAATTCTTGACATGAGCCTCTCCAGCCATGTCTGATGGAGATGCTGGTAGTGGTTAAGGGAAGTTGGTAGGTAGACATCCCCAGCTGAATAATGTACTTAGCAGAGCTGGACTGTTTTCATTCAAAATGAAGACAACATAATGTTGCTTAAAATGAAAATTAAGTGTATGCAGTGAACTAATACTGTATATCTGTAAAATGATAATGACTTCTTACCTGAAAATGTTTCTTATGCTTATCTCAGATAGGTAACTTGGTCCATATTTTAAAAGTGAGCATATTTTTTCTTGGTGATGTGTAAAATATTGTTAAAAGAAAATGTATACAGGAATTGCACATTCTAGTTATTTATATGATATTGTTGTTTCACCAGTAGTTATTTAGACATAGATGTCTCTCCCTCTGTTAGGTGTGACTGATTTTTTTCTGGTGCAGCTAATACAAAAAAGCATGAAATTAGCATTGATGACTGTAATTTACAGTAATATTATTTTATCATCATCAAGAAATAAATTACTTTTTTAGAAGTGAAAGCTTTGTTTTCAGTGTGGAATGTGTTTTCCGTTTCGGCAAGGGCAGCAAACAAATTCAGTTTAAGAAGTAATTCACATAGATAACATTTTAGAGTTTACTCATGTCAGCTAAAACAAACTTTTAAAAAAACTTTTTAAAAAGAATTTTACTACATTAAATCTAGCATGTGTTTCAGCTGGTTGTCAACAAATAGTGAGGATTACACATGATAATTGTACTGTGACCTATCTTAATTTAGCTGTCTTACCTCTGATATGTGTCTTTGTAGCATGCCTCAGTTTTCATCAAGTCTTGTATAAACTTCCCTACTAAATCGCACTTTCTTGTGACATGAAAAATGGAAAAGTCCTGATGTCCAGGAACAAAGTAAAAATACAGAAGTGTGATATCCAGCGCAGGGTTTCAGCAATTAGAACATGTCAAATATTCAATTGTCTAAGAATCATTTATTATATATTGTATTTAAAATAGATTCTTGTACAGTTGAATGTGATTTTATCATCTTTGCTGTCATAGTAGGTATCCCATTATAATCCAGGGGCATCATAAAAGTATTTGCATACCAGTATTTTCAGGATCGGTAATGACTGCTGACTTCTTTGTGTGTGTGCATATTATTGATTGGGTTTACAAAAATTATATTCAGACTGAATTTGAGGGCTAGTCTACACTTACCAGCTTTGTCGGACGTGTCGGATCGATCTTCTGGGTTCGATTTATCGCGTCTTGTCTAGACGCGATAAATTGAACCAGGAAGTGCTCCCCCGTCGACGCTGGTAATCCTGCTCCACGAACGGAGCAGGCGGAGTCGACGGGGGAGCCTGCGCGCCGCGGTGTGGATCAGGGGTAAGTACTTTTCAGTTCGAAATAAGATACTTCAACTTCAGCTACGTAAACTTCGGGGTATATACCAGGGGTGGGCAATAATTTTCGCAGGGTGGCCACTCCATGAATTTTGGTAAGTCGTCACGGGCCACACATTTCTACTATATTAATGGAGGGGGTGCGGGGTCTGGGAGGGAGTTTGGGTCCAGGAGTGGGTTCTCACCTGGGGCAGGGGGTTGAGGTATGGGAGGGGGTGCGAGGTGCTGGCTGTGGCCAGGAGGCACTTACCACAGGCGGCTCCCGACCGGCAGCGCAACAGGGCTCAGACAGGCTGACTGCATGCCGTGGCCCCACGCCGCTCCCGGAAGTGGCTGCGGCTGGCTGCTGCTAGCACATCTCAGCGCGCCCCTTGGGGGTGGGGAGACAGCGGGTCTCCGTGCACTGACCACACCCGCAAGCACCTCCCCTGCCACTCCTTTTGGCCAGAAACCAGCCAATGGGAGCTGTGAGAATGGTGCTGGGGTCGGGGGCAGCGCGCGGAGCCGCCTCCCCACCCCGTCAGGGGTGCACAGAGACATGCCAGCAGCAGCCAGCCGCTTCTGGAAGCGGCGTGGGACCACAGCAGGCAGGCAGCCTACCTGAGCGCCCCGCTGCACTGCAGGACTTTAGCAGCCCGGCGATTGTGAGGGGGCAGCCAAAGAGCCTAGCGGGCCGGACAGAAATGTTAGACGGGCTGGATCCGGCCTGTAGGCCGTATTTTGCCCACCCCGGTATATACAGTAGTCTGACTGCCACTAAGAAATAGTGTTACACTAGCTTAGATTTATTAAGGTATTATGTCTTTCTACTGTTAAATATTTAAGTGAATTTCGCTGTACTTAAAACCATGCCAAATGTAAAGAGGAAAGATTATTCTTAAGGTTAATGCATTTTTGTACTCTTCTAGCAATAAGAGAGATGATATGAAAACAGTCATTGGGATTTAAGGTATTACTCAAGTGTTTGTCTGTGATTTTCACTTGGGTGCCTTGTGATTTGTAAAGTTAAGCGAGAGCAAACAAGAATGCCAGAATATAAATGTCTAGAATTGTCCTAAAACAAGTAAAGTGAAATTTTGTGTCCGAAAGCATATTGTCACAGTTTAGGGCAGGTGCATCTGTATCTCCACTCCATGGTCCATGACTGGCATACACTTCTAGGCTTCCCTGCTCCTCAGCCATCCAGGGCCGATTAACCTTTTGTAGGCCCAACGCCAAACATATTTATGGGCCCCCATGGGGGAAATGGGGCATGATATGGGGAGGTGGGGGAAGTTAGGTACCTGGAGCGAGGGGCCACCCCGGGGCAACGGGGCACGGTGCGGCAGGGGCAGCCCCAGTCCACCCAGCCCAGCATGAGGGCACTGTTTACAAACCAGCACCCACAGACACACACTGGCCTGCCCAGCCCTGCACTGCCAGCGCGTCCCTTGGAAGCAGGCCTGCACCACGCCCTAGCACCCCCCCACTCCACCCCAAGACCCTTTCCCAACGACCCCTGCATAGATCCCTACGCCCAGTGCCCCCCTGGACCTGCAATGCCCAGTGTCCCCCATCCAGAGACCCCCCCACAACTGCACAGCATCCTGCATGCCACCACCCACAGATCCCTATGTCCAGCGCCCCCCCACAGACTCTCAACTGCCTAGCGCCCCCCCCAGCCCTGCCACCACAACTGTACAGCACCCTCCACAGACTCTCTACTGCCCACTTCCCCAACACAGACCTCCTCTACTCCCCACTCCCCAGCACTCCCCCTACAGACCCTCCACTGCCCAGCGCTACAAAACACACATACCTCCCCCACTGCCCAGCGCCCCCCACAAGCTCTTCAGAGACTCACTTCTCCTTGTCCTGACTTCCGGCCGCATTCACCGGCCCCACTGGTGCCTGTGTCCCCCGGGCTGAGCTGGCTGCGTGGCAGGGAGCTGGTCCTGGGTGAGGATTACTCCAGCCACTCGGGAGTTGTGCAATCAGCCAGGCTGAAGCAGCAGTGAGGCCTGCCCATGCCAGGCTCCCTCAGGACCCACTTGTGATGCACTTTTTAAACTTTTAGATTTTAAACTCTTTGTGGCAGATTCTGCTCTGAATATTTTTGTCCAGAGCCCAACACAATGGAGCCCTGATTATAATCGGAGGCGCTGGGCACTATGGCAATACAACCAATTAAAGATAGTGGTAACACTACCAAATTGTACCTAAATCTGCTGGGTGTGTGCCGTAGGGGATGCAGGGAGGAAGAAGGTTCCTATTCCATTCACTGCCCTACTGTGCAGGGACCAAGCACAGTCACTTTTTCTCAAGGGGTGCAAGTACTCTGAGTCGAGCCCCCACAGCATTTGAAAGGGGGTCAAATAAAGATGGAGTCCTGCTAGCTCTGCACTTCTTACCTCCCCGCAAGCCAGCAAAACTGGTGCTGTGTGGAGGAAGCGCACACAGCAATCTCAGCAGCTGTGTGCTCTAAGACATGCTGTGTACCTATCTGAGGCGTAGTGCCTCAACCTACTCCTACTTGGGATTGGGAACCTCTGTACCATTCCCTACCAGAGGTCACTAGCTTCTAGCTGCAATTTAGCCCTTAGCCTAACAACTTGTAATCAGACACTTAAACAAGAAATATACATAGATTTTTGGGTTCAGACGTTTCTGATATATAAAACAAGTTTGCATTTTATGGAAAAAGGTCAACTGTGCCTTTTTCTTTCCATTATGACAATTATAAATCATTCCTTATCTGCCAGCTGTGAGAGAAGTCATTTTCTGGTAGCAGAGACCATAACTGACAGCTGAGTAAGACTTCCGTAGAAAATGTTTTTGTGGCTAACCCATGCAATCTGTGGGGCATGCCTTGTATTGGTAATGTTAATTAACTGGAGATGGGCAAGAATATCAAAGTTTGGATCAGTATCTGAATTTTCCAAAAGTTCATGAGTATGTCGGTCAGTGCCCCTATCTATAATTAATAACCCTCTGAAGACCTGGGTATTTGAGTGGAGAGGACTTGGGAAGAAAGATAAGGAGTTCAGTTTGAGCCATGTTAAGTTTAAGCTGGTGTGAAACTTCCAGGAGCGTGAGAGACAGGCGGAAATGAGGCTGAAGGGAGAGTGGAGACAAGTCAGAAGTGGAGATGCAAATTTGTTTTACAGACATGTGCATGTCAGAACACTTTGTAAGACCATGAAGCCACAATGCATCCTTTAACACCCGACAACTGATCAGTGTGTCCTCTTTACTGTAAGTACAACAGCATGCTACTGCTAAAGTTAGAACAAATAGTATTGTTTTACATCTGGAAATCTTTTGAGCAATTCATCATTAAAACAGAAATTGGAAGCCTGAAATTCTACATGTTCTCATGTCATATTTGAAGAATATCTCCCCACCTGTCTCTGTAGTTATATTGTGCTCTTCATTGAGTAGCAGAGGCCTCTCACAGTATGATTCTTATTACCTACAATAATAGTTATTAATTAAATTATAGATCCAGACATTTTCTGTGGCATGCGTTTCTACATGGAATTTAGATTTTATTTTAAAATCCAGTAAATCACCATATTCTGTATGTTTTGAATGTGTAAAATGCATGCATAGTGCAGCATTTATTACTCTATTCTGCCTTGTTCACAAGTTCTGATGGTGTGTGTCTGCTGCTTAGACAAGAATTATTTTGAAATGAGAAGTCTGTTTTAAAAATGAAAGAAAGCAATTTCTCTCTTATGAGGGCTTGCTTAGGCTCCAGGCTTAATAAATCAACTTCAGACGCATCCACTAAGAAGTTTTGGACTTCATTTTTATATTGATTTTTCAAAATTAAATTAAATAAATCCTTTTACTGTTGTCAATTGGGCAGGCTTTTTTGTTTCTTTTTACACTGCAGGTTAGACATTTTACATTTGATTAGATTACTGTCGTCTTTTGAAAATACCTTTTAAGGTGATCTGTAAGTATGGTGAAGACATTTCCAGCTTGTTAAATGCCCCAACTAAAGAGAGTACGGAAGTACTTTTATATTTGTATTTAATTGGGGTTTTTTTTGTTCTTTTGAAAGAGAATAAGTTTCCAAAATAATTCCTTGCTTCTCCACCTCCATCTCTCTGGTTTACAATGCAAACCCTCTGTGACTTCCAACTCCCATTTGGAGTGATATCCCAGAGTCCATCTGATGTTGCACCAACAGTTGGCTATTTGTGGTAAGAAGAGTTCCATTGTCTCCAATATTCCATAATTTTAAAGTGTAATACTTAAAATTCATGTACTGTTCATGATAAAATAATGTTTAAAATATAAAGTATTGGGCTAAAAGTGGGACTTGACTATAATGCAAGCTCCAGCCTCCAGCATTGTTTGATACCACTAGCAGAGTGCATACTGAGAAATAAGCCAGAGTAGGAGCTGGCAGTTAGCAGAGTTCTGCATTCCTGAGACCTGAATTATGATAAAAGTGACAAAATGAGCAGAAAATGCTCCTTTTGGTGTATACATCTTATATGTTAAAGTGAAATTTTATTTGTAAAGTTAAAATTTTCCCCAATATTTTCCAATCTCCTTTTAGGCCCCAAGCATAACTTTAAACACAAGCATAATATTACAAGAGGAACTCCACTGACAGTGTTTACAGATTTAAGATTGAGTACTATGCGTACAAAGTAAATACAGTAAGATTAAAATTTTATCAAGAAATATATTTTGAGGCGAGATATGAAAGAGGAGAAAAGGTGGTGGCTTCACAACGTGCTGGGGTGGCATGGGAGACAGCATGAAGGCTGATGCTGATGTGGGAAGTAGACAAATGGGTAATCACAGCTGATTATTGACAGTGAAGGTGGGGGTCACCACTGTAATTAAAAACTAGATTTGATATATAGAACAGGCCTAAATGTCCGAAGATTGGAAGTCAGCTCAAGAATTTCTCCCTGAGGTGTGTGTGTGTTTTTATGATTATTTGCAACATTTTTGTGCCGACAAACTCCCCAGCATAAATAGTTATACTGGTATAAAAGTGCTTTTGCCAGTATAACTTAGCATGATTTCTTTTCCTAGAGTAAATGCATGCTATTTTTATGTAGTCTTCAGGGTAGAAAAAATATTTAAATTAAAGTTTAAATTCTAAAGAAATTAGTAGCTTAGCCTCTGAACTCACCAGGGAAAGCTTCCTACTCCACGCTATTGAGAGGGCAAGCAGATTTTCAAGCCTTTTGTATCACAGAGTTGAGGATTGTGTATCCTAATTATGTATTCTGTGCAAAGATATTCCTTTAATCTTTCAAAAAAATAATTTTCACTTTTATGTTCTATTGCTTTCACACATTATATCAGTTTTGAAAGACTAAGTTATCTCCTGTACATAGGTTGGAAGCTCTGTTTGCATATGTCTAATTTTACTGGGCTGTGATTTTGTGTATGGAGGTGTGCGCTGTATATATCAAAAAGGGGAAAAACAGATTTGTTAAGGATATTACTCAATGAGACCAACTGGACATCCTGTACCCAAATGGACTTATAATTCTTTTTAAGGTCTTTAAGAAGCTTCCTTTTTAACTGCTGTCTGAAATGTCCTAATATTTCTTATCAAGAAAGGTCACCTTCTTAATAGTGATTACACTAGCTAGATGAGTAGGCCAACTGGGAGTCTTATATCTCAAGGAGCCTTTCATGGTGTTCTTTTCAGACAAAGTAGCTCTTATACCAGCTCCAGAATTTCTCCCTGAAGTAAACTCCACCATCCATTCGAATTAGAAAGCATCTCTACCTTCTTTCCACCTTAAACCAATTCATCCCTTTAAATAAAAACAAACAACAACAACAAAACACTGCAGTCATATTTCATACACTTGAGCAGTCATCATCAAATACTACTTTAGCAGGCTACAAATTCTCTAGAAAGAGCTTTTTTGATCACACACACACACACACACACACACACACACACACACACACACACACACACACACACACACACACACACACACACACACACACACACACACACACACACACACACACGTTCAGTGTTTCCAGATGGGTCCAAGTTCTGTTAGAACTGATGTGCGTGTGTACACATATGCCTCCTTTGGACATTGGAACCCTTTAAACCAGATATTTACCAGCTCTTGGACAGAGAAAAAATAGTCTCATATAATAAAATTAGCAGGGCGGTGACTTTGATTCATGAAACACAACAAAGTAGATATTTCATCTTCCACAGTGTCAAAGTTAGATTCAAGACTCACAAAATTTGTCAGACCACTCTGTTTATTAGCAAAGCGCTTTGCCAATGCACCCAGATATGTGAGTTCCAAGCAAAGGCACAAGCTATTTTATATATACAGCTAAGAGGAGACAAGCTTAACATAAGGAACAGACAAATATACATACATATTTTATTTGCATACTTTTACCAATTTTCTAGCTCAGTAGGAGCTCTTAAGCTCATTAGTTTAAGAGGACCCATTGTCTTACACCTTAATGTTTTTTTTTCTGACAACCTTATTTTAACAAACAGCAAGAACAAGCAGCATTTCTTTAATGAATTATAGTTACAATATAATTCATTTTACGACCTGGCGTGGGGAGTGGGGTTGGGGAAAGCTAAGGATAACTTGGACACGGGTGGGAGAAAGTGCACGGGAACCCTGGGAGAGGAGAAAGCCAAGGTATGTGACAGAGGCTTGACAGAGTTGTAGTTTAGAGCGAGAAGCCTTGTGACCCTTATTTGCTAGGGCAGTAAGGAGCATTAAAGAGTCAGTTTTAGAGGCAGACAGTGAAGGGGAACAGAGGAGTAGATCATTTACATATTGGACTAGTGTGGACCTGGACGGGAAAACAAAGTCAGCAAGGTTTTGGGCTAATGCTTGGGAAAAATATGACAGGCTTTTAGTATACCCCTGGGGCAGTGTGGTTCATGTGTACTGTTGCCCCTTGTAAGAAAAGGCAAACAGGAACTGGAAGTCAGGGTGAATCAGGACAGAAAAGAAAACAGAGCACAAATTAACAACAGTAAAATTTCCTGAGGTTCCCTGGTGTTCTGTCATTGCTGTGGGACAAAGTAAGTCTGGGGACTGTCGGGCTGTGCCGACGGGGTCTAGCTGGTTGTTTACAGTAAGTACAAACACCCCCAAAACCCGAAAATTCAGTATTACGGCCCCTCCCATGACCACGTCCCCCTCCCCGGTACTGTTTACCTTGCCCTGAATAATGCTGTATTTGCAGGGCCATTAACTTTTGGGAAGGTTGTTCCTCCTTTTCCTTTAGAGTGCGATGGCAGTGTTCTGCCACTGATTGTAATTTATTCATGCTTTCAATCTTCCACCCAACACTTATTTGCTTTAGCATACTGCCAATAGCGGGTAGGAGGCCATTAACAAACGCATGAGCCAGGGTGCCCTTCCCATTTTCACCTGGTTGCTGTATATCAGAATGTTGCAGAAAAACATCAGTCAGCCGGGTGCGATAGTCACCCTGACTTTTTCCCTGTTGCTGTTTACAGCAATGTATGGCTGTCCAGTTGGTTGTAGGAGTCCATACCCGAGGGGTAGCCTCATGTATGTTTTTAGCTTGGTCTTTACACTTTTTCCGGTATTCAGCATCAGGACCGGTGTTTGGTAAAGTAGAATGGCGCTTACTGATGGGCCAATTGGCTGCTGTGAGCCATTTTTTATGCTCGCTAGGGGTTACAAGTAGCTTGCACAGCTGCAGGAGGTCTGCCTTAGAGGGTTCATAGGTGTCGCACACTAACAAAAATTCCTCTGTAAATGTAGTAGGATTTTCCAGGGGCTTTGGAAAGCCTTTTAAAATTTAAAGGAGCTCTGTATGAGTCCAGGGTTTATAGCTCCAAGTGGGACCCTCTTGTTGGCCCCCCAGTATGCAGGATTCGGAGGGGAGCCTGGATAGGTTTAGAGCCAGAGCGTAAGCGTTGGGCCCAATCAGTGTCCAGGCTCTCTTCGTATGTATGGGGAAATTCAGAGGAATCGGGCAGACTGGAGGGTTTCGGGGGAACAGGGGTTTTTCTGTACGGGTCTGAGTGGTACCGCAGGAATGGGCCTGGGCGGTATTGGACGATCCGGACTGGTCTGAATTGGAGACCCCTAGGAGTTGTTGTGACCGCCTATTAATTCGACACAAGGATGCCAGGCCAATTAATGCGTCTTCCTTATCGTCATCCCCAGAATTTAACAAGACGTTTTCTTCGTCCTTTCCCACAATGAGATGGGCGTATGAAGGGAGTTGGGATCGATCCCGGTCTTCTCGGAGAACAGGGTAAAGGGGAGCGCTCGGTCTGGTGGCGGGAGAGGAGGCTTCTAATAAAGCTTTTAACTTATTATTTGAATCTTTGAGGGAGGCAAGTTTTGATTCTGTCCACCTATGATTTGCCTCTTCCCACCACTGCATGAAACAATTAACCTCTCCTTTTGCCAATTAAGTTTTAGGTTGGCCGAGTTTGTCTTTTAAGACGTCTACTCGGTCTTTGTCCCAAGATCCTAACAGTGGCCACTGAATTTTGGGATTCTCCTGAGTTAGCCTAGACCATTTTTCCAGAAATTTACAGGAGTCCGGACCCTTTCTAAAATACATAAAATGAGCCGGCGTTCCTTTAGGGAACTGTCCCGACTTAGACGTCTGGTTACCCATACAGGAGGACTTTACACACCAATCACACAAGAAGGAAAATCGGGTTCGTCAGAGCGATGCCCGGTGCAACACATAAAAGGAGCCCACAGGCTACTGCCTCAATCACCCTTGCTGTCACACCAAGGGTTTTACCCAAGGCGCGGTGCGGCTGCGATTGTGCAGATTTCACTCACTCAGACCGTGGGGACAGGAACCCTTTGGTCGGCCGATCCCCGGAGGGAGACGGCGCCCAGACTCAAACACACCACAGGGAGGACGGATAGACACAGAGACAAGACAGTCCTCAGTCCGGACAAAACGCAGAAATAATTACCTGACCAGATTCCTGATGTCAGATCCTGGGATCCCTACCAGAACAGAGTGGGAACCAACAGGTTCGATGGCGTAGACTTCACTGTGGTCATGCACCCTTCCGTTCTGGCGGAGGACCGCTCGGGCCAAATGCCCAGGTGCCGGCTTGCCACGGCCGTCCTAAGAATGGTCAGGAATCACACAGCCCCAGTGAAGATGGTTGCCATCTCGGTGGGACCTCCAAATTGTCAAAGTTAGATTCAAGACTCACAAAATTTGTCAGACCACTCTGTTTATTAGAAAAGCGCTTTGCCAATGCACCCAGATATGTGAGTTCCAAGCAAAGGCACAAGCTGTTTTATATATACAGCTAAGAGGAGACAAGCTTAACATAAGGAACAGACAAATATACATACATATCTTATTTGCATACTTTTACCAATCTCCTAGCTCAGTAGGAGCTCTTAAGCTCATTAGTTTAAGAGGACCCATTGTCTTACACCTTAATGTTTTTCTTCCTGACAACTATATTTTAACAAACAGCAAGAACAAGCAGCATTTCTTTAATGAATTATAGTTACAATATAATTCATTCTACTTTCACAACAGATACAGCCTTAGTTCAGTGTCCTATAGGTTACAGTTCCCCATTTAAAGAAAAGCACAAAACTCTTCAGATACTTGTGATTTTCACCCAGCCCTCTTGTTTGTTTTATTTCCAACTGGACTGGATACATATCCATACTGGTTGGATTCATCTATCAGAATAGAATAGTCTATTCTTTACCTATAAATTGATTCTCTTGTAATCTATATTAACCAGTCTGTAGGATGTCCCTCTTTCTTTTAATTGCCCTCTTTTTAATTCCTTGTTATATGAATGCTTGTGTAACCTTCCTTCAATACACATGTGTAAGGCAGAATGAGAAAATTTAAACTAAGGTATATTTGATCACTCCAAATACCATTTTGTGATGTGAATTCCAGAAACTCCTGTGTTTGGTCCCTATTTTTATTATAGTGTAATAATAAATAATCTCACAAAAGGCATATCTGTAATAATGCTATTAAGGGTTAAAAAGAATTGGAGTTGTATGTCTACTGGGAAAGCTTTGCTGCGTCCATCTATTATGTAAAGGCATGTAACAGCACCAGAAACTTTAGCTAAACTGCCTTCCTGTACTGCGATGGACAAGTCTAACCCAATAGCAGCTCTAGATGGGTGGATGTATATGCTATGAGATAAATTTGCAGTAAATGAATAAATTGTCATATTTCACTGAAGGAAGAGAAAGAAATGAGGTTAATAGAAAAGAGACAAGGGAGAACAGAGAATAAAGGAATGATAAAAGTTTGTTGTCGTATAACACCTTTGGTACTTGTGACGGGGCACACTCATCCCACACTAGTACTGCCAAGGTTAACTCTACTCTCTGGGCTGAAGAGGCCACGCCCCTTCTTCCCTGCTGGGAATGCTCCATCTGGAGGCTAAATATAAAAGGGAGCAGCTTGACTCATTCGGGGCTGACTGCTGAAAAGGGATGATGTACACTGCAAGCTCCAGCCCGGGAGCTGCTGAAGCCACAGACAGCAGAAGCCGGAGACGCCAAGACCCAGGCGAACACCCAAGCGCCTGCAGACTCCCAGGGAGCGACAGAGCTGCTGAGAGTTGCACAGGCCGAGGAGACTACGGACTCTGGAGACGCCAGGACCACTATACAAGGGACAGGTAGGAAGTAGCTCAGGGGGACTAGGCATTATACCTAGTGGTGTCAGTGTGTTTCGGGCGGATTCCCCGCTGACCCAGCGGCAAGTGTACTTGCCACTGTCAGGGTCCTGAGCTGGGACCTGGTGGAGTAGGGAGGGCCTGGGTCCCCCTCCCAGGCCACCATGCCCTCCTTCTCTCCCTCACCCACCCCCCAGTGGTGGCCCACTCTCCTGACCGGCTGCCAGGCCAAACAGCCCTACTTAAGAGGGTCATTATATTGACTCTGGCCATTAGACCACAAAGCCCTTCTGAACAGGACAGCCCTATGGACTCTGAGCGCTAGGCCACACAGCCCTGAGAGAGAGCAGCCATATTGACTTTTACCCCTACGCCAAGCTATCCCAAGACAAGGGATGGTTGTATAGACTCAGCCGCGGAGCCATAATCACCTCGCCCCGTCTCAGAAAGGGATGGGGCACACTCGCTTTGCAACAGTACTGAAGATGCTATATACATTCAACGTGTATTTTCAAGTACTAATGCAGTGACCATGTGATCAAACACAGCAGTTTTATGTTGTACACTGGGATATTAGTAGCAAGATTTCATGTGCTACTTCACGCATCTGGTTTAATGGACAGAAGACAGGATTGCCGTGGAAGCCAGGAATTTGAATGCCAAGCCCACTTCTGTTGCTGACTTGCAGTATGGCCTTGGGCAAGTCACTTTCCCAGTTTCTCCGTCTATAAAATAAGGATAATATTAACCATCTTACAGGGTCATTGCAGAGATTAATTAGGTAATGTTTGTCTAATGCTTTGAAGGTGGAGGCCAACATTTTCAAAAATGGGTGTCTAAAATTACTTTTTGAAGTCTCTGACATAAATGCCTTATTTTTCAAGTGTTCTGCATTCATCAGGTCCCATTTTAAATCAATAAGAGCTCTTGTATGCTCAGCACTCTGTAACAGTAGGCCCCTAAATTTTAGGTAACCATTTAAATAAAAAATACCTTCACCATAAAGTACTGTATTTATGCTTGTTAGTGCATTTTGTACAAACTTCATAATAGAGCATTGACAAGGATGCAAGGGTTACCCTCGTATCTTTTCAAAAAGTGCTATCAGAAACTTAACTTCCATAGACAGAAGAAACTTGTGTTTTGTCTCCTCCAAAAGACTGTGTGTCTAGCACAGGTGGGCAATCTACGGCCCATGGGCCCATCCTGCCTGGTCCCTGAGCTCCCGGCTGGGGAGGCTAGCCCCTCCCCCCTCTCCTGCTGTTCCCCTTCCCCCAGAGTCACGCCACCATGCGGGCAGCACTCTGGGGGGGGGGGGGCGGGGCTGCCAGACATGCTGCTCTGAGCGGCATGGTAAGGGGGCTGGGGCCGGGGGGGGGGGGGGTTGGATAAGGGGCAGAGGGTCCCGGGGGGCAATCAGGGGACAGGGAACGGGCAGGAGGGAATATTGGATAAGCGTGGGCATTCCGGGGGGCCTGTTAGGGGGTGTGGATAGGGGTCGGAGCAGTCAGGGGACAGGGAGCAGAGGGGTTGGATAGGGGGTGGGGTCCTGGGGGGTGATTAGGATTGGAGGAGTGGTCTCGGGAGGGGGCGGTCGGGGACAAGGAGCGGAGGGGGGCGTTGGATGGGTTGGGGATTCTGAGGGTGGCAGTTAGGGGGCGGGAAGTGGGAGGGGGCAGATAGGGGGCGGAAGGCCAGGCTGTTTGGGGAGGCACAGCCTTCCCTACCCGGCCCTCCATACAGTTTTGCAACCCCAATGTGGCCCTCAGGCCAAAAAGTTTGCCCTCCTGTGGTCTAGCAGTACAGCACCTACTTAGCCAAGAATGTGTGTACTTTTTCTTCCGAATGTTCGCAATTCAGCTGAAGAGGCAGGTTCTAAAATACCTTTTTAATCTTTTCACTAAGTCATTTCACTAAGTCATCATGGTGTCTGGGAGCACTGTGCTGTCAGAAGCTGTCTTCTGAATGAAACTTAGTACTTAGAAACTTAGATGTGAGCGTATTTCACAAGTGGGGGGGGAGTGTGTGTTCATCTATAAAAACAGACTTCAAAAGGAGTCACAACCTGTCCCGTTGGTGTGCATGCAGTTTATGCACATAATCAGAGTTTGCAGAAGAGTGGTAAAGTACAAATATTGTGCACAAGACAAATAGATGCCAAGTTTTAAAACCTGGCCCATTATTTGTAAAGTTTAAAGAGTACTTGGAGATCATTTGGGCTTAAAGGTGTCTGTAAATAGGCTGAGAGTTTCAAACTGTTTAGGAGATTTGGGCACCCAGTTCCCTTTAAAACTGGCGTTAGCTTTGAAAACATCAGCTAAAATGTTAGTTATGTACAGTATTGCTGATAATGTAAGGGAGAAAGCTTCTCCCATTCTTTCTGTATTTGTACTCTATTAAGTTAAAGCTCAGATTAGAACTGACATTTTATTTTCATAGTGGTCCTGCTACTTACCTAGTCTTTTGGCTATCTATGGTGATGGAGGCACAAATGACTGAACCAAGCCTATGCAGTGGTTCCTCTAAGATTAGAAATGTTCTCTCATTCCCCCGTAGTGCAGAGTTTGTTTCTCTTCTGCAAGGTTCTGGGGCCTAGGAGAGGTTAAGGTAGATTTTCTTCTAACTTTTTCTTATTTTGGTGGTGGAGAGATGGGAGGGAGGGTGTGTGTGAGAGAGAAAGATGGTATATTTTGTCATGTCATAAATTTTAGAGGTTTACGTGGTACTTTATAGATCAAATTATCTAGGATTTTTATCGGGGTTACAAAGTTTGCACAACAGTAAAAAATTATTGTATCTCCTTCCTTGGTATGCAGCTGTCCTTGGAGCAGGGGCAGGGAGGAGCAGGAGTTGAGCGAGATAAGCAAGGTGAAATGATATTTCAGCCAAAAGCCATACAGTACTCCCTCCCCATCAGTGTTAGCTTTTTGAGCATCAGCTTCCCAGCTGATATAAATGTACTTGAACTCTTTCATAACTTGCTTCCACTGTAAATTTGTTACGCTTCTATTCTGTCAGAGCAATTTTATTTTCTCATATACATAAATACTGCCTTTGACAAGAGAGGAGAATGTATTCTAAATGTTCCTTTGATAGGTATTGAAAATCTGCAGTAAAACTTTCCTATTTCAAAGCAGGCAATCAAACCAGGGATGGAGACTAAAATCAAAACTTTTCACCAGCTGACTAGTTTCACTCATTGCCAAAGAGAGTATAATTTTGAAGTGTGCATCTGATGAAATAACAGTCATTTTTTGTACCAGCCTAGTGAATCACACACCAGGAGAGCAGCAAAATTTGTGAAGCATTTCAGCAATTGGCATGCCAGCTATTAAGCTATAAATCCTACAATTCTGAGCAAATAGGTGTCTCAACCTGTTATTCCCTAGAAATTGTGATCTACATATTAGGTCTCTGTTATAATTATTGCTTCTTGAAATTTACTGTTGTTTCACGCATTCAGCATTAAAATATAATGTCCTTGCTGACAGTAATTAAGTTTTGTTGTCTGGTTTATTTTCAAGCAACTTAATTTTACAGCACGCATTTTGTTGTTTCACAGAAATGCAGCTGCACTGAGGTGTTTATAATCTGAAGCCATTAATTTGCATTAACAAATGTTGGTTCTTTTCCTTGTCACAGTGTGTTGGGGTTTTTTTGTTTTTTGTTTTTTTAACGATTAAGATGCAACTGTTAACACTCTATTTTGTAGTTATTTTAGCTGATGCTGTAAATGACATAATGGTAAAGTAAGGATCCTGTCAGTCAAAACAACCAGGACAGTCATAGTTTATAAGAGCTCAAAACATGTGGTTTAGCTGGAAATATAAAATCCCATGACTTTCTGCAACATAGCTAGCATAATTCTTAATTTGTTTTCCCACATAAATTCTAGCAAGAGATCAGATAGCATTAAAGAATGGAAGAGATTGATTAAATATGTTGCACACCAGATTTTCTGATATATTGTTTTGCGTGTTTTTGAAACCCTCAAACTTTAGGGTTTGTTTGTGATAATTTGAAGGCCCATAATTTGGGGGGGGGGGGGGGGTTGGTGTTTTTTTTTAAACAGAGCAGGGTTTTAATAGTGAGCAGTAAGTAAGGCCTGGGACCACACACTCAATGATGATGATGAAACAAAATACACATTAGCTACTCATTAAGTGAGCAGAGTCCATACTGGGTACTGAATGAGGCAGAGGTCTTGTGTGAAAAAAAATAGTATGTGTTCATGTAATTAAATACTGAATCATAATGCATACACACAAGGGGGCCAAATTAAAATTACACCAGAAACCTTAATTCTGGCATTTCTAACTTTTTAGTGCTTGACTTTGTCCTTAATGTTTTTAACATAGTTTTTTATGTGTAGTTTCTTAGGATTTTGGAAAAGCAAACTGAAAAAAAAATTATATCATCTGACATCATGTTGACACCCATGTGGTTCAGCAGCACGGTTGGAACCTTTAATTCCACTGCATAGACCTCTGTCACTTGACCTAAGAGAGTAACTGAGAGCAGTAGTGGGTTGTCATCCTCTGACTGGACCAGCACCAGAGTGGAATGAGACACACACATTGACAGATATTTGCTGCTGACAGAGGAATCTTGGGTTCCGTTTCAAGCTCTAGAGGGGAGTGTGCTCTAGTGAGCACAGACTCTTCTTCTCATTCCCCTCAAGTCTGACCCTTTCAGCCCTGTCATCTCCAATCCAATCCTGTCTCTTTCCCATTCAGGATCCCTGTCCCAGGCTACGTCTACACTATGGACTTGTGCTGTGCCGTTGTAAGGTCTCCTGTGTAGCCCCTCTATGCTGATGGGAGAGAGCTCTCCTGCTGGCATAATTAAACCACCCCCAATGAATGGTGGTGGCTATATCTGTGGGAAGGTGTCTGCCATCGACATAGTGCTGTTCACACCGGCAGTTTTGTCAGTGAAACTTTGTTTGGCGGGGGGAGGGTTCACACCCCTGACTGACAAAAGTTTTACCAACAAAAGTCATAACCCTGGTCTCATTTTTCTTGCCTACCCCAATCTCAGTCTCTAGCCATCTCATCCCAGTTTCATTGCCCAGCGAGTCCTAGTCTCCCCCTCTGGGTATTGCTGTCTGAGTCCCAGTGCTCCCTGACCAGTCTCTATCTCTCTCTCCACATCCAGTCCCAGTCTCCTTGCCTGTCCTGTGCCAGTTCTCCCCCCTGTACCTCAGCTCCTTGTCAGTAGCCTAAGGGACTATCCAAGGTAGAGTAGTCCGTTAACACCTCTGCAGAGGTGTTAATGGGCCACTCTGCCTTGAATGGTCACTTACAATATGTGACAGGTTTTAGAGTAGCAGCCCTGTTAGTCTGTATCCGCAAAAAGAATGAGTACTTGTGGCACCTTAGAGACTAACAAAATTTATTTCCAGTAGGAGAACACTTCAACCTCTCTGGTCACTCAATAACAGACTTAAAGGTGGCAATTCTGCAACAGAAAAGCTTCAAAAACAGACTCTAATGAGAAACTGCTGAACTGGAATTAATTTGCAAACTAGATACCATTAACTTCGGCCTGAGTAGAGACTGGGAGTGGCTGGGTCATTACACAAATGGAATCTATTTCCCCATGTTAAGTATCCTCACACCTTCTTGTCAACTGTCTGAAATGGGCCATCTTGATTATCACTACAAAAGTTTTTTCCCCACTCCTGCGGATAATAGCTCTTCTTAATTAATTAGCCTCTTAGAGTTTGTATGGCAACTTCCACCTTTTCATGTTCTGTGTGTATATATATCTTCATACTGTATGTTCCATTCTATGCATCTGATGAAGTGGGCTGTAGCCCACAAAAGCTTATGCTCAAACAAATTTGTTAGTCTCTAAGGTGCCACAAGTACTCCTCATTCTTTTTACAATATGTGGTAACTACTTATGCCAGACAATGTGTTCCACCTTGCATTTCCCTGTGATGCGGTGAGCAGAGTTCTGTGTAGCTTGAAACTTCTCTCCCACACCAACAGAAGTTGGTCCAATAAAAGATATTACCTCATACCCTGGGACTTACACTTCATAAGAACATAAGAAAGGCCGTACTGGGTCAGACCAAAGGTCCATCCAGCCCAGTATCCTGTCCACCGACAGTGGCCAATGTCAGGTGTCCCAGAGTGAGTGAACCTAACAGGTAATGATCAAGTGATCTCTCTCCTGCCATCCATCACCCCCCTCTGACAAACAGAGGCTAAGGACACCATTCTTTACCTATCCTGGTTAATAGCCATTAATGGACTTCATCTCCATGAATTTATCCAGTTCTCTTTTAAACCCTGTTATAGTCCTACCTTCATACTAAACATGTATAGTTAATAAGAACCTGAAAATGTTAAGGTACAGAGACATTTATTTAAGCAATTATATATAGTTATAATGTATCCTCCTATGTAACAAAAAGTTGTACCAAATCTAGTGTAAAGGCTCTATTTAGTTGGAAATCAATGTGTTTTAATGGTTATATCAACTAATGAGAACGCACCTTTCTTTAGAAAATTACTGAAGTACAAATGGAAAAGAAAATTAAAATCAGTGATTTAAACTTGAGGCGTGCCATGTGGTGATTTAAATCATGATCAATGCACCCTGTTTCAAACTATTCAGTGAAGTAGGTTGCCAGAATTTTTTAACATTGGCAAAACGACATTTTGCTCTAGCCTTGTTCTTGATAGCTGAAACGTTTTGGTTGAAATTATCCAAAAAATTCCACTTTGAAAGCGGTATAAGCTATATCAGAAAAAAGCATTCTTGTTCCCCAACAAGAGTGTCTACATGAGAAGTTATATTGCTATAACAGTATAATTATACTGATATGGTTCTCCTGGTAAATTTCCCTGTGTAGACAAGTCCTTAGATGTGCCTTGCCTCTTGTGTCTTCAGGGTCTGTATTCGGGGGATGGGAATTTCCAGGCAGGGCCACTGCCATGTAAAAAACTTCAATGGACATTTTCATGGGATAGGAAGGAAGGCAATAAGCAAGCCCTAACACATACACTGCAGAAGGAAATTGCACAATGTCTTTGCCTACTGCTGCTGTGTGTGTGTTTTATGTTTTTTCCTGAGAGAATACAAATAAGAGCCAGTAATTTGAGAAAATGATTCAAAATTACATGGCTAAACTCCTGACTACATGGGATAGTCTCACCTAACTGAGGAACTAGAACCAATGTCATGTGACATTTAACCAATCAAAACCAGCTGACCTAGCTCAAAATTTAAAAAAGTAAATTTTTGTCATTCTATTTTCACTGTAAACATAATAGGCAAAAAAAATCCCTGAATTTTCATATTTTTCAATTTTGCATAACATTGCCTCCAATTCTGCAAACATATGAACTAAAAAACAAATCTCTTCAAGTGACAAAGAAATGATAATGTTAGATGTATCAAACTGCTGTATTATTAACCAATAAGAAGTCAAACACTTTTAACTCTTATTAACACTACAGTAAATCTGTAATTTTGATTCCCATAAAGCAGAAGTCAGGAAAAATTCATATTTATAATCCTGACTACTTTTCACAAGGTTTTATGAACAGCAAGACTATAGTTAATAGCCCAAGGAGGTTGTCATAGCAAGCTTATGGCAAGAACACGGGCAATATTTGTATACACTGAGGTGATATCTTTTAGGAAGAAATACTTAACCATAAGGCTTCTAGGTTTTCACTGCAAGTAGTTGGTGTCATTTCATCAAAGTCAGTGTGAAAACTTGAAACAACCAAGTAAGCTTCTCTTACTAATGGAATTGCTTCACAGAATTGCTTGTACCCATTGGTTGAAGACTCCATGTGGTATGGCTCATTTTCTAAATATAGTCTATACAGACAACCTTTACCATACCAGGGCACCAGCTACATTTAAATACAGATTATAATGTAATTTTCTCTAATTTGTCAGAATGACGCAAAGCTTAATTGGCCTGCTTAATAATAATTATAAACATTTGCTGGTGAAGGCCTTAACATTTTGTTACCTATGAAGTTTAACTTTGTGTTCTCCCTATATAGAATGAATTAGGGTTACCATACATCTGAGATTTCCCAGACATAGCCTCTCTTTTTGAGCTTCCAGGCTGATTTCTCAAATAACAGGAAATATTCAGGGGTTTTGCAGAGCTGACAAGCTGCAGCTCAGAAAGAGCCCCTATTGGTCCGCTTCCCCGTTAGTCCCTTCTCTGCATCCGCAGCTGATTGGTCTATTTCCCTGCAAGCCACAGCTGCTGGATTCCACCCACCCACCCAGCCCCCAGCCCTGGGGAGGTAGTCCTGCAGGGAGGTGCTGGTTGATGGCTGTTGCTGCATCCAGCGCTTGCACCAGCTGCTCTACCACAGTGACAGGGAGCGACACTGCCCCCCCACCTCCAGTGAGTACCACCGCCGCAGGTACCCCCTCCAGTACACTCAACTATACCTGCCCTCCAGCTTCCCCCCTCCAGTTCCTCCTGTCCCCGGCAGTGTCCTTTTTTGGGGAATCTGAAATATGGTAACCCTAGAATGGATCAAGTATAATAATTTGTTGTCTGAGTATCTCTGATGACCATTTTACATTTTCTGTTTCAATAGATTCTTATGCTCCTATCTTGCAGTCTGTTCTGCCACACAAGCTAGTGGTAGGTCAGGGCCTTAGTGTGAAAAGTAATCTAAAATTGAAATATGATTTGTCTCTTACATTGTAAACATTCTGGGGCAGTGACTGTCTTGTTATCTGTACACAGGGCCCAACAAAATGGGCAGGCCTTTGGGAGCTACTGTAATGTTAATGATTAATCATGTATATCAACTGTGATGGACAGTACAGTGGTTGGAAATGGGTAGACAAGACAGTGCTGAGGAACTTAAAATACAGAGACCATTATCAATTCCCAAGAAGTGCATTTTTCATACGTTAGATCTTTTCCCTTGTAAAAAGATAGTAATTACTTGACTCTATTTTAGTCAGACTAAATTCTGTAGCAATAGTGAAAAAATGAAAACCAAAAAAGCAACAATTTTTACAAAATGCCTGGTCACTTGCTTGATTACAGTGAACATGTGAAATGATCTCACTTAATGCAGTATGTTACCATGGAAACACCCTTACTAGTTTAGAAACCCTTCAGGCTAGTTTCAAGAACATTAACTCTACACTAGTATACAAAGAAGACATTAAGATACCCAGTGTCTAAGTAACTGTTAAATGTTTCAAGTATCAGAGGGGTAGCCGTGTTAGTCTGGATCTGTAGAAGCGACAAAGGGTCCTGTGGCACCTTATAGACTAACAGAGGTATTGGAGCATAAGCTTTCATGGGTGAATACCCACTTCTTCGGATGCAAGCAGTGGAAATGTTAAATGTTTATGATGGTGCCTACAGAAGCATGCCTATAACAAAGGTCTGTTTATAATGTTTTTTCTTCCTAATTTAGTGTTACACCAAGGAAACACATTGTGTTCATAACAAGCAGATCTGTGACTGCAAGCAAATTAGCATTGGTTTCCCTGTATGGTAACACCCTTTCCCTCCCCATTTTTTTCTTTTACCCTTCTCCTGATGATTACTTTTTCTTTCTGGAAGTTAGATTTTTAATTTAATATTTTTGAAAATCATTGTAGCGATGACTACTTACACCAAATGTGGGAGATCATACTTTCTGATATATGCTCAGAAGTCTAATATACCCGCATCATATTCAGTTTTCCACTCAATGTAAGACGCTAGCATCTTTGTACAACACAAGTATTGCATATCAAATTCTATTATATTCACCTTTATGCTAACAGTTGCTTCGCTGGTATATATAAGATCATAGACTTTCAAAACCTTGCATGTTTTAACACCAGTGGAGTATCTGCCTTGTATGCTGCATATATTCTCTTTACCATTAATTTTTCTAGTGGGTTGAAAAAAATGCCAGTATTTGAAGGGTCACACTGAAATGCTATGTAGATCATGGTGGATAATATGCTGAAATATCCCACAGTTCCTTTCACTGTAATAATTTGAGAATTATAAAATAACTCCTGCAGAAACGGGAACAATATCAAATTCACAGTGAATGGTACGAACTGTTTCAACAAGAGATGTCTAGCTATTTTACTTAATCTGTGGAACTCACTGCTACAAATGGATAGGCCTATTTAATATGATGATTCTTACATGAATCTCTTTGGGCCTGATCCTACTGTGTGCTTTGTGCCCTTAGTGTTTGCTGAATTCAGTGGGAATTGAGGGTATGTAGCACTGACAGGAGGTGCCCAGCGCCTTGGTAGATCATGCCCTTTGTGCATCACTATGCTTGCCCATCAATTTTTGTTTTGCTAGATCTCCCATAAATATTGTGCATTGTTTGTTTCACTTCCAGTGCAAAATGCCGCATTAAGATTAATCTAAATGAATGTCTAATTTTAATATGTGCATACATTTTTTTTGTTAAGGATGAAATTGAAGACTGGCTGTTGGGCATGCACAGCTAGGTCTGTTTACTTGTTTACTTTATATAAGCAGTTAAACCATTTCAGATTCGTGACGATATTGTGTTGATCACCGAAAATACTATCAAACTACAGAAAATGCTGCAAGAACTCAACACAAAAAGCAGCCAAGTCGGACTGAAAATTAACTGCTCCAAAACTAAATTTGTCTGATATCAGTCTGATACTGTGCCAAAAGCCCAAATAACAGTCAAGGAAGACCAAACAGAAGAAGTTGAACAATATGTCTATTTGGGCCAAGAAATTAATCAAGGATGTCCTCCAAGAAAAAATCAACAAGACAACACACACCAGCTTCTTCAACTCAACTGTACTGCCAGCAATGTTGTACGGCAGTGAAACATGGACGCTGACCAAGACAGAGGAGCAGCAACTGTCTGTTACGGAGAGGGTGATGGAAAGAAGAATTCTGGGAATTTTAATCACGACTGAGTCCCCAGTGAAGTGATCAGACAGGAGAGTGGAGTGCAGGACGTCGTTGTTGAGAGCAGGCATAGTAAAATGCGATGGGCTGGGCATATAGCAAGGCTCGTTGACAATCAATGAACTGCAGCTGTCGCTGAGCGGTACCCACAGGAACTGAAATGACTGCCAAAGAGATGGGAAGATTTTATCATGAAAAGACATGGCTGCACAGGGAGAGGGAAGGCCAGGATACGAGAAGAATGGAAGACGTGTTGTGGTTGGCGCAGTCTATACGAGGGCTGAAGGACTGATCAATCAAGGTGACTTTATATAACTCTGGGTTAGGACCGCTGACTTTAGTGGAACATAGACTGTAGTTTAACTATTGTATTAGACAGGGCTTTGGAGCGGAGCCCGGAGCTGGAGCGCGGGGCAGTAGGTTTATGCCCGGAGCTGGAGCGGAGCCGGAGCTGAGCAATTCAAAAATTTGATTGCTCCAAATCCCTGGTATTAGAAATCTCAGTTGAAATGGTTGTAATAAGTGGTGGAAGGATATAGACAAGGCAAAGGGAGTCTCTCAAGAAATTACAGAAAAATAAAGTTTATTGAACAAGAATCTCCTTTGCTGAAGTATATTAATCAAATTTACCTTGTGGTGACTTCATCTGCTGCTTGATTTATAATTATAATGTATTGTTAATGTCTTTTGGTAATATTACTTTTATTTTTTTTCATTTAATTTTCTGAGTAAGTGGTGTTACATCGACAGGCCTGGAAACTGACAGCTAGTCTTAGATTACTACTTCATCAATTCTGCCTTAAAACAAATAGAGATGCTACAAGATTATTATATCCAGACCTCTGGGTATTCTTTGGTGTCAAGGAATCCACCCTTTAGCAATGAATTGTGGCTCAGAATCTAAACTTTGATTTTAAAAAAAAAATAGTTTCTAGCCCTTCTGTGGGTTCATATTTTCACAGAGTGCAACTGAGGCAGTGATGTCATCTTGAGTCTGCAGACTGCCTGAAGCTAAAGCTTCAAGATGTTTGAACTGGCCTATTCATCTTACTGAGGTGTTAACTCTGAAACACAGCAACAGCACTTTAAATGTCAACTTACTTATAGTTTTAGTATAAACATACTGTGAATGTGACTGTTTCAGTATTCCCTCAGGTGTGAAAAGCCACTGCGATGGGTTTGTCTGCACTACAGAGTCTGGGTCAGTATATCTATGAAGGTAAAAGCCCCCTAGTGTAGATGCAGTATAAGCTGGCAGAAGGAGTTCTCCTGCCAACATAGCTACACCACCTCCCCAAACAACCAGGGGCGGCTCTCACAATTTTGCCGCCCCAAGCAGGGGCGGCGCCCCCCCCCCCCCCCACCCCCGATGCAGGCAGTCCTAGTCTGCGGCGGCAAGGGGAGAGCGGTGGACCTGCCACCCCATTGCCGCTGTGGCAGGCGAGAATGGGGTGGCAGTCCAAGTCCCATGGCGGCAATTCGGTGGCAGGAAGAGCGGACCTGCCGCCGAATTGCCGCCGCGGTACTCAGACTGCCGCCCCATTCTCGCCTGCCGCCCCAAGCACCAGCTTGGTAAGCTGGTGCCTGGAGCTGGCCCTGCAAACAACATTAGCTATGCTGACAGAAGTACTTCTGTCAGAAGGGTTGAATCCTCACCAGGACTTTTGCCAACATAGCTCTGTCAGCTAGAGGGTATGACTTTTCCCACACACACACACACACTCCTAGGGCAAAACTTTGTAGTGAAAGACCAGGCCTATCTGACACTCAACTGCCAGAACCTCCAGCATCCTCTATAACATATTCTATTATATGGTTATATATTAATACAAAAAATGTGCTGTATTTCTGAAAACAGAATATGTGGGGCGTCATAATGAATTATTTGAATTTTATGTATGAATAACACAAGCACTACTTAAAAAACTAATTTAAAACAGAAATTAAATGAAGCTGCAGCAGAATTTCCAGAAAGCCTCAGACTACATGGACCTTGCCACAGAATTTAGGACCAGTTGCTGTCTGGGGACTGCCTGAAGATTGGTTATATCATATTTCCAATATGATTTCTGAATGTCATGAGTGACTGAATAAGGATAAATAGAAAAATATACACATTTCTAATCCAGGTTTTGATTTATCTCTTGTCATATCCTCACCTCACTAAAAGGCAAACCAACCACACCCTTTATTGAAGTCCTATATTGTGAATATACTAACTGTACTTAAAACAGATTGGGGTGTTTGTATGGAATATCTTATTATAAAACTCTTGATGCATGCTGCACAATTTCTGAATGTATTAAAAAGCTATATAGCTAGATATTGTATTCAAAATTAAAATTGGTTGGCTCACAACAAAAGAGTTATAAATATATTAATGGATTGAAATCTTGAATATTTCTAAGTAAAAGTTTACAAGTCTTCTGGGCTTAAGCTATATGATTGTTCCTACACTTCAATATTTAATTAATACAGTTCTCTGAATCTCATTTAAAAGAATAAATTATTTGACTGCAAATTTGCTGCCAGTCATTGCAATTGCCAGATGGATGTGAAATATTTAAATGCCATTTTAAGCCTTTTAACTAAACTCTTCCCATGTTGATCCAAAAATAGCTTGTTTTAAAAATAAACTGTGTAAGCAAGAGAGCAAGTATTATTTGTCATATATCAGAGGTCATAATAGTAATATGTTATAAAAGTACCTAAGGTTTAGAAATACTTACAGCAGCATTTTTTTTCAGTTCAGGCAAAATTATTTCCTCTGTGTTCCCCTTCCACCCTAATGCACTTACAGTACTGTACATTCATTTCTCCACATTGAATCACATTGTTCATTTTGAAAGACTGAATAATGGAAACTGCAGCAGTATACAGTGCAGTGGAGACATGTTTTATCTTTTTGGCCACTGCAGTGTAGAGCTCTTTTGCCCATTTTGTCACATGGCCCTTTTTAACTCACTCATTATTACTACAGGACAGAATGACATCCAAAGGTGACCTCCCAAACAGCCCATCAAAACAGCTAATAACTCATGCTATCCCTGTATACGTGAATGCCTTTTCATATCCTGGGAAGTCAATACTGGTTGTTTCTGAATGAGTATAGAAGAGACAAAATGTAAAAAGAGCTAAGAAGTTAAGAAATCTCTCTATTTATTTATATTACTGGAGTGCATGAAGCCCTGTCTTCTAGACTCTCGCCAAACACAAAGGAAGATGATGTCTCTGATAGGTTTTGCCAACTATCCAGAAGCTGATAGTATTTTCAGCAGTCTCATATAGGGAAATAAAAAATAAGCTCCTCAGGTATATGATTTCTTTTTAGTATGCCTTCCTCTTAGGGTTGCAAGTTTGACTGGGCGTATTCCTGGAGGTTTCATCACATGATATAATCTTCAATTAAAGATTAATCTTTAATTCCTGGAGCTTTCAGACCAATCCTGGAGGATTGGCAACCCTACTCCCTCTGACGAGTTATTTTTTACTATCTCCTTTATGGTAAACAATTATGTTGTTTAATATTCTTATCTGGCTGTCATTTGTTGAAATGTCTATATTATTGTATTCTATAAACAGGTACAAATTTACCTGGGGTAAGTGACTGGTCTCTTGGGACTGGAAGCAACCTGAATCTTTTGTGAGCTTTGTTGTGTAGCAGTCAACTCTCACTAGGTCTAGCTTGCATGGGTGGCAAGATAGACTGAAATGCCCAAGAGGACCTTTCTATGACTCCATTGTAAGACTGTTATAATGCTTTATGAGTTTCCACTTGTTACTGGGTCGGTGAAATCTGATTATAGAACATACAGTATCTCTTCCCAGCTTCTTGACCGTCTGCTCTGAGGTTGTCACTCACAGTCGTGAGCCACTCCAGACAGTGTGTCACTTGGATCAGAATCCTCTAGGGAATATCAGAATACTGCAGGAAATGGTGTTGGTTATATACTAGTTAAGGGGTGGGCAAACCTTTTGGCCTGAGAGCCACATCTGTGTGGGGAAATTGCATGCAGGGCCATGAATGTAGGGCTGGGGCAGAAGGTTGGGTGTGGGTGGGAGTGTGGGGTATGTGGAGGGTGTGGTGTGCAGGAAGGGGCTCAGGGCAAGGGGTTGGGATGTGAGCTATACGAGGGGGGCTCAGCGCAGGAGGTTGGGGTACAGGAGGGGGTGCTGAGTGCAGGAGGGGGCTCAGAGCAGAGGGTTGGAGTGCAGGGATGGGGTGCAGAGTGCGGGAGGGGGCTCAAGGCAGGGGGTTGGTGCAGGAAGGAGTGTGGAGTGCAGAAGGGGGCTCAGGGCAGGGTGTGGGATTCAGGAGGGGTGCGGGCTGTGATGGGGCTCAGGGCAGGGGGTTGAGGGCTCGGGCAGGGGGTTGAGGTGTAGGAGGGGTGCAGAAGGGGGATCAGGGGAGGAGGTTGGGGTGCAGGAGGGGTGTGGAGTCCAGGAGGTGGCTCAGAACGGGGTTGGGGTTCAGGAAGGGTGCAGAGTGCGGGAGGGGGCTCAGTGGAGGGGGTTGGGATGCAGGAGGGGTTCGGGGTGCGGGCTCCAGCCTGGCACTGCTTACCTTGAGCGACTCCACGGTGGCAGCAGCGCACAGTGGGGTTAAGGTAAGCTCCTTGCCTCTCCTGGCTCCATGCCACTCCTGGAAGCAGCCGGCACCACGTCCTTGCAGCCCTTGGGGGAGGAGGGGGCAGCGGGCTTCCCACAGTGCCCTCGCCTGTGGGTACCTCCCCCGAAGCACCCATTGGCTATGGTTCCTGTTCGCAGCCAATGGGAGCTGCGGGGGGGGGGGGCAGTGCCTGTTGGCGAGGGCCGTATGCAGAGCCCTATTTCCCCACCACCACCCAGGGACCGCAGGGGCGCGGGGTCAGGGCAGGCAGGGAGCCTGCCTTTACCCCGTGGCGCCACGGGGGTGGCAATCCCGTGGGCCGGATCCAAAGCCCTGACGGGCCGGATCCAGCCCGCAGGTCGTAGTTTGCCCACCCCCTTACTAGTTGATACTCTTCTTGGATAGTGTGCCTACATAAATTTTCCCAGCAGGAGTTTGTTCTTGCATCACTGAATTGTAAGATCAAGGCCTAAGTTTGTAAAACACTTTAGAATCCTTTAGGATGAAAAGAACTATATAAATGAATAACTAATACAAAGTAGTAACAGAAAGGGTCATATGTGATCATGTTACTCAAGAGTAGTGTTGCCATGATTCAATTAACCAGCTGCTAAAAATAAGTAATAAAAAAATGTATGCACGTGTCAAAGGCAAGTACTGTGCATAGACAATACCAGTGGAGTATATTGGTTATGTTTTTTAGACTCTTGCATTGTTTTTATAATTTAGTAAACATTTAATGTGGTGTTTTTGCTATGTTTGGGAGGGCTATTTAGTTAACCACTTCAACTAGTTTTTCATTTAATCTTTTTCATTTTTATTGAATTTTACTGAAATTTCATTTTACTGAAATAGAAACTCTTCATTGTATTTAAAGCTATTTGTTATTGGTTAGACATCTGTACATATATAATTGGTCACTGATATAAGTAGGAGAATACAATCATTTACACTTTGGAGTGTATGATTGCTAGGTCACTCCTAGAGCTAGCATGAAAATCACTTCATATATGTAGAGGGAAAATAATGCCAGGTTACAAAAGCAGGTCCCTGGCTTTAGTTAGGTTGGAGGGGAAGCTGGATTAACAGCAAAAGATTTCTTAATTAATTTTTTTGGAAGAGTTCCCTTTTTATTATATATTTTGTTGTCAAACAAACTGTGCAACCCCAGAGTATCTTCCCACTGTGCTTTTCTGTGGTCATAAATAGATTCTGTGTGTGGTCCCCAGTGTTAAAATGCTGCCTCTGTGTAATGCCTGCCATAATTTATCACCTCTTATTTTTTAAGTGTAGGAGTGCAAGTTGCAGGAGCACTTGGCAGTGCCAGTCCCCACACACACGCATAGATCACACTACTGGGAGGAAAGTGCAGAACAGAGGTAGCACTGGAGATTTTATTTTTATTAGAGAATGTCTGGATGCAGTATATATCAAGGTATCATGTTTTGGTTTTGCTCTTATAGCACACATAAAATACAGAGATTTATTTGGGATTTTTGTTTTGTTTCTATTCCTCTTGACAATCCCTCAGAGATACTTTTGTTGTTGTATGATAGGAATTTTCAACTTTTTTGTATCACAAAATTGGCCTATATTTTTCCTATGATTCCTAATCCCAGTATTTTTTTTTGTAATATACCCAAGTATCCTTTGTGTATAATGATGATGGGCCAGGTTTGTTTGACTTGCAAGACAGGATGCTTTAAAATCCCATCTGGCCATTGAGGGTAATTAGGAGAGAGTAAAGCACTGGCCAATGTGTTGGTGGTGGTTTGTATTTAGAGCTATTCCTAGGTAGGATGGGTGAGCAGGATCCCTTTTAATGACTTGTCAGTACCATGGTACTCATACTTCTGCGCTGCTGCTGGCGGTGGCGCTGCCTTCTGAGATGGGTGTCTGGCCAGCAGCCGCCCAGCTCGGAAGGCAGCGCTGCTGCTGCTGCCAGCAGCAGCACAGAAGTAAGGGTGGCAAACAAGTAAACACTCATGCCATTATTAGGGCACACATGGAATTGCGGTTCTACCAGAAGTGATGTTAGAAAAAGGACGAGCAAGGAAAAATCACAGATATTTATTCCTATTTCAAAAATCTGCCCGGACGAAGATCAGAGGACCAAAAAAGAGGTCATGTCCAGGAAAATCCAGATGTATGGTAACCCTAGGCATGGCACTTCTAGACAATGTGAATAAGGGAGTTCTACAATTCTAAATCAAAAGAATATATATAAAAAGCAACTTAATTTAATTAGCACATCTTTGATGTATCCTTCTGCCTTATTCCCTAAGCAGGCACTTAAATAATCATTGTTCAGTTTTAATGGACACTATTTCACCAGGCACAACAAAGGATGGCTTTTGCAAAAAAATAAAATTCTTGAGGCATCACTATTGGATCTGTACATGGACCTCAATAGAGTCATCGAATTTTATAGGATTGTTTTGACCCAAATCACTGAAGTTAGAAATTACAACAACCTGTTGGCTTATCTGGTCCATCCACTTGTCAATAAAGGAATTATTTTCTAGTAGTTCTTGTCCCTGATGGAAAGGCCCCTGGAAGAGACTGCATGATTCAATCCTTCCATGAAAACATGCTAGGCACAGTCCAATATGACGTCTCAGTGTCTGAAGCTTTCCAGGTTCGTAGCAGAGTTAAGCGAAGCTGTGTACTTGTACCAGCTCTGTTTGGGATCTTCTTCTCCTTGCTACTGAAAAAAGCTTTTGCTTCCTCAACTGAGGAGATCTATTTTCACACAAGATCTGATGGAAAGCTGTTCAGTCTTGCAAGATTCCGATCTAAAACCAAGACTATGGAGGCCCTTAAGGCCCTCCTCTTTGCCAATGAGACAGCAGTGACAACCCACACAGAAGCTCATCTTCAAAATGTTATGGACAGTTTTTCCAAAGCCTGCCAAGACTTCAGGCTTTCCATAAGCCTAAAAAAGACTAACATAATGTGCCAAGGAGTTGAGGAAGCAGCCTCCGTCAAGATCAACAACTATGAACTTGAAGTGATGAACAAGTTCACATACCTGGGGTCCACTATCGCAGTCAACCTCTCACCTGAAACAGAACTCAGCATCCGCACTGGAAAATCTGCTACACCAATATCTAGACTGAACAAGTGAGTATAGCAAAACAACAAACTGACAGAACACACAAAGATCTGTGTGTACCGTGCACGTGTTATGAGCACACTTTAGTACGGGAGCAAGACATGAACCTTTTACTCTCATCAAGAAAAGAGGCTCAGCAGCTTTCATATATATGCGTTGCCTTCATCAAATCTTTGGAATCTCCTGGGGGGACAGAGTCTCCAACACAAGCGGGCCAGGATGCCCAGCATGCAAATACTCCTAAAACAGAGATGCCTCCACTGGCTTGGGCATGTGTGCTGAATGAATTATGGGCACATCCCAAGGTACGTCCTCTACGGCGAATTGGCATCTGGAAAAAGACCCATAGGGCGCCCAAAATTGTGTTTCAAGGATGTGTGCAAGCAAGACCTCAAAGAAATGGACGTGGATGTGGACAACTGGGAAGATCACACTCAAGACTGCAGCCTTTGGGAACAAGAGTTTAACAAAGGTCTCCGGAGTTATGAGAGGAAGTAGTCCAGCTTAGCAGAGGAGAAAAGAGCTCACAGAAGGCAGAGCCCAAAGGATCGAAACACCACCTTTAAATGTGACAGATGCGGCAGAGATTATCTCTCTCGATTAGGTCTCCGCAGCCACAGCTGCCATAAAACCAACTGAGTAAATTTTTTACTCTCTCAGGGGCTGGGGTGCATACTCATGGTCTCTCAAGACTGAAGGATGCCGCCTACTACTGCTATCCCCATGATATACTTATGAAAGCCCTTCTTATTCCACTTAACCCCTTTGACCTAATAGTTCTCTCTGTTGCTCTTTTCACTTGCAAGCCTTAACCGTCTTAATGCCTCTGTTGGTTGCTTAGTTGTTTTCCATTCAGACTACATGGATTTATTTTTTTAACCTCAGATGTTTGAGCAGTCCTCCATTAAGCCACTCTGCTGCTGCTTCTTGTATTCTGCTTGTTGCTGTTTTCTCAAAGGAATTATAGTCTGTTGAGACTTGTCTATACATGGGATTTAAACTAGATTGAGGTGACGTGCGTTAGTTAATGCACAGTATGCAAGCTTCACGATTTGTGTGCACACAGGATGTCTGTGTCTTTTTTCAGTTTACATCGTTTTGTACATGTGGCTGCTTGCTGCGTACTAAGCACATGTCATTCTCAGAGGATATCCCATAGTCATTTGCTTTGCTGTTGTACAGTGTGCATGGTGGGATTTTTCTCAGTGTGCGTTGTGGTGTGCACAGCAAAAGCCAGTTGAGTTCAAATTTTTAAAATCTAATGATTTTGCTGTCTCTGTGCCATGCTTCCTTTCTGGGCAGGCTATGGTCATTTAGGATTCTCCAGCTTTCGTCTGTGTGGAGACGTCCTCCAATTGGTTCTTACTCACTGCATCTCTTAGTATTTGCCCAGTATTTTCTTTAATGAAATCACTGGTAGTTTGGTATTGCTGCATTATGTGAATGCATTGATTACTATTTAAATAGTCATGGACACTGGTTCCAGGCCTCCCTATTTTCATGTTCTCAGTTAGTACCATTTATTGCTCAGAAATAAACCCATGACAGTTTCTTTTATAACTGGACTCTGGTTTTTGAATCATAGAAGAAACTATGTAACTTAGAAATCTCATTTTAAAAAATGCAAGTTCAGCTATATTTGTTATTCAGTGGATATGTGGTCATTAGATTTGGTATCCTGTGCTTTTAAGAATCTTAAGAATTGGTCCAAAAATGTTTTGTTATATCTTTTGCAAATCTCAGTAATCTGTAGAGATGTCCTGCTGTTGTTTCTCATTTTATTTTTCTTTGTATATTAATCTAAAGAATTCAATAACTACATTCTTCAGTGACCCATTGTTCTTCATTGCCTTTATAAATATTTTTGACATATACGAATACCACTCACTTATTCTTCCCCTTTCACCTCTCAGAAGTAATATGGGTTTACCGTATATATACATATATGAATGACGTTCCAGATAGAATCATCCCTTTTCTGTACAGGGAGAGGTGGGTGTGCTGAGGGGGATTTTGTGGAGTTTGGTGAAGGGCAAAAGCATAAGTATATAGAGCGACTGGGATTCTTACACTCTCTTGCCAAATTTTAACCTCCGCATTGCTGGAAAAAATTCTGTAACACTTATAATCTTAGCTGTTAGTCTTCTAGTTCCATTCTTGATGGTAAATGGAAGTGGAGAGAAGTACTATTTTAGAGGAACTGGGAGGATAAACAATATATGGAAAACGGTGATTAAAGACTTTTACAGAATTCTATCATTACTGGCTGTAACCCTCTAAACAGTGTAGGGACAGAACTTGTCCTCGGATGCCTGTGCCACCAGTGAAGTAGATGGAATCTATGTGCATATTTGAAGGTAAAATTAGGCCCTTAGCTGCATAAATGCAGTGAGAATGTATTGATTTTGTTAAGCTATTTTTTGTTTTTGTAGGAATGTATAACTATGCAGATGTATTTACTTGATTATACCAACACACAATCACTGACATAGATATTTCTCAGAAAATCCTGCCATTGATATTTACTTCAGGACATAAAGTGAAAAATACATATAACATTGTAGTTGATAATTTTATTTTGACTAAAACATAAAGACAAGTTTTTGAGTCTGTTTAGGAGACCATTTCAGAAAATGGACCATCATGGATGCTGATTCAAACATTGTAATCAATGTAATAAAAACAGCAATCGAAGAGAATCTATGCAGGACGAAGAAAAAAATTTAGTTTCACAAACGTTCATTGAATTTGCTTTTCATAATTGCCTGATTTTATTTAATTCTATATGACAGAATTGTCTTGTGCAGTGATATTGTAGCCATGTTGGTTCCAAGATAGTATAGAGAGAAGGTGGGTGATGTAATATCTTTTATTGGTAGAAGACACAAGCTTTCGAGCTACACGGAACTCTTCCTCAGGTCTGGGAAAGGTACAGTATCACAGCTATACAAGGTAGAACAGATAGTTCAACATAAGTAGTTTGCACATATTCTAAGGGGCCATTCAAGGTGAAGTGGCCCATTAACACCCCTGTAGTTGTAGGACAAAAATGGGGAGGGGGGACTAGTAGGTTACAGTGTAGTAGCCGTGTTAGTCTGTGTCAGCAAAACGAAAATAAGAAAGAAAAACTTGTAGCACCTTAGAGACTAACAAATTTATTTCAGCATTAGCTTTCGTGCATCCGATGAAGTGGGTTCTAACCCACAAAAGCTTATGCTGAAATAAATTTGTTAGTCTCTAAGGTGCTACAAGTTTTTCTTTCTTATTTTCGTTTAGTAGGTTACAGATTGTTATAATAAGCCATAAATCCAGTGTCTTTATTAAGACGATGATTTTTAGGGCCGAGCAAAGTTAAGAATTTAAGCTCCCCAAATCATCTTTTGAAAGTGTTGTGCAGGTTTCCTTTGAGGATGAGGACTGATAGGTCAGATATAGAGTGATAGCTTTGTGAAAAGTGTTCACACACAGGTGATATGGTGTTTTCCTGTGAGTTCATTCAAAAGTGTAGACATTGTCTGGTTTCACCCACATTGTTGTTGTTAGGGCATTTAGTGCACTGGAGGAGGTACACCATATGATGTGATAGGCATGTGTGAGACCCATAGATCTTGAAAGGTGTGTTGTGAGGGGGGGTGTTGATCATTGTAGCTGTGGAAATATGTCTGCAGGTTTTGCATCTGTGTTTCAAGCAGGGTCTTGTACTGCTTTGAATTGATATGTCCTGGTCGTGGGGAGCTTGCTTTTGATTATGAGCTCGGAGAGGTTGGGGGTTTCAGGAAATATTTCTTTCAGGATGTGGTCACCACTGAGTGTATGGGATGTAGCTGTTTGAGGATATTCTGTATGGGTTCCAGCGTGGGATGGTAGGTGACAGCTACATGTGTGCGGTCAGAGCGGATTTATTTCTGTATTGAAGCAGATTCTTTCAGGGTATTTGGATGGCCTGTTCCATGATGTGAAGTACTGCTGTTGTGGAGTGTCCTTGTTTGGTGAAGGCATTTTTCAATTTGTTAATGTGTATATCCTGGACTTTTTCCTCAGAGCATATTCTGTGGTATCTGAGTACCTGGCTCTAGATAACAGATTTCTTGGTGTGTTTGGGGTGGTTACTGACTCTGTGAAGGTAGGTGTGGTGACCCGTGGGTTTCTTGTATATAGTTGTCGGTGGGGTTCCATTGTTGAAGCTGATTGTGGTGTCCAGGAAGTTGATGCTAGTGTGGGAGTGTTCCAGAGAGAGTCTAATGGACGGGTGATGGTTGTTGAAGTAGTGGTGGAAATCTATGAGGGAGTTTGTCATCTGTCCTGAGGTTGGAAATATAATTGAACTATCTTAGATATATCATTGATTTTGTGGTGCATTTTTCCAGAAATTCTCCTTCCTGAAGTGGTTAGCATGTTGGGGAGCCATCCTAGTACCCATGGCTGTTCCCCTGGTTTAGACAAAGTGTGCGTTGTTGAATGTAAAATTGTTATGGGTGAATGGATGTGTTTGGGGTGAATATCTGAAGGTTCTCCATTGTCTTGTAAATATTTGAGGCAGGCAGCTGTCGTCATTGTTAGGGATGTTGCTGTTTAGGGAACTGACATCCATGATGACAAGGATAATGTTCTGAAGGAGGTTATTATTAATGTGGAGTTTGTGGAGGAAGTTGGTTGAGTCCTGGAGGAAGTTGGGCCTTTTGTGGTGAGTGGTTTGAGGATGGTATCCAAGAGTCCCAATATTTCTTCAGCAAGAGTGCACGGTCATATATGATGGGTCTGCCTGAATTCTCTTGTTTGTATATCTTGAGAAGCATCTAGAAGGTCCCTTGAGAAGCATCTAGAAGGGGTGCGTTCATGGGGGATGAGTTTGTAGAGTTTCTCTGGAGTTGTTTGGGAAAGGATTTCATTATTTGAAAAATTTACTTGTTGTAAGTCTTCTAAATTCCTCTACATGTCAAGATACAAAATTTAAATATTTGAATTGTTACAAATTATTATCTTGTGTAGTTGCTGCAGTTGGCCCTTACGTTCAACCATAGCTCACTGCAGATCAAACAATTCTTTTCCAGCTTTTGAGAAAATGATTTCACAAAGTCAGTTGTGTATCAGGCAGTTACTGCCATTTTAACTGTGCAGCAGCAACTGTGCCAAATTCTTTCAATTCATAGGAAGCAGCTATTGTGATAATTGCTCTCCAAGTAAAAGGTTATGGGTAAATATAGCAACAAAGCATGTTCCAGTGGGAATGGATTCAGTTTGGTAATTCACCAAAGTATGAAGTTTTTGTAGTTAGCATTATAGTGGCTCTTCATGATCTGTAGCTAAGGTTGTTTCAGCTTTTGTTATAAACCTGATTTTACAGGGCTTTAACATTTTACAGGCTGCAGAAATTCACTCTAGGATAGACTTTGTGAAACAAGAAATTGGCTTTTTAAAAAATCTAATATGTTTCATACTTCAGGCATTTTATGCTCTGAAAGACTTTTTCTCTGAAATTTTAAACATATGGAGTTTGCTGCAGGGGCTTTTTTTTGTAATAATTAGAATTTAGAAATTAAAAATAACAATTTAGAATGTAACCAGTTAATAATTTAACCTTCTTGGATTCTTATTGAACAAATCTATAAACTTATCATGACTTCCAAACTTTAAAAATAAAAACAAAACCTGCCTATGCACAGTAACATTTAAAATATCAGTGTACTGTGACAGACCCAGACAAGTGGGGTACAGAAGTCTGATAGAAGGCAAATATACTGGCCATTGGATGAATAGTTTTCTGTTCCCTGAGTGACCAGAGCAGGGGCTGCACTAGAACAAGCAGGAACTTTCTGGAACCAATTTAAGGCAGGCAGGCTAATTAGGACACCTGGAGCCAATTAAGAAGAACTTGCTAGAATCAATTAAGACAGGCAGGCTAATCAGGGCACCTGGGTTTAAAAAGGAGCTCCCTTCAGTTTGTGGTGTTGCGTGTGAGGAGCTGGGAGCAAGAGGCACACAAGGAGTTGAGAGTGAGAAAAGTTGAAGGACTGAGGAGTACAAGCATCAGCAGACCATCAGGAGGAAGGTCCTGCAGTAAGCATAAAGAAGGTGTTGGGCGGAGGCTGTGGGGAAGTAGCCCAGGGAGTTGTAGCTGTCATGCAGCTGTTACAGGAAACCCTGTAGACAACTGCAATCCACAAGGCCCTGGGCTGGAACCCGGAGTAGAGGGCGGGCCCGGGTTCCCCCCAAACCTCCCAACTCCTGATCAGACACAGGAGGAATCTGACTGTGGGTTCTACCAGAGGGGAAGATCTCTGAGGCGATCAAAATCCACCAATAAGCGCAGGACTCACCAAGCTAGAGGAGGAACTTTGTCACAGTATGTATATGAGTTATATGCATTAGAAGGAAGGACATAACATTCAGCACCAAGACTATTACAGTAATTTCTTCAGGTAGTCTCAGCACAAGCCTCCCCAGGAGCTGCAATCAAAGGACAAAATGCGATACAAGTTAACTTTCCCAGAATTTTATCCCTTTTCATTATGATGCTTACCTCATTTGAGAGGGGTTGGGTAGGACAGGAGAAGAAAGAACACATTGACCTTTATTTGGGTTCTTTAAAATAAATCATTGTACTGTGTCATTGACATAGCCATCTGCATTGCAGTTTAAGACAAGGTGGATTGATAAATCAAAGTGATTTAAATCAGCATGCAGGAAACCTGAACTGAAATCATTCAGTTTAATCTGCTTTTGCATTTGTTTTTTGTTGTTTGTTTGTTTAGTTACTTAGTATATTTTAGATAGTAGGATTCTTATTGGTTGGTAACCATTAAAACATGTTAACGTTCCACTAAATATAGCCTTTACACTAAATTTGGCATTTCTTTTTGCTAACTAGGGGGATACACTATATCTATACACATATATTTAAGCAATTACATAGCTTTATGTATATTTAGTCAGATTCTTAATGGTTTACTGTGGGGGATACATTATATCTATACACAAATATTTAAGCAATTACATAGCTTTATTTATATTTAGTCAGATTCTTAATGGTTTATTGTGTTAGAAAATGGTGAACGATGCATTCCTTATTTATTAGATAATTAATGTGTTACTTGTAGTCTGTGTTAACCTCTATTTGGACAGAAATTTGAATTCAATTAAAATGCACAAAACACCATTTTAAAATTGTTAAATTAGTTTTGTTTAAGTCACATCTTAAATATTCTGGATAAAGTTTATCGGAAAATTTATCAAAACATGTTTTGCATTTAAAACTATGATTTTTTTAAACAAATAAAGTATTATCTAGTATCAGAGGGGTAGCCGTGTTAGTCTGGATCTGTAGAAGCGACAAAGGGTCCTGTGGCACCTTATAGACTAACAGAGGTATTGGAGCATAAGCTTTCGTGGGTGAATACCCACTTCGTCCGACGAAGTGGGTATTGACCCATGAAAGCTTATTCTCCAATGCTTCTGTTAGTCTATAAGGTGCCACAGGACCCTTTGTCGCTTCTAAAGTATTATCTGTAGCTAGTGAAATGAACTGATTGTCCTTCAAGATTTTAGAGTTAGTAGAGCTCGTCCTCTCACATCTAGTTTTTATTCATAGACTGGAAGAGGAAAATATGCTTTTTTACTGTTTCAGCTTCCAGTTGGTTTCTTAACTTTGCCTGAACTAGTCATTGAACCAAACTAGTTAAACAAACTGAAAACAAGAAAATATGCTCTCTGCACCTGCAAAAGAAGCTGTGGCTGTCAAAAGTCTGTTTCCAAATGCTTAGCCATAGCCAGTGACATCCACCAGTTTTAGAAAGTTCAAAGATGGTTCTAGTAACAACAAAATCTAAAAGGGAAGAATGGGAATGCTGCTTGGGCAGCAGTGAAAAATTGAAGTTATAAAGCAACAACTCATGAATGCTAAGACGTGAAGAGACAAGCAAGTTGCAAGAAAAATACAGAATTCTAGATAGAGAGGTAAAAAGAGCGCTAGAAGAAACAAAAGGACATATACAGTGAAACCCCGCTATAACACGATAATTGAGGTCCAAAAAATTCCATCGCAATAAATGCAGGGTTGCGTTATAGCAGGGTTATGAAAATTTACTGTCTCAAGCCGGTCTCTTCTCTTCTCGCCAAAGTGGTGAAGTTTGACCAGCTTGAAACTGACAAGCTTAAAACTTCTCCGCTTTGGGGAGAAGGGAGAAGAGAGAAGAGACCGGCTTGCAACTCAAGGTAGTCAGTTTCAAGCCAGTCTCTTCTCTTCTCCCCAAAGCGAGAAGTTTCAAGCTGGTCAAACTTCTCTGCTTTGGGGAGAAGAGAAGAGACTGGCTTGAAACTGACCAGCTTGAGTTTCAAGCCAGTCTCTTCTCTTCTTGCCAAAAGAGGAAGTGGGGGCAGGGGGGGAAGGAACGGGGGAGATGGGGGGGGAGATGGATCAGATGGATCCAGGGTCGGCTCCAGGCGAGGAAGCACGATCTGGATGCTTTTTTGTTTTTGTTGTTGCTTGGGGCCCGGGAGCCACGTTATGATCGCGTTATAGCCAAATTCGCGTTATCGCGGGGTGCGCTATGGGGGGGGTTCACTGTATTGATAGAAAATGTCAAGAGACTGAAGATGCTAGCCAGAGAGGTGATGTTACAACTTGTATACAATAATCAAACAGCTAACAGAAAACTTACAGTACTAGACACTTTATTAAAGATGTAAATGAAAGGACTCTTAGTACAAAAGGAGAAGATGGACCAAACATTTTCAGGCTGTTTTATATCAAGCCCAAGTGAACTTCTAGAAATACAGGATGAAGACCTACCACTCACTTGATATTGATTTAGGAGATATTACAGTGGAAGAAGATAGAAAAGCCATCAGTACGCTCAAAAATGAGAAATCAACTGGAGGAGAAGCTTAAAGCAAGTGACAAAGAAACAGTCCTCCAGACTTTCCTTGTGTTTTTTAACAGACTATTGAATGAAGAAAAGAACCTAACCCAGTGGAAGAGAAACCTTATAGTAAAATTGCCAAAGAACTGCAATTGCCTTACCAACTGCAGTAACTGGAGGGGAATCACATTGTAGTCTGTGCCTGGGGAAACCATTTGCAACATCATCTTGGAATGTATTCAGAAACAAACAGACCTTCAATGTAAAGAGAAACAAGCATTTTAGAGCACTGAGCTCACGTGAAGATCATATTGGTGTTCTAATACATATTGTAGGACAAAGTGTGGAGTGGCAAGCACCTTTTGTGACAAATTGTATAGATTTCCAGAAGGCTTTTGACAGGGTACACAGAGACAGTCTTTGGAATACTATGGAATAACAGCAAAAATTATTAGAATAAGAATCTATATGATAATGCCAAATGTGCAGCCAGAGATGATGACAACATCTGCCAATAGTTTACAGTGACAACTGGAATAAGGCAGTGGTGTATTATGTCCCCACAATTGTTTGCAATGGTCATGAGGAAAGTAACCACAAAAGGCATTCAAGGAATTTTATGGACAAATGACAAAGCACAATTGGATTACCTCATTTTTGCTGATGCTGTTCTGCTTAGTTCAACATATATCTTAATGGAAGAAAAGACCCAGCTTTTGGCAGATACAGCGAAACATGTTGTTTTTCATCAACAAGGGGAAGACAAAATATATAGCTATCGATGTCCCAAAAGTCACCAATAGAGTGGACAAAGAAACACTAGTAGAAGTAAGCCACTGTATCTGTCTAGGTAGTGAGATATGCAGTAATGGCTACACTATGCGAGATGTAAAGCAACAAATATCAAAGCAGCAAACAACTTTCATAAACATAAAAAGATTTGGAAAAGTACCATGAATTACACTGACACAAAAATCCTAATTTTTAACACCGGCATCATGTCTTGCATCCTTTAATGGAGCAGAGTCATGGAAATCTATAAGGGATATTGATAAGAGGACCAAATCATTCCAAAGTAAATGCCTGCAGAAGGTCTTCAGAGTCCATTCCAAAGAGTTTCTTGCAAAATCAGAAATTCTAAGTAGAGCAAACCAATCTGAAACATCAAATATGGTAAGACGATGACTGCTTCTTGGAGCAGCTAATCCTGGAACCCACAAGAGGAGCGGCAATTCTTTATTTAGTCCTAAATGGAGCACAGGATCTGGTCCAAGAGGTGAATATAGCTGGACCTCTTGGTAATAGTGACCATAAGATAATTAAATTTAACATTCCTGTGGTGGGGAAAACACCACAGCAGGCCAAGACTGTAGCATTTAATTTCAGAAAATTACACAAAAATGAGGAAGTTAGTCAAACAAAAATTAAAAGGTACAGCGCAAAAAGTGAAATCTCCCCCTGCAAGCTGCATGGAAACTTTTTAAAGACACCATAATAGAGGCTCAACTTACATGTATACCCCAAATTAAAAAATATAGTAAGAGAACCTAAAAAGAACTAAACAACAAAGTAAAAGAAGCAGTGAGAGGCAAAAAGGCATCCTTTAAAAAGTGGAAGTTAAATCCTAGTGAGGAAAATAGAAAGGAGCATAAACTCTGGCAAATGATGTTTAAAAATATAATTAGGCAGGCCAAAAAAGAATGTGAAGAACAGCTAGCCAAAGACTCAAAAAGTAATAGCAAGGGATTTTTTAAGTATATCAGAAGCAGGAAGCCTGCTAAACAACCAGTGGGGCCACTGGACGATTGAGATGCTAAAGGAGCACTCAAGGATGATAAGGCCATTGCAGAGAAACTAAATGAATTCTTTGCCTCGGTCTTCACTGTTGAGGATGTAAGGGAGATTCCCAAACCTGACCCATTCTTTTTGGGTGACAGATCTGAGGAACTATCCCAGATTGAGGTGTCATCAGAGGAGGTTTTGGAACAAATTGATAAACTAAATTGTGATTAGTCACGAGGACCAGATGGTATTCACCCAGGAGTTCTGAAGGAACTCAAATGTGAAATTGCAGAACTACTAATTGTAGTCTGTAACTTATCATTTAAATCAGCTTCTGTACCAAATGACTGGAGGATAGCTAATGTGACACCAATTTTTTAAAAGGGCTACGAGGTGATCCCAGCAATTACAAGCCGGGCAATTACAAACCTGACTTCAGTACCGGGCAAACTGGTTGAAACTATAGTAAAGAACAAAATTGTCAGACTTGTAGGTGAACATTATTTGTTGGGGAACAGTCAACATGGTTTTTGTAAAGGGAAATCATGCCTCACCAATCTACTAGAATTATTTGAGGGGGGTCAACAAGCATGTGGACAAGGGGAATCCAATGGATATAGCATACTTAGATTTTCAGAAAGCCTTTGACAAGGTCCCTCACCAAAGGCTCTGAAGCAAGGTAATCTGTCATGGGATAACAGAGAAGGTCCTCTTATGGATTGGTAACAAAGGGTAGGAATAAATGGTTAATTTTCAGGGGAAGAGAGGTAAATAGTGCTGTCCCCCAGGGGTCTGTACTGGGCCCAGTCCTATTCAACATATTCATAAATGATCTGGAAAAAAGGTAAACATCGAGCTAGCAAAATTTGCAGATGATCCAAAACTACTCAAGATAGTTAAGTTCCAGGCAGACTGCGAAGAGCTACAAAATGATAACTCAAAACTGGGTGACTGGGCAACAAAATGATAGATGAAATTCAGTGTTGATAAATGCAAAGTAATGCACACTGGAAAACATAACCCCAACTATACATATAAAATGATGGGGGTCTAAATTAGCTGTTACCACTCAAGAAAGAGATCTTGGAGTCGTGGATAGTTCTCTGAAAACATCCGCTCAATGTGCAGCGACAGTCAAAAAAGCGAAAAGAATGTTGGGAATCATTAAGAAAGAGATAGATAATAAGATAGAAAACATCATATTGACTCTATATAAATCCATGGCACGCCCATATCTTGAATATGCATTCAGATGTGGTTGGCCTATCTCAAAAAAGATATATTGGAATTGGAAAAGGTTCAGAAAAGGGCAACAAAAATGATTAGGGGTATGGAACAGCTTCCGTATGAGGAGAGATTAATAAGACTGGGACTTTTCAGCTTGGAAAAGAGACGACTAAGGAGAGATATGATAAAGGTTTATAAAATCATGACTGCTGCAGAGAAAGTAAATAAGGAAGTGTTATTTACTCCTTCTCATAACACAAGAACTAGGGGTCACCAAATGAAATTAATAAGCAGCAGGTTTAAAACAAATAAAAGGAAGTATTTTTTTCACACAAAGCACAGTCAGTCTGTGGAACTCTTTGCCAGAGGGTGTTGTGAAGGCCAAGATTATAACAGGGTTCAAAAAAGAACTAGATAAGTTCATAGAGAATAGGTCCATCAATGGCTGTTAGCAAGGATGGGCAGGGATGGTGGCCATAACCTGTTTGCCAGAAGCTGGGAATGGGGGCGACAGGGGATGGCTCACTTGATGATTTCCTGTTCTGTTCATTCCCTCTAGGGCACCTAGAATTGGCCACTGTTGGAAGACAGGACACTGGGCTAGATCAGGAGTTCTCAAACAGGGAGTTGGGACCCCTCAGAGGTCGCGATGTTATTACATGAGGGGTCGTGAGCTGTCAGCCTCCACCCTAACCCTGCTTTGCCTCCAGCATTTATAATGGTGTTAAATATATTTAAAAGTGTTTTTAATTTATAAGGGGGGGTTGCACTCAGAGGCTTGCTATGTGAAAGGGGTCACCAGTACAGAAGTTTGAGAACCACTGGGCTAGATGGACCTTTGGTCTGACACAGAATGGCCGTTCTTATGTAAGACGATGATGGGTCCACTTAGGACACACTTAAGGATGCCACCAACATGACGTCCATGTCAAATGATAAGATGGACTCCACCTGGAAAGAAAAAAAGAGGACGATTTAGAGAAACATTACACAAAACAAAATAATACAGAAAGAATCCAAATCCATCAACTGACAGAAGCCTGAACTGAAATAAATGGCAGAAACTGGTGAATGCAGGAGGATAAAGAAAAATTACTCACACATGAGGTTAGGATTTGCTAGTCATTAGTGCAGTAGCTTATGGCTCTGCAGTCCATAGTGGCAGCACGTAGAACGTTTGCAGCTAATTTGCCTATGATGTGCAAGTAGAAATCTCAGTGGCCAGTTGAGAGAGTTAACAGTGGATCAGTGACAATTGTATGCAATCTCTATTTAGAAAAATATTTTAAAACCATGGTTTGTTAGTCCAAGTTCTGGGGTTAGCTTCTCCCGCCGACCCGACATGGCAACCGCTGCTCACAGGGCTGAAGTAATTAAGTCTACAGGAGAGCTCTCTCCCACTGGCTTAGAACGACTGCATGAGCACCGCTACAGTGGCACAGCTTCATTGGTACAGCTACACCACTGTAAGGCCATAGTCTCAGAGTACGTCTATACTTACCTCCGGGTTCGGCGGTAAGCGATCGATCTTCTGGGATCGATTTATCGCGTCTTGTCTAGACACGATAAATCGATCCCGGAAGTGCTCGCCGTCGACACCGGTACTCCTGCTCCGCGAGAGGAGTACGCGGAGTCGACGGGGGAGCCTGCCTGCCACGTGTGGACCCACGGTAAGTACCTTGAAGTTCGAACTAAGATGCTTCGACTTCAGCTACGTTATTCACGTAGCTGAAGTTACGTATCTTAGTTTGAACTGGGGGGTTAGTGTGGACCAGCCCTCAGATTCCAAGGTCTTGCATCTGTTATAATGTTAATCAGATGTTGCAGTGTAGGAATATTGCACTTAATCATTCTAAGTGTCAGTTACATGTTCACTTTACACACGTGTAAATGTCTACATGAGGCTTAAGGCAATGCACAATCAGGTCTCCCCTAATGAAGCTGCGTGAAGCTTTCCGGAGCTTGTTATGAAGTATTCAGCTGCTATGGAGGAATGAGAAGAGGAATTGGTGAGGGCATTGGCTACGCACATAATAAAAGCCAGACAGAATGAACTCAAGGGAAAAGGAGGCCTCACCATTCAGCTGAAATGTATGGCATGCATAATGTCTTTAAAAACTGCTACATTTCCATAGAAACGTTAGCATCTTTTCAGACAGTAATACTCATGCTGGTACCCTTAGTTTGTGGAAACTTTCTCCTCCAGAAGCATTTAGTCTCGGGCGGCAAAGCAGTATGTTTTGGACATGGTACAACCACTGAGAAAGAAACTGCATATTGCACTATCCTTATTTGTAACGCAGCAATATGTGCCTCTAATGGTACTGGAGTTGCTCAGGTGCACAAGACAACTTCCAAGAGACAAGAAAAGGAAAAATTAGTATGGACTACAAACAGCTGCCTGCACCAGTGGTTCCTAGCAATACTGGATTTACCATGCCACCATTGGCGCCATGGCGTCGGGCCCACAGTCCAAAGGGACCCCGGCCAGGACTGCTCGTCTCTGCCCATCGCTCTCTCCTGTGGGGGCAGTGGGCAGAAGCTTAGCCCTGCCAGCTCCTGCTGAAGGGCAGGCTCCGCCGGCAGCCAAGCTCCCCCCTCCCCCGCCTCTTTCCCGGAGTGTGCTGCGTTCCCGCCCTCCTCCCCTGCCGAACAGCTGATCGCCCGAGGGAGGGAGAGGAGTGGAGCCGCAGCGCGCTCGCCACTCAGGGGAGGAGGTGGAGAAGAGGCGGGGGTGGGGCCTTCCGGAAGGGGGTGGAATCAAGGCATAACCCCTCCAGACCCCTGCCGTGAGCCGCTTAGAGTAGGGGGCAGGCAGCACCCCCATGACCCCAGCCCTCTGCCCTGACCCCTACACCCCCCATGACCCCTGCCCTGATTCCTGCACCCCCCACGCCCCCCTGCCCTGACTCCTGCATCCCCCCACACATCCCCACTCCCACCCCTCGCACCAAACGGGAGCTCCTGCACCTCCTCCCCCCCACACACACACATTCCCACCTGCACCCCTCGCACCAAATATAAGCTGCCCCAGGTAAGTGCTCCACACCCCAAACTCCTGCCCCAACCCTGAGCCCCTCCCTCACCCTAGCTCCTGGCCAGACCCTGCATCCCAACCCCCAGCCTGCTTCTGCACCCTAACTCCCTCCCAGACCCTGAACCCCCAGCCCTGTGCTCAGTGCACCCCCACCCTCAGCTCAGTGCAGAGAGAGATGAAGAGAATGGGCTAGAACCAGGGAGAAGGTAGGTACCCACTGTACGTGGGCAGGGCAGGGCGGGAACCTGTTTACCCCCTCCCCAGCCCTGCTGCATTTGCAGTTTACCCCCGGCCCCTCCCTTGCTCCAGGGACCAACCCTAGCTTCTGCCCCACTGTGCTTTTGCCCCTCGCCCCTGCCTTGCTCCACCTGGGGACCAATCCTTCCCCCCCCCCCCCCCCCCCCGCCCATGCCCCGCTGTCAGGGTGGATAAAAATCAATGACTTTAAAATAAAAAAATTTACGTCTAATTTTTTTATTTAAATCGGATTTTTGAGGGAAAACCCTATCTAAAGATGATTTTAATTAAAATACATTATATCTCATCATGGAATAGAGATTATAAATTCTGATTCTATAATATGAGACAATATATTCATGTAATGTTTAAGAAAAGTTTGTAAATGAATTCTAATAGTTCATGGATTAGGGACCCAATCTCATGGGGTTCCACAGGCTTCTGTATAGATTATTTAGGTTAATCTTTCTATCTACCCAATGGGACTCAGTGCTCAGTCTAGAAGATACCATCAGAGATGCTTAGTTTTGCAGTTCTCAAACTGCGAATTTATGTCTCCAGAGGTAACATGCTTAACAGCAAAAATGTTTTAAATAAATAAATAATATAGAGAGGTGAGAAATAACAGACCTCAACTCTATTGTCCCTCTGCAAATTTGTATACACAGAGTCAATCCCTTACCTCTTTTTAAAAGTGAAAAGTTTCAAAAAGTTCAACGAATAGAAGATTGTTGGGGTGGAATAGATCTGGACAAGAAGAAAACGTCTGGAGATAAATGTGAGAAGCGAGGGACATGCTTTTTTGTTAAAATATTATGTTAGCTGTTGAAGAAAAAAATCCAGAATACTTAACATTGTTAAATAGTTAACATAGTTAAATAAAACAATTTAAATGTCTGTCTAGTGATGTTCTCCTCCTAATAGAGCCTGGCAAGAAAATCCTCCAAATATTAATGATTAACCTGTTGAATTGGAGATAGTTCACCTCCCAATGACTTTGTAAATATCTGGTTCAATTATCTTTCGTAAATGAAATAACCAAACAATCATTCATTTTCTGATATAGCTCATTTTCTGTAAAACTCATCTGAAAAGTTTTCAAAATAAATCACTGTCTAAAAATGGTTAGTGTATACCTTCTAAAAATGAAACTTGCCTCTATCTCTGAGTTGTGAAGAATATGTATTAAGGTTATAAGAACCAACAAGAATGCACTTTTATGTAGAAAACCATGATTAAATCGAGTCTTCCTGACTAGTGATTTAAATCATGATTTAAATCAAATCCACCCTGCCCGCTGTGCTCTTGCCCCCCTGGCCCCTTCATTCCCCAGGGAGGCCCACAAATATGTTTGGCGCCGGGCCCACAAAAAGTTAATCTGGCCCTGGTTCCTAGAAGTATGGTCCATGAAGAGTTGGCTCATGGTGCTGACTGCTCCTCCTTGTTTCCAGCTCCTGAATTGCCTTGACGTCAGCTAAAAATGCCCTGAATACTTTCCTTGTATTTCACTATGTAAATAATTACTGTAAGATTCCACAGGGAAGTTATTTGATTATGGATGGAAGAGGGACCAGTCCCTCATGTTTTTAGATGTTGTCCACACTATGTTAATGTTTGGAAGCCTCTGGCATACACCATTCCTCCCAGCTATGCAGGAATACCCCATTTCCTTCTCACAAATTCATCCTTGGTTTCAGAAGAGGAAGGGTTCATGCTCACAGCACCATTTGTGTCTAAAAGATTAAGCCCCATTCAACTACAATTTATGGAAAAACAAAGCACACCCTTCTAGTTTTTCCTTTCTCACAATCAGTTCCACAGACTAATGGGAATTTTGAATTCCTTTGCACTTCTCATCCTGCACAGCATTTAACCACTGTCGAAAGCAGTTAATATTCAATGTGGTGGTTAACATGATTTTAACCTTCCTTGTATCAAATCTAGCATTCAGATCCTGAAACTGTTGCTTATATGTACTTTATTGGAAGTACACATAGTAGTGAATGTTTTTTATCCCTAAATATGTTTGGATGTGTGTCAAATCACAAACTGAGTCTACGTAATGTTGAGAGTAGAAGCCTGAGTTTTTGAAAGTGTACAATAAACATGTCATGTTAAAGCAACTGTGCAGTTTTGGTGTGAAACATTTACAAACTCTACCACAAGTAGTTCAGCAGACTGAGTGTGAAAAGGTATATTGAGAGGCTTGTTTTGACTCATTTTGTGAGTACTGTGATGTCATTTATATTTTATACTGGCTAATTTCCACTCCTGACATAACATAGGCTCAGGTAAGGTACACACACACTCAGTTTATGGTCACAAGGCTATTTTTTTTGATGTGCATTGATACAAGGAGTGGTGGGAATAGTGCTGCAACTGAGAAAGTGCTGTTACACAAAGGAGCTAAGCATTCCCAGGCAGCAAACTGTGTACTCAGCTGAAATCTGCCTAGTACCTTGTGTTTTCTGTGTAACGTGGCGTAGCTATTATTTATGACTAGCTGATATGCATTATTAAATATAGACTCTCCATGTGAACTCTTTATTTATATCATGTGATTCCACATAGATTTTTGGGGGGAGGAGAGATTGGGGACACTTCTGTATGTCAGCATACTGGAACAAGGAGTGGACAAGGGTCACCTGGTGTCATTCTTGCCCTGATTGTGTGTTTGGTAGGTCACGGACAGATTAAACAAATAGTAAATGGTCTATATGTACATGTAAAAAAATTGCTGTTTAAGATTTGTTTTCCATAGTTGGACAGTCCCTCGTTCAAAAAAAAAAAAAAAAAAAGCTCCCTTTAGATCTCTAATGATTGTGCAGGGCTTAAACCACAGCAATGAGGATTGCCTCTGAGTTGTCAAAAAAGTGAGTTTTCCCATAGAGGGAATGCCTTTTATTTTTATTTTTTATTTTTTTAAGGCAGTGGATTTGTCAGAGAACATGGACTCACATGCAATTGTGCTGGTGAAATTTTTGTGGGGTGATTCAGTCTATTTACGCTGCTATTATCCAGCAATGACATTGTGAATGTGATTGGTATATTTTATTGTCTGGAAAAAATGCTAATAATGGTAGCATTAAAATGGCGTTATAGTTTCAAAAGGCAAAATTCTGTTCCCATTGCAGTGATTGGTAGTGTTTCCACTGTCCTGAATGGGAGTCAGAATCTGGTGTGTAATGCAGAGAATGGGTGAGGAGTGCCCTTAGGTGTGGCTGCTCTTTTTGTTTTCAGTGATAAGCTAGTATTTGTAGTGGCAAGGCAAGATACTTTTCAGAGTAGGAATCCCTGAGCTGAGCCCCAGCAGAGGTGGTTTGCAGTTCACCTGTACATAAGAAAATGTCCAGATGTGAGGTTGAGTGATTTGCACCCAATCCATTGATTGCCACTGAACTGCTCCCTATAATTTATAAAAGCAATGACTCTCATCTTAAAAGTGAGGTATTTTGCATAATTGGAGTTTTGGTAGTACCCTAGTATATTTTTGCTTAGAGTGAAAGCAGTTTGGCTATGAAAACAATTTATCAGAACCTAGTGGAGGGATAGGTGAGCCACCTGTGCATCTGATTTATAGTGTTATTAACAGCAAATATTTTGGCAGTGTGACAGCAACTCTTAAGTAAATTAATATGTACTCAGAAGCTATAATTAATTTTGCAAAGGACCCAGTTACATAATAGGCTTTTTTTTAAGATTTAGTAATGCTAGGATACCTTAAAAAAAGTTCAATGATAAACATTTAACTTGGTACAGCAGATATTGAAATAAAACCACTCTTTACGCATTGGCAATTCCAGGTCAATAGCATACCTTTTTAATAGCTGAGTTGGATATTTACAGCACAGACAACATTATCAGAAAGGAGATTGTTGAGGAGGAGGGACATTTGTGAGCCACATAGATACACACTTGCAGTCTTTAAAATGTAATATTTGTTACTGTAACTTTTATAGTGTTGGTGATATGCAACATTTGCATGTTTCTCAAATGGGCACATTAGTATCAACCTAACAAAATATATACAGAGTAACGTCACTGTGATATACAACAGAGTAAACAGCCCTGAACCCAAACCTAGACCTCAGGTTTGGGGTATCTGTAAGATGATTTGTATTTCAGTGAGGTTAATTTTAATTCTTTGTTAAATGGTTCCCCCTCTTCACTTCCTCCTGGACTCCCCCTCCCCCCCCCCAAAAAAAAAAAGAAAGAAAAAAGAAAATCATTGTTTGGAAGTTGCAACATTCCAGGTCTTAAAGTATCTTTAGTATCACATTGTATTTATAAGACTCTCAACAAAGTGAATATTTTTAAATGATTATAGTTTTCAGTTGATTGGTACATTAGGAAAGTGATCTTTCATATAATACTGAGAGAAACAGGATCTGTGGTGCAGAGCTGCATGTTTTAGAACACCTGGCCATCTTTACTGTAGTTTGTATGTTTTGAGAAGAGTGCCTTTGGCAGTGTTTATTTTAAAATTACTACTTTTGCTAGTTTCAAATAATAGCATCGTCATTTAGTTCCACTGAATGGAAAAGGCAAGGTTGTGTGACTTCAATATCCTGTGCTGTTAGTTTGCCTGGAATGCCAGCCCAAATTTTATTATGAGAAAATGTATTTCTTCTTTTGGATATGCAGCAGAGGGGGATGCATGGTGGGGGGGGGGGGGGGAAGGGAGGACATGCAGGGTCTGAGCATGCTCACAAGGAGTGAGCATGCTCAATAACACTGCTGAAGCTGGCTGCCCTCACTCCACCCCCCTACTCTGCCCCTCCCACTATCGGCAGGCATGGGTTGTCTCTGATATGCAGCGCAAGAAACAGCACTTGGTGAGGGCAGAACTAACCTTCGTTTGGCTAGCTATAGAATGTTGTATGCAGTTGTATTATTGCAAATTTGTAACTGAATGTGTCTTGCCAGGGGTACGTCTATACTTCCCTCCAGGTTCGGCGGTAAGCAGTCGATCTTCTGGGATCGATTTATCGCGTCTTGTCTAGACGTGATAAATCGATCCCAGAAGTGCTCGCCGTCGACACCGGTACTCCTGCTCTGCGAGAGGAGTACGCAGAGTCGACAGGGGAGCCTGCCTGCCGCGTGTGGACCCGCGGTAAGTACCTTGTAGTTCGAACTAAGATAGTTCGACTTCAGCTACGTTATTCACGTATAACTGAAGTTGCGTATCTTAGTTCGAACTGGGGAGTTAGCGTGGACCAGCCCCAGGAGCTGTAAAGAATAGATCACATAATTGTAATCCAGTCTGCTATTTCAGCATATGTGATATGTACCACAGAAACTGGGAGACTGCACAGGATTCCCTATCATTAAGGCTATGTTTATGTCACGGAGACCTCCCTGACATTCTCTGCTTCAGCCCCAGGGGCTGCAGGACTCTGGAGCTGACAGCCAGCAGAGCCCTGGAAAGGTTTTAGCGACAGGTGACAGGGGGCTCCCTGCAAGGTTCCAGCGACAGGTGACAGACTTCCTCAGGGTTCCAGGGATGGGCGACAGGCAGCCTCGCATGGGGGACGAGGGAGGAAGCCTCGGACGAGCGGCTGGGGTGTCCCGTTTTCTCTTTGGGAAATATGGTCACCCTGCAGCTCCCAGCCGCCATGGGCAGAGGGGGAACCCCGCAGCTCCCAGACACCACGGTAGTGGGGGAAACCATGAAGCTGCAGCAGCAAAAGTCACAGACAGGTCACAGGCATCCGTGAATTTTTGTTTATTGCCCATGACCCGTCCATGACTTTTACTAAAAATAACAATGACAAAATCTTAGCCTTAGCTATAATTAAACTGCCCATTTCCAATATGTGATGTGAAAACACCTCACTTGATTAGAGAATAACTATGGAGTGGGATTTGTCAAACCTGGTTCCTAATCTTGCTCAATCTTTGCCCACTGACATGCCCATTTTGTATATTTGGCACACTTACAGTAGTATCATTGCAGTAGTAAAGCAACAAGAAGCTTTGCTCAGCATTGTATGGACAGATGTACACTCTGCTGAGCCTCCACTGGGAGCTGAACAACTACCTTCATTCTCTGCACCTTCACAACCATCTCAGGAACTTGTAGAATTGAGCCCTAACTGTTCCTTCAATACAGAAATGCTATCGTTTGTTTGTTTGTATAATCATAGCACCTAGGAGCCCCACTCATGGACCAGGATCCCATCATACTAGGTGCAGGTCAAACACAGAAAAAAAAGACAGTCCCTGTCCCAAAGAGATTATACAACCGTGATAATTTCTCTTAACTGTAGAGCTACCATGAACTTTTCCTTATCCTTGTTCTGGCCCCACCATGGGGAAATTGTTGGTCCTTCAACATGCACCGAACCCAGTGATCACACAATTACACAGTCTATTCATACAGTATACATCAGTGGTTCTCAACTAGGGGTACATATACCCCTGGGGGTACACAGAGGTCTTCCGGGGGTATATCAACTCATCTAGATATTGGTCTAGTTTTACAACAGGCTACATAAAAAACACTAGCGAAGTCAGTGCAAACGAAAATTTCATACAGACAATGACTTGTTTATATTGCTCTATATACTATACACTGAAATGTAAGTAGAATATTTATATTCCAATTGATTTATTTTATAATTATATGGTAAAAATGAGAAAGTAAGCAATTTTTCACTATCTCTGTGCTGTGACACTTTTGTATTTTTATGTCTGATTGTGTAAGCAAGTAGTTTTTAAGAGAGGTGTAACTTGGGGGGTACGCAAGACAAATTTGACTCCTGAAAGGGGTACAGTAGTCTGGAAAGGTTGAGAGCCACTGGTATTCATTGTCAAAGTCAGTAGTAAACCCTTAATATTAACATTAGTGTAAACACAAGACATTCCCTTTGCATTAAAAACTTTTTTTTTTGCTTGCACAGTGCTCTAGCAGGATACTACCTACCTCACTGAGCTGTTCTCCTTAAAATATAGGTGTCCTCTTAAAATAGTAATAATAATGAATGCCTTGTGCATCTAACTAGGTGAACAGTGCCTCTTACACACATATGTAACTCTCCTCCTTAATTCTTCCATGTCACTCCATTTTGTGTGTGCTGTGGACTGCCTCATTGGGAGGTGAAGCAGTGCAGAAGAAACTAAGGGAACCTAGAACACAAGAAAGAAAATATACAGGGGACATATAATGTGTAATAAGAAGGAAAGCCCTTAGTTTTTCAAAGAATAAGAAAAGGAGTGATGGGATGAAAGGTTAACAACAGATCATGGGTGAAGGGTAAATAGAGGTTGAGAATTGGGGAGCAAAATAATTGGTGTGGTGGAGAGGGAACCACCAAGAAAGTAGGCACAAGCAGAGCTTTTATTCTGAATGTGTACATTCTAGTACATTTCATTGCATTTCCCTGGCACATGCCCACAGCTGGGTTGACATGTGAGTAGAGATGATAGAATACAGAATGCTGAGGATGGAGTGAGTCGAATGGGCACTGTCATTGTTGGGCATGTAAGTGAAGAGTCAAGATTGGTTATTTTTTCTTTCAAATGACGTGCCTGGGTATCATTTTCCTCTCTTTCCCATATGTTGCACCCTACCAATATTCTAGTGCAGGGGTAGGCAACCTATGGCACGGGTGCCAAAGGCGGCACATGACCTGATTTTCAGTGGCACTCACACTACCTGGGTCCTGGCCACCGGTCTGGGGGGCTTTCCATTTTAATTTAATTTTAAGTGAAGCTTCTTAAACATTTTAAAAACCTTATTTACTTTACATACAACAATAGTTTAATTATATATTAAAGACTTATAGAAAGAGACCTTCTAAAAATGTTAAAATGTATTACTGGCACACAAAACCTTAAATTAGAGTGAATAAATGAAGAGTCGGCACACCACTTCTGAAAGGTTGCCCATCCCTGTTCTAGTGCCTGCTCCTGTTCTCCAACTTCAAACTTTCTCAGATCACTCCTGAAAACTCATTTCTGCAGCATCACCTGCAAAAAATTAGAATGTTTGCAACTGCAGGGGATGAGGACACAGAATCCCCCTCCAAAATAATCACACATAAGTGCCTATTTGAACCATCAAGAGATATGTGTACCTAAAATGAGTAACTCTGTAATCATTATTGTGACGTTACACTTCATACTCTTTATGGAAATATGCTTATGATATGGATATAGCATAACTGAGATGTACTTTATGCAAGATGGCTCATGTAAGATATCATTGGAAAGGTTATGATTTACTGAATGTGATTATCCAATTTGTATGCCTGTGTCATTTCTGTATCTGAAGTTAGAAATATTGACTATGTATCTGTATTTCAAATGTGCTACTTCAGGTGACACCCCCAACTAGCCCTTCAGGTACAACAATGAAAGACAATGGACTGTGAAAGAGTTTAAGCTTCCTGCGAATGCTCCAGATAGCCTGAGAGTAATGGCTGCTACAACCTTGCAGAGACATGGGTCTGAGTCACCTGGTACTGGACACCCCCACTTGGAATGCCAGTGTTTTTCCACTGGAAGAGAAAGGTTTTTCACCATACACAAAAGCTATATAAGGCAGGGGAGTGACATCATTGTGGTTCTCCTCTGCCTCCCCAGCCAAAGAGACTCTGGAAACCACCTGGAGGCAAGAACTGAACTGGGGGGGGGGGGGGGGGGGAAGAGTTGATCCCAGGCTGGAAGGGCATCTAGCTTGTGAGTAATAATACCTGAAGTTTCAAGCTGCAGGCCAGTGCAGCTGAATTTCAAGACTCTGTAATTTGCCTGTGACAATATTTAGGGTGAAAAATTACTATTTGTAGCCAATTTCTTTAGTGAATCAAGCTTAGTTTGCGTGTTTTGTTTTATTTGCTTAGTAATCTGCTTTGTTCTGTTTGCTATCCCTTTAACCACTTAAAATCTGCCTTTTATAGATAATAAATTTGTTTTGTTTATTATTAAACTCAGCTTATGCAATTTCTAACTGGGGAGAGGGGAGAAGGTGTGCATATCTCTCTTCACATTAAGGAAGAGGGTGAATTTTTATGAGCTTGCGCTGTGCAGATTTTTCTATTCAGCACATGACAATATACCTTTGGGTTTATCTCCCAAGAGGGGTGTGCAGATGAGTGCTGGGTGAGTCCACTCACACACAGCTGACTTCAGTCTGCATCTGCAGCTGGGTGTGGCCATACCTGTGTATGTGTGCTGCAAGAGGCTGGAGAGCCTAATTCAGCAAAACGGAGAGGGAATCCAGGCCAGGGGAGCAGGAGAGGCTCAGTGAAACCCCAGTACATCAGGTGGCATCTTGGATGGTGGAGGTCCAACCCATCACAATTATCTCTTAACACATGTCCTTCCTCTCTCCTCCTCTTCCTAGTGTGGGTTTCTATTATACTTTATCCGTTAAGTCCATTATTATGATAGTAGTCTCTTCAGGGTTAGGGACCTGCTTTCTCTGTTTTTTTTTTAAATGAAGAACATAACATGTGTATAAAATAATTCTATCTCAGTAGCTATTAAAATTCAGACCCCGAAACAGAAGACATGCATACAAATGCTAGTAAAAAGTAAGGTTCAAATCGAAGATCAACTTTTGTTCAAGTCTGAAGTGGAGAATTAATCCTTGAACTCCACTTCTTATGCTGCTTCCAGATTCTTTGCCCGCAGAATTGCCTCTGGTGCTTCGAGAGCTCTTATGCAGATACCATACACTCCTCCAGCAAAATCCAGACACTGTTTAGCAGGGCAAAGCACAGCTGGAGATTGGCTAAATGCCCAGAATCTGCTTTTAATCTTTGCAAAGGCCCTTTTTTTTCCCCAACAGCCCTGGAGTGTAGTTGAGGAAATACCCAAGACTTTCTCCTTGAGAGCAAAATGAATGATTTCCTAAGACACTTTCAGTATAGTATTTCTCCCCTAGCAAATCACATATTATGAATACTGGTCTAGGAGAAGTTTTCTGTAGGCAGATTCTTCCCTGGTAATATTTTATTTGTTTGTAAATAATTTGAGGAACCTGAGTAGATCTACTATAAACAGCCTAGTTAGCCATTTTGAGGGGTGGAGGAAGAAGCTAAGACACCCTATCTCTCTTTTTAGAGATCTCCATTAATTGAAAGCTGGTAATTGAGTTAATGTTTTCCAAAGCAGTGCGACTAGTTTCAGAGTATATGAGGCAGACAATATTGACAGTCACCTGAGTGCACTTTAGCTGGCTGGTTTTGGGGTGGTTGTTTTTTTAAAAATGTGTTTTGTTTGTCTTAACAACTTGACATCTAAACAATATTGAGCTTTTTGCAAAGGCTGCTGATATTCTTAGATAATGCTGCTTTTGGCTTGGGACTTGATTCTCCACTGTCTTACACCATATTGTAGTCATTTATAACTTGCCAAAGTGAATATTAAATCAGAAAGATAAGAGTTTCACACCATATAGGAGAGCCCTTTAGCTCTCTGTTGGGCCACATATCTCTCTGTTTCCCTTACTTGTGGTGATAGTCTGCCATCTCCCCAAGCAGATGGGTGAACTGAGGTTTAGCCTTCCAGCCAAAACTTATATTAGAGTCCTTTCCCTCCCGCTGATAGACAAACTGGTCCACAAAACTGCATTAGTTCTTCACCTCTGATTCAGGATTGCCTTCTCTGAGTTCAGCTAGCACTCCTCACCTTTTTGGGCTATGCCTCCTCTTTAGATGCCCTCCATAGGCACCTATCTACAGTCTGGTCAGCCCTTCCAGAGTCAGGAGTTCATTTGCCCTGTTGACACAGGGTTACCCTCCTTGAGTTTAATTGTCACTAAGTCCTCCCTCAGCCCTTCTTGGGCTCAATAATCCTTCTCCCCTTTTATGCAGGGATTTCTGTATCCTGAAGGTGGTGATGCAGAGGAAACCCAATCTTCCCTCTACCCTGTAGCAAGTAGCATTTGTCCACTTCACTCAGAGCCCTGGACCTCCCCAGGGATTCCTGTACCACAACTCTGTGCCTTTTTCACAGCCCCCTTCTTGGGCTGAGTGCCTCTGTCTGGGTCTCAGTTCCTACATGACCTCCATGGTCTGCCTTGCAGTCTCTCTTGGGCCAAGCCCTCTTTCCTAGGTCCTTAGTTGGAGATCCACTCTCCAGGTCTGACCTCTCCCTGGAGAGCTACTACAGAGCAGCTCCCAGAGGCACCATCCTCCTTTGAGTCTTTTCTTCCACTAAAGGCATGCATCTTATCCTGTAGTCTTGCATGTGACTCAGTAGTCACCTGATCTAGCCACTTGACCATTTCCTTATTTGAGAGGAACCATTTGAAAGGAAGGTTTTATTTTATAGCATCCTGAAGCTTACCACTAGGTCTTGAACAACTAGAATTCAGGAACCTTCAAAGGGACAGCAAAATTAAAGTTGCATATAATGGCATGTAAAATAAAAATTGGTTGCAAAGATGAAATGAGAAGAAGTGAGTAAGGACTGACGGAGAGGGTGGTAGACTGGGAATCAAGAGTCCTAGCTTGTATACATCCATGAAAGCATGAACAGTCAGATTTTCTAAAAATAGCCTCTGATTGTGTGCATCCGAGTTTGGACCTCTGGCTCTGATTTTCAGAAGAGCTGAGCATTTGCATCACCCGTGATCTGTTTGAATTGTGGGTGCTCAGTATGACAGATATAGCAATTTCCTGCTCCTATCCTTAGGAGACCTTGTTGAATTAAATGTAAGAAAGTTTGGGATCTATTGTGCTAAATGAATGGTTTATATATTATTGTGCGACAGGATTGTATGTTATCTCTCTAGGGAGGAGATGGGATGTGTGTGACGGGTTGGTATCACAGAAACCACCTTGGAGCTGCCACCTGGTGTGCCAAGGCTACTTCTGCCCCTGCGTTCCCGCCTTTTCCAGCTTAGGACTCCAGAATCCTGTCTGTTTTGAGCCAGATCCGTTGATCTGCTGCAAACCCAGGCCCAGGTCTGAACCACGTCCACTAACAGCTGAAGGCCTGCCTGGAAGCAGCTCAGGAAGTGCTCTTGCCTTTGACACCCAGGTGCCCAACTCCCAATGGGGTTGAAACCCTGAATAAATCCCTTTTACCCTGTATAAAGCTTATACAGGGTAAACTCATAAATAGTTCGCCCTCTATTTCAAAGATAGAAAGATATGCACAGCTGTTTGCCCTCTCCAGGTACTAACACGTACTCCAGGTTACTTAATAAGTAAGAAGTGATTTTAATAAGTACAGAAAGTAGGATTTAAGTGATTCCAAGTAGTAACAGACAGAACAAAGTGAATTACTAAGTAAAATAAAATAAAACGTGCAAGTCTATGTCTAATCAAACTCAACACAGATAAAAACCTCACCAGTTCCAGTCTCTTTCTTTCACAGGCTATGGTCTTCCTAGCCTGGGTCCAGCAATTGCTCACACCCCATATTGTCCTTGTCCTTTGTTCCAGACTCTTTCAGGTGTGTCAGTGGGGGGTGGAGAGGCTCACTCTTTAGCCAGCTGAAGAAAAGATGGAGGGGTCTTCCAAGGGTTTAAATAGATTTTCTCCCCTGGATGGACGCTCCTCCCCACTCCCTGTGTAGCATCATGTTACCCTGGAGTTTTGGGATCACATGGGCAAGTCACAGCTGTGTCCATGCACAGCTCAGCACAACCAGTCCCGTGACATTCCTGGCCAAGCTCAGATGTGGATTGGCGTCTGCACCTTCTTTTGTCTGTTTAAGAGTTTCTTGATTGGGCACATTCCTTTCTCCAGACATGATCCCATGCTCTTACAAAGGCTATGTATAAAACGAGCAAATATACAACCAATATTCATAACTTCAACTACAACAATGATACAATGCATACAAACAGGAGGAATAGATTCAGTAGATCATAACTTTTACAGAGATATGTTACATGGCACATGTAGCATAAAACATATTCCAGTTATATCCTATATACATTTATAAGCATCTCCCCATAAAGTCTTATGGAGACACCGTCACAATGTGAACTCTGGGAAGTGTTATGAACTTCAAAGGACAATAGTGAACACTGGGCCAGACAAGAATAGACTTCTGGGACAGACAGGATCAAGTGGTTTGCCTGGGGAATCCCTATGGGGAGGTGAATGCACCTTCAGTTATGCAGAAACCCAGGCTTTTGAAGCTATGCCCTTGAACAGGGCCCATTATCTGCTGCTCCCAGAGTCTCAAGAACAAAGGCCCAAGCTATATAAAGGAAAGACTATTCTATTTGTGGGTGGTACTAGTTCTGAGCTAAGGCTGTTACGGACTTCGTAGTGACAGTCTATGATGATACCCCTATGTGGTATTTGAAGGACTGACTCTGACCAGAGCCCGAGTTGGAGGTGATCCCTCCTGAGCTTTATTAGCATGTGTTGGTTCTTTTATTGTTTTAATATGTTTTCTCTGAAACACTTTTACCTTAAGAATAAATGTACTTGCTTAGAAAGATCTGTGTAGTAACTTGTAATAGCTGGCAATTATGGCTGGTGGTAGCCTTTGAAGAGAAACCAAAGTGCAAACACTGGCCTGTTTAGGCAGTGTGGCTTGTTGCGTTGTTCTCTGCCTACACAGTGATCCTGGAGAACCCCTGGTCAAGAGGGAGAGAGACATGGGTCTCCATCCAAGAGAGGTAACAGCTGAGGAGCCTAGAGTGACCACAGAGGGGGAATACAGGTGCATTTGCCTTGAATTGTGACACTCTGCGAGTCTTAAAATCAGACTGTGTCCGCATTTAGGAACCCATAATTAAAAGCCATTTTTATGAAAAATTGGGCCTAAACTTTTCAATGTCAGAATTTATCCATCTGTAAAAATGTGTGCAGTAATATACCCATTGATAACAGTAATATGTCTATGTTATAATAAATGTTGGGAGAGTTAACATTTCATATGTGGTTTAAGGTCTTGGATGGAGAATGTTATGCACTGACAAAGCAGTTATTACATGTACTATTTATTGGTGGACCGCCTTGACGGCTTTGTTTTAAAATAATCTGATTTACTTGCACTGGTCAGAGTAAAAACTGAGGTGAGACAGACAGAAAGATAACTTAATCAGAGTTTTAAAAGTATGCAAGACCAAGATTCTTCAGTGTAAGATAACTAGTCTTCAGTTTTAACTGACAGAAATATGAAGGTTCCAGTTAGCTTGTTGGGACGACTGTAATTAACACTCAGCTTTTCCTCCAGCAGGGAGAGGAATGATGCCATACCATCATGGAAATACCAATCCCAGCGTTTCAGTGAGATAAGATAGCAGTAATAGAATGTCACAGCCAAAAATTCCAGTCATTTAAAAATTCACATAAACCAACAAACTACATAAGCTGAATACAGTGTGGTTGGATCTGTAGTGGTCCTGGGATATTAGAAAGACAAGATGGGTGAGGTAATATCTTGTATTGGACTAACTTTTTTTGGTGAGAGAAACAAGCTTTTGAGCCACACAGATCTCTTAAGAAGCTTGTCTCTCTCACCAACAGAAGTTGGTCCAATAAAAGATATTGCCTCACCCACCTGGTCTCTCTAAAATCACGAAAGTGTGTTGAATAGATTTGGTAGTTACTTTTCTGCTGCCAATACCTGAGTTGGAAATATTGACTTTGGCAGTAAATGTGCACCATAAGGAGCATTTAAAAGGTCACGGCTGACACCAGTCCCTTCCTGTGAAAAGCGGAAAGTTTATACTAAATGAATTGTTAAACCAGTGCCCGACACCAAATGTTTAGAGCCCACTGACTGGAAATCTATCATTAGATCTGTATGGCTCTATAGCTTTCTTCTGTTTCTGTCTAGAGGTCATTTTGGGTAAAGGAACAAAAAAGCTCAAGAGGAAGAAGGGTTTGGGATAACTAGATAGCTAGGAGTCTTTTAAACTTATCAATTTTACTTTCTTGTTTTCAACCCTGAAGTACTTTTGTTGTAAATAAGCTGCTGCGTGGCTCTGAAAATTCTTCACTTGTACATCCCACACGCTAACCACCTGCTGTATTAAACACTCACTGCATTCCTAAGTGAAAAGCTGATTGTATCTTTGAATTCTCTTTCTTTTCATTTACATGTAAGGTAGCTGTGCATCTTTCCATATTAAACTCTCAAGTGTATGTTTGCGTATTCTGCTAGAAAGTTGTAATCTCCCGGTCAGTTCAAATAAAGTTGCATGTGTTGTTTTTTTTCTTGTGAAGATATTGCCATACTAATGCTGTTTAGGGTCAAGTTCTCACTAAACATGGGAGAAAGAAAAAAGCCAAACAGATTTTAAACAACCAGCCAAACTGTATTTATATATAAATATTTTAGCATTGTATAAAGAAGGCAGGCTGCAAACAGCATGCTGCGTTTCACTGGAAAGATGCTGCTTTAGAAAATAATTAAAACATATTTTATAATTTCATTCTGTTTTACTTTCTCTTGGTTTTCCTCAGCAAAGTAAATAGTCCTTTTATTTGTTTCATTGTCCTACTATGCTCTCATTGGCTCACTCAATCTAAGCAGAGTTGGGCCTTGTCAGTACTCGGATTGGAAACCCTCAAGGAAAAGACAGTTTCTGCAGGAAGTGATAACATAGGTGGTAAAGGGAACTGAATATAAATACACATGAATACCATGAATTTTGAAGTGTTTGGCTATCCAGGTTCAGCTAAATAATCAACAACTACTCTCTCTCTCAAGAGGCAGAGAAAACACACTTTTGCTTCTAGACTAAGAACCCCTGTTCCTTTCAGCCCATGGCTAGAGAGAGAACTGTCCTTAGAGACGCAGCAAACCACTCCTAACTCTGCAGGCTCAGCAACCTATTCTTGTGGCCTGCATATCCCAATTCTGGTTTGGGGAGAAAGAAGAGCTATTTCCAGCTGCCATGAGACTCACTTCACAGGAAAGAGACATCAACCTCCTTCCTCTGGCTTCATGGAGAAGGGAACAAATAAATTGCCTAATGTACCCCTAGCTCAGTAATCACCCTTGGGTTGGTCTCAGCGCATAAGAGTGACAAGATTTAGACGTTCCCCCCACACACACACTTTCCCCAGGTCCCAGAATCCCCACACACTACAGTAATGTTCTAGTGAGAAAGATGTGTTTGTAGATGTCTTTGGAGAGTGGCTATGGCCTCCTTACCCCCTCCCATGCTCTTCAGAGGCAGATGGCTAACTTACTCCATCAATCCTTCTGGAAAAAGGAATCCTTATCTCTTTCCCCATATTGTATCCACAACATGGTCATCTGGAAGTCCGGTAAGTTGACCACTCCCTTCCCATTCTGAAACAGGATTGAGAGACCAAGACCTGGCTCTGCTGCTTATTGACACTTCAAGATTCTGAGGCCACGACAACACCACATGCACTGAGTGTTTCCCATAGTCTACTGCAATTTCAGTGCTGGAGTGTTAAACAGACAGTAATCAACAACAGAGCCATCAGTGAGACAGAAGAGTGTTTTCGGGCCCTACTAATAATAATTAAAAGTGAAGATCTTAGATTTTAAAACTCCTGGAATGTTAAGAGATGCAGCCTGATCGAGAGGAGAAGTTGGGAGTTCACTCTGGAGAGGAGCATGTAGAATGTATTATTGTTAGCTATTATTGTGTTCGTGTTTTTATTTATTTATATTACTGTGAGACCTAGAGACTCTAAATGAAATCACAGCGCCATTGTGCCAGGCATTGTGCAAATATAGAATGACTTTATTGGTGTAGGATCAGGCAAAATATTAAGGCTCATCAGTCTTCTTGGCTCCCAGCTTTAGGCTCATTTCTGTAGAACATTGTAGCAAGTTACCACTTCTTTTTCAACAGTTTACACATCTTTACATTTAAATCCAAACTCAGGCTAATGGCTGATTTGGTAACATTGGAAAAATTAACTTTGTACAGTCTGAGTTTAAGGCACAGATTCTAGTCTTCTGTTTGGTCAACCACGACTTCTGCCTATCCAACTGAAATGAAGGTGTCAGTTTCAAACCAAGAGGTAAGTTAGCTAGTGCACCGGGTTCAGTTTAGTGGGTGTCACAGTTTTATAAGGCTGACATCAGCTTGCCTCATTCTCTCTCAATGTGACTGTTATGTTGTCTTGAAATCTTTTTTTCCTGTATAGGAAGTGAACAAGAAACGGTTAGGAAGGTATAGGCAATTTTTTTATGATTCATCCCTGGCCCAAAATTAGAAATACATCCAACTCCTATCTTAAATCACTTAGTAAGTAGTGGGTATCAGTCTGAGCTTTAAGAAAAACTCATCTGTCATGGCTTTGGCTCTGTATTGTACACTTGTTAAAGATTGTTGAGCAAGATGCTGTTGTCAGCTTTCTTTTCTAAAAGATGATTTTGTGGAAACCTGTAAACATACTCCCTGGCCTGAGCCTGTGTTCATATGGTACAAGTCTTATTCCTGAGGTAATTCTGTGCCAAAAAACAATAAAAATTCTGTTCACAATATTTTAAAATTCTGCAAAATTCAATAAATAAATGTGGAGACTTCAGCATTGCAGTGGGGCCAGGGCACTGGCTACATGGAGGTGGGAAATTACCCTGCAGGGCCCCGCCTCCTGGGACAGGTACTCAGCGGTGAGGCTGCACCCAACCCGTACACCGCACAAAGGTCTGGCCTACCCCAGAAACACCCCATGGCCCTGCTCCTCCATGCCAGATGCACCAGGCATGGGCAGGCAGGCTCAGCCCAGCAGGATCTAAGTGTGGGGGCTTAATGTGGGGTGATCCAGATGTGGAATGAGAGGGTTCTGTGGAGGACAGTCTGAGTGCAGGCAGCTCAGTGGTGGATCTGGAAGCATAGGGGCTTGTTGGGGGGTTCTTGGTGCAGAGGCAATGGGATTCTGCACTGCAGTATCTGCAGGAGAGTCCAAGTGAAGGTGGTTGGGGCTCAGCAGAGATGGTCTGGGTATGAGGGGATGTGGCTCAGCAGGGAGGGTCTGGGTGCTGAGGGAGTGGATCTTGGTGTGTGTGGGGGTCCAGGTGCAGCTGGTTGGGCATCAATGGAGTGGGGGATCCGGGTGGCTCATTGGGGTGGTTCAGGTGTGTGTGGGGGTCCAAGGTGCATGCTCATCAGGGTGGGAGTTCGATGGGCCTGGTTAATGGGGGAGCCACAGCTGCTGCCGCTGCCACCGAGGGAATGCCACATGCCGGGCTCCTGCTTCCCCCACCATTCCCCTGTCCCCCTTCTCTTCCCCATCCCCTCCACACTGCTCCCTACCCCATCTCCTCCCTTCACTCCCACAGCCCCCTGCCCTACCCGATCCCTCTTCTCTCACCACTGCCTGTTCCTCGCTTTCCCCATCTCCCTTCCCCCGTGCCACCCCGCCCTCTTGCTCTTCCCACTGCGGGCACTTACCGTTGTACAGAAAACCACCAGCACACATAGAAGGGGAAGTAGACTGTCACTAGGACCCAGGAGACGGCATTCAGCTGTAGAGTCAGGAACCCAAAGGGCTACCTTCCCTCACCCTGGCAGCTCTGGGCCAGTGGCGTAGCCAGGTTTAGAGCACGGGAAGCGGAGCTAAAAAAAGGTGCTGGGAGCAAAAAGCGTCTGGAGCAAAAAAAGGCGCCGGGAGCAGCAAAAAAACAGCTCCGCTCTGGCTGCAGCGTAGGAGCAAAAGGCGTTGGGAGCAAAAAAAGGCGTCGCTTCTGCTCAGTGGGGAAGCGGCCGCTCCCCCTGCTCCCCCCCGCCTACGCTACTGCTCTGGGCCTGCAGAAGTGGGGAGGGGCAGTGACACATGCCCTCCCATGCCTCACCTCTGTTGTGGAGGCATTGCCCCCCCTCCCCCCGGCGGTGATTTACTGTTGCTCTGTGTGCCCGAAACCAGGTGCCCACAGTGCTGGGGAGGGGCATGTGACTGCTCTTGCAGCTTCCCTTTGCTTCCCCGTCACTTTCTGCAGGGAAGCAAAGAAGTCTGCAAAGCAACATGATTTCTATGTCCATGCAGTGGTGTAGAATTCCCCCAGGAGTAAAGTCTGCCATCACTGAGTTTTCTAAATTATTTAAAGTGGAGGAGAGAATAAAGGATGAAAATAAAAGGGGATAAAATAAACTATGAACGCTAAGTTTGTCAGTAGTGCTAAAGAGGACACTGTTCAGTGACAGAAATCTCCTCCATACCCAGACCAGGTAAAATAAGATCAGGAGGCTCGCTGACTTGAAAAGAGCAAGTAGTTTTCATAACCAGTGTACATGGCAGAACTACACCCGCAGTTAGAAATACTGAACTATGAATAGTCCATATGGACTAGCAAATATTCACAAGCCATACAGTACAGCCAATGTGGGGTGGGGGGGAAGTAAGTTGCAAAATAAAATGTAGTAAGATGCATATGCTTATCTTAATTGTTACCTAAATCACACACATGCAGGAAGACTAAAGTGTAGAGCTTTCTGCTCCAGAAACAGGCCCAAAGGAGAATCAGAAGAACCAGAGAAAACTCTTCATTAGTTGTTGGTAGTTTTAAGTCTTATTTTGTTTTTGCAGCCAGCTTGAAGTGAGTACAGGCTCACTGCATCAGCCTACTGTGATTCATGGTAGCAGGAGTCCCCCGTGGGTGTAGCATCAGTGTATCTGGTTCCTACAGGCTCCTTCCTGCCTCCCACAGAGAGAGGAGCAGTGTATGCGGTGCTCCAACTGTCTTCAGCTGGCATATGGTCTCTTGGGGACTCCCCAAAGCTGCTGTATCATGTACCTGAGGCCAGAGAATCAGGGGGACATAACCATCATGTCACATATGCTGGCCTGTAATATCTAACTGGCATAGCACGTGAAACATGAGTTTTTTCATTTTACAATTGTATCTACATGAGTAGTTTGGAATTGAACAGAATTTTATGTGTGACTATTTTATTTATGTTAATTCAAGTAATCAGTGAAGTAAGATTTCATGCTTTTAACTGTACTTATAAGTGGCTAATGGTTTTGACTTAAATTTTCTACTGATAAAGGTTTGGGGCTAAATTCTGCACTGATTTTTTGTGCAATCCCATAGAATACAGCGGGGTTGCATAGGTGTAAATCGGTGCATTGTCTCTTTCTCTCGCTCTGTCTAATCTAAACTATGCTTTAGATATTGTGTTGATTAAGAAGTTTATCTGGAATATGTCACTTTAAGAGCTATATGCTGGACTGACAAACTGCTGGGAGATATTTGTTACCAATGCAGTTAATCAAATTTAAATAGTGAACTTAACATATGGCTGTGCTTGAGGCACTTAGTAGATTGTTTCAGATTCAGTCGCTGATTACATTGCCATTACGTCATCCTCCTCTACAAAATTTCAGTTTGAAAATCTGAACGCATCTTCCTCTAAGCCGTGCCACAAACCATCGCCCGTTGTTGACTGGCCTGTGCATAGGTGCGCTGGAGGGGGGAGGGCTCAAAGATCTTTGCCTAGCTGCACACACAAACAAAAACTAGTGCCCCAAAAGCCACAGTTTGCCCCACGTATGCCATACAGTGAATAAAGAGTATTATTAGGGGTGTTATTGTTTTTTTAAAAATGTACTTCCTGTGTTGTAGTAGCATTTAAAGTCGTAACAGTAAAACTGTGTGTGTGTGATACTATAAATATTGTGCAACAAAGAATAATTAAACCACCTTCCTTGATTATTTTTAAATCGTTCATACCCAACAACCACATTGCTAACTCCTTGTTCCTGTATCAGCTTTGCCTGCTAGCTGCATCTGCAGTGTACGTTTCTTTCACAGTCACTGAACAGAATTATTGGTCTTTTGCTCCATATCATAGACATTAGACACCAGCAACCTGATTAAAGGCTACATGGAACATTGATTTGCTTCTCTTTATCTGTATACCTTTCTCAGTCATTGTCATCCTGGGACCCAACCCAAGTTTGGTGAATCCCTTGTGACATGACCTTTTCTATCAATTTCACAGTTTACTTCATATGCTCTAAAGGAACCCTTGAGAATTGGCACAGTTTTTTTTTATCATGGAGCTAGACGATTGCAACAATCCACAGACAACAAGGCCACAATCTCATTGGGAATACTTGTGTTTTCTGTTACTGTGACCTCAATCTTTCATTTTAGGAGATTCAGTAGGATACAGATCTGTGCAATTATGTCTACCTCTGTTCATTATATAAGCACATCTTCATCCATTATACTTTATGTTGGCAATCTCATCATAAATCTGTATTCCTTGCAGGTCCCTTTTGCTCTTTGGGGTAGTGATCTAGCTCAAGTGTCACCTATTTTCAAGAAATATTGCCATATCTTGCCACAAGTTAATTTTGCCTATTACTTTATTGTAAATTATTTTAAAATAGATTTAAATATATGATACATTATATATTTATTCCATGTATATATGACTCAATCTATTTGTCTGTAGCAAGGAGGAAACTTCCCTTGATGAGTGACAACAGCTTCTTGTCTAAAACTTTCTCACACTTATAGTTAAGTACGCTTTCTAGTGTGAGCCTGGTGTTGATCAATGCAGTGCTCTTTACTAAGTCTGCAGATAGTTAGCTCCACTGTCACTGCTGCTGCTCGTAGACTGACCAGTCTTTTCATTGTGGATGTTCAGAACTTTGTGGGTAACTGTGAAACGGACCAAATTCAAGCCAGTTTCACATTACTTCTGTGGAAAGTTGTGGCCTGCGGCAGAGGGAGAATCTAAAGCCATTCACATGGGAGGAGTATACAGACATGGAGAATGGGGTAACCAGTGGACTGAGTATTCTGATATGGGTTTCTCTCCATCTCTTTTGTTGAAGCTGTTCCACTTTAATAAATAATATTAATTGAGCCAGAGAGAGAGTGAAAATCACTCTGTAAGTCCAGGGGACAGGACACTCACCTGAGAGGTGGGAGGTCCCTGTTCAAACTCCTCCTCCTCGGGCAGAATGGGAAATAGAAGCAGCATCTCCCAGGTCTGGGGTGAGTGCCATAATCACTGGGCTAAAGGTTATAAGAAAGGTTCTCCTCCTCTTCCTCCCGGCTTCTTTTGTGTGGAGTTAGACACCTGCCTAACTCATTCACGCGAAAAATGGTTTAGACATCTAAGCTGCCTGACTCCAGAAAAGAGGTTCCCAGCTGTGGCTTACAAGCAGAGATAGAGGCCTCCCTGCAGCCTGGATTTAAGTGCCTAGCTTCATGATAGGGGAAGAGTTTAGGACACACCTCTTTTGTCAGCATCTCCCATTGGCTAGTATAGGCAGCTCCGTGCCTAGCGTGTTATTGTGGATTGTATTCTTAGGTGCTTCCTTCCTCCCCTGCATTGTTATAGAGAGCCTAAATGCCTAACTTGGGTTTTGTGAATCCCAGTGATTTTCTAGGCACCTAAAAGGCATTGAAAAACCAAAGTCCTTTTGTGGATCCGGCCCCAACTGCTTTATTCCTTAAAACTGCTAGTGGTTCGGCTGACTTTCAGGGTCTACTCTTGGGGTGTCTGTGGTGCACAGAAATTTTCTCTCTAGCCAGTGCATTTAGTCTTCAGGCTGGTAGGTGTTGGGTATATTTCTCAAGTTGTGGGTGGATATAGCAGAAAAATGTGAGGACTTTTCATTTCTTCACCTGAGTCATTCCCTTAGTTAACAATTCTGCTGACTGATGTATGAACCAGAATAGAATCCAGCTCACTCTTCCATAGTTCTAATGTATCTGCCGTGCTAACAGAAGTCAAAATCGGGGGGGAATTTCCAGTGAAATAACCAGTCAAAAACTGAAATATAGATAGAAAGCCATATCTGCTAAGTAAGGACACTCTTCATGCACAGTCGCTTTTTTAACCTAGCTACACAATAAGGATGATGATAGTATTTATTTGTTTTAAGAATGCACATATAAAACATTTTGTGTAATAGCAATATACTACAAATATTCTGATTACTTTTTTCCAAATTGTTGTGTACAAATATATTGAATGAAGGGAAAACTTACTTACCCATAATTTTTAAATACAATATGGTGGCATTCTATATGCCCTATAAAGTTTGAAGATATTTTAAAAAGTCATCAGTAGACATATAATCCAGAACTTTTTGTCTAATTGGATTCACAAGAACTTTTTGAATTCAAGTAATGATCCCTACTGTTGAAGGGGGACAGGTACTCCTGGGTGAATTCTGCGCCATTGTGTGCATAATTAATGAGCCACACATACTTTTACTTTTTTGCACAGAAAAAAGCTGCTGCTGGAAAGTTGCTGCAGTTCTGCATAGTGCCCACCAGAAGGTGCTGTGGTGCGAGAACCGAGCAGCCTCCCCGCCAGCCCCAACAGAAAATAACTTTGGCTGGAAAGTTGCTGCATGTCCGCTTTTTGCCCACCAGAGGGTGATGTGGCGATAGAACAGAGCCCAAGCTCCTGGCCGGCTAGGGAAGAAGAAAGAGCCTGCCTTCTTCACAGCACCTGTCGGGCCAAGTCAGGAGACAGACAGCGTGGGGCTCCTGGGGGGGTCAGGGGCTCATAAGGGCTAGTGGGGGAAGACAGACTGGGGCAGGGGCTGAATGGGAGTGGAGGCGCAGGGCCACGTGGTGACGGGAGGGGATGCAGGGCCACATAGGGACAGGGGAGTGGCTGAAGGGGACACAGAAACACAGGACGGGGTGGGGGTTCAGGGCCACAAGGGAATGTGGGGAGTGGGTGTCTGAGTGGGGGTGCCAGGACACATGGGGACAGGGGCAGATGTGCTTGACTGAATGGGAAAGGCCAGGGGTCAGCCAGGGTCTGCATTGCTCCCTAATAATCCCTCCCCACCCCTCAAAAAAACCTGTTCCATACTTTTCCCATCCATACCTAACAACCCACCAAGTTCACACCCAGGCTCCTTCCCAGCAATGACTTCCCTCTCCCTTAGCTCCTCCATTACTCCTGACTTCCCCAAGCTTTGCACTGCTTCTGAGGGGTGTGGGAAATACAGTTCTGTATTGTAGTTTAAATGAATTATTACTCAGAGTTCTGTATTAATATGTCTAGTAAGGAATCTATTTGTCAAAAAACATTTCCTGAATCTTTTTTGTTGTCTGTATTGTTACAGACATATTTGCTGACAGGTATTTTGAAATAAAGGACCAAAAATAATTGAAAGTGGTGTGATTATATTGTGTTATTTTGACAAATAAAATATGCAGAATTTTGGAGAATTTGAAATAATTGTGTGCAGAATTTTTAATTTTTTGTTTCAGAATTTTTAATTTTTTGGCACAAAATTCCCTCAGGAGTAGGGAAAGGTGAAAAAGTATTGAATGCAAAGTGAAATGTACAGTAATTGGCTGGCAGTGAGAGTAATATGTTACAAGACAAATGTTATGGTGTAAATATCAATGTCTAAAATTTAAAGCCGGTCGAAAAAGGTGCAAGGTTTGTTTTTGTTTGTTTGTTACTGAAATTCCAAATTTCAATCTTTTTTTTCAAAAATCCCTACTACTTTTCTCTCAGATTCTGCTTCTGGTGCATCTCCCAATAGTCAGTACAAATATATTCTGAAAAGTAAATCTATACTTTTATAATAATCCTAGAAGAATTTGAAAAGTTCTTCGGATTCATTTCTTATACTGGGAAACTTTCTAGCGTGCTGCACTTTGTAACAGCAGCATGCTAAGCTGCACTCCATCACGTTCACCGAACTGTAGTAGTGTTCACATGGGGCATTGCTGCATGGCAAGCTGGTGTGCTGTAGATCCATGCCCTGGCTTTCTGCACAGTAACTTGCTGTGTAAATAAGTGCCAGTCCTCCTTCCTTTTCCAGGAGGTAAACTCAGTGGCAAAACTCTCATTAACTTCAGTGAGAGCAGGATTGTGCCCTAGCACTGTGTCAGTACTGTAACGGGGCTACATCAATAAGAGAGCTTTTTGTAAAAAAGGATTACCATGCTTGGTCTGTGGGTCTGAACTTGAAAGACTTCTTCACTCTCAAATGCCATTGACTTGACTCTGAGTTCCAGATGTGGAAGGCTTATGGCAGGGATCGGCAACCTTTGGCTTGCGTCCCATCAGGGAAATCCGCTGGTAGGCGGGACGGTTTGTTTACCTGCAGCGTCCACAGATTCGGCCGATCGCAGCTCCCACTGGCCGCGGTTCGCTGTTCCAGGCCAATGGGGGCTGCGGGAAGCGGTGCGGGCCGAGGGATGTACTGGCCGCTGCTTCCCGCAGCCCCCATTGGCCTGGAACGGCGAACCACAGCCAGTGGGAGCTGCGATCGGCTGAACCTGCGGACGATGCTGGTAAACCGGCCCGGCCCGCCAGCGGCTTTCCCTGACTGACAGCATGCCAAAGGTTGCCAATCCCTGGCTTATAAGAATCTACCATATATGATGTACTGTTTTTATCATAAAATATGCTCATGACTACCTTGAATCAACTCATATTAACATTCATTAATTTTGAAACATTTGTTAAAGTGCCCTTTCAGTCCTTGGAAAATGCTGCTGAAGTAGATGGCTCTGGGGTAAATGACTAGGAAAGCTGAGTAGGAAATGACTAGGAAAGCTGAGTAGTTTTAAAAAGAACTCAGGTTTTTTTCTCATCTAGAAATGGCAGAACATTGTTGGAAGCTTGTTTTTTTATATATTTTCTTATGAAAATATTTACATTTGTTTGAATGTGCAGTTGTGCATGACACAATGGCTTAGTGCATAGCTTGAATACTTTTGAAAATGTAGCCGTTGGTTTGGTTTGAATGAATGTATAACACTGCTTAGGCTCAACATTTCAGATATGTCATAGAAGGGTTTAAGACCATCTGGGGCTTCCCAAATGTCTTATGATATACAGTCCATAGTTTCTTCAGTGTACAGCCAGGTTGCTTCTATCATTTATCTGCTAAAGTAGTTCGAAATATTTCTTGGTTCCTTGCATGGTTTCCCTGTTCTTCCTTCTTCGTCTGCAGTACCGTGTGATGTCTCATCTCATGTTAATCTTGTGTCCCTGTGTTCTCTTACATCAGGGAATTATTTAACCATGTACATTTGCATTTTTCAATTTCTTACATCATTCCTATAGGTGGCTGCTGTATTTCTGTTTTTTGTCCTGTCTGATCTTTCTTCCTTTCATGAAGACAGTTACCCTAGTGGAGTTTGTAATCCCCATACCAGGAAGGAAGCCAGCATTTGGCACTGCATTTTTACATGTACTCTTTTGTGTTAAAGTATATGATTCCAACAGGCTTTTTCTGATCTCTTGCCCTATAACTTTGAGAAACGTGTTCTAATGATAAAGGCAATTTTTCTTTGACCTTCAGATGGTGTTGGTTGATTTTGTATGTGTTTAATCTTAATGCTTAAGAAAGAAGGTTCCGGTGAGGAAAGTGGAGGTTCATGTCTTGGTATCCTCAATTAAATAGTTGGAGATGTATCATGCTGACAGAATCCTCTCATGGAATAATCCAGTAGGGTTTTTTTTGTTTGATTGTTTTCTTTTTGTGCAACATCTGTACTTTATCTTGTTGCTGTCTCTACTAGAAAAAAGACTTCGAATCAGCTAGCTGTGATAACCTGTGAAAAAAGTGCTCTTCCCAAGAAAGCCCTTTCAACCTTAAACATCTAGAGTCTTCAGTTATGTGTATATTTTACTAGTTATATCCTCCAACACAGAGGAAGCCTTCAACATCTTCGCAGGTGAAATATATTAACATTTAAAATCCTTTGTCCATCATTTAAGCTATTAAAAGAAAAAATACAGATTTCTTCTCTCTAGAAATCAGTGAAGGAAAAAAGAAGTGTAACAAAAGAAGTAGCTTACTGTTAGCTGATATAGGGGAAACAGCTGAAACCAGAGTGTATGGAAGGGAAACAGAAGCTGCTTTATACCAAAGAGTCTACGATTCTATGGGAATGTACTTCTGTCTTCATAAATAGCTTGTGAGTAGAGCTTGTGTAATCCAATTTATACATTATACCTGGATTATAAACTGCAGTCAGCTATGAAGCACTTTTGATGTTTTTGTGTGTAAAAGATGCTATAAAAATAAATAATAATCAGTGTTAATACATCATATATCACAAAACAATGGAATCTGTAACACGCTTCACTGGTATTCAATTTTAATTCATTTAGTAGAAGGCATTCCTTTCATCTGTTTCCAGTCACCAAATGCAGTTCTTGAAGGTGAAGCTATATAACATGTGCATTTCAATTGGCAACTGTTTGTTGTTTATTCCAAGACAAAAAGTTGTTAAGGTTGAGAGTACATATCAGTAACTTACAGGTAAAAATGAAGTCCAAAGATGTAATTATCTCAAAACCAATCATTACAAACCCAGGAAATTCAGAATTAAAAACACACATTTTCCATACTTTTCCACTTCATGGTGTCATTTTGTATTGGATTTATTTATGTATTCCCAGATAATTCCTTCAATAATCAGTTCTCATACAAAGCACATGGAGTGCTGTAAATTTGGAGAAGACATGTGTGTTTTATACATAAACAAGATGCTGAATCCCAGCTTTAAGTACAAAATGGAACTCAGACTTAGCTATGGAGTCACAACCAGCAGTGGTTAGTAATTAGTCTGACAGTAGTGTCTAGGGACCAGGCACATAGGTTTGGTCTACACTGCAGAGTTAGATCAATGTAGGGCAGCTTATGTTGACCTAACTATGTCAGTGTCTACACTACAGGCTTGCTCCTGCTGATGTAAGTGCCCTACTACACCGACATAACAACTCCACCTCCACGAGAGGTGTAGGGTTTACGCTGGTATAGTTAGGGTGACGTAGTGTCTATGTAGACACTGCATCATTAACATCGGCTGTTGGCTAAAATTCTTGTCAATTTCACAGCTCTGTGCTGGAGCCGTTAAATTGACAAGAAAGGCTAGTAGGTTCCCTGCTGTGAATCCTGCACCTGGCTCACAATTCGGGCTGTCACCTCAGGGCAGGTGGGGGGTGTCCCCCAGGCACCTGGCTACTTGCTTCCATCAGGCTGCTGCCTGGGCTGTCCGCTCCCTTCTGGGAGTCCTGCTTCCCCCTGGCTCTCCACTCATAGCTGGGTTGCTGCCTGGTCTCCCTGCTCCAAGCCCAGCTGCTGGGCACTGAGTTCCTGGGCTCCCAGCTCCCCATGGAGCTCCCAGAGTGTGACTGCTCTGAGCAGAGATAATAGCACTGTGAAATTGGCAAGAATGTCAATTTCACTGCTGATAGGCTCTGTGCTGTGAAATTGAGCCCCCACAGGGCTCACAGCTGGAGGTGTCACCCCAGGGCAGATGTAGAATCACCTATTAAGAACTTGGTAATATTCATTTTTTAAGGAAGGATGGTCTTACGCTCAAGGCACTTTTTCCCTTTACTCTTTTTTCCTCCACTTTGCCTCTCCTCTTTTTTCCTATGCTTCCATTTGTCCTTCCCTTTTGCCTCCCTCATTTTCATCTGGCTTATCTTTCTCCTCCTGTTGCTGTCTTCCTTGGGGTGGGAATATCTCAAACTATCTGTTCCTTCGCTGCGGTGCCTCCCACTTCGTTTGAATTAAATATGCTGGAGTACTCACTACAGCCTTGACTTTGGGTAGGCTTCAGAATAAAAATAATAGAATAATTGTAGTGTCAATAAAGGGTCATGTTGGTCCATTTACTTGAATAGGCCACATTCTGAGGCAAGAGAGCTAAAGGTTTCTGAAAAGGCAAGTAATATTTAAAATACATATATAGGCTACAATGTATGTTGGCTTTGTCAAGTAATATGAATCTGTAACTTGTAATGTAGAATTCTGTAGGGATATTGATTGTCTTCAAATTGACTGTGAGTTCTAGAGGTTTATGGAGATTATCACTGGGCAGGACATGTAGTTAGGATGATGGAAGGCAGACCAGTTAAACGTCTCTTGGAAGGACATTTGTATGATGTCCAACCTCATGACTGACCAAGGAGAAGATAGAGGGATAATATTGAACAAGAACTAAGAGCATTTAATGTGAATCACCATAAGCAGGGAAAATTTGCCCTTGACAGAAAGAGGTGAGGATAAATGCTGAGAGCATCCAAGGACCTCTATAATCTATAGAGATGGAGGGTAAAGTAAAATAATAAAGTATCAAGTATACTTTATGAAAGAGACTGATTTGCTTTGATTAGGTCATATTGTATCTTGCTTTGTCATAACTGAAATGAAGTGGGAAAAGCTGGCATTCCCTTTCAAATGGGCTTATATTTTCCAGATTCATGTATGTTAAGAACGCTGTGAAACAATTTGTGTTATTGCATGATCCTCATACACAATCACAATATGAAGTATACTAGGGAATACTTTCTGTTATTCCCATTTGCAAAGCAAACGCAGTAAGAGAACTGGCTGTTTCCAGAGCTCAGACACTAGCAGAGTCTGAAAGCTGTGAACAGGAGAAAAGTCAGTCAATTGGTATGTAAACAAGCATAAGCATAAAGTACAATATTTGGAGATAATACAGGTACAATATCAAATTGTTACAATATTACTGATTTGCAATTGTGCGATATTTTATTTTAACAAAGACAGTTACAGTGGAACCTCAGAGTTAAGAACATCAGAGTTACGAACTGACCAGTCAACCACACATTTAATTTAGAACTGGAAGTATGCAATCAGGCAGCAGCACAAACAAACAAACAAACAAAATAAGCAAATACAGTACAGTACTGTGTTAAATGTAAGCTACTAAAAATAAAGAGAAAGCATTTTCTACTGCACGGTAAAGTTTCAAAGCTGTACTAAGTTAATGTTCCATTGTAAACTTTTGAAAGAACAACCATAACATTTTGTCAGAGTTACTAACATTTCAGAGTTTTAACAACCTCTATTCCTGAGGTGTTTGTAACTCTGAGATTCTGCTGTACTTGTAAATCAAAAAAGTTATTGCTGGAAGAAAAATTCCATCATAATTACATCCGTGTCTTTAGGCATAAGGAAAGGTATTTAGTCCTCAGGGTTTGACAGTCTTACCTGCTTTGTACTAAAGCCAGCTTTCCATTTTAGTATCCAGTCTCTATCCTGGAGGTCATTAATGGGAAAAAATCCTCTGGTTATTGAATTGGACTTACTTTGGGAGTCAAATCAGATTTAAGGCTTTTTTTAATAGTTTCCTGATGCTGATATTTTCAAGTGACTACGTAGGTATTTGTATGAGGCTTATTGCAACCCCATAGTCTTCATGTGAATGCTCCATGATGAAGTATATGTAGTATAGCCTATTATTATTCTGCTGTGGCTACAAACTACTAAAACATACATGAAGTAGTTAATGTATGATTTGTCATTATACTATAGATGAAGTGATAGATCCTCTCTTTACTAACAAATGCCCATTAAATTTCAGTAGCAGCAAAACAGAGGCCAATACAAGTATTTTTCACATATCCTGACCAAAATTTTCAACTGTGACTAGTACTTTTCGGTGACCAACTTGAAACAACTTAACAGGACCTAGTATTCTGAAAATCAGCCCCGTTTAAGTATCTCAAGGTTGGCAGCCAGAAAGGGAGGCACCTCAAAACACTAATAACCTTAGAAAATTTAGACTCCTATTTTTATTTCCAGATCACTATTTTATACTAACTATACTGTTTACTATATGTGTGCACACAGTAGTACATACTATACTATACACACACATACATTTTCTAATTCCCACCATCAATTTCTGTACCTCCAGGCATCTACATAAAATCTTTTGAGTTTTAAAGTCTATGCAAACTTAATACCTCATCCTGAATACTTTAGCTCAAGCAATAGTGTTTACTTAGCAGAGAACAGGATGAGGCCCTAGACTTAAAAGGTCAAGAGGTTTAGGTCTAAAGATGCCAATTTAGACTTTTTTAAAAGAAAAGTTTTAGAAAATTTGTTCACAATTAGATTTTTTATTAATGTAAATCAATCTGAAAATGTTTTATTAATTTAATAGCTGTATAACATCTTGACCCCACTTGCCTCTCCAGGTAGAGCCCAATCTGCCTTTCATCTCTAAGCTCATTGAACACACTGTCACAGTTCAGGGCAACTGCACCTCTATTTCCCTTCCATGGTCTAGCAAGAACACCCACTCTCTGGCTTCTAGCTCCCTGGCCATCACTTCTGTTGGGCAGAGACCTGCACCTCTCTCCCTCTTGACTGGGGTATTTCCAGACTGGTGAGCTCCCTGCCTGCACTGTGTGACTTCCTCAGCAAAGTCAGACTGCCTAACCAGGCCTGCTTTTCTTTTCTTCTTAGAGATGGCAAACAGTGTAATTGCCACAATTGTTGCCACCCAGCTTTTTCTAAGCAAGTACATTTATTCTTAAGGCAAACGCATTATAGAGAAAACATTGAAAACAATAAAAAGGGCCTACCTGCATGGTAATCAGCTTACCAGAGATCACCCCATCTCCAGCCGGGGCTCTGGCCAGTGAACAATCCTTCAAACTCCACTATGGTTACAAATTTGTAACCCCTTTTTGCTCAGAACAAGAACACTCATGGATCTGTGAGTTAGTCCTTTATGCTGTTTGGGTCTTTTCATCTTGGGAATAAATAATTCACAGACAAAGGTTCCCCTCTCCTCTCGGGGCAAAGGTTCAAAAGATCAGGTCTGGGGATGGTCCTTTGCATTACCCTTCCCTGGTCAGAAGGGAGTGGGACAAGCATCCCTGCCCAGTGACAGATGATGGCTGGAGACCTGAGACTTGACCTGGAACTCCTGGAGTCGATTACAAAGGATGCATACAGGTGCAGTTACCCTGAAACTGTGACACACAGTTTCTACAACTACTCTCTGGAACTCCTCTCTTCCAGTTCCATCCTAGACCCTCTCCAATCACCTTGCATCCCTTGCATTCCACTGAAACCGCGCTTGCAATAGTCTCTATTGACCTCATCCTCATTTGACCTGTCAGCGCCTTTGACACTGTTGACCATGCTCTTTTTCTTGAAGTCATGTCCTAACTGAGACACCTCCTACCTTTTCATACACTTCTTCAGTGTGTCCTTGAAGACGTGTATGAAACAGATGAGTAGGAGCCTGTTCAGAGGCTCCTCCTCATCTGCCCTCCAGCTTTCTGTAGGGGTTCCACAGGACTGTCCTTGGTTCCCTTTTTTCTGTCCCTCTACACCAGTGGTTCTCAACGTATTTATCATTGTGTTACCTGGGCCGCAGGGACTGGGTGGTATGGCAGTGGCAGCCCAGACCCTGGAGCTTGTGGGGCCAGACGGCAGCCCCAGATCCTCACCGCACTGGGTGGCTGCTCCAGAGCTTGCGGGGCTGGGCGGCAGCCGCTGACCCTGGAGTTTGCAGGGCCGGGTGACAGCCCCGGACCACCAACCCTGTGGGGCCGGCTGGCAGCCTCGACCCCGGACTCCTGACCCTGCCGCACTAGGTGGTGGGGCAGCCCAGACCCTACTGCATTGGGCAGCCGGGAACCCTATCCTGCCACGCGGGCTGGCCTTTAGCACACAGCTGAGCTGGGCTGCAACTGTGTGCTAATTGGGCTGCATGCGAACCACTGGTTGAGAATCACTGCTCGACACCATATCTCTGAGTAATCTCATCTGCAAACACAAATTCAACTCCTAGCTTTGTGCTGACGACTCAGACCTCTCTGCTTCAGACCTGCCTCCTTCTGTCCAAAATAAAATCTCAGCCTGTCTCTGACATCTCTTGTGGATGTCTAGTTGTCAGCTCAACATAGCTAAACCATATCTCCTAATCTTTCCCCATAAACCCTCCTTTCCCACATCCTTTCTCAATTACTGTGCACAACGCCACCGTCCTCCTTATCACTCAGGCTTGTAATCTGTGTGTCAGCTTTGACTCAGATATCTCTCCGGGTCCTCACACCCAGGCTGTGTGTAAGTCTTGAAGATTTTTTCTGCACAACATCTCACAGTACAGTTGTTAATAATAATTATACCTATTTCTTATAAAACGCTTTTCATCAGTAGATTTCAGAGCACGTCATGATCTTTAATATATTTATCCTCACAACACCCCTGTGAAGCAAGGGAGTAGTGTTATCCCTATTGCACGGATTGAGAACTGGAGTACAGCGGAATTAACAACCCCCCAACAAAAACCAGCACTGCTAAAATGTTCAAGTGCATGAAAATCCCAAGTAAAAACTAACTAAAAATAGCCTAGTAAACATTGTTTGTGCTAAGAAAAGTGCAAAGGGTAAACACATGGCATAAACGATGAAAAAATTAGTTAGATTTAACATTTCTTTCTCTATTAATATCAGAGGTTTAATTAACGGGAGAGGTTTTTAAAAAACGTATACAGTTTTGATACTTATAGTGAAGCTTAATTCATCTGGCAAAAGTTGCATGCAATCTCTGAAAGTTTGTTAGTTTGAAAGAAGTACTGTACATGTATATAAAATGCATCTACCTATTAAAATATTTATCAGTCGTTGCCATAGAAATAAACTTAGTCTGCAGGTGCGTGAGTGAGGAGGAAATGTTTCAAGCCCCTGCAGAGTTTTTAGTGAATTGTTCTAATCAAACATATACTGAGATAGAAATCTTCACAAAGAGCTGTAGTTTCAAAAAAGTCACATTAGTAAACCTTTTTAGGCCTCTTCCAGAGACTTTTTAAAATGATAGTCTGAATTACTCCTCAGTGAATTCTGTTCTGAGCAGTACAGGGGCGTAGAGAAAACAGAATTGATTTCCATTACTGCTTTTACAAATACAGCTCGTAATATTCCTCTAAAGAATGTGGGGACCTATACACGTCTCATAATGGTTTTGGTCTCTAGGTGGAAGAAAAGGAGGTTTTGTTTCTGGGCTTTCTTGAGTATTTGTGCAGATTTTTATAGAAAGGTATTTATCCAGTAGCAAGTATAACAAGATAGATTATGGATTTGGGGCTGAAAATATAACAGTGCAGGATTCTACAGCAGAAAAGAATATTTCTAATTTTAGGTTTTTCCATCAAAGACATACTCTAGCTTCTGTCAAACAATAAACATACGCTTTCATCCTGCCTTTGTGATGAAGAAGGTACTAGGTTGATCAGCCACATTTTTGGCATTTGTATGTAAATATAATTTTCTTTGCTAGAATCCTGCCATTTATAACATGGTTCAAATCTCTGTTTCAGAACATGCTGGGGTTCTAGTCTAAACTTCACAGGTATAACTGCACAGTAGAATAGAATTAATATTAACTGATGACTGGTTTTTGATAATGGAAAGTTTCAGCTTAGAAGGAAATATTTAATTTAAATTTAAAAAAATCCTTTTGGTTGGATTTAAGTTAAGAGTTAACCAAGTCAGTGTTTATGAAACTAAACTAAACTGGACTTTTATTTCTATTGAAGTTTTGCATTCCTTATTCCATAATATTGGATGGAACTTTTTGATACATTAGGATGCAACAATTGGTATTTAGGTTAGAAAACTTATTTCTTATATAGACTCAAAAATTGTTTTAAACATTTCATAAGGAAGTTCAGTATCAAGAATTGATGTGCATGTTTGCACGTGCTGTTAGAATAGAATTGGCATGAGGCTGTCAGGCCATTGGTAAAATCCTGTTAAGAAAATACGATAACAGGAAAAGCTAGTGCTCTCTCTTGAATAAGTGCTTATTTTAAGTAACACATTAGGCAGGTAGCAGTAGTAACCAAAATTTCGGCCTTTCCTCTTGAAAGGCGACTGCCACAATTATCCAAGCTTTTGTCGCTACTATGGATCAATATAATGCAGTCCTCATGAGGCAACTCTTGAAGGCCACTCAGAAACTTCCACCAGTGTAGACTGTTGCTAACTGTTCAGCGCTTCTTGAGGCATGGAGCATATTACATCAGTGCTCCTTATAGGTTGGTTTTTTCCAGGTGAAATTGAAAAACAGCACTTTGATTTGTGGTTTGAGTCATAAGCTGTCTTAGAAATTGTCTCTCTCCTTATGCAGTATCCTGACAACAGACATCATCTGAGTCCTTCTGTGCACGCATTCGTTGCACCAGTTTAAAATCGATTTAGACACTGAAAAAATTAAAGAGTTACACATCTGGATGTAGAAACTCTCATGTCAGTTTACCGGCTTATTTTAGCTTATATTTGTATTTAGCTTATATTTATATTTATAAACTTACAGATACAAGTTATATGCATATAAGTCAGGATCAAACCAAATTGAACCAGCTGTTAAACCCAGGGGGTAACTAACTCAGTTTAAACCACACCCCTTTAGTTGAACTAGTGCAACTTTGTGTGTAGACCAGGCCCAAGCCACTCTCACTTCAGAATGGGACCCACAGCTCTGAAATGTACTTTCCCCATTGGTCCAATGGATCCTGAGTTTGACCTACACGGCAAGTGAGATCTCTTTTGTGGTTTGGGATTTTTTCTCTGAGTCCTTTGAGCTGATGTCAGTTAGCTATCTGTATGTCAGTTAGTTGTGTTTAGTTATGTTTTTAATTTGAGTGATGTATATATTTGGTGTAAATGTGTCTAAAGATTGTGATAGTTACTTTTAAAAAATTGAAAATAAAATTGACTTGAGCCTTTAAAAATTCAGGCAAGACAAAGCAAAGGCTGACAATCTGGGTTGACAGAGTAACGGCTGATAATCTTTATTATCTCTTGGTATTGTGCTTTGTCCTGCCTCCCTCCAGCCCTCTCCCTTGTAGTGTGAGTTAAGAGCATTTATTCTTGGATAGAACTGTGACCCCATTGAAGTCAATGGCAAAACCCCCATTGACTTTACTGGGGCCAGGATTTCCCCCCTTGCCTTTTACTGATGTGCTGCAACTTTAACATTATTTCAATGTACACTGTTATTGTCAATAAACCCCACGTAAACACAGTTAAAGGTTATACCACTTGTGTGGTATGGAAAGAATACACTCCACAAGGCAAACAACGGAGCTGTAGGGAAATGAAATGCTCTTCTTTTTGTCAATTAACATTGTTAGCTTTTTGCTTAGCATATAGTGGTATGTGTGAGGGACGGAGAAAGTAAACTTGAATATTGTGCAGTAATGTCATATTCATAATAGTACTTGCAACTTTGACTGGTTTTATATATTTCTTTTACATCCCAGAAAGGCTGTGTACTTATGGTGTTTGTCAGTATAATTTCAGAAACTGTTATATTTTAAAAAAGAAAAACTTGTAGCACCTTAGAGACTAACAAATTTATTTCAGCATAAGCTTTCGTGGGTTAATACCCACTTCATCGGATGCATGGAATGAAACATACAGTAGACAGATATTTATACAGTCAGAGAAACATGATAAGGTCAAGGTGCATAGACCAACCTTAAGAGCCTAATTAGTTGAGAGGAACCATAACAGCAGGGGAAGAAAAACCTTTGAAGTGATAAACAAGATGGTCACACAGGTGTGAATGAGGATCGTTGACTTAAGGGAAATAGATTCAATTAACGTAATGGCCGAGCCATTCCAAATCTCTATTTAATCCGGAGGCAAGGTTGCATTGCCTCCGGATTAAATAGAGATTTGGAATGGCTCGGCCATTACGTTAATTGAATCTATTTCCCTTAAGTTAACGATCCTCATTCACACCTGTGTGACCATCTTGTTTATCACTTCAAAGGTTTTTCTTCCCCTGCTGCTTTGGTGCCTCTCAACTAATTAGCCTCTTAAGGTTGGTCTATGCACCTCGACCTTATCATGTTTCTCTGACTGTATAAATATCTGTCTACTGTATGTTTCATTCCATGCATCCGATGAAGTGGGTATTAACCCACGAAAGCTTATGCTGAAATAAATTTGTTAGTCTCTAAGGTGCTACAAGTTTTTCTTTCTTATTTTCGTTTTGCTGACACAGACTAACACGGCTACTACACTGAAACCTTGTTATATTTTAGTTACCATCTTCTGTAACTGCCTCTGACTGGCAGGCTTAGTTCTCTGACCTGGCGGTATCCAGTAAACTTTTCTAACCTGAAAGATGTTGATATTTAAGTACAATACATCAGTAACACAATTTAAACCATAGAGTAAGGTTGGCTTTGTTTCTTCTCTTCATCGAGCCTTTCCATTGACTTCAAAGAGCTTTTGTATCAGGCCCTTTGCTCTCATACTTGCTTACTTGCACACACACAGTCATACTGTTCTCTTTTTAAATATTTTAATACTAATTTGAAGTCCGCTCAGGGTGTGTAGCCTCTTTTCCAGTTTTTATTGGGGCTGTTCTGAGCCAGTGACTAGTTAAGTGATGTGCCAAGATTTTCCAAAATAATCTTGCTTTGTATTGTTTTGTTTTCTCACAAATACAGTGTCTCCATACTATTGTGCTGGTCTGCTCCCCAAGTAAGAGAATGCAGCTGGCAGACTCTTCTGAGGCAGGATCATAGTGGCCTAATGACAATGGCTGTGGAGGGAACTGAGGGTTGTGGTCTTGCTTGCTTGAGTACTTTTAAAGCCATTAAATAGCAGGCACTCTTTAAGTGCAAAATATTATCATTCTTTATTAAATTTATGGCCAATGTTCCTGCATAATATGTGTGTGCCTGATTTGTGCACACGGATACCCTAAGGACATACTGGTCAAGTATTTGTACAAAGATATAGAAATGAAGCTCTAAACTGATTATGTTCACAAACGTGATTTGTGTGTGCAAATTAGGTATTTGCATGCATGAGTGCACACAGCTGTATGCACACAAGTGTGCTCAGTATCTTTAATAATCTGGTTCCTAATTACAAAACAATGGTGCTGATTTCTGTTTTGATTCCAGGAGGGAGGAGAACTTTTCTTCTTTCTGAAATACTGTCTTGAAATTTAAGAAGTCAGACTGCTGAGGAGTTAACATTGGGATTAATAAAACAACCCTGAAAGAGAGACTTAATTAACATTGCACTGCCTTTTCAATTGGACTGAAACTGTGTCTGGTTTATCACCAAACCAAATATATTAGTTTGTATTTGGAGGATACATCTGACAGTAAGCCTTATGGGGAGAGCTCATCTTTTTCTTATAATCTCATTACAGTATTTGTATACTTTATTTGCTTGCTTTGACCTTGAATGGTTTAGACGGAATGTTCAATGTCTATATCATTTATCTGCTTGAACAAATACTTGCTCTTTTCCTGAATATTTTAAATAATTGTATCTTTAATTTTAATCTTTTAGCTTTCTATAGTAATTCAGCTGAGTACTAAACACTGAGGATGATGATAATCCAGTTTATCAATAATATGATGGAAATGCACTGAGTGCATGGCCTGTTAAAATATACTAAAGCAGTCAGTCTCTGGGAGAGGCTTTCACATGCACCTTGGTGCTGGTGAAGAAGCTCTTTTTTTAATATATATATTTCAATGATAAGAGAAATGGGATATTGAAAAGGGCATCAAGGCTTAATGGGGCAGTAATAAAGCAAATAAGATCCATTAGCCAAATCACTGCTTTGAAAAACAGATACATTGGTAAGTGCTCCTGAGTGCCTTATGTGGGAAAAATTATTAAAGTACTTGGACACAACATTGAGATTGGGCTTTATGGTCCGGTGTGACCAAAATTAAATGACAGAATCTTAAAATAATTCAGATAATGTAAACTTAATTCACGGTTTGCCAGCGGACTCTATTTAATACTTGAACAATTGTGTCAAAATTTCAGAAGTAGAAGTTATACATATTCCAGACTCATAAATAAATTTTTTAAGTTGCCCAAATCTAAGCCATGCTACATTGAAGGATCTTTGATATAATTTTCTTCTTAGTAAGTAAATTCATCATCAAAGTTCAGTGAGTTAGGTTATAACAGATTTTGCAATGCAACTTGTATCTTTAGCTAGACTACATTTTAATTATGGATTTGATACTGGATTAATGCCTACTGGGTGCGCTTGGAAACATTACAGCTCTCCACTTGCCCCTAGCTTTGCAACCGTGCTCACCTTCCTGAGCCTTTAATGTAAAGAAATATAAAGGAAAATGCATTGATATTTTTAATTTTTTATTTTTATGGGCAATATGTCCTGAAAGTGTTCTTACTTTTCAAGATAAAACATATACATAAATTAGCTAGCTTAAAACACACTAGTATCAATGGGGAAATTATCTTTCAACAACCCTACTCTATCAGTACACTTGTAGTTAGGTGAGACTGCATAAGCTCCCCAAATTGGCATATTCCACCCGTATACATACAACGCCACATTCTCTCCCTTCCTCCCTCCCCCCCCAAAAGAAAAGTAACACAAAGGTAGCCAAGAGATAGTGAGAAATGGCATAAGACGTGGAAATGTGAATGCAAACAATCATATATAAATGTCTAGATGTTTTTCATTGATTTTCAGTTATAATGTTCTCAAACCCAACTTTAGATTGTGATTAATAATGAAAATCTTACTTTAAAAATGCATTATAATACATGCATGGAAATGTCCATGAAGAGAGAGTGATTAATCCAGGTTTGCTTGCTCTGTTAAAAACACATATGCCACTAGGCAAAGGCCCGATGGAATGTTTCAGATAGGACTGCCTGTTTCCTCTGAACTGCCCACAGCTGCAACTCAGCCAGTAACTGAAAGAGCGTACAAAATTTCTCTGTTGCTATAGCTGTGATGTCACACGCTGATACTAACATGTGGTTGGTTATTTTATGTTTCAGATCACTGCCTGTAGTTGAGCACAAAGAAAACAACGAGACTCCCACATCTTTCAGCAAGAAGAAAGGATTCAGCAGAGCAGATTAATACGGACTTGTGTCTGGTGGCCTTTTTGTACAAAGGCTGCTTTTAAAAAAGAAACAGTGTTATTTAATGAGGCACTGCTGCTAACACTCCGATTCCAAGATTCATCTGCTATTCATTGTGCTTAATGTACATGTTTCTACACCGTGCATTTAGAAGCTCCCAGAGAAGAATCCAAAACGGCTGCGGGGGAAAGACCACCAAATATGCCTACAGAAACACTACAGACAGGTAGCATGGTGAAACCAGTCAGTCCTGCTGTCACTTTCACATCTGCCGTTCCTCTTCGTATCTTAAACAAAGGACCGGACTATTTTCGCAGGCAGGCAGAGCCTAATCCAAAAAGACTTAGTGCTGTGGAGAGACTAGAAGCTGATAAAGCAAAATATGTAAAAAGCCAAGAGGTCATCAATGCCAAACAAGAGCCTGTAAAGCCAGCAGTACTTGCAAAGCCACCGGTTTGCCCTGCCGCCAAGCGAGCATTGGGTAGCCCTACCTTGAAAGTGTTCAACAACAATGCAAAGACTGAGAGTGGTTTCCAGAGAGAAAATTTAAAATTAGAGATTTTGAAAAACATCATTAATAGCTCTGAAGGCTCCAGCTCAGGTTCAGGTCACAAACATAGTTCACGAAACTGGCCTCCCCACAGATCTGATTCAGCAGAGCTGAACCGACATTCATTTGCAGAATCTTTAAAGGTCTACCCCACCCAGGGCCGGAGCAGCCCTCAAGAAAGCAACTCCAACGTGAGCAGAAGGCTCTTAGAACAGTCAGCGGAGACTTTCTTGCACGTTTCCCATAGCTCATCAGACATTAGAAAAGTAACTAGTGGTAAGCCCTTAAAAGCAATACCCTGCAGTAGTTCAGCCCCACCTCTGCCTCCAAAACCCAAAATTACTGCCATCGCCACCTTGAAATCCCCAGATATCGACGCAGTAGAATCCAGTTGTGGAGTCAGTCGAAGACCCTCCCTACAACGATCAAAATCAGACTTAAGTGATAGATACTTTCGTGTTGATGCAGATGTTGAACGATTCTTTAACTACTGTGGACTGGATCCTGAAGAGCTTGAAAACCTTGGGATGGAAAATTTTGCAAGGGCTAACTCTGATATTATATCCCTCAACTTTCGCAGTGCAAGCATGATTAGCTCAGACTGTGAACAGTCTCAGGACAGCAACAGTGACCTTAGAAATGATGACAGTGCCAATGACCGTGTGCCATATGGCATTTCTGCAATTGAAAGAAATGCCAGAATCATCAAGTGGTTGTATAGCATCAAGCAAGCTAGAGAGTCACAGAAAGTGTCCCATGTGTGAGAGGAAATCCACAATAGAATAAGCAAGGACTGTAACTTTGTCTGTGAATATTCAGTTGTGAAGGGTTGTGAAGTCTACTTGAAGTCTTGTACACTTCTCAAATCTCTTTGTGTTGCTTGTTGTGCAATGTTTTTAAGTTGCATGCCTGTCAACATGTGAACTGACCTGGCTTCCACTTGAACAATAACTAACTACAAATCCTGGCTGAGCATACATATTATCTGCCAAAAGTTTAAGACCAGAATCTAATTAGGGCTTCATTATAATCAAATTGTTTACATGAAAAGATTACATGACTTCTTCAATATTTATATAGTTCCTTGTGTTTTTTTATATCTCACGTTTTTGTGTCTTAAATAGATATTGTCAACTGACATTACTAGCTTTTAAATTGAAACTGAATCCTTTTAAAGGACAAGGCAAAATTGGCCAAAATAAGAGATTTAGACATACAACAATAGGCAAAGAAACTTGATCTTCTGTGGATTGGGATTTATTGGCTCACATAAAAGTGTTTCTAAACTGCAGAGAATAATGCATCCTTTGTTAAAATACATGAATCCACCTTTATTAAAGGACTGTTTGGGGTATGATGGTTTTAATTTTCTAAGTTCCCTCATTTTTACAGAAAAGTAGTCTAGCAAAGCTGCTTGACCTTTCATAGCCTAAATGAGTCTTGCGTTTGATTCAGTGTAAAAATATTAATAGTTTTATGTTACACTGATGGAGAGGTTAAAAAGTGTCAAAGAAAGTTGACTGATAGAAATGTTTTCAGTGGTGTGTTGGGTTTTTGTTTTGTTTTTGTTCCTTTGTTTCTTTTCTTATTAAATAAAGATTCCTAGTCTTAAACTTTTGACAGGAATGATTAGATCCTATAGCTGATATTGAATGCCTTTATTAGTCAAGCACATCATGACTACAAACTCCATGCTGTCTTTTTAAGTTTTTGTACACCTGTTTGAACAGTTCATGAACAAAAATGGAAACACACAGCCATATCAGTGTAAAGCCTCCTGTTAAGAAGTAAATACACTCGATAGCTAAACTGTATCTGAGAAACTGTGATTATGTTGTCTTGCATATGTTATATCTAAGGCTGTGAAAGTTTGTTACAGCTCTAGGAAAGTGTAGAAACATGACAGTATGTAGCTTCCCCCCCCCCCCCCATCCTTATGATGGTTAGTGCTGCACGTCAATCCGTTACAATTTTGTTGACAATCTGTGTCTCCCCAATGGTTTAATTAACTGTCATTCCAACCGACAGTTGTGGTGTGTGGTAGCAGAGAAGTTGAAAGTACAGTGGTCTGCTTCATTATTATTGTATTCATGCTCTGAAGTACATTGCAGCACTACCTTATACTTCATCAGCTAATAGGAAACTTTTTTATTGTGTAAATGCTGTAATACTTTGTATATACTTCAGTTGTTATTAAATCTTTAAAAAAGAAGAGTGTTATGCTAATAAATAGCTCCCGGTGCAGGTATTGGTGGTGTTTTTCCTTTGTTTTAGAGTTTTTAAATCTTTCTTTAAAAATAGTGGGTAATTTAATTGTGGTGCTATGGTAATTCTTGGTTAAATAGTAGTTCCAGTAGAAGATTTCTCCCCAAAACTGCTTTGCAGAACATTCATTCTTTTAACTGTAACTATAGAAATATCTTGCTGTAGAACTAGAAGAGTTTATCCGGACTCCTAGCCTGCTTCTTCCATCCTTACTGCACGCTTATCTGGCAATGCTGTTGTTCCCTTGTGTTGCATCTGTTCCCAACAAACCTCTGATTTCTTCTGAATCATTCTTCGGTAATGCATATTTATAAATCCAGTATTAAAAGTGCTTACAAAGTCAGGTTTTATTTTATTTCAAGGAGCCTCTACACTTTTAGCACTACTGTTCTCAACTGAACATAGCATTCTTACTTTTAGGGAAGTTTCAGTTCTTTTTCAGTGCAGAAGACCTGGTGTGAGGCTGGAGTTGGAGTACAAAGAACAGTGGACTCAGCTGTTGGATACAGCACTTAACACCAATTGTGTTCCTTTTTTTATGTTTACAGAGTGATTATTCCTGAAAAGAAAATACATATAAAAGGCAACCTACATTTTTTACACATTCTTCTGGGTGGTTTTATGGCGTACACCTATGTTGTTTCCAGCAAAGGTAAAAAAGAGGAATATATATATATTTAAAGTACAAGTACATTTATGATATATTTTAAGCTCCGTGGATTTGAGCTTGCATTGACATCACTTCATTTTTTCAAACATATTTTCCTACTGTGAATTCTACCCAGTTCAGTAACTGTTTTGCCAAAGAAAGTAATTCTTTAAGGGATTAAAGCCAAATGTAATGCAGATGTCCAGCTAAGAAATAAAGAACTTAAAACCAAAATAAAAATGCTCTCATGTTGTTGTCTATTAAGTGGTATGTTTCAAGAATGATGATAACTATGCTATCTTTAACCATTGGCAGCCAGAAATAATAATCAGGAAAGCTTTATAACTAGGTGATTGAGTAGGACATATGCTAGAATTCTGCACTTGCTTCCTAGGATTCCTTTTGAAGCAATGGGATCCAAGTTTAACTAATTTCCTTTTAATGCCACAAGTGGTTTGGGCTTGTGAGGTATCTATAATGCAGCATCTCCTCATACAAACTCTTATGTAGTACCTTTGACAGGGTACGAAGAGTCTGATGCTGCAGTCCATACTTATGCAAGTACCCTCTACTCACCGAGCTAATCCCATTGAAATCAGTGGGACTGCTGCAGTAAGATTTTCAGAATCAGGTCCTAACTTTCATGTCAACTGTGTTTACAATGGTGGTGAGGTTGCTGTCATACAAAAGAGATTACGGAGAAGATTGATTTATTGATAAATGTTAACTTTTTGTGGCTTCTAATCATCTGAGAAAATGAGTGACTTTTTTGTTCCTTGACAGAGTTTCTGCAGAGGGGATTTATATATGAACGATTCTGACCTTTACCATGTTTGACTTTTAGGAATGAGTCAGATCACAGGTCTAGTTTGTTTTGTTTTTAAATAGGAATAGCCATTTCATCTTTAGACCCTGTTGGCCCACATGATTAGTGAGTGTCAATTTTTTTATCAGTGCTTTGGGATCCTTCTGAAATTTACTGTATAAATACACATTGGTGTTATCATCCTGAGAATGCATTGCTATCATCCTAAAAGTCTAGCAAGCATTTGCAGATTGTCAGTTGCCTCTAAAAGGACTTTCTACAAAGCACGTTGAAGTCAATTTCCTATTGATTTCAGTGTGCTTTGGATCAAGTGCAAAGTGCATGCCAAAATGTGTCTACACAGCAACAGAAACTGTAGAGTAAAATTAACAAACAGAATCTTGCTAATGCTAGAGCTGAGCATCATAGCTGGTAAACATGACATTGAGTGAAGGACAATGCAAGTATATTTCCAGCAGAGGGAGCTCTAATTTGTCTCAAAAAAGATATCACAGTTTTGTTTTAATGTAATTGACCTGACACAGTGCACGTAATCTTGAAATCTGTTTGCAGTGTTGTACAAGTACTGGGGGGAAATTTTGTATAACTCTTGTGTACATGAAAGAGGTCAACAGGAAAACTTGCTACTTCATATTTTAGAACAAAGTAATAGCATGGAAGTTAAGAAATATATGATTCCAGCTACTAAATTAAATTATGATCAATGTGTTTTGATTGGTTCTAGAATTATATGGAGTTTTGAATTTAATTTTGCATTAGAGAATACTATGTTAAAAAGGAGATGCACCATCTGATTGATCAAGGGCTTTTGAAGGGTAAACACAGAAGGATAATGTTTTTGGCAGGAATTCAACAATGAGAAGACATGTTTAGAAAATGCAGCCAATCAGTATCACTGGCTTCTCACTTTTCACTGCAATTTCATCCATCCATGGCGGCTGTATATATTTGATTCAAGTCACTGCGTTCATTCAATAAGAAACAAAGTGCTTAATGGGGCTTCGGGACATGGAACTGAATAATCTCTGTTACAGGAAAGGACCAAGCATCTAGACCAGAAACAGACTTTCTGACAACTACTGATTGTAAAGAGAACATTTGACCGCATACATTGAGAGACACACGTTTAGGAGTAGTAGGTGACAAATAAGGCAGTGGGTGTAAACGCACACCCACTTTAAGGCTCCTTCACACTGCCAGAGCTGGGAAAAGGGGCCTTAGTGTAAATGAGAACAAGGGTCCCTGTCTTGAGAACTGTAACATAATTCCATGCAAAATCCTTACGGCCAAGATCCCGCTACAGCACCTACTGAAGTCAACAAGCAGACTCCAATTAACTGTAATAGAGCTGAATCAAGCACTAGTTTTATGAGAAAGGTCAAAGAATTTGTTCCTCACTCTTAAGAGAAATCATTTGCATTATCTTCAATGATGGAATATGTCAGCTTTGTGGAACTCTACCAGGAATGCATTTCTGACTGAGAGATTTGCCTATCACCACCCTCTACTTGTCACCATGGAAATCCTAGTAGCTAACAAAATAGCATCTGCTGTAGCAAGAATACATTCACTTTAAAAGCTTCAAATGATGCTGTACTCTTTTGGGTGTCGTGTATTCTGAAAGGAATAGTGCATCCACAGCCTACTGTCCTGTGCTAATGAATGTGAACATGAAAACACGTCACTCAAATATTTCATTTTAAAATATTTAAAATGTTGGATACGTTTTAAAACAGTCTTCCTGTCAGCACTTTGTAGTTGCTGCAAAAGTAAAAAAATATTTTATGCATTTTTTTCTCTTTTTATGAAGAAAATTGGAATTCTATAACAAGAACTGTATGCATTTAAATGTCATACTTCTGAAACTTGGCTGGCAGTAATTTTCAGAAATTATGGTCTTGTGATGAGTAAGAGTTCTATTATGTGTGCTATTATCTTCTGCTTTTGACACTGTCAGTCATATCCACCTTCTCAGCATCTTGATGTCTCTGTGTTTTCACAGCTCACTGTTCTCTATGCTCTTCCTCCACCTCTTGGGTCATTCTTTCATTCTCTCTCTTTTAGTGGTTCCTCCATCTCCCACTCTTTGTAGAGCTCTGACCAAGATCCCTTCTTTTTCCCCTTTACACCTTTTTCTTGAGTAGCATCATCCACTCATAGTTTCAATTACCATATTTATGTGGCTGACTCTCAAATCTGCGTTTCTAGTAACCTGTTTCCTTTGATCCAGGTTCCCGTCTCAGCTTCTCTCCAAAACATCTCTTGGATGTTCTGGTTCTGTCAATAAGGCAAAGAAATCCCTGAAGTTTTTCAGTAACAATCTTTTATTTCATATGTCTAAGATATTACAAACCGGGCTGCAGCACTGACTGCTTCCTTATCTGTTGTCACTGTGATCTGCTCTTGGACCTGGTGCTGACTGTTCTACATCCTGTTAAGCTCAGGCCCTTAGAGATTCTAGCTGCAGCTCCCTCTTGTGGGTGGGAAGCTGTCTCTCCTAACATCCCCTTTGTCATGTCTGTTTAAGAAAGTATACCTAAGTAACAGAATGTATAAAATATAATGCAACAAGTACTTAACGGAATTTATGCAACCGTTGATGTAGTTTGGGAGAGTCAGTGATTCACTCAGTACAAAGTCTTTGTATCTGGATGGTGATTTGATATCCCATCATGCTGGAGTACTTTTTTATGGTGCCAGGAAAGGCTACTGTGTTTGGCTTGTTGGTGGTCTCGGTTTTGCTTCTCCTTTCACATAGTAGGGTGGCATGTTCTACTAGTTCCACCTCCGTCATGTGTGTGTTAGGCAGTGAATTTATTATATTCTACTTATTGTTGTTAAGAGGGTCTCGCAGTTCTTCCTCACCCCTCATTGGGTTTCCTTTGGCTGTAGGATAGACTATTGGACAGATGAATTTATGGTTCCAGTGATAGGTATGTTCATCAACCACAACAATATAGGGGTGAGGAGTATTCGGCTTCATGCACATTGCCCTTTTCCATGTGCAGGATCTGTCTTGAGGAAATAATCACACTCTTACTAGTTCTCTAGGTTGTCTCTCTGGAAGGTTTGTGGCCTGTCTGTCATAGTAGGTTTTAGCTTGTGGCGCTTCTCCTGGACAGGTAATTTACCAATCCTAATAGTTGGTTCAGAGACTTGGAATTTGAAGGTTTGGTATTTGCTGTATTACTCTCATCTTTCTGGATCTTGGTACAGGCCTTGTGAGGTCAGCTGGTGTCCTATGTATGGTACCTCAGTGAGTTACTGTCTCATCTTCTACTTGTTGTGTTTTAGGCTGACCTCCCTCTCCATTTCTAGGAGTTTAGTGAGATTATGATCATGATCTAATATTGCCTTTTCCATTGTGTCTCCACACCTGTACACTGAAATGTCATCAGCTATAACACTAATCCCTTTGAGACCTGCTAATACATCTTGCTGGCTGCACTGATATTCTTCTGCAGCTGGTTTGATTCCAAATGGCATTCACAGCCATCTTTATCGGTCTGCTGGTGTCCAGAAGGTGGTTAGATACTTTCTTCATCTAATAGGACTTGCCAGTATCTATCTTTTGCATCCACCATTGAAAATATCTTTGCTTTAGCAAAATCGGGTAGGATTTTTCTGTTGTAGGTATCTGGTAATGAGCCCTCAATAGTGCCTTGTTTAAATTGCTTGGGTCTATGCGTATGCAAAGTTTTTCTGGTTGTTCTACGGATACAATGTTGCTTATCCATTTTGTAGATTCATTCACTTTTACACTAATGCCATCCTTTCCCCTTTGTTTTGTTGCATTCAGCATTTTTTCTTTTAATGCTATGGGAACTCTGCGTGGTAGGTGTTGCACTGGCTGGATGGGTTTTTTCTAATTGTAAGTGTATTGTGGAGTCCTTAAAAACATCATTGTAATTCCTCAGGATTCAAACCACGGAGAGTTTTAATGTCCCACAGTTCATGTGTTTGCTTGTACTGGCTGATAGAAGTGGTTTCTGTCTGGAATTCACAACTCGAAATTCTAGCTGATATATCTTCCCTTGGTGTTCCGCCTGTAATGCACATTCCATCATCTTCACACCACTAGGGCAATCATAGAGTTTTAATTTGGTATTGCGTGGCTGCAGTTTTACTGCTCCATCTTGCATGATATTGAGGAAGTCCTTGTAGCCCATTACATTTATGTATGTTCCACTGTTTGGCATTCTCTTTCTTGCTTGTGCCAGTGCTTCAATGTTACTTTGGAAGGTGCTACCATGAGCTTAACAACCCATTTTGTTTCCTCAGTGGGTATTGCTCCAATATCATATATGTAAAAGATGTCATTATCTGAGTTGCTGCTCAGCTCACCATTGTTCATCTCTCCTAGACGCTGTGTTGCTTTCCTGTGCTTTCTTTGTACACAAGTGCATAGTGTTTCCTCTTTTCACAATTTCTGCAAGTAGTGCTGTAAGCTGGGCATTTGGTACAAGACATGAACAGTCACAATACCCATAGCTTTCATTGTGAGGTGTGCTTGCCTCATCACTGTACTTATGTAGTGGGTGGGGGGATTATTTCCTATGGATTCCCATATTTCTTTTTTTATATATAATGCATACTCTGTCTCCTGTGTGCTTATCATCTTCATTTGAGTGAGTGGTTGTTCACTCTCTTGGCACATTTTATGCCTCCTGCCACTGTTCAGGTGGGGTTTCTGAATATTCTCATCTGAGCTCCTTTGTCGGGTTCCTATGACTAAACAATCCTTTATCAATTCCTCTTTCCAAAAGCCAAACTCACATGTATCTGCCGTTTTGCGCAGCTTGGCAATATACTGGTCAGTGGTTTCTCTAGATGCTCGCTCACTCTTGTTGAAGAGGTAGCGTTCAGATATTATAACATTTCTTGTAGGTTCAAAAATGTTTTGGAGCATATCCAAAATTTTGGAGGGATTTCTGCAGACTACTGGTGGCATATCCAGGTGCTGCTGGAGCATGTGGCATTCTTTCCCCATCGCTAAGAGCAGTGTGGCAGCCCTATTCTTTTAGCTTTTTCATTCAGTCCTCTGGCAACTTCAGATTTTTCCCATTGTGCTCTGAAGAACAGCCAGTTGTTGAAGACATCCCCTGCTGTGTCCATGCATCCAGGAACTGGAATCAGGCTTCCTGCCAGGACTGAGGATTGTGCTAAATTGTCTGATAATATAAGACTAACACTCTGATGTGCTGGTTACTTTGTCCTCATAGGGGCACATTTACTTCTGACACCACTGTCTGGTTCTGTCAGTAGGGCACAGAAAGCTTTTCAGGAACAGATGTTTATTTCATATATGTAAGATAATACAAACCGGGCTGCAGCACTGACTGTTTCCTTATCTGTTGTCCCTGTGATCTGCTCTCAGACCTGGTGCTAACAGTTATACATGACAGTGCACAGCTCAGGCCCTTCGAGGTTCTAGCTGCAGCTCCCTCTTGTGGGTGGGAAGCTGTCTCTTCTAATGCTGGATGTCTTGCCCCCATTGCAACATATGGGCCAAAACTGAACCCTTCTTTTCTTTCCAAGCCCACTCTATTCCACTCATTCACTATCATTGTGAACAACACCACTGTTCTCTTTGGTATTTAGACCCATAGGCTGAAAATCATCTTCAGCTCCTACCTCTTCCTTCACACTCCCATCCAGTTGTGTCCAAATCTTGCTGCTCTTGAGTCTATACAGTTTTTAGGAATCAAGCCTTTTCCTTCTACTCACACATAGTTTTCTTTTTAATGTATCATTTGTCTTACAGAAGTCAAGCAATGGCACTTCCCACTGCAACTTTACAAGGTTTATGTACTGAACTCTTATCCAAAGGATATTATTAGAAATATACAGAGGATGGTGCAATTATTTCTTTGGTGCATCTGCATAATAATTGTTAATTACATTCTGAGTAGTAAGCAAACGGACAGTACCATGCCCCAGAGCAACAGCGCCCCATGTGGTAATGTCATTCAGTGAATTCCATCTTGTCCTCCTTGATCGGCATGTGCATGGGGTTATTAAAAGGGTTAGTGAGGAGGCATTGATTGTGGTGTCTTCAGCATAACATAACACTCTATGACAGTGTGTGTGTGTCCCCAGTCGTTAGCTCACCCAGAAAGGGGCTAAATCCCAGGGAAGGGCAATGGCCCTAATACCCCCTTTTTCTTTTCCCCACTTCTGTTTCAGAGGATGCAGATGAGCATCTTTTCTAGTGACTGATTGAGATTGGAATAAGGACGAGAGCAGCAAGCTGTCTGGAAGCCAAAGCTGGCAGAGAATGTGGCTGCCTGCTTGTGAAGCAAGGTGTCTTGTCACCAGCATGACACACCATTGCTGTGTGATCTGAACTGGCTGACTGTGGCTTTCAGGGTGTTGCTGCTTTAGAGCTGTAAAGCCCCAAAAGAGACGGTCCATCTCTGGGGGCCACATTGCAGCAGCTGAGAACAACCCAGGCGCTTGAGCTGGAGGAGCTCCCGCCATAAAAAGTGCTGGAGCTACCGACAGGGTGCCCTTTTCTCTGTGAGGGCTTTGGAAAGGACTTCACACCCCTCATCCACTGCTGGTCCCAAATAGCTCATGCTGTTGACGTGGGCTCGCTGCATGACTCATCTTTATACAGAGACTTTAGGGGCAGTCTTGAAGGAAGGAGGGGGGTTAATTATGAGAGACACATAGGCCTGGATTACTTTTTAATCTGTCTTTTTAAAATCCAAGTTAAAAAAATGAGCTAATAATTCTCATCCTGGTGTATGATTTGGTTAGTTTCAAAAGTGACATTAGCACTATACCAGACACAAAACAAGGCTATCTCTGAACTCAAGAGCTTATAATGTAAAAGACGACACAGAAAGTGGATGGGACACACTGGCAGATCCAGAGGAGAGAGTGGCATACGTTTTCTCTCCCCTTTATATATGAGCTCAAAATCTGAGGGTCCCAGGATTGAAGCAATTCTTTTAAATTAAAGATCTGCAAGGAGAGAAAGCAATGGGTTTGCAAACCAGGCCCCAAACCAGGTGCAAGGGTCCAACCACTTGGCTCTGATTGCAGGATGGGCCATAGGTGGGACAAGTAACATACAGTAGTAAGTAGTTAAACCATTGTATGGAAGCAGAAGAAAGGCATGTCCTGTATATTACTTCCAAAAGCATTAAGGTTAATGGCATAACTGGTGTCTTTATACTGGTAGGCATATTGTGACAGGGAAGAAGGCAATCGTATTAACAGTAGCCACTCGCATCTTAAGAGGAGGAAAAACAAAAAAATAATCTTGGAACTACTGGAGAATTAGAGGGAGTGGTTATAAACTGTTTATGCAAATATCTTTAGCAGAGATGCAATTTTTTTTAAAAAGGCAATAACTTTTGAAGCTTTAAAAGGGTATTTTTACTTGTGGCCTGCTTTTCAAACATATTAATCTTTTATGAAGTCAGTCTTGCTATTGTGAGATTACACAATCTTTTCTAGTCCAAGCATTGGAGACATTTATGGAAGATACAGACAGCATTTTGTGGGGGTTTTTTTTGTCTGTCTTAAGAATTAGAATATAATACTGCTTAGCTGAAGAGAACTTTATTTCACCAAATATGTGGGGGGGTTTTGGTTGGGGGAGGGGTATAGACCAGACAATTCACATATTCTTCTGCATTAATTTTGACCTGCAAATGACTTAGAAAAGTGAGTGCAGTGGATACATCTAGCTGCATGAAATTTATAGTATTAAGTCTCAACAAAAGCTTGATTTGCTTTATCCATGTTATGCATATCTTGGAGCATATCGGCTTACAAGTATCTGGCACAAAACTAACTCATTCTCCCTGCAAACCATTCCTGTGAGCTTATGGATTTGAGTCCATCTGTTGATTTTTTTCCCCCTTTTGTTTATAGAATTTGTGAATAAAAAGCTGTCATATTTGAATTTCCCAAGGTTTTGTTCCTAGCACTTCCAGCAACTGGTGCCTCTCAAATGCAATATAATGGCCTAAAGGGAGACTAACCCAAAGCAATTTACATGGCAAGGAGCTGGAGGAGGAAGGTTTATATTTAGAGCAAAGAGGGGACTATGTTACCTTACACCCTCCTGTTTAGCAGATTTTCCCTGTTACTGTCTGGGACCACAGATCTGACCTTCCATCCAGTGACCTGTTAACAGTCACCAGAACTGCAAGCTCAACACTGACACAGGACTCCAGCCCTGGGATATGATTGGCGGAACTCCAAGAATCCCAATTGGTTCCCTGCTTCTATTTAAACCAAGCAAAGGAATAGGAACTTATTTGTGCAACTGGGTTTCCCTTGCTCAGAATGGCTTCCCCAGCACTACCTATTGCCTGACTCTGATCTCCTGGTAACCTGATGCTGCCTGACACCGGATTCTCTGTCGGTCCTCTGGCCTGTCTCAGACTCTGATCTCCTGGTATCCGACCCAGACTACCTCCTCGATCCCAACTCACACTCCAACCTCTAGGTCAGACTACCCACGTCTCGATTGTGACAGTTACCTTCATCGATTCCAGCCCAACAATGTCCATTTTAGCGGATGATGATCTATATGAGGGTGTAGGTAACAAGCTGGTGATGGGAGACTGAGGACCAGATTCCGTCCAGACCTTGAGTGGATGCACAAAGTGTGGTGTTATTTATTATTTGTATTACCTACAATCTAAGTATGAGACACGAGACGACTGAGGCATACAGACAAACAAATGGAGGAGTACAAGGAAACAATGGTCTGTGTTCCTCCCCAGGGATGACTGGGTTAGAGTGCATATAGTCTGTAAAGTGTTGTAATATTTGTCAGGATGATGGGCACTACCTAAACATTTTGTTATGGCATAGTGTTTTATTTTAAATATACAATGCACCTGTTCTTGTACTCTTTAGAATGTTTCAGTGTAGTAGCTGTGTTAGTCTGTGTCAGCAAAATGAAAATAAGAAAGAAAAACTTGTAGCACCTTAGAGACTAACAAATTTATTTCAGCATAAGCTTTCGTGGGTTAGAACCCACTTCATCGGATGCATGGAATGAAACATACAGTAGACAGATATTTATACAGTCAGAGAAACATGATAAGGTGGAGGTGCATAGACCAACCTTAAGAGGCTAATTAATTGAGAGGAACCATAACAGCAGGGGAAGAAAAACCTTTGAAGTGATAAACAAGATGGTCACACAGGTGTGAATGAGGATCGTTAACTTAAGGGAAATAGATTCAATTAATGTAATGGCCGAGCCATTCGAGGTCCTTATTTAATCCTGAGGTAATGCAATCTAGTTTGCATATCAATTCGAGTTCAACAGTTTCTCTTTGAAGTCTGCTTTTCGAGTTAATCTGTCGCAACACTGCTACCCTCAAGTCTGTCAGTGAGTGATTAGGGAGGTTGAAGTGTTCTCCTACTGGTTTTTGAATGTTATGATTCCTGATATCAGATTTATGTCCATTTATTCTTTTGCGTAGAGACTGTCCGGTTTGGCCAATGTACATGGCAGAGGGGCATTGCTGGCACATGATGGCATATATCACATTGGTAGATGTGCAGGTGAATGAGCCCCTGATGGTGTGGCGGATGTGATTAGGCCCTGTGATGGTATCACTTGAATCGATATGTGGACAGAGTTGGCATCGGGCTTTGTTGCAAGGATAGGTTCCTGGGTTTTTCTTTCTTATTTTCATCTTTAGAATGTGGCAGCTAATTTAGTCATTTTGGGCAACACTTTTCAAAAAGCCTAATTTAATTAGGCTCCTAAGTCTCATTTCCAAAGCATCTGAGTCATTTAAGAGCCTGAGTCCTGAGCACTGTGCATGTGGCTGATTATCAAACACCTCAGGTACTCTTCTCATAAGGTATCAAAGCCAAAGGTGACTGGATCACTTGATGATTACCTGTTTTGTTCATTCCCTCTGTGCACCTGGCATTGGCCGCTGTCGGAAGACAGGATACTGGGCTAGATAGACCTTTGGTCTGACTCAGTATGGCCGTTCTTATGTAGAAAGTGTAGTGTTTGAAACACAGAGGGAAAAGACGTATTGGCTCATCTAGTCTATCAATCTTTCTAAGCAACATTTTCCCAAATGCAGTGTTTAAGGCTCAGCTTTTTAAGGTATTTAGGCCTTGCTGAACTCAGTATTGCAATGCCTAATTGGCTTAGGAGCCTAGGTCTCATTTTCAAAAGTGATGTGGGCACTTAGGAGCCTAAATCCCATTGACAGTCAATAAGATTTAGGCTTCCAAGTGCCTACATCACTTTTGAAAATGAGCCTTAGGCTCTTAAACCAGTTAGATGTCGCATTCAGCGCTGCGATGCCTAAATACCCTTACAAATCTGGGCTCAAGTGCCACCTTATTGTTATGAACTGGAATATAATTTTAAAAATTCAAAATTAAAATGTGTTTCTAAAAGTATTAAAATGAAACAATTGCGGGGCCAGAGGCTAACTGGGTATAAAAGAGACAGATTTAACATAATGTGCTTCCGTAGCTGCAAATTGGAGTGCACCATTTCTAAATGTCCCTAAATTAATGGGTGCTCAGCACTTAAGAGGCACATGCACACAAAGATGCATGGAATGTACTGTATGTAGTGAAACTTTCTATAGCTGAAGAGCAGCACCCAACAACTATTGTAATGAGGATGCCTTAGTGAAGCAAGGGCCTAATGTATTTGCTGAGAAATGCAGAGACAGACAAGTGTTCAAGCACCCTGCAACTTAAGAGTAAGTGGTAGTCAAGTGGGACAACAAGAAACCAAGCCAATGAGCAAAGCTTAGTGCCTCAGCACAAGATCCTCATAACCTCTAAAATATATATTCACCTATAGCAGTAGTTTCTCCTTCAAAATAAAGATCTCACCGACTAGCTACGATTGTATAGAATGTAAGAAAAAAAACCAGTGAATATTTAATGTGAAGATGAAAAATCTCAAACAGCTGCAGAGTCATCAAATTGCCATAAGCAGGTCTCTACTTCTCTCTTTCCCTTTGCACATCTAAATGGCAACGTGTCCTTGTGTTGCTTCATTTTTCAATTGCGTTGGTTGTATTTACCAAAACAGGATTTTGTGCTGTATCCTACTGAGCTATCTTAATGAAAAATAAATCTGCACGTTGATCTGCAAGATAAGCCAGAGAGGAAACTTGCTGAGTGCAATTTAGCAAGTTACTAGAACTGGATGCCAATAGCATGAGCAGATAAGGAGGGTTTCTTGTCCTGTTCCCAAAACCCTAATTAACTGAGTCTCTATTCATAATGCACACTGTGTTTGCAATATATAATCCATTACCTGAATGTCTCTCATACTTTTTATGCCCTGTCCTGGGAGTTGCCTAAGTCTAATGAAGGTTAATTAAAATGTGTACTCAGTCATGCGGATGGCCCTTTTCTCAATTGCAGATTTACTGAGGTATGTTAGAAACATTGACTGACTAGAACTATAGTCACATAAAAGCATAGGACTGGAAGGGACCTCAAGAAGTTATCTAGTCCAGTCCCCTGCCCTCATGGCAGGACTAAGTATTATCTACATCATCCCTGACAGATGTTTGTCTAACGTGCTCCTAAAACTCTCCAATGATGGAGATTCCACAACCTCCCTAGGCAATTTATTCCAGTGCTTGACCACCCTGACAGTTAGGAAGTTTTTCCTAATGTCCAACCTAAACTACCTTTGCTGCAATTTAAGCCCATTACTTCTTGCCTTATCTGAGAGGTTAACGAAAACAAATTTTCTCCCTCCTCCTCTTAACAACCTTTTATGTACTTGAAAACTGTTATCATGTCCCTTCTCGGTCTTCTCTTTTCCAAACTAAACAAATCCATTTTTTTCAATCTTCCCTCATAGGTCATGTTTTCTAGGCCTTTAATTATTTCTGTTGCTCTTCTCTGGACTTTCTCCAATCTGTCCACATCTTTCCTGAAATGTGGCAACCAGAACCGAACCCAATATTCCAGTTGAGGCCTAATCAGCGCAGAGTAGAGTGGAAGAATTTTGTCTTGGTTACAACACTCCTGCTAATATATCCCAGAATATTTGCTTTTTTTGCAACAATGTTACACTGTTGACTCATATTTATCTTGTGATCCACTATGACCCCCAGATCCCTTTCCACAGTACTCCTTCCTAGGCAGTCATTTCCCATTTTGTATGTGTGCAACTGATTGTTCCTTCCTAAATGGAGTACTTTGCATTTGTCCTTATTGAATTTCATTCTATTTACTTTAGACCATTTCTTCAGTTTGTCCAGATCATTTTGAATTTTAATCCTATCCTCCAAAGCATTTGCAACCCCTCCCAGCTTGGTATTGTCCGCAAACTTTATAAGTGTACTCTGTATGCCATTATCTAAATCACTGATGAAGATATTGAACAGAACCAGACCCAGAACTGATCCTTGTGGGACCCCACTTGATATGCCCTTCCAGCTTGACACTGAACCACTGGGAACAGTTTTCCAACCAGTTATGCACCTAGCGCCATCTAGGTTGTATTTCTCTAGTTTGTTTATGAGACGGTCATGTGAGACAGTATCAAAAACCTTACTAAAGTCAGGATATACCACATCTAGTGCTTCCCCCCATCCTCAAGTCTTGTTACCCTGTCAAAGAAAGCTATTAGGTTCATTTGACACAATTCATTCTTGACTAATCCATGCTGACTATTACTTATCACCTTATTTCTTCTAGGTGTTTGCAAATTGATTTCTTAATTATTTGCTCCATTAACTTTCCGGTAGCTGAAGTTAAGTTGACTGGTCTATAATTGCCCGGGTTGTCCTTGTTTCCCTTTTTATAAATTGGCACTATAATATGCTCTTTTCCAGTCTTCTGGAATCTCTTCGGTCTTCCATGACTTTTCAAAGATAATTGCTAATGATTCAGATATCACCTCAGTCAGCTCCTTGAGTATTTTGGGATATATTTCGTCAGGTCCTGCTGACTTGAAGACATTTGTCTAAGTAATTTTTAACTTGTTCTTTCCCTATTTTAGCCTCTGATCCTACCTGATTTTCACCGGCATTCACTATGTTAGACATCTAGTCGCTACTAACTTTTTTGAAAACTGAAACAAGAAAGTCAATTTAGCGCTTCTGCCATTTCCACATTTTCTGTTATTGTCTTTCCCCTGTCATTGTGTAATGGGCCTACTTTGTCCTTTGTCTTCCTGTTGCTTTTAATGTGTTTAAACTAGCTAGAGACATAAAGGGTAACAATAAAACATTCTACAGTTAGACTGTACTAACTGTAGAATGTTTTATTGTTACCCTTTATGTCTCTAGCTAGTTTAATCTTGTTCTGTGCCTTGGCCTTTCTAATTTTGTCCCTACATATTTGTGTTATTTGTTTATATTCATCCTTTGTAATTTGACCTAGTTTTGACTTTTTGTAGGACTCTTTTTTGAGTTTCAGATCATTGAAGATCTTCTTGTTAAGCCAGGGTGGTCTCTTGCCATACTTCCTATCTTTCCTATGCAGTGGTATAGTTTGCTCTTGTCCTCTTAATAATGTCTCTTTGAAAAACTGCCAACTCTCTTGACCGGTTTTTCCCCTTAGACTTGATTCCCATGGGATCTTACCTACCAAATCCCTGAGTTTGCAAATATAAGGGTTAGGATTTCCTCAGGGAGGACCCTGAGGAAATGCCCATGCTTATATTTTTCTGTCCTATACAGATGTAAATTGACCCTTATCACAAACTGTGTTTAAGTGTCATAGAAAACTGCAAAGGGGCATGGACAAAACCCATCCACAGCATCCAAAATAATTGTTGATGGTGGTGGTTGTTTAAGGTATAACTTTCCAAACACCTGAGGACAGTCCCTGTTTTGAGGAGCTCGCAGTCTGAAACCTTACAGACAAGTAGGTTTTTTGTGATCTGCTTCTTCAGCTATTCATGCTATTATGTGTGCTATGTGGTTGGACTCCTGAGTCACATGGCATTGTTTTCACTTCCTGATTGGATGACCAAAACATTTTAAGGATGAGAATAACGAAGAGCAAAGAACAGATAATACACCTCCACTTCAAATGTTCAGATGCATAATCATTCAGGCTAAAATTCATAAAACATTCAGGATTCATGAATGTATGTTAGCCAGTTGTCCAAATACTTACCAAATATCCACAAATTCATAGCAAACCAAACTAAGTGTCATAGCTGTTGCTAACTTGCTATTATAACATGAAAAAAAGATACCGTAGACTTTTTAAGTAGCAGCGAACACTTTCCATAACTTGTTAGCTGAGAACTGTACAGATAGTGTTGCTGGTTGCCTGCTGTGCTCCAAGTACTGTAGCAATGTGCTTCTGCTAATAAGCTCACTACATAATGATTCCCCTCAACATTATGAGTAATTTTGTCTGCTATGCTAAAGCTCCTACTATCACTAAATCTGCCTTTTCTTTTTTTAATTAGATTCATACTACTGTATTTAACTGAAGTTCAACTTTTTTTCTTAACTGTACCAACTTAATTTAGCATCGGTAACTCTTATTTAATTCTTAAAGAGTCTGCCTTGGCTGGCCCAGGCTGGCTGGAGCTGATTGGCTTGCCTCCCACAGGGAGTCAGAGCGGCTGGCAATGTTCCCTCTAATTTTTGGCAGGCCGTGTGCACAAAAAAATGTCTTCTGTGCAAATTTTTGACAGGTTGTGTGCGCAAAAAATGTCTTCTATACAAATTGTTGTGCTTCTGTGCAAATTTTTGTGCGCGCAGTGTTTCGCCGTGTGCGCGGGGTTTAGAATCTGTGTGCGCGCGCACACACGCACAGCTTAGAGGGAACAGTGGCGGCTGGGGCTGCGCCATCCGGAGCACCGGGGCTGGGGTCTCGCCCCCTGGCCACCCAGCGCTGGGGCCGCAGTGAAGGTGCTCTGAGCTCCTGCAGGGGATGTGGGGGGCAGATGGGGTGGGGCGGGGCCTTGGCCACAAGGGGAGGGGTTGCGGGCTAGCCTCCCCCAATGGCCGGGTCACCGGCCACCCATGATTAAGGGTGCTTCTTTAGCATTACCCTGACAAGATAGATGGGACACATTTGTGAGATTGGTTTACTGCAAGGTTTAGGATCCCCTTTATGGGGAAAAAAAGTCATGTGATGTCTAAAAGTTTGAAGTCCTTAGTGGGAATGGGCCATATTGTAAAGCAAAAGATTACACAAGACAATAGCATAGCAGGGCTATTCAGTCATTTATTTATACGGAAATTCTGGGTTTCTCCCCTAGGTTTTGTCCCTCAGAAGGTTTCTGGTGAATATCCCTTAATTCACCACCTGTCCATGCCCATGAGGTAGCTCAGTTAATGGTGGAATAGACCTGGACTTGTGTTCTGTCTGCTATTCCTCCATCAGTGAGGCTAGGCACACGGTTAGGTCTTGTGGCTCAGGGATGCTGATGGCTTAGTGTGGTATCAAGTCTGCTTTTCACCTGCTACCAGTAAATCCTTCTGACTTCAAGCTTTTGAGTTTCTCTCTTGAGGGACAGTTTTATTTTGTTAAAGCTATATCCACAGCCTGTGTGCTATCCTGTTCAGCATTTGAGAAATTTAGTACAATGCTACATAGGGCAGTGATGTGGGAAGCTGGTTTACGGCATGCACTGCACTACTAAGACAACTCTTTGTTCACGGGCAGGGTGGATTTGGGTGAGTGTGTTAACCTGATGGACACCTTTCAGGTCCTTTAAAAAAAAATTGGGGGGTATCCTTAGTGGAGGGAAAACCACTACACTGACCTACCAGGGAACTGAGCGGGACATCCGGGAGGGTATATCGCAACTCCCTCCGGTAAGCTTCAGGACCTTCTGGGCTTGACTAGGAGAGGCAGGGGGCAGGCAAGAAAGTTATAATCTGGGAGCTGCAATCTATTACTGGGCATCTTTAACCCTGCCTGCTAGGTGGTAGCCCCGGGGTGGGCAGTCTGCACCCGGCTTGCAGTGGTGACCCCAGGCATGATAAGACCTTGCCATTTTATAAAAGTTATAGAGAGATGAAGGAGGATTTGGGGGCATGGGAACAGTTCTGAGCCATTTTAATGGAGTCTCATTATGGCAGGAGAAATGGATACTGGAGGCGGATTTAAAGATCCAGTCGGATGCTTCAGGAGGAATGGATTTTGGGGTGATTACCAAAGCAGGTGGTGTGCCCAGAAATGTGCCTCCACTTGGACACAAAAAGGAAATAACATTTCTGGAATTTTTTTTTCTGATTGTGGCTGCAGTGGTCATTTGGGGAATAGAGTTTGCTAATGAAAGGGTGTGTTTCTGGTGTGATAACATGGCAGTGGTATATGTTATCAATTGCCAATCCTCCAGATCACACAGGGCTATGAGGTTGGTGAAGGCATTTGTACTACAATGATTAAGCTTTATTATCTGTTTCTCTTTCAGACATGTGCCTGGGGTTGATAATGGCATAGACGATACATTTTCTCATGTTCAGATGGAGCCAGCAAACATTGCAGAGCTATTAGAAAAGTTTTAATGACTTTGTGCAGTGTCAGGATCTGGAAGGCCTGTCATCGATACAGCCCATTGCAGAGGAATGTGTGATCAGTACATGGTGTCATTAGCACCATGGTCTTCAACCATCTCCACTCACCTATCAGCCCTATGTGATACAGGAGGGCCAGGGAGCAGCAGTAGTAGAGTGTGAGAGGGGAAATATATAAGCCCTAGGCTAATTAAGGCGTGGTTCCCTGGACACTAGGGAGGGTGGCTACAGGTTAATTGGAGCACCTGCAGTCAATTAAGGCCCTCTCAGGAACCTAATAAAACCCCCTGCTTCAGGCAGACAGGGGAGGAGGAGGAAGAAGTTGGCGCAGAGTGGTTTGGTGGTGGAGCAGAGAGCAGTTTGGAGGAAAGCAGAGGAGAGTTTGGAGAAGTGCTGTGGCGGGCTAAGAAGACCAAGACCCTAGGTAAAGGGACACCTGGCTTGTGCAGAGGGAAGTCAGGAAGCCCCACAAGCAGGAGAGGGAAGGAGCCCAGGGGAAAGTATCACTAGTACAAGTGGTTTACCCACTAACCTAGGGACCCGGAGTAGAGGGCGAGCCTGGGTCCCTCCCTCTCCATTCCCCTTCTCTTGGATACTAGTGGGACAGCTGATACCCCAGTTCAGGGGCAAGAAATGGCGCCCTGAAAACCCCCCACAAGAAGAGAGAGTGCGGGACCCTCATAGTAGTGCCAGCAATTTGCCACACCTAACATTTGGCAGAAGTCTGAATGGTTTCTCCAATCCTTGCAGAAGTGTTTTAGTTTGAAGGTTTCTAGTGGGGTGGTCTTGAAGCCCCAGCCACAGGGAGAATACACATCATCCCATCATTGTTAATATGTCAGGCACCTGATGCAGATTCTGGAACCTATTCGTCATTGTGGACAGGAGGTGGCCTTGTTCAGGGCAGCATTTCTGGTAGTATTTTGTGGAACTTTTAGGATCAGCGAGCTAGTACATGGATCCTGTAGGGATTCTTCTGAAAGGGCCTTGGAACTGAGGGATAAACACTGGGAGGGGCAATTGGTTATATTAACATTGAGGAAGTCAAAAATAGATTAAGGAGGCTGGGGGTGAATCCATCATTTTACAGGAGGGTGGTGAGCCCGGGATCTGCCCTGTGGAGGCTGTGATGAGGGCATACAGTGAAGCATACAGAATGAATGTGAGACTCTACGTGGGGAATCTATGTAAATTTTCTGTTGTGTTTTCATTCCAGATGCTGGCAGATGGTGGTGTGGATCTGCACAGTGGTGCTTACTGGACACACAGGCAGACATTCTGGTTGTCTGGAGGTTCGCAGCTAAAACTCAGTGGTGAAGCAATCCTGAGCTGGCACAGTAGGAGGGGCATGTTATGGGACCAGCTGAGGCCCCTTCTGTACACTGTGGGGGCCTGTGAGTGGGCCCCAGATATAACTGTGGTTCACCTTGGGGAAAATTATTTGGGAATGTGTAAAGGGGCAGAGTTAATGCTCAGAGCTGAGGACTTGGGCAGATCCTGGAACTTTTCCCAGGAGTAAAAATTGATCAGATATACTGTAACGCAGGGTGTGGCGAGGAGCTGTGAAGTCCTCATGGCTCTACAAGACACAGAGGTAAGTGAATAAGGATGTGGCCAAATTCATGGGTGTCATAGGAGGGAGTCAGTAATTTTGCCTCCAGACATACTATACGGGGCCCCAGAATTATTCAGGAAGGATGGGGTCCACCTGCCAGACTTGAGGACAGACACGTTTTTGGCCAATATTAAAGGGGGCATTAGGAGATGTCTGAGAACTCAGCTAGGTATGGGGGGAGGAAGCCAAGCTAATTGCTGGTGCCTCCTCATGGCGGATGTCCAGTGCGGATACTCCATAGGGAATGAATACAGTGATCAGATAAAATCGATTGGTAAAGGGTTTAAAGGAAGTATTCTTTACAGGAATGAAAACGGGAGGGATGGGGCTCCTATGACTGGTATGGAACGGACCCAACCCCTCCTCCACCTTGATAGCTCCCCCTTAACCTTCATTGTGGGGCGTGGTGTGTGAGGTCCCAGCAGCAGGTTGGCTGGGTAACAGGGAAGGCTGATGGAACACCCCCTCCCCTGGTACCTAATGAAATGATTATGGAATTACCTGCACTGTACACTTTTATCTACCGGGTATTCCCAGTCATTTAGGAATAAATTTGCAGCCTAATTAAACCACATCTAGTGTCTCCTTCTTCCAGCATAGCCAAACAATGATTTTATTTGCCACATCTTTGGCATTCTTGCCTATAGGCAGGACAGTTTCTTATGATATGGCACTGGCCACATCTATACCAGTCCTCAGTTTCCTCTGCCTGCTCTTTTTTTCACTTCTCCTAGTCGTTGGCTTTATTAGCAGCAGGACGTCCTCCTGTCCACGACTGCATGTGTGAGTGCTTATAAAGGCAGACTTACACCAGTGGTGTAGCTAGGACTGGAAATCTGGGTGGGACTTTTGGGAGGGGCCAGACAATGACGGTGGGGGGAGGAGGAATGGGGGTCCCTCCAGCCGGCCTTTACCGCGCAGCAGCCACCACAAAATGAGGCTGCCTGGGGCACACAGCAGGATGAGCCCATGGGGCAGACGGGGCCCCGCCGGGGTTCAGGCTCCGCTCACCCCTTCTCCACCCGGCTCAGTATCCATCCGCCAGCTTGCCACATCCCTCTGTCCTGCTGGCGCCGTGCGCTGCTGCCTCGGTCTCCAGCACCCTGCTCATGCCCAGCCCAGTCATGCCTAGGCACCTGGTCCAGCTCCGCTCCAGCCCCAGTGCTAGCCCCATCCTGACCCGCCCCCATGAGGCACCCCCCTCCGCCTGGTACGACTCAGCCCCTCCCAGCCTGTGGATTTGTGGGGCTCTGGCCCCGCCCATGCTCTGGGTGGGCCTGGATGCTAAGTGGGTGGGACATGGCCACACCCCTGATTTACACTGCAATCTGTTCACATATTTTCCCGATTCACCCAGCCCTTTCAATTATTTTGCAGTCATTTCATCTGTATGAGGTATGTACACAGCATGTTCAAGGGTTAAATTAGTTTCCCTCAACAGCCTGAAACTGACACAACACTACACACGATGCAGTCATCAATGAGCGATTCACCCAGTTCTCCAAATCTGCAAGATTGTGCGGCCAGTTTTAAATCAGTCATAGATTGGTCCATATTTTCCCAATCTGCCTGACTTCTGGTGAAAAATGTGTGCCTCTCATACGTGACATCTCATGGTGCACAGTATGCTTCCAATGTATTCTTTAAGATCTGTATTTTTAATTTATCTGATGCAAAGTATTAAAGACCTCTCTTTCTTCTTCACCTGCCCTCTGAAGAAATAATGCTGTTTGCAGCCATTCATCACTTTTGTCTACACCACTCTCAATGCTACACAGCTCATGTACTTGCTTCCACTTTCTGCAGTTTTCTGCTGCATTTCCTTCAAACACTCCCTTTCTGGGAGGCTTTAATTGGTCCATTTTCAGTTACTTTTCAGGTTCTATTCTCTTACTTTCAGTTGTGTTCTGATGCCAACTTGCTCTCATAACATAAGAAACGATACTGGAGCCTTTTTAAGTAACTGAATGCTTTACTGAAGTTGTTGCTCAGAACTGTACAGATAGCGTTGCTGGCTCCAAGAAGTGCCTTAGCACTATACTTCTTTTGCTAAGGCTCACTACATAATGATTCCTGCCATACACCCTATCGGTAACTTTGTTCCTCCTCCAAAGTTCATCCCATCCTTCTACTTCACTCCCAAACTCTGGGTGCCTAGTTGAACTGACTTTTGTAGTCACTTTTTGAGTTTTCTGCATTACTAGTCCTTGGACCAGAGAGAGAGAGGAATGGGGCTTTATAGCTATCAACAAGAATGAAATATTTAACAAATCATTCCCCAGTATTGCTGGTCCTTCTCCATGTGGAAGAAAGAGAACATTGCTCTGAGTGAGGAAACCTTTCCTTCACTTTAAAAAACTGTTCTGAACAACTGACCAGTGTGGATGGCAGCAGAAATAGTTCTGCTGTCTTTCTAAAGGTAACTTAAATATAGGAAGGTTTTGTTGCATTAGACAGCTCTACATTTTCCTAAAGGGCATATCTCTATTCAGATTCTACAGATCTTTCATGTGCATGTACACACCCACATACGCGCATGGGCGCGCGCGCGCACACACACACACACACACGGTTTTAAATTGGTCGGCTGCATGAACAGATGTCTAATGGACAGAATGTATTAAAACCATATGAAAACTGGGCTTCCTGACCATTCATTTATTGAATACAAAGTGTGCATTGAGCTGTTTTAAATTAGGACAGACTATTCAGACTCAGTAAATGGCATGTGAAATCCTGCAGTCTGATTGGCTGATGCAATCATGTAGCCTGATATTATATTAAGTCAAAGAAATAGCTGAATATGAACTCAGGACAGGTTTTAAAATCTTGTGCTATTTTATTCATCATGCCAGATCTATAATTCTGAACTGTGCTAGCTCCTTGTGCAGATGATATAGTGATGTTAGTTGAGCTAGGGCACAGGTTCCCAAACTCTGGGTCATGATCCCAAATGGGGTTGCATCATCAGCAGATGGGGATTGCAGGTCCAACGGGCCAGGTTTAGCCCATGAGACCATGCCGTTTGCCCCCAAACATGTTCAGATCTGCTCCACAAATGCAGCACCAGGAGGCCACCGTTTTGATCTACATGATATGAACTACATCAAGACTCAGCCTCTTTGCGTGTGTCTGTTTGCAAAATTGCGTGAAGAAATGGGGTCCGATCATGTGGTGTTGTTCCACACTGAAGCTCATTGGCTCTCAAGAGGAAAAGTACTAGGATAATTTTTTGAACTGAGAGACAAGCTGTGTACCTTTGCAATGGACTGCAAAAAGAGTGAATTCATTGATTTTCTATGTGACCAAAGGAAGATGTGCCTTCTTGCCTATATCACAGACATCTCTGAGAGACTGAATAAATTGAATGCAGGTCTGCAAGAAAAGAACACCCACGCCCTTCAGCTGAGTGATCGAAGGAGTCATGAGGAAAATTGTTTTCTGGAAGAATAATCTGTTGCAGACAAACTATGAATCCTTCCCTCAGCGTTGCAAGTTCCTGGCTGACAATGAAATTATTCAGCCTCCCACACAGGTGATGGCTGAGCATCTTAGCCAGCTGGAGAAGTGGTTTGCATCCCTTTTCCCCGAACGTGGACGTGACAAAGTATGATTGGGTGTGTAACCCCTTTCAGTGCAAGTCTGGTGCTCTGGATTTGCCAACTGGTGAAATCGAACAGCTCATAAAAATTTCTTGTGATCCGTTCTTGTGGGGAACATATGCCCAACTTTCTCCCCCAGAGTGCTGGTTCACTGTCAAGGATGAATATCCTGCAGTCTCAACACACACCTTGAAACTGATGGTGCCTTTCATGAGCACATATTTGTGTGAAGCTGGATTCAGCACACTTGTGTCCATCAAGTCTCAGTATTGATCTACTGTTGATGTCACCCTGGAGATTAGATATGTGATTTCTACCACACCGCCGGACTTCAAGAAACTGTTGCAACACACAAGCCCATGTGTCACATTAGAGAGCATTAAATTACATACCTAATGTGTAAATTCCTTGGATTTCTTGGTCGCTATGTTGCACTGTTGCTGTCTGAGGTCACGGGAAACAGTAAGTCTCAAAACTGGGTCACAAAGACAAAAAGGTTGGGAACATCTGGGCAAGGAGAAGTTGAGCCTTTTCAGAAAATTCTGATTTTTCAGGAAGCTTTTCCTGACACATACTAACTTTTTTCCAAATGTGTATTTCCCAACAGCTATTACAAGCTTGAGGATCCTGTGGTGTCCTGAAACATGCAATACATTGCTGTATATTTAGCTGATAACATTAAAACAAGAAAGCAAGAGAGAAAGAAGGGTAATTAATCATTGGAACAGTTTACTAAAAGTGATGGCAGATTCTCCTCGCTGGCTATTTTAAAATCAAGATTGGATCTTTGTCTAAAAGATCTGCTACAGGAACTACTTTGAGGAAGTTCCATGGCCTGTGTTATACAGGAAGTCAGACTGATCACAATGATCCTTTCTGGTCTTGAAATCTGTGCGTCTATTTAAAGGTTTAGGGAAAATATACTGAGCTTGACTTCAGGCTCACCTCAGTGCTAGGAAAAAAAGTGTACTGTGTACTGAATTAGAATGGGAGGAATGGAAAGAGGAGAGCTCACTGCTGCTTTAGCACATGGTCTGCAGTAGAATAGAAGGGATCATAGAAATAAGGTCTGAAAATAACATTAGCCTTGGTGCTCTGACCACGAGGTCTTTCTCAGGAACAATTTGCAAAGGCAGAGTTAGTTGTGTTTAAGTGAACAAGCTTCTCCGACCAGTGACGCTGAACAATTTCACTCTTCAGTGCTCCAGAAAAGATCTGACTGGACATGGCCCCCTGATGCCTAGTGCTGCATACAAGATACATCACTCAATATAAAGTTACAATGTTTCACTCATTGCCTTAGACTGGATAGGCCTGTTTAAGATGCCTTGGGCCGTTAACATACCTTGTAGCAGAAAAACTCAGGGGAGGAGGCCATTGGGCCCCGAAATTGTGGAAGTTCATCTCAATGAGTTTCCTTTAAAAAATGTTCCTCGCTGGGAAGGGGCATTGGGGTGGGACAGATAGGGTTGCCACTTTTCTAATGGCTGGTAACGGGACCCCCAAAGCCCCGCCCTTTGCTCTGCCTCTTCCCCCAAGTCCCTGCCCCTTCTCCACCTCTTCCCCAAAGCCTCACCCCTGCTCCACCTCTTCCCTTGATGCCCCACCTCCTTCTTTTTCTCTTCCACCACAAGACCCCATCCCTGCTCCACCTCTTACCCCCCCCCATCAAAAAAACTGGACCTTAGGACTTGTCAAATGGCACCCAGACACAGAAGTCGAAACCTGGACTCTTCGGGTGAAAACTGGATGGGTGGCAACCCTAGGGACAGAGAAGGCAATGGGAGTGGCCTCCAAACCCCATGAATGCCAGGCATCCTTCTGGAAAGTGCCAGCCCTTTAGACAGAGTTGCTGTTCCCCAGACTCCCTCTGGCCTTGCTGAGGAAACACACTGCCATTGGCTTTTCCATCACCTCTGCACAATACCCTGCATGGCAGATGCCATGAGCAAGTTCATGCTGTTAGTAGCACATCAACGTCTATATAGAAATCCACTGAGCTGCAGGGGGAAATGCCACGTACAGGAGCTCTGCTACTCAGCCTTGTCCTCATCATGCAGCCTTCTAACGCACTGAGTAGGGGCATGCCCCTCAAGGATGCATTGCCATACAAGAATGCCCTCCCACTCCTTCCTTCCATGCTCCAATTGTTTTTGAGCATTTAGTCCTTCCTGACTCATGCATTTTTATGTAAAATATTCAGGGAGCTGAACATTAGTGAATGGTGATATATTAGAAATAATAGCTGCCACTGTTTGCCAGATTGGCTCATCCCTGAAATGTTTCTGCCAACTCCCCAGCTCTTGACTAGATTCCTAAGAAGAGAATTGAAGTTTGAACGGTGTCATTGTTTTCATTAATTTAATCCCAGACCATTAATCTTCCTTATTTGGTCATTTTAGTCTTTGAGTTTCCTATGGTTTCAGCATTTATTTCTTTGAGCAACTTTTGCCATTTACTTTGAAAGACAATCTAATTAGTATATGTAAACACCTATGTAGCCTGTCTACTAATGTGTGCAGTAAGTATGTAGATGCTCCATTGAATCAGTATGAACTGGTGACCAGGTTGCATAAACAGTAAATATATGGGACGTTTTAGAAACAGATGCTTGGGAAATGCTTTGGAGCCATTCCAGTCTATCTGAGCAATGCAGATGTTACACAGTCTGTGTGCATTTGAAATGCATAGTAAAAATGATGATAAAATATTGATTAGCAAATGGGATGTGTGATGTAATCTCAACTGTCCCTTTCCCACAAGAAACAACTGTCATTTGGATCCTTGTTTATTTCTCAAAGGCACATAATTGACTCAACGCCTACAAAATTGTGTGTGGAGGGGGAGAAGAGCCACTTTCAAGTTAAAGGTGCCCAAAGTTAAACTATTGAAATTGAATCTATTTCCCTTAAGTTAACGATCCTCATTCACACCTGTGTGACCATCTTGTTTATCACTTCAAAGGTTTTTCTTCCCCTGCTGTTATTGGTTCCTCTCAATTAATTAGCCTCTTAAGGTTGGTCTATGCACCTCCACCTTATCATGTTTCTCTGACTGTATAAATATCTGTCTACTGTATGTTTCATTCCATGCATCCGATGAAGTGGGTTCTAACCCACGAAAGCTTATGCTGAAATAAATTTGTTAGTCTCTAAGGTGCTACAAGTTTTTCTTTCTTATTTTCAAAGTTAAACTGTTCTCTTGAAATGTTTGTGCATTATTTTTAACAAAGTATTTGCTATGTATGATGCAAAAGCAGTAGCTCTTTCCCTTCCCTTTTTTCCCCTTCAGTAGCTCTTCCTTGTGAGGTTTCATCTCCCCCTTAACTGAATTTTTCATCCCATTCCTGCTTTGTCTACTGCCCTGCTTCCCAAATTTTTGAAAGCTGAGCGCCATGTAGGAAAAGCTGACTCAAAGCATGTTTGTACATGATCAAGTTTGAAAAGCTGTATTTCCTGACTCTGTAATGTAGGAAAATGAAAGCCATTGTCTTCATGTGCAGGCACCCCTCTCTCCCCAAGTGGTTTTAAAGTTCTACCCGTGTTGATTTATACATTGTTCAAGTCCCCCAACTAATCCTTTGCACTAACCCCAGTAGTATATGCCCCATACCTTTGGGAAAAGGTAGGGTAGATCTTCATAATCTGATACTTGCTCTCCTTCCTTACATTCGTTGATGAGCAGTGAAACAGTTAACAATGTTGGAATTTAAAGGATTAACACTGACATCTAAGAATGGAGCAGTTCACCAATAGAGTTGGTCTGAAATTCTGATGGAATGTTTCTCTGTTGGATAGTGCAGATTTGTCGACAGCAAAACAATCTAAACAGATGGGTTGATTTTTGACAAAGATTTGATGGAAAGCAGCCAGGGTTCCACCAGAAACCTGCCTAAGATCCTACCGGCTCAACCACCCAGCTCCTCAGCAGGCTGACTGGTGGGCTAATGGGGAGACAGGAGCCTAGGTGCCCGTCTCTAAGCTTGCAGCTCCTTGGCAACCCAGTCTCCCAGATTTTCCAGAGACCAGGCCAGTCAGCCAGCCAGACTACCCCAGAGGTCAGGTCCCCCAGGGCTTTCCCTTTGGTGGAGAATTTTGGAAGTTTTGTTTTTCATTCCAAATCAGAATGAATCCAAATTCTGAACTATCAAAATCCTCTGCAACAGGGAATTACCTATCTCCCCATAGCTGTATTCACACCTCAAAGCTGTTGTGAACTCAGGCAGATGTCCGATTAGTTACACTTGCTTCATGTTTTGATAGTTTTCTTCGGCGCTATAACATCCAGAGACTTATGATTTAAAGGAAAATGGAAACTGAGACTCTGGGGAACAATTGAGAAGTCTTTCCATCTCATCCCCTCCAGCTAATCTTTCATGCCACCTTTGGGGGCATGTCCCCCACATGGGAAACACAGCTAAGTACTTACAGTTTGTCCGTCTTTGTCACATTTAAACCATTAAAAATTGAATTAAGAGACAACTTCTCTTGTTTTATTTTGTGGGGATCAGGAGGTTGCTTCTTGGTTTTGGAGAGCAGCTCATTTCTATAGCTATATAATGGCAGTCTCAGTCTCTGAAGTGGTTCATGCCCGTCTGTGCCAACCTCAGGGCAGACTGTCAAGAAGCAGGGCAGACACACCAAACTGGTTGTGTGGTCTATAAATAGATTTCACCAACCCAGTAACAAGTGTGAACTCCAAAAGCACTATAGCAGTTTTACCATAGAGCCAAAGACAGTCCCTTTGGGAATTCCAGTCTATCTTGCCACTCAGGCAAGCAGAACTTACTGATAGTTGGTTGCTATACACCAAAGATCAAAAAGGATTCAGGTTGCTTCCTGTCCCAAGGGACCAGTCACTTACCCTAGGTCAATTTGTACCTTAAATGTCACACAAAAGACAATGCTTGTAGCCAATACTGTAATAAAGAACTAAAGATTTATTAACTAGGAAAGAGAAATGAATTGTTACAGGGTTAAAGCAAGCAAACATATATATGCAAATGAGTTACAGCCTATGGTTTTAAAAGGTGACACAGTTATAGTGATCTGTCAGCTCTGAATGTCTTTTAAACCATTTGACCCTGGGGATCTCTGCTTCTGTTTCGAAGCTCCAGCCCTGTCCGAGTCCAAACAATGAAAGAGAGAGATGAAATTTTTTTCTTGCCAGGTGTTTTTATTTCCTTCTTCCAGAATTCAAGCTGATGGGATGAGCCCTTTTGCACATAGTCTCTTCATGGTTGTGAAAGGGCAATTTACAAAGTCTTTGTATTGTGATGTTCCACAATGGTCCCATTCATTTTGATAGGCCTTCTGGATGCTTAGAAGACTATCCCTCCTGACTGGGTTCATGGTTTCAGAGCACACATTTTATACCTTATAGCATGTGATAAAGATATTAAAAGTGAGATTAATGCATGCAGCAACTTATAAGCATTTCACAAAGTCTGAACACTACACACATTATTATAAGTTAAGTACCCATCTTCACCATACAAGTGAGTTGGACTGCTTTCCAGCAATGAATTTGTCAGTGTTCAGCTGAGGCCTAAAGCTCTGGCAAGGGCTGGCACCTGGTCTGCCGGTGTCACACTAGTGACCTGGGAAACCACCATAGGATGGAATTTGATGAACTGTGTTGTTAAACAAGTTACCACTTTGAGCTGTGAACTTGTCACATCACTTAAACTAGGCTGAGTCAGGCCTGGTCAGTATCTAAATAGAGACCTTCCTGAAAAATATATGATGCTGTGTGACGTTTCAACCATTTACCTTGTACAATTCTAGAATTAGACTCACTAAACTGTGATGCCAGGGTCATCCTGAGAGACTTTTAAAAGACAGCTACAATATTTATTGCCCTTCATTACTCCAGTAGAGTAGCTGTTTTGAATGAGAGTTTGCATATTTTTCTTAGTAGCTCAGGCACTTCATTCTTAAATTGCATCAGAATTCCTGGGTGAATATCATTCAGTCCTGGTGTCCAGTATGTAAGAGGCCTTAAGAAAGATTAGGGTTTCTCTGCACTAGCAATATTCTGACCTCTACAGCAGCATAAGGCATAGCAATGGTAGAAACACTAGTGTACACATGGCTCAAGCATTTTTATTGCCATATCATTTAGCTGTGTTCTCAGGATCAATTAAACTGTTTGTGCAGTATGGTACCGCTAAGGGAGAGTAAGAGCGGCACAATCTGGTGCTATGTATATGCAATTGTACAGTTAATGTTGCTGGAGCTATCTTTTTTATCCTGACTTCTAGGTACTTGGTCATTCAACCTCAAATTTGTGTTAACACAGGTTGGGGTGGTTTGACTACATTTCCTGTGTGTCTTTCTTTAAAGAAAATCTGGAGTGACTTCACTTGACCAGAGAAGCTTATAAACTTTGTTCCTCTCCCCTCTTTGCTGTGAGCAGTTGACAAATTCTGCTGGCTTTGCTGGCAGGGACACTAGATACTTTGAATCCACAAAGGTGCACATTTCCACAGCACAGTTTTTCAGCATGCACCTGTAGACTTCAGAACATTGTTATGTACTGCATAACAACTGCTCAGTCTGGACTTAAGAAATCAAGATTTGGCTCTAGTATCATCCAAAAAACCTGGAATTTTCTAAAATGGAAAGGGGGGTGTTTTTTCACCCAGCCCATACTCCAAACTTGTATTCAAATTTTCCAATAAAGACAAATCAGAAAATCACCTTTTGGGCAAGAGGCCATGCTCAGAAAATGTCAGCCCAAAAGTGAATGTTTCCCAAGGCTGTGAGCATGTAATACCGAATTTATATCTGAAACCGCTTTGCATCCTAACCTGTTATGGGTGCCACCAAGCATTCACTATCATAAAAATATGTATTTACCTATATTCTGACTCGGACTTTTTTATGCATGTAAAATCCTCTCACTGTTTTTGTTTCTACATTTACTATGATCTCCATTTGGTAATTCCTCCTCTCCCCACCCCCAGTGTAATTGTCAGTCTTTCAAACAAAACTTATTAAAAGCTAATTAAGTTGTTCCAACTCACTGTGCTTTTATTATGACACAGATTGATATAAATCACAGTTAACTAAGCTCCTCATTGTTTCGTTTGTATAATCACTAAATATGAACCAGCGTACAATGCTACTTTCATTGCTGAAATGATATAGTCCTACCTATTAATACTCACCCCACTATAAACTAGAATAAAATTATAAAATAGAATTGGAGCTGTAAGAAGAGGTTGAAGAGAAGATTGCATTTAAGCTAACTATTAAATATGGAGACTTAGATGATAGGGCAACACAGAGAGTGAGAATCTCGGGGGGGGGGAGGGAGGGAGTTTCAGAAGGCTGAGCAAGAGCTGGAAAATGGAAAAAAAAAACCCAATAAATTTAGTTCCCAAACGTTTTATCAGAAGTATTGCAGAGTATAATTTGGCCGCACTATAAACAAACAAAAAATTAATTAAAAATGCAGCTATTTTTTTTAAGAAGTCCAAGTCAGTGTGTAAAAAGCATACAGTTTGGACAACTTGCTTTCTTTCATACAGAGACATCTTTGTAATACATTTCTATTGAATTGCTTCTAGCATTACATTAAAGCCTTCCATGGTAATGAAGCACATGATTGCATGTACCAACGAACAAAGTCCCTGAAATAGACTCCAGTTACTCTACAAATCACATTATATTGCTGTTACATATGAAGATTGTACCAAATATTTAAATGATGTGTATTCCCACATGGTTCTAAAGATAAATAATACAGATTTTCCATATGCAGTTTGACCTATCTGAGCTTATTTGCAAGACTTCTACTCTCTGGGTGAAATCATGGCCCCACAAAAGTCAGTGGGAGTTTTGCTGTTGACTTCATTGGAGTCCGGATTTCCCTTTCCCAATTTAAGGTTACTTCTGCAGTATAGACTATTGTGAATATTGTTGATTTGTATATTTAAAAAAATTCCCATTTCATGTTCCCTTGCCCCTAACCTCTCTCTATTTTCTCTTTCCTTAGTCTGTCAGCTTCCTGAGGCAGGGCTTATCTCTTCTTGCATGTCTGGAAAGCACCTGTTGTACTGTGGGTAATGTAAACAAATAAAAAATAATAACAACGCCACCAGCACAATTACTCTTTCTGAGTTATTTTATATACAACTTCTCAGGAACTCTGTGTTTACATTTTCATATGTTAAAAAAATCACCCTGACCTGAGATTTTAAAGGTGTAAGATGAGAAATTTGATAATGCAAAAATACATTTCCATAGCAATTACTACTTGTCTTCCTTGCTCATAAATAGTATTTCATTTGGTGGCAAAATTGTAATCCCTTTTAACATGATGTGGTCAAGTTAGAGTAGCTGTGGGTAAAATAACCTTTGAATTTCTAGAGATATTTGTGTTTCAAATCTCAAGCACAGTGTTGCAACAAACAGCAGCTATTCAGTTGAAGTTATCAGAGTTCAATAAAGCAAATGAATAATTAGCTCAAGAACAATTCCTGCCACTCAGCAGTCATGGAATGCACAGAGAGCAGCAGAAACTGGGCAGTTCTGCCACACACATAGGATAAGATATGTGGTGTCAGAACAGACGGTCACATCAAAGAAGGTCTAATACAAAACAAACTGGAATGCCATGCATAGCTATCCATACACTGGAACTTTAGCATATTGTTTATAGTTAGAGAAATGGTCTCTTTAATTGCATGGTCAGACACTAACATAATGAACATGCAAGAAGGCTGAGCTAGGGCACATCTTCATTCTTAATTGTCAAATTTCCTGATTTTTGAGTGCTTAAGAACACAGTGTTAATGTTCTGTTCGCACAAATTTGTTGTGAATAACTGAAGTTATCGAAATACCTTTTCAATAGTAAAAGCTTAACCAGAATGTAGCGGGGCAGTCACCCCGCTCCAGCTCAGAAAGGGTCAAAAGCCAGCCCTTGGAGAGGACTGGGGCTAAGAGCCAATAGGGTAGGCTGATTGAGAAGGCAGCCACAGCTGGGGCCACACCCCAATCAGACTACAGCTGGCCTTATAAAAGGGCTGTGAGCCAGGAGCTGAGGAACTCTCTCTCCAGCTGTGGAGGGAGAAGGACCTAGCTGCCTGGGAGAAAAGGGTGCCTGAAGCGGAGTAGGGCTGGGGAAAGGCAAGAGGCGCTGGGGAGCTCCAGCCTGGCAACTCCCCAGGCTGCAGGCCTTGTGCAAGGCCTAAAGAGAGGTACTGGGCTGCAGGGAAAGGCAGTTGGTCCAAACTCCCCTTGCCAGTGATGAGTGGTTTACAGACTGCAGTCTGCCCCAGTGAGTGGGGCTAGATGATGACTGGCAGTAGCCATTGAGGCAAGATGGGGGTAGAGTGTTGGGGGTTCCCCTGGGAGGAGAGACCCAGAGTGTGGGGGCACTGCCAGGGGGAAGCACCCCAAGGTAAAGAAGCACCAGGGTCCGGGAGGGACACAGGGGCCTGAGGCAGGCGAGACACTGGCCACCAGGATGTGCTCAAAGGCTGAAGAGCTAATTCCTTAGACGACCAGCAGGCGCCGCACTGGTGAGTCCTTGACCTTGCTACACAGAGCTCTGGCTTTGTGGACTTTTGCAGATGAACAGCCAGGGCAGTAGGTCTGTAAATTTTGATTTGCTAAAGACACTGTTTAAAATACAGGTGTTTTCTGCACAGGGCTGCAAGACAGGAATTTCAGAGCCCTCATTCCATCTCTTACACTGACTCCCTCTGTCGCCTTGGACAAGTTACTTAATCTTCTTGCCTTAGGGCTGGTCTACACTGGGGCGGGGGATCGATCTAGGATACGTAACTTCAGCTACGAGAATAGTGTAGCTGAAGTCGACGTATCTTAGATCAAATTAAAAGTACTTACTGCGGGTCCACGCGGCGCAGGCTCGCTCCCCCGTCGACTCCGCTTACTCCTTGCGCCGAGCTGGAGTTCCAGAGTCAACGGGGAGCATTTCTGGGATCAATTTATCGTGTCTACATGAGACGTGATAAATCGATCCCAGAAGATCGATCGCTACCCGCCGAATCGGGCGGGTAGTGTAGACATACCCTTAGTTTTCCCAGCTGTAATACTTATTAACTTGAAACTTTCAGCCTGAATTTTAGTTAAGTTTAAAAAAAGGAGTTAAAAGTTGTTTTGGATACTATTCTTGCTCCCTCCCTTTTGGAAAATGGTAAACATGGGGAATGGGATGGGAGTTGTGAATTTTTATGGTTGTGTATCATTTATAAAATGTGTATTTATGTACAGAAGATTCTGCTTGGCAGATATCCAGCCCCACCACTGGAGACAGGGCTCGATTTATAGTTTAAAAAACATAACTTAAACATGTTATAATAGTCAATAGGTGGCTAAAGCCTTTGGCCTGTGCAGCCCGAGTGCCTGGACATCTGAAATAACTACATCCAGATGTAAATATATTGCTTATATATTCTGTCCTTTACATTGATCATTACTCCCATCAGAGCCTCTTGACTTGAGTTACTCTGATGGAGTATAACTATTAACACAGTTCTATTTATTATTTACTGTAAAAGAGCATTTAAATAGTGTTTATAGTCTGGGGTCTCTATGGGTAATGGTTAATAAACCCTTTCTTCTCTAGATCACTGATTTTTGGTCATTGGTCCAGCATAGTCAGCAGTAATTGATACTGTTCCCATCACATAGTTCCTATGTTCAGTGTGAAATATGGAAGTTTCAGTCCAGTTGCCTATTAACTCCCCATTGATTGACTGCTTGCAGGCAGCCTTACGAGAGAGGACAAGGCTTGAATGAGCATCCAACATGAACTATCTTCTCACCCTAGAGGCGGTTTCTTGAGGTCAGGAACTAAGCACTTTGGTAGGTGTGGGAAACATGCACTCCTTTGGCTACAATGCAGGATGTCTGTCTTTAAATTCCTGAGTGCTCAGTTCTCTCTCACAGAGTGCAAAGTTTAGAGTTTATTGTGGTATTCTTTCCTCCAATTATTCATAATACCTAATAGACCAAAACTAAAATCTTTAACTTTTCATTTTTGTCCTGTTTACATTTGACAAATCTTCATTGTTTTTTCCCCGTGTTTTGAAGACAGTTTAAAACTGGCCATGCCTATTTTTGTTTAGCAAAACCAGCTTAAATCTAGAGAGAACTTTATCTTGCCAAACCATATTAGTTCATGCATCAATATTAATTTTTGTCAGTATTGGTCTCAGAATAGTCTTTACTGAATTGCACCAACAGAAGTGCATTGATTTCGTGGGGCCGGCAAATTAAAAAAAAATGCATTGCCATAGCTGTTTTAGAATGTGCAAGTCTCTCCTTTAATGGTGAATTAACACCCCCCCCCCTAGTTTTATCTACCTTAAATATTATTGTAATATAGTTAGAATCATCTTCTAGAAATAGCTATCTGACATTGTCTCTTATAACTTCTCCATTGAATTATACTATGCTGGTGGGCTTGAAAATTTGGGGAAAATCACAGAGATGGCTTACCAGCTATAATAGCTTTGATTAAATGTGCTTCTCTCTAATTCAGAATGTTGTCAGTTTACTTAGACCTTAGATTTTTGCAGCAACATATGATATAATGACATACATTTAATCCAAAGAAAAGCATTAGGAAATAGTAGGTTCTGGTCCAATTTAGGTTTGATGCCAGGAGCAAAAATAAAGAAATGAAACTGTCCAGATAACCAGATGATTGTGTCCTTGCTACAGGCAATGGTACTTTAAGCTTTAATACTAGATTCACAGGCTTAAACGGAAACCACTGAAACGGAAACTGCTTTATTTTTCAAAGAGAATAACTGTTTTAACATTCCCTCACTTCCCAGCAGTCTACCTTTTGCTGTGGTATGTTAGTAATTTGAGAAGATGTAGAAACAAGTTCTGATGCCACATTTACTCCATATCCATTAATTCAAAATAAATCCTCTCTTCTTGCCCAGGGAAACAGATAAAATAAAAGAACTAAATTGATGGTGGAGTCTGTTTAAAAGAAAAGTTTATTTTTAATGTTTTAGCAGGTGGGAAGCAGCCTATTTACACACAGACAAAAAACCTGAGTTATATTTTTTTTTAAAAATCCTCAAATGTTACCAAAATGTCACATTATGTAGAAATGCTTTCCAAGTTGAAAAGAAGATGTGTTCTATCCTGATGTGCCAGTTTCATATGATTGTGACATTTACATTTTGATGATAACTAAACATTGATCTTTCTGGAAATTATACAGATAAAAGGTTGATTCCTTATCAGTCCCTCTCTAATCCTGCAGGGAACCAAGACTCGTCCTGCAAGCCTCATAAGGGTTACAAAAAGAGCGTAGCATCATACTGGGGAAGGGTGACTGTTTCTATTTAATGTGTGTACATGCAAATTATGGGAATTAACCATAGTGAAAATTGTGGTTTGTCTATAGGGCAGGTACACAGCAGCCAATGCAAGCAAAGGTCGGATAGACACACAGGATAGAGGCAGGTAAGAGCAATAGCATTACTGGGGGGGAGCCTGGGGACAAAGAAGGAACTGGCAATAGTATCAATGAAGAAAGGGGAATTGAGATGCTCGCAATCCTGTGAAATGCTTAATAGGCGAGAATAAGATATCATGGGGTGGGATTCAGTCAAATCAGAGTTGTTCTTACAATGAATATATTACAATACTGGGGTGTTTACATATCTTCTCTAGGTGTGCATGCATGTGTATCAGCCACAAACATCCCCTTTACCACAGACTCTTCTGGGCTTCCACAAGGCACAGAAAATATTTGCATTGCTGGTGAAATATTGACATGCAGATGCTGCTGTGTCTCAAGTTCTCATTGTTCAGGCTATATCCTCAGCGCCCAGGAAATGCTTTGCCTTCAGCAACTCCTTTCTTTAAAAAGTTCAACCATTATTCAGTTTTAAGGGATTATTCTATTTGTTTTGCTCTGAAGGGGAAATGGCTGCACTGAGCGTGAGTGGCTATGAAAGAAAATTGTACCTGGAATGTACAGCCGGGGTGCTGGGTATTGGCAGACAAATCCTATTCATCAATTACATCTTTGTAAATATGTTTCATGCAACAAAGAGGCTCTTTGTAGATGGTGTGGCCAGAGCCTAAGGGGGGATGGCCAAGGTGTCTGCCTTGGTGACCCTCTACTATAGTAACTTCCCTGCAGGTCATTTGTTGCTAGTGTAATTTAAATAAGCCTTCAAGCTATTCTAATTTATGCCAGGGACCAGACTGATACCCAGATGGATCAGGATCTAGAGAGGAGAGATTGCAATTGGCAACTTTGCATACTCCTTCCCCACAACCTAGGTTTTATCAAATGCCCTTCAGACAAAGTCTAGGATCAGGGCCAAAGTAGGAGAGCACTCAACTAAAATGTGAATAATATTGAATAACATATAAAAATATAGTCACTTCTTGGCCTGAGATCTTGTAATAAGAGTTAATTTAGCATTTTTTAGCATCATAGATATTGAAGAGTGAGAACTCATTAGGTCTCTGTAGCAGGGCAGTCACCCCGCTCCGGCCCTGAAGAGGTCAAAAGCAGCCCTGGAGAGGGCTGTGGCCTGGGGAGCCAATCAAGTAAGCTGATTGGGGAAGCAGCCACAGCTGGCCCTTATAAAAGGGCTGTGAGCCAGGCACTCCGTCTCTCTCTCTGGCTGTGAGGAGAGAAGGACCTAGCTGCTGGGAAGAAAAGGGTACCTGGAGTGGAGCAGGGCTGGGGAAAGGCCATAGGAGCTGGGGAGATCCAGGCTGCAGGGCCTTGTGCAAGGCCTACAGAGGTACTTGGGCTGCAAAGGTACAGCTCGGAGTTAGGCAAAGGCAGCAGGTCCAAACCTCCCTTGCCTATGATGACTGGCTCTTACACTGCAGTCTGCCCCAGGGAGTGGGGGCTCAATGCTGACTGGCAGTAGCCCTAGACTGAGGCAAGGTGGGGATAGAGGGTTGGGAGTTCCCCTGGGAGGGGAGACCCAGAGAGAGAGTGGGAGCACTGCCAGGGGGCAGCACCCCAGGTAACGGGGCACCAGGGTCTGGGAGGGACATGCGGCCAGTGGCAGGTGAGACACTGGCCACCAGGAGGCGCTCCAGAGCTGGTGAACAGCTAATTCCCTAGACGACCAGCAGGAGGCGCCACACCAGTGAGGCATCACTACAGTCCCCTAATCTCGCTCCCTGCAAAGAACAAATCTGGAGTACATTCTCCAGTGCTTTTCTCCATTTTGAAATGATTCCTCAAGTCTTGGGAGATTTTCCCACCATTTAAATAAAATGAAATATCTAATTGCTCATATCAAATGGGACAAAAGTATCTATGACACAGGGAGTGTGTTTCTCATTAGTAGGAATAACTAATACGGGAGTTGTACAGTTATCTTTGTGAGGGGGTGTATAAACCCTGCACGGGGCAAGTGGGGCTTAACCCATCACTTTTGGCCAAGGAGGCCATGCCCCCTCATTCCTGCTGCGCATGCTTCCTGTGGAGCAAACAGATAAATGGCAACTGTTCTGCTCAGTCTGGGCTGGCAGAGGAGGAAGAAGGGCATGCATTGCCGGCTCCTGCAGAACCACTGCCTCTCCAGACCACCGAGGCTGTGGACCTGACTTTGCTCCAGAAGACCAGCTGACCACAGAGACGAACGGGGATGCCAAGCCGCTGCCAACCAAGGAGATGTCAGAGGCAGGCTTAAGGGTAGGAAGTGACCCAGGGAATATGACGGGAGTCAATACTTTGAACCCTTAATAGGGAGTTTGCTGGCTGCATATGGCCCTGGGTCAGAACCTGGTGGAGTAGGCTGGGCCCAGGTTCCCCTACCCCCATCCTGCACTTGCCAGTAGGTATTGCTGACAGGGATCTTTGATACAGATTGTTTGTTTGTTTGCTCCACCCCACCTATGGGGTCGGAGGTCCCAGACTGCCTTTGTTTGCCCTGGTCAGGAGGCTGAGGGGCCAGAGACCATTTGTTTGCTTTGCTCTGCCCTGTGGGGGCCGGAGTGCCCAATAGTGACTGTGTGACCCAGCAGGAAATCTAGACAATTGTGTGACCGGGTGTAGAAACTCCACACACTGGGTAAACAGGGATGACTCCCTATTGGATGAGCAGACCCCCCATGACAATCCTATATTTCCTATATTATAACACTATATATCATAAAGCAATCGGATTCTTAAACATCTAAAACTGCATATGCCCTGTACTAAAGGTATGGAAGCTGAAGAAAATTATATTTCCCCTACAAAGGAAGTTCTCCAAAAGTGAATACGAATCTTTTGAAGAAATTGTTCTTGGTCAGCTTCATTAATAATATCAAGTTAACTACTGTTTTATATTTAATTACCACATATCACAATTCATTATTTCAAATAGGTTTAAAACCTAATAGTCTGCAGAACATTCAGCAACTACCCTTTGTGCATGAGACTCCCTCCAACTTCTCAACCTTTTGTAATGTAAGTGCAGGAAGGAGAATTAAAAATATGTACACAAAGGGAGAGATACTAGAACATTTTGTCTATTCATTGGAGCTGGATAGCCTACATGACAAGAAAAATTAAACTGGGATTTGGAGACAATTTTCTTTTTACCCTGCAGAATGAAGAGCTTTCATGATTTTACTTTAATTACCATCTTGTTCAGCCTTTTTATTTGTTGCCTAAAATAATCAATGAGGACTTTTGTCTTCCATTTTCTATTGCCAGACATCTCTTGAGCAAAATTTTTCCCTTCATGTTAGAGCAGAATAGAGCCAAAGACAATAGAACAGAAGTGTTTAAGAAACAGACTCTGTTTTAAAAAAAGAGAGAAAATACAGCTGATTTGGATGATATGATTTAAATCCTTTCTTTTCTGTCTTCCACTCCCCCCCCCCCCACATACAAAAATAATTAAACTCTCCTACGTGCTTCAGCTATGAAAGTTACCACAATTTAGCATCTAGCTGTCAGGGTTCACAGTGTAACACAGAATGTGGGCCAGCTGAGCTGAGTACAGACAGTTCAATGGGTGGGTCTACACAAGCTTTTTCATCTTACAATACACATCATTGCTTCTCCACTGATACTAGCTCTAGTGGCCAGCACAGGCCACGGGCTGTTAGACAATGTGGTGGTTAAAACACCATTGGCGCCAGCACCATGTCTCTGTTAGCATCCCCACTATTGCAAATACTGGTAGGGATTTTTAAGAAAAATGTTCATGTAGAGAAGGCCTTTGTGTCTAGAGACTATTCTTAAAACAAATGTTTGACTTGGCATAGAGAACTGGAGTGGGGATATGACCCAGTGTGTGTGTGTGTGTGTGTGTTTGTAAACCCTCCCCAACTGCTCCCCTTGCAAATGGCTTGTCCACATGTAGAGGTTTATGAGTTTGCTACAGTCAGCAAGTTAATAGCCTTGGTCATTCAGCTCAAAGAGAACAGTAACATATTTTTAGATCCAGAGGTCCCAGGTTTAACTTCTGCAGATGATCCAGGGACATGGAATGTCATGATCACCAGTTTAAATCTGGCCTATGTTAGCAGTGAACTAAAGCTGTCATAGGATAGTATCTCCTGTGTGAAATGAGTTGGTGGTTTCCATCCAGTTCCAGATAGATATGAGTAAACCGTAGCCATCACAACTGTCATTAAATAACTATTTTAAGGCAGTTTCAGGAGAAAAATCAAAGACTGAAGAAGCTTGTAACTTGAAATACCCCTCTGACATTCAGGGGTGCAATTCAGACCCATGAGGGGCTGTGTCACCCCTGCCCTGCAACCCTGAGTGCCTCACAGTTGCTTTGCTGTTGTAGCTCCCAAAATGGGTTGCTCACAATCAGCCTGCCAGCATGCAAGTCGCACCTTGAGAATCTGTGTATAGAGTCACACTACAGCCTACCAGAGCATTCCAGTCACACCCTGGTTTCCACCAGCCTTGGTTACCATTTGCAGGGTGACCTCAACACACTCCCAGTCCTGAATTTCCCCCCAAAATGTGCATTCTGCACAGTCCCACCCTCTCCAGGACAGTTCAGGTATTTTAGGTCTTTTGCCCCTCTAAGGGGATTAATATCCAGCAGTTTGTTGCTTTAAATGGAGTTACCCACAACTCAGTTTAAACACAACATTGAATTAGTTTTGATTAAAGAATAAAACAAGTTTATTTAACTTCAAAGAGAAGTTTTATATGAGTACAAGTATAAGACATGAAGGTCAGAAATGGTTACATGAGAAATAAAGATAAAATGCTTTCTAGTAACTGAAACTTAATAAACTAGACTTGATTCAAGGTGAAATACCTTAACATATGTTCACAGTAACATTGCTGACCAAATTCTCAGGCCAGTATCTGCTCCCAAAGTCCAAAGGCTATTTCTTGTGTCGTCTTAGGTGAAAGAGAGAGATGGATAGGGAGAGATACTTTCGGGTGTTTTTGCCCCTCACTTTTATAGTCCAGGCCCCCTTTGAAATGCGTTTTCTTGAGGATTACCCCTAGATAAAGTTTATTCCCTTTGTGAGGAAGGAGACAAGGGGGTCTTGCAGTGAAGGTTTCATGCTGTTGTTTGCTAAGATGAAGATCTGTTAGTTCCTTTCCCCCCCTTCCTTGCCAAAGAATAGCTACTTGATAAGTTGATTTCCCATTAACATTGCTGACACCTGGCTAGAGGCATTGGCTTGTCCTTTGTCTTTGAGAAACTGGTTTACCCAGAATTGTCTGGTAAACACATTTCAGACCTAATTTCAGTGTATGGTTATAATTTTACATATTTTGCTACACATGTTTCATCATGTGGTGTTATTAGTTTTCAAATGATATCTCACAAGGCATGTACAAAGATTATTACAATAATGTGTAGGGTGTGAATATAATGTAACATTCAGTCACAATGTGTTCCATCCAAAATATGGTTGAGGCATATAGATTATCCAGCCTATCTACTTATGCCACACCAATTACTGTGGTATCTAAACTCCAGGCAGTGTGGGGAAACTTTAATTTTCACTGATAATGCTTCACTTTTTCTGAGTCTAGACCGTGAACTTTATTTCCCAAGGCTATCATTCTGGTACTTGAAGTTTTAAAGTATTCAAACAAAGTGCAAAGGTATTCAAAGGTTTGCAGATATTGAGGACAGGATATTTTGTAGAAGGGAGCAACCTGAGCTAGTCAACACCCAAAAGTTTGTATTTCATGGTGAATATTTTAGATCTCTTGTCTGGTTTTTGTCAGTCAGATATTTTTTATGTTAAGTTTGATGCTGAGGTGAAAGCAACTTGTATCAAGTTTCTGGCATGTATAAAACTCCAGACCTTTAGAATTCTTGATATTTACTGTTAATGTCAACCTAAACCTAGCTGCTCTTTTTCTGCTTTTCACTTTTTAAAGGTTTAAAACAAATTGCCTTTAGTCTCTGAGTCCTATATCTTTCAATACCTTGAAAGCAGGGACAGATTGGTAGAGTACAGTATATCTTTCTACAATAGCATTGAGCTCCACAAGAGGATTATTTCAGTATGTTATAGAATTCCTGGGCATTGCTGTGATAAGACATACCTCACCTAACATTCCCCACCTCAGAGCAATCAAAGTAATGAATGGGGTGAGCTTATTTTAGGGTTTTTTTAATGTGTCAATATGTTGACAAGAAAGGAAGGTCCTGTGGATAAGACCTTAATCTGAGGCCTTGTCTACACTACAGAGATTTGTCAGTGCAAGTTACTCCGACAATCAAAACCCCGTATAATTGCATCACTTGTGCATGTTCACACAACGCTCCTTCTGTCATTAGAGCGCATCCAAAATTGGTGCTCTAGCAAAGACAGTGAGAGCAGTGCACTGTGGGTAGCTATCCCACTGTGGTACTCACTACCTTCTACAGCTAAGAGTTGGGGGAAGGCGGAGTGAATCACAGCGCATCATGGGTGCGGGCTCAACATCCCATGATTCAGTTCTTTCTGTCCCAGTTTTCCATGGGCTTCCGACTGCGTTTTGCGGTACTTTTCAATGGCCTCTGTTTACTGTCCACCCACCATCTCTGTCTGAAAGGATGGATCCCGCACTGTTCTCTATTGTTGTGGCCACAGTTATGAACACATTGTGGATGGAATCCAAGGTGCCTGACCTGATATATGCCATGGAAATAAATGTGCCATGGAAAGAAACATTACCAGATTACTTTTGGCATTCATGGAGCAGCTGAACACAGTGGACCATCGCTTTTGAGCTTAGGAAACAAGCACTGAGTGGGGGGAATCACATCGTTATGCAGGTCTGAGATGATAAGCAGTGGCTGCAGAACTCTGGATGTGGAAAGCCACCCTCCATGAACTGTGTGTAGATGTTTGCCCCAACACTGCGGTGCAAGGACACCAAAATGAGAGTGGAGAAGCTCATGGTGGAGAAGCGCATGGTGATTGCTGTGTGGAAGCTGGTGACTCCAGACTGCTACTGCTCGGTCACAAACCAGTTTGGAGTTGGGAAGTTGACTGTTGGGACTGCGGTAGCGCAAGTGTGCGGGGCCATTAATCACATCGTGCTACGAAGGACTGCGACTCTTGGCAATGTGCGTGAAATAGTGGATGGCTTTGCGGCAATGGGATTCCCTAACCTCAGTGGGCCAATAGATGGCACACACATTCCAATTTTGGCCCCAGACTTCTTGTGACGGTGTACATCCATAGAAAGGGGTACTTCTCTACGGTATTGCAGGCACTTGTGGCTCACCATGGGCATTTCACTTGCATCAATCTGGAGTGGTCTGGGGAAGGTGCATGATGCACACATCTTCAGGAACACTGGCCTGTTCAGATAGCTCCAAGCAGGGACTTTCTTTCCAGACTAGAAGACTCCAGTAGGGGATGTTGAAATGCCCAGAGTGATCCTGGGACACCCAGCGTACCCCTTACTTCCGTGGCTCATGAAGCCTTACATGGGAAGCCTGGACAGCAGCAAGAAGTGCTTCAACAATAGGCTGAGCAGGTGCAGAATGACCATAGAATGAGCCTTTGGCAAATTAAAAGAGTGCTGGTGCTGGCTTTGTGGCAGGTTAGACCTAAATAAGGAAAACATTCCCATGGTCATAGCAGCCTGCTGCATGCTTCATATGGGAGAGTAGTTCCCCCAGGATGGAGCATGGACATGGATCGCCTGGCTGCTGAATTTGAGCAGCCAGATACTAGGGGCACAACATGGAGCTATTCAAATCAGGGAGGCTTTGAGGCAACATTTTGACAATGAGAACCAGTAATGTGTCTTTCTATTCAGCACTCTGCCATGCTTTGTTAACTTGCTGCCTTGCATGCAGGGCCGTCCCTACCCATACACAAAGTACGCAGCTGTGTAGGGCACCAGCCCTGCCTCTTCCCACCCCCGCTCCACCCCACCCCCACTCCCCTGAGGACTTCAGCAGGGCCAGGCCTGCACTCGCTGGCACTGGGAAGTGCAGCGACCCGGCCCCAGCCACACCACCAGTGAGTGCTGGGGAGCGGTTCCCCTGTGCCCCCAAACCAGCCCATCCCCCACCCCCTCAGAGGCCTGGGGCCAGCTCCCCCCGCTGAGACACCCCCTTACCCCCTCCCAGGGCCCCAGAATAGCTAGGGATGGCCCTGCTTGAATGAAAATTGTGATGATTCCTGACCAGATTTGTAGTCAGCAAATGATCAGACAGACACTATATATTACTACCAGCAGCAACCACACCTGTAGGAGGCAAATAAAGATTGGTTATCTTTCTGAGAGTTTGTTTTTATTAAATACCAATTAACAACACACACATAAAAGGCTTGGTGGGAAGGGAGATAAGAGTGTCAGGCAGTGTAAGCTCTCATAGCTGTGTGTAAGTCTAACTATCATTTTGGAAGCTATCCGAAGGGCTGAAGTGAATGGGGTACCAAGATGTTCCAGGAAGTTGCAAGGAATGTGTGGGAGGAGTTAGGGGAGGGCATGGAAGCAGGTCTGTATGCACAGGAGCCGACTTCCGGCGGTGCCCGTGGGTGCCGTCACCCGGCGTCGGGGGAGGGGCCCCGCCCCCGACGCCGGGTGACATTGCGGGGCCCCGCCCCCGACGCCGGATGACGTTGCAGGGCCCCGCCCCCAACACAGACGCAACGTCACCTGGCGTCAGGGGCGGGGCCCCACAACATTGCCTGGTGCTGCGGGGAGCTGGGCGCGGGACCCAGGGCGGGCGGGGAGCTGCCGGTGGGTGCTGAGCACCCACCAATTTTTTCCCCGTGGGTGCTTCAGCCCCGGAGCACCCACGGAGTCGGCGCCTATGTCTGTATGGGCTCTAGGAGCAGGGGCCAGCATGCATAGAGCATGCTTGGAACGTGATTAGGGACTTCAACATCTCTGTTTGCTCCTCCATCACTTTTATCATCCATTCCTGGCCCTTTACAATGCGCGCCTCACTCGCCTTTCTGTCCCCCAGTTGCTCTCCCCTCCTCCCCCATTCTTTTCCTTTCTATGACTGGAGGGGTGTTAACAGGCTGCTTCACCTTGAATGGTTACTTGAAACATGTGTTAACTACCTGTGCTAAACAATCTGTTCCACCTTGTATTTAGCTGTGACACTCTGAGGGCTTGTCTTCGCATGCAGTGCAGCTGCACCATTGTCGTGTTTTAGTGAAGTTACTACTACACTGACTGGAGAGCTTCTCCCATCCAAATATTAATCTACCTCCTCAAGAGGCTGAAGCTATCTCAACAGGAGAAGCTCTCCCATCAACATAGTGATGCCTTCACAGCGGGTTAGGTAGTTATAACTATGTCACTCGGAGATGTGGATTTTTCACACCCCCGAGTAATGTAATTTTACCAATGTAGGTCTGTAGTGTAGACCTGGTCTGAGTTAGTTTCCCAGGCCTGAAGAAGAGCTCTGTGTAAACTCAAAAGCTTGTCTCTCTCACCAACAGAAGTTGAGCCAACAAAAGATATTACCTCACCCACCTTGTCTCTCTGATGTGTTTTAAAATAGGCCAGTTATGTGCACATTTGTATACAATCAGTTTTCAGAGTTAAACTATGGTTTAATTGACTACAATGGGCTTTGGACCAGTCCTTACACAAAGAGCCACACTATACAATTTCAGGATCAGCAAATCAGAGGCAGGTCAATCAGATCAATCTCGCATATAATCAGAGTTTAACATATAGGCTCAGCCTTAAGTATGGGGTAAGGCATAGCTGTGAGGCTGTTGCCCTTAAAAAGAAGGGCAATATTATTTTAAACTTTTCCAGATTGTTTGCTTGCTCTCTGGCTTTCTTTGTGTCTCTTGTGTATTATATCACATCTCCTCTGTAAATATCTCATGTTGTAATGAAAGCTGTTGTACTTCTAGTATGTCAGTAATCTCCTGATAACTTCCTTCATGTGATGTGTGCACAGGTAAATTGCATTGATGAATTATATTTAAAAAGTGGGTGATGAGAACACACTGTTGCTTAACTGTAAGGTGAATGAGGAACTCTTCTGGAAGTGTGCAAATATTGGGAGTCAGACACGTGTTTCAGTAAATGTCCCTTTTTGTAGTGACTGCTCACGCCAGTATCAGTCAATGAGCAGTCACTAGGGATGGGGTAAACATAACTGTTAAGATGGAAAATAGCAATATTTTGTTACATAATATCACACAAAATAATATAGCCACTTTGAGATAAAGTGATGCTTTCATGCTGGAAAGGATTAAGCCACTTTCAACAGAGATGAAGGGACAAGAAGGTTTGGTGAATCCACCTAACTGCTGCTCCAAAAGCTTCATCAGACAGCTCCATCACTAGCATTGCACAGCATGCCTCCATTTACTAAGAAGGAAAAACTTCAGGGGTCAGGGGATTTGAAAGAACAGGATTATTTAGAAACAGTTATTTTACCAGTTGCCCGGTGTACTTCATCGTATTAGCCATTGTGAAGATAAAGAGAGATTTTGTAATCTGTTCACATGCAGTACTGGTGTGACAGGAGTAAGTTACATATTGTTCTTTTGAAAATTTGTAGAGTTCTTCTATCTGGAGAGCCGTAGGATAGCTCAGCAACCTGTGAAATTCACTGTTGCAGGAATTCCTTGTAATGTGTTGGTGTTATATAAAGTTTTCTTTTGTTATGTTTGAATAGGTATGTCCTATAGGTAGCTGCCTAGACATGTAGGAAATATTCCAGTAAGATGCTTATGCAGAGAACAAGCTATAATGGTGCCCACAAAGCTTCTGAAAAGATCTGAATTACAACGTTTCTCAAAGCTCTAATTGGCTATACATTTAGTTAATCAAAACTTGGTAAACAATCTACAGTAGCAACATCTGGTATCCCCCAATAATATCACAACCGTTGACATCAGTGTGTTTGGATCATGTTTTAACAGGGGACAGATATTTTGATCCATAATAATCCTTGCCGTTATACATGCCATTAAAACCTCATTGTTTAAGCTGTTTATTGCCAGGGGTAGAAAAGAATTCCCTAGCTCCCTGCACCACAATGGCCAGGTGCATTATTTGCAGGGCAGATTTGTCCTTTTCCACAGGAGCATGAGACAGAGCCATTGCCAAAGGCAGGATTCCTGAGCTGGGGAAACAATGGTTTGATGCAGCAGAGCAAATCCTATGTTTAAATTGGGAATCTTCCAAATTCCCACCCTCTGTCTGCCTAGTATCACTGCATGCTCTCCAATGAAGGAAAACATACTGCATCTCTGCCTGTCTGGATGTGGGAAATCAGTTTCATTGCCAAATAACTGGAATTGCTAAGGTAGAAAGTCATTGTTTGTTCTGATGATGGAGTCTTGAAGGAGGAGAGAAAAAGCTGAAAGAATACTATTTTGTATCTACTATCTTGGTATGCTATAGGAAGGATAATGTGGAAATCAAACAGCTGGGGTGTTTTTTTCCACAATCGACAATAGGTTTATTCAAGGGAGGGAAAAGGGAACAAAAAAAACTGTATCTGATGATGAGGGAAAGTATGTTGATGCCTAATCTTTAAAGAAATTGCACACAAACAATTCATCTCTGTTAAAGGCTTTGTCTGTAATGCTGCCAAGGTCATTAAATGCATAAATCCAATGAGCATACAGCCCTTGAAAGAAAACGACTCCTTTTGCTCAGTGTCTGTTACAGCTGTCCCCCTGCTGGATTCTTTTTCCCCCTTCCGTTCTGTTTGTGCTGAGTGGCCGCCCCCCCGGCCATGGAACTGACCAAAGTCACAGCCTGGCCCTGCTCATGGAAATGGCTTATGCAGACTGACTGGAGCCATTGCTCTGCTCAGGAAGGAGGGGGCTTTTTGCTCCTTTGTCTAGCTTCTTTGTTCGGACCCGGCTCGGTGTAGGGGTGCTCTGCCCAGGTATGCAAGACCTAAAGTGGCCACATAGCTAAGCATATGAGTCATACCTGTGGCTCAGAACATGCCCAGGCATGCCTATGCTTACCTGTAGTTTTCCCTGCCTTCTCTCCTCCCCCGTATTAAGGGGAACCAATCAGAGTTACTGGCGGGAGACTGCCTAAGTTTGCCTTTAAAACCAGACATTTTCTGATCAGACCCCCAGAGAAGGTCCTTGCTTTGCCATCTGGTCTGATCAGCTAGGGGTCTTTGGGGGTCCCTCTCCCAGCTCTCGTTTGTTTTTGAGCGTACCCCTGTTTTAAACTCCCCTCCCACGAACAACGAATTCGTGCCTGGAGATCTCCTAATTATTGTAAGCGAATCGAGTCCTCTCTGCATCCTCTGATGCTGAAACTGCTGTTCCTGCTGCTGCTGCTTTGGGGATTGGTAAGGAAAACCCTCTTGCACACTCCCCTTGTTCTAACTGCTGGCTTTCTTTCCCCAGCAGGCAGACCCAAGCTAACTCCTTGGTCTGTATCCTGGGCACACACCACTCTGCCCTCTGGAACTACCCCTAGTATAAGGTGCACCCATTAGGTTAGTTTTAGCCTTTAGTCTAGATAAATTGTAATTTCATTTTGCATAGCTGTGGTTAAGTTAGCTTTAAAGAATTGTTTGTATTGTGCTCTGTAAGTTAGGCTTAACAAGTTGTTGCATTGTGTTCTGTTACTTGCTAACTTGTGTAATCTTGGTTAAGATAGATCATAGATAAGATTTTGCTGTGTTCTGTATAAACCCCCCAACCTCATTCCTCTACCACTACCTCTCCCTCTCTCTCTCTCTCTTTTAATCCCTTCTACCACGTGCTCACCCCCGCCCCATAGCTGCCAAACCTCAATTGCATTACTAAAGTCTAGCATAAAAACCCCATTGGTTACCTTTTTTCTCTCTAACACACCTCACATTTTACATTTACACCACTGTGACACATTTTTACCTAGAGTTGTTGGTTATTTAACACATTTTACCCATAACTGTTAGTTGGTTATATGCTGCTGTGACACACCCTTTACATAGAAATTGTTAGCTACCTGTTACATTTATACTTCAGTGTTAATTGGTTACCAACTGTATTGTACCCCACTGTATTGTACCCCACTATTGAAACCCCCTATCCTGTTTACTAAAAGAAACCCCTCCCCCATTGTCTACCTTAACAAACCCCATACCCCTCACTATTGAATTTTTCCCTGTTTTTATATTTTCTTAATAAAGTTTATTTTGCACCCCACCAGTGCAGTAATTGTCCCCCAAGATCCCCTACCTGCTGGCAGGGACACTCAGCACAGCATTCTCAGAGCTTAAATGGTAAGAAGCATTTCTTGCTCTGTCTGAACAAAGAACTGCATTTGGAAATAAAGTTTTTAATTACAGCTGGCACTTCCAGGTTTCCCTCATACAGCCCCCATCCTACACAATGCAATTGAGTCAGATCAGTTTGTCCTTGCTTCCCATCTCAAAGGTGCCAGGGCTTCTTGCTTCAGAGATCCCACCTGTGAACTCCCTCCAATTCTGCCAGCGTGTCTCTGTCACATTTCAAGGCTCATTGCGAGGCTTTTCTATTCAGGTCAGTCCATTGTTAGTTTTTCCTCTATTATTACTTTCTGGAGCAGGGCTAAGGTACAATCCACACACAGCATCTTCCTCCCTTCACCGACTAGGAGGCTCAGAAGCCCTTTGTGCAGCCAGTACTCTCCACCCATCACAACCCATGTGGCTTCAAACAGGAAGTGCGAGATTTTGTCCTCTTTGTAAATCCAGTACATTGCTATAATTGTTAGACATTAAAACAGAATATGGATAGATGGCAACAGCTTTATGATCCCCAGTACAGTATCTGCCTAGAAATGTAGGAACTATTCCAGTAACATACTTATGCAGAGAACAAGCTATAATGGTGCCCACAAAGCTTCTGAAAAGTTCTGAATTACAACAATGCTTCTCAAAAATCTAACTGCCTATACATTTAGTCAAATGGGTGTTTTTAGCTGAAGCTGATAGAGATTCCACTTTTCAGCAAGAGCTTCAGAAATGCCATTCTTCTCACCTCTGAACTTTCAGTTTGCTTCACTGATCTTGAAGGAGGGGTTACTGCTATCTTTTAATGTACTGATCCCTTTGACCAGAATGGAAGCTATTGGGTCCAATTCTGAATGCACCTCCAACGAAGTAAATTGAAAGCAATTGTGCAGAAGTAAATGGAGTTAGTTCCCACATAAGTGAGATCAGAATCAAACCTATTGTCAGTAGTATTTACAATGATCTTTACAAAGTTACCCAAAATTCCTGCTATTGCCTGCCACACTAGTTTGGCATTAGTTACATTAAAAAGGTTGCCTTTGATTTAACCACTGAGCAGCACATTCTGAGCATGTAAAACCGCTCCACTGAGCAGACCAGCTGAGTCGCTGCTTTTTACTAAGCGCCCCATGCAGCAGAAACTGGAGAAATCAATAATACTGTGTAGCTTAGAAAATGTGCTGAAGTGGTCCAATGTCTTAAGCAGAACCATCCTAAATAATAATAGTGAAAAAACAAAAAGCAACTCACCTTGTTACTATTTTAAACATCTTTCTAGTTTGCCAGACACATGCAGGTGTAACCTCCATGATGATGGGAATTGATGAAGGAATACAGGAAGCAACTAGAAGCAATGATGCCACAAAGGGGGAAGAAATCAGATTTCAGGTGTTACCACAAAGAGGAGGAAATCTGTTTATTGCACTGCTGAACATACATACATACACACACACACACGGCTTCAATTGACATTTCATTAATCTACAAAGCCTGCACAGAGATAAAATTGTATTGCTTTTTAAATTGCAGTACCTGGTGTTCTCAGGGAATTAATAGGACTAGGCAGTAAGATGCATTGTTTCCTGGCAAATCAGCTTGTGAAGTCTGCTATTTTGGGAGCATAGGCTTCCCACTATTTATAGAGCATGGGGCGGGGGGGGGGGGGTGAGAGATCTGAAAGGTCTACATCCCGTGGATGACCAAGGGAATATTTCCCAATCATAGAATCTCAGAAGATTAGGGTTGGAAGAGACCTCAGGAGGTCATCCAGTCAAACTCCCTGCTCAAAGCAGGCCCAACCCCAACTAAATCATCCCAGCCAGGGCTTTGTGAAGCCGGGCCTTAAAAAAAATTCTAAGGATGGAGATTCCACCACCTCCCTAGGAAACCCATTCCAGTGCTTCACCATCCTCCTAGTGAAATAGTGTTTCCTAATATCCAGCCTAGACCTCCTGCACTGCAACTTGAGACCATCGCTCCTTGTTCTGTCATCTGCCACCACTGAGAACAGCCGAACTCCATCCTTTTTGGAACCCCCCCTTCAGGTAGTTGAAGGCTTCTATCAAATCCCCCTACACATACACACTCTTCTCTTCTGCAGACTAAATAACCCCAGTTCCCTCAGCCTCTCCTGGTAAGTCATAAACCCCAGCCCCCTAATCATATTCATTGCCCTCCGCTGGACTCTCTTCAATTTGTCCACATCCTTTCTGTAGTGGGGGGCCCAAAACTGGACACAGTACTCCAAATGTGGCCCCACCAGCGCCGAATAGAGGGGAATAATCACTTCCCTCGATCTGCTGGCAATGCTCCTATTAATACAGCCCAATATGCCGTTAGCCTTCATGGCAACAAGAGCACACTGCTGATTCATATACAGCTTCTCATCCACTGTAATCCCCAGGTCCTTTTCTGCAGAACTGCCGCTTAGCCAGTCAGTCCCCAGACTGCAGCAGTACATGGGATTCTTCCGTCCTAAGTGCAGGACTCTACACTGGTCCTTGTTGAACCTCATCAGATTTCTTTTGGCCCGATCCTCCAATTTGTCTAGGTCACTCTGGACCCTATCCCTATCCTCCAGCGTATCTACTTCTCCCCCCAGCTTAGTGTCATCCACGAACTTGCTGAGGGTGCAATCCATCCCATCATCCAGATCATTAATGAAGGTGTTGAACAAAACCAGCCCCAGGACCAACCCCGGGGGCACTCCGCTTGTTACTGGCTGCCAACTAGATATCGAGCCGTTGATCACTACCCGTTGAGCCTGATGATCTAGCCAGCTTTCTATCCACTTTATAGTCCATTCATCCAATCCATACTACTTTAACTTGCTGGCAAGAATACTGTGGGTGACCATATCAAAAGCTTTGCTAAAGTCAAAATATATCACGTCCACAGCTTTCCCCATATCCACAGAGCCAGTTATCTCATCATAGAAGGCAATCAGGTTGGTCAGGCATGACTTGCCCCTGGTGGATCCATGCTGACTGTTCCTGATCACTTTCCTCTCCTCGAAGTGCTTCAAAATGGATTCCTTGAGGACCTGCTCCATGATTTTTCCAGGGACTGAGGTGAGGCTGACCGGTCTGTAGTTCCCCAGATTCTCCTTCTTCCCTTTTTAAAAGATGGGCACTATATTTGCCTTTTTCCAATCGTCTGGGACCTCCCTGAATCGCCACGAGCTTTCAAAGAGAATGGCCAATGGCTCTGCAATTACATCAGCCAACTCCCTGAGCACCCTCGGATGCATTAGATCCAGCCCCATTGACTTGTGCATGTCCAGCTTTTCTAATAAGTCCTTAACCTGTTCTTTAACCACCGAGGGCTGCTCGCCTCCTCCCCATAGAGTGCTGCCCAGTGCAGCAGTCTGGGAGCTGACCTTGTCTGTGAAGACCAAGGCAAAAAAAGCATGGATTACTTCAGCTTTTTCGACATCATTTCTCACTAGCTTGCCTCCTCTTTCCCTGACCACCGTTTTGTTGCTAACATATCTGTAGAAACCCTTCTTGTTACCCTTCACATCCCTTGCTAGCTGCAACTCCAATTGTGCTTTGGCCTTCCTGTTTACATCCCTGCATGCTCGGCAGTAGCGTAGCCAGGGGGTGAGCAGGGGGAACAGCCACGCCCCCACTGAGCAGAAGCGGCGCCTTTTTTGTGCTCCTACGCTGCAGCCGGAGCAGCGCATATTTTTTTTTGCTCCCGGCGCCTTTTTTTGCTCCTGACGCCTTTTGCTCCTGTGCTGCAGTCAGAGCGGAGCATTTTTTTTTTGCTCCCGACGCTTTTTGCTCCCGGCGCCTTTTTTTAGCTCCGCTCCCCCTGTGCTCTAAACCTGGCTACGCCACTGATGCTCGGGCAATATTTTTATACTCCTCCCTAGTCATCTGTCCAAGTTTCCACTTCTTGTAAGCTTCCTTTTTGTGTTTAAGCTCACCAAAGATTTCTCTGTTAAGCCAAGCTGGTTGCCTGCCATATTTGCTATTCTTTCTGCACATTAGGGTGTTTTGTTCCTACGCCCTCAATAAGGCTTCTTTAAAATACAGCCAGCTCTCCTAGAGTCCTTTCCCCCTCATATTAACCTCCTCAGGGGATCCTGCACATTAGTTCCCTGAGGGAGTCAAAGTCTGCTCTTCTGAAGTCCAGGGTCTGTATTCTGCTGCTCTCCTTTCTTCCTTTTGTCAGGATCCTGAACTCGACTATCTCATGATCACTGCTGTCCAGGTTGCCACCCACTTCTACTTTCCCTGACAATTCTTCCCTGTTGATGTAGCAACATTGACTTTGATGGAGTTCTGCCAATCTATTCCAGCTGGGGATTGTAGGCTGTGGTGTGTATTAGCAAGAATAGCTGCAGAAAAGTTTTAAATTCACTCTAGAACCCCAACTGTAAGTTATTCCCATCCAGCCAAAAAATAAAGAATACTATGTTTTTCCATTCACAGCATAGCTTGATTAGCAAGACTAAAGATCCAGTTCTAGCAATGTCACTAACTCTCAAGGTTGTATCACAAATCACAATATTTGCGGTTTTTCTTAAAGTCCAGGTTTGTGAAGGAATGAAATTAGCCTCCAGCTACTGTTATTTTTCTGCTTTCCCTTTAAAAAAAAATATTGGTTTTAGCTCTCATAGTTGTTAGGAAAAGTCTGAAGCTTGAAAACATGACCTGAGTACACCCTAAAGACTCAAACCAGAAGGCAAGTAAATGAACCCCCAAAATACTATTTAAAAAAAAATCATCTCATTTTAAAGCAATCTAACCACTTTTGAATTCTTGGGGTTGGGAATACTGTTCACAGGTCCCCTCCAATAGTAAAAGAGCCCCTGGAAACTTCTTGGGTCTGGCATTTTCAGGATTCTTTTCTTCCTGGACCCCATTGTCAGGTTGTGGCCAGCAAAAAGAGGGCATGGCCCAGGAACCTTCTGTGACACTGCACCCCATATTCATATGATTATGATATAATTTATGATGCATTTTGTACAAGATGATGGGTCACGTAAGATGTAATTAGAAAAGTTATGATTTGCTGAATATGATTATCTTATTTGTATGCATGTACCATTTTTGTATCTGAAGTTATGAATATTGACTATGTATCTGTATTTCACGTTGTCACACCTGGGTGACACCCACTAGGCAAAATGCTTCCAGTCTAAATAGCGGGCTGTGAAGGGCCTATTCAAGGTAATGGGCCATTAGGAAAAACAATAGGCCTTAGGAGAAGCTTATCTCCCACCTGGTGATCTTTCCTGAGAATGCTCCAGACAGCCTGTAAGTAATAGCAGCTATGACTCAGCAATGTATGCAAAGGCATGTGACCAGGCCACATGACTCTGGACTCCATTTTTGGGATGTCTGTATTTTTCCACAGACTGGTCTGGGAACCAAGTTTGAAACAAAGGGTTCCCGCCATATGCTAAAGCTGTATAAGGCAGGGAGTGACATAATCTGCTGTTCTTCTCTCCCCCACAATGCAACACCTAAGAGAACCTCCTAAGGAAAAAGGACTTGGAACTGGGCTGAGGATCCCAAGTTACAAAGCAAATGCAGCTTATCCCATAGGAATCTGCAAGCCTGCTTGTATCATCAGCCAGGGTGAGACTTTGCTAATTCATATCCTATTTACTAGGTAATCTGCTTTGATCAGTTTGCTATCATTTATAATCACTGAAGATCTATGTTTAAATTAAAGTATTTATTTTAAAGTAGTTAAAAGACTTAGTTTACTAAAGCAGTGAGTCTGAATGAGGTGCTTGGAAATCGTAGCTCAAAGGCTGATGTATTTTCTCTCCACATTGAGTGGGAGGTGAACTGGATAATAAATTTTGTACTGATTGGGGTCTGGACCAGGACAGGACAGTACAGCTCTGGGGTATGAGGCAGGGAAGCTAGTGGCTATTTTGGCTGTAGACTCTCTATTGTTGGTTCATGCAGTGACTGGTTAGAGAGCCTGCATGTAACTGCAGCTGGGTGTGTCCCTACCTGTGTGACTGCTGGTGGAAGTGTAAGACCGGGAGCGTGTCTGTAGCTTGTCACAGCAACACAGTGTGAGAGGGAGCCCAGGCTGCTGAGTCAGAGGGCTCAGTGGTACCCCAGTTCCAGGTGGCACCCTGGGGGGAACCCGTCACACCCTCCACTTCACTGATTCTCCATCTGTGAGAGCAACCCTTTGGACTGTCCCATTTTGGCCGGGACAGTCCCTTTCCTAAACCCTGTCCCGGCTGTCTCAAAGTTTTTGGCAAAAGTGGGCATTTGTCCCGTTTGCTCTTGCTGACTTGAACAGTAGGCAAGAGCAAACGGGACAAATTCCCACTTTTGTCAAAAAAGCAGGGTGTGGAGGAACATGCGGGGAGGGGGGTTAGCGGTGATGTCACTCCCCCACAGGGGCAAGACAGGGCTCGGGTGGGGGGCAGGCAGGGCTTGGGTGAGCAGTGATGCCAGCTCTGCATGGGGAGTGAGGCTTGAGCGAGTGGTTCAGGCCAGCCCCACGTGGGGGGTAGAGGGGAGGGCTTGGATGAGTGGCTTGGGCCTGTGTGTGTGTGTGTGTGTGTGTGTGGTGGGGGAAGGCGCGAGCTAGCCCCATGCAGTGTCCCATTTTCCCTTTGGGAAATATGGTCACCCTACCTTGGACCCATGTATAGCAAGACCTCCAGCTTCTCCCTGATGATCTCTCCAATGCAGTTGTGCATTTTCCATCGCAAAATTCTCTGACACATTAAAGAATTAGGGGAACCATAAAATCAAGTGACTATCAACAGTCATCATGAGACATTAGACTGGAGGTCCAGTCTTCTGATCAGCCAGTGTTTCACCTCTTTTACCCATGCTCCTCTGAAGGTGCACATGCTTGGGGCTACTTTTGGTCCCTTCACGCTACTGCGCTCCCACAGGGATTTATATGCTTGAGGTGGCAGTAATGCAGAATGCCTGCTGCATAGTTTGTCTAATGTACTGCATAGGACAAGGACACCAGGCCCTGCCTTTACCACATATTAATTATTCTTTATATTACAGTATCATATAAGGAAGTTTAGATATTATTGCAAATACCATCATAACGTTCTTTAATTGCAAAGGTAGCATTGGAAAGTTTTTAAAGGAAGCCTCTATAAATTAGTACACTTTTTTTCTCTCTCTTTGTGTGTATAGTTAGACCTCTAAATTGTGTGTATATATAACATATGATACAGTCTATAATAAAAATACATGTATCCGGACATTACAAACTAAGAAAGTAGCAATATGACTAGACGAGTTGTATTCCAAGCTCAGATGGAATGTCCTACCAAAATAGCCAATTAAGGCCAGAAAAATTCAACCCTCCATAGAGCTGTTTTGTACTAACCTGCTAGAATTTAGTCTTGGCTAGATTCAAGAGCAACTGGTGACCGACTATAATTTCAGTCAAACAGTTAGGGAATGGGATATATTCTTTCTGTGATGTGCAAGCTTAAGTCTCATTAATATAGTTTTTTGGTGTGGGGGGGCGGGACATATTAAACCCGAGTTCAGGTTGAGAGTACGTATCAGTAATTTAAGGGGGGGGAAAACATTATAGGGAGGTTGTGACTATCCCAAAAACAAGCATTACAAACCCATGAAATTCAGAGTTAATGTTGAAGCTTAAAAGAAATCTAAACATGTTAAGACACAGCCATGCATAGTGAAGGCACCCAAAGAGCCTTAACTCTTAAGAAGAAAAATAATAATCTTTAAAATTCAATTCAGTCTAATCAGGGACCACAGCCATTAAAATGCGTTAGTTATAATTGAATGGCTATTGCATGGGTCACTATATCAATTCCTCCAGCCCTCAGGGTTTAGTCATGACCAGCTGACACACCTGTCTGAAAACAATTTGTGCAGCTAACTGCTAAGGTGTGGGCTGCACTATTTCAGTTTACTGTTCTCTTCACAGCCATGTTCAAACAACATCTGTAGTGAAGACTTAAGCAAGCTCTTTGTTTGAGGGAGCTTTCCCTGACTTATTCAGAGCAGTCTCTCTCTTGACAGAAATTCTGTTGTTCACATTCTGTCTGCAGATGTTTCTTAATTGGTTTCAGTTTCAACAACACCCATATGAGACATACAAAAAGAAAAGCAAAATTAAATTTGATTGAATATTGCGGCCAAAGCTAAGAATGAAACTGAAAGATTTCATGAATAAGGCAAGTACAAAGAAACAATTCAAAGAGGAGCTTCAAGATGGTAGGGTTATAAGAGTGCACCCTCCTTTCCATATTGCACTTAAATACAGCAGTTTTATGATACACTGGCAACATAGTAGGGATAATAACAATATCAGACTTCATGGGTTCAAACCTTTCCAAAGGCAGCTTGCAATTGTGAGATGGTGTGGTTTATCCATACAATTTACTAGTAGACTGAAAGATGTAAAAATGTTACTAACCGCCCGGGTGACTGCCTGGGATTATGGCACAGGTGGATGCTGGCATCACAAAGAAGAACCAGAAGCAGTGTTATCAAAAAGGTACGTGACTAAACCAAAGAGTTTTAAATATGAAACCAGAACACCTGCCCTTCTCTCGTGGAAAGGAAAGAGCAAAATTTGTTAGCTGAAGGTGGGAAGGGACTGGACAGGGATGAAAAAATTACCTATTTCTTTGTCTCGTTCTAATTGTACAGATTTATGACTTCAACAAGAAACACAATTTAAAACAGTTCAGTGTCTCAGCTATTTTTGAGTCTTGAACTTAATCACCCTCCTTGTTTATTAAGGCTTGTTTTCTCCCTGGTGGTTTTTCCTCTGATGTACAGAGTTATAAAAGCCTTTCTTATCTATTTGTATATGATCATATCTAATTGTACCTAGGGTGACCAGCCAGCAAATGTGAACAATCGGGACGGGGGTGGGGGGTAACAGGAGCTTATATAAGAAAAAGAACCAAAAATCGGGACTGTCCCTATACAATCGGGACATCTGGTCACCCTAATTGTACCATAATATACTCATAACTTCTTTGGGATTAGAGCAATCCCTCAGCATCTTGAAGGATCCTAGCCCTATGAAAATCTTCCCACCTGGCTTCGGATCACAATCCCCACCATTTAGTAACACTTCTGGTTCTCCTTGCTTGTTTTCCATGCCCTTACATTTGCATGCAGACATTTTAGAACATTAATACTCATTCTTCATCTATTTTATTTTCAGAACAAGTCTACCTTCTGCCTTACTTCATATGATCATTTCAGCTGCAGGATTATTTAGATTAAGCAAAAGTACTTTTCTTCCTTTTCTTACCTAGTAAGGCCATCTACCAAGCCCTGCTTAAACACAGATTCTGAATCCAGCCAGACTGTCACTACAGAAACTCTTCTAGGAATCCACATCCCTCCATCTATCCATTCAGAGTTGGCTGCCAATATCTTTCTTCTCCCTTCTTTGCACTGTGTACTGGATCTCTAAGAAGACAGGCTGCTTCACCTCATCTTCACTTTCCTTCCAGTATCTCTGATGTGATTTTTATTTACAATCTTCCTTCACTCATGTCATTTGTTCCCATACAGAAATTTTTTTAGCATTCTTTAAGAGGCCAGCTCTTCTTATTGTGATAATACATTTTACAATCCCAGAGACAACAGCCATCCTATTTAATTGATCTGGGACGTGGATATCATGGTTCAGATTCTTCACCAATCAGAAGCCTTTCTTTTTGGCAGCAACCTGTTAGCTGTCAGCTCATGATCAAGTGTCAGCTGCTGGTTTTTCCTCTATCTTGTCAGGGACAGGAAACCTGTTGGGGATATGAAAGTTAAATCGCTCCATGTCAATTTCCTTTCTATGATTCAGTTAGCATCTAGTTTTCCTTGATGCCTCCCTCCCTCCTCCATCTTTCATGGCAGTGATCGCCTTGCATTTCATTACTTATATACATATCGATTTTTTGTGAACTTCAGTCATAAATAGGAATTTTTCACACGCTCAGCAATCAATTTCCTTGGCTCTCCTGGTAATCATTATTTATAGCAGTTATTTTATTTTGTTACAGGATGTCTTCCAACTTTGTTGTAACCTTTAAACATCAAGACTGCTTCAAGAACTCCTCTCTTTGCTTTCCCCTGCTCTCTGGTTGGTTAATGTTTTGGATGTTTTATAATGATTAATTCAAATTCCCCTTTTGATTGCACTCCTTATTTAGTCTGTTTCTGGTTGGCTTCTCAGTGTTCTGATACAGCCTAAATTTTAGATCGAGATCCTTCATCTTTGCATACCTTGAAATGTGAGAATCTTACTAGAGCAATCAATTGAAAACACAAAAACCATTGTTATATATGGTGCTAGTGCTATTATTGCTATTTACCACCTTTCTGTTACTCTCACAGCCATTCCACGTAGCTTCTCTTCTCACTTGTGTGTGCTTCCTTTTGTTCCAGTGGCATATCATACCAAAGTACTAATGAACTTACAGCTCAAACAGTGTTGTGTATATTGTTTATAAAAATGCTAAACACAAGAGTTTGCATTCAAAGAACACTTTGAAAAATTAGCTGACTGCACAATTTGCACATAAATTTCCAGATAGCTTTGGGATTAAACGCCTTTCTTATTGCTAAGAAACCTCTCTCTCCATTCTGCTGCAATGGCATGTGATGCCTGCTAATGATGGTGACACAGCTGAAGTTTCAGAGGGGTAGCTGACAAAAAATCTTTATACATATGTTCTTAAATACCAGAGGCTTCTTGATCCAAGAGGTCATTTCTATTCAAATAATTTAATAATGGTTTTATTTACAAAATGAAATTTGGAACACGAGAGTCTACATTATAATCTCATTGGTTTTGATATTTTCAATGCGTTGTTTTATACAACTTACGAAATATCCGCTTTGAAAAGCGGTTACTGCACTTTCACAGCACTTAGATTACACAATGACTTTTCTTATGGATGCCCCAATATATTTTCAAGATTGACTTAACGTATCAGTGCATTCATGTCCTTTTACTTTGACAGGGAAACCCACCTCCCAAAATCTAGTTTAAAAGATGAGGGGGTGGGGAAGTCAACCAAACTTGCAAGGGAGAAATCTGATTTTGTATTTTTTCAGTTCTTGCTGGTGTTCTCTATCTTGTGACCTCTTTGGGCTTTCATGATTACAGTTTAGCTCTGTCTTATCTTATGGGTAATGGTAATGCCACTGAAGTAAGTTCATCCCTATAGAGCAGTGTTTTTCAAACTACGGGTCACGACCCAGTACTGGGTCGTGGAATGTCAGGCACTGGGTCGCCTTGCTGATTCACATTATAACAATGGTTGCCATGCAGCAGCTCTAAGGGGCTGTGCAGCAGGGACCTGGAGAGGAGAGAGGTAGAGGATGGGCAGGAATGGGGAGGGGAGCAAGTTGGGGCTTGCAGGGCTCCTGTGGGCCTCTCCCCTGGCCCCGGAGCTCGCTGCTGCTGGTGGGGAGAGAGGGACCCTTCCCCCGGAGCTCTGTGCAGAGGGGAGAAAGTGGCCGGCAGCAAGAGAGGCCCCTCCCCCGGAGCTAGCTGCTGCCAGTGGGGAGAGGGCTGGGAGGAGTCCTCTGGCCCCAGCCCTGGAGCAGCCAGCCTGCACCCCAAACTCCTCATCCCTGACCCCACCCCAGAGCCCACACCCTCAGCCAGAGGCCTCACCCCCCCCATACATCCCAACCCCCAGCCTGAGCCTCTCCTGCATCCTGAACCCCTCATCCCCGGCCACACCCTGCAGCCCTCACCCCTGCATCCCAACCCTCTGCCCCAGCCCTGACCCCCTCCCACACCCCAAACCCTCATCTCCAGCTCCACCCTAGAGCCCTCACCCCCAGACAGAGCCCTCACCCTCATCCCACCGTCTGTCCTACCCTGGGCTCCCTTCCACACTCCTTACTTACTATAGGCTTACGAAGGCTAGTGTCTAGTGTTATTGTGTAAAGTGGGTTAAGCTGGAATGTATTGCAATATTATGATTTTATGAAAACTCTAGTCAAAAGATATAATAACTATGTTGGGTCATGGGCATCAACAATTTTCTTCAACTGGGTCACGAGGAAAAGTTTGAAAACCACTGCTATAGGGTGCAAGTCAGATTTGGCCCAATTTATCTCATTCTTCCACCCCTTCTGCTTTAGATATAATATTTACCAATTTGCCGGTGCTTCTCTTTTCTCCTCCCACCATCTCTCATATGCTGTCTTTTTCTTCCATCTCTTTCCAATGGTCTTACATAGTTCTCTCTTCTCACATTCCCTAGGTTTACACATCTGTCTTCTATCATATATTGTCTGTGTGTGGGACACTGTCTCAATCACTCCTTTGCCCAAACTTCTTTTTCTTCATATCTTGACAAATGTAAGTCTTCAAGCTCTGATGTTCAATTTGTCCAAAATGTTCAACCATACCTAGAAATGGAAGAGCTGCACCATCCACCTTAGATGTTGCTACTAGTTTCCTGTCCATTTCAGAACCAGGAAAAAAATCTCTCAACCTCAAGCACCTCCTCTCCCATCTTCCTGAAACCATCTCTTTGTATTCTCAAACTCATTACTTATACTCTTCTGGTACCTGAATTTTTTCCATCACCTCTCTATTTAAAGTGAGCAAAATACCCTTCTCCCATGCTTCCCTCACTATTTGGTACAGTCTTGTATCCCCAAGTCATTTCAAATCCAATGTGAAGACCCATCTCTTCTCACTGGCCTTTGATTGCAAATCCTCTCCCTTCTGTAGCCTATTCCATTAGCCCCCGAGTTTCTCTGTGCTGTGATCCTCCATATGAAACACGGCCATTTCACTGAGCCCTCTTTGACTAGGCCCAACTATATTTACAGATGCCTGCTTTCTGCTATATTGGTAGCCCACATTATGTGCGGCCTTTTCCAGAGTCTAAACATGAAAATGAGACCACTTTGGTTCAGACCATATGTGATATATGCCAGCCACATCGTTTATTGCTCTGCTGACTGGTGCTCAGATACCAAAGTGACGGGCATAGTATAAGAACCTGAATAGGCTAGCTCATGGAGTCTCCTGTGACATTGTATATGAATGATATTATAGACAAAATAAATTGTAGGCTTACAGTTGTATGATTTGCATAGGCCTGAGAACAATAGGGATTACAAAGGACATAGCATCAGACACATCTTTGATTACACTCAACTTTATATATTTTGTGTTAAGCTAACTTTTGGCATGTTCATTATCATCTTTAGATGGCAGCCATAGGCATAATAGCTATCATGTTATATTAAAACTATTACTCCCATTTCTTTGCAGGTGAAATATCATTAGGATTCAATCGTTTTTTCTTTCTGGAATGACCTAGACAAGAATCATTTTTACAATCTAGTTTCAGTTACCACAATTGCACAATCATAAAAAAAAAAACCCCACTACAATAAAAAACATTTAAACTATTGACAGCAGCTCAGAAATGAATCACTAAATTGCAGTGTTGATTTCATTACCTAGCTCAGTAGGTTTATGATATTTTATCATTTTAAACTCAATATGGTTTGTAGCCTTTGAAGAGTAAAGAGATCTTTGTATAATTACTATTGTTTACTGCATTCATACAAAAATAATTTCATAATGAATAAACTTACAGTTTTCAGAATTTGACATTAAAAAGGTGAGTGTTTTTCTGGCAAATAAATCACAGTAGAGCTGAAAATCTCAACTGTTTTCTGGCACATTTTTGTGCTGTTGCTGATTTGTGCAACCCAAGCTATTAGACACGTATCTCTTCTTAGTGAGACGTTGACCTGAAGAAAATTGAACTGATTGTCCTGGGGGCAGAGAGCCGGATATACAAGAACATTTATTTGATGCACACTTTTCCAGTATAAAACAGTATTTTTTTCTAGAAAGCTGCTCTTTTAAAACGAAACCTGCATGTGATAGTCATAGTTCATTTGACTATCATGAACAATGCTTTTGGTTGTCTTATTAGAGGAGCTTTGAAGCTACACTCTGGCTTGTAAATGTAAGGCCACATTTTGCTCTTTGTTACAAAGCCAATGGAGTTAATTGGGCTCTTCATCTGCCAGAAATGATCTCAGTGGTGCTGCCAAGAATAACTCAAAGTACCCCTACTGATTGGAGGATTGAATGACTGGGAGATTGGTAATGGGCCATACAAAATTTCCTCTCTAGGCGTCTGGTTCAAACAAGCTCAGTCTGCAACTAACCTAAAATCATTATTTCCTGAGAGCTGTTCATTGGCATATGAGCAATGAATTGGTAGTCTCAGCCTCGTTACTAGCGGGTGAACATGGAGGGTACGTATGGTATCCATTTTGGCAGTCTCAGCAGAGAAGTCCAGACTAAATAGGTGTAGAGATGGAACACCCCTCTGTGTTCCAGTGATAGGAACTCCAGTAATGGGAACTCCAGAAAAGAGACACACTCCAGCTCCCAGTGCCCATTCTGTACTTGTTGAGGGGGTAGAACATTTTGCTTGTTATGGCAGTCAATTTAGTTAGTTTCAAAGTTAATAAATTTACTGGAAAAAAATCAATAGATAACATTCTCTGAATGCTCCTAAAATATATTGGTTAATGTCTAGAAAGCTCAATGAGTAAAAACATCCATCAAGAAAAACTTCGGAGTGTAACAGATTTATTCTGCTTTTACAAGCAGCAATATCATCTCAGAACAACAATGCACCCAGGTTTGAGGGGAAGCAGTGCCATTCAGCCAGAGATCCACTTCCCTTAGAAATTAAACAGCTTGTAATATGTTCTATTACCGCCAACTGTGACTTGGTCTTTGTTGGCCAAACCAATGTGAACAAGTATCACACCAGAGATTCAGGGGCTCCAGGACTGTGTGTGTGCAGAATTATGCAGGCACCTACATGCATCTGCAGTTTGCAGGAGCAACACCCTGTGTGTGAATTTAAAGAAATCTAATTCCTTTGTGTATGCTGCTTAACAGGGATGGAATTTGCACCAGCAAAATAATCATAGCAGTCTTAATCTTGTAGCAAATGAGATTATTGGCAGGCACGTTCACTGAAACAGTCAATTTTATGTGAATGTTGCAGAATGCTCATAAAACACCAATTTCAAATTTGTGAATATTCACCCCAGAAACTAATACCGTCTTTATCTACAATTTACTTATGTATGTAGCTTTGGCAATCTCCTTGCTCATTTATTCAGACGCTTGCTCTTTCATCAAACAAACATCTTCCAGACCAGAAAATTTTCTTGGAGTATCTGCAAAAAAACCAGATTGCCACTGTTTTAAAAACAAAACACCAAACAAAACAACCCATTCTATTTATGAAGTACAAGAATAAGAAGAAAGTCCTCCACAGAAGGAAAACATTCTCACTTTAGTGGATGAAGAATAGAAGAGGAGAAAACAACAAAAAATGTTCATGTATAACAATGGCAGAACCTTACCCTCCCCCACCTCCATGTAAATCCTAAGTATTTAATACATAAACAGGATTTGCTTATCATAGTCTTGGAATGTGCCTGCAATTAGTTGGACAACAGGAGGAGAGATATGGATTGCTTATGTTACGATTAAATAATACATGTTCCTCTGTTGGCTCAGGATATGTGTGTGTGTGTGAATAAACTGTAATTTGTAATCACTGATTCGCTGCATTATTTGCCTTGCTCCTATTTATTTGATACATTGTTTCATACAATTTCACAGAATCAGAGAAGTTAAAAATCGGAAGGATTTTTAGCTCATCCATTCTAGCTGCCTGTCTCAGCAGGTTTGGTTCCTTATAATAAATTTTCTTATACTTTGTTCAGACTCATTTTAAAATGTCCCAAGCAATTTAACATAAATAATTATATATAATGTAATTGTTACACCATTCCAGAAGGGACTTTAAGGCTACATCTGCACAGCAAAAAAAACCCATGGCAGTGAGTCTCTGAGCCTGTGTCAACTGATTCAGGGTTGCGGGGCTCATGTTGCAGGGCTGAAAATAGCAGTGTAGACATTGAGGCTTGGGCTGGAGCCTTGGCTCTGACACCATCCCCCCCCGCCCCCCACCAGGGTTCAGAGCCTGGGCTTCAGCCCAAGCCCCAATATCTAGACTGCTATTTTTAGTCACTGCAGCGTGGGGCTCACAAACCTGAGTCAGTTGAGCCAGGCTCTGAGCCTCACTCCCCTGGGCTTTTTCCTAAGACCCTAAGAGCATAGACTGAAGAAATCAAGAGCTTTAACAAGCTTAGAATCCTATTTTTGTGTGGCAAAGAAAAGGGGATTTGAGGCCCAGAAGATGACAGGGGGTGCTCTGGAAACACAAAAGAATGACTAGTTTTTGTTTTGTTTTTCTTTTAGTTTAAAGATTTAAGCTAAAGGGAAGGTGGCCAGACAGTGCAATGGTTTTTGCATACATGTTATTTTGGTTGCACAAAACCTGACCTACGAAAAATCCTCCTCAATAGAGTGGGTTTGCTTTTCTTAAGCTGGGACTCCTGCATAGCTGCCATCCAGCTGCATAGATCCTGACCCTGGTTCGGTAAAAAAATGCACTTCCAAATTCCCCTTTTCTTAATATAATTATATGAGAGGATGCTCTATTGCTGAGTTGTCAAGTTCATTGTAGTTGGTAGCAAAGCCGGTTGCTAGTATCCAGATACCTATTGTGGTTTTTAGTCTCTTTGTTGTGTCATATTTTTCCTGGGCACAAATTTCTATTTCTCATCAGACTATTCAGACTATCTATCTGGCTACTCTTTACTGGCTGTTTTCTTTAGGCTCAACAGTTGAAAACTGTTACATTTTGAAAACCACTGAACCTACATTAAGAAATCACCAGGGAAACAGAATGTTTATAGTACATTTGCTTAAATATTTTATAAGACGAACATCAAGGAGTTTTCCTTTTTTGGCCAGAGATGTGAATTTGACACAGCATCATTAAAACATAGTCAAGTACTCCCATTTATGTCTTACAAGCCTTAGAAGGGAAAGATAGATCATAGCCCCCTGAGAAGCTCTGGCTCTGTTGCATTGTCCTCTGTCTCCTGGAGTAGACCTTCCTAGGATGCAGGGCCCTGGATCAATAGAGGAGATCCATGGTCTTCTGCATGTTAGCCTTCTGCAGAAAAGGACCTCGGGATTTCAGTGGACGAGAAGCTGGATATGAGTTAACAGTGTGCTCTTGTTGCCAAGAAAGCTAATGACATATTGGGCTGCATTAGCATTGGGCTGCATTGGGAGCATTGCCAGCAGATCGAGGGAAGTGATTATTCCCCTCTACTTGACACTGGTGAGGCCACATATGGAGTATTACGTCTAGTTTTGGGCCCCCCACTATAGAAAGGATGTGGACAAATTGGAAAGAGTCCAGCGGAGGGCAACAAAAATGATTAGGGGACTGGGGTGCATAACTTATGAGGAGAGGCTGAGGGAACTGGGGTTATTTAGTCTGCAGAAGAGAAGAGTGAGGGGGGATTTGATAGCAGCCTTCAACTACTTGAAGGGGGATTCCAAAGAGGATGGAGCTCGGCTGTTCTCAGTGGTAGCAGATGACAGAACAAGGAGCAATGGTCTTAAGTTGCAGTAGGGGAGGTCTAGGGTGGATACTAGGAAAAACTATTTCCCTAGGAGGTGGTGAAGCACTGGAATGGGTTACCTAGGGAGGTGGTGGAATCTCCATCCTTAGAGGTTTTTAAAGCCCGGCTTGACAAAGCCTTGGCTGGGATGATTTAGTTGGGGTTGGTCCTGCTTTGAGCAGGGGGTTGGGCTAGATGACCTCCTGTGGTCTCTTCCAATCCTAATCTTCTATGATTCAACTTACAGCAGCTGAGGTTCTGGGCCACGTATGTGTGTACAGTGCTTAGCACAATGGGGCCCTGATCCCTGACATGGGTCTGTAGGTGTTGGCACAATAAGAACAATAGTTTGTTAAAACAAGAACAATAAGAATTAATAACAGTAGTAAATCTTAATCACATGATGATTAGAAAGCACAAAAGGGGCACAAAGACGGCTGACGCAAATTAATGTAAACATTGAAATAAATATTTACGGAATTATTTTGCAGTAGTTTCCAGCCCCAGGTCAGGCAAACTGGCAGGAGGCAGCCAGCACTGCCAAATCACTGGCTATGCTGCGTGTGTTCAATGATAGAGGACTGCAGTCTCCACAATTTACAATTTGTGCTCCTTTTGGGAGCACAAAATTCATCACAAATATCTTTGATTGATTTTCGTAGGGAGCTCATTGAGCTCAATACAGTATAAATTGCTTTTATGTAGAATTTTTCACATAGTACATCACAACACACCACAACATCCATAAGAAGCCATCCCAAACAAATAATAAAATTCTTAGTTAACATATATATTCATATATATATATATGAATATATATAAATTCAATCCATTTATTAACCCCCTTTCCATTCTTGTATCCTTTCCTTATGCCCTTGCACTGTAGCTAGAGAGAGAGAATTGTTATCTACATTAGCACTTTAAATGAAAGCACTCTTCTCTTTTACTCTGATATATCTTCTTATGCCTTTTCTCTTGCAATTGTGCCTTCTTTACAACCCATTCGGTAATGTAACTTCTAATTCTGTTATCTCTCACTGTGAAGTATTTTAAGATTCTCTGTTTAAAAAAGGCTATAAAAATAGACTGAACTCAATAAATAGTTAGTCTAAGGTTCTGGTGTCTCCTTGGTACAGTGTTGTACTGAATGTGACGCTAGTCTGAGATTCTGAAACATGACAAACACGTTAGAGCCAAAAACTGTATTCCTCTTAAAATACTGGATTTTCTGGTCTCCAGCTCTCTTAGCAACCACTGTCTTGGCCAGATTAATCATGGGCACAGCTGAAGTCCTCTCATTGCAGCATCTGAGGGGGAGTGGGGCACAGGTGGATGGGGCCTAAGATGATAAATTCCTCAGAACAGACACATTTTCTTTTACTTGCCTGGAAAACCCTATGAACAATTATTAGGGCCCTACCAAATTCACGGCCCATTTTGGTCCGTTTCACGATCATAAGATTTTAAAAATCGTAAATTTAATGATTTTATCTATTTAAATCTGAAATTTCTCAGTTTTGTAATTGTAGTCGTCCTGACCCAAAAAGGAGTTATTGGGGGCGGGGTCACAAGGTTATTGTAGAGGGGGTTGCGGTACTGCTACCCTTACTTCTGCGCTGCTGCTGGTGGCTGTGCTGCCTTCAGATCTGGGCAGTTGGAGAGAGGTGGCTGCTGGCTGGAAGCCCAGCTCTGAAGGCAGAGCCACCAGCAGCAGCAGTGCAGAAGTAAGGGTGGCATGGTATGGTATTGTCACCCTTACTTCTGCACTGCTGCCTGAAGAACTGCGCCCTTAGTCAGCAGCCACCACTCTCTGGCCGCCCAGCTCTGAAGGCAGCAACTCAGAAGTAAGGGTGGCATGGTATGGTATTGACACCCTTACTTCTATGCTGCTGCTGGTGGGGTGCTGCCTTCAGAGCTGGGCACCTGGCCAACAGCTGCCGCTCTCCAACTGCCCAGCTCTGAAGGCAGCACAGAAGTGAGTGTGGCAATAGTGTGACCCCCAAAAAAATAACCTTGTTACTCCCGTGCATCTCCCTTTTGGGTCAGGATCCCCTATTTGAGAAACGCTGGTCTCCCCCATGAAATCTGTATAGTATAGAGTAAAATCACCCAAAAGACCAGATTTCACCAGGGGAAACCAGATTACACAGTCTGTGACACGTTTTTCATGGCTGTGAATTTGGAAGGGCCCTAACAATTATGGTGTCATAGAAACAATAAGTCATAATAGCAATAAAAACAGCTCAGGGCCGGTCCTGAATTGCTGTTACTGACTTGCTGTATAACTTTGGGTAAATCATCTTATTTTTAAAAATGAGATTATTAATGTGTACATTTGTTTGTAAAGCACCTTGAGATGCATGGATGAAATTTGCTACGTAAGTATTATGTAGTTTTAATTTTGAAAGCTTATATAATTATAAATATATAAATTTATATATTTTAATATAAAACCCATAGTTTTTATACCCTTACAGATATAAAATCAAAAATGCGTCGCTGTTCAGATATTGCTAAAGAAACATTTATTTCATTTTCCTAAACTTTGTCCACTTGAAAGTGATGTTGATTGATGAACATAGAGAGAATGACATGAAGTAGCACATTGTTTTCAGTGTTTAAATCAAATTCTAGTTTTTGGTCTGCCTAGCAGGCATCATTCCAAAACTCAAAGACTCCCATCAACCCTAGCAAAACTTGCAATTCTATTACAGAAAATTACACCCAATTCCACTAAAAAAATCTTTGGGTGCCTTAAACTATTTAGGGGTTATTTTTTAAAATTGTATTTGAAGCAATTGTTGTCAAGGTTTGTTGTCCTCTTCATTTCCAGTGTTTTCCCCAATGCCACCTTACAATGTTGCCTGTGAAGGTCGGCACAAAGCAACAGAAACACACTGAACATATTGATTACCAAGTAAAATGGTTACCCTAGCAACTAGAACCCTATGAAAGCTCTTAGAACGTCCTTCCCTTCTCATGTGACTTCTTTTCCCTCCCTCCCCTCAATGGTTTCAGAAATCACAGATGGCAGATACAAAAGTACCAAATGTATTGCTTTTGAGAAAAGCTGACTTGGGTCTAGATTATATATTCCACTAGGAGTCTGAATACCTGCATTGCTGACTGGTAATGTGGCACTTTTCTAAGTTGCAGTCAAATCGTCTAAAGCTTTTCATCCATTCCCCGTCCATCAGCTCTTTAAATTTGTATTCAAATATGATTTAAGGAAAAGTATAAAAAGGCCAAAACTGGACTCTGTCAACAATGCCAGTGCAAGTAAGATTAGCGACTGGAAAGAGTTATTATTTATACCACACCCAAAAGTGTTCTCTGTTCTTTACAAAACAAAGAGAAGACATGGCCCCTGTTCTGCAGACTTCACACTCTAATTTTAGCCAGATGTGACAAGTGAGAGTAACAAACCAACTTGAGGAAAAAATGAGGACAAGGACAACAGCAATAAGATCATGCAGCTAATCAGGCTTGTTATATGCACAATCTGATTATTCTGATATATTTACAAGTATGTGTTTGTGAGTGCTTTAAAATATATATTATAGCCATTTATAAGCAATTAAAAAAAGCTTCTTTCTCCATCTCCTATTTTGGTTTAACCCTAAAATAAACAGAGTGCTGCTTATTTAACATTCAAATAAATCCAGTAAACAGACTCAGCTTTTACGCTTTCAGCCATTTTGATGTTTCAGAAGGAATTGCCTCCACAAGCATTAGGCAGATACTTGCTGGACCATTCATTTGTAAGCAGGTGCTGTAATTAAACTATGAGAGAGAGAGAAAAAAGCTATGATAGTGATTACATTAGGATTTCTTTTAATAGAACAAGGGAGTCTAAGCTGGGAATTCAGAAAACAGGGCAGCATTGTTCTAGCTTTGACACATTTTTTTTTCCTTCTGGCAAATTGTGGTGGTGGTTTTTGTCCCCACTGCACTGGCTTTCCCCAATTCCAAATAAAAATTGTTTTGAAAAGCTGTAATTACAGAGGTTACTAATAACGTGACTCAACACAGCTGGTCCTGGAACATTTCCAGAACATAATCACCTGTCGTGTGCACTAATTCCTGCCATGATTACAGCCCATTATTTCCAACAGGGTCCAATAGCTCTATTGTTAAAAATGTCATCCATTAATAGAGCACGTTTAAACTTGTCTGAGCTCTAGCTTGCAATGTTTCCTATGTCAGTTTGAGTTAAGTGGGTGTGTTATTGCTTTGAATGACAGCTTTTTATTTGTCCCAGGCCAGTATTGTCTATAGGAGACTGAAGAAAATGTGATTAAGCTACATGGAACCACAGATTAGTCAGCCCTGAACAGAAATGGCACAAGCAAAACTTTCCAGTAAACATTATCTTAAAAAAAACTGAATAGGCTGCAGAGCATAAAGATATTCAAAATAGTTAATTTTTATAAGTGGAATACTATTTTTCTGTGCTACAAAAGACAGCATTATACCTCCCTTTCTCTGAAGAGATGTTTGCCTTGTATTTTTCTTTGTGTTCCCGGGATTGTCTGTCAGGTGTGAGGACAAGTGTACACTTTCTAAAAAGATCTAATACCCTTCTAATATGCAGTTTTCTTTGATTGTTTTTTTCACTTGAGGAGTGCAAACCCCATATAATGTGGCACCATCGCTTGTCTCATGAACAAGTTGAAATCAAAATCATTGTAACTTTCCCCTGAACAGCTGCCTTTCCCTAAGAAATACAAGGATAAGAAAGAGCTGTTAAAATTTGACATTTACCTCCTATATTTCTTAACTCCAGCAAATTGACTGAGCAGCCCTCTTAAGTATTTTTGACCACCAACTACAGTCCACCCTGATCACACCGCCATGCCCAGAACCAACTTGAGGATTTTAATGCAAATCATCAGGTGAGTCTTTGATAGATGCCCCAAAACTAGCTGACGGTCTGTCAAAAGTGTGTGTGATATTGAGAGTCCCCTCCCCACCCTGACTGCAGTGACAGAGTCCAGCTGCTTGGGTTGAGGTTTCTGCCTACTTGCTAAGGACAATACCATGTGGGGGTGGGGAGTGCGAGAACTGCTAGTTCTCAGCCAGGGAAGAGCTTTGTGCCTGTCTGGTAAACTTTGCCCAATGGCAATTGGGGATGGATGCTCAGCCCCTCCCAGGCCTTTGGGTATCACTATAAACACTGTGAGTTTGCACTTGTGGAGATTCTGAACGATGAGGTAGTTGCTGGGTTTGGTTTGCCTCTCTGAGTACTGGGCAGGGGTTTTGGCCCTCCAACCCCATAGCTGTCCCAAGAGCAAGGAATGTATTCCACATCCCCCAGGATCTCTGTAGAAGGCTAACTTCACACACAGAGCCCACCCCCTAGTAGTTCCTGTCCCTGCCAGTAGCATGATTCCCTGAAGTGGTATGCTGACATTGTCTCCCCCAAACACTGGGGGTCCTGCTATTGAGGCTGGAGTGGAAACTCATAGGAGCTAATGCTGACCTAGCCAGTGTTCATTCATGCTGGTCTTTCCCCCAGCCAGGGAGGGGCTCCTGTGAGAGTGGAGGAAGATGAGATGATTTCTTAGACTTCCTTCTATTCTCTCCTTTTGAGCAGTGTTGGTGGCGGTTTGAATATATTCATCTCCTCTGTGGGGATGACTTTGTCCTTTATTTATTAAGAATATTAAGGGTATGCCTGTGGGAGGAATAATTATTGCACAACCAAGTCTTTCAAGTCCACAGATGCGATAAAGTCACCGGGCATGAACGTCAGGAAGTGAGATTGCTACTTTGACCACTAGACAGTTCTTTAAGCGGGGCCGTGGGACAGCTGTTAGCGCTGATGGCCACAACTCATTGTAGATGTTTACATGGGAGGGGGAAGGGCCAGAAGAGTGTGTAAAGGAAAAGGGAGAAAACTGCCTAATTTGATAAATAAAAATAGATACTGTAATCGAATAGTCAACAGATGTGTCATGTTATCTGCACTGTATCAAACAGCCTTAACCAACAGCGTTTCTCTCTCCAATGTTACTTCTTAATAAAATATACTGACACCTGTTCTCACACAAGTAATAAAAAACAGTGCATTGGGTGCATCCATGAAGCCCTTTTATCGTTGGGGCTGTATGTTATCTTAATATGTCCTGGTGTTTCATAGAAAACATTTCCTGGAACTATAGTGAAAAGTGCAACAGACTATTATCAATATTGTTCTTTTTAAAGGGAGGGGAAACCTGAAATATTTCTGTTTGTTTCCTCCTTACCAGGCTCTCAACATTCATTGGATGGTTCACAGGGATCCCTTCCCCGCACTTACAGGTGACCAAAGAAAACAGAAAGGTACTAATGAGCTCCATCTGTTATATTAATTAGTCCTTCTGGAAGCTCCCAGCTGTTATAATCTATGCCCTTTTAGAAGTTTAAAATATTTAGCAGGGAAACCAGGAATTGGATTATAGCATGAAGGGATATCATTTGGAATTCAATAACACACTCTGTTCTTAGTTATCAAAATACCTAGCAGCAAGCTAGCAATGTTCTCAGACATATTGGGAATAGAAGAATTTTTCATTCAATTTCACAAGTGTAAGAGGCAGTGAAATAAGTGCATTGTCTAAGCAATGCTGTGGGTGGTGTTTCTCTTTCAGACAACTCTTCATAACGTACCAAAGTCTCCTTTTTAGGCCTGGGTATCTGTACCAATGAGAGAAGAAACTTGTGTAGAAGAGTGGGTCAAGATTACTAAATGGACTTAAAGCTCAGACTCAGACAGAATTGATGTGAAATGCAGACATTGAATTCAGAGAGCCTGGTTTTCCATTGCTCTGATCCTTGTGTAGTCATTTACATTAACTCGAAATGGATGCAAAATGGGACTGTTAGCATTTTAAGCCCACTGAAATGTCAGCTTCAACTTTACATTTCTTAGCTTGGCTTGGTTTCCATGCTTTTTTCCCCTGAGGAAAGAGGTGAAAGTCCCCCATGTGATTCCTTCACCCGCTCCCTTGAGGCCCTGCATCACAGAAACCTTTCCCTTTGAATGAAGAAATGGATCTCCCTTTGAAATAATTTCAATCAGTTTCAATTTCTCTCACACCAGCAAGATGTCAAAGCAGGGGGAGGCGAGTCACCCACTCTCCTCTGGGGCAAAATACACTTCCTCCCCAGCACTCTCCATCCCCAGTGCCTCAGGCAAGAAAAGACTCCACCTGAGACCTGTACGCAGGGGTCTTACCTGACAATGTGATGCACTAACCACAGGAGGGCAGCTACCCTTTCCTATGCTTTTTCGTTATGATCTTGCATGGAACGCATCATTTTAAGCAGCTGTTTCTTCCCCGTGATCATGATCCCTCCACTCAGTTAACGGATTATTGACTCTGGAATATAACTGCTGCTTCAGAATAAGTACAGTTTGTCATAGCAGCAAAGCTAGCATGTGTGCACTTAAGCCCCAAATCATTAGTCTTGGCCCTAGAGACTAAAAGGCGAGACCATTAATCTTTATGAATGTGCTAAGGAGAAAGTAAATCTTTTTCTTTTCCTGTGAGTTTAGACTTATTTCTTTATTCCAGACTCTGGGAATGCATCTGGCCAATCACAATGAATTTATACCAGTGTTTTGGTTTAGTTTAGGAACATTCTTTAAGACCGAGTAATCCAAGGCCCTTACACAATGAAGGGCACTCGTGAGTACGTTTACACATTTGAGTAGTTCTCTTGAATGTACAGTTTATTCACCAGTTGCCAGAAGAACTAAAAATTAGTGATGGCTCTTTGGCTTCTGTTTTGGGGACCCAGACATACACATTGTCAGGTTTATTCAGGGTTCAACAGAATCCACATGCGCACATGCCCAGTGGCTAAAAATGTTATCTGAGTTAGAGGAAGCTGGAGTCTTTCTGCTAGTAGAATCTAGCAGATACATACTCCATACAACTAGACTTCGAGAGGGGCGGGGGGGGGGGTGTGGATATTATCAGAACTGAGGATGAAAGCCTGGCCCCATGGAATTAAATGGCAATGCTCCCATTGACTTCCATGCTGCCAGGATTTTGCCCAAGTATTTTAGTAAAGAGTTTCCCTTGCTGAAAGAACCCTTTATTTACCAAAGCCTCTCCGGGAAAGCTAATTTATAATCTGCTCCGGATGTGTGGATGGATGTGTGTACATTCATGTGTCTGTCACAAAAAATTTTCTACCAGCCTATCATCTAGTCTGCTCTCCAGCACAGACTGAAAACTGGCAGAGCTGCTAATTACCGTTCACTAAAGAAAAATCTGCTATTTTGATTAATGCCTGTTTTCAAAGTGTCACTGTTGTTTCAGCTGCAATTGCAAAAAAGAGTTTGCTCAGGACAACTGTGCTGGGTCTCTGGCTTTTCTTTGCCATTCTACAAACAATGGTGCATTCTTCATTCTCCAGATTAATAGCCAGACTTTCAGAGTTACAGTTAGCACATGCAATTGGGCACAGACATACATGTGCATCTGACTTATAAATGCAAATATCTGATGCAAGAGCACAAAGCATGTTTGCACACATGGCTAGTTAGTGGTAGTTGTCTAAATGGACATAGGTTCACAAATATCTGATTTGTGCATGCAAAGAGGACATATGTTTATACTTTTTTAGTTATTTTCCTAAAGAAAGGTTGATTCTCATTGGATGGTAATCATTAAAACATGTTTTTTTGCAACTAAATACAGGCTTTGCACTAAATTTGGTAACCAAGAGAATACACTATATCGATATATATAATTGCTTATATAAATATGTCTTACTTTTATCCAGGTTCTTAATTATTACATTTTTTTATTATTGTAGAAAATAATATTTATTAGATTATTTTTTTTACTTGTGATATGTGTCAAGCTATGTTTGGATGGAAAATAAAATTCAATTAAAAATGAAAAAAAGGAGCAGTTTTTATTTTTATTAAATAAAACTACCTTAAAAGTGCTAGATACATAAGAAACATGTTTTTTGAAAGATGTTTTGCATTTAAAACAAAATAATTTACTACACAAAGGATGGATTATCTGTAGTTAATGAATTGAACTGATTGTTTCTGGTCATTATGACCTTGAAGTTATTAGAACTAGTAGATCTCATTCTTTCACAACAAGTTTTTATTCATAGATTGGAAGAATACAAGCTTTCCTGCTTTTTCAACTCCCAACTGCTTTCTTAACTTCAAATGAGCTAGTAACCGAACTCAACTAGTTGGATAAGTTGATATGAAGAAAATATTCTCTCTGCACTTGTATAAGAGGCTACTGATGTTCAAAAGCTTGTTTAACAGTTCAGTACACTCTGGTTCTGGGTGCTTAGCCAGTGACTTCCACCAATTCAGTGATTTCACTTTCTTTAAAACTTGGCAAATGTGCTCTTAATATTATTATTTTTATTTAATTTAAACGCTTTTAACTGATTATAAGATTAGGCCTTAATGTAAGTTGTCAATTTAAAATTTATTTTTAAATAGGTTTATTTTAAAACATACAAAACTATTTAATTTTTAAAAATCCAATATTTTAAATTGGTTTTTTTTAAAAATCATCAATTTTTCTCCACCCTGTTAAACATACATCAGCAGGTGCCTAACTTTGAACAACTAGCCAGATGTGCTTTGTGAAGCTATGATGGGAACCCTTAAGTTATCTTCACATTTTAAGGCCTGATCTAGACTACAAAGTTAGGTTGACATAAGCTGCCTTGAGTCAGCCTAGTTGTGCATGTGTTTACACTTAAATTTGTCTCGCACTGGTGTAAGTGCCTTGTTACAGTGATGCAGTATCACTACCTCCATGAGGGGCGTTCGCCGTGGTCGATGTACGGAGGTCGACACAGCATGAGTGTAGACACCGCATTACTTATGTCAACCCTAATGGTCCTCCAGCAGCTGTCCCACAATGCCCGACACTGACTGCTCTGGTCAAAACTATGAACTCCACTGCCCAGGGGTCATGGTAACCAGAAGGACTCCTTCCACTTTAAAGCCCTGCAAATGTTTGAAATGCCTTTTCCTGATCATCCAGTTTGGCAAGTACACCTAGCAGCTCTCTGTTGTTGTGCTACAGCCCATGTGACCATGCCAGCTACACACTCCAGCTTGGAATAGACAGGAGATATTATATCTCCTGGGCTTCTGAGGAGAAGAGATTGCAAGCACAACTACAGACCAGCCGTAGAAATGTGGACACCTACAAGCAGTTTGCATGGGGGATGCAGGAGAAAAGGTATGACAGGGACCAGCAGCAGTGCCATGTGAAAGCAAAGGAAGTGCGTCAAGCATATTAGAAGGCCAGGAGGCCAATAGTCTACCTGGTATCGAACCACAGACCTGCTTTTACAACTATGCATGACATACTTGGCAGAGACCCCCACCCACCAACCCCTGGCATGAACAGAAAGGTTGAGGAGGAGGAGAATGGGGGACAGGTGACTGGGGAGTCCAGCTATGCTACAAGCCAGGACCTGTTTGAGACTCCACTACAGTCCAGTCACTACCAGCAGTCGAGCATGGATAAGCCTGAAACAGGGGAAGGAACCTCGGGTAAGTGTGTAAATGATATATTGATGGTGCCCCCAACTTAACAGGACACAGCTAGTGACTTTTTATTAATTTACTCATAATAGAAGAAGTAGCGGTACAACAAACAAAGGAAACATTGTTATTTGCTTTTCGTTCCCCTGCAGAGGTAAGCAAGATGCGGGGGAGGGGCATGCAAAGCAGTTTGTTTAGATACACAAGATCCCTTGAATCCTCCTGAGAGATCTCAATGCAAATTCCATGGAGGTACTCTATAGTCCTCTCCTGAAAGTTTCTAGGGATGGCAGCCTTATTTCTTCCTCCTTGGCAGGACAGTTTTCCATGCCAGTCAGTGATAACTTCAGCAGGCACCATTGCAGTAAACAGCAGCATATGGGCCTGGGCAGCTTCAGGACAGCAGCAGCAGCAGCTGTGCTCTCTCTGCCTTCTGTTGAGTGAGACATCCACTAAAATCCCCACTGCCAGTATTCAGTGCCATTCCCCTAGCCCCATAGTTTCATGCAACTGAGCAATTCCCTCCTCATTTCCCTCACCGCTGGTGGGCCACACGCACCATGGCTGGTGCTATGAGTGGTACTATGCACAAGCACTCCCAAGCAGAAATGTCAGTAGGCATGTCTTGCTTAAACCTTTAAGGGAGTAAGGGAAGGGAGTTCTGAATCTTAACATTCACTTTTCATTGAGACTATATTGATCATGGTACCTCTGTGTTTTATCTGCAGCTGCTGCCATTGTGGCCTTAAGGGGTTACCGCTCCATACCAGTGGAACGCCTGAACCAGACAAGGAGGAGACAATTGCACATTGGGAAGTTGACCCCTTGTTCCCAGTCACCCCTGTGCAACTTGTTTCTGCCCCACCATGCATTATCAGAACTTCCCAAAAGACAGTGTGCTGGAAAATGGTGAGTTGCACACTGGGATACCTACCCATAGTGCCCCGCACTGTGTATTGACACAGTGGGAGGGATAGCTCAGTGGTTTGAGCGTTGGCCTGCTAAACCCAGGGTTGTGAGTTCAATCCTTGAGGGGGGCCATTTAGGGATCTGGGGCAAAAAATTGGGGATTGGTCCTGCTTTGAGCAGGGGGTTGGACTAGATGACCTCCTAAGGTCCCTTCCAACCCGGATATTCTATGATTCTATGAAGCACTCCTGGTGAGTATGTACAGCGCCAACACAAGGAGACAATCATGCAAGCAATATACTAACTGTGTCAGCTTATGCCAACGTAACTTGAGTTGACCAAACTTTGGAGTGTGGACATGGCCTAAGCCTGAACCTTAAAATATTGAGCTTGGTTCTCCTCTCAATTACACCAGAGTAAGTCTGTTGAAGTCAGAGTTAGATCCTCATTTACACCAATACAAATCAAAAGAGAAGCAGGCCCTTTGTTCTTAGGTCTACAGACATATTTTAAAAGTAGACAATTCTTCCTGAATACTTTACACTTCCACTTTACACAGGGCTTGAAAAAACAGCAACCTGTTAAAGAATTTGTATATCATGTATTAGCCACAAACATGTGCACGATCAATTTATAGTGATTTATCTGCAAATTAGAAACTTGAGGACTTGCATTCTGAGTAGATGCTCCCCAAGGAAAAATTTGTGCTTAAAACTGATGAAAAGTCATTAATAGAGTGAAAGCACAAACAACTTCCACATTTACATGAAGTATGTTCAGTAAGCAAGATATTCCTTCTCAGATTTTTAAAAACTATCATTGACTGCATGTATAAAAAGGTCCTGGTATACAGCACTATATGATATATCATATACATAATTTAAAAACCCCTACAAGTTGAAACTAGAGAGAGACCCAAACAAATATCCTGGATGTTAAAATTCCCAAACTCCGAGGCAGTTTCTGTCCAGATCTGGACTTTCAGATTTGTGTCCAAATCTAGTTTAGAACTTCCAACCTCCATAAATAACCACCAGTTTAAATGAAAACAGAGTTTGACATTTGCAATAAAGATCTAATCCAATTCACATTGACGTCAATAGAAAAGCTTCCACTGTCTTGAAAGGGAGTTGGATAAGACTAACATAACAGAAAAAAAAGTTACAATAAATATCAGGAGCTAAACTGTCTAGTCTATTTCACTTGAACTTTATTTAAAATAAAGATATCCACCAAAGTGCAGAAGCATAGCTTCCAGGTGTTACATGGTATCAAAACTGAAAATATGCTTCCTTTATTTTTACACAAATAGAACTGTTCAGCTTTAGACTACTTGTGTTTATCTCACACATTCATGTGATACAGATAGTGGTTATGTACTGATTATTAAGCTATGTTCAACTTTCCAAAAGACTAATTTTTGCTTTGAAAAGATCTTTAAAATGTGTTTGAATTAATGTATTCATCAGCTGTGATTTTAATGACATTTTCATATCAAGGCCTGATTTTCTTAACAGCCTGCATATAACTGAATAGGAGCACAGAAGTATACCAGACTACAGAAATAATCTCTTCACTTAAAATGAAAGCACAACTGAATGAAGGGATAAAGTGAAGTGACAGAGCATCCCATCCAATTTACCTACTTTGAGTTCTACCGCATGCTAAATGGTGGCTTTTCCCTTTAATCTTTGAACTGAAAAAGCAAGGCTATTTACTGCCAGCCACAGAACTTCAAATATGCTTTAATCAACTCCAGTGTTGATCCCCATGCACAGACTCTGCTTGAGAGGTAGCTTTGAATGCCAAAAAGGTCCGGTTTGTAATTCCTTAAGGGCCAGACCCGATGAAAATTTATTCTATCACTTTGGGTGCAGCAAGTCTCCTCAGATGTCTCCATGCTGCACTGCTCCCGCCAATTCTGGGGACAGCCAGGAGCCAACACAGCCCACAGTGTGTTAAACCAGTCTCAGGGCCCCTCTAATTTATGTTGACTGGTAATCGTAGAATTGTAGGGCTGGAAGGGACTTCAAAAGGCAGGATTAAGTATACCTAGGCCTCCCTTACTGTAGGTCTACTGCGGCAAATTGCCAGCACTACTATGATGGGTCCCACACTTTCTCTTCTTGTGGGGGGGTTTCAGGGTGCCATTTCTTGCCCCTGAACTGGGGTAACAGCTATCCTACTAGTATCCCAGGGAAGGGGAGTGGAGAGGGAGGGACCCAGGCCCGCCCTCTACTCTGGGTCCCAGCCCAGGGGCCCTATGATAGTAGGTGAACCACTTGTACCAGTGATTCTTTCCCCTGGGCTACTTCCCTCTCCTGACCTTCAGCTTGTGGGGCTTCCTGCCTTCCCTCTGCACAAGCCAGGTGTCCCTTTACTTAGGATCTTGGTCTTCTTAGCCCACTGCAGCACTTCTCAAAACTCTCCTCCACTTTCCTTCAAACTGCTCTTTGTTCCACCACCAATTCACTCTGCTTCACTCCTCCAAACTTCTCTCTGCTCCACCACCAAACCACTCCACTCCAGCTCCTCCTCTGGCTGATTGAAGCAAGGGGATTTTATCAGGTGACTGGCTTCAGGTGCTCTAATTGGCTTCAGGTGCTTTTAATTAATCTACAGGGAATAAGGCTTCTCCTCACCCTAGATCACTCTCCTGCTGCCTTCTGGCCATGCTGTATCACACTACAGTGCATTGTAAATCCATATCTGTGGGAACCGGGCGTATGGCATATGCTGTATGAACATCCACACAGCATTGCAAGCCTAGGCTTACAAGTGCTGGACCTGAGTCTCTCTGCTGTGCTAACACACCCATACTGCACTTTGCAGACCTTCTGACTGGGGTCTGCGGCTTGAGCTGCTTCCACAATGAAAAATGACAGGACTTGGACCTGAGTCTCAGTGGGACTCGGGCTCTGACCCCCCTCTCCCACAACAGGGTACATCTACACTGCAATACAAGACCCACAGTGCAGCCATGACTGGCCCAGGCCAGCTGACTCTGGCTGCAGAGCTAAAAATTTCAGTGTAGATGCTCAGGCTAGAGCCTGTGCTCTGAAACCCCAGGAGTGGAGTAGGTCTCAAAGCCTGGGCTCCAGCCTGAGCCTGAATAGCTACACTGTAATTTTTAGCCCTGTGAGCCTGAGTCAATTGACCCAGGCTCTGAGACTTGGTACTGTGGGTTTTGTATTGCAGTGTAGATGTATCCATAGGATCTGGGACCTGGATCCTGAGTACTTGCTACCCATGTCAATCTGATTTGTGTGTGGATGGAAAGGGGGCGTGGGCTCAAACCTGAGTCGGAGCCTGGTCTTCATATGTAGTATAAACATAGAGGGTATGTCTACACAGTACAAAACAAACCAGCCTGTTGCAGTGAGGCTCAGACCCTGTGTCTATAGACCTTGACCTTCATTATGACATTAAAACCAGGCATGTAGATGTTCAGGCTTGGGCTGGAGCTCAGGCTCTGAAACCCACCCTCCTCCCCAGGCTTCAGAGCCCAAGCTCCAGCCACAGCCCCCATGTCTGCAGGACTATTTTTAGCGCTGTAGCACAAGCCCAAGTCTGTAGACCTGGGCTTTGAGACTGGAAGGATTTGTTTTTTGCCATATAGACATATCCTTAGAGGCTGTCATGTGGACAAGGTTTGTCAGAGCACAAAGTGCTCTGGGCACATAAATCTTTCACACCCTCTGGTGTGTTGGGGGGAGGGATCCGGTTGAGAGGGGCAGCATGGCATAGAGCCAGCATATGCCAGCTGTGAATTCCCCTAAGAGGGGGACATTGTAGGGACTGAGGTTATGGCCTTTAGACTCTAGTTTTTAATCACTATCCCAGGTTAGCACACCACAGACCATATGCTTTCTGGTGGGACATTTTATACAGTAGATAGTTCCCCTGTAATTGTAACATACCATGCCAGAATGAAGCTAGGGAAACTCTGAATGGGTTAGGCCTTTGGATCATATTTTATACTTAATTTGCTGTTAACCATGGAAACTACTATTCAACGTTAAGCTTAAAAAATCTATTGCACATATACAGGGATGGAGCTCAGCTGTCTGAGACTACTTGCCAATGTGCTGTTTGTTTTTAAGGAAGAAAAATATTGAGTTTTAGTCATAAGGTCCGAAGTCCGTGTTCAAATTAGAGGTGGCGCAGAGCTGTAGAGTTCAGATCTGGAAGTGAAATAAAATTTTCCTCAAGTCTGGTATGTTCAGATTCAGTTTATGGTTTGACCTGTTACTGAGAGAGGCCTAAGCCACAAAGTTCAACTCCAGACCAGGGTTTGGGGGATTTGGTCTCCTTTGAGATCATCTCAAATTATAATGCTTCCCAAGGAAGGACTTCACTCCATTTGAAACAGCTCTCTACACGGAGCCTTTCCTCCCACATAAAGCCACATGATACATTCACATCGACCTGGAGACTCAACTCAGACTGAATGTTGGGTTCTGCTGAGTGAATTTGTGAACTTCAGCTCATGTTTGCAAAAGCCTAACAAATGCAGATGGAAAAGATTTACACTTTGGAGATGCTGGCAAACTTCCTTCCGCCCCGCAGGAATCTCCTCTTCCCCTCCTGCCTGAAATTTCCTAAGGAGAAGTAGAAAGAGGCTCTGTGATAGCAAGGCGTGCAACTGAAGCTTGAGAGTTAAACCTTGTTGAACCTCCAAGCAAAATAGCAGGAGGGGCTTCACTTCCATCTGCAAATCAAACTGCAGGATTTGCATGGCATTAATCTCCAAACTCTTTCCAAACATTCCATCCACATCTACCCAGTACTGAAGCAGAGCAGAAATGGGGTAAGAGAATATATGGCAAAGAATGTGCCAAATGCTTGAATTAAGATCCAAAGCCATAACTCAACATACTGTGGCATAAATACAATTGTGTGTGTAACCAGGGCCAGCCTTATGGGTGGGTGAATGCCCAGGGCACCGTGGTCAAGAGGCAAGGAGTGGGGCTGGCCTGGGGTGTGAGGCTGTTGAAGGGAGCTCAGGGCAATGGCGGGGAGGCAGTGGGTCCTGGGGGGCGATGGATGGGCAGGCAACAGGAGCCAGGGGTGATCGGAGGATGGGTGGGGGGCCAGGGAAGGCAGCGGTGGTCAGGGGTACCAAAATACAAGTTCACCCAGGGTGCCATTTTCCCTAAGGCCAGCTCTGTGTGTAACACTGAGCAAGGTGTGTGTGGATTGCTGATTGGCTGGGTTTAGTTTTTAAGAGTGAGAGCGTACATCTCCATGGCAGACAAGTTGTGGAGGTAGAAAGGCCTTGAGTTGGATTTCTTTTGCCATAAAAGAGATGGAGGTGTTAGCGGGGCCCCATGATGGTCCCTTGGCTATTGAACTCACTCCCCTACTTTGGGCTAATATAGCCAAAATGTTTTGACCTTCAAAGGGCCTTGCAAGATTTATCTTTTATAGATACCTTTGGGGAAAGAGATATTGGTGGAGGATCCAATACTGAGGGAGGGTGAGGTACTTCCCTTATTTCTCTTTTGCTGTACTGCTTAATAAGTTACTGTCAGGTATTGTGGGTGATGGTGCTTTTGCCTATATGTCTGATTATGCACTGAGGGAAGGATTTACAGAGCACTCAGCAGTCGCCTAACTCTGCTCCTATGGACGTTTGTGTCTAGGTTGTTTCTAGTTTAAAATAAAGATCATTTTATTGTCTCTTCTTAGAAATCGAAACAAATAAAAATCAAATCAATATTAGTGCTCTGCTGAACTATGTGAACTTTCAGTGTCAACGGAGCTATAAGGAACGCTTGAAAAAGGCTCCAGGCAAATAATTTAACACTTTATCTGTGACATCAAGGACAGGCTGCTCTTCTTGGTGATAAGAATACATTGATTGGCCCTCGGGGAAAAGGAGAAAGATGAATCAGTGACATGAAGCCCATGCACCTCTATTTGTTGCATGCTTAATTTCAGGGCAAAGCAGGTGTGTTTAGGTTCAGTAACAAAAATGTAAGTAGTGTTAACTGTCCTATTCGAAACACAGAGATTTCAGGACATTATGAATCATGTGTAAATCAATTATCAGAGGGGTAGCCGTGTTAGTATGGATCTGTAGAAGCGAAAAAGGGTCCTGTGGCACCTTATAGACTAACAGAGGTATTGAAGCATAAGCTTTCGTGGGTGAATACCCACTTCTTCGGATGCAAGCAGTGGAAATGTCCCATTTCATTTGTCCCAGTGACATTTCCACTGCTTGCATCCGAAGAAGTGGGTATTCACCCACGAAAGCTTATGCTTCAATACCTCTGTTAGTCTATAAGGTGCCACAGGACCCTTTGTCGCTTCGTGTAAATCAATGGAGGTTCTTAAGGCTCTATGAAAAATAGCAGTGCTGGCAAAACTTGTAAAATAAATACTATTATGCCATTTTCCTTCAAACTTTTAGAGTTGCCTCCATATATTATGTTTTTAAAATGATGTTGGTGTTCTCTTAAATTTCAGCCATTTTAAATCTATCATTTTGCATTTTAAAAGAAGTTTTTCTTTCCCCTGTAAATATCCTAAAAATTCCTGCTGATAATGGACACAAGACATATTTGTCCTATGTGAAATTTTGCCCTGTGGAGGTGGGGGTGGATCACCTTCACAAGTTCTCTTGAAAATAAAATAAGACTTAGTATCAAAATAACATTTCTATCTGGAGGATAGGGTAGCAGGTATGGCCTCTCTGAGCACTCTGAGCTGTGTTCTATGCGAAGGTTGAGTATTATCTAAGGTGAGTGTGACAAGATATACTCCCTGTTTGATGCCCAGGACAGAAAGCCCCAAGGTTCTGCACTTGGACACTGTGTTGGGACATAATGGTTAAGAAGCAGGAAACACAAGGAACTGCAGCCCATTAGCTTCACAGAAAACCAGTCAGCAGCATATAAGAGGAGGAGGATATTGGGGCTGGCTATTCAGAGTGACCCAAGAGCCAGAAAGCTTCAGTGAGAAGTACCAGTTTCTTGCAGAAGCAATCCTTCACAGCAAATCGGAGACAAAGGAATTTAGAACTTCTGTTTGCCTTGATCTTGGGAAAAGGGCACTTTAAAGGGGCAAGGGCACAGGATAAGCCCTACACTGAGGGCTTTCTATTGTCCCTTCATTCTCTACCTGGGACGGTTTTGTGGCTGAGGGAGTTGGGTTCTTTGTTTGGCTTGGTTCACTAATTACTCATCCACATTTCAAAATAAATACATAAAAAGGCACCTAATGGGGTACTTGTGGAGAGTCCTCTTGACTTCACTGAGGCTTTGTATGGTTGCAGGGAGTCAGTTCCAGTGGATTGAATTCAGAATCAAGATCTCACACTGAATTTTTGGGTGCGAGGTTGTGGAGGAGCGTAGCAAAGTGACAACTCACTGGCACAGCACCTCCTGCTGGTTGTCTTGGGAATTAGCTCTCCAGCACTCAGAGGGCCTCCTAGTGGCCGGTGTCTTGCCTGCCTTAGAACCCCAGTGTCCTTTACACTGGGGTTCTGCCCACCACACTCTGGGTCTCCCCTCCCAGGGAACCCCCAACCCTCTAACCCCACCTTGCTTCAGTGGCTACTACTAGTCATCATCTAGCCCCCTCTCACTGGGGCAAACTGCAGACCATAATGGCCACTCATCATCATCAGTGGGGTAGGACAGGCTGCCCCTCTGCAGCCCCCAGTACCTTGTCTGGGCCTGTAACAAGACCTATAGCCTGGGGAGTGGCCAGGCTGGAGCTCCCCAGCCCCGCTCCACTTCAGGTACCCTTTTCTCCCAGGCAGCTAGCTAGCTAGCTAGCTAGCTCGCTCGCTCGCTCGCTCGCTCGCGCGCTCTCTCTCTCTCTCTCTCTCCAAAGCTGGACAGAGAGTGAGCTAGCTCCTCCCTGAGCCCTTATAACAGGGCCAGGTGTGGCCTGACTGGGGCATAGCCCCAGCAGTAGCTGTTTCCTCAATCAGCCTAGCCTGTTTTCTAGGAGTGGGGTAATTGCCCTGCTACAAGGAGCTAATACTACATTCTGCTTCAGGTAAGTGCTTGCTGATCTATTTCCTCTGGAGGCCTTGATTTATTTTTGCTGCAGATCACAAGTGAAATTAATTATAGTGGTTTAAAACTAGTCCCCAGCTGGTATTTGAGAACACTAAAGAAAATCTAGAGAGCTTTTTTTCCCTTTGGAAAAAGGAGGTAGGTCAGACTGAGGTGCATTGTTGAGAGCCAGGTGGGGAGCTTGCCGAGTACCTGTTGGCAATAACTAAGCATTAGGTTGACTTCCTGCTCTCTGAGGAACTGAATCCACTCAAACATTTTCAAAAAGATAGAGCTGTAATCTAGAATTAAACAAACAATTTTGGTTTCCAAAAGTGTGAAAACACGACATAAGTGAGAGATCTTTATGAAAACTGTGTCCTATTATTATAGCTCTCATGTACTTTATCAACAGAATGTTTATTCCTCCTTATGCAATAGGACAGAGTAATGTTTTCTCTAAAGCTGTTCTTTGGAGATATTTTAAAAATCGGTAATTCCTCTTTGCCTGGTTGTTATCATTGCAATGTCTCAAGTCATAGGAAGGGGTGTGAAAATTATTTTAAGATAGATGCATAATTGTGACTAAATCCACCTGCTGGGAGTGCTAATTAAGTGAACTGGCTGGTACCTTTCCCAAGAAACTAACCTTGTCATCACCTCCATAGCTGCACCAGCTGGTTGGCTCAGTCCCAGCATTTTCACATCTGTCCAGATGGCATGAAGTAGGTACAGATACCACATAACATGTGGAAATTATTTATGAGAACTTCCATGAAGTGAATTTCATAAAACATTCCTAAGATGCCTTTAAGGGTTTTATTAAAACCGCCTGCATTGTAAACTTGCAAAGTATAAACAAAACAGCAGCCACATTTTGCCTTCTAAGAATTCTAAGCTCATGTTTTCTTCTGCAGCATCCTCCCCATCTCTTGCTGTCTGCTTAACTGCTTTATCTGTCATAAATATTGAAGCACTGGTTTCTATGTTCTAATGTATCAGAGGGGTAGCCGTGTTAGTCTGGATCTGTAGAAGCGACAAAGGGTCCTGTGGCACCTTTTAGACTAACAGAGGTATTGGAGCATAAGCTTTTGTGGGTGAATACCCACTTCGTCGGATCCACTGCTTGCATCCGATGAAGTGGGTATTCACCCACGAAAGCTTATGCTCCAATACCTCTGTTAGTCTATAAGGTGCCACAGGACCCTTTGTCGCTTCCATGTTCTAATGGTTGAACTCTCGTGCCTCTATAAGAAATCATGACATGCCAGAATTTTTCAAGCATTGGTCCTTAGCCGCTTTACAGACTCTACTTGCTTAATGACTGTGCTCTGGGAATTTAAGAGCAAACCTTCTAACCATCTAAGCTTGAATAATGGCAATACTAATATCTAGAGTACGTAATGTATAGCACCTTTTGAGTTCAAAACACTTTATAAACATAATGGTTGCAAATTGATTTTTGCTTTATTTGTGGATTTTTGCTTTATTTATTTAGCCCACAAATAAAGCAAAAATCAATTTGCAACCACTATGTCCAGTTCTAAATTACTGTATGTAGCCAAATGAAATGGCAGTTCTTACATGCAGTAGCCATGTAGGAACACAAATATAAATGCAATGAACGAGCAAGGCCAAACTCTCATGCTAAAATCAACAGGCACTAAAATAAACAGCTACAGTGTGTATCTATCTAAAAAACATATATAACCCACCATTGAACTGTATCTGCCATTACAGCAATACTACACAGGTCAAGAAGTGAAGATAAAATGGAAGCTGTCAGGAGGAAGTAGAGAGAGACTGAATATAATTAGCCAAACTGAACACTAGCTGAAGTCCTTTAGAATACTAAGGGCCAGGTGTTCAAAGGAATCACAACCTGGTCTTCATTTGTGTACACTTCAGCTTTGCATGCTCAGTCACGGGCTTGTGCATCTATTTGTGCCTTTTCATTTATCTACACAAATAAGAAAGTACAGTCAAAACACACTGAGGCCCAATCTGTATGCACAAGAGGCCTCATGTGTTAATCTTTTCATTTGTATGCACAAGGGATAGTGTGAAGAAATGTGCTTGTGTAAGTTGTGACGACAAAGTTGTTTGTGGTCAAATAGAAGCCACAATTTTAAAGATCATTGGGGACTCAGGAACTCAGTTTTAGATTTTATCTTAAATCCAGCACCATCAACAGCACAAAGAATTGAATCTATTTCCCCTAGTTAACTATCCTCACTCACACCTTTGTGTCAACTGTCCGTAATGGGCCATCTTGATTATCACTTCAAAAGTTTTTTTCCCCCGCTGATATAGTTCCTCTTAATTAATTAGCCTCTTAAAGTTGGTATAGGTACTTCCACCTTTTCATGTTTCGCTGAATGTATAAATATCTGCTTACTGTGTGTTCCATTCCATGCGTCTGATGAAGTGAGCTGTAGCCCACGAAAGCTTATGCTGAAATAAATTTGTTATTCTCTAAGGGTACGTCTATACTTACCTCCGGGTTCGGCGGTAAGCAATCGATCTTCTGGGATCGATTTATCGCGTCTTGTCTAGACGCGATAAATCGATCCCAGAGCTGCTCCCCGTCGACACTGGAACTCCTGCTCGCCGAGAGGAGTACGCGGAGTCGACGGGGGAGCCTGCCTGCGCCGCATGGACCCAAGGTAAGTGTGTTTCAGTTCGAACTAAGATACTTCGACTTCAGCTACGCTATTCACGTAGCTGAAGTCGCGTATCTTAGTTCAAACTGCGAGGTTAGTGTGGACCAGCCCTAAGGTGCCACAAGTAATCCTGTTCATTTTGCTGACACAGACTAACACGGCTGCTACTCTGAAACCTATCAACAGCACAGTATCTCAACACCATGTGGGGACACTTGTTCAGTACACTAGCACTTCCAAAATCAGCAATATGATTTCTTGTAGACACCTAGGCTTTCCTCGGAGGTGTATAATCCACATACCTACTCAGCCTGATTTTGTTTTTTTTCTTGTGATTTTGTTAGATCTCTAACAAAGAGGGATAGCTCAGTGGTTTGAGCATTGGCCTGCTAAACCCAGGGTTGTGAGTTCAATCCTTGAGGGGGCCATTTGGGGATCTGGGGCAAAAATTGGGGATTGGTCCTGCTTTGAGCAGGGGGTTGGACTAGATGACCTACTAAGGTCCCTTCCAACCCTGAGATTCTATGATCTCGTATACTGAGGAGGCCTGCAGCAGGCAGCATTATAACACCAGTTAATATAATAAGATTTGCTGATGCTTGTGTACTATCCGTTCCCACTGAGGCAATTGAAAACCCCAGTAATTGCTAATAAGAATGTTTTAATTTAAATGACATATAATATAAAGCACTTTAGTATGTCTCATTGGAAACATAATAGTTGTGTCCCTCCCTTTTATCTTCTGATGTCTATCTTTCCCAGTGTGTATCCCAAAGCTTTGCATTAAAGTGAAATTATTTGTTCCTCTTGTAAAAGTGAGCCTTCTGATGCACATCTGATAAAGTCATCAAAATCCCTGTTATTATGTGCTATGATAGCCTGGAGGAATATTTGATTAGAATATTTTCTTAGTCACACTGACAAGCTACGAGATATTATTTGCCTCAGGAGGCTAACTGGAGGACTTGAGGGATAAAAAGGTCTACTGTTATTACATGCATAATCTTGTGATTGAAAATGTCACTAGGGATTTGGGAAGCTCCATGGATAGATGAAGTAAGGCAGCAGTAAATGCAAATTACTTTGGTTTACCAATATTAATATATTTACTGTATCTAGCTAAACCTAAACTTACAAATAAACCAGGGTATATTCTAAACACACTATGATTACATTCTCACTTACAATGGACATTCCTTTGTTTACACTTCAGAAAAGAAGTTAAGTCTCAATAATAAGGTGTCTATTTAGACCATAATACAGGAAGTTCTGTACTGATGGGCTGTGGAAAGATCACAAACTTTCCTTTCAGTCTTGAGCTAAATGCAGCATGGCCTTAGAAAAGCAGTTACTCATATTCAAGATGTAGCAGAAGCCTTCTATAGTTCACTGAATCCAGCAGCAGCCGATGAAGCTGTAGTTCATGTTATCCAACATGTTTACTGTTTTCCTGGCCTTGACATCTGACATAAGAACACTGACCTGCCTGAAATATCCCGCATCAAGTAAGATAAATATCAAACCTGCAAACCCAGCTCCATGTGAAAAAAGAGGAGCTGCTGTTTCATTGGGTTAAACTTTAGATCTACTCACTGTTAGATTTTTAAATGTATATATTTTTCTTTCTTAAAAAAAAGAAGAAAATCATTACATTTTGTAGGGCCATTGTGGACGATTACTGGTGAAATGTACCTGAATAAGAAACTGTGAAAAAGCATTATTAAAACAGTGGGTTGATTCTCCACTCCTTTACTCAAATTTTACAGCAACGTAACTAGCATAAATCTGGTGCAACAAGCCCCAAACAGTCATATGACATGTTGAACAATGTGTTGCTTTAAGGAAATGTCACTTATCTCATAAGTGGTAGCACAGTTGTTATGGTAACTAGTTTTCCCCACCTTTCTATTAGATATCGCAAACAGGTGCACCAAAAATACCCCAATTGATGTCAAACCTGTCCCGTGGCTGTGATTGTATGGAGACTGAGATTAGAGACTTTTTTTATAATTTCATTTTTGATTCTGGAAATTGAGATTGTGACAGGATGTATTAATGCAAGCTGGGACAAAAATATGGGAAAATATTGTTTTACTCTATGTAGTATATAATTGACTCTCACCTTGTTTTTATTTTTATATATATATATATAAGTGCTGTATTGAGAGCCAGAAAAACAGAAATCTTTTCCACATAACACATCAGCATGGGTAATGGCAATATAAGCTTCTCTTATATTTGACATATTTCACTCTCCCTAATATTTAGTTTTTATGACCTTTCTGATGAGGTTACCATCAAATGTACAAATTGTGGTGATGCTTTTGTAACACAGATCAAGAACTAGATTGAGACCGTCAATTACTTTCCCAAATTTTAGTTCTCAGAACAGGCAATATATTTTGTTAGCCCTTTCTGTTACTCCCGTAGGTCAGACTTGATAAGAAACCTACCATACAGATGAAAGTCCCCATACCTAGATAAGGTATTTATCTGGCCCCCATTACCATAGTATTTAAGCATCTCACAATCTTTAATGGATTTATGTTCACATTCTCTGTGGTAGGGAAGTAGTATCCCCATTTTACAGATGATGCCATAGAACTTCACCACAATAATTCCTAGAGCATAGCTTTTAGAAAAACAGCTAATCTTAATTGCACAACTATAGGGTGATAGACAGCCTCTCAAATAACCAAGTCCCAGACACATCATCACCAATACTTTGAACTGTAGCAAGAAGCTAAGTCAGAGACTTGAGCTTCTGTCAGTTCACTTCAGTAGAAGATGGGAAGCTGCATTCTGCACTAGTTGAAACTTCTTGGTGGACTTCCAGGGTAACCCCTTTTGTAGGGTACATTTCAGTAGTCTTGCTGAAGGTAACAAAGGTGGATGACTTTTTCAAGGTCAGCATTAGAGAGGAATTATTATGGCTTCCTGCCCACCCATGAATGATGTAAGGTGCCTGATGTGCAGAGCCTAGACTGGGACAGATACCATTAGAAAAAAGGAGAAGGATACAGAGGAATTGATTGAAAAGAGGGTAGAAGAGTAAGCAGCTGGGAAGTGAATCCTGTAGTGGAAGATTAAAAGGTGGAGCTCCTGGGAGGAAATTAGAAAAAAGTACAGATGATACAAGTAGAGGGACAAGGTTGGTAGACGGTGGAGAACTGTGTGAAGAAGAAGAAGAGCAGGGATTAGGGCATACAACAGCAGTAAGGATCCAGAGAGGAGTGGATGTGACACGGTGAGTGCCTAGATATAACAGGGACAATGTGCAGAAAGCTAACACTTGGGGGGAGGGATAGCTCAGTGGTTTGAGCATTGGCCTGCTGAACCCAGGGTTATGAGTTCAATCCTTGAGGGGACCATTTAGGGAATCTGGGGCAAAAATTGGGGATTGGTCCTGCTTTGAGCAGGGGGTTGGACTAGATGACCTTCTAAGGTCCCTTCCAACCCTGATAGTCAATGATTCTTCTGTAAAACCATTAAAGAAGTCTATGATGAACTGCCACATTTGAATTCCCACAAGAGGATAATTTCCCTAGAAATAGTCTTATCACTACACCAGCCTCCCATACAAAGGAATCAGCATCAGGGTGATTGAAATAGTGATAACAGTTGCTAAACTTTTAGAATTGCATCAACAGTGTAACTTTTTAAAGACTATTTTATCATCCTTCTGAGGATTTATTTGTATTAACCTCATATGTGCTTTATCATGAACTACTTTCCTAATCTTGGTGCTGGCAGCCTGGGTTCATTCTATTACCATCAGTAAAATTGCATAGTATAGCAAAGGGAAATCCATTTAGTTTATCTCCTGTTATATATTGCATGTGCATCATTGGTTTGTTTACAATGGGAATGTAGTCAGCTTTTTTCATATGTATTTTTGCAGAAAATATATATTTAAAAAAACAATACTGAGTGTCATTCAGGTAATACCCACTATGCTGGACAACTTTTTAGTTGAGCTATTTATATGCTTAATCACTCTAAGAGTGTCTTTGATCAAACACCTACCACCGATTTGTACCAAAGAAAGGAGGCCCTTCCAAAAAATGTATGTGCAGCTCGGTCCCTGAGTCTTGACTTTACAAAATTATCAAGGTTAGGCCTAGCAATTGCCCAATATTCGTGCCATTTATATCAATATTTGGGGGAGACATTGGAGGGTCCCCAGGAAGCTCCTAGCCCCAAACCAGGAATCAGCTCTGTCTGCAAAACCTCCTTGGCTTCTCTCCTGCTAACAGTGAGAAGCAGCTTGAACAGCTGTTGTTGTGGGGCACAGAGGTACAACCTGGGGTTGTGGCAGGGGCTGCAGCCAGCATTAAGCACCCCTCAGCCCTCAAATCCCAATGTAAGTCTCCTTCCCACCCGAGATGCTTGGAAACAAAGACAGGAGCAGCTATCCCAGAGACAGGCAAAAGTGGGAGGGAATTCCCTCACCAAACACCTGTCCATCTGTGACAAGGTTGCTGGGCACTCAGACTCCACCCAATATTTCAGCTTCCAGGAGAGGGGGAATTGTGTGCAGCTGTGGTCAAAAGGCTGCTATGGCTCTTGTATTCATTGGTTTTTTGTTTGTTCCTTTTTTAAGACACTCTCTTGGTGCTAATTATCATGGGGTGCATGTCTGTTCTGCTCCCACATTGCTATAGCAGGACTGGATAGGAGTGCTCACTCAGCTCTACAAACAGTTTATTCAGCCCTACAATGCAGCACTGAGCTGCTTCTTGCTGCCAGGAGCAGTAGCCGAGCCCCTGAGGGGCCCTATACCCCCAGGGCAAAACTTGAGGGTGGGGGGGAATAATGGCCAGCTTGGGAAATCGCTGATCCTGGCTCTCACTTTTATTCAAATTGTGGGTCAAGAGAAAATGGAAGGGACCACCCCATCTCCCTTTAGGTATCAACTTTAGGAAATCCACTTCCTAGGGTTGCCAGCCCTCCAGGATTGTCCTGGAGTCTCTAGGAATTAAAGATTAATCTTTAATTAAAGATTATGTCATGTAACAAAACCTCCAGGTTATGTCATGTAACAAAACCAACCAAAATTGGCAACCCTGTCACTTCCAGGCATTGAAATATCATCCCCATAATACATGCAAGAATTGTACAGCATGACAAGTCGACAGTGTACCAGTTTCATTCATAGGTTTCAGTAGGTTTCTTCTTTGTATCATGATTATGGCTTATAACAGGATTTTCTTGTGTTTGTTGCCACTTAAACCACATGGGCAGATGGGCTGTGAACAGAGATATTGCACAGGAGTCTGGGCCTCCACCTCCCCTGTGAAACTCAGACTGAGGCTTTGCCTTAGGCCTGAATAAGCCCAGGGTGTGGGTCATACTTTGGAGTCACAAGATCCAAAATTGTGCCTATTCAGCAGCTTAACACCCCTGTACATTGTAGCAAGCTGCATAGAACTTGGAGGGAGGAGCACAGGTTACACCAGGGATCTCAAACTCAAATCACCAAGAGGGCCACATGAGGACTAGTACATTGGCCTGAGGGCTGCATCACTGACACCTTTTTTTCATATAAAGGTACAAAAGCCTGCTGCCCCAAGCCCTGCCCTGACTCCACCCCTTCCATGAGGCCCCACTTCTTCCCACCCCTTCCCCGCCCCCATTCCAACCCCTTCCCCAAAGTCCCCACCCCTATTTCCAACTTCCCCTGAGCGCGTGGCTCCCAGCTCCTCCCTGCTCCCTCCTGGAAAGCGCTAAGTGCCACCAAACAGCTGTTTGGCGGTGGGAAGCACCTGGAGGTAGGCAGAGGAGCGGGGACGCAGCGCGCTGGGTGGGAGGGGAGCTTGGTGGCCACAGGAAATAACTCCGCAGGCCGCGTGTTTGAGACCCCTGGGTTACACCGAGGAAGAGTTTGGAGGAAGCAACTGGAAGTCAGTCTGCAAGAATGTGGCTAGAAATGCTACATGCTCTATCTCTGTAAATACTTCTTTTAATAAAAAGCCAGTTTAGTTTGATTTAACTCAATTCAGTAATGGATCAACTTAAGCTAAATTAATACAAACCTGGTATAAACTAAGTCAATTCTTAGTGAATGGAGCTAAATCAATAGAAGCCAGGTTTAAACTGATTTGGGAGTATCTACAAATGGATCTTTCAGCAAAAATCTTCAAATTCCTCATTTTGTCACCTTCTGCTATTAGTCCAGGAATTCTGCTTAACTTCAACATTATACTATTGTAATTATTATTTAAGAATTGACTGTGCACTCATTTAACACTTGTTAAATTTCCATGTGTATTAACAGGGGAAAGGAGAACAACTTTTTCTTCCTGGTGTGTTTGATAGATGGCTAGGAAGCAGGAATGTTTTCCTTTGAAGCCAGGAAAGAGAGGAGCATGAAGCTGTGAATCCTGGTATGAGACATACAACCAGGCAAGCCAACTGGGTGTAAACCCCTTCATTCCTACCTATGACACCAAAAAGAGAGAGACCAATTATTGGGAGGGAAGGAGCGGGGGAGGGGGAAGAGAGACAAAACCATAACCCATCAGCTAAAGTAAAGAGTATCTAGATGTACATTGTGACAAGGGCCCTATGTGTCGAGCTGGGTTGCCCCCGTTGGCCTTAATGGGGTTGGTACACCCTGTCACCCAGTTGTTGGGACTCCCTGTTAAGTGGGTGATTGATTGCAGCCAAGTGGGTTCCGGTCCCCTAGTGGGGTCACATAAACAAACAGTCCGTAACCCCTAGGCGGGCAAAACAAACACACAGTCTAAAACGCTGCAGCCTCCTAGCTGGGGCAAACAGTAGCACTCAGGGTGTGGTAGGGGAACCCGGCCCCGCCCTCTCTACCGGGTCCTATGAAGCCAGAGAACTTCACATCAGGGTCTCAGGCATCCGCTTCTACTACCTTCCCTGAGTCACTTCCTACCACTAAGTGCATCCTGGGCATCTCCTCAGCTGGTGGCGGCTCAGCTTTCACATCAGTCTCTGCATCCAGCGAGTTGTCCACGGCATAGTCTGGGTCTACCGGCTCTACTGCCTGGAGTGTCACAGGTACTTCTGCAAGAACCCGCAGTGCTCATCCTGCTCTCTGTCGACTGAGCTGGGCTGCCTCCTTTTATCTGGCTCTTCAACCTGGAGCATGCACGGCAGAGGTAGTGGGGGCATGACTTCCTGGGCCCATAGTGATTGGTCAGCCCCCGTTGGCCCCTTGCGGGGTTGCTACACCCCATCACATGCATATTCCCTGTACAGCCTCTGACAAGAATTATAGAAGTTTTAAAAATTGTCATATCAAAATGCATAATGAGCATAAATATTGTCCCTACCTCTACTAAAACCAACTAACACTTTGTCTGACAACTCTTTACTGTTTTCTCAGAATCAGCATACACGCTTTTTCTTCCAGGTCATACACACTGCCTCAGATTTGCTTGTTTTTTTCCATTGGGTAAAAACTGTTGCACATCTTTAGTAGGTAATTACAAGTCTCAAAATACCATGTCAAAATAGTATCCCATGTTTGGCAATACAGATGTTACATCTTCAGCAATGAGTATAACTTCTTCCTGAAGCTGGAAGTATTGATATTTATAATGCAACTAATTAGAGCTGGGTAGGAAATGGTTTGCCTGTCAGACACACAAAAAAATTGGGATTTGGGAAATGTTTCCTATCCCAAATTGGGACAATATTTTGACATTTCAAACATGTTTATAAACATTTCAGTTCAGGTTAATCAAAACATTTTAGTTCAATAACCTGTTTCGTTTCAATTTCAACCACTTTTTAAATTTTAAAATGAGTGGACTGTAATTAGCTAAATAAAATTGTTTTGAAAGAAAACCAAGAATTTTAATTTTGAAAAATGTCAAAAAGGGGATGTTTTTGATAATTTCTAAACTTAAAAAAAAAATTGAGTTGAGAAATTCATCAGAACTGACCTTTTCCCACAAACTTTCATTTTCAATAAATAGACATTTGTGACCCAAAAAACCAAACCAAAACCACCACACTTCTTTGAAAATTTCCCAACCAGCTCTCTCTCTAATACCTGATACAATTTCAGGAAATAGTCTGCAAAGAGAAATTGTTGGGGGTGGGTCTTCCAGGTCTCTATTTTATGATTCACGTGTAATTTTTTTTGGACTGTGAAGATGGGGGGTGGGGTGGGCAGTGTCCCCTCTTTTAATCCATAATCCACATTAACTGGTAATAGGATGATAGATCTCCAAAGGACTTCATAGTTGCTTGGCTTTCTCAGCCTGGATGCCAGAAACTCGCATCTTTTGCTTAGTTCCTGAAAAGAGCTATTTCCTATTTTAAATATAATAGCCCAGTTCTGCTCCAGCCATGACTTCTCTTATCTCTGCCTTATCTTTGCAAGCTGAACATTCCTCTCAATATCTACACAGTACTGTGGTACAAAGACTCCTAAAAAATGACACTTTCCCCCTTCAACATTGTGTCTCCCCCATTGTCCTCAAATTGGCTTTCTTTCCACCTCTCCTAGTCATTTTCTGTGTCCCCCATGCTCCCCAAGCAATCACTCAATTGGCCACAAATTTTCTCCTTTACCTGCTACTCTCCTCAGGGGTTGAAGGATGGGAGCAAGTGGGCAAACTGTATAGGTGCAACAATACAGAGTGGAAAGAGAACTCTAGAAGCCATGCTTAAAATGGAGGGAAGAATATAACAAGGAGTTGCAGACCTCAGCAAAATAAGTAAATAACGACTCAGCACGACACACTTTAAGCACTGTCTTACCAAAGTTCCTGCTCCCAGGTTATGATAGCACCCCCACCCCCCTCAACGCACACACTTTATTCAGAGCTCTTATAGCACTGCCTAAAAGAGCAGGAAGCAGCAGAGAAGAGATTAACTGCTTGGGGGACCAGATTGGAGCAAAGTAGTTAAAAGACTTGGACCGAGAGAGAAGTGGACCTCAAGCCTGAGGTGGATAGTTGGAGAAGCCTGGTAGACTCATCAAGAACAGACAGTTTCTGGAGATGATGTGGGAGGTGACAAGAATATAGTTGTGCCCATTGCAGGGAGAAGAGCAGATAACGCTTAAGTATTTGTATTGTTTGGATGTGTAGAGGCTTGTAGGGGCAGTGTGCTGGGAGAGCAGCTGAGCCCTAATTAGGGGGCGGGGCTTCGCTGATCAGGGGTCCTATAAAGGCAGCCAGCCAGTCAGGCAGCGGCACAGACAGCTGCAGCGGCACAGGAGCCTGTAAACAGGGGAGTTTGAGTGGGAGTTTGCAAGGGGAGTTTCTAAGGGGAGTCTGTATTTTGGGATTTGTTTGGTGTTTGTTCTGCTGTAGGTGGTGGTGTTGTGGTTTGTTTTGTGTTTTCCGGACTAACAGGATTTAGGTGAGAAGGCTGGCAGATATAGAGGCAGCAGTGGTCATGAGCCAAGCAGTGGAGGACACAATGAGGATGACTGGATGTGGCACCTGCGGTATGTATATGATTCTGGAGGGGGTACCTGATAAGAGTTTTGTCTGCATGAAGTGCCGCCTGATAGAGCTGATGGAAGAAAAGATCCGAGGATTGGAGATGCAGGTGGAAACTCTGGTTGAGTTTAGACGGGGGTTCGAGCAGTTGATGGAGGAAAGGCACGAGGTGGCTGACGGGGAAAGCTCAGAGATGCAGTTGGAAGCAGGATCAAAGGCCTCTGAGGGGGGACTGCCGGGTGAAGAAAATGGACAGTGGAAGCATGTGACTAAGAGAACCAGGCAGAGGAAAAGACGGGCCAGTGAAGGAGAAATAGAGCTCAAGAACAGGTTTGCAGAGTTGGAGAATGAAGAAGGGGTACAGCAGGTGGTCACTGAAGGTGGAAGGGCAAGGAAGAAGAGAAGAGCGGTTAGTCCCATAGAAGAAGGGGAAGAGTCGATGGGGACAACACCAAACATGAGCCCCAGGAGGATACAGGATGGGTTGAAGAGGATTACAAGGGAAAATAGGAATGGAAAGGACTTGCAGCCAGAGGGAACAGGGGATAGACTGGAGAATCGCACTGTCACCAGGAAAAGGCAGGTCTACGTGATTGGGGATTCCTTACTGAGAAGAATAGACAGGCCTGTAACCAGAGCTGATCCAGAGAACAGAAGGGTGTGCTGTCTACCGGGTGCTAAGATACGGGATGTGGACCTGAGGTTGAAGAGGATCCTAAAGGGAGCGGGAAAGAATCCATTGATCATCCTTCACGTAGGAACAAATGACACGGCTAGATTCTCACTGGAACGAATCAAGGGGGACTATGCCAGGCTGGGGAAGACGCTTAAGGAAATCGAGGCTCAGGTAATCTTCAGTGGGATTCTGCCTGTTCCTAGAGAAGGGCAACAAAGGTGTGACAGGATTATGATGATCAACAGATGGCTCAGGGATTGGTGCTACAAGGAGGGCTTTGGGATGTATGGCCACTGGGAGGCATTCATGGACAGAGGACTGTTCTCTCGGGATGGACTTCACCTGAGTAGGGAAGGAAATAGACTTCTAGGATGGAGGCTGGCACAACTGATCAAGAGAGCTTTAAACTAGGAATGTGGGGGAGACGGTTGGGAGATGTCCAGGTAATCTCCACGCTGGATTTTAACATTGAGAGGGAAGACAACCAAGTAAGAGAGGATATAGCCGGGGGTAGGAGAATGGACATAAGGAGGAAGGGCAGAGTGGATACTAGTCAAATAGGTCATACTGGCAGTACAATGTCCATACCAAATTGGGTAAGGAATGTGAGTGAGGCCAAACAGCAAAAATTAAGATGTTTGTACACCAATGCGAGGAGCCTAGGTAACAAAATGGAGGAATTAGAGCTACTGGTCCAGGAAGTGAAACCAGATATCATAGGAATAACTGAAACATGGTGGAATAGCAGTCATGACTGGAGTACAGGTATTGAAGGGTATGTGCTGTTTAGGAAAGATAGAAATAATGGTAAAGGTGGGGGAGTAGCATTGTATATCAATGATGAGGTAGACTGTAAAGAAATAAAAAGTGATGGAATGGATAAGACAGAGTCTGTCTGGGCAAAAATCACATTGGGGAAGAAAACTACTAGAGCCTCCCCTGGGATAGTGCTTGGGGTGTGCTATAGACCACCGGGATCTAATTTGGATATGGATAGAGACCTCTTTAATGTTTTTAAGGAAGTAAATACTAATGGGAACTGTGTGATCATGGGAGACTTCAACTTCCCAGATATAGATTGGAGAACAAGTGCTAGTAATAATAATAGGGCTCAGATTTTCCTAGATGTGATAGCTGATGAATTCCTTCATCAGGTAGTTGCTGAACCAACAAGGGGGGATGCCATTTTAGATTTGGTTTTGGTGAGTAGTGAGGACCTCATTGAAGAAATGGTTGTAGGGGACAACCTTGGCTCGAGTGATCATGAGCTAATTCAGTTCAAACTAAATGGAAGGATAAACAAAAATAAATCTGAGACTAGGGTTTTTGATTTCAAAAGGGCTAACTTTAATAAATTAAGGAAATTAGTTAGGGAAGTGGATTGGACTAAAGAATTTATGGACCTAAAGGCGGAGGAGGCCTGGGATTATTTCAAGTTAAAGTTGCAGAAGCTGTCAGAAGCCTGTATCCCAAGAAAGGGGAAACAATTCATAGGCAGGGGTTTTAGACCAAGCTGGATGAGCAAGCATCTCAGAGAGGTGATTAAGAAAAAACAGAAAGCATACAAGGAGTGGAAGATGGGAGGGATCAGCAAAGAAACCTACCTTATTGAGGTCAGAGCATGTAGGGATAAAGTGAGACAGGCTAAAAGTCATGTAGAATTGGACCTTGCAAAGGGAATTAAAACCAATAGTAAAAAGTTTTATAGCCATATAAATAGGAAGAAAACAAAGAAAGAAGAAGTGGGACCGCTAAACACTGAGGATGGAGTGGAGGTTAAGGATAATCTAGGCATGGCTCAATATCTAAACAAATACTTTGCCTCAGTCTTTAATGAGGCTAATGAGGAGCTTAGGAATAGTGGCAGCATGACAAATGGGAATAAGGATGTGGGGGTAGATATTACCATATCCGAGGTAGAAGCCAAACTTGAACAGCTTAATGAGAGTAAATCAGGCGGCCCAGATAATCTTCATCCAAGAATATTAAAGGAACTGGCACATGAAATTGCAAGCCCATTAGCAAAAATTTTTAATGAATCTCTAAACTCAGGGGTTGTACCGTTTGACTGGAGAATAGCTAATATAGTTCCTATTTTTAAGAAAGGGAAAAAAAGTGACCCGGGTAACTACAGGCCTGTTAGTTTGACATCTGTAGTATGCAAGGTCTTGGAAAAAATTTTGAAGGAGAAAGTAGTTAAGGACCTTGAGGTCAATGGCAATTGGGACAAATTACAACATGGTTTTACAAAAGGTAGATCGTGCCAAACCAACTTGATCTCCTTCTTTGAGAAAGTAACAGATTTTTTAGATAAAGGAAACGCAGTGGATCTAATCTACCTCGATTTCAGTAAGGCATTTGATACAGTACCACATGAGGAATTATCGGTTAAATTGGAAAAGATGGGGATCAATATGAAAATTGAGAGGTGGATAAGGAACTGGTTAAAGGGGAGACTACAGCGGGTCATACTGAAAGGTGAACTGTCAGGTTGGAGGGAGGTTACTAGTGGAGTTCCTCAAGGTTCAGTTTTGGGACCAATTTTATTTAATCTTTTTATTACTGACCTCGGCACCAAAAGTGGGAGTGTGCTAATAAAGTTTGCGGATGACACAAAGTTGGGAGGTATTGCCAATTCAGAAAAGGATCGGGATATCCTACAGGAAGATCTGGATGACCTTGTAAACTGGAGTAATAGTAATAGGATGAAATTTAATAGTGAGAAGTGTAAGGTTATGCATTTAGGGATTAATAACAAGAATTTTAGTTATAAGCTGGGGACGCATCAGTTGGAAGTAACGGAAGAGGAGAAGGACCTCGGAGTCCTGGTTGATCACAGGATGACTATGAGTCGCCAATGTGATGTGGCCGTGAAAAAAGCTAATGCGGTCTTGGGATGCATTAGGCGAGGTATTTCTAGTAGAGATAAGGAGGTGTTAGTACCGTTATACAAGGCATTGGTGAGACCTCATTTGGAATACTGTGTGCAGTTCTGGTCTCCCATGTTTAAGAAGGATGAATTCAAACTGGAACAGGTACAAAGAAGGGCCACTAGGATGATCCGAGGAATGGAAAACCTGTCGTATGAAAGGAGACTCAAGGAGCTTGGTTTGTTTACCCTAACCAAAAGAAGGCTGAGGGGAGATATGATTGCTCTCTTTAAATATATCAGAGGGATAAATACCAGGGAGGGAGAGGAATTATTTCAGCTCAGTACCAATGTGGACACAAGAACAAATGGATATAAACTGGCCATCAGGAAGTTTAGACTTGAAATTAGACGAAGGTTTCTAACCATCAGAGGAGTGAAGTTCTGGAACAGCCTTCCAAGGGAAGCAGTGGGGGCAAAAGACCTAACTGGCTTCAAGATTAAGCTAGATACGTTTATGGAGGGGATGGTTTGATGGGATAACATGATCTTAGTCAAGGGTCAATTAATTGCCATCAGTGGTAAATAGGACCAATGGTCAATGATGGGATGTTAGAAGTTACTACAGAGAACTTTTTCCTGGGTGTCTGGCTGGTGAGTCTTGCCCACATGCTCGGGGTTCAGCTGATCGCCATATTTGGGGTCGGGAAGGAATTTTCCTCCAGGGTAGATTGGCAGAGGCCCTGGAGGTTTTTTGCCTTCCTTTGCAGCATGGGGCACGGGTCACTTACCGGAGGATTCTCTGCATCTTGAAGTCTTTAAACCATGATTTGAGGACTTCAGTAGCTGAGACATAGGTGAGAGGATTATTCCAGGAGTGGGTGGGTGAGATTCTGTGGCCTGCATTGTGCAGGAGGTCAGACTAGATGATCATAATGGTCCCTTCTGACCTTAAAGTCTATGAGTCTATGAGTCTAAGCAATAAAATCTGCTTCTCAAGGACTACAAAAACTGAGGAGAAGCAACATTTCTCCCATTACTATAAATAATATTCTAGTTCAATACTAAAAGATCGGGGGTACAGTCTTAGCTCTATTGAGGTCAATGGCAAAACTCACACTGACTTCATTGGGGACAGGATTCCACCCCTGGAGTCAACATTCTGTTATCAGCAGGGGAAAGCAGGTTCTGTGTTTAATTTCTGATGTGACTGAGTGGTTTCCAGGGATGCTGCAGCAGGGACTGAGGCTGGGGTAACAGGGAAGGCCACTCTATAATCCTTTTATTGCAATAATTACTATCTGAGCTGACAATTTATATGCCATGTTTCAACCCAAGTGATTCTGAACAGCTGAGTTATTAGACTCTGGATAACAGAGTTCATAATGCAAATGCCAACAGACACTTATAGAGAGTAGATTGGTACTAGCGGGTGCCAGAGTGTTGTTAAATCACAAAGGGACTGAGAATGACTCTGTGCATTTTGTAGTTTGCATTGCAGAAAACAAAGGGAACTAATACAAAGCTAAAAAATGGTACCTGATGGATCTGATTGGAAAAAAATGGTCCTTTTAAAGGAATATCTGGTGAGATACTGCCAGGTTGATATGAAAATTCCTCCAGTGTTTACCATACTGGCAGAGAACAAGGCAAGCAGTGATGCAAGGCTATAATTGACCTAAAAACATATATGAGAAAAGGAACCAAGGAAAGTCTGGATTAAAGGTCTGGATTGTTTTGCTCTATGGAAACAAGAATAAGTATAAAGTGGACACATTGGCAATTCATTGTGACATAAAACTATGCTTGTTCCAGCATATTGCTACACTAGTGATAGAGCAAACAAAATGGGGGATGAAATTCAGCCTTCGCTCCTCTACTGTAGTGTTTATTTTTGTCCTTTGGCAATTACACTAAACATCAGCAGCTCTTCCCCAACCTGATATAACCTGCAATTAACTCTCAAAAGCTGGCTGTAGGCTTTGTGAGAAGCCCAGTGAAAAATCTGAGCTGAGCATGGCTGTGAATGTGCTTAAAATACATCTCAGGTGAATGTGCTTGCAGTCTCTCCTGCTGTTATCTGGGTGAGGTGTCTGTGCTTGTAAGATCAGACAGCAGCAGTGCAGCATGATCTAGTCTCTTGGGGCCAAATTTTGTTCTCAGTAACACTGTAGGCAACCACACTGAAGTGACAGGAATTGTGTCTTGTCATTAACCTAGGCCCTGATCCTGCAGACACTTATGCTCATGCTCAGCTTTACTAATGTGAGTAGTCCAGTTGGGGCTGCATTTACAGGATTCAGAGATTCAAAAGCCAGAAAGGACCATTGGGATTACCTATTCAGATGTCCTGTATAACACAGACCATGAAATTTCCCCAAAATAATTCCTTGAGCTCATCTTTTAGGGGGGAAAAAAAAATCCAAAATTGCCTGTGAGGGTGAATCCACCATGACCCTTGGTAAATTGTTCTGACAGTTAATTACTCTCAGGATCAGGGCCCTAGACTGTAAACTCTTTTTAGGGCAGGGACTGCTTCTTTACTACATACATGCACAGCACCAAATACAAGGCCTGTCCCTTGAACAAGGCTACTAGGGACTATTGTATATAAATAATAATTTGGCCCCTTCTGTCAAGCGTTTCCCCATTTTACAGTGGGGAGAACATTTACTAATGTATTATTCCTCTGTTACACAACAGCAGAAGTATGGTAACTGGAAAGGGTTCTAGGGAAGCAGACTAGAGGGTTGGGGGCGTGTCCTGAGACTTTGATTTGGTTGATAACATGCACCACAATCATCTTCAAAAAAGACCTGAGAATGTTTTGAGAGTTCCCAATTTGAATTACATAAACGTTCTCCCCCCATCCCCCAACCACCACCACCCATGTATGTGACTGGCAAATTCTCACTTAATCCTTATGAACTCTAGTCTGTTCCCATACTAAGTACGATTCTCCTGATGCAAGAAACCCCTGATGCAAGAAACCTGATTCTTTTTTTAAGTAAAAAATCACTGCAGTTAAACAAATTATTCCAATAAAAATCTACAGTTAGTGTTAATCAACCTAGCTTTATTGATTTCAACAGAGCTTTGGAGATTTTCACCACCTGAGCCTCTGGGGTGACCTCTTGGCCCTACTGAAGTCAATGGGATTTTTGCCATTGACTTCACTGGGGCCAGGTTTCATAATACTTCATGTGATGGGTAAAAACTTTTTTTCTTTGAATACACAGTGGACCTCATGTCCTATAAAACAACCAAGATAATTGGGGGCAATCTCTGGAGTCCCACTACACTGCACCAGCCCAAGAGTGACTTAAAGACGAGTCAGAAAAACAGCACCTTTAATATCTGTATAAGAATGAAATTGATTGAGAATCAGGGATGCAGTGAGTGACAGATATTGCAGTTCTACACAGTAAATTTGGGGACCATTGTATTACATTTTTGAATAGTTTATATATGATTGTGTTCTACTCTATGGAGGTGGGTTACCACAGCTCCTTCAAGAACTAAAAACAGTGTGCGGTGAGTACTCCTGAGATTGAAAATTACTCCAGAGAAGTTCTGCCCCTGTAGTGGTTTGCATATGCTGGTTCAGGTTGGGTTTTCCGGAGACTAGGAAACAAAGGGTTTTTGGTACACATGTGTGCATTTTTTTCTGTTTGACTTCCCTCTGTAGTTAGTTCTACATGACATTTTCCATGCATGTACAGATAAATCTTGATACTATATGCACAAGAAAAGAAGCTCTGTCAGAACCCTATAGCTTCATATTCAACTTTGAATTACAAGTACAAAAGTAATTAACAGTGTGCTTCTGTTGCTCTCAAGGAACAATAGGGGAGCCCTCCTGTGGCTATTTCTACTTTTGTAAATTCCCATGGATTGTACTGAAAGGCTGTGAATGCTAATGGGTAAAACGTCTGCTACATATTTCAGAGGCTATTCATTCAAATTATGTTGAGGTTCTACCTTTACTGCAATGTACATTGCCTTTTTCCATTTATCTATTTATAGCTTCATGTATTCTTGACACTTTTCTAAAGCAAATGACCAGGGAAAAAACTCATCTAAACTATTTCGCAAGTAAATAAAGTCAAGGTACTCTAGAAAAGCAATTCAGCCATGTAAACATCTACTGAATCTTTGACAATTTTATTAAAGGGGAGACATGTGCGTGTGTGCCTACATATAACACTCAGTACTATAACATTTAAACACGCTCTAAATAAAAACTATGGAATTAACAAGACACTTGATCACGTGCTTGTTATTGCAGGCTCTTACCCCACCTTCATCTGTTTGGAGTCCTGTAGGATTTCAGCTGGAAAAGGTAAGAATTTGAGTAAGTTATAAGCAATTGAAAGAAGCCCTTTGGACTGGAAAAAATCCCTTTGATCTTCACTGTAGGTGTTGCTAGATGCTTCATCGATAATCTCAGTCTCTCTCTCACACACTCACTATCCATGCAAACATCTGTATGCATATTCACTCTGAGTGAGATCTCATCTGGAATACTATGTGCAGTTTTAGTCTCCCGTGTTTAAGAAAGATTAATTCAAACTGGTACAGATGCAGAGAAGGGCTACTAGGATGATGAGAGGAATGAAGAACCTACCTTATGAGAAGAGACTTAAGGAGCTTGGCTTGTTTAGACTAACCAAATAAAGGTTGAGGGGAGATATGATTGTTCTGTAAAAATACATCAGAGGGAGAAGCACTGGGGAGGGAGAGGAGTTATTTAAGTTAAGGGACAATACTGGCATAAGAACAAATGGATATAAACAGGCCATCAATAAGTTTAGGCTTGAAATTAGATGAATCATCAGAGGAGTGAAGTTCTGGAACAGCCTTCCAAGAGGAGTAGTGGGGGTAAAAGACCTAACTTGTTTTAAGACTGATCTTGATAAGTTTATGGAAGGGATGGTATGATGAGATTGCCTGCAATAGCATATGGCCATCCGCAACTGCTATTAGTAAATACCTCTAATGGCTGGAGATGGGACATTGGAGAGGGAGGGCTCTGAGTTACTTCAGAGAATTCTTTCCCAAGTGTCTGGCTGGTGGGTCTCATCCACATGCTCAGGGTCTAACTGATGGCCATGTTTGGGGTTGGGAAGGAATTTTCCCTCGGGTCAGAATGGCAGAGACCCTCTTCAGCAGGTGACACAGGACACTTGCTGGTTTTAACTAGAGTAAATGGTGGATTCTCTGTAACTTGAAGTCTTTTAAATCAAGATTTGAGGACTTCAGTGACTCAGCAGGAGTTTACGGGTCTATTACAGGAGTGGGTGGGTGAGGTGGTATATGGTCTGCAATGTGCAGGAATTCAGACTAGATAATCATGATGGTCCCTTCTGGCCTTAAAGTGTATTAGGGCTTGTCTATGCTGCCGCTGTGCTGCTGCTGCAGCACTTAGTGAAGATGCTACCTACGCTGATGGGAGGGCTTCTCCTGTTGGTATAGGTGCTCCACCTCCCCAAGAGTCAGTAGCTATGTCAACAAGAGAAGCTTACCCGCTACAGCATTGCTGCCACCTGGTTTTCAAAAAGCATAAAAGATTGCAGTGTACCGTATTTCATACAAGACCATATGGACGTTAAGGTTCACTGCAGTGTCATTGTTCTAGTGGCTTCTGACAAGATTTTGTTAGCCTGCAAATGGCTCATCTTTAGTTACCGGAGACTGGATATTTAGCCACAGAGAAAACCACCTTCCTTCATGCCAGTGTAGCTCTCTCTCCCAAAATCTATTTTGCAAATACTGCATTTCAGCCAAAAATTCTACAATTCACTCAGACAAAGTTTTAAAATTAAGTGCTCAAGATGTGCATATATGTATGAGAGAACAAACAGGTACAGTAATTGCACATGCAAGATACACAGATGTGTGAAGTAACCATTTCACACACATACATACAATTATCTCATCTGTATTTGCAATCCATTTTTGTGCATGCAATGATCTGTCTGGGCCTATGTCTTGGGGCTGCTTTTTCTTCCCTCTGCGGCTCCTCCTGTCCCATTCAGCACTTCCCTTAGAACCCATCTTCCCCATGGCTGTTTGTCCCCATGGAAGTGAGATTCTTCTTAGTCCCTTGTGACTGCTTCCTTCCTGGAAGTTGCTTTTGCCAAAGCAGGATCTTCTCACCTCTGACCTACACAACTTCTTCTGTCCCAAAAGAAGCTTCTTCTGGGCCCCTCTTTTCTTCAAGCTGTTCCTATCTTCTTTAAGACATTCTCCTTTAGCTCAACTGATGCTTCTGGAGCAGAATGATCTGAGCTATTTGACAGCTCTTCAGCATGTTTCCAGACTACATGAGTTAATTTCAAGGCTGTATCTTATTAAAAATTAGATGGAAAAATGTGTTCTCGTATTCAGACTTTGCAAAGATGAAATCTCAGTCCTAAGGGAAACAATGTATTCTCAAATAATGGCTCCTGCCCTGATTTTAATTCTATATCCCTCACCTCCTGGAGAATCAAACAAGATCTGCAGAGATAATCAGACTGTTGATGTGATCGGACAGGTTTTGATGGTAAAAGAATGAATGTCACTTTTGAGATCACAATCAAACTAAGAAAGCTAGTATAATAGTGCCAGTGGTACCTTTCTAATGGGCTCCCTCTGCCAAATATGAATACTACTACAGGCTATCTTACAAAACACACACTGGAAAGACTAGCATGCCCTTGTAGAAGGGTCACAACCTCCGACGGTGCTGCCTTGCGGTCAGACAGCAGTTGGCAGGGCATCTCCCTGTTGAAACATAGTTCTGTCTTTCAACACCCTTCCCCTGAGGGTTTCCAGTCTTCCCCTTTAGCACAAGGATTTGGAGGACCAGTCCCTCAAACAGCCAAAGTCTTTCCCACTAGCCTCTCACCCAAGGTGAAGACTTTTGTTATGTCCTTTTGGAGTGGGTAGGGGAGCCCAGGCCCACCCTCTCCACCAGGCTCTGGTCAAGGGCCCAGTGGTGGGAAGCGCCAATCAGCACCTTGGGGTGCTAAGCAACTGCCCCCAGTTCCTACCTCAGCCTTCTTTAGCTTCTTGGAGTAAATCACTTCTGGCTGGTCTCTGACCTGCACACTCACTCACTGGCCTCTCATTTGGAGACTTGCACAGGTCTGTGGCATCAGGTCTCAGGCAGTGAGCTCCTGGGCTGTACGTTCCCTGACAGCAGCCATCTGTTTCCTTCCACAGCCCCCTTCTGAGCTGTTCTGTTCTCCTTTTTTGAAGCCCTGCCTCCAGCTTGGGCAGGCTTTGCAGGTGTGTCTGGGCCCAGAGCTGTACATTCACTCCTTGCTCTCCAGCATGGGGTTTGTATGCCCCAGCAGAGCCCTGAATTTGGACCTCCTCACGGATGGACAGAACTCATCCCTACAACTCTATTGATTTCACTGGTGTTGTACTCACTTTCAGTGGGGTTGAATGAGGCCCATACTGTAAAATTGTAATTTATAACCAAAACAAAATATTTAAGCTTCAAAGACCCAGGCCAGCAGTGGAGAGGAGGAGACTTCCATGTGACAGGAATGTTCTGTGACTATGTGCTGCTTGGAATTTTATATCATTTCTGCCTGCCAAATAGAGTGCTTCTGACTTCACTGCTAATGCTGCCTTTAAGTTACAGGGTACAGATATCCTCTACAATACATGCACTTTCATTTCAACAGCTAGGGCTGGCGGATGGGTGGTCAGTAGCAGGATCAAACCTGGAACCTCTAGAGCTCCATACATGAGCCTCTACTGCAGAGGTGGGAAAACTACAGCCCATGGGACTGTCCTGCCCGGCCCTAGAGCTCCTGGCTGGGGAGGCTAGTCCCCGTCCCCTCCCTTGCTATCCCGCGCCCCCAGCAGCCTCAGCTCGCCGTGCCACCAGCGCTCTGGGCGGCGGGGCTGCGAGTTCCTGCTGGGCAGCGCAGCAGTGTGGCTGGCTCCGGCCGGGCGGCACGGCTGCCAGACATGCTGCTCTGAGCGGCATTGTAAGGGGGCAGGGAGCGGGGGGGTTGGATAAGGGGCAGGGGGTCCCAGGGAGCAGTCTAGGGGACAGGGAGCGGTGGGGGGGGGCGGTTGAATGGGTCAGAGGTTCTGAGGGGGGCAGACAGCGGGTGGGGAAGTGGGAGAGGGCAGATGGGGGTGGGGACCAGGCTGTCTGGGGAGGCACAGCCCTCCCTACCCGGCCCTACATACAATTTTGGAACCCCAATGTGGCCCTCAGGCCAAAAAGTTTGCCCACCCCTGCTCTTTCACAGAGAGCTAAAAGTTTCACCTCTCTGTGAAGACTGTAGGAAGCTGGTTAACCTCTGTCTGGTCTAGCCATTGTTAGATGGGGACTGAGTGCCACAATGAGAGGCCATGGCTCTACATACTCCCCCTGGCCAGGAAGCACATTCTGGATCTTCCCAGCTCAGTTCCCCAAATAGGACACCACTTGTAACACTGATGCCCCTATGTGGGTCATCAGCAGAAGGGACCAGCACCTGGGACTTCTAGATCTTAATATGTAATCCTCAACTTCCTGAGCTAAAAGACTGAGCTCTCTTAGCCTAGGCTGTAGCATGGTCATTAACCTCTGTAGTCTAGCCACCACTAGAGGGGGACAGAGTGCCACACCATGTGGGCATGGCTTTAGCCAAGCCTAATTTGTATGAAGGCAATACATTCATATAACCCGTCATCCCAAAGGATGCTAAAGCATGGTAAAGTGATATGCATGCAGAGGCAGGAAATACAGCCCTTCCTGGGGTGAAAGATGGCAGACAACTCATGTCCTCTTGCAGTGATGCAATACTGAGAGGAAGAGAAACTGTGGCCAAGGACACTAGGGCAAATCTCTCTTACTGTAAGAGCCACGAGATCATTAATGTCTACTCAGAGCAGACAGAACCCTGGTTTTTAAGGTCTGGTTTTAAATATTTACACACAGCAAACTCTAGGGAGCTCAGTTTGTCTACTTCAGGGAAGGATGAAAAGCCAAGTCAGCCCTAAGCAGAGCAGCAGTTCTAGTGTCTAATGCTAGATATGCTTCCACAGTAGACATTACATGTATATTATATGCTGAAAATGCTCTTTGTCACTAGCATTGCTTTGTAGCACATCTGCGGCCAAGTCCAAAATGCAGTATCCTGCCTTTATAGCCTGAAAGGGGTTTTAGAGTAGGCAAAGAATCTTCCATGCAAAACCGTGGCCTGGTTGTGGAGGTGCTTCATCAAAGCTATGTCACCCTAGTGACCACTGTAGCCTCAGCAGCTGTTAACATGTTGTCCCCGTACCTTCCACGCCCCGCAGAAATGCTGTTTTTTAATAGAGTAGAAAGAATATAGTATAGTAGAATATAGTATAGAAAAGACTGAAGAAGAAACATACTATGGTGTTGGCAAATGGCCAAAAAGACTAGTCAGCATCTACAGCCTGAAAATATGAAGATACACAATAGTCCCCTTTTCCCTGTTCATGTATGGTATCTATGTTTTCTCATGAGCTAGAGATCAAACAAGGGACTAGAATGCAATTTTTGGAGACTACATGGAAAACTAAGTTATGAGAGAGCAAAATAGCTAGAGAATACTTTCATCTTTATATAAATGAAACCATTAAAACTTTTTTAAATAATTGTGTATCCACAGCCCTGGAAATCTGTATGATCAATAATGCAGTTCAAAACTCACAAGAGCTGACTTCTGTGTCTAGAGAAGAGCATATTGTGGAGCAGAAAGAAAGTGAACTAAGTCTGGAAAGGTCAGGGGCTATGCTTTCAAAACATCATGCCAGAGAACTAAGCTGAAGTCCATCTTCAGGAAAAAGAGACTATCGGCTAAAGATTCCTGGTAAAAGAATGAATAGAGATGTTTAGTGACCTCTATTGACAGTGAAAGACACTCTGTAACAGATTTGACTTGTCACCAGTTTGGCCCCTTTAAATGCAACACAAAAGATGAAGAACAACCTGCAGTCAAGCACCTGCAGTCAAGCACTTCTGACTTAGAGACCCTGAGATCAGTGATTGAATGTGAAATTATCTGATTTGGGAGTCTGCTCCAAACTGATCTGAGTCAGAGCACATATATTCAGAGGAGGCTGGCAGTGATAACATTTAGGAATGAAGTGTAGTCCAATCCCTTCCCTCAGGATTTGTAGGACTCATACTTCAATGGGAAACCTTGCTTTCTAGATGGAACTAATCTGTGTTCATATCATGCAATCAGTCTCTAAGAAGCGGCTCAGGAACTGACTCAGGTCAGAGTGCTTTGCATGTTGATCTATCACCTGATAAACGATTAAAGAAACTTGTCCGCCAGTGACAGGCACCAATGCTATGGGAGATATGAGAATGAGAATATTGTTTAGAAACAGTAAATCATTTTAAAGTTCATTTCTGCAAAGATGGAAGTAGGGGGTCCCATATTTACTGCATCTGTTGACCTCTAGTTTCAATTTGTTCAGTACAGAAGAACAAAATTTCCTTCCCCACTTCCCCCAAATGCTAACTAAACTCCTCCAGAGATTTGAAAACCACACTTTGTTCTTTCTGGTTTGCACATCATTACCAGTAATGGAGACTCTATAGGACCAATTTTGCCCTCAGTTACACCTGTGCAACTTCATTGTTTTCAACATCTTGAACGCTTGACTCATTCATAGGGCGACCAGATGTCCCATTTTAAAGGGACAGACCCATTTTGGGGGACTTTTTCTTATATAGGCGCTTATTACCTCCCACCCCGTCCCGTTTTTTTCACAGTTGTTATCTGATCATCCTACTCATTCACTACACACTGTACAATGAGTTCATTCATTGCAAATCACCAGCACATGAGAAACAGTCACATGAAAAGAAGTCTCATTCAATTCATACTGGGAGACAGCTAAAAAGTGACAAGTTTTTAAAGTGCTTATATACCAATGCTAGAAGTCTAAATAATAAAATGGTGGTGGGGGGAATAGAGTGCCTCGTATTAAATGATATTGATATAATAGGCATCACAGAAACTTGGTGGAATGAGGATAATCCATGGGACATAGTAATACCAGGGTACAAAATATATCAGAAGGACAGAACAGGTTGTGCTGGTGGGAGAATGGCACTATATGTGAAAGAAAGCATAGAATCAAATGAAGTAAAAATCTTAAATGAACCAAACTGTACCATAGAATCTCCATGCTGAGTAAGAATACAGCAGTAGGGATATATTACCAACCACCTGATCAGGATGGTGATAGTGACTGAAATGCTCAGGGAGATTAGAGAGGCTATTAAAATAAAAAAACTCAATAATAATGGGGGATTTCAATTATCCCCATATTGACTGGGTACATGCCACCTCAGGATGGGATGCAGAGATAAAGTTTCTTGACATCTTAAATGACTGCTTCTTGGAGCAGCTAGTCTTGGAACCCATACGAGGAGAGGCAGTTCTTGATTTAGTCCTAAATGGAGCACAGGAACAGGTCCAAGAGGTGAATATAGCTGGACCACTTGGTAATAGTGACCATAATATAATTAAATTCAACATCCCTGTGGTGGGGAAAACTCCACAGCGGCCCAACACTGTAGCATTTAATTTCAGAAAGGGGAACTTCACAAAAATGAGGTTAGTTAAACAGAAATTGAAAGGTAATGCACAAAAGTAAAATCCCTGCAGGCTGTGAGGAAACTTTTTTAAGACACCATAATAGAGACTCAACTTAAATGTATACCCCAAATTAAAAAAATAGTAAGAGAACCTAAAAAGAACTAAACAACAAAGTAAAAGAAGCAGTGAGAGGCAAAAAGGCATCCTTTAAAAAGTGGAAGTTAAATCCTAGTGAGGAAAATAGAAAGGAGCATAAACTCTGACAAATGAAGTGTAAAAATATAATTAGGAAGGCCAAAAAAGAATGTGAAGAACAGCTAGCCAAAGACTCAAAGTAATAGCAAGGTGGTTTTTTTAAAGTACATCAGAAGCAGGAAGCCGGCTAAACAACCAGTGGGGCCACTGGACGATCAAAATGCTAAAGGAGCACTCAAGGGCGATAAGGCCATTGCGGAGAAACTAAATGAATTCTTTGCATTGGTCTTCACGGCTGAGGATGTGAGGGAGATTCCCAAACCTGAGACACTCTTTTTAATGACAAATCTGAGGAACTGTCCCAGATTGAGGTGTCATTAGAGGAAGCTTTGAAACAAATTGATAAACTAAACAGTAATAAGTCACCAGGACCAGATGTCATAGGGATAGCTGTGTTAGTCTGTATCCACAGGACCAGATGGTATTCAGCCAAGAGTTCTGAAGGAACTCAAATGTGAAATTGCACAACTACTAATTGTAGTCTGTAACTTATCATTTAAATCAGCTTCTGTACCAAATGACTGGAGGATAGCTAATATGACGCCAATTTTTAAAAAGGGCTCCAGGGGTGACCCCGGCAATTAAAGGCTAGTAAGCCTGACTTCAGTACCGGGCAAACTGGTTGAAACTATAGTAAAAAAAAATTGTCAGACACATAGATGAACATAATTTGTTGGGAAATAGTCAATGTGGTTTTTGTAAAGGGAAATCATGCCTCACCAATCTACTAGAATTCTTTGAGGCGGTCAACAAGCATGTGGACAAGAGGGATCCAGTGGATATAGTGTATTTAGATTTTCAGAAAGCCTTTGACAAGGTCCCTCACCAAAGGCTCTTAAGCAAAGTAAGCAGTCTTGGGATAAGAGGGAAGGTCCTCTCATGGATTGGTAACTGGTTAAAAGACAGGAAACAAAGGGTAGGAATAAATGGTCAATTTTCAGAATGGAGAGAGGTAATTAGTGGTGTCCCCCAAGGGTCTGGACTGGGCCCCATCCTATTTAACATATTCATAAATTATCTGGGGAAAAGGGTAAACAGTAAGGTGGCAAAATTTGCAGATGATACAAAACTACTCAAGATAGTTAAGTCCCAAGCAGACTGCTAAGAGCTACAAAAGGATTCTCAAAACTGGGTAACTGGGCAACAAAATGGCAGATGAAATTCAATGTTGATAAATGCAAAGTAATGCACACTGGAAAACATAATCCCAACTATACATATAAAATGATAGGGTCTAAATTAGCTGTTACCACTCAAGAAAGAGATCTTGGAGTCATTGTGGATAGTTCTCTGAAAACATTCACTCAATGTGCAGTGGCAGTCAAAAAAGCGAACAGAATGTTGAGAATCATTAAGAAAGGGATAGATAAGAAGACAGAAAATATCATATTGCCTCTATATAAATCCATGGTATGCCCACATCTTGAATACTGTGAGCAGATGTGGTCACCCTATCTCAAAAAAGATATATTGGAATTGGGAAAAGGTTCAGAAAAGGGCAATAAATATTATTAGGGGTATGGAATGACTGCTGTATAAGGATAAATTAATAAGACAGGGACTTTTCAGCTTGGAAAAGAGACGACTAAGGGGGGATATGACAGAGGTCTATAAAATGAAATTAATGGGCAGCAGGTTTAAAACAAATAAAAGGAAGGTCTTCTTCACACAGCGCACAGTCAACCTGTGGCACTTCTTGCCTGAAGAGGTTGTGAAGGCTAGGAATATAACAGGGTTTAAAAGAGAACTGGATAAATTCACGGAGATGAAGTCCATTAATGGCTATTAACCAGGATGGGTAAAGAATGGTGTCCCTAGCCTCTGTTTGTCAAAGGGGGGTGATGGATGACAGGAGAGAGATCACTTGATCATTACCTGTTAGGTTCACTCACTCTGGGGCACCTGGCATTGGCCACTGTCGGTAGACAGGATACTGGGCTGGATGGACCTTGGTCTAACCCAGTACGGCCGTTCTTATGTTCTTAATCATGACTGGTGTGGAGAAAGTAAATAAGGAAGTGTTATTTACTCCTTCTCATAACACAAGAACTAGGAGCCACTAAATGAAATTAATAGGCAGCAGGTTTAAAACAAACAAAAGGAAGTATTTTTCACACAACGCACAGTCAACCTGTGGTATTCCTTGCCAGAGGATGTTGTGAAGGCCAAAACTATAACAGGGTTCAAAAAAGAACTAGATTAATTCATGAAGGATAGGTCCATCAGTGGTGTCCCTAGGCTCTGTTTGCCAGAAGCTGGCAATGGGTGACGGGATGGATCACTTGATGATTACCTGTTCCGTTCTGTTCATTCCCTGTGGGGTACCTGGCATTGGCCACTGTCTGAAGACAGGATACAGGGCTAGATGGACCTTTGGTCTGAAGCAGTTATGTCACATTTGAGTACATTTCTACATTAATATGTACATATTCACAGCATATCTTCCAATTGTTCAAAATGTTTTGTGATCATTATTAAAAAACACCACTGATGTTAAAAAATATTCTGCTCATCTTGCAGCACATATTTCAAAGTTGTATCATAAATCAACTAAGTCAAAATCAGTTTTTACTAGAACCCACAAACTAATTTTTTCCCAGTGAGGGCTATTCAAGTGCAAAACCCCACTAGGGCTGCATTTTTATTTATTTTTTTAGGTTTTAAGATTTATTTTGTATAATGGGAAAACATATTTTTCACCCGTACTCAGAAACAGCTGTGTTATTTTTGCTCAAACTTTAAAAAAAAGAAAGATTCCCTTCAAATAGAGATCAAGCATGGAAACTTCAGCCTGATAAGTGAAATTGACAGGAAGTTATGTATAACTTAAACCAGTTAGTTTGAAAAAAAAAAAAAGTGCAGCCTTCACTATTGTGGTCACTGCTATTCGTGTTGTAATGTACAATCAGGAATAATCCTACATTGGCAGGAAACTTCTCTTTTCCACTATTCTGGCCTGGTTCGCCTGTGATCTTACACAGGTGTAACGCCACTGAAGTTAAAATGAGTTTGAGGGCTTACTCGTTTGAGTTCTTTGGCCCCAATCTAGCTACACATTTACATGCTTGCTTAGCTCTAAGCATATGAAGTCAACGGGATCAGGGCCAAAATGCTCAGCACTTTGCTGTATCGAGTGCTAGGACAGAGAAGAGTTAATGATTTTCAGCAAAGAAGGGTTGATAGGGGTTTTTTTTTTAAGGCAATAGTAGTTTCGGATATAACCAAATAAATAAATGAAGGCAATCATGCTACCTAGTGGTAGACTTACATTACTGGAAGATTGCAACATCACACGCTGATCACAAAGCTTGGCACAATTCCTGTTGGCACTGATCCAGAACTGAATCAGAAGAGACCCTGCAGCTCAAAACTGAGAAATATTGAATAACTGAGTGTGGGGAAGTATACATAGTCCCAGTCCACTTTGCCTTGATTTCAGTCATTGCCATTAATATGTCATTTTTATAAGCAACCAAATTTGCCCAAACACTAATGACTATATTAGCCATATTTTGTGAGACAAGTATTTCTGATATCAATCTGAAAATATTGGGGTGTTGGGGATATGGGAATGCACATATCAAAATGGCCTAGGGGTTGGATGTGGGGCTTTGAAAGAGATTTCCAAGTCTCACAATAGCATTCCAGCCAATTAGTGGCTGAAGTAGCAGGGCCCGCTCTGGCTTTTTTGCCGCCCCAGGCAAAAAAATCCAAAATGCTGCCCGCCCCACTCCCCCGGCTGGGGGACCGGCGGGGAGCACAACATGCCTGCTGCCCTGCTCCCCCGGCCGGGGCGCCGGAGCGGAAGAGTTTTTTTTTTTTTAATTAAAAAAATAACAAAAAAAAGAGCACCGCACCGCCCGAAGGTGCCACCCCGAGCATGTGTTTGGTGGGCTGGTGCCTGGAGCCGGCCCTGTGAAGTAGACTCTTAAGGCCAGTGGACTAGTGGCTGAAAGAAGACCCTTAAGGCCTGATTTTGATCTCACCAGTTGTACACTAAAAGCTAGTTTTTAAAAACAATATTGTGGAACTAACATGATGTTCGCAAACCACCACTGTTTTCTTGGCATCTATGCACATCCCTTTCTCCCCCCTAACATCTGTTTGGTCAGTTTTTAGTTAGTTGCTGCCTTGAAGTAAGTACAATCTCTTGTTCTGTGTTTGTACAGCATGTAGCTCAATGAGGTTTTGGTTGAATGCTGTAGGTGCTACCTCAATAAAAGTAAAAAAAATAAATTATATATATGGAGATATGCCTATCTTATAGAACTGGAAGGACCTTGAAAGGTCATCGATTCCAGTCCCCTGCCTTCACTAGCAGGACCAAGTACTGTCTGTCCCCTGACAGACTTTTGCCCCAGATCCCTAAATGGCCCCTAAATTAACTGCAAAGGAATTATTCCTGATGTCACTGGTGTAGGTGAGAAGTGTCCAACAGTTCTCAAATTGTGGGTCGGGACCGCACAGTGGGTCACAACCCCATTTTAATGGGGTTGCTAGGTCTGGTGTTAGACTTGCTGGGACTCGGGGCCAAAGTCTGAGACCCACTGCCCGGGGATGAAGCCCAAGCCCGAGGGCCATGGGCAGCACGTATAATAGGCTGGGAAAGGCTGTGCCTCCCCAAACAGCCCCACGTGGCCCCACCTATGCTTCACCCCGAGGTCTCCTCCTGCTTGCCACTAGTTGGCCCCGGCCCACGTAGACTGCTCCTGGGGCTGCTGCGACTGCGTCACCCGGTGCTCTGGGGCTTTGGAGGGGGGCGCACTTCCCACCTGCCCACCCGCTGCTCCGCGGCTGGAGGCGCTTGGGTGGTGGCCTCAGGCGGAAGGGGTGGGCTGGACCAGGGGCTAGCCTCCTTGAGCCCATAGTTCACCTACTGCCCATGCTGAGGGCTTCAGCCCCAGACAGCGGGGCTCAGGCTTTGGCTTCAGCCCTGGGCAGCAGGGCTCAGGTTACAGGCCCCCCCGCCCGGGGCTGAAGTCCTTGGACTTCAGCTTTGGCCCTGCTGCCTGGGGCGGTGGGGCTCAGGCAGGCTCAGGATTTGGCCCCCCTCCTAGGGTCATGTAATAATATTTGTTGTCAGAAGGGGGTCACAGTGCAATGAAGTTTGAGAACCGCTGTGTTAAACCCTATATAGATCATAAGGCTTCTGAGAAGAGAACTGGAGAACAAAACATCACTGCTTCTGTTCCACACAAATTGATATACATCAATTCAACTCCCTTTTAAAATAACAAGCAAACTAATCCCAATGTAACTTCACTATCTTCACTGAGGGTGAATTTCTTTAAACATCTGTGTTTTCACACAAGATGGGAGACAGCAGTATGTGAATTTCTGCTACTGTCTAATGTCGAATTTAGCGCAGAGAATGTGTAGATAGGGAGGAGGCAGCATTAGAAAAAGACATGCATGTCCCATCAAAATGACATTATAATTTTGCCTATCACTGGTCAGACACAGATGGCTGATTCTCTTTACATGAAGGGCTTTTTATACCATTCTGTCAGAGTAAAATGGGCTTAAAGCCCTTTCACCCTGCCAAAGTGCTGTAAAGTGGCTTTGAGAATCCGATCCCAAATATTTTGGTGTGGATTATTATAAAGAGCTTCCAGATAAAAGATCCAGAAACGAATTTGTAATCAAAAGATGTTGGCTTCCTAACAGGTGGGAAAAATCCTTTCTGCCTACTATCCCCCGAGTGCCAAATTTAAGGCTTCTGGTTTTTACAATGAAACTCATTCATGTGACCCACTAATGTTAGAACAGAAATCATTCTAAAGGACACCAGTCCACACTGATTATTTCAATGCTGTGACAGTTACGATAGCTGCAAATCTGTACCGTTAGCATCAAGAAGGAATTGAATATTAACATTAAAAATTCATTGTTTCTAAATGTAGACAGAGGTGAACCTGCCGGAGTTTACTAGAGGCTTAGCAATAAGAACAAACAGTTAATCCATTCTCTCCGCATCAGTTCACAATATCAATTCAAGCTAGACATTAAGTATTTGATTCTTGATGCAAGTAGGTAAAGAAATGGATTTACTGGAAGAAAACCACCAGAAAGAAGAAATGAAAGCTCCCAGAAGAGTTTCTGTCATTCTCATTGCTACAGAAACCACTGCCTTTTGTCTGTAAGGATTAACAAAGTCTCTCTCATTTGCATTCTAGTTTGTAAATATGCCAAATTTATCCCTGATGTTGCATTTACTTCAGTGGATGTACACCGCAGATGAATTCAGTCCATCTTACAGCAATGGAAATGCCTATACAAATGCTTTTGCAAAAAGAAGCTACAATATTAACACACTTGTAAAAGTACTTTCTAAAGTGATGCATGGGAATTATTTTTTCACTTCTCCAAAGATTTACCCTGAACAACACATTTGATAAATACTGTATACAAATATTTTTCTGATGTGAGTGAAAGCTGTTTGAAAGGGTGCAATAAAGTGCTCTCCTACTCCCTGGGAAAAGCTACATAGAGATGATGTTGCCAATTGCACACCATAAGGCTGTTCATACTCTTTAAGGCCTCTGATGAGATTTAAGGTAAAATTGGCCTCAAGCCAAAAATAGGCCCTCACTTAGGCACAGAGATCTGCCTATGCAGTTCTCTTGGCAGAATCAGGACCTTTGTGATACCACTGGTACCCTTGACATGAGCTTATTCAGTGATGAGATTTGTGTGGGATGGCTCATACCAAACTACATACATGGGAGCAACTCCTCCCTTGGGGTACATTGTCATAGATCCACTGACTGCAATAGCGCTATGACAATTTATACCATCTGAGCATCTGCCCTATGATGTCCACCTGTATTTTGTTGCTTTGTTCATTGGTAGGGTAGAGAAAAGAGGAAATACTAGAGAGAGAGAGAGAGAGAGAGAGAGAGAGAGAGAGAGAGTGTAAACTTACACTGATCTCAAGACAATTAGAAAAACCTTAGATGGTAGCTCTATTATATCTATTAGTGGTATTTATTTGATATATGATGTCTCCTTTGTAAACTTTGCCATTCAGTAATTCAATGATTTTTCTGCAAGTGAGTTCTGTATGCATTTTAAATTTACAAAATGCACATACTCAGTACCTGGGCACATGCGCAATATTTCAAATACATATAGTTCATTGACCAATGACTACATTCTTACGTTTTTCTAAGCATCAACAGTGTGCTTACCGCTGTACAATACATTTTATGGAACACTACTTTGGAATTAAGGCAGGAGATTATGTGCTTTGGTTTTGAGTTCTCAAGTTTTGCTGCTGGTGGAAATATATAGGTACTGCAGTAGCGTAGCCAGTGGGGGAGCAGGGGGAACGGCTGCTCCCCCACTGAGCAGAAGCGGCGCCTTTTTTTGCTCCCAACGCCTTTTGCTCCTACGCTGCAGCCAGAGCGGAGCTTTTTTTTTTTTTTGCTCCCGACGCTTTTTGCTCCCGGCACCCTTTTTTTAGCTCCGCTCCGCTCCCCCTGTGTTCTAAACCTGGCTACGCCACTGAGGTACTGGTATTACACACGTCGTTGCTATTAAAAAGTTATTATTTGACACAGTTACTGCACATTGGCATAGGAGAACCACATTTTCTCCATATACTTAGAATCTTTTGGAAAACATTATGGCAACCACTTTGTGTCAAAAACCATCATGATTCATTTCCATCCCTAAATTCACTCCTCAATACTCCATGTATACTGGTTAGGGAAGAGCCAGATAATAAATTCCTTCATCCAGATCTTTCAGTCTTCTAATTTCAGTGTGGAGGAAGGGAGTGGGCAGAAATGTCTGCCACTCAGGGCCGGCGTGCCCACTAGGCGACCCTAGGTGGTCACCTAGGGCGCCGGGAGCTGTGGGGCGCCTGGCCGGGGCTGCCACCCGCCCTCCCGGGGGGTGGCTAGCCGCAGCTGCCGCACGCAGCCCGGCTCCACGGCTGAGCCGGGAGCCATGGGGGCGCCTGGCCGTGGCTACCGCCCTCCGCCCGGCTCTGCGGCTGAGCCGGGAGCGGGCGGGGGGTAGCTGGCCGCGGCTGCCAGGAGCCGGGGGGGGGCACCATGGGCGGGGGGAGGTTGCCAGGTGAGGGGCTGAGCTGCGGGGGTGGGGGTGCTAGCTGGGTGGGGTGGATTGGCTGCGGGGGGGCGGTGTTAGCTGGGGCGGGGCGCAGGGCCGGTGCAAGGAAGTTTCGCCTAGGGCGCGAAACTTCCTTGCACTGGCCCTGCTGCCACTTCATTTACTCCCTCTTAGTCCGATATGCTGTATTTTCATTTTTTGTCAGTTCTACCTTCAGCAGCAGTATTGATATTTTTGGATGTGGCTTGCAACATGATTGTGACCAGTAAGTAATGACTTAATACTACTGGCTTCCACACAGTGTTTTCTGTCTCCTAATGCAGTTTGCCCACTGAACTAATGATAACATTTTCTTTAGTCATCTCAGTTAGTCTGCTCTGATGCACACATGCCTGTTCAATATCTAACTGTTTGACATATTCTTGGAACAGAACAGAATACACTGCTGTATATTTTAATGCTTTTCTGCCTTGGGTGAATGTGAATATTAATATTTAAGGAAAGGAAAGAAAAGAGACAAACAGCAGTTTGGGTAAAATTCCAGTTATTCCTGCTCTTAACCAAAACTTCAAATGTAATAAACACTATCAGATTTAACGCTAAATATATAAAATAAAATGTTGACAAAGTTACCAGGCCAAATGCAGCGCTGGCTTATGACCTAATTGGCCTCAAAGTCTTTGCAAGGCAAGAATTGGCCCCAAGATTATAAATTGGAATTAAATTTTAAAAAATCACAGTCGCATATCAACAGGATCATTTAAGGTCTATCACTGGGCAGGGTTCCCTCACCCTCGATTTCTCTCTGCAAACAGTCCTCACACACGTTCAGGACAAGTTTAACAAAAGGTACTTTATTTACAACATGTTATACAAGTGCTTGTTCCTCACAGCATAAGGCTTTTACCTTCTCTGCAGACATGGGGTGAGAGTTCTCACCTCTCAGAGACCCTAGGCTTTATTAGCCCTTCCTTCCAGACTTCACCCTCTATCTTCTGCCTCTTCCTGTCTCTCTTTTAGCTGCTCTCAGCTGAAACACCTTCTTAATTGGTCATTCACCTGGTACTTAATCTATTATCTCATCAGTTTGACCCATGGTGGGACAAGTCAGCCTTAGGCCTAGTCTACACAAGGAAATTAGGTTGGTATAACTATGTCACTCAGGGGTGTGAAAAATTAATTCCCCTAAGCGATGCAGTCAAACTGACCTAACCCCCGGTGGAGGCAGTGCTAGGTTGATGCACAAATACTCCTGTCAACCTAGCTAGTGCCGCTCAGGGAGGTGGAGTACCTACACCAACAGGAGAACCCCTCCTATCGAAGTAGATAGTGTCTTCACTGCAGTGGTGCACTGCTGCAGCATTTTAAGTGTAGACAAGCCCTTAGGCTGCTCACACTCTGTCACAACGTCTCATTGGATTTGTTTTCCAAACTATTATTTATATTGTAAGCAGGGGGTATTTCTACCCTTCATCTAAAAGAATGGTTGGGATTTTCAAAGGAGGGAGGGGAATGAGACCCCCCCGCCGCCCCCTTTAGCTCCCGGTGAATGTTGATGGGATTTGGGAACTGAACTGCCTTAGACGCCTTTGAAAATCCCATTCACTACACCTAGTCCAGATTTAGCCCCTTCTGGAGTGTGACTCTTTTGGTTACTCCGACAACCACCACCAAACATACATATCAGCCTAACCTATCTCCTTCATCTTAGCTGTTCCTAGCTGCAAACTTGGTCTATCTATCCTCCCCCTTCTCCCCACCCCATCCCTTCTGCTTCAGACAGATACTCCAGTCCCTGTTATTTGCCCTAGATCAGTGTTAGCTAGACAAAACTGATCAAACCTTGAGTAACTGAGAAAAAATACCTCTACGTCTCTATTAACTGTAAAAGCACCTGACATTAGGTTACTCAACAGAAGAGCCATGTATCCTTCTTCAAGGTCCCTGAATCTGTTACCCTGTTATATACCTTTCCCCAATCCACCCCAAGCAATGCCTAGAACATTCTCTCCTCCCCATTGCACCTTTGCATAACCTATTTGGGATTCAATAAGAAAGGTCCACTTTCAAGCTACCCCTGCCATTCTCACAGAGTGGAATAGGATGGTTCTACTGGGGTCAGGACCATCCATGCCAATAGAGAAATATGTGCCAGAACTGTAAATCAACAACACAGAGATGTCAACACTGTAAATAGATGACTAACATTTTTGACAGCATTGCATTAAGAAAGAGGGACATAGGGTCTGTACAGTGGTAGAATTTAGTCCAGGCTGAAAAGCAATAGAGAACAGTATCATTTGGCTACGAACAGCAGCAACGTAGGAACAAAAGTACCAGCAGAGGTTAAACAGAAGATAACATGCACAGCTACACACAGGGCTGGCCTTACCATGAGGTGACCTGAGGTGGCCGCCTCAGGTGCCAGACTGTGGGGGGGCACCACTAGTACCCAGAATGTAGAAAATTGTGTCTGCTGCTGGTGCATATGTATTCTCTCTGCTCTAGATGCACAGAAATGGTGGAGTGCTGTGCTGGAGGAAGGAGGGCACAAGAGACATAACAGGCAGGCAGGAGAAAAGGTGAGAGGGAATAACAGAAAGCAGCAGGAGCTGCAGGGAGAGAAAGGACGAGGAGCCTCTTATGTACCTCTCTAGCACCCCCAGGAGCCTGCACTGATTAGCACCAGCTTCTCAGGGAGTTTCCTGTTTCCTGCTGCTTCCCTGAACCCACTTGAGGAGAACAGGTAATCAACTGAAGTAGTAGGAGCCAGTTAGGCCCTTAAAACGCTGATATCTTCCCTCACTCAGGCCCTGCTACCAGCCTGCTTATTCGTCCCCTTCAATTGAGTGTTGAGAGCCACTATAGCTGGCACAGAACAGCAGTCATGAGTGAAAGAAGAAAACGCCCCTCTGGGGCAGCATTCAGAAAAAGAAATAAAGCAAAGGAAGCTTTTCTATTTAAGTAGGAAGGAGCTCTCCTGAGATACATAGACACAAATGTTCACGGTGAGCCTTCCGGCCCCAGTGAGGATGTGAGTGGTGAGGAGATGCCTGATCTTCCAGTTAGTCAGAGTGCAGGTGACCTGGCAGCTACTGCAGCATTCATATCACCATCTCAAATGGATGTAACCATGCACATTCCTGAAGAAAAGTGTAGATCAGAGAAGAGTGTGGTGGAGGTGCAAGAAACAGCTGATGATGAGTTTAGTTCCTTAAGTCTAGATCAGGGGTCTCCAAACTACGGACTGAGGGCTGGATCCAGCCTGCGGCTTCATTTTGTCTGGCCCCCCAACCAATTGCTGCCGCTGCCTTGGTGGCACTTCGGCAGCAGCTCAAACTATTGTATTGAATTCTTTAACCAGGTGCTTGATTGTGCAATACAGTCAGTTGAACGTTTCATGCAGCTCAAGGAACACAGCAGTATATTTGGGATGTTGTATGATATTCTAAAACTCCTCACTATACCTGAAGAAGACCTACACCAGCAATGCAGGGTACTAGAGACAGTGTTGACACATGATGACATGCGCGATATTGATGTGAGTGATTTAGGTGATGAACTGAAAGCCCTTTCAAGATGCATTTCAGCAGGATCAACTCCAAAGGCTGTTCTGGAATATATGTGCACAAATAAAATGACCACGCTCTTTCCAAATGCTTTTGTTGCTCTGCGCATACTTCTAACACTTCCTGTAACAGTTGCCAGTGGAGAATGCAGCTTCTCCAAGCTGAAGTTAATAAAAACACATCTACACTCCACAATGACACAGGAGAGGCTGGTCGGCCTTGCAACCATCTCAGTAGAGCAGTGTTTCCCAAACTTGGGACGCCACTTGTTCAGGGAAAGCCCCTGGCGCGCCCGGCCGGTTTGTTTACCTGCTGCATCCGCAGATTCGGCCGATCGCAGCTCCCACTGGCCACAGTTCGCTGTGCCCGGCCAATGGGGGCTGGGGGAAGCGATGCAGGCGGAGGGACATACTGGCCACCACTTCCCGCAGCCCCCATTGACTAGGCACAGCGAACCGTGGCCAGTGGGAGCCATGCAGACGCAGCAGGTAAACAAACCGGCCGGGCACGCCAGGGGCTTTCCCTGAACAAGCGGCATCCTAAGTTTGGAAAACACTGCAATAGAGCATGAGCTGGCCCAGACTGTGGACTTTCAGGAATCAGTTCAAATCTTTGCAACCAAGAAGGCATGGAAAGCACCACTTTGATTATTCAAACAGATAAAAATGCCAGTGTTTACTATGCAGACAAGAAAAGCTATATTTGCTGTTCAGGTGTTTGAAAGTTAAGTGTTACTTAAAATTTTTGAGCAAGGCATTTTAAGTTGTTAGCTCTCCTTTATTGGGGTAGGTAGCAGAGCAGTACCATGAGAGGAGTAGAACAGGAAGAAGGCAGAATTGAGAACTTTCAAAGTTTTGGCCCAAGCGAGGGGGCATGGGGGCATCATTTGAGCTCCCCGCCTCAGGTGCTCAAATGTTGTGGGCCAGCCCTGGCTATACAAATGTAACGGTATGGTTAACGCTGGTTGATAAGCTGACCTGTTGCTGCCCAGTATCTCCTGTAGGAGTACTTGCGTAAGAGCTAGGAGATTCTCTCATTAAATTAAGTGGCCTTGGGTTGAGATTGCTGTTATGCTGAGTGTCTTTGCCATCTTCCTAGCAAATAAATCATATTGCTTTGTTTTTGACATTTTCTTGTTCAGTAAGCATTTGCAAAGTCTTATATTGCTATGTGAGGCTTGTCAAGTTGTTGTGGCTTGAGTTAAGTAGCAATTTTAACACAGACGCTGGAGTTTTGCAGAGGCATTTTCTTCCAGGGAGAGCTGCAAGCTTCACCCACATTGTGGGAGGTTTCGGTTTGTTTTATGGAATAGTTGCAGATGATAAAAACAAAAACCTGCTCTTAGGTGAGTGTTTAAAGACTTTAAAGGTGGGATTTTCAAAAGCATTTAGCACTGGACAAATCTGCCCCTATTGAAACTAGTGGAAATTCTACCTGTGACCTCAATGAGAGCAGAGCTAGGTAAAGGATGAGCACTTTTTGCAAATCTTATTTGGAATTCTGAAATCCATCTACAGTATCTGGCTAAAGGCATAATCTTTCTAGTTTGAGTCTTGCACAGAAGCACTTCAAGGCAGATGGGTTCCATGCATTATTCCCTTCTGCCATGTCCAGCTCATCCTGGAATTTTTCTTCTAATCAGTATATAATTGGCCTAGTAGTAGTGGTAAATAAATCAGTCTGTTTTCATATTCCCAAATCTTCCATCCTTTGGAAGTACAGTGGATGTACAATTTATTAAATTATATTTGGAGATTTTTTCTTACTCCCCAGATAACATTCTGAAACTGACTGTTAAAATCAGCATAGTATTTATTAGGCATATTCATGAGTAATGCACTGAGTGTATATATAGTATTCTGGAAACTAAGTTATTTTAAATTTACCTTTTTTTTTCCATGTGCTAAATTTTAATTGGTCCCATTTAGCTAGCTCTAATTTTGCTCAATTCATTTTTGAAGTTAAACTTAATTAAATAATATATTTAGATTTACTGTTGATAACAAGGATTAAATATTTTAGATCCTTTGGTGGGGGGATGGGAGGATATCCAAATTTCCATTTGCTAAAATGTGGTGTGAAACAGATTTCTAGAAATTTTGGTTAAATCCTCTCACCCCCTATTTATTATAGTTAAAATACTTTGATCAGCAACACAAGTTGAGGATAATCTGTGCTGGTCTGATCAGAAATATTAATACATCATGTATAAATTAATTCATTGCACTTCACAGCTCCAGATGTGATCTGCTGTCTTGCATAGTTTTATCTAATTGAAACACTTAATGGTTTATATAATTTCCAAATAGGGTGACCAGACGTCCCGATAAAATCGGGACTGTCCCGATTTTTGAGCATGTGTCCCGCGTCCCGACCGATGGTCGGTCGGGACGCCTTTTGTCCCGATTTTCAATGTTCTTGGTTTTTTGTTTGTTTTTTTTTTGCTCCACAGCTTCCAGTGGAGGCTCTTCCGTTTCCGGTGGAAGAGGATTCCGCCCCAGAGGATTCCGGAGGCAGATGCTTTTTTTTTTTTGCTCAACAACTTTTGAGCCTCTTCCGGGTTTTTTTTTTTTTTTTATGGGAAGTCCCGATTTTCGGGTCTTCTCATCTGGTCACCCTATTTCCAAACTGGATTTTTATCCCTTTCAACTGATTCCTTATACTTTATGCTACAACAGAACCATCATCCCACTGTCATTCTAGTCTCTGGCCACTCATGTAGAAAATTCTACTTTCTGTCAGGAAAAACATCCACCTCAAACTGAATCCTAATCCAACATCTAAGGTACACATCAAGGCAATGAGAAATGTCATTGTAATTAGTTGCATAATTCAATTCAGAACCTGTCTTGGCATCAGATATGTTACTTGCAGAGATGAGCATGAGTTCACTTGTTCATTTTCTTTTTTTCCTTGAGCATTTACTAAACCTCCATGCTTTCTCTTAGTGACAAGTATACCTTTTCAGAATCCCAAAGATTTCCACTCTTCCCTCCTGCCCCCACATCGTTTTCCCCACATGATTATTCACTTTCACTCTGCCAAACCCTCTGTCTTTTATGTGTCATACTTTGTATCCTTAGGCAGATCCTCAATAGGGTTAAATTGCTGTAGTTCTGCTTGAGCTATTAAATTTATCCTAGCTGACGATCTGCCCCAGCTTTTCTATTTAAGGAGAGCAGCCATAGATCTTTTGGGAAACTATCAACACCATTCCTGAAAGGGTCAGAAATGTAGCTAGAGAGATTTGTGAGGTTCTCTTCTGTTTATTTTCTGCAATGATTTTGGCCCTTGTATTGGCCTAAGAGTGAAAGGACCACATAATACTAGTTCACACTCAAAAACCCCACATAATAGCACATTACATTATTGCCAGACCACCAGTCTCACTTGTACATCCATATTGTAGACTCTATATTATTGATAATAGTATTATTATAATAGTGAGCTAGTACTAGATTAAATGTCAAATTTACTGTGATAAATTAAAAGCATTATCCTTTTCTAAAAATAGTTAAAGTAGTTAGTATCATAACAATGTTTTTCTTTTTAAACATAGGCCAATGATGGGTCACTAAGTCCTCTGGTATCAATATCTTTAGCTGTTACTATACACTATATGGTACATTAGGAAGATTCAGCATCCAATAATACTAGGATTCAAGGCTTACTAGAAGGGACACAGTTGTTCTCCTGTAGTTAAGACTGTGTGTAGTATACCAAAAAAATTAAATATGTAAATTAACTATGGGCCTACCCTTACTTGCAGAGTAGTATGTTACTCTTGGAGTATTGTTATTTGTATTACCATAGTACAGTAGTTCTCAAACTTTTGTACTGGTGACCCCTTTCACACAGCAAGCCTCTGAGTGAGACCACCCCCCCTTATAAATTAAAAACACTTTTTTATATATTTAACCCCATTATAAATGCTGGATTCAAAGCGGGGCTTGGGGTGGAGGCTGACAGCTCATGCCCCCCCCCATATAATAACCTCATGACCCCCTGAGGGGTCCTGACCCCCAGTTTGAGAACCCCTGCCATAGTACCTAAGGATATGTCTACCTAGCCCGTGGCAGCAAGCCTCCCAGCTTGGGTCAACAGACCCCTGTTAGCAAGGCTCACGCTGGTGCTCTAACAATAGCTGTGTAGACAGCACTTTGAAGTTACGGCTCGGGCTGGAGCTCAGGCTATGAAGCTCCACGGGCCCTCCACTTCAGAGCACGAGCTGCAACATCAAAGAACTACCTAGATAGCTATTTTTAGAGCACTAGCATGAGCCCTGCTAGCCCAGATCTGCCTACCTGGGCTTGGAGGCTCACTTTCATGGGCTGTTGAGACATGGGAGGCCAGGACAGCTAGGTGCGATAAAAATACTGAACAAAAAGACGCTCCCTGCCCTAAGGGGTTTAGTAGTTCCATTGATTGTAAGGTACTACTCAGCTTCAGTAAGGGTGACAGAATCAGGCCCTATAATAGAAACAATGCATAGATTTTTTTGGTATAGATCCATTCACTTATTTTAAGTTTAAATAGATCCTGGTTGGAAATGAGAAGTTTGTCTTGCGTGAAAGCAGAAGCCATTTAAAACACCACACAATAGCAAGGCAAATTGAAATGAAAAGTCAGCTTTTAATGCTAAATTTCCAGGCTTTACTCGTACCTCTAGGGCCATATTTTCAAATGACAGCTGTATTTCTGGAAGCTGTTTAAAAATTAGACCTTTAGTGTCATTTTTACATTGTGCACAATCCAAAAATCTATCTAAGTAGTTGGACTGTATAATCCAACAATCACAGTAAATCCCTTGTTATACTGTTAAGCAGAATAAGTGTCCTTTGACAGGGCGATTCTATGTTACACATGCTAATGTGAATCAGAGAGCCCACAGAATAGCCCATGAATATCCCAAATACTATTCTGTACTCTAGTCAGAGATGTGTTTTACTTCACCGTGGTGCTAAAATGCAATTTCACTAACCTTCTTTCTTTCTCTTCCTTATGAGGAATAATTTTGTTGTAGCCTAGACTCACCAAGATACAATGTCATGGATACTGAGTAGACTAAATAATATTAGCATAATATGCACAGTCTTTGTCTCCAGCTGCCATGCATCACACAGAAGAATATGTAATGACTGGCATCTGACAGCTTAATTTATTCAGCCTTATTACATTGGTTTGTTAATAAACTTTAATTCTAGATTTATTTTACTTTCTCTAGGTCATATGAGGTACATAGCCATGCCCCACAGAGCCACAAAGAGGAATGGAATTTACTTTCCACTCTTCTCTTAATTTTTAACCTAATTGTGTAACATAAGGTTAACATTAGAGTTCAGTTTAAACAAAACACACACTCCATTATTTAAGCTTCTGACTGCTACTCACAAGCAATCTCATTCTGGTTGCTCAAAACAAAAGCCGAATTCCAGCAAGTACATTGACTATAGAGCCTACAGATGAATGTAAAATCCAACCAAATTAGAAACATGATATTTAATTTCAGATTGCTAGATGCAAAGTGATATTCTGGTTTAATAAGAATTTAGCTGTTTTGTCTTCTGTTTTTCTTACCTGGCTGAAACCAGATCTACTTATACTATGTCAGAATTGCTTGAATTGCTAAATAAACAAACTCATTTAAACTATTTATGAAGGATATGAAGTTTGTTTCTGGGTCTGAAGACTTTCAAAGGGCACTAGCCCAGGATTTGGACAACCACCACAGACTTCTTGTGTGACTTTGGGCAAACTACTTAGGGCCAGGTTTTTAAGGTATTTAAGCCAAGGTGCCTAGGCACTTTTCAAAATCTCTCTAGGTGCCTATCTACATCTTAAGATGCCTAAATACTTTTAAAAATCTGGCCCTTAACCTTTCTGTGCTTCAGTCCCCATCTGTAAAATGGGGTGATAGTACCTCCGAATTGCAAAGGGTGACGTGAAGCTAAATACATTAAAGACTGTGAAGTGCTCAGATGGTACAGTAATGGGGGGCCATATAAATACCAAAGATAGATAAACTGTTCAAGGGAAAGAATAAGTGTATCACTAGCATACAACTGCAAAAGGAATTTACGATGGTTGTTTCTTATTCAGATAACAGTGATACAAAAACAACTCCCTCACAATTGCTAGATCACCAACTTTGGGAAAGCAGCAACAACAGCAGACTCACATATCTAATAATTTTGCAATGTCTTAAACGAGGTTAGAAAAGGTCCTTTACAGACACTTCAAATGCACCCTCTCCAATAGAGAGGCAATCATCTGAGGTCCTGCACAAAATTGGGAAGAAAAGGGAAATTCAGGCTAAAGACAATGGGGGCATATTCCCAGTCCAGCAAAACAAACCATGGACTCCTTTATGTCTATGCAGTGCAGACAGGACCTCAGTTTTTAAGGTTTTGGCTAGACAGCCTCTGAAAAGTAAACAATGTGGAACTTGTTTTATCTGTTTCAAAAAGATATGATGTTTGTCTCTGGATCTGAACTTTCAAAAAGGTATCATGTTCAGATTCAGGGTTTTGGTTTGGCTCTCTCTCTGTTTCAAACATGTTTGCTTTTCAGGGGAAAATAATAAGCATAATAACTAAGAATTTTATAATAAATGTATAGAGAACTTTACTATACCAATATAACTCCCAGGTGGACTCGCTTGTTCCAAAATAAGAGTAGGTATTTTTGGTTTAGTTTAAATCTGTTCCAAAGAGACATAAGCTAAACCAAAAAAAAAAGCACTCTTACACCAGAATAAGTGTGTTCACATGAGGCATTATACCAGTATATTATTTCTCTTTAAATTCACACCTTAATTTATATCAATATAACTTTCCCATGTAGACAAGCCCCTCAAGTGTTATACAATTCTACAGTGATCTTTTCATCCACCACAAAAAGGCAGCCCACTAGCAGTTCTGCAACACAGTGCAATACTATACAAAAACTTAGGGCAGGAGATGAAAATACCTATGACATTGAAAATTCAGGAGGCGTTTGGATAGGCAGAATGTGGTTTAATACCTGTAGTCATGAGAAAATTGCCAAAGGGTCCTACAAATAGGCAGGATCATATAATAGATAATTATCTGTTGGCTAATTTAGTATGTTCATTCCCCTTTTTCTTTTAGCATACGATGAAATGGGTTAATTAGTTTCCTGACACAAATATAGTAAAATGTAACTGGTTCATGAAGATGCTGTCCCACTTTTATCACATCAGAAGTAATCATTCTGTTGATCAAAGATCTCTTTTTATTTTGTTATTGTTTCCCCATTAGAACCTATATCCTTGGCAAACTGAGCTAAATTACACAGCCTACCTTCCAACTCTACTAACCAATTATGACTTGTCTGTAAGTGCCAGGACTCAATCATATTTTCCCTCCTTGGCCAATGCCAGCTGACTAGTGGAGCAACTGAGCAATAAATCAAAAATATTGGGTGCAACTCCCCAGACCTTGGAGAAGACCTGTAAAAGAACCCCATTCCCACTAACAGCCAAATATATTCTTGCTAGTAGCACATCTACCTGCATATATTTGACACTGATGAGGGTAGGGAACTAGAGTTGTGTAATACCACCAATAATAATCAACATGAGACTAGTGAATAGTGCACAAAGCAAATGAAATTCAAGCCACATGTGTGTATACAACCACAGACCACACACATGGCTATTTAAGAGTCTCATCCACAGATCAATGAGCCATTGGCTCAAGGGTACTTTGACAGACACAGGAGTGTATGAAGCCATTCGCAAAGCAGGGTCTTTCTCTGTAAGTGAACCCTTCAGCTCCTCATGTCTGGCCCAGGAAAACCTTGCCTGTGGTTAGCATCTCATAATGTAGGGACTCAATAGAAAATAAAAAGCAATGCTTAGTACTCTAGGAGTGGCTGGAGAACAGATCTCTTTATATAGAATTTTCATGTAGATGCAAAACAGTTCAGGGAGAGCAAGAAATCAGCATTTGTTGTAAAAGTGCCAGAAGACACCCACAGCAATCAGCACCTGTTTTCTGAAATCAGGCTAAGCTAGCAACTCTATGTAAATTGTAAGAAGCTACTCAGCCACACAAACATGAAATTGGGAGTGCACATCTTGACTCTTCCACTAATCCTAACGGATAGCCTGCATTCTGTTAATATCGCTTATCTGTACTGTAGGGTCAGCCAGCAACCCTTCACTACAGTAATGGTTTATGACTGGTTGAATGGATTTACAGCCTGATGTAAGAGTGGGATGAACACATGTCTCTGTCATAGTCCTTCCTTGGAATGTGAATGCCGAGTTCTCCCACTGGCTAGATTACAAGAGGTTAACCTTTGGCTTATCTGACAAGAATATTCATTTCCTAGCAGACAGTCTGAAATTCAGTTCCACAAAACTAGAAGTGGGACACACATAACTTGGAGGGCAGTTGGATTTGAAATATGTCAGAACATTTCCTCAGAATGGCAGTAATATTTTACTTGGGTCTGAATTTGTAGGTGTCGAGGGGAAATTTAAAAAACACATTAAAACACCATTTCAGTGCAATGACAGAGAGAAGTAAGGGTCAGGGCCCAGGCACAGGTATACTGGATTCTCTGCTCTGCTAAGGCCACAGTTTCTCCCTGTGCCGGGGAATGCAGAGATTCACCTGGTCTGCTTGATGATCATTTCTTCAGGGGTGTTTTTCCGATTTATTTTTTCTCATTTCTAATGTGCCTCACCATAATGGTTTGTGCCAATCACATCTCAGGTAGCAAGTTGTGACAGGTTACGCATATTACTCGACCCCACTGATGGCAGAACCTGACAAAGTCATATTAACAGTAGGAGATTTGCAGTTTTGCATTCCTACAGTTTGTTTTTAAGTATCTAGGGGATACTGTTATGGCTGTTGAGCAGCAGCCAACACCTGCCTCTTGTCATTAGGTTCCTGTCCCACCGCTCTTCCTACCAGCTGCTGCCATGCTTGTTGCAGCACAGAAAGCAGCTAGGGAAGAAGGAACAGGGCTAAGGCTGCTCAGGGAAACGGGGATGGAGAAGAGGAACCATTGACAAAATCCCCACAGAAAATCACACTCTAGGCCATACAATGAGGTAAAAGTTGGATGTGCAAGTGAATGGAGAAAGAGCATCTCATGCACTTCCTGGCTCCTTTCCCACTTCTCCCCCTTCCCACCTCCAAAAAAACTTCCACTCAAATCTGTCCTGGAAAAAAATTGGTATAAGAGAGATAAAAGAAACAGACCAAAAAAGACTCTCAGGGAAAGTGTTTCCAGATCTAAAAGCCACAACTCTTTGAACTCCTGAAAGCAGAATGGTTAATCCCAAGCATGCAAAGCTCATAAGTCACCCCTCTCTCGACTCCCCAAATCATAATATTGGCTTAAAATATTGAAATTGAAATTTAAAATATATTTGGGATTCTTTTTACTTGCCTTCTGGATTATTGGTTTTATATTATTATTAGGGTGCACATGGACCATGTTTTCAAACATTTTTCCACCACCATGAAGTTTAGAAAACTTTTTTAAAAACTGAGAGCTGAGATTTTCAGGTATTCACATGACTCCAGAAGCTGGAGGTTTAAGAAAATGGTCAAATATTGTTTGCTAAAGTCATAAGACTTAGCAACACCATAAAAATAAAGCAGCCTGGGGCACATCATAAAGCCCTACCTGCAAATTAATCTCAAAAGGGATGAATTCAATATAATGGCTACTAGCAAATCAAAGGAGAAATCAGTTTTGGCTGTGATGTGCTGTCAATATTTCAACACGGCGTTCCCCTCCAAATTATTCTCTCTTAGTCTGATAAATAGGGGAGCAAGACCGGAGGATATGTTCACTTGTTTTCCAAATTAAACAAAAATGCTTTCCATTACCAGGGAAGGAGGTGAGATGCTTATGTTAAAAGCTGGAAATTTACTTTGCCTTGAAAAAAATATATGGGGTACATTAAAAATATAGCACAGCCTTCAACTCTTAATTTGAAGTGGAGGGTGAGATACCTTGATGGGGGAATATCCCCCTGGGAATTATTTTATAAAGTGCCTGCCAGTTGGTTTAACTGGCAGTTCTCGAGGTGAGGTCTTTCTGCATGTGATATGGTATCCATATAGGATCAGCTCCATGAGAGACAGGTAAATCATCTACACCTGACCTTTAATTTATTGGTAGAATTTTAACGAGGCTCCTGGGAATCCCCAAGAGTCCTATGTGGCATGTAACCTGAAATAGTGGAGGAACAACACTTTTCTTTTTGTTCTGTGTTTGTACAGCGCCTAGTACAATGGTGCCCTGGTTGCTGACTGGGGCTCCTAGGCACTATGGCAATACACATAAGAAATTATAATAAATAGTAAATGGTGTAGAAAAGGTAATAGCGGGGAACAAAGTTTTAAAATATTCCCTTCAGAGTTACTACTTACTGTTATATGAGTGCCACCTAGTGGTAAATCACATCTCCAACGTTTTTCTCTTTTGTAGTAAGATTTTTTCCCTTTGCATTTTATTTGCATTATGAGAAGAATTTAGTGGGAGACAAAACAATGACTGTTTTCTTAATTCTGAACCAGTGCTGCTGGAACAATTTTTATAGTGGGGGGTGCTGAAGCCATTGAACAAAACTGTAAACCCTGTATATGCTGGAAACCACTTCAAACCAGAGGTGCTGCCACAATCCCAGCACCCCTAGTTCCAGCACTCCTGCTCCGAACTATATGGAGATCTCATAAAACTAATACTGTTCAGCACAAATTATTCTATGAAGTTTAGAAGAAATGAGTAGGCCAAATCCTGAAGGGCTGACTCAGGCAAAATTCACATTGGAACATGTGAGCAAAGGCTCCAGAGCCTGACTCTTTGTTTTTCATAGATTCCAAGGCCAGAAAGGACCACTATGATCATTTAGCCTGACTTCCTGTATAACAGACCATAGAACTTCCTCAAAATAATTCCTAGAACAGATCTTTTAGAAAAACATCCAATCTTGATTTAAAAAATTGTCAGTGATGGAGAATCTGCCACAACCCTTGGTAAATTGTTCCAAAGATTAATAACTCTCACTGTTAAAAATGTATGCCTTATTTCTAGTCTAAATTTGTCTAGCTTCAACTTCCAGCCATTGGATCATGTTATATCTTTCTCTGCTAGACTGAAGAGTAAATAATCAAGTATTTGTTTCCCGTGTAGATACATATAGACTATAAACAAGTCACCCCTTAACCTTCTCTTTGTTAGATTGAGCTCCTTGAGTCTATCACTGTAAGGCATGTTTTCTAATCCTTTAATTATTCTCATGGCTCTTCTCTGAACTCTCTCCAATTTATCAACATCGTTCCTGAATTGTGGGCACCAGAACTGGACAGTGTTCTAGTAATGGTCGCACCAGTGCCAAATACAGAGGCAAAATAACCTCTCTCTACTCCTACTTAAGATTCCCATGGTTATGTATCCCAGGATCGCATTAGCTTTTTTGACCACAGTGTCTCATGTTCAGCTGATTATCCAGAAAGACCTCCAAATCTTTTTCAGAGTCAGAGCTTTTACACAACTTTAATTATTTTTCATGTAGAATTCAGCATCTCTAAAGTAGCCATATAAGCAAAATTAGATTAATGGTCATTTTACACATTGTGAGTAGTCCCGTGGGCTGTGCAAGACTGAGGCCATAGTTATTAAGAATAGCTATAGAAACACTGTACCCATTCATTTTAGAAAAACTGAATTTTTTTTTATAGCTTGGGACTATTGCTTCATAGATATTGTCAAGTGTGGGTCACAGGAGATATATTATGTTACATGTATTAATCCAAATCCTGTTTGCTTTACACCTACTTGATTTCAATTAGACTATTCAAGGGAGTAAGACAAGCAGGGTTTTTCCTATCATCATGTAATTTTCCCGCTGCTCTCCTGTTACCACATATTTAAAGGAGGATATTCATAATATGCTATATTAAAAAGAAAACGAACATATACAAAGAAACCTGACGGAAAAATATCAATGCTCCTAGAAAAAAAAGTATTTTACTCAGATATGATAAAAATGGCATTTTTAGGACAATTTTCTCTCTAGGCAGAACGTAATCACCTTAGTGGCTGAGTCTGGCCTGATAAGTTCTGCTTAAAAACAGTGAAGAGTCAAAGTCCTAGTGCTCAGCAAGCAGTGCTTGCTGAGCACCTGTGCATAGAGTCTTCTGCATAGTCTGATGAAGATTGTGACTACGCTAGCCTTTTGTTAAATGTTTCCATCATTGCAGCTTCATTGATGGTAGCATTGGTAGGAGTGCTGTTGTAAACTGACTGCCAGCATCTTAAATATGCTCTTCCTGCTCTTCTAAGAGCCTGCTGCTTCCTTCTTGCAGCCTACTTTCCAAACCTTTTCTGTAGCCTATGGAGCCTAGTCCCCCTCCAACCCTCACCTCCCTAATCCTTCTCCATGCCTGCCCAAGTTTCTCTGCACTAGTAGCTGCCCTGAGGAGGAGAGGGAGCTGGGTAGCAGAGCAGAAAAAAGGAATAGCCCAACTAAGATTAACGTTATGTCCCATGATTTTTGAAAGCATCTACAAAATACGTAAGAAAGTAATCATTAAAAAATACCTTTACAATATTTATCAAAAAGAAACATTTTCCTTACTTCTTTTGCAGCAATGGATTGTCTGTGGGATGATTCATCTGTTCTCTGTGCATCTATTCTCTTTTGGGTATTCTTGAACCCTTGGTGTGCTTCTACTCAGTCAGGTGCACAGATGAGGCAGAATGGAGTTCAAATGGACTATGCCTTCATTTCAAAGGCACTTAAATATTCTCCTTGACCCTGTCCATTGCTGCTACAACCAGTTCAGTTCTGTCAGTGTTAGCAACATTGACAGCTCTAGGGGTTTTTTCTGTATTTTTTTTTCTGTTCTCTCTTCTTTATCCTTCATTTTGTTCTGTTTCTATTTCATGTTAGAAAACTTTGCAGACACATAAGTCTTGTCAAGTAAAGGTCAACTACATTTCATTTATACATCCCACAGCTGAACTTACATTATTAAATGTATTTTCAATAACGTAGGCAAATATGACCAGCACAAAGACTGCTCAGTGATGGAACACTTGCAGGAAACCAAAGAACAGTGAGAAATTAACCGCCATCAGGATATCATCATTGTGCAAGTAGCTAAAAATAAAATCAATAACAAAATATAATGCAAACTGTAACGTGTGAATCCAGAGAAATTCTAGACTAAAGTGACAAGGAACTAGGATGGAAATAGATCTAATTGGAAAAAGTTGGTTTAATATTTTAACTGGCCAGCTTTTCCTTTTGCTTGATCCTCCACTGCAACTACGCTAACCCAGGGCTCAGATCTCAGGGATGGAGGGTCCGAGCTCGAGTTACGCCTGTCCACAGTCTGAGTCCTTATTACTTTGCAGTGTAGACACAGCCCCACTTGACTCAGGTCCCAGGAGTATCCCACAATTCCATGGGACAACTTCCTTAGTCCTCTTTATCCCAAAAATCGGCAATCCATTCTATTGAAAACAGAAGCCACCCCCTCCTTTGCAAACAGCAGTAGCTCAGGTCAACGTGAACCCAGTCTTTTCTGATCGCGGATCTGCAAGCTCACTGTCAGAGAGTCTCCTGGGTTTGCAATGGAGAGCGAACCCAACAAGCCTTTTGCAAAGCAAGCTACTTCCTGATAACATCCAGGGCAAGCAGTAAAGTTTTTACACAGAGCACCACAGTCCTAGGGCTACACAGCTGCATATCAGGCGGAGGTGGGTCGTTGGTGTTCAGACTCTGGGATATGGTATTTTGACTCGATTGTCACCATGTCCCAGTAAGTCACAGCTGAGGATGCCAAATTCAGGACAAACTGCTGAGAAATAGGGCAGACTCACCTCAAACTGGTGATTATTCTCTCATTAGATTAATCCAAGCCAGTAACAAAAGTAAATTTCTGTCTCACCATACTGGTTAACAAGAAGTTAAAGACACAGTCTCCTTGGGCATTTCAGACCCTCTCTCACCACCCAGACACTGGGCTCTATGACGAGTGGTTACTGAAAACCAATTTCATCAAACATAGAATTCTTCTAATCCCAGAAAATCAGCCACATAGCCAGGTCAATATATAACTCAGATCTTACCCAATAAACACGCTGATGCCAATCCTTTAGTAAGGCTATGTCTACACTGCCAATTGAATGACAAAACTTTTCTCTTTCAGAGGTGTTAAAAAAAAACAAAAACATGAAAGACAAAAGTTTTGCCACAAGTGCCGGTATGAACAGTGCGTTGTCAGCAGGAGTGCTCTCCTTCCGACAACGGAAATGCTGCTCATTGGGAGTAGAAGTTTTGGTTGGCAGGCGAGCCAACAAACGGGGGCTACACTGCGCAACTTTTAGTGGCATGGCTGTGGCGATACAGCCATGTCACTAAAAGCTGTGTAGTGTAGACATAGCCTAATTAAAAATTATTCTTTTCTTCCATTATTAAACCTTTAAGGGAGTTAATAATCTTTAATAGATCATATACATACAAATAACGGCAAAGGCCTTACATCAAGTTTGCAATAGTGATGGAATAGACTGCTGAGGTGTCTACAGGAAGGCTACTGGGCAGGATGAGTTTCTTCTATGTTAGAGTGAAATGTCCTTAATGAGCCATCAACACATAGTTGTCTAGCCTTGATGTAAATCTTATCTTATGGGTGTTACCCAGGAATACAACACATGTATAAGATACAAGTCCATGGCCAATATTCATAACTTTAGATAGAAAGATGATACATGCATATAAACAGGATAATCATATTTATCAATTCATAACTTGGTTAATTTGACTTGGGTCTGTGCACTGCAGTATGGATTCCAGAGCCCTAGGTTTGAGCATGAGCTAGAAAAGTCTTAACATAGGATTAAAAACAATGTAGCAGATGCTTAAGACCACGGTTCCCTAACAGGAGTGCCGGGACAATTTGTATAGTGGGGGTGCTGAGAGCCATTGAACCAAACTGTAAACTCTGGATATGATGGAAACCACTTCAAGTCAGGGGGTGCTGTCACACACCCAGCATCTTTAGTTCCAGTGCCTATGTTCCCTAAAATGGGTCAGCTGACTCACATACCACTAACAATGGCTTTACATTGCAGTGTAGACACATCCAATGGGGCTCTGCATAGCTGCAGGGGTCTGCCGCCTCATAGTCAGTGCAGGATTGGGGCCTATCTTCTCCACCACATGGCCTATATCAATTTAGAGTACAGGAAATACCACTCTAACACAGTTTGCTTGTAATTCTTCTGCCGGGGTGGGAGACGCATGTTCCCTCCCATTCTAGCCTCCAAGAAGTGCCAGGGTGTTCGGCCCCAAAAATCATGGTTTATTCTCTGAGAATGACAAAGGCACAGGGCATACAGGACCTCCCTACTACCTTCTCTATCTCAAGCTCTATGGCAACATAGCGTCTGAAGAAGTCACACTACAAGGGAATTCCCTGCTGGTTGCTGCCTCCAGAACCTTTCTTAGAGATGGGGGGAAGTGAATTTTGACATGGCCTGCATTACTTTATTCACTAGGGGTCTAATCCAGAACCTGAAGTTGATGGAAAGACTCCAGTTGACTCCAAGCTCACATTAGTTGAGGGATCAACCCCAGCCTCCTATTCCCACACTATGGAACTATAACTCCATAGAGCACTATGGAACTATAACTCCATAGAGCACTCACTGATGGGCTTCTGCTGGGTCAGGCAAAGAGATCAGGGGAACTGATGTCATGTAGGTGGTGTGCCCCTTTTCACATCTTCCCAGCGGGAATCCTTCCAGGTTTTTGTACCCTCTGCTCACAGGAGGGGATGCTACAGTGCCCGGAGGGCCTGATATTACTGTGCCTATCCCTGAAATTATTAGGAAACTTGGAGGCAGCAGAACTGTAAAAATAAGGAAGGAAAAGTTATGAATGAAAAAAGTAAATGGATTTGTGTTTGTGACTGTAACTGAAAGTTTCTTCAAAGATTGTCAGATTTATAGACCACCAAGAAAGTTCAAACAGGCTCTACCTCACAAACACTCCACGGGTCTGATCTCATCTTTTGGAATCAACAGAGTGTTGGGTTTGCAGGGAATTGCATGATCAGCCCCCAAAAAACTTCTATAGCGCACGCATGCGTATACACATACATACATAAAATGAAATCAGTGAAAGGAAACCAGAACAACTAAAAGGAGTATTGGCTCATCCATAAACAGGAAATTTTTACAAGAGTGTTTAATAAATCCCAACACAATTTACGGAAGATCTTTAAAATGGTTTGTTTCAGAATGACAATCAGAACAATTTCAAGTGCTGTCTTTCAATTATTTTCAAAATATATATTAACTGTATTTTAATAATCTTTCAATGCCTTATGGCACAAACTTCAGTGGGGATTTTGGAAATAAAGAGCCATGTTGTCCCTTACATCCATCATTCCCACATAAAAGACTAGAAATGGTGTACATTTCCAATTGCCAAGTTCCCTTATCAGTTTTCCTCTGTGGGTTTGAGAGAATAGGTTGGTGGCCCCCTCCCCCTGCCTTTTTTAGTCCCCTATGTCTTCCCTTTCTCTTGATGTTCACCCAACTATGCTTTGCTAGGTAGTTTCACTGACCCGGATCGGCGGGTAGCAATCGATCTATCGGGGATCGATTTTTCGCGTCTCGTTAAGACGCGATTAATCGATCCCCGATCGCGCTCCCCGTCGGCGCCGGCAATCCACCTCATCGAGAGGCGGAAGCGGAGTCGACGGGGGAGCGGCAGCGATCGACTCGCCGCCGTCCTCATCGCCAGGTAAGTCGATTACGATACGCCGACTTCAGCTACGCTATTCCCGTAGCTGAAGTTGCGTATCGTAGATCGACCCCCTCCCCTAGTGTAGCCCTGGGCTCAGTAGGATGGGAAGCCATACAAGTAAATGCTGACCTAATCAGTGTTCATTTGTGCCAAGATGTCCCAAGGGATTAGTGTGGGATGATGCCATAGAAAGCAGCCATCCTTTGCTTTTCCTAATGTTTGCGTGGTTATGGAATTTTGTTAAGGTGCATCTATGCTACAGGAATCAGTTATAACTGTATCACAGGACAATCATTCCCAAACTAGATCTGCAGATGGGGTTGTATGTTGTAGTGTATACATGCTTAGAAGTATCACCTGAGCTGGATCTATGTGATGGGCTTTGAATGTATGCCTTTCTCCTCTCTAATACAGTATATCTTATTTTAATTTTGAGAGGGGGTGGCAGAGAAAGGGGAGAAATAGCTGGGATAATTGAAAAAGCATTTTAGAAATCAAGAAAAATACAAGATTACTTTTAATTAAGGAAAGATAGCTGCAAGATGGTAATTAACTATTTTAAATTTACAGCTGTGCAGAAAAGCATTGGTCCCAGCAATAATATTATGCAAATTAAAATGGCATCTTAGGGTAGCTAGATTTGCATTTGCAGATGTTTGGGTTTATATACATTCTCAATGAAAAAAAATAACGTTAATCTGTATTCAGGTGATATCTTGCAATGCTCTTGGCAGCCTTTACCCTAGAGCAGGCAATCAAGAGTGGCAAGCAGAAATAGTGCCAGTGTTTGGTGGAAGATAGTCCCTTCAAAATATGGGACATCTGACTGTAATAAGATTAATTTCTTCATAAATTCATTTGGATTTTAGAGCAATTACAATTTGGTTTCCCTCTCCTAATTCATACTATGTCACTCTGGGAAGATGGCATTTTCTTTTAGGCAACAATTGCATTTCACTAATCAGCCCAAGGAAGAGTAAATGAAGCACATGAGTACATTTTCATCCTTGGCATACTTAAATAAGGTCCTCAACTATGTAGCCAATTGGTGTTGGTTGATTTCTATTTCTATTTTATTTATTTTTAGCAGTTTAGCTGGTGAGATGATATTTTACAGTAGGTGTGCAGCCCATGAATGAACACCAATATTCATTAGGAACTCAAGTTAAGGTTTCCTTTCATTATTATTATTTGCATTCCTTTATCCTTCCTTCTTTCTCTGCCCCACTCTCTAGTTTATTTTTTAATTTTAGTCTTGTAAACTACAAACACTACCATTCTGCTGCTTTATTCCTATATTGTGATAAGGTGATCTTTCTCAAAGCTTGCTATCCTAAGTGATTGAGACAATCCACCTTGCTATATTCAGCAGTGGCAATTCAACATAGCAAAGCCATAAGGGGCCAGTTGATACATTGTGCCAAAGTGAGAAATTGTCCACTGTACCAGATGATTCACTACAACCGGCAGAAATGCATGCAGTATATAGCAATTAGGAGCTATGCTTTAGGGTAAACATTACTCACTATACATTACCTACATGTACGGCCACACTGAGGCTTAGCTATGCATATTCAACTCTGATTTCACTGCAACTTGAGACGTAATATGGCCTGCAGAAAATAAGTACGTGGGACATTACCTGGTGCTGAGGGAGGGGATTATGAAATAATCATTGGTTTCTAAATTTCTAGTTGTAACTTTGGTTTCTGACTCATCCTACCCACAGTGCTGCCAATTCTGGTAATATTATTGTGAGAGCCATAATATGTAGATTTTTTTCTTAAAACCCCAGCTCCTGGACTCATGTGATTATGTGAGAATCTCAGATTTCATATTTTTTAAAAGTAAGTTTCTAACCTGCATGGTTGCAGAGAACCCCAAGGCTCAAACACCAGAAGGCAAATAAAAAGAAACCAGAAGTATTTTTTTTAAATCTGCGGGATTTTTAAAGCACTCTTTTTTTTTATTTTGGGGACCTGACTCATGGTTTTTGAATGCGTGGGGTTGGCAATACTGTTAAGTAATGATGAACTCGTCATGTCTCTGTGCCTTTCTGCAATATGTTATAAGGGTGCCCAAAGATTTAAGTTAATAACCCTGTATTAAAAATAGGATCGTTACTATTATTAGAAAATCTTTAAAATCAGATTGTTACTATAACGGCTTGTCTACAGCACCTTTTAGTTTACTGCAAGCAGGGGTGTAAATTTACCCCTGAGTAGCCTGCACACTCTCACTGCTGTTTTGATACCAGAGTTTAGGCTATTACTCTAAAGTAAAAATAAAGAGATGATTCTGGCAAGTCACACTACATTGTGGCAACAGAGACTCATCCCACAAACAGGGCTAGATAGGAGGGGACTGAAAGGGCCAGAGACACACACACATGGGACAGCCAGGCACATACACACAGAGGGGCAGGCAGATGCAGATACATTCAGGGCTATAGGCACTGACTTTGTGGGTGCTCTGGGGCTCAAGTACCCATTGAAAAAAATCAGAGGGTGTTCAGCACCTGCAGGGCCGGATTAAACTTTTGTGGGCCCCAACACCCAAACTGTGGCTTCACCCGCAATTGGCCTCTTCCTCCTACCCCTCGAGGCCCCGGCCCCACTCGGCCTCTCACCCCTTGAGACCCTACCCACTGCTCACCCAGGGGAGGAGGGGAGCGGATAGGAGCACCCACTGGCAAAAACAAGTCAGTGCCTGTGCTCAGGGCGGGCAGGCAGGCAGATACATACATGCAGACACACACACCCACACACCCATTGTCCCTTACATGTGTGCAGGCAGCCACAGACACACAGGGGCAGACACACTGGCAGGCACACACTCACACATGGGACAGGTAGAAGCAGACAATCACAGGGACAGGCAGGCAGACATGCACAGGCACACAGGGCCACACACACACACAAGGCAGGTGGGCACACACATGTGCACAAACACACACAGACAGGTGGGCACACACATGGGGCGGACGGGTGGACACATACACACAAGGGCGGGCAGGTGGGCACACATACACATGGGCACACATGCGTATACATGGTAGGGTTGCCAACTTTCTAATCGCACCACCCCTGCTCCGCAGCCCTGCCCCCACTCACTTCATTCCCCCTGACTCCATCACTCACTCTCCCCCACCCTCGCTCACTTTCACTGGGCTGGGGTAGGAGGTGCGGGAGGGGGTGAGGGCTCCGGCTGGGGGTGCGGGCTCTGGGCTGGGGCCAGAAATGAGGGATTCAGGGTGCGGGAGGGGGCTCTGGGCTGAGGCAGGGAGCTGCGGTGCAGGAGGTGGTGAGGGCTCCGGCCAGGGGTGCAGACTCTGGGGTGGGGCTGGAGATTAGGGGTTTGGAGTTCAGGAGGGGGCTCCGTGCTGGGGCCAATGGGTTCAGAGTGCAGAAGGGGGCTCAGGGCTCTTGGCTAGGGTGCGGGAGGGTGTGTGGGCTCTGGGGTGGGATGTGGGGTGCAGAAGGGGACTCAGGGCTCGGGCAGGTTGTTGGGATGTGGGAGGGAGTGAGGGCTCCGGTTGGGGGTGTGGGGTCTGCGGTGGGGCCAGGGATAAGGGGCTTATGGTGCAGGAGGGGGCTCAGGGCTGGGGCAAGGGGTTCGGGTGCGGACTTTGGGAGGGAGTTAGGGTGTGGGAGAGGGTTCTGACCTGGGGTTGGGGGTTCAGGAGGGGGTTCGGAATGCAGGCGCCAGCTGGGTGGCACTTACCTCAGGTGGCTCCCTGCCTGCCTGCCCGCCCTAGCTCTGCGCGGCTCCCAGAAGGCTCCTCCTAGGCAGAGGGGCCAGGGGGCTCCAATGGGAGCTGCAGAGCCAGCGCTGGAGGGCAGGGCAGTGCGCGGAGCTTCCCTGATTGCCCCTCCACCTAGGGGCTGCAGGGAAATGCTGGCCGCTTCCGGCAGAGAGCCTGCCTTAGTCCTGCTGCGCCGCCGACCCAACTTTTAATGGCGACCGGAGTTGCCAGGGTCCCCTTTTGACCAGGTGTTCCAGTCAAAAAATGGGCACTTGGCAACCCAAACACACGGGCACACACACACGGGGTAAGCAGGCACACACATGGGGGAGGGGGGAAGGTGCACACACCCATGCACACGCGGGGGGGGGGGGGGGGAACATGGGACAGGAAGCACACCCATGATCCCCTGGGGGCAGACATGTGCAGACACACATGGGGACAGGCAGAAACATACACAGGAGTAAGCAGACACATACCTGGGTTCCTGTGGGCACACAAAGGAGTGAGTGCACAGACATGGGCGGGTGGGCATATGCACAGGGCTGCTAGAACAATTTGTATAATTGAGGTGCTGAGAGCCATTGAACCAAACTGTACACCTTGTATATAATGGAAACCACTTCAAGCCATGCATGCATGCCCACAACAGGCAGATGGGCAATAACACGGGGCAGCAGTCCGGGACGTGCACACACGGGGGGGAGGGAAGGTGACCACCTGTGTGCACGCGCATACACAGCTGGGAGCAGGCGCGCACGCAATCACACAGGGTTCGGGCATTGGGCGGGTCCAGCGAAGGGGGCGGGGCTAGGGATCGGGGGCTGGTCCAGGCCCGCTCCTGCCGTTGCCATGGCAGCCTGGCTACGGAAGTGCTCTGCGGCGCTCCCCTCCCGCCGCAGGTCCGCAGCGAGCCGGGCCGCGGGGAGCGGCTCCCTCCGTGCTGCTGAAGATGGCGGACGGCGGTGAAGCCGCGGGCCAGCGGGAAGAGGCGGCGGTTGGCGGGCCGCGGCGGGACAAAGGGCCCCGGGCTAGTGCCCGGCCACCCACGGCCCGGGACTTACAGGTGCGGTACTTGGGAATGATGAACTGGAGCCCGGAGGCTCCCCGGACAGGTGCCGGCCTGGCCCGGCGGCTCCGGGCTGCTGCTGGGCTCGGGCGGGGGAGGCGGGCCCCTGGGCAAGCCCAGGCTCTGCGGCGGGAGGCGCGCGGAGGGCGCTGCGCGGAGGGCTGTATTTCCCGGCGGAGCGGGGCCCAGGGAGCTGAGCGCTGGCGGGGGGCTGCTGCTGCCTTCCCTGCCGTGCACCACGCACCTGGCACCCTGCCCCCGGGCCATCCACCGCCCAGCTCCTCCCCACGGGGCCGTAACGTGCCACATAGCGTGGAGTGATCCGCCAGGCGGAGGCAGGTGACTGGCTTTGTGTCACACCCCTTCAATCGCAAGACCCACATTTTTCAAGACTTAATAGCCAGGCCCCATAAGACTGCCTGCTCTTGCTTGCAAGGCCCGAATAAAGCTGCTTACTGCAAAAACCCTCTTGTTGTACCGAGGAGCCTGACTTTCAAACACTAGAGCAGGGGTTCCCAAACTTGGTTCGCAGCTTGTTCAGGGTAAGCCCCTGGTGGGCCGCGAGACATTTTGTTTACCTGAGCGTCTGCAGGTACGGCCACTCACAGCTAGAGCAATGGAGAGGTGCGTCAGCCTGCAGAAAGTTTGGCTCCCATTGTTTGCTTCCTGCAAAGAAACAATATAAAATCTCAGCTGTAATCGTTTCTTTATCAGCATTCATTTTCCCCACCAACTTTAAAACTATGAAATGCTTCCAAATAAAATTATTTAAAACCATGTCTATACTTACCCTACATGCCGCTGCAAGCATGGGCATGTGTAGCTAGGGGTCCTGGTGCTGTGCCAACAACCCCTGGCTTGAAGTGGTTTCCATCATATACAGGGTGTACAGTTTTATTCAATGGCTTTCAGCATCCCCGCTATAAAAATTGTTCCAATGCCACTGCATGTAGCTACATGCTGCAATTAAGGGCAGGTTGTGTCCACACTTGCTGTGGTGTGTAGCTACATGTGGCAGTGAAAGTCTCCAGCAGAGAGCTGCTGGCATGTAAAGACCTTGGGCATGTAAAGAGCTGTGTAGGGTATATACTCTAGCGTTCAGGCATGTAGGGCCTTCTGCTCTACTCAACCATGCCTCATTGTCTACACTATTTTATAACCATGCTAATTGGGCATACTATGTTTACTCAACACAATGCACAATACACAAGTGTAAACCTACCCTTAGCTATTACTTAAGTAAAAGAAACGTGAAACTCTAGGCAGTGTTAGTGTTTTTGTTTAAATTACACATAAGGCCAGTACTTTGCTGACCAGTCCTGACCATTTTTCCTTTCTACTTATTATTAGTTTTGCACATTAATTATTGTTGATAAAGCCTATGTGTCTATTGAGACTAACATCTTTAACCGAAGCATACAGTAGTTACATTCATCTTCAGGTTTCCAAACTGTTGAAGATCTGACTTGTTGTTAAGCAGACTTTTTGAGTAGATGGACTTTCATGGTGTTAAATTTATCTGAAATAAAAGTTCCCTTTTTAACTAGCACAGATCTGTAGAATGCATATTAAGTTTGAGACACTGGATGTCTTTTAAAAGTTCTGTTGCAATCTCACTATTCTGTACAATTTTCTTAATAGCCCTCAGTTCTTCAACTAGTTTACTTTCCTGGATAATGAGCGTCTCATCACAATATTGCAGTATTAAATACTGTGATTCTAAAACAGTTTGTCTTGCAGAGGACTCTCTTTATTTGAACGTTTGTTGTTTGTAAAACAAACCATAGTAAAATTACAGTCCTGCAGCACCATGTGGTGAAATGTTAATATCACTCCAGAGAAAAGGAGAATCAAATTTTAGAACTTTGGTTTTGAGACAAAAATTTTAATATTTACAAAAACTAAGTACAACATTGCTAAAGACAATAGAAATCATGCTACCAAAAATGTCATATTTGGTATCCCTTCGCATACTGTTTTTAAAGCTGAACATGCCAGAGAAATGGCAGCATCTAGGCTATCCTTCGGAAAAGCCTTTCTAATACAGGTTATTACGCTTGGGTGTAAGCCTTTAAGCACTTGCTGAAATCAGTGTTAAACACATGCTAAAGTGCTTTGCTGAATTGGGATCTTAATATCAGTACATTCTGTCATGGTTGTAAACATATTATATAGGAACTGAAAAATATAAATCAAAAGCTATTACTGTTGTGTTCTAACAACCTTATTGAAAGTAATGTGGCATATTGTTTCACATGAACACAGAATATCTTTGTCTCAACCTTTTACAAATAATGTGAGTGCTTTCTGTGTAATCTGAACAGATGCTTCTGTATAAAAGTCTTGTCATTCTGTGCTAATGTAGCCTTATTACGTACTTAATGAGGTAATTCAGACTTGTGTTTATTTTAATATGTAAATAAACACAAGTGTGTTTATTTCAGAGTACAGGTATCCAGACAAATATTTGAGTATCTGAATAATGTCACTCGTGTTTCTAAATCAATAAGGAACCTAGGCTTCTAAAACAATGCATACAATGTTTATTCTCTTGTTCTTTGTATAGTTTATATCTCTAGTCTTATAGATTTTCTAAAAAGTCTGGTATTGTATGTAGTTGGCTTTGGCTGGGTTATATGAAGATGAAGTTAAAAGCAAGTTATCCCATTCTGACAGACCACCAGCTACAGTGGTCGGTAACCCGAGTATGCCTGTTCACAGGTAAGAAGTGCTTTGTACATTAGGATTTGTAATTTATTTGACATCTGTAATACCTGTTTCAGTTTACTAACCCCGCTTTTGTCACATCATTCAGAAATTTGATCTCAAAGAAGTATTATATTCCAATGCTTGTTTAAAAAGCTATAACAACACAGAAGAGTAAAGTGAGGGTCCCTATAATACTATGACCACTCTGCTTCCTTAGGAAGTGTTTGTAGCATATATTTATTTATTGAGTAGTCTTCATTCTGCAGCTGTTCCCAACCACTTTGTTTCTATTAGATGCTGGCAAAAGACTCAAAGTTAAATGCAGAAGTAGTTATACTGTCACACAGATTTGGACACATAACCTGTTTTTGTGTGTGTGTGTGTGTGTGTGTGTGTGTGTGTGTGTGTGTGTGTGTATGGGGAGGAGGGGAAACAACTGTTAGGAGCAGGAGCAATTCACATGGAGAACTATGCATAGGTGCCTCTTCTGGGTCAGGAAACCACAGTGCTCATGTCAACATGAGGACTATGCTCCGTGACCGTTGAGCCCTATCCAAAATTATCCCTCAGCAGCATCTACCATAGGAGATTTGGCAAATATCCTCTAAGATTCTTCATGGGAACAAAGAACTTGGGTGGACAACCTCTGTGTGGTAGAGGAATTGAATATATTTTTCTCAGTTTTTCTGGCATGTTTAGGTGCCAACAAGAATTTGCTTTAAGTACTTAGGGTTCACATAACAGAATATATGGAGACTCATTATAGCACTCTCAAATAAACTTTAAAAAAATCTTGCCTAGTTTAAATTAATCAAATACAAAACAAGTGAACAGTAAGATATGTTTGGTTTTTTAAAAAACCAATCTATATGTGGCAAGTGACCGGGACATGATGAACCAAACACAAGGCTTGTGTGGCTTTCCAAAAAGACCCCATCCACACAGATGTGTAATGTGAATCTCATTTTTTTTTAAAGGGTGTATACCAGCAGACATCTCCATGACTGGTGAGAAACCTCCAGTCCATTTGTGCACATGGATCTCTGGAAAGATTAAATTCAGCCCAGGGCTGGATACTTGGGGGACAATAATAATTGTTTCTGGTTGAGATCACCAATCTAGGATGGTTAACCATCTACGGATATCACTATTAAAAAGCTGCTTGCCACTACATACCACAAAGTTATTATACTTACTTCCTGTTTCAAGTAGGGAATAGGTTGGTACTGTATCTTGAATACTTTAGAATGGTATATGTTGGCAAACTCTGGCTCTTTATTGGCAATCATATACCATGACTCAGATGAATCTCTTTTGGAAAGAAAAGATGCCCCCTTAATTACACAATGTTAAATAATTCCTAATTTGGATAGATTGTAATCTACATCAATTGTCAAAATTCCATTGAAGTCAGTGGAGCTGTGGCAGTTTGCACTAGTGGTGGACCTATCCCATGGATGTGAAGCTAGTGCAGTGTTACTTTGAAATAGGGAATCAGAATCTTTTAAATTCATTCTAAATGTTTACTGTAAACCTTTGCAATGTTGGCTTTAAGAATATTTTTGAATTCATATAATAAACAGAAAAGAATAGGGGAAACTACTGCTTGTAAGCTCTTTGGGAGCAGTGACTGTCTTTTTGGTCTGTGTACACCACCTATCACAGTGGGGTCTGGGTGTTATACCAATAAAATAAAAACCAGGAAGATCTTTTTAAAGGGGATAAGACAAAATGTCACATTTATTGTGAATACAAAAAGAATCATAGTAAGCAGTCAGTTATAGCTATAACATTTCATTCAGTTTCACATTCATTCACACACACGCACAGGTTCTGCATAGATGTCATAGTTACCAGTCTAGAAGTTGCTCATGCCAAGTTACTGGCCAGGTAACCAGATTCATCTGATGCTCCTGGAGGTTGGCAGCAGAACCAGAGACTCAAAAGTCCTCAGTGTGTAGAAGCCATTCTTATAGGAATTATTTCCTATGTTAGTCTATGGGAACTGTTTCATCTTGCTGTTGCTAACTCAATCAGCAGATGGCACATTCCTGATGTTTGTGCTGTCAGATGTTATCTTGTTTTCCCCATCCTTTGAGATGGTCTGGTGGATCCCAGTTTATCCTCTGGGGGGTGTTTTCTGTTCGTTCCCACTTGATGCCGCCTTCAGCCGATGGTCACTGAATTCCTAGGCTGGCACCTCCCTGCTCATTCATTCATGTACACCAAGCATTCATCAGCAGACATACTGTCTCCACCACTTTCGGGGTGTGAACTAATGTATTTGAGACTCCCTGCCCTTTGAGGGTGGGGGTCTTTCTATGCTGTTTCTAGGTACAAAGCATGCATAAAGAACAAAGTCAAGTAACTTGTTTGCAAGTTTCTCATAGCAATACAGTATCTTTCTGAGAACAGATACAATCAATGGTTTACACAGACAGTAGCTTGTAAGTTTTAACAGGAGACCCAAGAGATCTTTTTACTTGGTAATGCTATGAGGTTTAAATTGTGGGGGACAAATTATGGGGAGTTACTTTCACTTGGGGAATCACTGCCAGTACCTTCTTTAATATCCCTACATGGGTCCATGACTGGGGCTCCTAACACTTTGGTAATACAAATAAATAATAATAATGCTGGTTGGTCCGATTGCAGGTTCAAGTACTACAAAACCAGTTTTCAAATATAATTGAAGGTTAAGGGACAGATTCTGCAACCCTTATTCACACTGAATGTTACCTATGGATGTCAGTGAGGCCACTTGTGAAGTAAATTGTCATTCAGCATGCATAAGGGTATGGCCCTAAATGAGCTGCCCTCCATTCTTTCCTTCCTACATGGTGAATATTTGGAACTATTTACTGTGGCCAAAAGAACATATGCTGTTACAGTGTGTCAGCAATTTTGAATTATTTTATAAAATACTTAAACAGTGAGCCTGAATGACTGTTGGAGCCCATCAGATCAGAACTTTTGAGAGACCTTATTTTCGCTCCCCCCCCCCCTTTTTTTTTTTAAGTATACAAAAAACTAACCATTTTACATAGGACAGTCATAAAGTGTGAAGTGCTTGTTACTATGGATGTATTATGCAGTGTATATATCAGTAATGTTTTTAATCAAATGGATTTTTTAATAATATTTTTGGCAGTCTAAAAATTGACTCCTTCAGAAGCTTGAGAAAACCAGAAAGAAGCATGAGTGATGACAAAGAAAACCAAAGGTATTGTAAAAACAGAAGCTTGTTTATCTATAACAATTATTAATAGAATATTAATTTAGATTTTATTTTTTTCATTCATACTTTTTTTTTCCTTTCTTCTTTCTTCATAATGTTGTTGATCTTAGTCTTTCCTCTAAGTGGTAACATAAGGACTATTGTGTGACTCATTAGAGGGAAATGGTGACACGAGGTATGGAGGATAGCCTTTCCTATTTAAAATAAAATGCTTTGTCCAACTTTCAGCCTATAATCTGAATCTTTCTGAACTGTAGGCTTCCATTCTTAATCTCTTTGGTTTTACATGTAATATTTATTTTAGCCCTCCTTCCCTCCCCCTGCAAGATATTGCTCTTGATAATCCATAATGCCTAGGCCAAATTTAGGAAAATTAAATTTTAGAATTAAATCAAATTTATATTTTACATATTTTGTAAATAATTATATAGTTCTTAGATTTTATTTCTGGAACTGAAATGAATATGATGTAGAGGTATTAAAATGTGCTAGTAGCTCTTCCAAATATGCTTATTTTTTTACATCACCATTACTGCTCATTATGTTTGATAAGCCACTCTAGCACCTTTTGTTTAAATAGTTTGGTTTTGGGGTCGTAGTCAGATTTACACAGGTGCATATTGAATAACTTTCCTCTAGAATATTCTACCTGTCCATTATTCAAAAAATCTTTTCTGATTAATCTTTTCCTCTTTTTTTCCTTGCAACTCTTCTCTGTGTTTGTGTTCTTGTTTCACAGCTTAACCTTGTGTTCCTTTGTTACCTTCAGTTGTATGAATCTTGTATTTAATATTAAAGGTAACACTTAATCCTTAAACTGCTAGCAATAAGTTATTAACTTGTGATGAAGCGGAGGTGATTGTTCTAACATCACCCTTAGGGTATGTCTACACTTACCATTTAAAGCGCAAAAAGCACCTTTTTTGCACTAAAACCGCGGAAGCGTCTACACTTGTTAATGATTTTTTGTGGTGAAGCTCAGAAGTTTTACTGCAAAAAGAAAACCACCTTCACGAGAGGCATACAGCTCTAACCACTGTTCTTTTTGCGCTGTTGTGAAAGTGAAGACGCATTCTAGCAGTGTAAACACCCTTTGGCCTCCGGAGGATATCCCACAGTTCCAAAAGTGGCCACTCTGGCCAGCATCTCTGCTGCTCTGATGCATGGACATCCGCTTCTCCCCCTGTAAGCCCTGGGAAGTTTGAAGCTCCCTTTCCCTTTGTTTGTAAATGTGGCAGGGAAAAGCAGCCAGACGACAGGAGGTTTTAAAAAAAATGCCACGGAAGAAACCAGGAAGTAATGGGGCTCCTGAGACATGAAGCAGGTCAGCATGGGGCACCTAGCAGGGACCCAGAATGTCTCCCGCTCACCCCTCTCCCCCTTCCCGCAAGACCTATCGAGAGAGCTGCACTGTGGGATAGATGCCCTACAGTGCTGCTCTCATCAGCGATTGAAGTACTGCTAGTGTAAACGCTCTCTGATGCCTGAGGAATTGAGTGAGTACACAAACCAGCGCTTTTCTTTCACCAGTTCCCTATCACCGGTGAAACTTACAGCGCAAAAACTCTTAGTGTAGACATACCCTTAGTTTATAGACATCAGTGTTAAGATAGCAGAATCAGTTTTATTCTAGTAAGCAGCAGCAGATTGACTTGTTTTATCCTGAATCAAATCACTTTGCCTCCTATACTTAAATAGTATACCCAAAGAGAATAGGAAGCATTCAGCATTTTATGAGCTGTTTAAAATCAAATCAAACGGAACAGAAATCAAAGATGCTACAGCTTGGCAGTATGTCATATCTATCTATCTATCTATCTATCTAAATTTGGATAGCATCCCTCACCATGGTGTCTAAGCACATATTAGCCCCTAGCACTTCTAGTCTCTTAATCTTACTATCCGACATGTATATAACTTCTGATTACAGATAATAAAACTACTAAATAATACACTTTATGAATGGATCTCATGCAATGGCTAGAAATTAGTCTATTTTGAAAATAAACTAGATGTTTACTACTGTTTGTTTTATCCAATGGTTTTCTCTGAAGTTACTGCAGACTCTAAAGTGCCTCAAAATCTAAATTAATCGTTGTTAAAAAAGAACTACTATTGTTAGAAATGTGACCATAATTGACCATTAGGCCTAAGATCTGACTTTGGTGCTATTATTAGTTGTTCTCCCAAACAGTTGTACGTTAATTCTACAAAGGCAGTGTTAATTGTACATCCTTATTTTGATCAGGCCAGCCATAGTCTCATGCACAGAACCTCCCAGTGGAGATTATTCTTTCCAGGAGCTGGTGGAATCCACAAAAGATGAGGCATGTAAAGCCACAGCTATGTCAGGACTGTGCTTGCTATAACATATGACCATGGTTCCTAACCTCTAGGAACCTCTATACTTTTGTAGGTCCACTACTGTAACAATTCTTTGAGCAGTGCTTCTTTGTGTATTGGGATAGCCGGAACTGGGTGAAATGCTTCTGTGATCAAAGTGAAGAAGTTTTCTGCCAGAATTTGGCTCCGTTTGTTTACTGAGCTTTTTTTATTGAAAAATGGGTGTACATCAATTACTTCAGAAGGATTGTCACTGATGAACATTATTGTTTAAAGATTTTACTCAGGTGACTCAGAATATAGCGGACTACAGATTGTTGGGCCTTCTAATAATAAGAATCCCGGTAAAATTGTTAATGAACTTTTCAAAGAGGCGAAAGAACATGGGGCAGTTCCACTGGATGAAGCCGCAAGAGCCTCAGGTGATTTTAGTAAAGCTAAAGTAAGTATAAAAAAGATCATTTGGTTTTTACCAAACTAAGTATAGTTATTTTTGCCTAAATGGCTTATTGTCTTGTGAATTATATTACTAATGCTTGTAAATGTTCAATTTCCAATCTTAACATTTCATAGTACAGTGACTGCTTAGCATGGTTATAATTTCTAACTACCTAATTTGCTAATTAGAATTTGCTAATTTGCATGTCAATTAGAACATTGTGTATTTGTGTTAACTAAAGAAGCAGGCTTGTTCACATTTTAATTTATATGCTTGCACCCCGTTAAATATCTTTGTAAATAGTTTTATGTATCTATTCAGGCTGTTTAATTTTTTTAATTAACTTTCTTTTTAAATATTTTATCAGTCATTTTCAGGTGGTGGATACAGATTGGGTGACTCATCATGGAAGCGCTCTGAATATATATATGGAGAAAATCAGAATGGGCACGATGTAAGTAAAATATTGAATAGCAGAAAATAGTGCTACACATCCTGACCCCTGGTTAGCAATGTTTGAAGCCCAAGTTGTCAAGATAATGTTTTTATATAACAATAATTTTGTTTATAATTAATAGCTATAGAGCCATGTAATGTACATTTTAAGAATAATTTCTTAAAGCCAAAGGGTCTACATGGACAAAAAGACATAGATTATGACGTACATGAGCTCTGCAGGTAGAGGAAAGAGGTGTTTGTCAAAGAAGTTGGCTGACTGGGTCCAGTGTTGTGAAAAGAAAGGGTTCTATTGCTGTGAGTGCTCTGTGGCTTTAATCTGAGTTGCAAAGTGCTCCTTTGGAATTAAAAGCTTAATTTTGTGAGGAGGTGCCTACAATATTTAAAGGCTCTGTAGGCATTAGTTGTGTTGATTCAGCCTTATTAAGCATCTCACAACAATTCATAACTTGTAATTTTGTGTGTGGTCCTTATTCCCTGTGAAATAGAAAACTGAATGTCATTGATAATAAGCTACTGGAATACTCCCTAGCTAGATAAGATCCTTCTAAAATTGATATTGTGTAGAAAGAAAATAAATATTATATTTGACTAATTTTAAGTCCAATTTAGGGTGAAGAGAAAACAACCAGAATGGTTCTACTTTATAAAAGTTTCTTTATAAAAGTAGCATCATAGTGTTCTGTGTTGTTGTAGCTCAATGATTTCTGTGTCAGTTTATAGTTAGAAAGATGTCTTTTCCTGTCAGCCTTGCATATTATTTGCACAGTGAGAGTCAAACAGGGTTCTTTCCATATCATGCATCATCACCAATAATAAATGTTCTGACATCCAAATTGGGCCCTCAGCTACACCTGTGAAAATGCTGGGATCAGTATAACAAATTGAGTAGACTAGAAGAGTTGTTTCCTGATTGCCATTGTTTTCAGCAGACTTGGATAGGTGTGACTATAGGAGCTTAATAAACAACTTTGTTGATGCTCAAAATGGAAAAAACATTAGCAGTAATTGAATCTTAGCTGAGCTTGGTCAGCAGTGCTAGCAGGAGTAAAGAACAGTAAAACTTACTTTTGCCACCAGAGAGAGCAGACATGACTCTGAATATACACAGGGAATAGAATTGTGAACTAAGATGATGCCATTTTTATATAGTCACTTTTCAGAGTAAAACTACACTATAATATCATCAGTAAAACTAAATTAACACTAAATCATCTTTCTCTCTCTCTCTGATGCCCTTCAGGGTCCTGTGTTAGGTCATCTCCTCTTTGTCCTCTGTGCTCAAGATAGCTTCACATGATTTTGGCTAACACCTCTGTGCAAATTATTTTACAAATCTAATTCTCTGCCTCTAATCTTCATCCCTCTGTCCACCTCTTCAACTATGCTTAATATACTTATGTGAATGTCCTCCTGCCATTTCAAACTCATTTTCTCCAACCCTGAACTTTTCTCCTAAAATGTCTTCATTTTTTTTCTTCTCTAACACCATTTTCAACTCCACTACTCTCCCATATTTGCAACCTTGCTGTTATCTTTGACCTCTCCTGCTCTTTCCCCACCATAACTAGTGCTAAGTTCTGTCACTTCTTCCTTTCTAAGGGCTTGTCTACATAGAAACTTAGTGAGCAGCAAACCAGTGTGTGAATAAACAGTATACTAGCCTGTTGCACACTAAGTCCCTGTGTGGATCCTGCTACTGCATACTAACAGTTCTGTAGTGTGCTTTGACATACTGCTGTTTGAAACAGGTTGTATGAAACAGCAGTAAATCAGCAGTAAATCAAAGCACACTACAGAACTTTTAGTGCACAGTAGCAGGGTCCTCATAGCCTGCTACTGTGCAGTAGGCTAGTGCGCTCTACATTCACACCCTGGATTTCTGCACAAGTCCTGTGTTTGCAAGCCCTAAAAAAACAAAATTCAACTATAGCTACTGTTAAAACCCTTGTCTATGCTTTTGTCATAGTTCATCTTCCTGCAATCACTTCCTCTGTGGTCTTTGGAATTCTCACCTCTATCTCCCTCCAAACTATCCAAAACACCATTGCTAAAGTTACCTTTATCTGCATCTACTCTTCCCTTATAATTGCCCCCTTCAGCCCTTTTGCTGGATTTTTTTCTCACTGCATCAGGTTTCTCATCCTTGCCTTTAAGATTCTGCATAATTTTGCCCTGTCCTTCCAATGCTCCTGCATGCTCCTTTTCTGCACTATAATCATCTCTCTCTGCTGCTCCCTCATTCTCCTTTTCCTACTCTATGCCTCATCTTTTATGCTTTTCCTAAACTTGGGAGCAATCTCGTGCTGCTTCTTGTAAATCCAGACTTTCACATATTTCTTCTGTTAACCCTGAATTATTCTTACCAATTTTCCCTGGCAGTACATCACACTCTCTCATCCAAACATTTTCCTGAATTTTTTCCTCATCTGTTTTAGAATGCCAAGCTCTTCTGGGCAGGAATGTCTTATTTTATGTTTTGTAAAGTATTGCATAATTGTTTAGTGTTGTATAAATACTTAAGTAATCGCATCTTGATTACTGCAGCATCCTTTCTCTGGCCTTGACAAATGCAGTCTTGCCCTGCGTATTTCCACTGAGAATGCTTCTGCAAAGCTCATTTTCCTAGCTCATTACTTTGACCATGTAACCTTCCTCTTTGTATCCCTTCACTGGTTCCCTTCTTCTCTATTGTATCAAATATAAGCTACTTGTCTGCACTTTCAAGGTCTTTCATGACTATCCCCCGCCCTACCTGTCATCTCTCATTCAGTATTGAAAGGTTAACTCCTACCTCCAATAAGTCCATGATGCTAGCCTCGATCACCCACTTGCTGAATTTGCAGACAAGTACAGTGAAACCCCCCTATAGCGTGCCCCGCAATAACGCGAATTCGGCTATAACACGATCATAAGGTGGCTCCCGCGGCCCCAAGCAACAACAACCCCCCCCCCCCCCAAAAAAAAAAAAGCATCCAAAGCGTGCTTCCTCGCCTGGCTCCATCTCCTCCCCATCTCCCCCTTTCCCCACCCCCGCCTCTTTCCCCCACTCCCCCCGCTTCCCCTTTTGGCAAGAAGAGAAGAGACAGGCTTGAAACTCAAGCTAGTCAGTTTCAAGCTGGTCAGACTTCTCTGCTTTGGGGAGAAGAGAAGTTTGACCAGCTTGAAACTGACTAGTTTGAAACTTTTCCGCTTTGGCAAGAAGAGAAGAGACCGGCTTGAGATGGTAAATTTTCATAACCCCACTATAACGCGACCCCGCATTTATCGCAATGGAATTTGTTGGACCCCAATTATCACGTTATAGCAGGGTTTCACTGTACCTTCATGCTTTTTGTCTGACTATATTGCAAGAAGGACCGGAGACTTGTTATGAGTTTTAATCAGGCTGCAACTTTATTATATAGATGTCTGGGACTACCCGGCAGATAAAGTGTACAGTGCAGGCAAATCCATGCTTATTCCAATCAATTCTCCGGGGCTTCCGTCAGCCCCCCTTTGTTTCCATCTAGGTCCCCCAGCCGACCCATGGCTTGGATCTTACCATCCACCAGATACATAAGAGTGTTAAGGAGGGCTATGAGAATGGGGTTGTTGGCTCCCTGTTGTACCAATCATAGGAGTCTCCAAACCCCCTCCCCCGTTTTGTTCCTTTATCCAGTACCTCCTTTTAAGTCCTTTACCAGGCCATTTATCTGGTTAGTGGCCGCCCACCTTAGAGAGTACCTGCACTGAACATCTGCCCAACCGTACAAAATAAGTTGTGACATATGGCCTACCACCTTTTCTTCTCACCAGAAAAGGTCTTCCTTGACACCCACTGTGGGGAAGGCGAAAAAACCACACTCCACCGAAGCCAATTGTGGTGGTGCGGGAAAAATTCCTTCCCAGCCCCCCTTTAAAAGCCCAGAGCAGGTCCAGCCCAGCCTGCCATTCGCATCCACTAGGGGAGGGAGGATGGGTGCTGGCTTCCTCGTACCTTCATGCACATTCCTGGGCGGGGGGGAGGGATGAGTCACTGCTGCAAAGCTGACCACCGAGTACCTTTTTTACAGCAGTTTCTGACCACCTTCCCACCCACCTCATTCCCCTCCACAAAGCAGAGCTGCCCTTCTTTGGGTAAGCCCAGACAAATTCTGCCCCCATTAGTTGTGGTGCAGTCACGCTCATGCTGCCCATTGTGCCTTGGAGAAGCTCCCTGTACACATCCACAAAACAAAGTCATTATCTTATTTCAAATCCCTCTTTAAAATTCTCCTTTGCCCTGAGGCCTACAGAAAATATGGTAATGGTTTGGCTGCTGGTATGCTGAGAATACACATCATACGTTGTTTCCTTGTACTCCCTGGTCAGTCTGTCTGTACCCAACTGTTGTCTCTTATCTTATACTTAGATTGTAAGGTCTTGGGGGCAGGCAGGGTCTGTATTTTTTTTCTGTGTTTGTACAGTGCCTATCAAAGTGGGGTCCTAGTCCATGACTTGAGGCTCCTAGGTGTTACAATAAATATAACAATGATAAGCCTAGTTATCGGAATTAGTAACTGTAACTCTTGCTGTATTCCACAAGCGATTAGAATAGTAGTAGTAATCTGCAAGTTTATGGGTGCTAGGTCAAGTTTAAACAAAAACAGTATTCGCTATTTTGAAAAGCAGTTGCATCACCTGTTAAGCATAGTACACTATTGTTGGCATATATTTTCTGTGTACCTTGAATTTTATCTATTAGCTATGTCACTGATAAAAGTCAAGGCTTATTGTGAAGTTCAAGGTGTCTGAGGTCTCAGTACCACTGAGTTTGTAATTTCAACTTTAGCAACAGTGCCAATGTTACTAGAAGTCAATATCACTTTTTTGGGGGAAGCTAAAAATGACAGTCCAAAATCTCTCTACAAAAACGAACACAATGTTTTTATTTCTTTTGCCTTCTGTGTTATGTTTCTATGTTTCGCTACAAAATATGTTTGTTTTAGATTCAGTACTCTAATGTTTGCCAATATGTACAAAGCTAACAAAAAAGATCAGCAGATAATTGCTTAGGAATTTTTTCATTTAGTTTTTTATTATACTTTCTTTGCTCAATAGGTTCAAATTTTGCTTAAACTGTGGAGGAATGGTTTCAGTTTAGATGATGGAGAGTTGAGAACTTACACAGACCCAACAAATGCTCAGTTTCTTGAGTCTGTTAAAAGAGGGTAAGTTTTATAATGGTGGTTATTTTGCTGACTATATCAGAGCAATCAGGTGGAGAGAAGGGAAATAGTAATAAAACCGTGATGGATATTTTAAAAGTATGTAACCTTTCTGCAGTGTAAAGCAACTGAGTACTGAAAAATAATCATTCTACCAGAAACAAAATTTGGCTGATTGATGTTACTGCAGAGATAGAAACAGTGTATATTGTCATAGGGACCACATTGCAATAGATCAAAAGGCGTTTATGCCTCCTGGAATTTTATACGGATTGATGTTGTACGCTTTCTTAATTTCCTCCTAGCTTGAAAACTTTTTTGTGATGGGGGAAGGACTGAAGTATGGGACTATTCCATAGACTGTCTATTTATTATGCTATAGCTGTACTGAGGACACCTTTGAAGCCTAGATGTTAGCGAGCATTATCTGCATATATACACACCCATGCCCTCTGACAAAGGAAGGGACCTACACACATTGCCATTCCATGCAAAGTATTTCTGTGTGCAAATGTGCTCAAACAGAAATAATCTACATAGGGGGTGTGCTTTTAGTTCTTGCTGGGCAGGGTACAGGTGCACATCTATTCTTTTTACAGTCGGAAGAAAATAGCTGAAGTTTAATTATTAAAATATTATGTTTACTATATTTTTATGATGGTTAAACACTATTAAAGCAAATTGTACATTAGTTCAGTCTCTTAGGGCTTGTGTACATAGCACCGGCAAAATGTACCTGAGGTTGGGATTTGTAAAATGCTCTAACTACTCCTTGGAGAGCTGCTGATTTGCTCTAAAAGGTGCCTAATTCTCATCGGACTATGTTAATGTGAACTAATTACCTTTTAGACCATGTGGGCAGAGTCTACATGGGGCAGTTAGAGTGCAGCATGTTAGAGCACTTTACAAATCACACATCCTATGATGTGTAGTCAGATGCTAAGATTGAGTCTCCTCCTTGCCTGTGCCACAAATAACATACTTCAATATGATGGCCACCTCCAGCAGTAGGCTCAGAAGTGCCAACTGTGATTCAAAATAATTTATGGCTTATTCACTGCAACAAATGCCTCCTTCTTTTTGAATATTCATATTATGCTGGGCTGAGCAAAACAGATGTGCTTATTGCTTAACATGAATAATGTTTTAATTAGGGCTGTCAAGCGATTAATTTTTTGAATCGCGTGATTTAATCGCACTGTTAAACAATAATAGATACCATTTATTTAAATATTTTAGATGTTTTCTACATTTTCAAATATATTGATTTCAATTACAACACAGAATACAAAGTGTACAGAGCTCACTTATATTTATTTTTGATTACAACTTTTTGCACTGTAAACAAACAAAAAAAATAGTATTTTCAATTCACTAATACAAGTACTGTCGTGCAATCTTTATCATAAAAGTTGAACTTACAAATGTTGAATTTTATGTACAAAAAAACTGCATTCAAAAATAAAACAGTCTAAAATTTTAGAGCCTACAAGTCCACTCCGTCCTACTTCTTGTCCAGCCAATCGCTAAGACAAACAAGTTTATTTACATTTACAGGAGATAATGCTGCCCTCTTCTTATTTGCATGGCACTTTTGTAGCTAGCATTGCAAGATATTTACGTGCCAGATATGCTAAATATTCATATACCCCTTCATGCTTTGGCCACCATTCCAGAGGACATGCTTCCATGCTGATAACGCTCGTTAAAATAATGGTGTGTTAATTAAATTTGGAGCTGAACTCCTTGGGGGAGAATTGTATGTCTCCTGCTCTGTTTTACCTGCATTCTGCCATATATTTCATGTTCTAGCAGTCTCAGATGATGACCCAGCACATGTTGTTCATTTTAAGAACACTTTCACTGCAGATTTCACAAAACACAAAGAAGGTACCAATGTGAGATTTCTAAAGATAGCTACAGCACTCAACCCAAGGTTTAAGAATCTGAAGTGTCTAACAAAATCTGAGAGGGACAAGGTGTGCAGCATGCTTTCAGAAGTCTTAAAAGAGCAACTCTCTGATGCGGAAACTACAAAAACCGAACCACCAAAAAAGAAAATCAACCTTCCGCTGGTGGCATCTGACTCAGGTAATGAAAATGAACATGCGTTGGTCCTCACTGCTTTGGATTGCTATCGAGCAGATCCCGTCATCAGCATGGACACATGTCCCCTGCAGTGGTGGTTGAAGCATGAAGGGACATATGAATCTTCAGTGCATCTGGCATGTAAATATCTTGCGACGCTGGCTACAACTGTACCATGAGAATGCTCGTTCTCACTTTCAGGTGACATTGTAAACAAGACGACTTGTAGGCTCTGAAGTTTTACCTTGTTTTATTTGTGAGTGCAGTTATGTAAAAAATATATATATATATTTGTAAGTTGCACTTTCATGACAAAGATTGCACTACCTTACTTAGGTAAGGTGAATTGAAAAATACTATTTCTTTATCATTTTTACAGTGCAAATATTTGTAATAAAAAATAATATACACTTTGATTTCAATTACAACACAGAATACAGTATATATGAACATATAGAAAAACATCCAAAATATTTAATAAACTTCAATTGGTATGCTATTGTTTAACAGCGAGATTAAAACTGATTAATCACAATTCATTTTTTTAATTGCAATTAATTTTTTTGAGTTAATTGCCTGAGTTAACTGCGATTAATTGACAGCCCTAGTTTTAATACCTGTGAAGTGTCCACTGTGTATGTGAAGAGCATCATTTGTTATCTAAGCAATCTTAGCAAAAGTATTTTCTTAACAGTATAGGAGGTAAAGTGTTGATATAGGTTTTGAAACAGCTGAGCTCTACCTAAGAGGTGGATGCATTTTGGTGATATATAAAATAAATAAATAATGTATAAGATTTGCAAAGGACTGATTCTTTTAATTTAATGGCACTATGCAAAAGTAAAGTACGGTATTACTAATATTTACTCAACATGCTTAGTTTTGTTTATGTAGGGTTACAAGTTCTATAGTGAGGAGGAATTTTGAAACACCACAAAAGTTATAAAATGTATTTCATTTTGTACACTTGAAATTACTCCAGTGACTGCAAGTCCAGTTTTCAAAATCCATGTTATATACCTCTTATTGCATATTAATATATGTATATATTTGATTGCATCCCTCTTCCCTCCTCCCTTTACATATTGATTGTTGTCTGAGATTGTAAGATCTTTGGAGTAGAGGTTGTGTCTTTGTGTGTATTTGTACAACACCTAGCACAATGGGGCAGTGTTACTAATTGAGGGCCCTGGGTGCTACTGCAATATAATAAATAATTGTTGATTATTTCTGAAGGCCTTTTTCCTCACCTGAATTGGATTATGATCCCTGTTAAGGACTCAGATTGACAGGCAAAAAAAAATGTATTGCATTAGAGCAGGGGTGGGGAACCTGCGGGCCAGATCCAGCCTGCTACTTAATTTAATCTAGCCCGCGGCAAGTCTCCATGCCATGGGCCAGCAGCCCTGAGCCTCGGTGCCCTCCGCTTCCACCCCTTATCCCGCCCCGCAGCTCCCAGGCAGAGGGGCGATCAGGGAAGCTCTGCATGCTGCCCCCAGCGCCAGCTCTGAAGCTCCCATTGGCCAGGAACCGTGGCCAATGGAAGCTGCGGTCACGGCACCTGCGGGCATGGGCAAAATGCACCAGGTAGACCCCCCTGGCTGCCCCTCTGCCTAGGGCCAGACATGCCAGCCACTGCTGGGAACAGCACGGGGCCAGGGCAGGCAGGGAGCTGTCTTAGCCTTGCTGTGCCACCGACCAGGAGCCGCCTCAGGTAAGGGCCACCCAGCTGGAGCCTGAACCCCCTGCCACACCCTAACTCCCTCCCAGACCTAGCACCCCAGCCACCAGGTCTCAGCCCATGCCCAAGCTCCCTCCCAGAACCTGCACCCCTACCCCCACCTCAACCCCTGCCCCAGTTTGAAACCCTGCTTTCTGCACCCTAACTCCCTCCCAGAGCCTGCACCCACACCCCAGCCCCCTGCCCCAGGTCAGAACCCCCTCCTGCACAGTAATTCCCGCTGAGACCCCCCCCACCCACTTGCATCCCCAACCTCCTCTCCCCACCCTGAGCCCCCTCCTGCACCCCAAACTCCTCATCCCCAGCCCCACCCCAGAGCCTGCACCCCCAGCTGGAACCCGAGCCCCCTCCCACACCCCAACCTACTGTCCCAGCCTGGAGCCTGCTGCTGCACCCTGAACCCCTCCTTTGTGGCCCCAATCCAGAGCCTAGGGGAAGCCACGAGCCTCCACACCCCATCCCCACCCTCCCGTGGGGCTGTGTGTGGCCCGCGACTGATTTTTTCTGTGGGTCAGTGGCCCCTGATAGAAAAAAGGTTCCCCACCCCTGCATTAGAGATTACTTGAGAAAACTTTAAAAAGTTTGATTAGTGAAAAATGATGATATAACTTTTTAAAGTTACAGCAACTATTTTTAGACATTATTTCTAATTCTGTTCCTCTTGATTATTTTTTAAACTCTCAACCAAAATATTAAAAATATTTAAGTATGGGCAGTATTCCATCTCACTTTTTTTAAACGCAGAACTCCCCAGTAACTTCATGTGCTTGAACATCATTTGCAAAATGTGGCTATTAAGATTGTACACTCATTCATTGCATCAGTGCACCCTAGATTTCAACTTGTGACTTAATAATGAACTACATTAATTATACATTCCATTAGTCTTTATTTTTAACTGCAGCTTCTAGAAGAAGTAGGCACAATTGGATTCCTTTGCATTTTGATACAGATAGGGCACTAGTTTCCATTCTTTATTAAAATATTGTTTAGGCTCTTGTAGGATCCATACTGAAATGTTTTACTGTACTGTCATTGGGAATTTCTACTGAGTACTTTAAGGAGACAGCTAAATGGTTTATTTTTGCATTTAAGAGAGATTCCTTTGGAACTTCAACGGTTGGTGCATGGTGGCCAAGTTAACTTGGATATGGAAGACCACCAAGAACAGGAATATGTAAAGCCTAGATTGAAATTCAAAGCTTTCAGTGGAGAAGGACAAAAGCTTGGAAGGTAAAAATAAATTTAAGAAATTAATGTTCTCTTCTGTCACGTGCATGTGTAATTTGCAATTAAAGAGAAGAGTTGGGCTCAGGATGGCTGCAAAAGATACATTTTATTTTTGTAACGTTTTCTATGATGCTATTTTAAATAGTGCTTTCAGATGCTGATTTTAATTGAGTTATCAGAAACTTCTGGAGAAGGTAACTCAGTGCACTTTCCACTTATGGCAGTTAATACCAGAAGTGTTTACTGATCAGTTTTGGTCAGAGAATGTAGTGAATGAAAACAAATACTTTATTCATCCAAAATATCGCAAGTCAAATATGTCAAAACTTAAGTTAGAAGATCCCAGAATAAAGGTTGCCTTTGCAATGTAATTCTGTCCCATTATGTGCATACCTTATTTTACAGTCTTCAAGGCTGCAGAGAGGGTTTTGGTGTCTGATGTCCCCATCCAAATAAAAAAAAATTACCATGGAAATGAAAGAGTTTAAGAAGAGGGTGGGGGAGGGGTCAGCGAGGCCCCAGGCCTATGTGGTTGCTGCCTTCCCCACAGGAATGGGGATGCTCTTCTCTGCATGTAGCCAGGTCTTGCCTCTCGCTGAAATCTAGCCCTTCCACTAGTGGGAGCAGTATCCCTGACCTTACTCCTTCCTCTGGGCTCTCGGCATGGTAGGTCACCTCAAGCCTGGCATGATGATGCCAACAATGGTGACTGTGGGTTCTGGGCCTGGCTGAGATGGGCAATTCGCTCCCTGCATTACTGATGGCAGGCATCAAACCTGAGCGACATTGCAATCCCATTCACCAGGTTGCAACACCTCTTCACTCAAATTTGGCTCAGTCACCCCTTTGTCATTTTGTGGGCCCCCTCAAACAGGGGCCCTGGGGCAAACTATCCCTTCCCCACCCCCAATCTCCAGGCAGCCCTGGTTAATTACATGATCACATACTCATTTTTTGTATAAATTGGTCAAATGTATGGTTTTTTTCATGGTAACAGCAGAAGCTGCACCCTTGAAACTAGGGTGATATCCCTGTGGAATTTCAAGTCCCTGCTTCAAGGTATGGAGTTGCCATGGTTATAAGATTTTTTTTTTTTTTGAACACTGGCAAAACAACGTATTTTACCCTTACCTTTATTCTCGGATGCGGCTCAACTATTTTTGGTAAAATTTTACAAAAACTTCAGCCTGAAGTAGACACCCAGAATGGAACATTTCAGCTTGAATGCTTTAACATTTGGCCAAGTTATAGGCAACTGAAAACAGGGTCTTATAATGGATAGGATGACCATATTTCCCAAAGGGAAAACAGGACACTGCATGGGGCTTGCCTGAGCCCTGCTGCCCAGGGTTGACAGTTGAAGTGTCTCTCCCTCTCTCCCATGTGGGGCTTGCCCGAGCCTTCCCCCACACCCCCAGCGCAGGGCTGATAGACCTAGCCCCGCTGCCCAGGGTTGACATAGCGAGCCTTCCACCACCACTCCACACCAGCCTCCCCCCCTCCCGTGGGGGGCTCACCCAAGCCTTTCCCTCAGCACAGGGCTGACAACCCTAACCCCACCACCCAGGGCTGAGGCTGACAGCCTAAGGTCTGCATCTGACGTCCTCACTCCCCCTGTCTGCCCCTGCCCTCCTCCCCCCCAAAAAAACATTCCTCCGCTTTGGCAAAACTGTGCATTTGTCCCATTTGCTTTTGCCAAAAATGTCAGGACATCTTGGACAGGGCTTAAAAAGGGGACTGTCCCAGCCAAAACAGGATGTGTGGTCCCCCTAATAATGGAATATTTTTGAGCAACATTAACGAAGGGTGGTGCTACCAGTTCTGCCTATAATCACTGGGAAAAAATGTAAGCGGTATGTTAAGATTATTCTATTCAGATTTAAACTTGCTGCTTTATTACTGTTTCTAGAGTATCATGAAGTGGAATTTGACATTCCTAGTGGAATGTCATTCCAATCTGCCAGATCAGTTTACCTAGACACTTGATAAATTAATTTATACATAGGCCTGTCCTTCATTTATTAAGGAAATGTAGCTGATTAAAAGTAATGGATTGATTGCCATGCAGATTGAAGCCCTTCTTTTACTGTTTGAATGGGTGAATGCCGAGAGTCGCATTATAGGATTTCCCATGCCACCTTGCCAATATGCCTCAACCCTGATCTGAAAGGACCGCTGTTTATACATTGTCCTTCACGCTTATGTCTTGATCATTGTGAATTTCTTGCTGTCTCACATGAGCCTGCCAAAAACTTTGCTTACTTTGTTGGAGATTTTAAGGAAGGCACCAGTTCAATAGGAATTTGACTGAGACCACTAACTCATTCAACCTTATAGCTGTCAGTACTTGGTCTGTATTTGATCCAATGACGTCCAGTATAAATAGCAAACTGTATATTCCATTACTAATACCCTGAGCCATCCAACCCCCATCCTTCTCTGTCATTTTCTGCTTTTAGCCATGAACATTTTCATAGTCTGATATTTGACCAAGTTCCTGATGGGATTTCTGCATGGCAGCAATTAAAGCATCTATTGGCTGAAATGCCAGTAGCAGAAATATCGTGATATAATATATGAACTAGTAACACCTTTGATCATAAGACTCCCAGCTACATTATTGACAGATCTAGTATCCTTAAACAGAAGAGAGATTTAATTTGAGAATCCCACTTGATTTATTTGACACACAATGAATATAAACAATAAATTGCATGATGTTAAAACCTTAATTCCAATGAAATCCTGGTGGGAGCTTCAAATGCTGCCACAAAAAGCAGAAGTACATAGATAATAGTATATAGATAATAGTCGTTGAAACATAAGCAATAACGTTAAAGAATCTGACATCTGCCTTTGAATTGCTTAGTCTGATATCTGGGGGCAAGAATATGTGGATGATAAAATTCTAAATAGTTACATAATAGTGCAACTGCAAAATATGTTCTAGTGAATGAGCATCTGAGATGTGACAGCTTGCATCCCTAATCAGACTTAAGATATTATACCTTTTTAGACAAAGGCTCTAAAAAACTGTTCAAGGTAACTCAGCAAGAATAAGCAGCAACAAATATACTTGTAACATTCTGTCATCAAGCTTTTATGTAACACAGAGTCATAGGCTCCAGAGCAACCTTATAGACTACTATTCAACTGCTAGGCATTATTGAGTTAAACACCTCAACTGTTTGATGCTCACCATGTTATATAATGTGTATTAATTTTGTCAGCAAGGCAGTTCTGATAGCTTTTTGGAAATAGCTTAATTCATTTTTAACTATGTTAAAATAGATCTTATTACAGTATAAAATATATCTAAGATCACATAAGCAAATTTGATTCCAACAGGCAATAGCTACATGTTATTGATTCAAAACTCCTCTTCAGTTTCTCACTCTCCAAGTCTTCCTTCTTTGCACTTAACTGACATATTCAAATGAATTTACTGAAAAACCTTTCATTTGCAGGTAAGGTGTGTTGGGTGTAAGTGTCAAAAGCTGGTTTCATTAATTGCATTGGTTTTTGATTTGGAGCTTTCAATATAAGCCAGTGGTGGGCAACCTGCGGCCCATCAGGGTAATCCGCTGGCGGGCCGCAAGACAGTTTGTTTACATTTGCACGGTCACCCACAGCTCCCAGTGGCTGCAGTTCGCCGTTCCCAGCTAATGGGAGCTGCAGGAAGCAGTGTGGGCCACAGGGACTGGCAGGAATTGGCAGCCAGCACGTCCCTGCGGCCTGCACCGCTTCCCGCAGCTCCCATTAGCCGGGAACGGCGAACTGCAGCCACTGGGAGCTGTGGGTGACCGTGCAAATGTAAACAAACTGTCTTGCGGCCCGCCAGCGGATTACCCTGACGGGCCGCATGCGGGCCGCAGGTTGCCCACTACTGGTATAAATTATAATCCGTGTCTGATTATACTGATAAACTTGAGTAATGTTCTCTCTCTCTTTCTCTGTCCCTGGCATCTTTGCACATTTCATGCCACTCAAATATCTTAAACCAGAATGATTTTTCTTCCATTTTAGAAAATACGTTCATAATTTTCGTCAAGACTGTCCTGAGCACTGTTTTAGCAGCTGTTGGCACCAGAAAGATATTTTTATTCTTCCAAGAATGTCAGATCTATTTTCCTCCTACTTTGCATCCCAGTTCTCCTAGCTTCCACTTCTTGTTAAGGATTATGGGCCAAATTTATCATGTTGTAACCATGTTGACTTAAATGGAGTTCAATTTTGGACTCAGGTTTTATTCGATCTTGATCAGAAAAAATATCTATAGATAGAAGGGCAAAATTACCTAACACTTAACACTCTTCATCACTTCCTAATCCCTGCTACTTCACTGAGTACCAAATTATAGCTGGTCCTGTGTTAGACGAGGAGATAGGAACCTCTTTGCAGTGCACAACTTTCTTCCCGAAGCAGGTAAATCTTTTAAGAGAAATAAATGGACCTGCAGTGTGGTGTTAGAAAAGCCATTTGTACTTCGGTCTCTAAAGACCACAGAACCTACACTAAATAATGTGGTGTTTATATATGATTCAGCACATTTTATTAGGCAGTAATATATAGCAGGAATCTCGGTTGTGCATGCACAGTCCATCCCATCATCTTAGTACTGAAGCATGAATGAAGGAAGAGGTGTGCTAGAGGTGATCTAATTAAACCTTCAGGAAATAGTCCATTATAAACACCTATTTCTGTACTTACAGATTTCCTTAAAATGCTGTCAAGTGACATTTTTGTATATTGGCAATGGGTAAATTGACTTAAGTTTGAAGGGAATTGGGTGGGTACTTCTTAAAATTAGACAAGTATAAAATTATTACTTGGGTTAGCTATAGAATCATAGAAATGTAGGGCTGGAAGGGACCTGTGCTGAGGCAGGACCAAATATACCAAATGGGTGTTTGTCTAACCTGTTAAAAAAACTCCAATGATGGAGATTCCACAACCTGTGTTGGTAACCTATTCCAGTACTTAACTATTCTTATAATTAGCTTTTCATAATATCTAACCTAAATCTCCCTTGCAGCAGATTAAGTCCGTTACTTCTTGTTCTACCTTCAGTGGACATGGAGAATAAGTGATCACCATGCTCTTTATAACAGTCCTTAATGTATTTGAAAACTGTTTTCAGGTCCCCCTCTCAGTCTTTTTTTTTTTTTTTTTCCAAGACTAAGCATTCCCAGTTTTATTAACCTTTCCTTATAGGTCCAGTTTTCTAAACCTTTTATCATTTTTGTTGCTCTCCTCTGGACACTCTCTATTTTGTCCACATCTCTGCTAACGTGAGGCCCCCAGAACTGGACACAGTAATCCAGCTGAGACCTCACCTGGGCTGAGTAGAGCAGGAGAACTACCTCCCGTGTCTTACACATTACATTCCTGTTAACACACCCCAGAATTATATTCGCTTTTTTCGCAACTGCATCATATTGTTGACTCATTCAGTTTGTGATCCAGTATAACCCCCAGATCCTTTTCAGCAGTACTAATGCCATGCCAGTTAGTCCCCATTGTGTATATGTGCATTTGATTTTTCTTTCCTAAGTGTAGTGCTTAGCACTTGTCTTTATTGAATTTCATCTTGGTGATTTCAGACCAATTCTCCAATTTGTCAAGGTCATTTTTAATTCTAATCCTGTCCTCCAAAGTGCAAGCAGCCACTCCCAGCTTGGTGTCACCTTTAGATTTTGTAAGCATACTCTCAAGTCATTAATAAAAATATTGACTAGTACTGGACTCATCGTAAATCCCTGTGGACCCCACTAGATATAGCCCTCCAGTTTGAGAGTTAACCACTGATAACTACTCTCTGAATACAGTTTTTCAATTAGTTTTGCATCCACCTTATGGTAATTTCATCTAGACTACATTTTCCTTTTTGCTTTTGAGAACGTCACTTGGGACTGTGTCAAAAGCCTTACTAAAATCAAGATATATTGCATCTACTACTTTCCCCCTGTCCATTTGTCTCGTAACTGTCAAGGGAGGAAATTAGGTTGGTTTGGCATGACTTGTTCTTGACAATTTCATGCTGGCTATTTCTTATAACCCTATGCTTACAACTTATAACTCTACATGCTTACAAATTGATTGTTTAATAATTTGTTCCAGTATCTTTCCAGGTATCGAAGTTGGGGAATTCTAGACCAGTCAGCCTAAGTTGTCTTTGTTCCCCTTTTTAAAGATGGGTACTATGTTTACCCTTGTTCAGCCCTCTGGGACCTCACCTATCCTCCATGAGTTCTCAAAAATAATCACTAATGGTTCTGAGATTGCTTCAGCTAGTTCCTAAGGTGAATTTAATCAGGCCCTGCTTACTTGAATATATCTAACGTATCTAAATATTTTTTAACCTGTTCTTTCCCTATTTTAGCTTGTTCTTTCCCCTTGCTGTTAATATTAATTGTGTAAAGTATCTTATCACAATTTACCTTTAATGAAGACTGAAGCAAACTATGCATTAAACACCTCAGCCTTCTTGTTGTCATCCATTAGCTCTCCTTTCCTGCTAAGTAGAGGGCATAGTACATGTATGTGGAAGTGATTTCCATGTGATTAAATTTCAGAACTATTTTATCAATTTGTTTATCCTGTGTCTTTGCTCCCCTCGCTTATCTTCCATCTCCCTGGACTTAATCTTACATTACAAGCCCTTCCTCAGCTTTAAATAGCTTTTACTTTTTTTAAATATTAACCTGCCAGACAAATGATTTCTCTTCCTTTCCCACAAAATTACACCTGCCCAAGCCCTGGAGAGGCAAAATTTAGTCCTAGGCCAGTAACAACTTTTCTCTACTTAAAAAAGTGATCTTTCAGCCCTGCAGAGTTAGAAGCAGAAGTTTTATATCATTGGAAAGGGGAAACTATCAGCTTCTAGCATTCTTCTTGCCTTGAAAATCTATTTTAGGTCACTGTCACAGATGGTCTGTGGCCTATGATCTTTGGCTTCCTCTGACCCATGTACAGTGTGGACTCGTAACAAGGAATTTGGCTTTCCAGATGGAGGGATATGAAAGGGCCCCAGAGGGCCAGATTCTTAACTTGTGTAAATCTGCATAGTTTTGTTGATTTTTAACAGTGATGCCAGTTGACACAAGCTGAGAATCTAGATCATTATGTTTAAAATCGCATGCACAATGTATCACATTGTGATATAAAAGTTTTCTCAACACTAGATGACATGCATGTTTTAGAACTCATGGTTTAACCTCTTCTGAGCAATATGCCCATGCCAAACTGATGCAGATGAAACCTTTAGTACCACACCATCATGTATTCCCTACATATTTTGTGCATGTGTGTAGATACTTATATTATATATAAGTAGTAGAATACTTCACGCTAGAAAAAATGATTTTATGCTGTCCTTATATTATTTTTTTATGTTCTGATTATGTTAGTTTCTAGTCTTACAAAATTTGCATCTCATCACTGAAGGATGTATAAAAAGCTCTTAATTTCTAATACAAAACAGTTTAGTTTATAATCTGATTTATATATCTTCATATGTTTAGTGCCTTTTTTAAAAATCATGGAATTTCTCAAGTACTAAATGGATGGGTTGCACACGTGAAGAAAATGTGCTGCTAATGGCCAGTTGAACTCGGATTTGGCCATTTGCATTTACAAACATTTTGACGGCATTTGCAAACTGATTAATTGTGCATGGAAATTGAGCACACAATAGCATTTGTTTATTTTTCTGCATGTAGTTGTATGTACTTCCAATTTTGTGACCCCTAAAGTCTTAACTCCATAAACAGTAGGAAAAGGTAATCTAATAAATACAAAATTCATTAGAGAGAATGTGATTAAAAGGCTGACTTGTTTGTCACACAGTGGTCATTTTCTCAGGTTTTTTTTAAGGAAGCATCATTTTTAAACTTTTAAGTATAACCATAATGCTGAATAATGTTTACATACATTAAATGGGGCATGATTCCTTACTCCAAATGAGTTTGCAATGTAAATTAGCCAAACCTAGAATATGAGGCTAGGGAAAGAGGAATCAGTACTAAAAACAAATAAAAATGTAGGTGTAATAAATCACATAAATGTTAAATTATATACAGACTTATATGACCAAGGGAAGAAGCAGAGAGCAGATAAATTTGGCATTAGTGCATTTATTAAAGCACAGCTGCTAGGTGTGTGAAAAATAGTCCAAGCTATAAACATTGCAGTTTCTGAAAGCTTTTTTTCTTTTTAATGTTATCTACTCCACCCTTCCCTATCATGAGATTATAGCACTCTCAGATTCAGATCCTATCCAAAATCAAACCCTAGACTACACCTAACCAGAGCCAAAACTCTTCCCTTCACCATCTTTACAATAGATTTACCAATCCCTATGCTAATCAACATTCTTGTGCATAAAAGGCCAAATTCAGAGGTGACTTAAATGGTGGTGTAAATTAAATATCAGTAAATCAGCATAAATGATATCCTGAGAGGGTGAAGAGACAGAGAGAGGTTGTAGCAGGCACAGTCAACAGGGTGTATGAAAGCATAAGCTAAAGCACTTCAGCAGTTGGCCCTATGTATAATTTGCATAACCATTTACATTATCTCCAAATATGGCCCATAAGGTACAATGAATAAAATTAAAATCATGCACATGTAATTTCGTGTTCCAGTATTAATGTAAACAAAAATGTTGTTTTATGATCTGTCCATATATATAAAATTATGCAACTGTATTAGCCTTCCCTTTTATAGTAGTGATGTTCATTAAATTAGGGATGTAAAATGTTTACCGGTTAACCCGTCTTAACCCGTCTTAACCATTAACCCAGCCCCGGCCTAGGCCCAGCCCTTTAATCGATTAACTGTTTACATGAAATATTTTAATCATTTAAATGGTTAACTTTTAAAATATTTATATCCCTACATGAAATAGTCCTGTATATAAAAAATCGTACAAGAAACCTCATGTATGGAGAAAATGTTCTTGTGTAACTAAAGTGCATGTATATAAAATCTTATCCATATATTAATGCAGACAATTTTGACACTCCTTTCAATACTCAAGTCAGTATACAGTGCATGATACTGGTTTCAGATAGAAAAGAAAGATAAGAAATGTTCTAGAATGCATCTTTTCAGTTGTGCTTTCTTTCAGTAACACCTATACTTCAATCCTTTAGCCTCACACCTGAAATTGTCAGTACACCTTCTTCCCCAGAAGAAGAGGATAAATCCATTCTTAATGCAACTGTTCTGATTGATGACTCCGTTGCAACAACTAAAATTCAGATTAGGCTAGCAGATGGAAGCCGTTTGATACAAAGATTCAATCAAACACACAGGTAAACTAATGCCATAGAGATACAAGTAACCACGCTTCTTTCAGTAAGGTTGTTTTGTATCTAGTAGATAGAAAAGGAATTAAAATAGCAGCTGGCATATAAAAAGGCAAGAATGATGGTAACACAGGTTAAGTGTATAAGCAATTTATTAATTATGAATGTTTGCAGTAGAGGAACACTAGATGTAGAATAACACTTGTGGAGGTGATCAGATTCTTAACTTTCATCATCCATACTCATATCATTCTGGCTTTTAGTTCGGATATAGCTTTGATAAGCACTTTCGTTTGGCTGGTTGATGTGTGGTGTTATGCAATTACTTATCCATTCTAAGGGTGCATTTGTGCAGAGTTTGGCAAAGTTACACTGTTTTCACATTTCCTGCTCTATATGTATGTGAGTGCTGTGATGGGCAGAGTGAGACAGTTTCGGCTGTGGTGCAATCAGTGAGCAGAGGGACTTGCAATGCTAGGTCTCTTTATTTTAGCAGACATGAATAATACAACCTCTCTTCTTTTCCAGTATTTGGTTGAGAGCAAGGTGGCTGAGGCTCAGTCCAATTAAAATGATGGTGATGCTGGTAGGTTGGGAATAGAGCTGTGCAGGAAACAGATTTCCTGCCCTGTTAACATTTTTGAGATTTCAGAAACACTTCCATTCTGCATATGGACAAAACAGCGACATTTTAGGTAGTTGCAAAGAGCCGGAGAGAGACACACTCCAGAATAGTCAATGCCTGGTGCATAGGGCACTCACCTGGGATGTGGGAGGCTACGTTCAGGTCCCTGGTCTGAATTGGGCAGAGCAAGACTCATACCTGGATCTCTCACGTCCAGTTGAGTGCCCCTAACCAATGGGCTATTCTGGTGGTGGCGGTGGAGGGTGTCTGTCTCTCTCTCATTTAGACCAGAAATTCCATCCTCAACCCAGGAAACCTTTCCTGACAAAAAAAATTTGTTGAAACTGGCGTGTTCCTGCAAAAAGTTTTGGCAAATCAGCATTTTGTGACAAACCACTGCATTGAATGTTCCTGACCAGCTCAAGCTGGGAAACTGCTAGAAGGTGTGACCCAGGACGTTGCTTTTCCCCATTATTGAGAGAGTTTTCCCGGTCTTGAAGGAGCTTTGCTGTCCAGGAATGGAAGGGGGATTCTGGACCTCAACCTGCTCCTAGGTTCCCAGATAGCATCAATAGCCAGAAGCACTTGTTTCCATGTATTTTGTTAGGCAGTAGTGACCCTTTCTCTCACATAGTTGTCGAAGTTATGCAAGCACTGATAATATCAATATAGAGCACACTTCACTGGCCAATGTATAGAAGAGGATCAGTAAGGAATTACAGCTACTGCAGAATGCTGCTGTCTGCTTGCTTAGTTGTTGGTTAAAGAGGACATATTACACTAACTCTTCAAAGATTGCACAGGCTTATTATTCTGGGAGAATTTTGCAGCATTAATTTTGTTCTCGAGCCCTATATAATTTGTATTTTGGCTGGCTTACAGATTACTTCTTATTCTGTGTGTTGACACTACTTATGATGTCATCTGAAGTACTTTTGCTGACAGTTTTTAGATTGTGGATGATAGATATTCAGGGTATTCAGCAGAAGACTTTTTTTGGCAGGGGGGGGACACATTCCTCTCCCCAACCACCATTTTTCTGTCAGAGCTAGTCTGCTGACTTTCAGGGTACATCGAGGGTCTAGACATGGGTGCGCCTGTGTGGATCGTAGCTCACTCAGGCCAACCAGAATCAGAGTCTGTGTGAATGCCAAGTTTAAGTGAATTTATGAATGGGCGTTATTTTGGAACCAAGCACCACTAGACAAATTAGAGGATTGGGCCAAAAGAAATCTGATGAGGTTCAACAAGGACAAGTGCAGAGTCCTGCACTTAGGATGGAAGAATCCCATGTACTGCTACAGGGACCAAGTGGCTAGGCAGCAGTTCTGCAGAAAGGGACCTAGGGGTTACAGTGGACAAGAAGCTGGATATGAGTCAACAGTGTGCCCTTGTTGCCAAGAAGGCTAACAGCATTTTGGGGAGTATACGTAGGAGCATTGCCAGCAGATTGAGGGACATGATCATTCCCCTCTATTTGGCATTGGTGAGGCCTCATCTGGAGTACTGTGTCCAGTTTTGGGCCCCACACTACAAGAAGGATGTGGAAAAATTGGAAAGAGTCCAGCGAAGGGCAAGAAAAATGATTAGGGGGCTGGACCACATGATTTATGAGGAGAGGCTGAGGGAACTGGAATTGTTTAGCCTGCAGAAGAGAAGAATGAGTGGGGATTTGATAGCTGCTTTCAACTACCTGAAACGGGGTTCCAAAGAGGATGGATCTAGACTGTTCTCAGTGGTAGAAGATGACAGAACAAGGAGTAATGGTCTCAAGTTGCAGAGAGGGAGGTTTAGGTTGGATATTAGGAAAAACTTTTTCAGTAGGAGGGTGGTGAAGCACTGGAAAGGGTTACCTAGGGAAGTGGTGGAATCTCCTTCCTTAGATGTTTTTAAGGTCAGGCTTGACAAAGCCCTGGCTGGGATGATTTAGTTGGGGATTGGTCCTGCTTTGAGCAGGGGGTTCGACTAGATGACCTCCTGAGGTCCCTTCTAACACTGATATTCTATGATTCTATGATGATATGAAGGTGGGAGCTCAGGTATTGGACATTGCCCATCCACCATGATTTGGGGCCCACCCAGATTTCAATGCCTAGCTACACCGCAGGGGTACAGTGTAATGCTTCTCTTTTCATTCAGATTTAGCCCTGACTGGGAAGTAGGGACAGCGCTGATCACTGGGAATTGAAGCTGATTGAGGAACTGGTGTTAATTTAGTTTGGCTTTGTCATTACATGTTGTGTATTGGATTTTATGCATTTATTCAAACTGCTGAAGAAGTAAATTACACTGAAAAATTAAAAGAGTTTATCTAGTGAACTCCTATGCCACAACCTACATTCTTCAAGATGTGTCCCTATGGGTGCTCCACTTCAGGTGCTCATGTGCCTTTCGAGCCCTTGATTGGAGATTTTCAGCTATCTGTGTCCGTTCAGCTCTCGCATGCACCCTGTGCCTCCTCGTGTCGGACACCAAGGTTATATAGGGGTGCACAGGCAAACTGCCCTTAGCTTTTTCTCAACCACTTCCGTCTGAGACGGAGCCTTAGGGTATCTACTTTGGCCATTCTATTTTTCCTTAGTGTTAAGATACTTAGTTTAGTAGTTGGTAGTATAGTTAGGGTGGTATAGTTAGAACAAACAGCCAGCATCGAGGAAATGCTATTGAGAGCACAACTTAGGTGGACTGGACATGTCATCAGAATGGAAGACCACCACGTCCCAAAACAGATCATGTATGGGGAGCAGAAGCAGGGCAAAACAAAGAAGTGTCGTCGGTATGAGTGCTTCAAAGATAACTTGAAATGCGGTCTGTAGTGGGCTGGGATCAATCTCAGAACTTGAGCAAACAGCTCAGAACAGGATTTACTGGTAGTCTCTGACAAGATTAATATGCCATGGGCTTGAGTGGGATTGACAAAATCGTTTCCAGGCTGCATATGAAAGACGCCATGGAACTGAATCATCAAATATCATGGATATGGACTTCCTGTGCCTTCAGTGCGGCCAGCTCTGTGCTTCAGGGTTTGGACTTCAGAGTCCTATGCGTAGCCTTAGATGAGAATTGTAACAATATCGTCATCGTCAGTGACGGATGACTACTATGGAGACTACTACTACTAGTAGTTATAGTTAGTTTTGTACAGATAATGAGGGGAGATTGTTTTGTTCTCCTTACCCTTTTTTCCTTTGCCAGACTAATTTTCCTGTCAGGGCATGCCTGGCTCAGCAGGCTTCAAATGCTCTCTCCACTGCTGAGAGGCTATTCTTGTAAACAATGGTCACTCTAAGTATGTTCATTGCTTGGGGGAGTCCCATATCTCAGAAGTGCAACTTTTTCTTGGCCTTCAAGTGTAGGCCAAGGAAGAACAGGAAGACCAAGCTAAGACTGTTCATGACAGAACACTCCCTGCAACCAGAACCAGGTCAGGAGACACCCCCCACACACACACCTCCCGAATGCCTGTCCTCAGACAGACCCAGAGCACGCTGGGGCAAGTTTCCCCCAAGGAAGGGAAGATTTTTGGAGGCTTCTGGGAAGGCTCTCCAAAAGAGAAGTGCGGACTCTTACTCCAAGGAGCCAGCTCCAGAAAAGACCAAGTCTCCCCACCAAGTCTCCAAGGGTACTGTTGAGGCCAAAGACTCCTCTACGGGGACCAGTGGGGCTGTGAAGCACTGGAGCTCCAAGGAAAGGAGACATGGCTCTGACAGAGTGCTAGTATTCTTTACCCACAAGGAGAGCAGGCATGAGGCACTGTCGAGTTCAGCCCAGCAGTCAGTACCAATGCATTCAACCCAGCCAGCAGTGCCATTACTCCCCTTAACCCAGCCATTGGTACTGATGCAGTTTATCCAGCCATCGGTGACAGTGCATTTGGCATGACTCCCCTCTTCACCTGGAGTGCAATCATCATCAGTACCATGGCCTGGGCTACTGCTTCAGAACTGGATCCCTTCTCACTATCACAGGCATTCCGGTACTCTAAGGACCTTATGGTATCTGATGGACCAGCGTCCCTGCTTCTTATGGGTACTAAGTGCCTTTCGGTACCGAGACACCAGTCTCTGGGCTACTGTCCTCTGGCACTGTAGGAATCTCCATCATTTTCAATGGGTGCCCGCCACCCCCATGGGATGACATGGAGGAGAAAGAGGGAGACTTTTAATCAGTCTCCTCCGTCTTGGTCAAGGATTCACCAACCTGCCCCTTCAGGAATTCCTTTTTGACTAGTCACAGGGAGGATTGTATTGGTCACCAAGAATGGTGGAACCAACCCTGTATTCCAGCTTCACTTCCTTATCCATTTAGTCAGATCTGATACATCAGTAGGTTCTACAGTATCATCTTCAGTTCTGGATTCTGTTTTGAAGCTCCCTCCTCCTTCTGGGAATACTGCCCAGAAGTCACTTGAAGTGGAGCACTGATAGGGACACTACTCGAAGAAGAAGAAGAAGAGGGAGGAGGTTATTCAACTTGTGCAGTAACTACAGTCTTCAAGATACCTTCCCCTCTGGGTGCTCCAGTACCTGCCCTCCTTCCCCTCTGCTTCAGACTGTTCCTTAGGGGACATTTGGGTAGATCAGGAACTGAGGCCAGTTTGCTTGCACACACCTATAAAGCCTTGGTGTCTGGCACAGCGAGGCATAGGCAAATGCAGAGCTAAACAGATACTGCTAGCTGAAAATCTCAGATCAAGGACTCAAGAGGCACATGCACACCTAAAGTGGAGCACTTATAGAGGGACACAAGATTATTTTACAAGATGAGTGATTTTCTATTATATGATAAGACAAACCATACACCCACTGTTCTTTTCAGTCCTTGTATTCAGAAAGCAAGAAACCCTAGATTATCATCCTAATCATTTGGAGAATATGATCGGAATATAGTGTGACAGGGTCAGGCCAGATGGCTACAGGAGGGTGGTGGATGGTAGATACATTAGCCTCAGATTAAGCAGGTCCCTTTTCCCTGGGTAAAATAACAGGGACTATTCCAGAACAATCAGGAACCTGCTAGAACAAATTAAGGCAAGCAGGCTAATTAGGACACCTGGAGCCAATTAGGAAGCCACTAGAACCAATTAAGGCAGGTAGGCTAATCAAGGTACCTGGTTAAAAGAAAGACATCCCTTCAGTTAGTGAGAGGTGCGTAAGGAGCTGGGAGTGAGAGGATGTGCTGCTGGAGGACTGAGGAATACAGACGCCATCAGGAAGAAGGTCCTGCGGTGAGGACAAAGAAGGTGCTGGGGGGAGGTCATGGGGAAGTGGTCCAGGGAGTTGTAGCTGTCACACAGATGTTACAGGAGACATTGTAGACAGCTGCAATCCACAGGGCCCTGGGCTGGAACCCAGAGTAGAGGGCGGGCCTGGGTTTCCCCTATCTCCCTATTTGACCCAAGAGGAGTTGACCTGGACTGTGAGTCATATCAGAGGGGAAGGTCTCTGGCCTGTCCCTGACCCATAATAGGTGGGACAACAGAGACTGGAGTGACTGTTCTCCTCCCTTTCCCCCATGCTGGCCAGTGATGAGGTTAGCTGAGTGAATGGCAGGTTTGAGCCAGTGGCAAAAGTAGCCAAACTGATGGCTGCCATGAACCTCTGAGGCAAGCAAATCCGCTGGAAAGCGCAGAACCTACCAAGGCAGAGGAGCAACTTTGTCACAATAAGTATACAATCAAAAGTGCATTTGTAAATAGTGCATGCTGTATTTGCAGTATTCAAATTTTTTGCCTTTATTGGTGTTGGCAGCTGATTCCTGTATAAATTAAATCATTAGTAATTTTCAGTGTTTTTATATAATATCCATTATATTTATTTTAACAGGATTATGGATGTTCGAGACTTTATTATCCAGTCCCATCCTGCATTTGCAGCAGCTGACTTTGTTCTTGTAACTACATTTCCAAATAAAGAGCTAACAGATGAAAGTCTGACACTACAAGAAGCAGATATACTTAACACTGTGATTCTTCAACAACTAAAGTAATCTTGCACCTGTCAGTGCAATCTTGCTTTTGGGGATAGGTAATGTGCCAAACTGTCATACAAGGATGCTTCCAGTGGTGTGGAGGGAGGGAATCAAATCAACATCTTCTTTCACTTGCACAGATCAGTTTTGTTTTTATTTCTGTTCTGTCTTCCAAGGATAGCATATTTGAATCAGATTTTAGAGTGATTTCTCACCAAATGTTTTTTACAATTTTAAAACTAAGCTTGTATAAATTGATATGTTCCAAAACTCAGCAAGAACTAATAAGCTACTTGAGAAACACAGATATCACTTTATTATTCAGGTATCTTTAGGGGAGAAAAGCAGTTTTTTTCAGGGAGTCAATGTCTTTTTACACACTTGGTAAGTCTTGCACTAAGGAAATGTTTTATGCTGCAGTGACAAACAGCCTTTTGAAAACTTAACCCAGTAGGTTGAGATGTGTTTATTTCCCTTAGCACATAGATTTTCAAGTATTCTTTTTGTAAGTTGACATGTTTACATGCCCTAATATGATTTTAAAATATTCTGTTTTGTTGGTGCAGTATAATTAATTACATAAAATAACCTATAAATATTTTTCCGGTAAATTATCCTATAACCTTCACTATGAATGGATCTGTAACAAAAGAAAAACACATCTCCATCTTTTCTAAGTATATTTGATATTGTTCTCACTCATGGTCTAATTGTAATTCTCATGTTGGAAAGAATTTACTTTAAACAGAAATGGTAGAGAGTAATAGCAACTAATGAACAAACATCAAGATCCACATTTTAAAAAGAATTGGCTTGATGATCACATTCAAACACCCATATGCAATTGAGACCTATGCAGATACATAATTCCATGCATAAGCAGTTATTTAGGTGCCCAAATAACATTTGTGTGCACAAACACAAGACTTGTTTATGCAGTCACTTGAATACACAAAAGAAGATGTGCAGTTTTGCACCTGGACTTTAGCTCTTCATATTTGCTATTTTGGTCCCAAAAGTGTTAAATTTTCAAAGTAGTGCAATGGGGATTTAGTTATGCAATTTTCTTTATTCTTACTGGCAGCTGCATGATTAAACCATGGCAATTCTTTGAAAATATATTCTTTTCAAAGAGTTTAATCCTGCATTCTGCTATTCAGATAGAAATAGTGTGAAATAGAAAATGGGCTCCTGTACTTATACAGCCACAGATATTATAAATCTGCATACTGTTAGTCAAAGGAGAGGAGCAAACCTTAGATGAGGAGAATGGGCTGCATCCCGTGTGCCTGTATGTATAGAATATTGTCTTTAATATTATTTCCCAAAAACTTGAAAACTTATTTCACTATACTTAGCTCACCCTTGGTCAGTAGAATTTATTTTAAATTCTTACCTCAAAGTAGGCATTTCCAACTATAAGTAATTTTCAATCATTTGCAACCATATGAGGTAAAATGTTTTTTGTAAGACAAATATCTGCATGGTTTAAACAATCACAAATACATTGTGTGTGCTAATCAGTAAAGAAAAGATTTTAAGCTAAAAATGTCCCAGACAACTTTTTCATATTCTGTTATTCTCTTTTACATTGTGACAAAGAAGCAGTTGTTTGTGTGTTTTGCATGGTGAGTGTTGTGTATTTGGGGTGAGGGAGGAAGGAAATATGTTTAAAACAATTATTTTAAATACTACACCTAAATACTTGGTAAAATAAAAATATAGATTTCCAAGTTCTGATATGGATCTGAACCACTCGAAAGTTTGGGCATGTTTGGATTTGAGGATTAGCTTCAAGTCCATTCCTAATACAATATAAGCAGTGCACAGGTAATGATAACAAATTGAACAGCTTACTTTGATGCATAAGGAACTGTGGTTACATAAAAGAAATTGGTTTTCATTTTTCAGGGTTGTTCAAAGACATATAACTACATGTTGTCACTCTTCCTTTATTTTAAATCACCAGTGAACTTCTAATGTAAGAGCTTTGTAACAACTGGGTAAATGTCTTTACTTCAAGATTAAAGAGCTCAGAAAACATAAACATGCATTTGTATTTATTAATGATATCTTTGGAGGTATTCAGGCAGCAGTTTTAAAACTTTTTGAGCTGAGCCTCTCCACCCGCCCCCCCACCCTGGAGTTACAATTTTTGGTTGCACCCCCCAACCCAGGCAAAAATAGATATAATGCCTACCCCTCGCCCCTCAGGTTTTCAGGCTGGGGGAAGGTGCATGTGATGGTCTCTGGCCATGCTAACTATCTGTGCAGTCCCCTGCACACCACACCTTGATTCTCTTTACCCTGGCTAGCAGTGTGCTTAGCAACATCTAGTCATAGGTGCCAAGCTGCTAAGGAATCCGACCCCCTTTATTATTAGTCCCATGTACTTTTGCTTTGATACACATTTGGTCTCCCTCAAGCATGCCTGCTATTCAGTGAACCTTGTGACCAGCAAGTAGAAACTCTGCAGCTGTACAATAGGCCACCGTGCATGCTCTTTATATGCAGCTTACAAAGGGTGGGGACAGGAGGAAGCCAAGTGCAAGGATGTTGCATACTTACAGGTGATGTGCAGAATGGGAGTTTTTTCAGTGTAATTGCTTATTTAGTTCTTACTCATTAATCTTGGAAGCTGATGTGTAAACACTGCAGTTGGCTGGAGCTGCCATGATGTCCGATTTGCATAGTTCTACAGACAGTATAGTCTGTACAGCAGACTCCCACCCTGTTCCCATTGGCTATGTAAGCATGCCAGTCCCCAACATAGGCATACTGTTCACTAGTCAGGCATGAGTAACTGAACAGCAGAGGGGCAGGATGACAGGCTAATTATAATATATGTGGCAAATTGCCGGCACTACTATGATGGGTCCCGCACTTTCTCTTCTTGGGGGGGGGGGGTTTCAGGGTGCCATTTCTTGCCCCTGAACTGGGGTAACAGCTATCCTACTAGTATCCCAGGGAAGGGGAGTGGAGAGGGAGGGACCCAGGCCCGCCCTCTACTCCGGGTCCCAGCCTAGGGGCCCTATGATAGTAGGTGAACCACTTGTACCAGTGATTCTTTCCCCTGGGCTACTTCCCTCTCCTGACCTTCAGCTTGTGGGGCTTCCTGCCTTCCCTCTGCACAAGCCAGGTGTCCCTTTACCTAGGATCTTGGTCTTCTTAGCGCGCTGCAGCACTTCTCAAAACTCTCCTCCACTTTCCTTCGAACTGCTCTCTGCTCCACCACCAAACCACTCTGCTCCAGCTCCTCCTCTGGCTGATTGAAGCAGGGGGATTTTATCAGGTGACTGGCTTCAGGTGCTCTAATTGGTTTCAGGTGCTTTTAATTAATTAATCTACAGGGAATAAGGCTTCTCCTCATCCTAGATCACTCTCCTGCTGCCTTCTGGCCATGCTGTATCACATATCCCCCCCCCCCCCCCCCCGCTCAACACCATAGGGTTGGGCAACTTGGGACGAGAGGCAATGCTTTCGTGACAAGCCATCTGCGTTGCCGTGTTGGCTTCCGGCCCTATGCTGTACTCGGAAATAAAAAGGTTGCAGAGATAGGAACCATCTAGTCACTCTTGCATTCTTCTCCTTGTTTCTGTGCATCCACTGTAGTGGGGCATGGTCTGTCACCAGGGTAAATCGCCGCCCCAGTAGGTAGTAACGGAGAGTTTCCATGGCCCATTTTATCACCAGACATTCCTTTTCAATGACGGCGTACTTTTGTTCCCTGGGGAGGAGCTTCCGGCTGAGGTACAGGATCGGGTGTTCCTCCTCCCCTACCATCTGCGAAAGGACGGCTCCTAACCCTACCTCCGAGGCATCTGTTTGTAGAATGAATTCTTTCTTGAAGTCTGGGGCTGTAAGTACAGGATGGCAGCAAAGGGCTGTCCTTAAATCTGCGAATGCCCCTTCTGCTGCATCAGACCACTTTACTATCTCGGGGCCCCGAGCCTTTATCAGGTCAGTCAATGGCCCTGCTCTTGTGGCAAAATGAGGGATGAATCTCCGATAGTACCTTACTAACCCGAGAAATGCTCTGACCTGCTTTTTACGGATTGGCCGAGGCCAATCTTGTATTGCTCCACTTTATTCCATTGGGGTTTTACCAAACCTCTCCCTACTACATACCCAAGGTATCTGGCTTTAGCTAGTCCTATCACGCACTTGAGAGGGTTGGCAGTGAGGCCAGCCTTCCTCAGGGTGTCTAGTACCGCTTCTACTTTTACTAGGTGCGTTCCCCAGTCAGGGCTATGGATGACTATATCGTCTAAATAGGCGGCGGCATACCTGGCATGGGGTCGCAACAATTTATCCATAAGTCGTTGGAATGTTGCTGGGGCCCCATGGAGTCCGAAAGGGAGGACAGTGTATTGGAACAGGCCATCAGGTGTAGAGAAAGCTGTCTTCTCCTTGGCGTTCTTGGCCAGGGGAATTTGCCAATATCCTTTTAGTCAGGTCCAGAGTGGTTAGGTATCGGGCCTTGCCTAACTGATCAACTAGCTCGTTGACACTAGCACCATCACCCGTTCTCCTGGCTGAAATTTCCGTACTTTCGCCTGGCGGTTGTAATATGTCCGCTGGGTCTCTTGTGCATTTTCCAAATGTTCCCGTACTATAGGGGTTACTCGAGCTATTCGCTCTCTCATCTGTGTCACATGCTCAATGATATTCTTTCCTGGGTTGGGTTGTTCTTCCCAATCCTCCTTGGCGATGTCTAATATTCCGCGTGGGTGGTGTCCGTATAGTAGCTCAAAGGGAGAGAAACCAGTGGACGCCTGGGGGACTTCCCGTATTGCAAAAATTAGGTATGGTAGAAGGGTATCCCAGTCTTTTCCATCCTGTGCTACCACCTTCCGGATCATACCTTTAAGGGTGCGGTTAAACCGCTCGACCAGGCCGTCTGTTTGAGGATGGTAGACGGAGGTCCTTATGGCATGGATGCGGAGCAGGGTACATAAGTCCTTCATTAATTTCGACATGAAAGGGGTTCCTTGGTCAGTCAGGATCTCCTTAGGGATGCCCACTCTGGCAAAAACCTGGAGTAGTTCTTTTGCTATTGCCTTGGATGTGGGGTTTCTTAAAGGAATGGCTTCTGGATACCGTGTGGCATAGTCAAGGATGACTAGTACGTTTCGATGACCTCGTGCTGATCTTTCCAGCGGGCCCACAAGGTCCATGGCTATCCTTTCGAACGGGACTTCAATAATAGGCAAAGGTACTAATGGGGTCCGCAAGTGAGGTCGAGGGCTATGCAACTGGCATTCTGGGCAGGAGGCATAATAGCGTTGGACCTCCGCACGTATTCCTGGCCAACAAAACCTTCTTAGGATTCTATCCAGTGTCTTGTCTATTCCTAGATGTCCCCCAAATAAATGACTGTGAGCTAGCTCTAGTACTGCCCTTGTGTGTTTCCGTGGGACTAAGAGCTGCTCTACTTCCCCTCGGATCTGCACTATTCGGTACAACAGATCACGTTTGATCACATAATACGGCCCCAGGCCTTTGGTCTTTCCTTCCACCGGTACGCCATTTACTTCCACTACCTCCTCCCTCACATTCGCATATAGCAGGTCATTGGCTTGGTCCTGCCTGAAATTCTCACGGGCGGTACCGATCTGACCTAATTCCAGGGGGCCTATTTCTACTCTGCCCCCTGGGTTGCCCCTACTTGGGCTAGGAACTGACTCTGAGTCCTCACTGGCCTGAATTGTCTCCTGGCCTCCTGAACGGGTTCGCTTACCAACAAGGGAGGCTTTCTGGTTCTCTGCTAGAATCCTGGTCCCTAGCCTTTTATCTGCCCTCCTTTCCCGCCTAGACTTTCGGGGTTTCCCAGGGGATGAGAATAGCTCTGGGGCAAATTCAGCAAAAATTGGGGTGAGGCTATCTGTAGGTGCCTGGATTTCAGCCTGGGGGTTGCTACCCTCCCTTGGCTCTACTGCGGGGAGTAAGTTCTCAAACCCAGGGAAGTCCCTACCAATTAAGACCGGATAGGGGAGCCTAGGGACCACCGCTGCAGTTACCCTGGTAGTGTTCCCCTGGATCTCAATCCGTACTGGGATTGTGGGGTAGAAATTTACGGTGCCATGAACGCACGTTACCCCTGTGGTTTTGGCCCGGGTTACTTGGTCTTGCCCCACCAACTTCCCCGAGACCAGCGTGACAGCACTCCCAGAATCTACTAATGCTGTGGTCACAATACCATTCATTTTTACTGACCTTGTATACCCATGTGGGGTCGTTGCGACCCCTACCAGGCCAATTAGGCCACATTGTTCCCCAGGATCCCCCAGATTGCACTGCATAGGCTCTTCCCTGTTGGGGCATTGGGCTGCTATATGCCCCAATTCCCCACACTCGTAACACCGACCTCTTATCCCAGTTGCCGCCCTCTGCCTGGGGCTATTTGGTCGGCCCCCCCAGCCCTCTCTTCTCAAACCCCCAGGTCCCTTCTTGGACTCCGGCCATTCCTCAATGTCTTTCCTCCTAGTTATAGTTCTCCTGTAGTTCTCGGCGGTCTGGGACCTTGGGTTTGGGGCTGGCTTCCTGGATTGCCGTGTTTCACCCCCTGGGGTCTGGAACAGTTCACGGGCTGCTAGCTGTCTTTCCACAAGGGAGACCAACTCATCATAGGTGGAGGGGTCATTCTGGCCAACCCAAGCCCGGAGGCCTGGTGGTAGCCCCCTCATATACCGGTCCAGTACCAGGAGCTCCATCATCTTCTCAGAGCTGAGGGCCTCAGGGTGCAGCCATTTCCGGGTCAGGTGGATCAGGTCAAACAATTGCGATCTGGGTGTCTTGTCCTCTGTATACTGCCACTCATGGAACCTCTGGGCTCGCAATGCCGTAGTTACTCTGGATCTGGCCAGGATCTCTGCCTTCAGCTGAGGGTAGTCTGCTGCAGTCTCTGCGGCCATATCATAGTATACCTTCTGGGCCTCCCCACACAGGAATGGGGCAAGGATACCGGACCGCTGGTCTCGGGGCCAGGCCTCCCGCAGGGCTGCTCTCTCAAAAGCCAGGAGGTATGCCTCCACATCATCCTCCCGTGTCATTTTCTGTAGGCAGTGGCTGGCCCGTATAGTCCGGGTCCCATCGCCATTCTGGCTTCGCTCCATAAGGGCCTTCATCTGGTTCACCAGCTCCCGCAGCAGGGCTCGGTCCTGGGCAGCCTGACTCATCAACAGATGATTAGTCTCTTGCTGTACCCTAGTCGCCTCCTGTTGGGCGGTTGCTTGGACTCGGGTAGCCTCCTGCTGGGCCGCGGTGGCTTGTATTAGGGCCTTGATTACGTCGTCCATCTTAAGGACTGGATTGTTTTGGCTAACCCTGGTTTAAGTCCCCAGTGCGGAGATCCCACCCCTGACACCACGTGTGGCAAATTGCCGGCACTACTATGATGGGTCCCGCACTTTCTCTTCTTGTGGGGGGGTTTCAGGGTGCCATTTCTTGCCCCTGAACTGGGGTAACAGCTATCCTACTAGTATCCCAGGGAAGGGGAGTGGAGAGAGAGGGACCCAGGCCCGCCCTCTACTCCGGGTCCCAGCCTAGGGGCCCTATGATAGTAGGTGAACCACTTGTACCAGTGATTCTTTCCCCTGGGCTACTTCCCTCTCCTGACCTTCAGCTTGTGGGGCTTCCTGCCTTCCCTCTGCACAAGCCAGGTGTCCCTTTACCTAGGATCTTGGTCGTCTTAGCCCGCTGCAGCACTTCTCAAAACTCTCCTCCACTTTCCTTCGAACTGCTCTTTGTTCCACCACCAATCCACTCTGCTTCACTCCTCCAAACTGCTCTCTGCTCCACCACCAAACCACTCTGCTCCAGCTCCTCCTCTGGCTGATTGAAGCAGGGGGATTTTATCAGGTGACTGGCTTCAGGTGCTCTAATTGGTTTCAGGTGCTTTTAATTAATCTACAGGGAATAAGGCTTCTCCTCATCCTAGATCACTCTCCTGCTGCCTTCTGGCCATGCTGTATCACATATACTATAAGGCTCTTTGCAATACAGCAATAACTTAGTAGTTCGTGTTATGTAGCACTCCATATGTTTTATGGAAATATGCTATTGAGTGTGAATATAATGCAACTGGAATCTGCTTCATGCAAAAGGTCTCTTGTAAGGTATCATTACAAAGCTTATAATCTACTGTTACATTCATACAGATAGGATGATCATTCTTGTATCTGAAACTAGGAATATGAAGCATAACTCTGAGGTCCTATTGTAATTATGCAAAGTGTGAGCAATTAATGGTGGTTTAGAATCTTGATGGCTCCCATTAACTAGGACAATTGACTGCAGATGGCTCTGTTTACCTGCAACCCTCCACTGCATACGTGCAGGCCAATCCTGTAAGAATGGAGCGGGGTTCACAGGACATGTGAACACATCACATGATACCGGAATCCATCTTTAACCTGGTGCTTTTACATTTAGAAGGAGAGGTGAGAACCCAGAGAGGGACAAATGATTCCTGCCTTGTGCCAGAGCTATAAAAGGGAGTGGAACAGAACAAACGCGGCTGCCAGTCATGAGAAATCCCCTAGTTACCACCTGAGCTGGAACTAACAAGGACTGTGTCGGGGGAAAGGATTGGGCCCAGACTAGGAAGAAGTCTAGTCTGTGAAAGAAGCTTATTGGAACATCTCTAAGGGTGAAATTTACCTGTATTCAGTTTCTTAAGGTATTAGGCTTAGACTTGCGTGTTTTGTTTTATTTTGCTTGGTAACAGGGGGTTGGACTAGATGACCTCCTGAGGTCCCTTCCAACCCTGAGATTCTATGATTCTAACTTACATTGTTCTATCTGTTGTTACTTGAAATCACTTAAATACTACTTTTTATATTTAATAAAATCACTTTTGTTTATTAATTAACCTAGAGTAAGCGATGAATACCTGGGGGAGCAAACAGCTGTGCATATCTCTCTATCAGTGTTATAGAGGAGGGACAATTTGAGTTTACCCTGTATAAGCTTTATTTGGGGTTTGGATCCCGTTGGGAGCTGGGTGTCTGGGTGCTGGAGACAGGAGTACTTGCTGAGCTGTTTTCAGTTAAGTCTGCAGCTTTGGGGGTGTGGTTCAGACCCTGGGTCTGTGTTGCAGCAGGCTAGCATGTCTGACTCAACAAGACAGGGTTCTAAAGTCCCAAGCTAGCCGAGAAAACGGGCTCCGAAGTAATTTCAGCACATCAGGTGACAGTCCCAAGGGGGTCTCTGTGACCGAACCCGTCACAGTTTGCTCAGTGCCAAAGGTTTTACAAAATTGTATTCCCATAGCTTTCAGCAAAATTCTAAAATTTCATGATGGGAAGGTGATTAAGCAAAATTCAAGGGCTGAAAATGCTAAGTGATCTTACCATGTGGTTTCTGCTGGTGAACAATGTCTTTTCAGATATCTAAAATCAACAGTTTGGACAGACTCTGGACTTCAAATAAATGATTATATTAACAAAACTCAGATTTAGAGCACAGTGATCCCCGACGTATGGTTCTCTTCACTAGACAGCCCATTTCCCATGCTTGACAAGGGGCTGACAGATTCCTCAGTAGCAAGGGTGAAAGTGGTGCACTGGAAACATTTTTGTCCTGCCTCCAGTTTCAGAGCTATGATTGCAGATAATTTGAGTGCCAGAGAGAGAGGACGGGGTGGGATGTGGTGGGGGAGATCAGAGTTGGTGATTGTCATAAATATAAAGGGAAAGGGGAGAGGGTCTGATGCAGATAAAATCCTCTTACCAGTAAAGGGTTAAGAAATGCAGGTAACCAGACCGACACCTGACCTGGCCGGCATCTGACCAATAAGGGGACAAGATACTTTCAAATCTTGGGAGGGGGAAAGCTTTGTGTGTGGGTCTTTGTCAGACTCAGAGTGATCTTGGAGTCAGAAGGAACCAGTCATCTTTTCATCAAATCCTCACTTTTCTAAAGTAAGTTTAGATAGCATAGCGAGTAGATTTCTGTTTATTTTTGCTTGGTACGTTCCCTGTGTGAGAGGGAGGGGTTATTCCTTTTTTTTTTCTGTAACTTTAAGGGTTTGTCCAGAGGGGGAATCCCTCTGAGTTTGGAAATTGAGTACCCTGTAAAATAGTTACCATCCTGATTTTACAGAGCTGATTTTACCTTCTTTGTTTTAATAAAATCCTTCTGTTAAGAAGCTGACTATTTCCTATGGTGTTAAAAACCCCGGGGGTGGGGGTTTTTTAGATCACTGTGTAACCAATTGGTTAAGAGATTATTCTCAAGCTTCCCGGGAAAGGGGGGTATGGGCTTGAGAGGGTATTTTGTGGGGAAAAGATAAACTTCAAGTGGTTTCCTTTCCTGGATTCCTGTTTAAACACACTTGATGGTGGCAGTGAGAAGCATTTCTCAGGGTCCAGGGAATTTTGTACCTTGGGGGTTTTAACCTAAGCTGGTAGAAATAAGCTTAGGAGCTCTTCATGCGGGTGTGTATATGTGTGTGTATGTGTATGTGTATGTATATATATATATATATATATATATATATATATATATATATATATATATATATATATATATATATATATATATATATATATATATATATATATATATATATATATATATATATATATATATATATATATAATATCTCCTCTAAGATTTTCATGCCTGAGCAAACCAAAATCCAAGCAGTTGTCACAAGTGAGAAGTACATCGTGTTGCTAGGTGTCATTCTACCAAATCACATAGTCTCTCCTTTTAGCACTTTTTATTCTTTAACAGAGTCTTAAATATCAGTGCCTTAAAGGACTTAACATTCATTTTTGATTAAGGCCTAGAGATGGCAGGCCAGAACCAAATCACGATTCCCAAACTCTGGGAAATCTCACACCCTTGATCTTAAATTTGTGGCTTGAGCTCATTTCTGCTTTTCATTCAAAAAGACCTGAAGAACAATCAGCTTTGTGTAGATACAATAATCAATGTATTGGGCATCTTTGGGTTTGGGGGCTTTGTTTTTGTTTTGAGAAACCTTTCATGAGATAAGGTCTATGGACACTGTGTCATGATTGGCAAGGATAGAGCTGGCGGTCTCTGCCTGAGCTCATGCTACTGCTGCCTGCCTTCAATTTAGGGACTGATGTTTATCCTGGGTCTGATCAAAATGTTTCTATTAAAATTTAGTTGCCGAAACCCAAGAGGTTTACAGCCCCAATCCAACTTCCACTAAAGTAAATGGGAATTTTCCTCCTGTTCTATGGGCCTGACATAATGCCGACTGAAGTCCAATCTTAATTTTATCAAGGATTAGGTCCTATGTGAGAAGTGCCATCTGCAGAATCTCACTTTCTCACCCTTGCCGGTTATAGCAACCCAGACCCTCTCCATACACAAGGGAAAACCTTGGCTGAAAGAAGCTCTTTTGAGTTATTTTAAAAGATGGCTGCCCAAAACATTTTTTTAAATTAATTTAAAAAGCATTTTTGGCATTGTTGGATGGCAATAAACACTGTTAGATATATTTTGTACTCTAGACTATACGGTGCTGGTTTTCCACCCTGTTACATCTCACTTGACAGCTGATACTTGATTTTGTTTTAGTTAATCCAATAAATCTGGAGTTTGATCCCCACTGGTGTGGAAGCAGGGCAAGAGCTTTGCTGATATAGCACTTATTAGATTGCTGTTGTTGCAGATCTAAGCAAACACTTCTCAAATCTCACTCAACCTTAGAGATGGTGAGGAAGGCTCTGCTTGGTTTTATCCCCGCTTGTAAAACTATGTGGACTACATTAAAAATAAATAGATATCTGGTCAGATCTGTATATTATATATGGGCCAGGCCACCTTTGACAGGAGACAATCACAGTGTCTCTCCTTTTAGCACTTTTTATTCTTTAACAGAGTCTTTAACAGGCCACCTTTTGACAGGAGACAAATTTGAGAGGATTTTGAACACAATACAGGTAAGATATTTCAGTAAAAGCTTTTCTTTCCAAATTTCTTCTCCATTCCACACAGACTATTTCCAGACATGACAATTATTTTCTGGTGGATATTCAGCTATACCTGACTTTCTGAATAGGCTCAACATTCATGCTGTCTCTATAGATGTTGATCCTGCAAACACTTATGCACATACAAAAGTTGACACACATGAGTAATCCCTTTTAAAATGGATGAGACCACTTCCATGCATAAGTCAGGCATGTTTGCAGGACTGGGAGCTTGGATTGTCAACTGTATCGCCACACCACCATTGCTATCTTTGAGGACCTGGGCCTTTCTACAGGTCTTTGTATCTGTTTGTACAGTACCTAGCACAGTGGCTTGGCTGTTCTGATTGGGACCTCTGGATGGTACTAAAATATAATTATTAAACAATACAGTGTGATAAATTTTTTATTTAGTTTCTCCACCTGTAGCTGTTTTTGGCGAATTTTTCTTGCCCATTAACAGTGTATATTATACTCCAAGAGCTGTCTCTGTGAAGCTCTCTGGTAAACCTGAATGTTTGTTAATTTTCTCTTTCTTTCTTTCTTTCTTTCTTTCTTATTTTTTTGAAGTGATTGTTTAGCTCAGTCCATAAAAATTCAGAAAATGCCAACCTGGCAAGGTCAGTTTGCCTGAAAGCCTATACAGGCAGCTATTACTCAATCTACTGCGCAAGCACAGCAGGTAGAGATGACCTGGTGTTAGTGATTTCCAAATGACCTTCAGTAGTGGCCAAGGCCAATTACAAACAAGTTTCATTTTATGACTTTTCCTAGAACTGTTGCATATGCGGTAGAGTTCTTAAAGTCCCATCTGCTGCAAACTCAGATACTCGAACTGAATAGTCTCTGAAAAGTACAGTAATTAAACCCTCATTAAATGTTGTTGCGATAGAGGTTTAACTCTATCATAGAGAAGTAGATTGTATTTTACTAATACTGAAATCTTTATGCAGAGTATTTACAAATCAACCTTTCCCATATAATAATGACATGACATTCAGAAATACTGTTTATTGTCGTGCATTCTGTATGAATGTATGTTGTATTTCTGTTTAAGGCCATCAAAAGAGTATGCTGGTTTTGTAATAAAACTCTCAACCAGGCAAAACAAATCTGGATGCGGGTTTTGTTTCTAAACTCGCTCAGGATTTGCCAAGGCTTATGCATGTGTTGTTGAAGTTTGGCTAGTTGTCATGCACATTGGGGCTGATTTATGGCTTTGGTTCAAAAAAAAGTGAAAATTTGGCTGTTTTGGCTGACTTTGCTTTGAGTTCATCTGTGTGATGGAGCATCTGGGTTCTATCAATAATTTATACTTCACAGCAATGGAAAAGTGATGGAGCCTTCAGTAAGAGGCCTGGATAAACTGGAGACAGCCAGACCAAATGAACTGCGCAAGGCTGTACTTGAGTTTGGTGGTTAAGCATTTGAAAGACTGCTATTAGCATCATTAAAGTGTACTCTTATCCTCAGTGGCACATCCCCTAGACAATGTAGCTGCTCACCAACCCCTAAATTGTGTGTCTGTAGCTGGGGAAAACTGGTATGGGTTAGGAGGGGAGTGTATGTGTATATATATATATATATATATATATATATATATATATATATATATATATATATATATATATATATATATATATATATATATATATATATATATATATATATATATATATATATATATATATATATATATATATATATATCTCCAGAATCACCCATGCAAAGCTCTCAGTTTTGACCAGGGTTGGGTCACAAATAGGACCTGCTTTCAGCACCATGTTCTATTTTTCTTTCTTCTCTTTTAATGAAGCTAAGGGATGTGGTATATTTTATGAATCATTTATTTTATTTTGATCTGCTTCTCTTTATCTAATAAATCTTGTTTTAAACAAGTGACTGATGTGTGGGTGTTTCACATAGTCCATCTCCAGAGAGATCAAAGTCTTTTAACCACTAGGGGGAGGTAGAGAAGGTAAAAGTTGTGCGTGGAACCTAACCCACTCTCTTTACTCATTCTTGGTCAAAACAGCATGAAAACCAATGGCCTCTCCCAGTGAAGTGGGTTACAAAAGGCTACAGTGAGTATTAGAGGTAAGGGGGGGGGGCTTTTACAGACCCAAAAGGGAGACATGAGTTAGAATAGAAGCAGTTGACAATCAGCCTTCCCATAATGGAACAGTGCTGTGAGTCCATCCCCCACACTGACATGAGTGGAGCTTGGGCAGTCAGGGCTAGTGGTTGGAGTAGTGGCAGTAAGAAGCCAGGAATAGCTTCTGTTCAGAGCTGGAATAAGGAACAAGGAGTCTGAGAGCAAGCCAAGAGGCAGGTCCATTGCTATGCTTGGCAGGAAGTCCACCTTGTTGTACGGACACTTCCTGGAACTCCTCCTGGGCTTAAATAGAGGGCCTGGACCTAAGAGAGACCACAAGAGAAGCTGTCAGTCCAGCCTTCTGAGATAGTACTTCTTGTGGTGTTTATCTCCACAGGGTCTATGTGGTAATGAATGCAACCCTACCTTGGCCACTGGATAGTGGAGTGGAAGGGTGAGCCATCCTTCATCCCGCAGACCCAGATTCCAGTCCTCTCCCTGTAGAACCTCACATCACCCTTTCAGGGGCACCCCTAAAGCCCTGCTGAACCAGGCTTGTACAGGTGGTTTTTATGCAAGGCATCCATAAGGTCAGATGCTTGGATATGGGCAGCTGGTTCCCAGGACCATCAGAGAAGTGTAGGACTGGAAGGAACCTCAATAGGTCATCTAGTCCCCTGCACTCAAGGTAGGACTACGTAATAACTAGGCGATTCCTGACAGGTGTTTGTCTAACCTGTTCTTAAAAACCTCCAGTGACAGATTCCACAATCTCTCTAGGCAATTTGTTCCAGTGCTTAACTACCCTGACAGTTAGGAAGATTTTCCTAATGTCCAACCTAAAGCTTGCTTGCTGCAATTTAAGCCCATTGCTTCTTGTCCTATCCTCAAGGTTAAGGAGAACAATTTTTCTCCCTCCTCCTTGTAACAACCTTTTATGTACATGAAAACTGTTATGTCCCCCCTCGGTCTTCTCTTCTCCAGACTAAACAAACCCAGTTTTTTCCAATCTTCCCTCAGAAGTCATGTTTTCTAGAACGTTAATTTTTTTTTTTTACTCTCCTCTGGACTTTCTCCAATTTGTCCACATCTTTCCTGAAATGTTGTGCCCAGAACTGGACCCAATACTCCAGCTGAGGCCTTATCAGGGCAAACACCTATAAGATAATAAGGTGATAAGTAACAGGCAGCATGAATTAGTCAAGAACAAATCATGTCAAACCTGACAATTTAATGCTGACTGTTACTTATCACCTTTTTATCTTATAGGTGTTTGCAAAATGGATTGCTTGATTATTTGCTCCATTATCTTTCTGAGTACTGAAGTTAAGTTGACTGGTCTGTAATTGCCCGGGTTGTCCTTATTCCCCTTTTTATAGATAGGCATATATTTTCTTTCTTCCAGTCTTCTGGAATCTCTCCTGTCTGCCATGAGTTTTCAAAGATAATCCCTAATGGCTCCAATATCGCCTCAGTCTGCTCCTTGAGTATTCTAGGATGTATTTCACCAGGCCCTGCCGACTTGAAAACATCTAACTAGTCAAAGTAATTTTAACTTTTTCTTTCCCTATTTTAGCCACAGATCCTACCAAGCGCTGTATTTACACCTTACGCGCCCCTAAGCACAGCATCTTCAATGCCCCTCCTGCCTATAGCTGACATTCGTGCTTTCCATAAATGCAGCGAAGCGAGACTCACCGGTGCGGTGCCTCCTGCTAGTCGTCTCGGGCATTAGCTCTCCAGCGTACGGAGCGCCTCCTACTGGCCGGTGTCCCTCCCGGACCCCGGTGCCCTTTACCTCGGGGTTCTGCCCCAGCAGTACCCTCACGCTCTGGGTCTCCCTTCCCAGGGGAACCCCCAGCTCTCTATGCCCACCTTGCCTCAGTGGCTACTGCCAGTCATCATCCAGCCCCCTTTTCGTGGGGCAGACTGCAGTCTTTAATGGCCACTCATCACTGGCAAGGGTTTTTTTCCAATAAGGCCTCTGCAGCCCCAGTACCTGTTTAGGCCTTAACCAAGGCCTCAGCCTGGGGAGTTGCCAGACTGGTAAATGACAAAGCATCGTAGGTATTGTTGTAATATTTGGCTTACCCCAGCCATCTGTCTGTGGGTGGTATGCTGAAGAGGTGTAAACACAGACTCCAAATAGCAGGAAGGCTTCATGCCAAAAGCATAAGATGAACTGTGGGCCTCAATCCTAAGTAACATGGTCCAGGAGCCCATGAAAGCAGATGATATGTTTCTCTGGAAGATGAGCTGTTTCTTCAGAGAATGGTAGGTGGATACAGGGGATGAAGTGTGCCATCTTGGCAAGTTAGTCCACAACAGTCAGGATTAGTGTGAGGCCACTGGCTTCAGGGAGTTTGACAATGAATGATGGCCACCCAGGGCCTTGGCAGGGTCTCCAGGTGCAGGAGAAGGTCAAGAAGTTTGTGGTGTTGTCTTGGAGTGGATGCACAAGTCACAGGAGTCAATGTAAGTCTGTATTGTAGCTTGCATTTGAGGACACCAGAAGAAATGGAAGGCTAGGCAATAGGTTTTAAGATGACCAAAATGCCCCGCTTGCGGAGAGTCATGGTACAGATGCATCACCTCTATCCGGGGAAGTCCCAGTGGGACATATATGCATCTAGTCACATATATTATCCTATCCTGCATCGAGTATTGTCCCTTTCCCCCTGCCCTTAGCTCTTCAGGAGAAATCCCCTTCCTGGAAGCCAGACAGTTTAAGGTGATTAGATCTTGTTGAATGATGGTATTCAGGAAATTATGGGGCTTGACAATGCAGGGCAGCTCCTAGCTAGGCTTTTTCTGGGCCTGCATGATATTCCCCCTTTTGGGATAGTGCCTCGGCCTTACCATTTTGGCCTCTGGGAGATATATAGTGATGAAGTCGAAGCGTGAGAAGAATGTAGCCCACCTGAGTTGTCTCTGGTTCAGTGCTTTGGCCTTGCGTAGATGTTCAAGGTTTCTGTGGTCCACATAGACCTGTACTGGACATAGGGTTCCTTCGAGGTAGTGACACCACTCTTCAAATCATCTTTGATTGCCTGGAGTTCCGCATCCAAATCCATAATTTTGTTCTGTGGCAGTGAGTTTCTTGGAGTAGTAGGTGCACAGGTTTAGTAACTGTTGGGGACCATGCCTCTGAGAGAACACTGACTCGATTGCCATGTTGGATGCATCAACTTACACATGTGGGTGTACCAGGGCAGTGATGAAGGTGAGTTTGAGTTGTGCAAACACATGTTGGGCTTCAGGGGCCTGATAAATCTTCCATTTTTATGGAGGCAGGTGGTCATAGGCGCTATTTGCCCAAAGTCTGTGATAAAACACTGATAGAAATTTGTGAAGCCTAAGAAGTGTTGGAGGTCTCAGATGCACTACAGCATTGTCCAGTTGTGAATGGCCTCCACCTTTTTCTGATCCATCTGAATACTTTCTAGGGGGTAGGATAAACCCTAGGAATTCTTTGAAGATTTGGTCAAACTATGCAAACTGTCACTACTGGAACTTGGGAGGTCAGACCTAGTGATCAAAGCGGTAGCAGTGAGAAGCCGGAAACAGACCTGAAGTCAGAAAGCAGGAGTTAGAATCAAGCGGCACATCTGGGGTCAGGAACCAGGAATCAGAGCTGGAGTCAGCACGAGGGGTCAGGAGTCTAGGAGCTATCCAAGAGGCAGGACTATTGCTACAGCTGACAGGGGAGTTTGTCTTGCTGCACAGACACTTCCTAAAACTCCTCCTGGGCTTAAATAGGGTGCCTGGACCAATCAGGGCTGTCAATCCAGCCTTCCAAGGCAGTACTTCCTGTGGTATTTCTCTGCACAGGATCTATGTGGCAACACATGCAGGTTTACCATGGCTGCTGGGTAGTGGTGTGTACACATTGGCCATCCTGTACCTCACAGATCCAGGTTCCAGTCCCATCCCCACAGAACCTCACACCCAATGCTTTTCTGCCATTTGAGTTTCCCCAACCATCTGAATCCTTGAGGGGCCTCACTCCTTGATTGTCATTTTGGTTTGGAAGGGTACAAGAAACCTTCAGCCTAAGGCAAGGGATCTCTCTTCCAGTATTACCAATCTGCACAATTTAATTGTGTAATGGGGTTTTGACCCTCACTGGTGCCAAAATCTCCCAGTGATGTAAAATGCTCCAGCTCGTTGTATTTCAGCCCTGCCTGGGCAAAACCTCCTCTGATTGGCTGCTCGTGCCTGGGAGGTGGGGAAGGCAGCTACTCAGGGCTGCTACATGAATCAAGCAAAGCTGTCATCCCCCCACTCAGGAGCTGAGAGGAGGTGTCGGGGAGGGGAGGGGTGAGAAGGAGCAGCCAACATTATTCTTACAGAGCAGAAAGAGCCGAGCAATTCTGCCCTTTCCTCCTCCCTCTCCTTCTGCGAACAATGGGTCAGACTGTTCTCTTCTTCCTGCCCCATCAGGACTGGGAAGGGGAAGATGGGGGGTGAAGAACCCGTAGCGCTGCAGGAGGAGTGGAGATGCACTGAGGGGCAAAGGACAGGGGTGGGGCTGCAGGTGCAGAATTAACTTCTGGGCTGGGGGATGGCCAATGAGACGTGGGGCACAGTGTTAATTAATTAGAACTTTGGGGCTTGGGAAGGAAACCTCGTGTGCCACCAGGCAGCCGGCAAGTGCACCTGCAGCAGGGCTGGAATCATAGGAGTCTCTGAATCCAGGAGTGCTGGCCATGCTGTGTCACTGGAGCTGGGCAGGGGGAGGTCAGACAGGAAAACACAATATAATCTTTGGGCCCCAAATCATAAGATTTTTTTTTTTTTTTTTTTTTTTAGTCTCATGATTTGGGTGGGGTGGGGTCTAATTCATGCTCATTTTAGCCTTTGGGACTGGCAATACTACTCCTCTTCTCCCTCACTGTTTTCTGTGGCAGAGTGAAATTGTCAGCCAGGGACTTCCTTGTTGTCTGTAGTCTCGTTTAAAATTCTGCCTTACAATGTCTGATGTAATTCCTATGAGCTCAACAGGGCGGAGTCAGAATGGGGGTAGCTTCACCCATCTGTGACACACTGGCTTTGATGGGGTTCCCAATTAGAGAGAAAACTCTACTTCTATATAGCCCCAGAAAGCTTTTGTGGGTCAGCAGCTACAGAGGCAATTTTATCAGCTAGGCGTACCTTATCTTTATAAACAGCAAACAAAAGCAGTAGCCTAATGAAATAACAATCAGTGGGTTTGCTTTTGATTAGGCCTTAATTTAACTTCTTTTCAGGTAAATTCCAAAGTAAACAAGAAAGATAGAGCCCTGCCTCTGAGCTGTTCCAACCTTTTGCATAAAGGGGTTATCCAAGGTGCATCTCACCACTCTTCAACATTTGTTTTACTTGGACAATGGCTGCTGCAGTCATGTGACCTGCGCACCAAAGTGCAATATCAACTGAGTGTCCTGTCTTTGTGTGTTCTGATGAATCAAGGACAGAATTATTAAAAGAATACTGCTCCCAAAATACCTGGCGGTGTTCCTCTCTGTCATTTTTAAAAGAATATAAATGCTACCTAGGTTTTTCTGCTAAAGGTTAGAAGTGGCATTTGAAAGAGTGGTATTGGCCTTAATGGTAAAACTCCCATGTGGAACTGAGATCAACACAGAACACACATGGAAAATCCTACCCTAAAGCAGCTTCAGAGCAATGGCCTGTAATATGTCTGTGGAGAAACATGATGCAGGAGCTACATGTAATTCCATATAAAGAAAGGTGTTCAGAGAATGTTACAGTTGCATGATTAAATCTTCAGATCAGGATATGCCAAAGTTAATCTTAACTCTCCCATTGTGTGCACACATTATAATAGATGCTTTCAAAAACATTACTGTATAAGTGACTTAGGAACCAAAGTATCATCGAAAGTCCATCAGCCTTGGTCTCCTAAGTGCTTGTCACTTTCAGTGGTGCAAGTAGAATTCATCTCTTACCGGTACGCTGCACCAGCTAAAGAGGAGGGGGCACGTGACCTCCCCATGTGACCCCCCCCTCCACGTGGCTCCTCATGTGACCCATCCCAGGGACCTGTGCTCTCCCCATGATCCTTCCCACGTTACCAGGACTCTCCTGGGAACCGCAGTGGTGAAAGGAGCAGAACGTGGGGCTGCCCGGCGGCCACACACCGGAAGCTCCTCCAGTGCGGTTGTATCGCCCCCAGCCCTGTTCTCTGACGGGGCTGCCTACAGACCCCAGACAGAAGACACTAGATGCAGCTGTGTGGAAGGGCTGAGGGCGGTACAGCCACGCCAGAGGAGCTGCTGGAATGGGGCTGCTGGAATGGCCCTACATTCTGCTCCTCCTGTGTCTTTCCGGTACGGCGTACCAGCTATAAATAGCTTACTGGTACGGCATACCGGACCGCCCTACTTGCACCAATGATCACTTGTGAAAAGGGGACTTTGGAAAATGTTATCCATAGCCCTTAATTTCAACATCTTATACTATTTCTTAAATAATATCATGCAATATTTTTATAATATTACATATATGTCGCATCTTATAATATTTGTTTTCATGCGTGTATACTTATCCTATTGTCATTGCCATACTCGTCCAGTCTATCTTTATTGGCTTTGCCTTTGATACGTTTATTACAATTGTACCTAATATATACAATTCACATGCAAAAATGAAGTTAAAGCTGGATGTACATATCAGTAATTTAAGAAGAGAAAAAAATCATGAGAATGTTGTAATTCTTCCCCAAAACAATCATTACAAAGGAAATTCAGAGTTAGGGTTAAATGTCAAAGAAATCCAAGCATGTCAATGTCTGGAAATGTACAGTTAAAGCACCCAGACCATCTTAACTCTGCCCTGTAATGATGCCATGAGAGTAAAAAAAGATTATTTAAAAAAAACCCGAAATTGTTTTTAAATGTCAGGTGAATCTAATTTGGGACCATAAACATTAACATCCCTTTATCATAATCAGATGGTTATTGCATGTCATCTTATTTATTTTATAGTTACCAGATATTTTATTTTTGACAGTAAATAAATATTAATAATAATACTTACCTAAGCTGCTGCTGTTAGCTGTTATTTGACCAGCTTGAAATATAACCTATTTTCTGGCAATTATTTATTGGAAAACACCTGCACAAAGGTTCAAGGCTAATTGAAAGTGCAGTTTGTTGTATTGATGCTTAGAGATAGCTGTAGTAGTGGGAGACCTTAACAAATCCTGTTCAAGGCTAAATGCTCAAGGCTGAATGCTATCACCACATAACTTTGATTCAGAGTGCCAAACCCAGTGTGCTATCGTGTGTATGTGTGCATGCACACGCCGTCTGCTATGTTTTATTTAGCACATGTAGCTATTTTGTTTTGTTGACCTGAAAGATAGAGATCAGTTCTAACAAATTCTGCTTTACAATTACTAGTACCCTTATTAGTGCTCTTGGAGTACGCACAGAGATGCCGAGAAACAGGGCCGGCGCTTCCACTAGGCGACCCTAGGCGGTCGCCTAGGACGGCAGGATTTGGGGGCAAGAAAAGCAGCTGCCGAAACGCCGCTGAGAATGCAGCTTCAGAGGAGCTGCTGCCGAAGCGCAGCCGATTACGGCGGAGGAGCACTGCCGCCAAGGGTGGCAAAAACCCTGGTGCTGCTGCTGCCGAGAAATGAATGTGTATGGAGACTAAGGGTTAAATCTACAAAGGGACTCAGATGTTGCAATGGTCAGCATTGCAGTGCCTAATTTTTCGGCCACTTGCTACCTAGTGAAATCCACAGCCCGAGGTTGGCACCCAGGCTCCCTATACAATGCATGGGGAGAGTTGGGCACCTCAGAATGGGTTCCACAAAAGCCAGCATGCACAAAAATGGGGAGCTAGTGAAAAACAGATTCTGAGGGAAAGGGTGTGGCCTAAATCCCACCTCTCTCAGAACTGGGCATCTAAATCTGGGCTGGAGCAAGGTGCCTATCGCCATTCATGATTCACAGCTGTGAATCCTCTCCTGGAGTTAGGCGCTTATGCCATTTCTTGCAAGAAGGTTGGTGGTATATGCTTAAACCCCCATAAAACAGCTGGAGTGGGGGAGGGAAAGGAGGCAGAGGGTTTCCCTTATAATCCCTTTAGTCACCCAGGATGTAGAAACCCCCCCCCCCCCCCCCCCAGTTGAATGCTTACCTCTACCTCATGTGAATAAGGGATTTCCTCACCTCTTGGGAGAGTGCTGTAATCACTAGACTCATTCCACTCTGTCCCAACACATATTTAATTATTTATACACAATGGAGAAACTTCTACCGGAAAGACTGAGAGAGACCTACACCAAAATATCCTGTAGTCCAACGTCAAGACACTCACCTGAGAGGTGGGAAACCCACATTCAAATTCCTTCATCACTTCTAGCAGAGGGGGGATTCAGCCAGGATCTCCCACACCCTGGCTGAGTGCCCTAACCACTAGGCCAAAGGTTATAAGAGAAGCCACCTCCTCCTCCCTCTCATCATTTTGTGTGGAGTGCAGCGTGCTTTGGGCATGCCTATCAGATCAGGCCCCACAGACAAGAGAGGCAGGGGAACACCTTGCTTGAGAATCCTGACTGCTCTTAGGTGTGAGATAGGTGCCAGCCATCAGGCTAGGGGCAGCTGTGCACATGCCCAGTGGCAGAAACTTAAACGCCTTGGTGACTTTAAGAGCAGAAATGTAGGTGCCCGAGAGACTTTAAGCACCTGCACATTAGGCAGCAACTGAGATGCGGTTATAAGGATCTCAGTGGTTGGACTTGGGAGCCTAAAGTGGCAGTTAGGCGCCTAAATCCTTTTGTGGATCTGGTCCTAAATTAAATCATAAACCCTAATAGGTGTCTCCCCCAAGAGGTCTAACGTCTTGTGGGGAAGTGTGGCAAAGGTGATATTATGCTGTCCTTTCTCCACAGAATCCACACAGAGAGCCAGATTTTCAGTTGTTGTGCATTGGCATAGTCACATTGAAGGAAATAGAGCTATGCTGATGTATATTAGCTAAGGATCTAACCCCTTGCATTGACTGTAGCACCCATAAATAGTCAGTCATCTGCCCTTTATTGTCTCAGAAAAAATCATTTGCTGAATGTTTCTGCACAAACATGGAGAAAAACCTTCCAACTCTAGAGCTATAGCTTTACATCTGGATTCGATCGTAGCCAGGTAAGAGTTTGATCTCAGTCTTTGTTACAAGAGTGCTCTGTTTCTATATATATGTAAATAGATAATGTGCCAATAGAGGGCACTCAGGAATATGTAGCGTTGTTTTTAAGGGGTTTGTAGGTGCAATAAAGGCTGTTGCTGTTATGCACTACAAATGGCTTCCTTGGAGCAGCTCTTTACATCACCTCTTAAACAACCTTAGTCTTAAATTATTTGTCATTATTTCAAAGCACTCGTGTGGAGTGGCGGAGGGGAGAGAGGTTTCTCTGAAGCTGCTGGATGGACTGATAGTTAATCTCTTTCCACTGTCTAGCTTCTGAGTCTCCAGGGCCCTACTCCTGCACTCTGCATAGTATATGTAAGCAGAGTCAGGATGAGCTCTACCCTGACATCTGGTGGTGAGTTGTGGAAAGGGATGTCAGGGGCTAATCTTGTTTGCATGGACACACCCACCCTGCAAAGCATGATGGACTGCTTGCCCAAATGGTCACCTTGACTGCTGTGGGAGCCCCAGTTTCTCTGTTATTGGGGCAGGAGGAATAAAGTGTTGTTACCCTGATTATGTGAATCAAGGACAGTGGGCTTTTGTTATGATGAAGGGACTCGCCCTTAGCTAAGCAGCACTTGCTAGGCGAGGGACATGGATTCCAAAACCCAGTGAATGGAGAAAGGTTGGGGACAGGTATTTGTATCTGGTGGCATGGGCCTCTTCTGAGGGCCTGAAATGTCAATTGCACCTCCTTCTCTTTCTCCACTGTGGAATATCAGAGCTAATTTTGAGTTCCTTAGGAATCTAACCACAGGCTGCTGAGTTGGAATCACTCTGGGTCAAGTGGACAAAATGAGCGCACAGGCTCCCGAGCTGAAATCACTGAGCACTGTGTTAAGTAGTGGGGGAGCTGGAAGATATATTGCTGAGTGGCTGGTGGAGCGGAGCTGCTAGCAGAGACAGCCGGAGCGGCTTGCGGGACGGCTGACGGCGCGGAGCTGCTGGTGGAGCGGAGCAGTTCGCGGGACAGCTGGAGCGGCTTGCGGGATGGCTGAGCAGAGTGAGTCGTGGGATGGCTGGCGGAGCAGAGCCGAGCGAAGCCCCACGAAGGGACGGGGGAGTCAGCTTTGAGCCACGTAAGGTGCCCCTTACCTCTCCCCTCCCCATTTCTACCCAGACTGGGGGGGTATAACACTCTGCAGAGGAACTTTTGAACTCTGGGTCTGGACTTTTGGGTTGTTGGACTTTGGGTGATTTTTGGGGTTGCTGGACTCAAGAACCAAAGGGAAAGGATATGGCCAATTTGCTGGGGTGGGTCGTTGCTCACAGTTTGGTTTACAAATCCTAGATGTGCTGTTTTCCCCAACAAAATGCCGCATTGTTTCTCTCTGTCATTAAAAGGTTTTTCTACATTCAGACTCAGTGCTTGCGAGAGGGGAAGTACTGCCTCTTAGAGGCGCCCAGGGGGGGTGATATATATTTGTCCCAGGTCACTGGGTGGGGGCTCGAGCCGGTTTTGCATTGTGTTATTGGAATGGAACCCCTAGATACGGAACCCGGCCCTTGTTGCTGCCGACTCTGACTGGCAGAAGGGTTACATTTTTGGGGGCTCGTCCGGGATCCCTGGGTCAGTACCCCTCGCAAGCACCTGTTGAGTGATCCGCTACATTGGGGAATAATTGTGTTTATATTTTGAGGAAATTACTGTTTGTGTAATGGCTACTATGTCAGGTTTGTTGGGCCCCGGCTCAGCAGCCTCTAGGTCAGGGGCTGCAGCCTCGGCCGATGATTGTTCAAAAGCACTGGGGCAAACATTGGAAAAGGTTGTGCTGTCCTATGCTATGTCAAACTCTTGTCGTAAGTTAAGGTCATTTGCTGCGGGGGAGGAGTTTGAACCCTGGTTGGAGCATACCACTGAAATGCTGCAGGAGTGGGCTGTACCCGATGCAGAAAAGCGAAGATGTCTAATAGAGAGCCTTGCCGGCCCAGCATTAGATGTGATTCGCACTCTGAAGCTCATTGACCCTGGGGTCAGTGTGAAGGACTGCCTAGAGGCCCTTGATCACACATTTGGGAGCGTAGAGGGCCCTGAAGACAGCTACTGCAAGTTCCTTAATTCCTGACAGCGAAAGGGCGAGAAGGCTTCAGCCTATATACAGAGGCTGGAGAGACTGCTTCAGAGAGCTGTCATGAGGGGAGCAGTGACTGCTGAGCAGATGGATCAGACCAGACTGGCTCAAATTGTAAGAGGAACTCAGTATCTGAACCCGATTCTACTTCATCTGCAGCTAAGAGAACGACGGGAACATCCCCCAAGTTACTCCCAGCTGATAAAAGAGGTCAGAGAGGAGGAAGAAAGGCAGGCTGCCAGTGAGCTTTGGGAAGCCCAAACATTGGAGCCAGCCAGCACAACACCACTGCAAACTGCCAGTGTATTGATGGTGAGCACCAGAGAAGAACTTGCTCAACAAATGCAGGTCCTGACGGAACGGATAGCTGAGCTGCAAAGCACCATTGACCAAGCTAAGGCTTCCAGGGGTAAGGAGCCTCACACTGGGGCAATGGATTGGTCAGCATTTAAAGCCCCCATCTCATCCAGGCGAAGGGGGAAAGGGCAAATTTTCTGCTACCGATGCGGTCAGGAGGGGCACAGTGCGCTAGGTGCCATAATGAAGAAAATCCCTCCTTAGTGTACGGAAAGCTGAGGATCAGTTGGGAGAGATCTGGTAGCTGCCAGAGGGTCCAGGGACGTGGACCACCCAGGCCTGCAGGATTTGAAGATTCCCACAGAAAAGACTGTCCATCTGGGATCCCCACAGGACTGATAGGGCCTCGAGCAGAGGTCATGGTGAGGATTGAAGGGGCGGAGTGTAAAGCAGTGCTTGACACTGGATCTCAAGTGACTATTATATTTCAGTCATTCTACCAACACATGCTTAGGCACCTTCCTATACAGCCACTGACTGGCCTTGGCCTATGTGGCCTCAGCATGGATGAATACCCCTACCAAGGATATGTCATAGTGCACCTGGAATTCCCAGAGGAGGTTGCGGGGGTAAGAGAAGTGATAGACACAGCTGCATTAATATGCCCTGACCCTAAAGGGACCTCTGATGTGTCTGCACTGATAGGGACCAACTCCAGCCTCTTCAAGGTACTCGCGGATTACTGCAGACGACGGGCTGGGGACCAATACCTGAACACCCTGATGATCCATACGCTTTGTGCTGAAGCCTATAGGAAAATTGAGAGCGCTAAAGAGACATCTGAGCTACCGATTGGAGCACTGAAATACGCGGGCACAACCCCCTTAGTAGTGCCTGCCAGGACAGAGCAAGAAGTGCTTGTCATGAGCACCTGGCTGAAAGGCAGTAATGGGGCCTTAGCAATGGTAGAGCAGTCGGTGAAAGGAGAGCTCCCTGAAGGAGTGCTGGTCCCCAGTGGAATCATAACCTTACCTGCTAAAGCTCAGGAAAAAGTGACTATACTGATTGCTAATGAAACAAGTCGTGATGTTGTTGTGAAGCAAGGACAGAAGATAGCAGACCTCTTTGAGCCTGAGTCAATTGTAAAACCCCAGGGTGAAACTCAAGTTCCGGCTATAGACCCAGCAAAGTTTGACTTTGGAGACTCACCATTGTCCGAGGAGTGGAAAGATCACCTGAGGAAAAAACTTTGTGAAAGATCCAAAGTGTTCTCATTGCATGAGTGGGATGTGGGATGTGCAAAAGGAGTGGAACACAACATCAGACTACATGACTCTCGACCTTTTAGGGAGAGATCTAGGAGGATTGCCCTCTCTGAGATGGAAGATGTGCGACGTCATCTACAAGAGCTGGCTGCGAATGGCATCATTACAGAGTCCCGCAGCCCATATGCCTCACCCATTGTGGTGGTCCGTAAAAAGAATGGGAAAATCCGGATGTGTATTGACTACCGCACCCTAAACAACCGTTCTGTGGTTGACCAGTACACTATGCCTCGAGTCCAAGATGCCTTAGACTGCTTGCTGGGAAGCCAGTGGTTCTCTGTGTTGGATCTCCGGAGTGGATACTACCAAATCCCCCTGGGAGAAGAAGATAAGGAGAAGACAGCCTTCATCTGCCCATTAGGGTTTTATCAGTTCGAACGCATGCCCCAGGGGATTTCGGGAACACCCGCCACATTTCAACGTCTTATGGAGAAAGTAGTGGGAGACATGAATTTACTGCAAGTGTTAGTTTATTTGGATGACCTGATTGTGTTTGGAAGAACCTTGGAGGAGCATGAAGAAAGACTACTTAAAGTGCTCAATAGGTTGGAGGACTATGGTTTGAAGCTCTCAATAGATAAATGCCAGTTCTGCCAAACCTCAGTGAAGTATGTAGGTCACATCGTGTCCCAAGAGGGTGTGAGTACCGATCCCAGCAAAATAGAAGCACTCACTACCTGGCCACGTCCCAGTAACTACAGAGAACTCAAGACCTTTCTTGGATTTAGTGGCTATTACCGCAGATTTGTGAAGAACTATGCTACGATTGTAAAGCCTCTGAATGATCTTACCAGGGGATACCAGTCTGGAAAACCCAAATCTAAGACCAAGAACAAGGGAGGATCCCGAAAGCCTCCTGTGCAGAGACACTATGGGCCCTTCGAACCGTTTGGGCCACGGTGGGATGAGAGGTGTGAGAGGGCATTTCAAGAAATCATTGCTTGCCTAACTCATGCTCCGGTCCTAGTCTTTGCTGACCCCAGCAAACCGTTTATCCTGCATACTGATGCCAGTTTGGAGGGTCTGGGAGCAGTACTGTACCAGGAAGTGGAAGGCAAACGTAAACCTGTAGCCTTTGCCAGCCAAGGACTGTCTGACAGTGAAACTCGCTATCCCATCCACAAGCTGGAGTTCTTGGCCTTGAAATGGGCCATCACTGAGAAATTCCGAGACTACTTGTATGGTGCTCAGTTCCAGGTGTGGACAGACAACAACCCACTGACTTACGTGTTAACAAGTGCCAAGCTGGATGCTACAGGACAGAGATGGGTGGCCGCTTTGGCTAGCTATGACTTCAGCATTCAATACCGATCAGGAAGAAGCAACGTGGATGCAGATGCATTGTCCAGACATCCAAAGGCACCAGAAGTCTCTATTTGCAGTGTGAGTCGTCGAGAGCCAGAGGCCCATTGGAGCCTTCAGGGATGTGTTGCAGAAGCTCTGGGCCTGCCCCCTGAAAGTGTGCCTTCTGCTTCGGTGAACTACATAGCATTGGACCAATCTCCATTGCCCATGCTCAGTGCGGCTGACTGGCAAGAAGCCCAGCTGCAAGATGTTGACATTCGTGATACACTACTTGCCAAAAGGGAGGGGCGAGGCCCAGCTGCGGTTGTCCCACCTAGCCCAGAGGGTAAACTACTATTGAGAGAATGGACCAAACTAAAACTGATTCAGGGAGTGCTACACTGAGTGACCATGGACCCTTTACAAAAGCAGCGAACACAGCTAGTGCTGCCAAAAGAGTACAGAGCCCTGGCCATGAGGGCCCTGCATGATGACTTCGGACATCTAGGGATGGAGAGAACCCTGGAACTTATTCGTAGTAGGTTCTATTGGCCCCGGATGGCTGAAGATGTTCGCAGGAAATGTGAGACATGCGCTCGATGTGTCCAAAGGAAAACTCTGCCCACAAGGGCTGCATATCTCAAGAATATCACCAGCACCAAACCTTTGGAGCTAGTATGCATTGATTTCTTGTCTCTAGAAGTAGACAAGAGGAATGTCGGAAACATTCTAGTAGTGACTGACCATTTTACGCGGTATGCGCAGGCATATCCCACACATGATCAGAGGGCTATCACTGTCGCTCGAGTACTGTGGGAAAAATATTTCTCAGTTTATGGATTCCCAGCCCGGATACACTCGGATCAGGGGCGGGACTTTGAGAGTCACCTTCTGAAGGAGGTGCTGAGGATAGCGGGAATTAAAAAGTCTAGGACAACGCCTTATCACCCGCAAGGTGATCTTCAGCCAGAGAGGTTCAACCGAACACTATTAGATATGTTGGGGACTTTGCGACCAGAGCAGAAGGCAACCTGGAGCCAGCATGTCGCATTTCTGGTGCATGCCTACAAAGCCACAAAGAACGATGCTACGGGAGTCACCCCATATCTCTTGATGTTTGGGCGAGAACCAAGATTACCCATAGACTTGTGCTTTGGTGTATCAGAGGATGGAGATAGCTACGAAACTCATCAGCAATATGTAGCCCGACTACGAGAAAAGCTGCGGGATGCTTATCACTTGGCTACATCTGCAGCTCGGAAGAACGCAGATCGCAACAAACATCGATATGATGCTAGGGTACGTTTGCAGGAGCTCCAGCCAGGGGACAGAGTCCTGCTGCGAAATTTGGGTATTGCTGGCAAACACAAGATAGCTGACAGATGGAAAGCAATACCTTACCTGGTGATGGAGAAGCTGGGAGACCTGCCGGTCTACAAGATCAAACCTGAAGAGGGTCCAGGGCAAATAAAGACGGTGCACAGAAATCTCTTGCTCCCTGTTGGGGAGTTGGTTGGCACCCCTTATGAGATGGGCCATGACAGGACAGCCGGGCAGAACAGAAGTGCCAGGCCACAGCCGCCATCCAACACGGACAACGGGCCCTCTGAAGCTAACCTACCCCTATTCAGCATGTCAGAGAGTGAGGCCGAGGAGGAAGACACAACCCTGGTGTATCCTGGAATGAAGACAAGATTTCAGTCTCGATCAGCTGAGCCAATAGAGAGCTCCCCCTCTTCAGCCCTAAGCCCCATGGCGGAGGTATTTAGGCCCATTACTGGCGCCCCTGTGCCGCCGATGGGACCCCCCTTTGATGATGCACACAGGTTATTGGACAGTAAGGACATCCAGGTGGAGGGGGCCCTAGACCCGTTGGACCTTCCGCTGTCGCAACCAGAGATGCAGGGGCCTATGCCAGTAGCCGAGGGATCCTCAAAGGAAACCTCTCCATCCGTCACTCAAGAAGATGTCCCTCCTACCCCTGCAACAGAGACTCTCAATAGAAGGGACAGGGTAATAAGACCAGTAAAACGGTTAACTTATGATGCACCTGGGGTGATTAGCGAGGAGCCAATACATTTAGCGCACAGATTTGTGACAGCTGAAGTGGGTTTTCTGAGGCCCTTTGGAGGAAACCAATGAGTTGGTATACAGGGAGTGCGATTTGTCGGGATGACAAATTCTCGGCTGGGGGGAGGATGTAAGCAGAGTCAGGATGAGCTCTACCCTGACATCTGGTGGTGAGTTGTGGAAAGGGATGTCAGGGGCTAATCTTGTTTGCATGGACACACCCACCCTGCAAAGCATGATGGACTGCTTGCCCAAATGGTCACCTTGACTGCTGTGGGAGCCCCAGTTTCTCTGTTATTGGGGCAGGAGGAATAAAGTGTTGTTACCCTGATTATGTGAATCAAGGACAGTGGGCTTTTGTTATGATGAAGGGACTCGCCCTTAGCTAAGCAGCACTTGCTAGGTGAGGGACATGGATTCCAAAACCCAGTGAATGGAGAAAGGTTGGGGACAGGTATTTGTATCTGGTGGCATGGGCCTCTTCTGAGGGCCTCAAATGTCAATTGCACCTCCTTCTCTTTCTCCACTGTGGAATATCAGAGCTAATTTTGAGTTCCTTAGGACTCTAACCATAGGCTGCTGAGTTGGAATCACTCTGGGTCAAGTGGACAAATGAGCACACAGGCTCCCCCTAACTACAAGCTGAAATTGTTATGAGCTGAAATCATTGAGCACTGTGTTAAGTAGTGGGGGAGCTGGAAGATATATTGCTGAGTGGCTGATGGAGCGGAGCTGCTAGCAGAGACAGCCGGAGCGGGACAGCCGGAGCGGCTTGCGGGACGGCTGACGGCGCGGAGCTGCTGGTGGAGCGGAGCAGTTCGCGGGACAGCCGGAGCGGCTTGCGGGATGGCTGAGCAGAGTGAGTCGTGGGATGGCTGGCGGAGCAGAGCCGAGCGAAGCCCCACGAAGGGACGGGGGAGTCAGCTTTGAGCCACGTAAGGTGCCCCTTACCTCTCCCCTCCCCATTTCTACCCAGACTGGGGGGGTGTAACACTCTGCAGAGGAACTTTTGAACTCTGGGTCTGGACTTTTGGGTTGTTGGACTTTGGGTGATTTTTGGGGTTGCTGGACTCAAGATCCAAAGGGAAAGGACATGGCCAATTTGCTGGGGTGGGTCGTTGCTCACAGTTTGGTTTACAAATCCTAGATGTGCTGTTTTCCCCAACAAAATGCCGCATTGTTTCTCTCTGTCATTAAAAGGTTTTTCTACACTCAGACTCGGTGCTTGCGAGAGGGGAAGTACTGCCTCTTAGAGGCGCCCAGGGGGGGTGATATATATTTGTCCCAGGTCACTGGGTGGGGGCTCGAGCCGGTTTTGCATTGTGTTATTGGAATGGAACCCCTAGATACGGAACCCGGCCCTTGTTGCTGCCGACTCTGACTGGCAGAAGGGTTACATATAAGACAAACATTCATGCACAGCATGGGAGAAGAGACGGAGGATGACATGCTGAGATTGAGCTACCCATAGGCCATGCAGCAGTCATGCAAGAATGTCCACAGTACAGGTGGCACAAAGAAACTAGAGGGAAACTGAGTATCAGGCCCTAAGTGGTGTCTTGGGGACCACTTTAGGCAATCTGTCACCCTATTGAGAGGCCAGGGAGCTATCCCAGACCACCAGGACTATCAGTCTATTGCTACAGAAGGATCAGGCAATGGTATGCTCAGCACCTCTGAAAATGTGCACTGAGATTTGGATACCTAACTGTAGGTGCTCCAGTTTGAGATTATTGGCCTCAGTTACTTCTGAATTGTCCTGATCTTGAAGCAGTGACCAAGAACTGAAAGCCTCCTTATCTCACTGTCAAACGTCTGAGACATGTAGAGTATGTCTACACTGCAATAAAACACTCGTGGCACAGCCATGGCTGGCCCGGATCAGCTAACTCCGGCTCAGGCTATGGTGCTATAAAATTGCAGTGTAGATGTTTGGGCTCAGGCTGCAGCCCAGACTTCAGTGAAGTAGGAAGATCCAAAATTCCAGGCTCCAGCCCAAGCCTGAACATCTATCCTGCTATTTTATTGCTCCTCAGCCTGATCCCCATGAGTCCAAGTCAGCTGAGCCGGGCCAGCCAGAGGTCTTTCATTGCAGTGTAGACATCGCCTTAGTATCCTTCCAATCTGCTCTTATACAAAATACTATGGAATTCTAATCACATTTCTCTCCACATACCAGGGCTTTCAAAAGGTGATTTAATCAACTAATCCTCTAGCTTTTGAAATCTCTCCAGGATTTTTCTACCTGCTGTGATTAAGTTCAGGAATGAGTGTTATCTTTGAAAAGAACAAAAGAAATGCTGGAGGATATTTGTTTATCTTAACTGTGAACTACATTATGCCAGTTTTCATTTTAAAAATAACATAAAATATGTAGCTTCTGTAGTAAATCAGACTAAGGATGTGCAATCAGACTAGTGATTGCAGCTGGGGTAGCCATACTTGGGCTAACTTTGGTTAAGCTAGATCAAAGCTAGCAGGGATAACAATAGCAGGGAGAAGCTGCAGCCTCACAAGTGGCTGCATGGGCTAACCCCATCCCTCCCAGAACCGTAGGTATATACTCAAGTGTCTATTTGATCTAACTAGATCAAAGCTAACTTGGGAATGTCTATATGTGCTATATTCACACGTACCGATTTCATACCCTTACATGCACGTCAGACATATGAACCATGAAAAATCTTGTTTGAGTTTGTTTTATCCCGTAGGGTTGTCAGTCTTGGCAGAAAACAAACTTGAGTCAACAATGGCCACTGAAGTGTATGTTTACATTGATATTGGTCCACTTAACAATATGTAACCTTTTCTACATCTTGCACCAAAAGCAAAAGTATTTAATTCTGAAGTTACTTAGGGGCAGTACTATTTTTGGCAGTGATCTTCCTCTCCTAAGCCATCTGAACAGGCACAATGAAGATTGTGGCAGACTATTCGGCTCAGGCCAGCGTGCATCCAGACAGAGGCGGTGCTAGCCCAGTGGGGGCTCTAAGCAGGAATATTTTTGCCCCTCCACACACAACACATAATAAAAACTGAATAGGGGACCCCCTTGAGCTGCTTGGGACCTTAAACGATTGCTTAGTGTATTTATGCCTAGTGCTGGGTCTGCATCCAGAATAACTCCAATTGCAGTTGCTGTAATGTAAATGAGAGCAGAGTTTGACCTTATGTCTAGCCTGCTGGATGTATATATTACCCGCTTTACAAATTGGATTGTTCACCTGGTTCATGGAGCGTGCGTATCTTTTTACACTGCTATAGTTATCTGTTTAAGATCATGGATACAATTTTCAAATTTTCAAAAGTGGCCAAGTGACTTAAAAGCCTAAATCTCGAAGTAGATGGAGCTCAGATTTTTTAGTTACATTAAGTATTTCAGAGAATTTTACCCAATGTCTTTTACTCAATTCCTTCACCTCTGCCACTTGATTATAATGTAAGCATTTTCCCTCAGACACTGTTGTATGAAACAGTTTGCCACTAAGAGACTGTTACCTTCAGAATGCATATGCACTAAGTGCACAACTTCAAATCCAAAATAGGATCCAGAGAAACTAAGAGATTTGAAAGGCAAGTGAAAGATGTCCTATGTATGCTGTATCTGACTAACAGAAATTTAATTAATGACACCCTTTTCTATAGAATGGCTCACGTTCATAAGAAAACACCCAACTGGGAATCAGATAAACCCTGAAAAAAGACAGGACAGAAAACTCTTCCTACCCTCTTCCCTTCCTCTCCCCCCTTTTAACTGCTGGAATGAATATAAACAGATTCTGTGCCTAACAAAGAGATCACAGCAGATCAAGTTGAATTGTTTAAAACTTACTGCGGTATGTAGCCAGCAACACAGCTCTGACTGAAATTAAATGGAGGTGGGTGGCTAAATACGTTAGACTTTATCTCAACTTCATCAACTCTCACTTTCATTAACAATCTGAGGTTGACACGCAGGTCCTAAAAGAGGAAACACACAATTACATAAATTGCATTTACATATATGTAAAAAATGAATATTTTTGAATATTTGAAAAAGCTACAAATATTTGTCTCAATTTGCTAACACATAGGATCTGTCTGATTTTTTTCCTGATTTTATAGCCCTTAATTATCAGTAAGAGACATTCCTGTCCACTACAGTAGTTCAAATACATTTTTTTTAAAACCTACTAGTTGGACTACAAGTGACCAAAACTGCCCTGTCAACCTTGCAATGTCATCTGACCATAGCAAAAAAAGTGCGTATTGATTGCTGAAGTATTTGGTTACATTAGCGTAGGTGTAGCAGCTGCAGACTTTGGACCAGTTTCTGCCCTCACATCTGTATGACCTAATGCCTTAGTGGCACTGGTTTAACTCAGTCCAGAGTTTTCTCAGCTGTTGGAGTAAACCAAAACACACATGTACCCTCCCTCCCCTCTTAGAACAACTCTCCATTTTTTCCTCCTGAAAGTAGCAAACAAGGAGAGAGAATCTCTTCCTTCAGTGTCTTCCCCAGGAATTGAAATTGGGGGGGTGTTGAAATATTCAGGGGGGGGTGAGGGCCAATGAGGGCTGAGACCGTGAGGGCAAAGGTGAGCTGTATGGCACTATAGTAAAAACTGAAAAATGTTTCACAACCATTTTATTAGATTTAACTCATGTTTTAAAACCATCACAAAAATTAAAGTTGGCTACTCAAGCCTACTATGAAGCACAACATCTACATCAGTCTTGGTTTCTTGTTGTAATTTTGCACTCCTTGGTGTCTTCTTGTGTGTCCGTTACTTCCAGTCCTTCACGATATGCCCATGATCAGGCAGAAGGCGACTTCTTTCAGAACACAACATTCTATTCAATGAGGAAAAATTATGTTCAGCTGTAGCTGTTGTGACTGGGATTAGCAAGAGGTGAATTCCTACTTTTATTGCAGGAAACATAGCACAAAGATTGGGTCAAACCATTAGTGACAATAAAGAAGTTGAAGTTAAATCTTCATTCGTTCATCGTATGATATTCCACTCTGTGTTCAAAATTCTCTATTCTGCCCTGATCACATAGCAGCCCCATTGCTGGTAGTGCCTCACTCCACTCAACTGTAGGTGTTTTATAAGACAGGCATCTGTAAAAGCTACGAGGAGGTTGAATAGAATCCAGAAATCTCTATTGTAGATTTGTAAGAATCAAGTCTTTGTACTTTTTCAGGTGGCTTAACAAACACTTCTTGTCCTCTTCACTTATGGAGTCAACTTCTGGACTGAAGTCTGCTTCTTCCAGTACATTTTCAATGGATATCTCTGATTGATCCAAGGATAGCTTCTATTTCTGGACAAAGATCTACTACTGTTGTAGCAGATGCCTGGATTACATTGTTTAATAACCCAAGTGGTTTCAACAGTAGACTTACAAGAGAGAGAATGGCGATAGTCTTCTCTGAACTTAGTAACAAAAGTAGTCCACCAGCCTCACTACTTAGATCTGTCCTATCTTGGTGGATACTTTCTAAAGCCAGTAATAACAGTTGCAGTAACTTTAAGACAACTGCCAAGAATCACTCATGAGAAAGCCAGCAGGTTGTCCCAGGTTGGACTCATTTGAACTTCAATCCCAGTGTATCTTCTATTTGTTTCCAAAATGTTCAGTCCTTTTGGACTCTTGCTGAAAAAAAGAGTATAAAAAAGCCATTAAATTTGTGGCTTTTTAATGTCTTTTAAAGATTCTGCAGCTTGTACTAGCGCTAGCTGGAGTAGGTGGCCTCTACAGTGTGTATTAGGAAAGATTAGGGTTACACTTTTCTCTGAGCAAAACTTGTACTCCATTATGTCTTCCAGAAAAGTTTGTAGCTCCATCAAATGCACAAGCAGCACAAACAGATGTTTGGGGTTCAATTTACAAGCATTTAACTCTTCTAAGATGTCACAGATGCAGCTGATGTGTCTTCTATAACTAAACATCTAGAATGCATCTACTGGCCTACCACGGACATCAAGATAACATACGTAATGACTTAATACTTGATGCCTATTTGCATTGGTGCATTTGTTGGCCATGTATGCACATATTTTGAATATAGTGAGAGAATTTTCTTCACTTTTTCAACTCCTGAGTCTTTCACCGTTGCACCACATGTTTCAAGAGAGTCAGCTGAGTTTTTTGCAGAAAGTTAGTGAGCATTTGCCAGTCTTGTTCGGAACCAGTGTCCAACTTCAGGATTAACAAGGGACAATGCACTTAACATAGGCCTCTAGTTTGTAGTGTGTGGTATCTCTTGCTTAAATAGAAAGTATGATGCAATAGCCATGTTGGTTCACATAAACTGAGTTGTGTCTCCAGCATTCTTAACAGCCTCATTAAGTTCTTCTAAAATTGGCTTTGATGGTGACTGGCTTACAAGGCTTTCTGCATGTTGATGCAGTCCAGAAGCACGGTGTTTTGCAGCCTTTTCATATAGGTTGTCAGTATTGGCTTAGCTGATGAGTGTGGCAAACCAAGCTCCTCCACTTTTACTATATAAATCCATGACATGCCCACATCTTAAATACTGTGTGTAGTTCTGGTCACACCATCTCAAAAAAGATATATTGGAATTGAAAAAGGTACAGAGAAGGGCAACAAAAATGATTAGGGGTATGGAGAGGATTCCATATGAGGAGAGAAGACTGGGCCTTTTCAGCTTTGAAAAGAGACGACTAAGAGTGGATATGATAGTCTTATAAAATCTTGATTGGTGAGGAGAAAATCAATAAGAAAGTGTTATTTATCCCTTCACTTAACAAAAGAACCAGGGGTCACCCAATGAAATTAATAGGCAGTAAGTTTAAAACAAAGTTTTAAAGGAAGTATTTCTTCACACAATGCACAGTCACCCATGGAACTTTTTGCCAGGGATGTTGTGAAGGCCAAAATTATAACAGGGTTCAAAAAAGAACTAGATAAGTTCATGGAAGATTGGTCCATCAATGGCTACTAGCCAGGATGGGCAGGGATGCAACATCATGATCTGAATGTCCCTAGCCTCTGTTCACCAGAAGCTGGGAGTGGACGACAGGGGATGGATCAATTGATGTTTTCCTGTTCTGTTCATTCCCTCTGAAGCACCTGGAACAGTCACTGTCGGAAGACAGGATACTGGGATAGATGGACCATTGATCTGACCCAATATAGCCATTCTTACATAAAAAATAATTATAATAATAAAAAAGTTTAGTACAAAAACTCCCCAAGATAACGACCTCTTGAGATAGCAATGATGTGAGATAATGATCTTGGCAAATAATGCATTTTTAAAATCTTGGCCTACTAGGAAACATATTTATATAAGTTTCCCAGTCACAAATATAGCTTCTGGAGAAAGGTCACTAAAACATAGTCCAATTAGGGTGACCAGAAAGTGTGAAAAATCGGGACAGGGGGTGGGGAGTAATAGGAGCCTATATAAGAAAAAGACCCAAAAATCAGGACTGTCCTTATAAAATTGGGACATCTGATCACCCTAAGTCCAGTGCTCTGGCCACTGTTGTTTGTCATGCCACCATTCACTCTATTGCTCTGCCCCAATAGCCCTACACTGTCACCTTCTGCTGCCACCTGCCACTGTGACCTCTGTGAGTCAGTCTCTCGCGGTTCCACCCGACTCTCAGTGATTTCAGATCTTCGGGGTGGGGGGAACTTCAGTGCTATTGCAGACTGGGGCATCTCTTCCACAGAAACACTGTCCCACAGCAGGTCTAAGCACTTAGACCTGATTATCAGAGATTTCAGCTCTAGTGGTCACTTAAACCAAAAGACTCTCTATGAAGCCTAATCAGCTCTGTCTTTAAACAGTGGAGAGGCACAGGTCAAATAGTACGCGTGACTCAGTCAGACCATAAAGCAAAACACCTGTCCCCACCCTCTCTCTTGATGCCCTCAATCAGCACAGGCTAAGGACAGTTCTACTGCCCTTTACTCATACAATAAAAATAACAACTTTTCATCCCCCCCACCGGCATTCAAGTGATTTGTAACCTAACCCCAGCCAAAATCTATCACTTGGGCAACACAGCTCTGTTTGCTGGATACCTAGGTAGATTAGGTGTGAATGTAAATACAGTCTGGTCCTGAAGCCTTTCCCCCCAGTTCCCAGCTCATCAGTAGCTGTCAGGGAGAGCTTTTTTAGACTTTGCTTACAAATCATCATTTGAAATTATTAGGTTAGCCAACATCACTGAAATGAATGCACTGACAGTCACAAAAAACAAAAGCTGTATAAGGAAGCTAGTCTGTGTTCATACTTTTCAAATCTATTATACTTTTTCAGATACACATCATATACATTATATGCTTTTAAAGTGTGTATTAATGTTTCAATTTAAATTCAAATTCCCAAACAATCACTAAATTGGCAACACTGCATGTAACTAGTTCACAAAACTGGGGCGGGGGGTGTTGGGAAAATTCAGGGGGGGTGTACACCCCCGTCAGGGGGTGTGTAGGGAAATCACTGTCTTCCTTTGTCCTATTGCCAGCAATGCATTGCACAAACTACAGGGTGCTTTTTAAAGTATCTTTATCTGGGTAGGGTCATGATTGGCGAGGGAATGCAAAGGTAAAAAGGAGCAAAACGTTTTATTACTGAAAATAATGTGGAATTTAATAGTTTTAAAATTACACAACTCTGAAGTCTAAGGCACTCCTCCTCTCCTCCCCCCCTCCCCATTCTCCCTCTGATGTAGTGGGGCAGTGGAGGCTGCCAGGGACTAGCTGTCCCTCCTTGATCCCCAGCTGCCTAGCCTAAGCCTTAGCAGCAGGGGCCCTACTCTAACTTCTACCCTGATGAATCAGGCATACTGGAGTTCAGCTCTGCTACACTTTTCCAAACCCAGCCTGCTCCCAGCCTGAATCTGACATGCGCACATGTGCGCGCACAGACATGCAGGGGGCAGCAATGCAAAATCTCTTTAGCAGACAACTGAATTCAGCCCTGTAGTTTTTCTTTTTGTAAATTCACTCTAACCAAATAATTAATAATAAACGTGAAACGGGAAATGTAATTTCATTTTTGAACCATCTTGCAGTTTCTTAACCAGCAGCATTGTTAAAAGCATACGGTATGGCTTTATCTTGTACAACTTTCATACCAACTGTATCTCAATATGCTTTATGGAGTCAAATATTATGAGGTCACATCACTACACTCTGCTTCCAAAAGCAAGAGGGATTTTGTGATTTGGCAAATCCTGGTGGCATGCATGGAACAATGCAGTGTGGCCTCTGCAGTATTGTTCAGCCTTCTGAACCCACTCCAACTGGTGCTCCATGGAAACTGGGACCTCCACAGAGAACTAGAACCGCAGGACACCAGCTCTCTGTGGCAGCATTCCCCAGCATGCTCCACATCCACTCACAGATTACTCACTTCAGTTAATTCTGTCCAGCAAATCATTAACTTGGGGAGGTCTCCCTCTGTGATTTGAACCACCCCAGCTCCCACAAGGTGGCAACAGCTGGCAGGAGAAACCTTCCAAGAACAGATCCATCCTAGCTGTTTTGTCATGGTACTGAGGGAGTGTGAGAGGAAAATAAAAGGCAATAGAGAGAGACAAGGTGGGTGAGGTAATATATTTTATTGGACCAACTTCTGTGAGTGAGAGATACAAGCTTTTGAGCTTACCCAGAGCTTTTCTCCAGGTTTGTGAAATGTACTCAGAGTGTCACAGCTCAATAAAGATGGAACAGATTGTTTGACATAAGTAGTTAACACATATTTCACGGGACCATTCAATGTGAAGTGGCACCAGACCTTCCTAGGGATGGGTCTGATTTGCAGCATTTCCTCCAAATCCCACACTGGTCTCGGTAGAGGCCAAGGTTCAGTGGGCAGAACTCCCACCACTTCCACTTGGCGGGGAGAGAGGATAAACCCAATCCAGCTCCCATTCAGTCAGACCCTTACTGATTTTTATTGCTTGTTTTCTCAACCCCAGTATGAAACTAACATGTTTTGTACATGGAATTTCCTTTTTTTCCTTTGTTTTTCACAGAAAACATTAGAAATCTAACTATTTGACTTGCCATGTCCCGAATGCTGCTATCCTTAGCTGAGTTATCATAATAGTAGTTCGCAGAGATGGCCTTAATATACCTGTCCTTAACTGAAGCTGTTTTGACAGAAGAGCTTTGTAAAATAAAGTTACTATGGGTTAAATAAATACAAAGAATTAATCCAAAGGCTTCCAGAGCCTCGGCTGGTGTACATCGGGCGCAGGTCTATTGGCTTCACTGGAGCTATGCTGATTTACACCAGCTGAGGAGCTGGTCTGAGGTTACTATTGTCTACTGAGAGCAAAGTTTTGCAATGTGTAATTTAGATAAAAACCAAAAATTTGGTGCTCACTTTATTAAATTCTGTTTAACATAACTACTTCTAGGGACAAAAATAGTCTCTCTCTGTCTAGGCTCCTCTACTACACAACAGCATTTCCTGCGGGTGGTAATCTTGTTAAGGACACTGATGCCATTATTTTAAAATTATTATTTTCTCTTTTGGGGTCTGGATAGCTCAGGAGATGGGTAATGGGTTACAAAGTTTTTCATCAGTAAATCATCCTTTGAAATCCAGCAGGGAGAAAAAGTTATTACCCTCTGCTGTCTGTTTGGTGACCTATGTTAAGTGCTCTTAAACCTGGTCCTACGGCACACTGTAGTTTTGGTGTATGCATGTGTATCCAAAAGTATAGGTACAACATGATTACAGTATGACTGTATATAACCCTTGCTCATATACATATTTGCACTTGTTTAAGGTATGATTTTAAATCAGTTTTGAGTGTCTAAAGGAATCTAGTTAAATGAAATCAATTTTAAATCAAATTAACAGCATTCACACAAGGTTAGGCACTAGTTTAACTAAATTGTTTTTTAATTCTTTTAAAGTTAAACTGGGGCAACTTTAAATCTAGGCAAGGCCTAGTTTACTGTCCTAAGAGGAATATACGTCCAGATAACATTTAAATCTAAGTCTGAATTCAGAACCCACAGGTGTAAGTCCTCAGCTAGTTCAACAGAGCCACATTGATTTATACCAGCTGAGGATCTGACCCAGTATTAAATTATAATAAATAAATAACTGTGGGAAAGTTGTTCAGTGAGTTAGGAAATGTTTATCTTCTATATATATATTAGTTATATATTAGGCCAGAAGTAGAAATCTTATCCTCAGCATATATTGTACAATGATGCCCCATCTACAGTAGGAAAAAAACATATTCCTGACAGTGATTGTCAGCAGTCAGTCCCCTTGATGTTGATTTACCTGCTCATATAGATGGAACAAAATCATTTTCGTTACTGTTTCAGAAACGTGGTTCTAGAGGGTATGTCTACACTGCAATGAAACACTCACAGCTAGCCTGTATCAGCTGACTTGGGCTGGCGGGGCTTAAACTGTGGGTCTATACAATTGCAGTGTAGCCATCCAGGCTCAGGACCCTCCCCCCGGGCAAGTTTCTAGAACCTGAGCTTCACCTAAGCCCAGATGTCTATACAGCAATTTTATAGCCCTGCAGCCTGAGCCCTGCAAGCCCAAGTCAGCTGACAAGGCCAGCTGCAGGTGTTTCATTGCAGTGTAGATATATCCACAAAGTCTCAATCAGGCTCCATAATAGTGAGAAAATGGTTGTGTCATGTCTGCGCTAGCAACTAAATCATTTTCGGTGCTGGCTCAGTGGGATTCATCTTTGTCAATTGTTGGCAACTGGTCGGTTTCCTAGCATGGACAGAACTGTCCTTTTTTTGTGTTAAAATTAGGTATCGGCTAAAGGTTAAGTATTGCCACAGGAGAGAAGTAAAACAACTTCTCCATGTTACTGATACCCTTTAAGGCAGTGGCTCTCAACCTTTCCAGACTACTTTCAGGAGTCTGATTTGTCTTGCTTACCCCAAGTTTCGCCTCACTTAACAACTACTTGCTTACAAAATCAGACATAAAAATGCAAGTGTCACAGCACACTATTACTGAAAAATTGCTTACTTTCTCATTTTTACCATATAATTATAATATAAATCAATTGGAATATAAATATTGTACTTATATTTCAGTGTATAATATATAGAGCAGTATAAACAAGTCATTGTCCATATGAAATTTTAGTGTGTACTGACTTCACTAGTGCTTTTTATGTAGCCTCTTGTAAAACTAGGCAAATATATAGATGAGTTGATGTACCCCTTGGAAGACCTCTGTGTACCCCCAGGGGTACGCGTACCCATGGTTGAGAACCACCACTCTAAGGGACACTGATAATCTTTGATTATTGAAACAGTGAGTTCTAAATGTCCCCTCCTTCTGTGTCATCTTTATAGGGCATCTTGGTATTTGGAATAAGGGTCTTACAGAGAGCAATGCTGGCAAGGTACTGGTTAACTCATAGATCTCAAAATGTAACTGCAATCAGGGAATCATCACTGAGTGGGTTTGATGCCAGTGGAGTCCCACAGAGATTGGTACTTGGCTTGACACTATTTAACATTTTTAATCAACGACCTGGAAGAAAACAAATTCATCACTGATAAAGTTTGCAGGCGACACAAAAATTGGGGGAGTTGTAAATAACAAAGAGGAGAGGTCATTGATTCAAAGACATCTGGATGACTTGGTACCTAGGCGCAAGCAACAATATGCATTTTAATACAGCTAAATGTAAATGTGTGCTTCTGGAACAAAGAATGTAGGCTATACTTACAGGATGAGGACTGCACCCTGGGTAGCAGTAACTCTGAAATAGATTATGGGGTTGCAGTAGATAATCAACTGAACATGAGTTCCCAGTGTGACAGCTGCTGGAATACTGTGTCCAGTTCTGGTGCCACAGTTCAAGGATGTTAATAAATTGGACAGGGTTCAGAAAAGAGCCACGAGAATGATTAAAGGATTAGAAAATATGCCTTATAGTGATAGACTCCAGGAGCTCAATGTATTTAGCTTAACAAAGAGAAGGTTAAGAGGTGACTGATTATAGTTTACAAGTATCTACATGGGGAGCAAACATTTAATAATAGACTCTTCAATCTAGCAGAGAAAGGTAAAACACAATCCAATGGCTAGAAGTTGAAGCTAGATAAATTCAGACTGGAAATAAGGCATAAATTGTTAATGGTGAGAGTAATTAACCATTGGAACAGTTTACCAAGGGTTGTGGTGGATTCTCCATCACTAACAATTTTTAAATCAAGGTTATATGTTTTTCTAAAAGCTATGTTCTAGGAATTATTTGGGGGAAGTTCCATGTCCTGTGTTGTACAGGAGGTCAAACTAGATGATCACAAGGGTCCCTTCTGGCCTTTGAATCTATGAATCCCAGACACGTGACTTGGTTCAGTCCTCCAAAGCTAACTACCTCTGTCATGTGATAGGTGTGTGTATTTAGTGGTTACTATTACAGGATTCTTATGAAGTGCAAAAGATGAGCCAGGCATGGAGAAGCCTGGACAGTAATCAACAGAAAAAATGCTCTGATCCCAATGGATCATGGCATGAAACATTTGTGAAGTCTTATATTGTGGCTCTGATGTAAGTCTTCCTTTCCTCCGATACTGTGACCATAAAGTCTGGATCCGAGGAACCATTCCAGGCGATGGAAATATTGGTCAACTCAGTATGCTTCCCCTCAGATATAGAGTGGAGTTTTGCTCATTGTGAAAAGCTTCTATCTGCTTCATAGATATGATTAATCAGATTTGGGACAGATTGGCTGGTTCTGTGGTGTCAGTAATATTGCAGAGCAGGGGCAAATATGATGCTTTTCTCACTGAGTTTTGGCCAGTTTCACTTGGCAAACTTGAAGTTACGAATTGTAATATGAAGACATGTCCTTCATGGCTTGTTAAAGCTAGATAAAAGCATTTGGTTCTTTACTGGTGGAAACAGTTGACACGTCCATGAAGGAGGACAACATGCCACCATATCTCAGACAAGTTATTGTTAGGCCCTTGGTTTAAAAAAAAATCATGTCTCAACTCTGTTAATCTTGTCGATTTTAGCCACGTCTCCAACCTTCTTTTCTGCGATGTTTATGGAGAAGGCTGGGGCAAAATCTCTTTTCCTCATCAAGAAAAATCTTATTTCCTGGCTGAGTATGAAGCAGAGCTAATAACTATGGCTTAGAGTATGTCTACACTACAATATAAGCCCAGAATTAGTAGAACTCGAGTAAATAGACCTCCGGTTTGTTAAGCTAGGACTTGAATGTCTACACTCATTTGTAACCGCAGGTAGGGTGACCAGACGTCCCGATTTTAGGGGACTTGTCCCACGTCCCGACCTTGCATCAGTCGGGACGCCCTTTGTCCCGATATCGGGACGTCCAACCGGAGAGGACCGCAGCGCCGCAGCCGCCGGCGCTGCTCATCACTTCTTCCGGTGGGGCTGGGGCAGCTCCTGGCGCCCGCCCACCGGCAGGAGCCTGCAGGGCAGCCGGCAGGCACAGAGGCAGCAGGCAGCGCCGGCCAGGAGGTCTCCACGTGCTGCAGGGGCAAGGGGGGGGCCTATCTGCCCGCTGCCGGTGCCTGCAAGCCCCGCTGCCCCGCCCCTGCAGGCGCAGCACGCGGCAGCTGCGGAGACCTCCTGCGGATGCTTCCCGGGCCGGGAGCCGCCCCAGGTAAGCACCACCGGCCGGGACTCCCCACCTCGCCCCCAGGTCCCTCTGGCTCTTGGGGGGGCGGCTCTCTGCATGCTGCTGCTCCCTCCAAGCCCCGCTGCGCAGCAGCTCCCATTGGCGCTTTTCCCGGTCAATGGGAGCCTCGGAGCTTGTGCTTGTGGCGGGCACAGCACGTGGAGAGTCTGGAGACTCCCCTCGCAGCTCTGACCCTAGGAGCCAGAGACCTCCCAGCAGAGCTGGTGAGTGTGGCCAGGGAAGGGGGCAGGGTGTGATGGTGAGTGTCTGGGAGGTGTGTGGAGGGTGCTGGGCAGTGGGGGAAGTTTGCGTGTTTTTGGGTTCCAGGCAGTGGGGGCCTGTTGGGGCGTGCTGGGCAGTGGGGGAGATCTGTGTGTCAGGGCACTGGGCAGTGGGGGTCTGTGTGGGGCATTGTGTAGTTGTGGTGGTGGGGCTGTGGGGAAGGGCACTGGGAGGGAGGGAGGAAGGAAGGGGAAATCTGTGTGTATTGGGAAACTAGTGAGTGGGGGGGGTTCTGTGTGGGGTGCTGGGCAGCTGTGGTGGGGCTGTGGGTGGGGGGGCACTGGGTAGCGATGGTGGTGTTCACAACACTGTGCATTTGTTGTGGGAGGGGGCTCTGGGCATAGTGGGTTCAGGGGGCACTGGGTAGGGGACCTGTGTCCCGCAGCATGGGCCCACCCCCAACAGGAAAGGGCATGCTGGTAGCACAGGGTCAGGCGAACCAGTGTGCCTCTGGCCATGCCATGCATGCCCCATTGCCCCTGGCCAGCCCTGCCCTTCCTGCTGCTCACCTCCTCCCAGGAAGCGGCCGGCAGGTAAGTGTCAGAGGCTGCATCCTCCTCCCCAGCAGAGCGTGTGCAGACTGGTCCACCTTGCTCATGGCAGAGCCAAGGAAAGGAGGCACCTGCCTCTGCACATGCTGAGCCTACCCAGGGAAGGCTGTACCACTCCTCTTGCAGCTTCCTAGGGCTGTGTGCCCCCTCATGGTTGGGGTTGTGCATGTGTGCCAGTCGTCTCCCCCTTCCTTCCCCCCCCCCCCCCCACCCCGCTCGGCCAATGTATCCTGATATTTCAATCTTGCAATCTGGTCACCCTAACCGCAGGTTAGTAACTGTTGAATCCTGGGTCCCAACCTGGGGATCCAGAGTCTACACTGTATTATGTGGGTTCAAGTTCAACCACCCATATCCCAGACTTCCTAATGCCGTCCCAAAAAGTGGCCACTCTAGCTCTTTGTTCATCATGCTGTGTGGGAAAACTTGACTGTCCATCAAACTTTTCTGTCCAAAGGGAAAAAATGTCATCCCATGGGATTGTGGGATACTTTTGACGGATTCCTAGAGCACAAGGCCAGTGGGGCTGTGTCTACACTGCAATGCAATACAGCTTGAACCCTCGGTCCTAGCTTGACTCAGGCTCAGACCTTTCACCCCCTTGTGGTCCTGGACCCTGGGGCTGAGCCCTGGGTTAGTGTGATTTAGTTATAGACAGAAGCAGGGGTGGCTCTAATGTTTTTGCCGCCCCAAGCAAAAAAAAAAAACCCCAATGCCGCCCCCCCAAACAAAAAAAACAACCCCCCCAATGCCTGCCGAAACAACCCTGCCTCCCCCCCGCCCCACCTCTCCCACTCGGAGCGCGGGCGGCATGTCCGTGGCCCCCGCTCTCCCCGGCCAGCGGGGACCGAGCGTGGCATATCCGCAGCCCCGCTCTCCCCGGCCGGCAGGGAGTGAGCGCGGCATGCCAGTGGCCCCGCTCTCCCCGGCCGGAGCGCCGGCTGGGAGCGAGTGGGGCATACCCGTGGCCCCACTCTCCCCGGCCGGCAGGAAGTGAGCGCGGCATGCCGGCTGCCCCGCTCTCCCCAGCCGGAGTGCCGGCAGAGAGCGAGCGCGGCATGCCGGCTGCCCTGCTCTCCCCGGCCGGCAGGGAGCGAGCGTGGCATGCCGGCTGCCCCGCTCTCCCCAGCCGGATCACTGGCAGGGAGCGAGCAGGGCATGCCGGCTGCCCTGCTCTCCCCGGCAGGCGGGGAGCGAGCGCGGCATGCCCGCAGCGCCGCTCTCCCCGGCTGGAGCGCCGATGCGAGCGGGGCATGCCTAGGAGGGAGGGGGAGATGCGCGCCACGGCCTCTTGGGTTCTCTTCTCCTCCTCCCTCCCAGGCTCTTAAGCCTGGGAGGGAGGGGGAGAAGTGGCGCGTGAAACAGCTGTTTCGCACACCACCGCTGGGGGAGTAGCCGAGCCGGCGGTGGCACGGGAAAGCCGCCGTCACAGAGCGGAGGTGAACTGGTCTGGGGCACATTTCTAGGGGCGGCATGGCCGGTGCCAGAATGCCGCCCCTAGAAATGTGCCGCCCCAAGCACCAGCTTGTTTTGCTGGTGCCTGGAGCCGGTCCTGGACAGAAGAGGGGTTAGGCTTGAGCTTGAGTTCAAACTCTGGGCTTACATTGCTGTGTAGACATACCCTTAGAAAACGTAGGAACAACATTTTCAAAAGTGGCCTTTAATTCTGAGTGCCTTCTGCACCATAAATGATGCTGAGTTACAGAAATGCTAAACACCCACAGCTTCCAACTGGAGTTGTGACTGCTGAGAATATGTGAAAATCAAGCAAAAAGATGTCCAAGGTGTGGCACCCAGAAAGAGAAACACCCAACATTAGAGGATATTTTTGAAAATGTGCGTCTCACTGTATACCATCTGCTGCTAAGAAGTCTCTATTCTACTAGAATTATCTGCATATTTAAACTACTGCACCATTTCACAATCTACATATAAAATGATTACTTGAAAGTATACATCACAGGTAATCTATTTACACCAATATATTAATAATACTGGTTTTGACCTGAGGCCCTAATCCTTTAAACACACATATGCATCTCTTTCATCACATGAGTAGTCCCAATGAAGATTGAGGGTGGGTAAATATGAAGTACCAATAGCCCAAGTTTTTATATGTATCAAATATAAAATACACTTTACAGGTGTTCTCTGGCTACTGAAATTGTTCTTGACGTCAGTGGGAGTTAAGTGTCTAAATACCTCTGAGGATCTAGGTCTAGCTCTATTAGGTGCTTGTGAAGAATCTCGCCTGTGTCTTACTCTCTGTTTGCAGAGCACATTTTGAGTGCTACTGTCCTATAAATAAATAATAGACATTAATTACACTAATTTAATGTCTGAAAAGCATTTTGAAGATGAAACGTGCTCAGTGTTATTACTATGACTGAAAAGAACATGAGTATTGTATGTTCATAAGCTATACATCATGCAATATAGGTCCCTGATCCTGAAAAGAGATCCCTTCAGATGTAATTGGTTGTGCGGCTCCTTGTGCATTTCAGCTGATACGTTTCTGCTGTAGATTTAAAAAAAAAAGATGATGCAGTTTTTGAGCATTAAATGTTCTTTTTTCACTTTGTGCTTGACCCTTTTGGACTCTTCCATGCTTGGTCTTTTTTGTGATGGCTTTTAATTATAAAACTTTTGAGTTATTACTATATACAGGCTGGTGCATGCTCAATAACATTTCAACAGCATTTTACAATATGTAAATCAATACTCGTATTATGGGACAGCCGCATTACATGAATTGAGAACAGAGTTTGCCTTTCAGAAATAGTCTGGAGGCATACCTGATGAAGGAGAACTTACCAATATTTCAATGGCATCAGACCAGTGTGTTATATTATAAATCCTTTTTATTGTAATCCCATGGTAGCAAGGAGTCAGTTGAGGACATGTTGTCAGCCTGGAAGCATAGCATTCTCTATGAGTGTCCTTGTTTTTACTGGTTTAAGTCAAGCATGTATCACGAGAGAGTTATGGGCTTTTTTAAATCAAGTGAATGTCTCCTTCATCTTCTCCTGAAGGAGCTATTTATAGTCTCAGACTATTCTAGAGTTTAGCATTTTTTATCAATACAAACTGAAATGTCTACATTTGCTTTGCATACATAAAACTATTTGTGAACAATACAGACAAAATACAAAGACATTCAAATAGTGAGTAAGTTCTAAAGAAATCTATGTGCAGAAATTTTATAAAATAGCAGTTGGATAATATTGTTGCTTCAGAACACAGAATAAAAGTATGTGTGGAAGGAGGATGGTATAATTATGAACTAAATTCCAGGATATATAATATGTGGATACTGATTATAAATGTGTTTCAGGACATCATGACTAAAGTTATAATCCACTTCTTGTTCTTTCATATGGCAATAGTGGAACACTGAAAGCAATGAATTCAGAAAGTTAGAATGAGTATTTACAAAATAATTTACAGGAAAGATTGGCTGGGGAAGGTTCTGAAAGGTATGGTGAGAAAAATTTTACTAGGAGCTGAAATCAGGGTAGATCTGGGTTCTGGTCAAACCCATGATGAATCAGCCCAGTCCATTAATATTCTCTGATCAGGCGTAGTGCAGTTTATATAGTCCTACCCAGCTGACCCAGAAAATTTTCTAGCTACTACACGAGAGCACTATGGGACACTATCTGCTTCTGCCACAGCAGCGTCTCTGGGCTGATTTGTAGGACCTCAAACCACAACCCATCCCATTTGCTAACATCCCATCTGTTTGATTTCCAGTTCCTCTAGGACAAACGTTCAATTTTTTTGCCAAACTGTGCTGTTACTGCATTGGGCAGGAGTCAGGCAGATTTTTCTTCTCTTTCTCCAGCGGGCAGAGTACAGCATTCTCTGTGCCACAGGCATTGTCCTCTCCTATGCACCCTCTGTGTTCCCTCTGAACTGAGCAGGAGAGCCTCTGGCACAGAGAGCCCTGACTGCACCTGCTGGCTAGGAGACTGGTACAAACAGCACTCAGCCTGACAGCATCACTATTGTCCCCTGGGGAGTGTGGCCCTCAGCTGAAGCCTAAAAGTGGGAGTCTGAGATAGGAAGAGAGAGGGGATTTAAGAGACAGAAAACTAAAGGAGAAGGAAAACACGAAGAAGCCTGAGAGAGGTGGAGCAAAATGTGAGGTATAGTTGAAGAGAAGGCGCAGGGCTGATATTTTACGGTTGAAGATAATTAAGTAGGTAGCAGAGCATTGGTCCTCCCCACAACAGGGCCAGAGATAAGGGCAGTCGGACTGTGCTGGGGAGGTGCCCTGTTTGTTCAGAGGAGGCTTGTGCAGGCTTTCTGGTCTGCTGTGATTGAGAGATGCATCCAGACTTTTAGTAGGGTAAGCTGGTTAACATTTGAACAGCACTTTGAAGAGGCAAGTGCTATGGAAATACAAGTCACACCAGCCACACAACCAGCATTTGCCTAAGGAGGGAGCCCAGAGCTCCCTCCTCTACCTTGGGACCAGCCCCGAACTCTCTCCCTCTGCACACTCCATCCCCACCCCCACAGCCTCTGTACCCAGACCTGCACTCTTTTCCCTGCATCCAGCTCTACACACACTCCTCTCCTGCTGCCCCATACCCAGCCCCACATTCTACCCTTCACATTGCCCCACACCCAGCTCTGAGCTCTCCCCCCTGCACCTAATCCCAAGCTCGTACCCAGAGAGGCAGTCAAGCTGAAGAGCACCATCCCCACCAGGGGCTGGCAGTTCTGAGAGCCCCAGACCCCATCTCCTTCTTCATCTCCACTTCCCCAGGAGGTACCAAAAGCCCAGATCCAATCCTCCTGGGAACTGGGAATGCCCCCTGCTCCACTTCTCCCAGGGGACTGGGGGTGTCTGGTGCTCATGGACACCAGAAAGATTGCAAAAGTGGGTGGGGCCAAGCCGTTGCATGGGGTTGCAGCACCATTACTATTTGGCCCAGATGTTCCTCTGTCATAATGCGGGAGAGGGGGGCAGTGGCTGGGCCAAATTTGAGTCAGTGTCATTGCAACATGGTGCACAGGGTCACAGTGCCTCCCAAATTTGGCCCAACCATCCTTCCATCTTGATGGGGGTGCAGCTCTTCTTGACCTGCTGCTCACAAACAGGGAGGAAATAGTAGAGGAAGCAATAGTGGATGGGAACCTGGGAGGCAGTGACCATGAGATGGTTGAGTTCAGGATCCTGACACAAGGAAGAAAGGAGAGCAGTAGAACAGAGACCCTGGACTTCAGAAAAGCAGACTTTGACTCCCTCAGGGAACTGATGGGCAAGGTCCCCTGGAAGAATAACATGAGGGGGAAAGGAGTCGAGGAAAGCTGGCTGTATTTTAAAGACTCCTTATTGAGGTTGCAGGAACAAACCATCCCGAGGTGTAGAAAGAAAAGTAAATATGGCAGGCGACCAGCTTGGCTTAACAGTGAAATCCTTGCTCGTCTTAAACACAAAAAAGCAGCTTACAAGAAGTGGAAGATTGGACAAATGACCAGGGAGGAGTATATAAATATTGTTCAGGCATGCAGGAGTGAAATTAGGAAGGCCAAATCACACTTGGAGTTGCAGCTAGCCGGAGATGTTAGGAGTAACAAGAAGGGTTTCTTCAGGTATGTGAGCAACAAGAAGAAAGTCAAGGAAAGTGTGGGCCCCTTGCTGAATGAGGGAGGGAACCTAGTGACAGAGGATGTGGAGAAAGCTAGTGTACTCAATGCTTTTTTTGCCTCTGTCTTCACAGACAAGGTCAGCTCCCAGGCGGCTGCACTCCGCAGCACGGTATGGGGAGGAGGTGACCAGCCCTCTGTGGAGAAAGAAGTAGTTCGGGACTATTTAGAAAAGCTGGACGAGCACAAGTCCATGGGGCCGGATGCACTGCATCCGAGGGTGCTAAAGGAGTTGGCCGATGAGATTGCAGAGCCATTGGCCATTATCTTTGACAAATCATGGCAATTGGGGGAGGTCCCGGATGACTGGAAAAAAGCTAATGTAGTGCCCATCTTTAAAAAAGGGAAGAAGGAAGATCCGGGGAACTACAGGCCAGTCAGTCTCACCTCAGTCCCTGGAAAAATCATGGAACAGGTCCTCAAGGAATCAATTCTGAACCACTTAAAGGAGGGGAAAGTGATCAGGAACAGTCAGCATGGATTCACCAAGGGCAAGTCATGCCTGACTAACCTAATTGCCTTCTATGATGAGATAACTGGCTCTGTGGATGAGGGGAAAGCAGTGGATGTGCTATTTCTTGACTTTAGCAAAGCTTTTGATACAGTCTCCCACAGTGTTCTTGCCAGCAAGTTAAGGAAGTATGGGCTGGATGAATGCACGGTAAGGTGGATAGAAAACTGGCTAGATGGTCGTGCCCAACGGGTAGTGATCAATGGCTCCATGTCTAGTTGGCAGCCGGTATCAAGTGGAGTGCCCCAAGGGTCGGTGCTGGGGCCGGTTTTGTTCAATATCTTCATCAACGATCTGGAGGATGGTGTGGACTGCACCCTTAGCAAGTTTGCAGATGACACTAAACTGGGAGGAGTGGTTGATACGCTGGAGGGTAGGGACAGGATACAGAGGGAACTAGACAAATTAGAGGATTGGGCCAAAAGAAATCTGATGAGGTTCAACAAGGACAAGTGCAGAGTCCTGCACTTAGGATGGAAGAATCCCATGCACTGCTACAGACTAGGGACCGAATGGCTGGGCAGCAGTTCTGCAGAAAAGGACCTAGGGGTTACGGTGGACGAAAAGCTGAATATGAGTCAACAGTGTGCCCTTGTTGCCAAGAAGGCTAACGGCATTTTGGGCTGTATAAGTAGGGGCATTTCCAGCAGATCGAGGGACGTGATTATTCCCCTCTATTCGGCACTGGTGAGGCCTCATTTGGAGTACTGTGTCCAGTTTTGGGCCCCACGCTACAAGAAGGATGTGGATAAATTGGAAAGAGTCCAACGGAGGGCAACAAAAATGATTAGGGGGCTCGAGCACATGACTTATGAGGAGAGGCTGAGGGAACTGGGATTGTTTAGCCTGCAGAAGAGAAGAATGAGGGGGGATTTGATAGCTGCTTTCAACTACCTGAAAGGGGGTTCCAAAGAGGATGGGTCTAGACTCTTCTCAGTGGTACCAGATGACAGAACAAGGAGTAATGGTCTCAAGTTGCAGAGGGGGAGGTTTAGGTTGGATATTAGGAAAAACTTTTTCACTAGTAGGGTGGTGAAGCACTGGAATGGGTTACCTAGGGAGGTGGTGGAATCTCCTTCCTTAGATGTTTTTAAGGTCAGGCTTGACAAAGCCCTGGCTGGGATGATCTAATTGGGTTTGGTCCTGCTTTGAGCAGGGGGGTTGGACTAGATGACCTCCTGAGGTCCCTTCCAACCCTGAGATTCTATGATTCTATAATTCCTTTTACACTCAAGGCCTTCTCTTCCTTCAATGCTTTATATATTATGGGGACTCATTTTTAGAGCAAAGTTATCTAATATACAGTATTGTTACCATTTTGGACCAGAGTGGGAAGCCCAAATTGTGGTGCTGTGAGTTGTTCCAGACAGGAGGAGAAACTGATGAGTCAGATATTTCTTTGATGCAATTTTGTTTATTTGCAAAGAATTACAAAGCGCCATTTGCCTGAACAAGGAGGGATTGACCAGTGGGAGACAGTGTCCTTGTTTATAGGTCCAGGCCTTTTTCAGCCAGCATCCCAACCCAAAGCCTCTCTCTAGGCTTCTCCCAGGGCCACATGCTGTGCTTCCAGGCTGTGCCTGCTGGCTTTCTTTCTGCTTCTCTCTCTGTCTTGTTCTTTACCCCCCGCCCACACACCCACTTTATCCAACCAACCCCACACTCACCCACACCCACACATCCCTTACTCCACACAATGTAATGGCCAGCAAACGCCCTTTGCCAACATAGTTCAAATTTCTGAGTAAACTCACATATGCTTTTGTATTAGGTGAAGGGGGTTTTAATTGTCTCTCACAGCTATCTTCAAGGGCAGTGGTTATGTGTGACCCATGACAACAAGGTTTAGCCCAACTCGCAATTATATAAATAAAAACCACGCACACAGAGAAATCATATATTTACAACTGTTTTAATTGGAACTATATTTTTTTAAAGTACAATTCAGATTATTTCCATCACATATGTTGGAGGGCATATGAAAGTTGCAAGGAAGCACTTTTTCATCTAGATTTTTAATAATAGGTAGCAACAGCAACTTTAGCATTTGAATCAGGATCAAACATATTCTAGTTCATTAATAGTACATTTAACGTGTTCTTTACAATGCTTTACTCGAGTGATGTTCATTTTCCTTGGTGACCAACCTGCTGATACTACAGTGCTAATTTGCATATGTAGGTTGCCTCTGGTGTATTCTGCTTGTTAAGGACCTATCCAAAGCTCACTGGAAGCAATGGGCATCTTTCCATTGGCTTCAGTGAGCTTTGGATCAGTCCCTAAAGGGGGCACATGAGCTCTCTTAAGTGCTAGAGAAGCACTAGCAGGAGGATTTAAGAGCCAGCCCTGAGGTATGCGATGGCTAGATTGCTTATAACTGAACTGTTATGTAAAGTGCTACTGTGCAGTGTGTATGGGGCAGTTGGTTGCCTCTGTGGCACCACAGCCCAGCCCCTTCCTCAAACCCTAGGCAGGACTGTTTATTTGGTCAGCTACATAGGCAGAGAGAGGTAGTAGGAACTAGCAAGCTGGAGAAGAAGTTGAAAGGGTGCATCACCCTCCCATGGACATTACCCATGGACATTATCTAGAAAAGATAATAGACCCTGAGGCTATGCTACTTTAATGCACACACCCTCTGTACAGTGTGAAACTCCTGTAAGAGGGGCAGGCATGGTCAGGGGAAAGCCCGATAGCTGTCTCCAGTGGAACTGCACTGCCAGGAGCAGTGGGACGAGAAAAGTTACTAGGTCCTTGAGCTAACACAGGCCTTTGTGCCTCTTGTGGATTCCTCGCAATCAGCAGAGTTTGGGGCTAAAATCAATACCCATTCCACAAGATGCAGACCCTGCACCTGTCTCCCATTGAATTCTGGGAGAGAATTTGTTCATATGTTCTCCTTCCCATAGGTATCTTTGTGGAAGGTGGTGATGTAGGCCAACATTAGCAACTGTTTAACACTTCCAAGTTAGTTTTCAAAGTACAAAGCGAACTGAAAGTAGCATGTTAGGCCACAAAGTGCTGCTGAAAAGGCAGCTAAATTAAAGGGGATAAGAGAAGGAAGATGGAGGCTGAATGTTCTAGGGAACCTGAAATATAGTAAAAGTAAAGCAAAATTAATTTATCAATAAATATATTTAAAACAGTAGAGGAAGTGTTTTCACGGTCTTTCCCCATTGTTTTGTGTTTTCATTCTACTAGTTACCACTTTCCATAGTGGAAAAATATGCTACATACCATATCCCACTGCCTCCACCAACTACAGAACATTGATTTTTAAAAAGAACTTTTTTAAGAGGAAAAGAGCCATACTGTAAAAGCAGCAAGACCTGCCATGCTGTGTATGAGTAGCATACTATTGTACTTCTAATGCACTCTAGGTGGGAGCAGCAATGTATGGTAAATGGATTATACATTATACATAAATATGATTGACAAAACTTTGAAAATAATCCATATTTTAAGGTTACAACCATATCAGCTACAATAAGAAATTAAAATATATTTACATTGTACATAACAGTTAAAACACTATAAGTAAGACATGAAGTGATAAAGTGTCATTTTCTGCTTTTACCAGTTCTCTTTTGAAAATGAAAAGTGAGTAAATAAAATTAGAAGACAAAATATGGGTAATAAATAATTACAAATAGCAGAATCTTTTCTTTTTCTTTGTCCAGAAATACTTAAAATAAAGGCTAGTGAGAAGGGAAGCAGATGGAAAATCTAAAGCAGATTTAGGGCTCAATCCCAAATTCCTAATTTAGGAATAACTCTTACTAGTTGCAATGGAATTTTTGCCTGTATATGGAGTTTGGAAATGGCTGAGAGCTCTTTATGTGATCTCTTCCTGGACAGGGGTTACTCTCATGAGTAAGGGTTGCAAGATCAGACCTTCCGTTCCTGAAAACATGCAAGGAATGGGGAAAAAACAACTGTAGATTAGATTCTCATTTGTTCTTTTCATTGACAGATGACAACAAAACCACCTCTTATAACCAGAAGAAATTTTCCTAAAAAAACAATCCAAAATTTAATTGGTCTTGTATGATGTTAAATACCTAGTGTTTGGAACACTGAAATGAATAGAATTCTATGGAATAGCAAAACAAATCATGGTTGAGCCCAGTGCTTTATGACATTGAACTGTTGAAAAATGACAAAACAGGAGAGAACTGAGAGAAGCATCTCCATCAGAGTCAATATGATTCACACCCATGTGGTTAGAGTTTTGTGAAAAGATTCTCACACCAGGAATATAGTACAAGTTGGTACAGTTTCACTAAAACGTGAAACATTTTGTAGGTTTTCCTCAAAAATTGTGCTAGTTTTTCATGAAAACAAAGCATTTTCCACAGGCACAAAACAAAAAAACCCTGCCATTATACAACAAAAATGTTACAATAATGAAAAAAAAAAGAGACCTTTCACTGTGAAAATGGCAAAAAAAATTCTACAACAAATATGGGGAAATTATTTAACTCAGAGGGCAATATTCTTACTCCGTTCACAGGAAGAAGTTGTGTTTGCCGGCAGAAAAGAAAATGTATGCCTTATTCCCCAGTACAAAAATCTCAGTTTGCATATGAAAACCCTGGCAAAAGGAAAAACAACCATTTCTGTAATCCCCACCAGCACTGTGTGTTATTCACATTGCATTACATTAGCATTATGGTGTAATCTGTTTGAGGGGTTTAGATCAATGAGAATCTTGATACTGATTTTTTTTCCCCTGTAGGTAAAATATTTTATATATTCACAGACATTTTAATCTGTACTTGAAATGAATGTCATTAGTTGGTTGTAAAATACCCAACCCTGCTCGGGATTGGTCTAAAGAAGGACACGGCACATTGCTGTCAAGAAGCTCGATTTCAAAGGATGAAAGTACCAAAGTCAAAAACTGTTTGATTTCATGGACAGCAAATAATCTTCCAGGACATTTTGCTATTCCTGATCCAAATGGCATGTAATAATATCTTAACTTGTGACCGTTGCGATAGAAGACAGTCTTTTCTTCTCCATCCTCATTGAGATAGCGGTCGTACTTGAATGTCTGTAATGAAAGTTTAATGTCTATTAGAGCCAGATTATGCAGGGAGGGGAGGATGTACAACCACACTGACACAATGCCTCCTGGGAAGAGCGGCCAATGCACAGTATGCTCCTCCTCTGTGGCTGGCCGTGCCTCCAGTCCTCCAAACCCTTTTGGGAGAGGTTAGCCTCTGCAAGGCCTCTTATCCTGAGCAGCTCTTGCACTTGGGGTAGCAGAATACCAGCCCCTGTGCAGGGGCATCAGTGTTGGAAAGCTTTTTGCACCTCTACTTGTCTTTTACTGACCCACACAGAGGATAGCTACAATCTAGCTTTTTGTACATGTGTCCAAATTGGAAGACTTTCCCATTTCCCTAAACACCACTGAATGTCCTTAAGGATGTCCCCTTCTCTTGTCCTCACTTGAAACACGACAACTTCCTGGCTGAGGAAGGCTGAAGGGAACTGCCTTTAAACCTATCAACACTACTTTTTTGCTCAGCCAAAGAATTTTCTGCAGAGTGATGGAAGGCCAGTGCTGATTTTGCTGCCTCCACTGCACTCCCAACCCCTGCTTGTTCAGGGAGTTCCCAAGCATAAATCCAGGACCTGTGTGGTAGAGTGAAGCACCAACCATGGGGGCACTGAGGCCAGATGCCGTGTTAACAGGCAGTTAACATCTCCTGGAACAGGGAGTTTGTATCACTGTAATTACTCACCAAGGGATTAGCATAGATGTCTGGATCAAAGTGCAGCAGCTGAGGATAAAGAGCTACAATATCATCTTTGCGGATGTTGTAGGAGTCATTATCCAAGTGCAAAGTGAAATCCTCCTTAGCAACTCTGACAGTCATGGATGCACTCGACAACCTCATTGCTTCCTTGATAATACTATCTGGAGAGAGAGAAAAAGAAAATGATTAATATGAAAATGCATCCCCTTGAGGAGGTTGCACAGTTTAAATTGCCTGTAATCTTCTATAACATGCAGGGCCGGCTCCAGCTTTTTGGCCAACCCAAGCAAAAAAAAAGTGTGGGGGGGGGGGCACTGCCGAATCAGAAAGAAAGAAAGAAAGAAAGAAAACGGCCTCCCCAGAATCCCCGGACTGCCGTCCCTTACAAGGCATCGCCCCAGGCACATGCTTTGTCGTCTGATGCCTGAAGGCAGCCCTGATAACATGCAATATTATGGAGAGAAGGAAACTACTAAAACGAATAGAACTAAGATGCGGGCTCCAGATAGTTTCTGCAACTTTGTCTTAAAGTGATTCCAAGCCTTCCAAGTTCTTCAGTCCAGTCAACTTGCCTAACTAATTATCTTAATATTTTTAAGTTTTTCCTTTTGAAATAAAGGACCTTGTTTGCAGACCTATTTTTGTTTATCATTCCAACTTCAAGTGTTTAAAAGTCAATTTGATCTTAAAAAGAAAACTGTGTCCTGGATCACTCTTCCCAAGGAAACAAACAAGAAAAGGGGCTAGATAGGGAGAAAACTGACAAGATCCCTTTGTGGCCTCCCCCTAAAATTGTTCTTCAGAGGGATTTGCCTCGCCATTGTGGAAAAAAACAGTTCCACCACCTGAAATTGCAGGTCCCTCAATACACAGCTCCTAGCCCTACCTTCAGTTCTGCCCTACCCAAGCACTCTCCAGCTGTGGGCTCCTACTCCCCTGGAGGATTGTGGGGATGTGAGGATGCTGCAGCAGAGGTGGCTGACACCTCTTTGCCCTACGAGGGAGTGGTGAGGTCTGTGCAGAGGTAACCCTCTGTGCAGATCATCTTGGGAGGACATTCCACTTTCCACCCAGGGAAACAGACTGAAACTGGAGGCACAAACCACTTGAGACTGGGGAATGATCCTGCACTGAGATGTGGAATGGAATAAAGACGATGGAGAAAGTTGTGGAGGAAAAAATCAGAATAGTGTGGCAGTATTTTCCTAAGCCTTAGTGCTCAAGAGAGGAGAATGATATTGACAAAAAGAAACAATGCTTTAAAAAAAAATTGCATTGAACCTCCCCCAACCCGTAACTATAAGGCAACAATTTCAAAAGCTGTAAGGCCCAGATCCTTACAAGTATTTAGGCTCCTAACTTCCATTGAAATTAACAGGGGTCTAAGTGACTGGGAAGCGAGCTCCCCAGTCACTTGGGTGCTTTTGAAAATGTTACCCGTATTTAAAAAAAATATGCATCATAATAATAATGCTTTTAGCCGGGTTGTTAGAATTTCAGTGTTTAACATTTCTCAAGCATTAGTTGCAACTCCAAATATGGTAAGATCCTTCTTTTTGATCTTAGCCCTTTAAAAAAAAATAATACAGCCTTACTTTGACTTACTTTATAGATCATTGGTGCTGAATGGCAGTACTTAAGTATTACTCATACATGAAATTACATGGGGAAAAATGGGATTCATTTCAAAATTATGATAATCCCCACACCACAGACATCAGGTCTGCTGAGAAGTACGGCCTTTGCTAACTAAGGATAGTGTAGCTTTATTATCCTGCTGTTGGATAGTCATTTAGCATTTCATAGCAAGTATTTTATTGACTATAGATAGAAAAATATCTGAAAGTGGGTGTTCCTGGTACTGTTACATTTGATGACCATACCTAATACTGGCATATTATCCAGTTGTTTTCGATTCAAGGAGATACATTGGCCATCTAAGTTGATCTTTTCACCAGCATTTCCCAGTGTTTTTTGCACCTCTTCAGTAGCTGCTTTCATTGCTTCTGGGCTCCTAAAATCAATACGCCAGAAACAAAAATATTTCTTACTTGTAACTTAAGTAATGTATAAAAGGTTTGCTGTTAAATATGATATTCATTTTTTTCCTGTGTAAAGTGTAGTTTGTTAACCCATGGATGTAACCTGGTTAAACAAAAAAGCTACGTAAGAACCTAGAGTAAAAATATAAGTATACTTATTATATTGGCAAAATCATGGTTGTTCAAAACACTGAAAAGGTCTTCAAAGATTTGGTTCAGTATCCATTTTTGAGCAAGACCACATTAATGTGTACAAGGCTGTTAAATAATGACATCTCTGTTAAGCAATGCCAAGAATAAGGAATATAGCGATCAATCCTAGATTAGGAGATAGCCCCATTGCAGCTAAAAATTTAGAAGAGAGATCATAGATCACATTCACATTATCAGCTGTCCTGGCTTATATCCAGTTGGATAATTACATTCTGCCTACCAAAAAAAAAAAAAAAATCTCCCCGTAGATTAAATTAAACAACGTATCCTTCACTTTCTGGTCTTCCCTACAGATATGGCAGATGTTAGTAATGGATGACTTTAAACGGATATACAGGTTGTAATCCCGCAGTGCTTGGGGGGCACAGAACTTCCATGGAAATCAATGGGCGTGCCCAAGGACTTCAGGATCAGAATGTTTGTAAAGTTAATAGACCCCCTTATGGATTTTTGAATGAAATGTGCTATCTAAATCTCAATTATTATCATTAGCTGGTAGGTATGGTGTTTTTTAATTTTATGTCAATTTATCACAGAAATGTAGGCAGGCAGTGTAAAGTCTCATCTTGAAAAGTACAGATTTAGATATTTAGCCTGAGATTTTTTTAAGACATGTAGGGGATTTGGATGCAGTGGAGTTACACCAGCGTGAAAACAGAGTAGCAGAGTGAAGAATCAGGACCTCTGGGTCAGATCCTCAGATGGTGCAAATTGGTGTAGCTCCATTAACTTCAACAGTGTTACATCAATATAGGCTCTGCAGAAGCCTCTTTTTTTTTTCTGTAAAGCAGCCAATACAGATCTGTGAATCTAACAGGTGGGCAGATAAACAAAAGTGTGCAATAAAACCTTGTCTATTCTAGGAAATGATCTAAAAATGTCCCACTCGACCTAATGTTGGGAGCCCTAGTGTAATCAAGGGCTTCCACAGCTACTGGTGTTTTTAATACTGTGTTGTTTAGATTTGCTCTGAAGGTTTAATTGATATAGCATTAAAAGCATCTATGGCTGCAGATATCAGGGCTCACAACATTGAACGAGACATTTTTAGTAAATTTCTCTAATGTAGAAAAACCCTATGTGGGACCATCTCCTTCCCTGGACTGCATGAGAGGGGTTTCTGTGAGAGTCTTACTCATGAAGGACAAAATCCTGGGCTGCAGAAATCTATCGGAGTTTTGCCCTTGACATCAGTGGGACCTGGATTTGACATTCATCCAAGAGCAGAATTTGGCCCTTAATGCTGAGACAATTTCTGAGTGGCAACAAAGCCAAGAAGTTATTTTTCTTTGGAAACCGCAAACACTGCTACTTACCTAATAAGATAGAACAAGCTCCAGAAAGTAGCAGGTATTGTGTTAGCTTGTGAAGCCCATAGTATAGCCAGGTGGGTTTTTGCTTTTTCCTTATCATCAAACGTAGACAGAGTGTCATTTAAGAACATACGGAGAGCAACGAGCTCAGAGATGTTGTTCCTTTTTCTGAGGTTCTCATGGAGCAGAGCCTCTGCCAGCTTCTCCCGTGCATTGTGGGCGCTCTTGAACACATGGATAGGCACGCCTGCGACAAGGGCTGGGAAGATTTTATCAAATTCCTTGAAGTTTTCAAGAGCATTTAGAATAAGTGCTCTCTGGGTTTCCCGCTGAGATAGATTCTTGTCTTGGGTTGAATTAAACTCTGTACCAAAAAGCGTTAAAAAGCCAGATTCAAACATCACCCGGCAACAGAACGCATACAGCCTATCTGTTACCCAGTTGATGGAATGCAGTTTAGATGTACTTGATTGCAGCATGACATATTGTAGGTTTTCCATCATAGCTTCATTGAGGGAATTCAGGGCATTACCTTGCAGGGTTCTAATGAAAGTCTGATGCATATTTTCAGTGGTGTTTCCGTCACGTGGGTCAATACTGCCATGTCCAAAAGCCTGCCACCAGATAAATTGTATGTAAGATAAATGAGGATCATCACAACCTTGGTAAATAATAATATACAAGGGAAATCATAGCCAAGATGTCATCTTCATAATTTAACACAGGGACATATAGAAAGAACTGTCAACTCTGTAAAGTGATAATTGGCCACAAGTCTTCGTAAGTTTTAAATAGGCACACAAAGATAGTCTATGATACATGCTTATAAATAAATAAGTATGATCACTTAGGGTATGTCTGCACTCCATTAAAACATCCACGACTGGCCTGGATCAGCTGACTCAGGCTCACAGACCTTGGACAGCAGAGCTATAAAACTGCAATATAGACATTCGGGCTCAGGCTGGAGCCTGAGCTCTGGAACCCTCCCCCATTGTGGGGTCCCAGAGCCTGGGCTCAAGCCCGAGCCTGAATGTCTACACTGCGGTTTCATAGCCCCACAGCCCAAGCCACGCAAGCTTGAGTCGGCTGACCCCAGCCCAGAGCCGTAACTAGATATTTTTGCGCCCGAGGCAAGGACCCTCGCCACCGAAATGTCACCGAAGATGAAGATGGCGGCAGCGTTTGGGCTGCCACCGAAATGCCGCCAGCTCGGGGAGTTTTCTGCACCCCTCAGCTTGCGCGCCCGAGGCAAGTGCCTCACTCGCCTCGCCCTTGTTACGGCACTGCCCCAGCCAGCCATGGGTGTTTTATTGTAGTGTAGCTGTAGACATATCCTTAGGGCTTCATTTAGTTCCCATTGGGAATCTTTTCATTGACTTCAATAAGAGTTTGATTGGGCCCTTAGTTGACCAGATAGTTTTAAAAAGGGTTAGGGCCTAATTTTCCAAAGTGCTAAGCATCTCCTGAGAGGTGCTGAGTGCCCTCAACTTCCATTGACATTAAAGGGCGTGAACACACTCTGCAGCTTGCAAGATAGGGATCTTACGGCATGAAAGCACAGACAGAAAATGATGTTAAGCTGCAGTTAAGGTTGCGAGTACAGTTCAGCAACTTAAAGGTAAAATATTACAAGAATCTTGTATTTGTCCCCAAAACAAGCATTACAAACCCAGGAAATCAAGTTGAAGTTTAACTCAAAATAAAACTAGACACATTTCGGTACAGTAATTCACAGTTAAGGCACCCAAGCAACCTGAACTCTGCCGTGTAGTGATACCACGCTATAGTCACATAAGGTATGTGTACACTGCAATTAAAAACCCACAGCTGGCCTATGCCAGCTGACTTAGACTCACAGGACTCGGCCTAAGGGTCTGTTTAGCAGCAGTGTAATCATGGGCTGGAGCCCGGGCTCTAGGACTCCGTGAGGCTGGGGAGCGTCCCAGACCTCGGACTCCTGCTCAAGCCTGAATCTCTATTCTGCAATTAAACAGCCCCTTAGCCATAGGTGGCACGTGAGAAGCTCCCTAGAAGTGGGGAGGCCACCGGCACTTGAACTGTGGCCCCGGCCTCCACTCCACCCTGAGGCTCTGACCCTGCTCAGGCTCCTCCCCCACATGGCTAGGGTGACCAGATGTCCCAATTTTATAGGGACACTCCCGATATTTGGGGCATTGTCTTATATAGGCACCTATTACCGCCACCCTCTGTTCTGATTTTTCATGCTAACCAGTCACCCTACCTGAGGCTCCGCCCTCATTCTGCCTCTTCCTATTTTCACTCTGTCTCTTCCACCCGAGGGCCCTGCACCCGCCACTTGCTCCTCTCCGCCCCCTCTCCCAAGGCCCCCCTCCCCTCTGCTCACTCTTCTCTGCCCCCTCCCCAAAGGACCCCTCTTCCAAGGCCACCCTGCGTGCTGCTTGCTCCTCTCTGTCCCCTCTCCTGAGGCCCCGTCCCTTGAGACCACCCCCCGCCCGCTGCTTGTCCCTCTCCGCCCCTTCTCCTGAGGGCCCCCCCGCCCATCGCTTGCTTTTCTCCACCCCCTCTCCTGAGGACCCCCCGCCTACTCACCGCTTGCTCCTCTCTGCCCCCTCTCCCAAGGCCCCTTCCCCTGAAGCCCCCCTGCCCGCTGCTTGTCCCTCTCCGCCCCTTCTCCCAAGGCCCCCCACCCACCACTTGCTGTTCTCCACCCACCCATTCCCCCAAGGCCTCCCACCCACCGCTCACTCCTTTCTGCTCCCTCCTGCCTTAGGGGCAAATGACAGGGGCAGAGAGAAGGAAGAGGCAGGCAGGGGGCTTTTGGAGAGGAGGCGGACTTGGGGCAGGAAGAGGCAGAGAGAGGGTGGGGCCTCAGGGGGAAGATCTGCCGCGTGGGTGGGGTCATCGGGGAAAAGGCCAAGTAGGAGCAGGGCCTTGGGGCAGAGCACGGGAAGGCCACAGTTCAGGCACCGGTGGCCCCCCCCCCCCGCTTCTCGGGAGCTTCCAGTAGCAGCACTCCAAAGGCGTCCGGCCAGCCTGACTCCAAAGGGAGGTGTGTCACATTTGTCAGTTCATGCCCCGTTTGGGGTGGCTTAGTCTCCCCAAGCCTTTTATACCTGCTGCCCATGCACTTAGCCCAAGCCAGCTGGCATGGGCCAGCCACGGATGTCCAACTGCAGTGTAGACATAGCCTGAGTTATGATTAAGGCATTTTAGTGTTCGTGCTCTGAGATAAGATTAAACTGATTTGTAAGGACACATTCTATTTTATAGAGGTATATTTGCTTCTCAGGGTGTTACTACAGGGCAAATAAAGGGATACATCAATAGTGCCCAGAAGTCATTACCATCTAAGTGTTTTGTTTGAGGTCCTCAGTGAAATGAGTGTGTGGATTCATCTAGAATTTAGATTCTAGGACACAGGCTTCCACATTACACAGCCAATGCCATAACTGTTATTCTGCTGGCAGAAAGGCCAAGGTTTGAACAGGCCTGAATGAGACTTCTAGAGGTGACTCCCTCCAACTAGTGACTGAAGAACAATGCTAGGCTAATGGGAAGAAACTTGTACTGGGGAGTCTAATGGGAGTATATGCCAGACCTGCTGTGTGGATATATAGAGGATTTCAGTTTCCAGGCCTGCTAAGCTGGCATCTTTCACAAGCATTACTTTTGTTTTTAAAATTAGTCAATTCAATATACATTCACAATAGTGCAAACCATCTTGTGCTGTACTTTTGCTCTAGTATTTTTGTGATATTACATGACTAAATAATGTCATTCTTGGATAACCTAAATCTGTTTTTGTAAAACCCATTGTTATTTATATTAAGGAATAAAATATCTGACACGTTGTTGGTAGATTTGAGCCAGGAGACAAACTATCTTTCAGACAGGCAGACATACTGAAAAGTCACATATAGATTAACTAGGTAAAGTCTGACTTGACCATGTTGATATTGTTCATATTAAATATTAAAATATGTTAAAATACTACAGTCATTTTAAAGCGGTACCTTTGCAGAAGCAGCGAAGTGGAACTTTTTCCAGTCCAAGTGCTTTCCTTGGCGCATCACTGAATGGTATGAAAAAGGGTCAGTGAGAAAATGAACATATTTTCCAGCCACTTTGCAAGTAAAAATGTGCCCATATTTCTTTTGTCTTGCTTTGAGAAATTCAAGAGGGTTGGCACCAAATTGCAAAGCACAGCCCAGATATGGAAGTAGCCCATTTTCCACTGGCGGCTCACCTGGACGCCTACAAGTTACAAACAAATGTTACAAATTAGGGTTATAAATTAAGACCTGTCCTTCAGCTCAGCCAGCTAAATAAGATTGTGATACCAGTCTATTTATAACATTCAGTTTCTATCAGTGTTGATAGGAAATTGCCCTCCTTTTCATAATAAATCCATGATGAGGTCTATAGTATCTTAGAAAGAATGACCTTAACAGCCTACAGAAGCCTTATTAGAATCCAATAATAACAAAAGATTTAATTTTAACTTAAGCTATATTGCTCTAGCTTTTATTTTTTACATTTGGGTAGGTTCTTTTTCGCCATTTAAAATGTAACATTCTATTCATTGCAAGCAGTTAAGTAATTGTGCCTTAAATAAATACCCTGTCCCAGCAGTTAATATTGCCTGGGATATTCTTGTTGTTGGAGCCCATCCCAGTACTTTTCAGGACTTTGTGGCAAAGCTTGCTCAGTGCAGAAGCTCTGCTACCTGAGTTGATTCCTCTGGACAGTCTGCCAGAGCCCTAGTTTGGCAGCTTTCATGGCATGATGAAAGGGACATTTATCTGGTTTATCTTTTGGTTACTAGGTTTTTGTTTGGTTTTTTTTGTCACTTTATTTGCTTTTGCCTGACAACCTGTCTGCTGATATTTCTGACTTGTAGGTAACTTTCTGTAGGGCCCAGTCTTACCAACCCATCCTGAGCTGAGTATAGACACAAATTTTTTTGAAACAAATGAAAATATTCAGTAAAAGTTTCACTTTTGGTAGAAACTCTCCCATTTTTCAACAAGAAATTTAAACCTGGAAAATGTCTGTGTAAAGAAAAAAAAGTCTGTGTTAAAAAACAAACAAATTGAGATTGATTTTTTGGGACACTAAAAGTTTATACCAAAATGGTTGCCATAGGTGGGTTTTGAACATGAAAAGTGTTTGCTTTTCAATTCTTCAGTGGAAACTATACACAATTTTCATGGGAAAGTTTAAAGACAACCACTTTTTTGAAAATGTGTTGTAAAAAATAATTGCCATTCTCTTCCTTATAACATGCAAGTAGTCCCATTGACTGCAATGGGATTATTCAAATAAATAAGCAATCCTTGCATAACTAATGTTTTGCAGAATGAGGTCCAGAATTTCTGGTTTGTAGTTTCTGTAAGTAAGAATCCACACTTGCTCTCTTTAAAGTCATTGGCCCAGCTCTCATTGACTTCATCGGGCACAGGACAGGGTCCTAAGCACCTAGGGCCTGACCCTTTTCCAGCTGAAGTCAGTGACAAAGCTCCTTCAGTAATGCAGGTTCAGCCCCTCTAGAGCCTGATCCTGGGAGTTGCTGAACACCTGATAGTTGCTTCAGTGTCCTCAATACCCATTGGGAACTGAGGATGCATGGCACTTTGCAAGAATCAGCCCCTTAGTTGCTCAGGATTGGGCCCTTAATTGCTCTGCAAATTCTAAAATAGATAACATTACCTCAAATACACACTCAGTTAAGACTAGTATAAAAAACAAACTTATTATTAACAGATGAACAGAAAGAAAGGAGGAATTGAAGATGGATGAACAAGCATCATTTGGACCTCCAGAGACATGAAGATGGGACTATTTTATTTATTTGGTCGGTCTTTGGCTTGCACAATTCTCTAGCACACTAAATGCTGAGCCCTTTGAACCCACCAAAGAAAGAGTATTACAGTACTGTTGTTTGCATGTCCCACTTGGGTTTGATCCTGTACCATTGAAATCAATAGGAGTTTTGCCCACAAGCTCCATTTCAACAAAGCACTTAAGCACATGCTTAAAATTAAGCATGTGTTCAGGTGGTTTCTTGAACTGGGATCCAAATAACTATAGTCCTGGATATGGACACCCACAATAAGTCACTAATAACTTTTAAATAATACGTGTCATAGAGTCATAGAGTTTAAAGTCAGAAGGGACCACCAGTGTTGTAGCAAGGCAGTCTGCGCCTTTAAGCACCTGCAGAGCTAGGGAGAAGCAGGCTGTAGCTTAAGGAGAAGCCCAGCAAGCATGTGTTGAGAACTAGCTGATCTAGCTAAGCAGCAGCTAATGACTGGATCTGATTCCCAGCTGGATCAGCTGTTTCCCAAAAGCTGCCTGCTGGGCTTCTCTTTAAGCCACAGCCTGCTACTCCCTAGCTCTGCAGGCCCTTAAAGGGGCAGACCATCCTAATCTAACCTGTATACCATAGGCCACAACACCACCCAGCACCTGTACACTAAGCCCAACAACCAAAATTAAGCCAAAGTATTACAACATACAGATAGGGTGACCCAATGTCCTGATTTTATAGGGACAGTCCCGATATTCGGGCTTTGTTTTACATAGGCACCTATTACCCCCCACCCCCTGTCCTTATTTTTCACACTTGCTGTCTGGTCACCTTACTTACAGAAGACCACTATTCCCCAGATCAAAATGCTGCTAACATTTCAGGCAATCTGAGTAAAATTTCAGGAGTTTCAAGTGGAAAGGAGCAGCTAACAGTGTGGTACACTTTAAAAACAGAGAGTGATGCAAAAGACAAGTCAAAGAGCTACTTTTTATAGTAAAGATATTAATGAATTTCTTTGTTTCTGTACAGAGCACATGCCAATAGGATAAAAAGACTTGAGAGTATTTACTCAATACAGTAAACAAGCCAAATGGTAACTAGCATTAAAAGTAGGAGTTCAATATGACTACAGTCCAGATTAAACTACATTGATACAGAAAAGAAAATGAAAAAGGGATAAGGGATAAAACAGTCATCTGTACATCAGAAGCATAAACATGTAGGGTCTGATTTCTCAAAAATGGTGAGCACCTGCAAATCCTGTTGATTTCAACAGAAGCTGCACATAATAAGCACTTCTGAAAATCAGACCCTTAATGTTCCAAATTATGATAACCTCATTTACAAATGGATTCCTCCTTTCTTTGTATCTCTGTCTTCTGTTTAGTCATGAATATGGATCTGCATAGCCTGCTTGTTTTTTTTAAAATTTATGTACACAAAAATGCCATTATAATATAAAGATTTCAAAGAACAAACACCAACATCACCATTGTTATCCTTTACCTATCAATCTGCCAATGTTCAGACTAGTTTTGCTTAGATATATACACACTATCTTTTTACAGAAATTAGAGTTGGGATATGTTTAAAAAGAAACCTTACCTCCTTCTTATTCCCAGAATAAACCAAAAACAACAGCATAGTATCACCACTATTCCCCAGGTCAAAGATGCTGCTAACATTTCAGGCAATTACTGTGAAATTTCACGGCAAAAAGAGTAGCTTGGTACACTTTAAAGACTGAGAGTGATGCAAACGACAAATCAAACAGCCACTTTTTATAGAGATCAGGGGCACCAATTTACTTAATTGAACTTAAATAACCTAGGCAAGCTATTAATTAACCATTTCTGGACAGAAACTATTATGTCTTCATTCTGACCAATATCTCTGTAAAAAAAACTTGAGAGGATTAATCTAGACAGTTGCAGAGATGGCCTTGAACTGGTATCAGTAGAGGTTCCAAAGTAATCAAAGAGCTGTAATAGTTGATAATTTGAAGGTCTCTCAGGTGTGTTTTGATCTGTCATGTAGATGTATCAACTACAGTTTATAGTTCAAGTTTAGCAATACATGAGATGACTAGCCAACATACAGACAGTGGTAGCTGGTGCCCCAAGTACTTACCATAGTTCCCTGACTCTTCTGCCACGGCACCTGACCACACTTCAGGCTCTCCTTGCAGATTGGCTAAATTTTCAAGGGAGTCAGGGGACGATTTTGGCTGGGAATGAGAGATTAATAGGAAAATGGGAAGAAAAATATTGTTTTCCCTCTCCAATCATCTATCACTGTCAAAATGAAAAGCATGGACACAGTTACAGCAGAGGGCAAGAGTAGGAGAAAACAGCATTAGCTCATTTTGCTGTTTTTGACCAGTCCCAGCCTCTCTCTCCCTCCTCCAGTCTAGCTCTTACCTCCTCCTGATCTGTCTTCCCCCCGTCTGCACACCACCGATTTAGTCAAGCTCTTGACTGGATCTGGGCACTCTGGTCCTGATCCAGCAAAGCACCAAAGAATATACTGAACTTTCAGCACCTTACAGGATCAAAACCCTCTTTCATCAATTAACCCCTTTCTCATGCACATCCTTATAATCCGTTCTCTCCACTCACTTATACTCAATTCTGCCATTTCCCTCCCCTTTCAGAAACCTTGACCCCATCAGATTCTCCGTCTAACCTAACCCATTCCTGCTCAGAAATCTCCTTCAGCCTGACCCAATCATATTCCAGATCTTCTTTCCCCTTCCTAGAACTCATCCTTTCCTACACATCTCACATATAGCTCTGAAGCACCTCCCACTTTGACCTCACTCTTCCCTCTGGCTCAAAATCCAAGGTCCTGTTCACCTAAACTTCCAGGCTCAGAACATTTTCCTGTGCTACCTACTTCACTACAGGCTCAGAACTTCTGTAGCTCTGTAGCTTCTGTAGCTCAGAAACATCCTTCCATCCCACCTGACTCAGAAACTGTTCCTCTCTCATCCTTACCAATCTGTACCCAGCTACCGCTCACACACACACACACTGTTAGAACCCTGCCTGGGGCTGTTGACGTATTCTTGCTGGCTCACTAGCACCATCTTGGATAAAAATAGATGGGAGTGGCTTTCTGGGCAGAGGTGACTAGGGTCTGGGACAGAGAGGTTCTAGAGAGAATTCCTAAGAGCAGCCTTCTTATTGTGTTATTATTTTGACTCCCAATAAAAGAAGAACCCAGGGAGAAGGGTCAGTTTAGCACTAATCCAGTGTGTGTGCATGTGTCTGTTCTGATATCAGGGTACTCCCTCTGCTTAGAGAGGGGTAAGGATTCAGAGTAATCACCTACTCTATGCATTCTTCAGTGACTCAGTGGTAGGTTTTAGGGGCCTAATCTCAAGAAATGGAAATTCAATCTAGTCTTAAAGGGAATTCCACAGAAAAAGGGTTACTTGATTATATGACAGTGTCATTACACATCTGCTTTTTCTTGTCAAGAGTCTGATTTCTGAGTGACTACTGTACAAGACCAAAGGTAGAGTAGTTTATCACAATGAGGACACTGGATCTCCAATGAGGACAAAGGAGTGGCTGCAATATTTCTGTTATAATACAAATGTAATCAATACAAATTAAGCTTTGAATGTAGTTCAGACTCTTGTCAATAGGAACTTAAATCTTGGCACCCCATCAATATATCAGCAATGACATTTGGACAATTTAGAAGATTCAGATAGTAAGTGATGTCTCACCAGTCATTTGGGACCTGACTTATTTTTTAAAAAAGAAGCTGAAGATCTACAGTCATTTTGTAGGCACACCTCTGTGCTAATTTTTGCATGTGCCCTTACAGTAAATGAACATGAAATTGGGTACATGTGAGCACTTTATCCCAGCTCACTATATGGTGATTGTCATTAAAATGCCAACATTTTCCAGTAGTTCTCAAGCTTTACTGTCTAAGACACAACAGTATTTCCTTCTATTTAGAACATGTGTTGAGAAATAGCCCTGGTACTAAAATGTTTTATAGCAATTATCTGTTTTTTGTCTTCTAAACTATGTAAATGGAAATTCCTGATATGCACTTGCAAGATATAGTTAGAAGATACATGCTTCTAATGGTTTTGCGAATTTATGCAGATGTATACACATTTACAATCCACTACCATTTTGTTAGAGGGCATCACAGGTGTGGTAGCTGTTTACAGTATAATTATTGGATGTAGCAGAGGACCTAGCCCACCAGCTTCATATCCTTCCATAAAGTACTAATTGACTCAGTAGAAGCAACAAAGGGTCCTGTGGCACCTTATAGACTAACAGAGGTATTGAAGCATAAGCTTTCGTGGGTGAATACCCACTTCTTCGGGTGCAAGCAGTGGAAATGTCCAGAGGCAGATATGAAAGTGCAGGGAAGATTCAGGCTAGAGATAACGAGGTAAGCTTAACTCACCAGCAACTACACACCACACCATAATAACTCTAACTCAGGAACCAATCCATGCAACAAACCTCGATGCCAACTTTGCCCACATATCTACACCAGGAACACCATCACAGGACCTAACCAGATCAGTCACACCATCACCGGTTCATTCACCTGCACATCCACCAATGTAATATATGCCATAATATGCCAGCAATGCCCCTCTGCTATGTACATCGGTCAAACTGGACAGTCCTTACGCAAAAGGATAAATGGACACAAATCAGATATAAGGAATGGCAATATACAAAAGCCTGTAGGAGAACACTTCAACCTCCCTGGACACACAATTGCAGACCTAAAGGTAGCCATCCTGCAGCAAAAAAACTTCAGGACCAGACTCCAAAGAGAAACTGTAGAGCTTCAGTTCATTTGCAAATTTGACACCATCAGCTCAGGACTAAACAAAGACTATGAATGGCTAGCCAACTACAAAAGCAGTTTCTCCTCCCTTGGTGTTCACACCTCAACTGCTAGAAGAGGGCCTCACCCTCCCTGATTAAGCTTACCTCGTTATCTCTAGCCTGAATCTTCCCTGCACTTTTATATCTGCCTCTGGACATTTCCACTGCTTGCATCTGAAGAAGTGGGTATTCACCCACGAAAGCTTATGCTTCAATACCTCTGTTAGTCTATAAGGTGCCACAGGACCCTTTGTTGCTTCTACAGATCCAGACTAACACAGCTACCCCTCTGATAATTGACTCAGAAATCCTACTAACTCTTCTCCACCATATGAAAAGCCTCCCAACCTTCACATTCCCACCACTCCACACCAAAGTGATGAGTTGGTTAGAACTGTGTAAAACTAGTGTGGATTTTAGGAATTTTGGGGGCAATTCATTGTGCGGTTTTTATATTAATCCAATTTTGTGAACCATGACATTTTGAGGACCCAAAGACCTTTTTTTCCTTTCGAAATATCATGTTGTGCAATTCACTTCTATGAGAAATTTCCCACTCAGGAGATTTGCTCCAGAAGCACGGTGGAAATGTAAAGTCAGTGGGAGTTTTCCTTTTGCAAGGACTGCAGAATTTTGCCCTTGGGCAAAACTCCCAGAGCAAAGCCAGAGTCAGCAGACTGAAAATCTGATGGATAGAAATCTTCTTATCCCACGTCTCCTTGCTCCAAATTCCAGGCAGGTTGTGGGGCTGCAAATAGCCCTTAACTGTGCTATTGTATTTGAGACAATTTTTAAATTTTCTTTAACAAAGAAAAAAATCCTTTAAAAAAAAGAGTTCCCTCTCTCTGTCTGAAGGCTGCCTGTCTCCTTCTGCATGTCAGGTGAAAGTTCGATCTCACATCCTCCTTCCCTTTTTGACTTCCGTAAAAGACCTCCCCTTTGTAACTAAGCTTACAGGCTACTCCTTATATCCTGTTCCGGTCATCACTTTGTATGACTCATTTTCCTTACTCCCACTCTACCAAGCTGGTAATTTCCATTATGGGAAATTTGCACATTGAGCAATAAGATAAAACCCTTTCAATTCTGGATGTCACTTTATGCAAAACAATGTCTCTCCTCTTCCCATGTACAGGTCTTAGTCTTTTCTTTAGCAAAACATTTTTCAATAAATAGGGGGCATGTCTGCAAAATTCCTGCCTCCTACGAGCTGGAAGGTCATATAGCAGTAATAAGATTTATTCATATAACAGATATTGACCTATTTTATTTTAAGATCATTGGCTCACGACAGCATAACACATGCATCTAGATAGTTCTGTCACACTTGCTCCTTATTTCCTTATCTCACTTGTGTAGATACAGTACAATGTGATGTCATTATGCCTTTCACAAACTGGATTCAGCTGCTCCAGAACAAGGAGCAGCAAGTCTAAAAGTAGCAGCCTGTTGATTTCTCCACATACTATAGAAATCAAATTGTGCAAGGCAGAGAATTATGGAGAAACTTGATGCCAGCCTGTTAGGAATCAGAGCCTGCAGCAGAGCCAGTCTGGAAGAAGTGCTGGCAGCTGAGCCACTCTCCAGGAAACCTAATAAGTGCAGCTGGCTTATAACAGGCTGCCTGATTGGCTACACCACCTGATTGGTTGGAAAGAGTCAGGAGACCAACTCTTAAGCCCAGCAGCAGCAGTTCAGTGGCTGCTCAAAGCATTTGCCCATTGCTGTGGTAGCTCCTACTTCTGCATAGCGTCACTTCAGGGAACTAGGCACAACCACCCATATCCTGGTCACTGACACCTTGAGAAGTTACCTTGATCTGGTGATTATGGATTCTACAAAGGACAATATCTCTCTGACAGAGACAGTGGAAGCCCTACAGACCTCGCAGGCCCAGGTTGCCACCCTGCAGGTGCAGAATGGGGTCATGCAAGTTCAAGCCAAACCTCCTTCAGCTCCAAACCCCACTGCCTGTGAGCCCAAGCTCCCCATAACTGACAAGTTCAATGGCGATTGCCACACTGGGATTTGTGGGTTCCTAAATTGGTATCTGCTCCTATTTCTACTATGACCACAGTTGTACCCCACTGACCAAGCCTGAGCTGAATTGATTATCAGCCTGCTTACTGGGGAGGCCCTGGCTTGGGTGTCTCCATTCCTGGAAAACTCAAGCCCCCTTCTGGGACAATTTGAGGACATTCTTTGAGTTTTGGCAGTGATCCTCGATGATCTGAGACATGAGTATATGGCCGAAGTCACACATCAAGTGCTGCTGCAGAGGTGCTGACCTGTTGCTAAATATGCAGCAGAGTTCCATACTTGGTAGTAGATACCAAGTGAAATGAGGCTGCCTGGCATTATCATTTCCAGCTTGACCTAAATGATGATATTCAAGACGAACTGGCATGGGTGGAATCCCCATCCAGCCTGGATCCCTTAGTTGACCTATGCATCAAGATCGACAACTACCTGACTGAATACAGCCAAGAAAAAAGTTGGTCCTCTTGGCTCCCGCCAGCCCTCTGGCTCTGCACCACCATCACTAGTCCCTTTTCTGTCATCTGAACCCATGGAAGTCGATCCTCAATTTTGGCAAATTAGGGGAAGGCTCCAGTACCTGGTGGACTGGGAAGGTTATGGTCTGGACAAGCAGTTTTCAAGTATGTAAAAGGTTGTTACAAGGAGGAGGAAGAAAAAATATTTTTCTTAACCTCTGAGGATAGGACAAGAAGCAATGGGCTTAAATTGCAGTAAGGGAGGTTTAGGTTGGACATTAGGAAAAACTACCTAACTGTCAGGGTGGTTAAGCACTGGAATAAATTGCCCAGGGAGGTTGTGGAATCTCCATCATTGGAGATTTTTAAGAGCAGGTTAGACAAATACCTGTCAGGAATGGTCTAGATAATACTTAGTCCTGCCACGAGTGCAGGGGACTGGACTAGATGACCCCTCGAGGTCCCTTCCAGTTCTATGATTTTTGGGAACTGGTAAAGAACATCCATGCCCTAGACCTTTTGCAAGAGTCCCATCGGCAGTACCCCAAGAAACCAGGCCTAGAGGCACCCTGGAGCTGGCAGGGGAATAGAGGCAGGAAGCATGGCCTGCAGCAGAATCAGTCTCCAGGCAACCTAATGAGTGTAGCAGACCTGTAATAGGCTGCCTGATTGGCTAGACCACCCGATTGATTGGAAGAGTCAGCAGACCGGCTCTGAAGCCCAGTAACAGTTCAGCAGCTGCTCAAAGCATTCAGCTGTGTCTGCCATAGCTTCTGTGCCTGCTTATTCCCAGGACTGCCTCGCCTTGCCTCACTCCAGGTGACACAGTCCTGACCCTTGGCTCCAGTTCTTGATTTCGACTCTGACTTGGCTCTGGCATCTAGCCTCTGACTCTGGGCTCTGATTCCTGACTACCAACTCCTGCTCTGGTCAGTAAGCCTGACTCCTGCTCTAGCCACTGGCATGACCATCCACATCTCAGTCAGTGACACAGCCTACCTCAATTGCTGTTACAGGCAGGGGAGTCAAATCCATCCCCACTTTTTCTTAAAAGAAAATATTTCGTAACACCACAGATAAAATACAACTATAGCTGATCGCACTGATGTGCCTAGCACAATTATTGGGTACTCAATAATACTAGAGGGCTACACATGTTGTTGATTATGTGGGCCACACTGTGAGCCAGGGGTTCTCAAACTGGGGGGCTGTGACTCCTCAGGGGGGTCACAAGGTCTTTACATGGGGGTCACGAGCTGTCAGCTCTGTGGGGCTGACAGCCATGAGCCCCCATTAAATTAAATTACACCCCCCCCTTTTTAATGTATAAGAGGGGTCACACTCAGGGGTCATCAATACAAAAACTTTGAAAACCACTGCTGTACACCCAAGGAGATTAATTTATGAAGCTGCTGCCTGTGATATGTGTAGGCAGTGGTAGAAGGCACCAGAGAGATTCCTCTGCCGTCAGCACCTAATAGGCCACATGGTGGCCCAATTTTTTCCTCTCACTTATACCAGTGGAAACCAGGTGTGACGTTAAGTCAGAAAGGGTTAAACGACTAGCAGGCTAAATGACCCACATTCAATCTGTAGAGACATATTAGAAAAGTATGTAAATGGTAATTAGGGCCATTTCATGTTAAATAGACTAAACCTTTGAAATGCAAACCTGTATTGTTAAAGAATTAGAGGTAATACTAATTGTATGTATTTACTTATAGCTTGTTAGATGTTAACCACGTAAACAGATGGTTCCTGTCCGTTACTATAGCTATTGATTCAGAGATCAAAAGGGAATATTAACATTTAAATGAAACCTGAATGTAATAATTTCATTGTCTATATTTCTCTTTGAAGTTTGTAGTAAATTGTCTATGAACTGCTTAATGGATAATTACCTTATGCTAATGAATGCAACTAGTTACCTGTGTATACATAGGAAATAGGTGATTCTACTTAAAAGTCACAATGCTTCACCCAAGGAACACCTGTTGTCAAGAGGCTGTCAATAGCCTGCCAGAGTTCCATGAAAAGAACTCTTGCGCCCTGATCCTTTTATCTCAGATGTGCTTAAGCTTCACCAGATGAAGTTTGTGTCGCAAGACTGAGATCTTCAGTCTTATCTGGATCACCCTGATATTGGACATTGGATTGTAACCTATGGACTAATTCTGAAAGAACTCTTTGCAACTCTAAAGCTCACCATCTCTACTGGAAGCTGAGCTAAGAACTCTATTCATATCTGTATGTATAATGATATTTTAACCAATACGCTCTCTTTTCCTTTTTAATACATTTTATCTTAGTTAATAAGAATTGGCTGTAAGCATGTATTTGGGTAAGATCTAAGATATTCATTAACCTGGTGGGTAATGTGTCTGATCCTTTTGGATTGGTAGAACTTTTTATATGATGAACAAGATTTTCAGTAATCCGCATCATGTTTGACTTGGCTGTCTGGGTGGGAGCTCAAGGCTGGGTTGCTTTAAGGGAACTGTGTTTTTGGCTTCTGGGTAACCAGTAAGGTATTATAGAAGCTGGCTTGTTGCTGGCTTGGTGAATCTAAGTTTGGGGGACTGTCTGCCGCATTCTTTGCAGTTTGCTCTAATTGAGCAATCTCAGCATGGCCCCCTGGGATTCTGGTCACACCAAGCATTTCTAGCTTTTCCATTTTCACCAAAATCAATGGGGTTCTGCCCTTTGATTCCTAGAACATTCCCTGGAGTTTTGGAATTGATTGGATGCAGTGTTCAAAAGATATTGCCTTACAGGCAGGCAAACTGAGAAATGCCATCACATTGAGTGCAGGGCCTTGCTTTATTTGGCCAAAAACGTTCTGCTTTTAAAAAAAGCAGTCATGGTATACCTTTAGCATGACTTTGGCCCTAATATTTTTAATAGGGTTTATCAGTTTAACTGCTCGTGCCTTAAAAATATCAGTTAGAGTGGTGCAGATTTGCAATACATTGATTTATTGTTTGATGAAATTAGTATGGACTAAACTGTACTAGAAAACAGGGTTTCTGTTTTTTAAGCAATTGGATTTCATTCAACCTTTTCTTGAAAAAACAAATATTTTTTTAACAGCCACTCCCGCCATAGGGTCCCAGTCCTGCTCTGCGTTGTGCTATCCAGTGAATACCTGCCCAGTCCTAAAGACAACATGGAGAGGGATTCCTGGTTCTACAATGCACTCCAGACCCAACAGGAAAGCCTACTAGAGGGTATAGATGGAGTCAGTGCACATACTGTGATTGATAGCATGCACTAGTGAGAGGCAGATACTAGCAGTAATAAGATACACCTTGCAGCACTTCCATCTTGGACATGAGTCAGAGCCAATGCTAGCAGAATGGCCACAGAGTATATGGGTTAGACCAGGTATCAGCAACCTTTGGCATGCGGCTCACCAGGGAAAGTCCCCTGGCAGGCCGGGTCGGTTTGTTTACTTGCCACGTCTGCCGGTTCGACCGATCGCAGCTCCCATTGGCCGCGGTTCGCCATCCCTGGCCAATGGAGGCTGCGGGAAGTGGCGCGGGCCAGGGGATGTGCTGGCCGCCGCTTCCCACAGACGGTGAACCATGCCCAATGGGAGCCGCTATTGGCTGAACCGGCGGACGCGGCAAATAAACAAACTGGCCCGGCCCACCAGGGGGCTTACCCTGGCGAGCCGCGTGCCGATGCCTGGGTTAGATTGTGCCTTTAATGTCACACTCTTGAGGAAGAGGGGATTTGGAGCTATACTGCCCATAAAAAGAGCACCAGAGAGATCATGCCAATTTCTCCTGGAGCCACTCCTACACATGGGGGATGATGCATATCTTGCAGCAGACACTGGTCTGCCGAGAATGCTCCTGCTTCACTCTGTGCGCCAATGCGAAGGAGCAAGCAAGGTCATGAATTGCTTATGGCAAACAGCAATGCTCTCACCAGGCAAAGGAACTGCTATTGTTCCCTCAAAAGCAACACAAGGTGTAGGGGAGCTTCTTCATCACCTGTGTGCAGCTGCTCAGGGGCCCCTAACAATCCAGCTTTGTGTAGCTGAGATCGCGCTGCTTCCTCTGCCCTCACGGCTTCCACCAGTAATGTCATGATTTGACCCATAATATTTAGAGTGTATAAAATGGGCATAATTTGTTCCCATTGTTAATGATAGCCTCATAACTTGGGAGCAGTGGAGCATAGCAGGGAAATGAGTCAGTTATGAATCGCAATTGATGGTAAGTGGCAATAAGAAATGCACTTAGATGCTGCTTATTATAATTTCTGTTTGTGCAGTGATGATTGATAACAAATGTCCCTGGTGAAGAGACACTTTGCCTTTTGCTGCTTTTCCCTATATATTTAGTGAGATCTCTGTTAACATCAGCCATCAAAAGAACCAGAGAAAGCAATACAAAAAGAAAGCTGTAGCTCACAGGTCAGCAAAAGCTTGTATTGTCATGGCATTGCAATCAGAAGATACAATTACATCAGTGAACTATGTAAAACCTATGTTGGAAACCTGAATAATAGAGAACAAAAACGGGAAACAAAAGTTTAGAATAGTTGCAAGGTATCTGCTTGTAGCTCAGTAGCCTCTTACTTGCCTGTAAAGTGACTGATGATTACATAACATCTCCACCTAGTGGCATTTTATGAACTGGCATTTGAATAATGTATTCTACAGCAATAATAGAATTTACCTCTTGATATTTGTGGGTTTTATTTCCATTACTATAAGTGCCTTTTGGAAGGATAATGGTATCCTCCTTAAAAGTATTCTTCTTCTTTGTAAAATAAACATAGGGCTTTTGAAAGTTATTGTACAAATAGTACTTGAGAAGGAAGTCTTTATTTTAGTCAGACTAAAGGTAGTTTAGGCTAGTGGAAAGGTAGCCTTCCCCACACTACTCTGCCAATTTAATTCACCTCTGTCTTTGAGGGTTCAGATAAAATTCTGGCCTCATTGGAGTCAATGGAGAGTTGCTGCTGACAGGGCCGGCTCTAATTTTTTTGCCGCCCCAAGCACCAAGCCACCGCAGCAACAACTAAAAAGTCGTGGCCGGAGCTGCTGAAGCAAAAAAAACAACCAAAAAAACCCCGGCCCTTGAAATGTGCTGCCCCAGGAATGGCTGGAGTGCCACTCCTTGAGATGTGCCTCCCCAAGCACGTGCTTCCTTTGCTGGTGCCTGGAGCCAGCCCTGGCTGCTGACTTCCATAGGGCCAGGATTTCCTCCTTCCTCTCTAGTAATGAGCAAGCAGTTCGGTCTGTACTAATAGCCCATCCCGGGAGGGAATGATCAGCACTACTACAAGAAGCCTGGGGAACAAGCAGGGAGAACTGGAAGTCCTGGCACAGTCAAGGAATTATGATGTAATTGGAATAACAGAGACTTGGTGGGATAACTCACATGATTGGAGTACTGTCATGGATGGATATAAACTGTTCAGGAAGGATAGGCAGGGCAGAAAAGGTGGGGGAGTTGCATTGTATGTAAGAGAGCAGTATGACTGCTCAGAGCTCCAGTATGAAACTGCAGAAAAACCTGAGAGTCTCTGGATTAAATTTAGACATGTGAGCAACAAGGGTAATGTCGTGGTGGGAGTCTGCTACAGACCACCAGACCAGGGGGATGAGGTGGACGAGGCTTTCTTCCAGCAACTAACAGAAGTTACTAGATCACAGGCCCTGGTTCTCATGGGTGACTTTAATCACCCCGATATCTGCTGGGAGAGCAATACAGCGGTGCACAGACAATCCAGGAAGTTTTTGGAAAGTGTAGGGGACAATTTCCTGGTGCAAGTGCTGGAGGAACCAACTAGGGGAAAAGCTCTTCTTGACCTGCTGCTCACAAACAGGGAAGAAATAGTAGAGGAAGCAATAGTGGATGGGAACCTGGGAGGCAGTGACCATGAGATGGTCGAGTTCAGGATCCTGACACAAGGAAGAAAGGAAAGCAGTAGAACAGAGACCCTGGACTTCAGAAAAGCAGACTTCGACTCCCTCAGGGAACTGATGGGCAAGGTCTCCTGGGAGAATAACATGAGGGGGAAAGGAGTCGAGGAAAGCTGGCTGTATTTTAAAGAATCCTTATTGAGGTTGCAGGAACAAACCATCCCGATGTGTAGGAAGAAAAGCAAATATGGCAGGTGACCAGCTTGGCTTAACAGTGAAATCCTTGCTCATCTTAAACACAAAAAAGCAGCTTACAAGAAGTGGAAGATTGGACTAATGACCAGGGAGGAGTATAAAAGTATTGCTCAGGCATGCAGGAGTGAAATTAGGAAGGCCAAACCACACTTGGAGTTGCAGCTAGCCGGAGATGTTAGGAGTAACAAGAAGGGTTTCTTCAGGTATGTTAGCAACAAGAAGAAAGTCAAGGAAAGTGTGGGCCCCTTGCTGAATGAGGGAGGGAACCTAGTGACAGAGGATGTGGAGAAAGCTAGTGTACTCAATGCTTTTTTTGCCTCTGTCTTCACAGACAAGGTCAGCTCCCAGACGGCTGCACTCCACAGCACGGTATGGGGAGGAGGTGACCAGCCCTCTGTGGAGAAAGAAATAGTTCGGGACTATTTAGAAAAGCTGGACAAGCACAAGTCCATGGGGCCGGATGCACTGCATCCGAGGGTGCTAAAGGAGTTGGCCGATGAGATTGCAGAGCCATTGGCCATTATCTTTGAAAAATCATGGCAATCGGGGGAGGTCCCGGATGACTGGAAAAAAGCTAATGTAGTGCCCATCTTTAAAAAAGGGAAGAAGGAAGATCCGGGGAACTACAGGCCAGTCAGTCTCACCTCAGTCCCTGGAAAAATCATGGAACAGGTCCTCAAGGAATCAATTCTGAACCACTTAAAGGAGGGGAAAATGATCAGGAACAGTCAGCATGGATTCACCAAGGGCAAGTCATGCCTGACTAACCTAATTGCCTTCTATGATGAGATAACCGGCTCTGTGGATGAGGGGAAAGCAGTGGATGTGCTATTTCTTGACTTTAGCAAAGCTTTTGATACAGTCTCCCACAGTATTCTTGCCAGCAAGTTAAAGAAGTATGGGCTGGATGAATGGACGGTAAGGTGGATAGAAAACTGGCTAGATGGTCGGGCTCAACGGGTAGTGATTAATGGTTCCATGTCTAGTTGGTAGCCGGTATCAAGTGGAGTGCCCCAAGGGTCGGTGCTGGGGCCGGTTTTGTTCAATATCTTCATTAACGATCTGGAGGATGGTGTGGACTGCACCCTTAGCAAGTTTGCAGATGACACTACGGTGGGAGGAGTGGTTGATACGCTGGAGGGTAGGGATAGGATACAGAGGGAACTAGACAAATTAGAGGATTGGGCCAAAAGAAATCTGATGAGGTTCAACAAGGACAAGTGCAGAGTCCTGCACTTAGGACGGAAGAATCCCATGCACTGCTACAGACTAGGGACCGAATGGCTGGGCAGCAGTTCTGCAGAAAAGGACCTAGGGGTTACGGTGGACGAAAAGCTGAATATGAGTCAACAGTGTGCCCTTGTTGCCAAGAAGGCTAATGGCATTTTGGGTTGTATAAGTAGGGGCATTTCCAGCAGATCGAGGGACGTGATTATTCCCCTCTATTCGGCACTGGTGAGGCCTCATTTGGAGTAGTGTGTCCAGTTTTGTGCCCCACACTACAAGAAGGATGTGGCTAAATTGGAAAGAGTCCAGCGGAGGGCAACAAAAATGATTAGGGGACTGGAGCACATGACTTATGAGGAGAGGCTGAGGGAACTGGGATTGTTTAGCCTGCAGAAGAGAAGAATGAGGGGGGATTTGATAGCTGCTTTCAACTACCTGAAAGGGGGTTCCAAAGAGGATGGGTCTAGACTCTTCTCAGTGGTACCAGATGACAGAACAAGGAGTAATGGTCTCAAGTTGCAGAGGGGGAGGTTTAGGTTGGATATTAGGAAAAACTTTTTCACTAGTAGGGTGGTGAAGCACTGGAATGGGTTACCTAGGGAGGTGGTGGAATCTCCTTCCTTAGAGGTTTTTAAGGTCAGGCTTGACAAAGCCCTGGCTGGGATGATTTAGTTGGGTTGGTCCTGCTTTGAGCAGGGGGTTGGACTAGATGGCCTCCTGAGGTCCCTTCCAACCCTGAGATTCTATGATTCTATGATAAGTTTCAAGAGAACAACTAAAAGCACTCAGTTGAACAGAGAAAGTAGTTTTAAAAAAGTCAAAATTAAAAAAACTCTCAAAATGGTTGCTATTAGTATGAAAAAAATACTGCACAGTGAAGAATTATGTAAAATACCAACAGAAAATTATCCTAATCTGCTCCAAGCATGTGACAAAGCCATGTTGTATTACTCCAGCAGATGGAGCAGAAATTCAGAAGCAGCCTTTCTTTCAGTTTCTCCACAAATTTAAAAAGCAACAAAAATGCACTGCTAAATTATCCTTTATCCAAACTAAGTACACTGCATTTTGCTATTGTACAGTTGTGTCTAAACAAATTATTCTGTCTCTGTAAACATCACTAGAATTTTCTGTAGCTCTTTTTTCCTTTAAGTTGGTAAAGGCTGTAGAACTAGCACTTAGCATGCTTCTATCTAGGCATGCGCTGAAGAGAGAAAGACTTCCCCCGAAGGAAAAGGAGGAGAGAGGAAAAAAATATACTGAAAGAAGAGGGAAGAGAAGACAGAAATAAAACCTAGTAGATGTTGGGAGAGGTATATTTTATTCCTAACACATTCCTATACAAAGTGAGGAGACATGAAAAGAGGGGTAGAAAACAGAAGAATAGAAACAGATGGAAAGTTTAGATATGGGAAATTATTTTCTTTACAAATCGGTGTTCCTGCAGCCATACCATCTAAGGCTTGTGACCTCACAAACTAAACAGGTTTAGTTTGGTCAGTAATTAGATGGCAGACTTCCAAGAAAAACCCATGAGCTGCAGAAAGTACTGTTAATATAGTGTTCTTCCCTCTGCTCTAAGTCAGTGTTGAGACAGTGCCTTGGGAAAGTATGCAGGGTCCTTGTGCTGCTGATATGGGGTGGGGGGAGGAGAGAGAGAAGCACTGAGTTATAAAATGGAGGTTCTGACCACTTAAAGTGATTAAAGATCTCATGGCACTTTTCATAAGAGTTGCAAAGTCCCAGTGTCCTGGATGAATTCCAGCTCACTTAATAACATTCTACCTAAACCACTACTGTAGTTTCAGCTGGATCTTGTGTAGCATTTGCTACATTTCTACTCCCTGCAGAATGCAGAGAAACGCTCAATTGTTCATTTTATTTATAGATTTTGAGTGCTACATTATAATGATCTAATCTGACTTCCTAGCCAGTAGTTCCTCCATCAAGCCCCTAACTTCTGTTTGATCTTTTTAGAATGACATGTAATCTTGATTTTAGAGATTTCAAGAGACTGAAAATCTATCACATCCCCTTGTTCTAATGGTTAATTACCCTATTAAAAATGTGAGCTTTATTTCAACGCTAATCTGTCGAGTTCAGCTTCCAGTCGTCGTCATATTAAAACATGAACTCATACAAGGTAGGAGATGGAAAAGACATATTAGCTCATTCAGTCACCATCCCTTCCACTGGAACCCCACCTGTGATTTAGTTACAGAAAAGGCACAATAAGCCCCTCTGTGTATAAATGCAGAGCTTCACTCCACCCATTTCCTGACTTTTCTTTCCTGTCTCCTCTCACAAGGAATAAATCAGAGTCGTGTGATGAAAGAGGCTGTTGTCTGTAGGGCCTCATTTGCTGCAGAAGTTGGAAGGTGTATTATATTTGAAGTACTGGGGAAAGGCAAATCTGGGCCTGCCCAAAATTAAAGGCCCTCATCCTCATCTAAGAGGTATGCACCACTAAATCCAGGCTTCCATTGATTATCGAGGGCCACAGATGAAAGAACAGGAGCAGGAAGGAGGTCAGAGGTAATGAATCAGAAATCTAGAAGGGAAAACCAAGCAAAGAACCCCAGACAGAGCCCACTGCTCTTCAAAGGCAGCTAAGGATTCAGTGGACGTTGCTCGGAGGAACTCTCCTGGAGGCATGATCATACGAGGGATCAGAAATAGGCCCCAGGGTTGCAGAGCACCACCCCCATCCAGCTGTCTTGGCCATTGCCAGGAGGAGTTTGGCAAGGAGGTCCCATGACTTGGAATGGGACTAGGACCACGCATGGAATGTGCATTCTTCAGGTGGTGTGAAGAAAAGTGCAGCCAGAACTTCAGCAAGAGATCCTGGAGTTGGAAAGTATGTAGTATTTGAAGTATTGAGGACAGGTGCATCTAGGCCCACCCAAAACTAAAGGCCATCCCCCACAACTAAGGAAGAGGAACCACCAAGGCCAGGCTCCAATTAATTATAAAGGACAACAAACGAGAAAACAGAAATGGGAGTGAGGTCCAAGGTTGAAAATCAAGGAACCAGATGGGGACACTGAGCAGAGAACCCGGGACAGCACCCACTGTCCCTCAAAGGTGTCCAAGGAATCAGTGGACACTGCCCAGAGGAACTCAGCCTAGAGACATGACTGAACAAGGGAATGGAAAAAGGCCCCAGTTATGGAGAAACCCCCTGTCTAGCTTCCTTCACCTGGTATGATGAATGGCCATGCTGGCCAGTGCTAGGAGGTTGAAAAGGCTGTTCTGCAACTTTGTGGGCCCATGGATGGGATGCGCATAAATCAGGTGGTGTGGGATAAAAATGCAGCCAGAACCTCAGTAAAAATCTGGACTCAGAAGGTGTGTACTGACCAATAAAGTGCAGCAGAATGCTAATTTCTCAGGGGGGAAAAAACAGGCTATAGGCATCTCAAACTGGGTACTCAAAATTCATATACATTTTTTTTTACTTTAATCTCTCTGTGCCTCAGTCCCCATTTGTAAAATGGGAATAACAATACTCCCTCATCTCACAGAGGTGTTCTGAAAATAAGTTCATTAATGTTTGTGAAGCACACTGATAAGCACCATAGAAAAGCCCACGAGGAAATTAATAATTCTGCCATCAAAGCCAGGTCGAATAGTGTGCAGTAAATAAGTCATAGGGCTACTTGTTGAACAAGGAGAAAACTGAATAGCTGCTCATTCAATTAGCACTGTCCCTTCTTGGAATGAGCCAGAAGTAGAAGAAATAGCACATGATCATGTGATTAAAGAATGTATTATCACAGGGGTCGGCAACCTTTCAGAAGTGGTGTGCCGAGTCTTCATTTATTCACTCTAATGTAAGGTTTCGCCTGCCAGTAATACGTTTTAACGTTTTTTAGACGGTCTCTTTCTACAAGTCTTTAATATATAACTAAACTATTGTTGTATGTAAAGTAAATAAGGTTTTTAAAATGTTTAAGAAGCTTCATTTAAAATTAAATTAAAATGCAGAGCCTCCTGGACGGGTGGCCAGGACCCAGGTAGTGTGAGTGCCACTGAAAATCAGCTCGTGTGCCACCTTTGGCACCCGTGCCATAGGTTGCCTACCTCAGTATTATCATGTATATGCACAAGAGGGCCAAATTAACATTACACAGGCAACCTTCATTCTGGCATTTCCTAATGTTTGAGTGCTTGACTTTGCAACCTTAATAATGTTCTTCTAATGTAGTTTTTTTTTAATAATTATATCTGCCACATACATGCTGGATCCCTCTTTGCCATATACACACAAAATGTCTTTGTTCTCTGTAGAATCCAAGTGACTCTTCACAATTGATTGCTGCTGGATGGTCAGAGAGCTTTCTCATGTGCAAAGTAAAGTCTGCTTCCAGTTCCAGGGGGAAAATGCCCCCATTATCTTCCATGGATTATTTTACTAGGAATTCTTCAGCTGCTGATGACTAGTTATTTCCCACGGGTAGAGTCTGTTATTCTCCGGATGTTAGCACAATGACAGGGTTTGCTGAAAAAAGTATTTCAACAACAGAAAAATTACCAAGCTATTGGCTGCAATTTAAGTGAGCAAAAAACTGATGACTTCACCATTTGTTTGCTCTGCTCTCAAACAATAGATCTAATTCTGTAACCCTTATTCAAGCAAAACTCCGCGAACTTCAATGGCTAAGAAATTAAGCAAAAAGAACAGGATTACTTGTGCCACCTTAGAGACTAACAAATTTATTTCAGCATAAGCTTTCATGGGCTACAGCTCACTTCATCAGACTCATGGAATGGAACACACAGTAAGCAGATATTTATATATTCAGAGAAACATGAAAAGGTGGAAGTACCTATACCAACTTTAAGAGGCTAATTAATTAAAAAGAACTATATCAGCAGGGGGAAAAAAACTTTTGAAGTGATAATCAAGATGGCCCATTTCGGACAGTTGACACAAAGGTGTGAGTGAGGATAGTAAAGTATAACTATCCTCACTCAGGAAGTTTTTTTCCCCCTGCTGATATAGTTCCTCTTAATTAATTAGCCTCTTAAAGTTGGAATAGGTACTTCCACCTTTTCATGTTTCTCTGAATGTATAAATATCTGCTTACTGTGTGTTCCATTCCATGCGTCTGATGAAGTGAGCTGTAGCCTACGAAAGCTTATGCTGAAATAAATGTGTTAGTCTCTAAGGTGCCACGAGTAATCCTGTTCTTTTTGCTGACACAGACTAACACGGCTGCTACTCTGAAACCTGTCAATAAGAAATTAAGGACTCCTCTTCATAAACAGTTAATCTGAAAAACAACCAGCCCTACTTAATCTTGCTATTCAAAACCAAAGGAAACAATTTTATATTAGAGTTTTTAAAATGCTATTTTTAGTTCTACAGCAGCTCAGTTAAATACACCTTTAAAAAATACTACATTTATCTGATTTGTGCGCTAGGGTAAAGTATAACTACTCGGGAGTAACACTTGCAAGTCCTCCCCTTTTGAACTGTTCACATAACTAAAAGCATTTTAACTGCATTTTGTTGCATTTAAAAAAAATAACAAAAGTCTACTTTTAGCTATTTAGATGACGTTCCTGTCATACATACAGTGAGTATCTATTACATTTATCTTGCTTAATATTCTTTTTATCTCAGGTTGCTAAGGTACTTATCCTTACACAAATATTTTCACAGTATGTGAGGCTTGTTTAGTTATAGTTGTTAAAGACACTCCCACTTTTTCCTTTCTATCTTCTTTTCTTATTCTCCAGTTCAGGAAAGGTCGCTGCTCAAGGCCAATTCAGCACAGCAGAAACTAGCAGAAGCTAAAACAGTGGAATCATAGAATATCAGGGTTGGAAGGGACCTTAGGAGGTCATCTAGTCCAACCCCCTGCTCAAAGCAGGACCAATCCCCAATTTTTGCCCCAGATCCCCAAATGGCCCCCTCAAGGATTGAACTCACAACCCTGGGTTTAGCAGGCCAATGCTCAAACCACTGAGCTATCCCTCCCCCAAAGATATTAGGAAAATCTTGAAATTGTTCAACTCCTCCCCCAAAAAGAATGGGTCCATTTTGAAAACTTGGAAACAAAACAATTTAAAATTTGTTCACAAATATAGGTTTTTGTTCTCCATCCAGCTCAATTAATTACGTTGGTTGTGATGAATTTTGGGTTTCCTGTATGAATTTATAAATATTATGTCTGGCCTGGTTAGTGTGCGGTTTACTGTATTCATATATTGGGTTAATAACAGGATTGTCAGGAGATGCACCCAGGAAAGGGGAGGTGGATCTCAATATACACCTCTCAGCAAACACTTCAGGAATGATACAAGAGCCATCGGCTTGGATGTTCTACCTCTGAGTCTGTAGAGCTCACCAAACTGATGTTGGGCAGCAAGTCCAAGTCCAGGAAACTGTGAACAAAGAACCACAGCAGAAATTAAAGACACCCACACTCCCATAAGGACTTACCTAGCTTACTGGAAACTGACACACAACCTCCCCGCAGCCCGAGATTAGGAGTCCGAGGTAAGATAAAATGAAAATAAGAAAGAAAAACTTGTAGCACCTTAGAGACTAACAAATTTATTTCAGCATAAGCTTTCGTGGGTTAGTACCCACTTCATCGGATGCATGGAATGAAACATACAGTAGACAGATATTTATACAGTCAGAGAAACATGATAAGGTGGAGGTGCATAGACCAACCTTAAGAGGCTAATTAATTGAGAGGAACCATAACAGCAGGGGAAGAAAAACCTTTGAAGTGATAAACAAGATGGTCACACAGGTGTGAATGAGGATCGTTAACTTAAGGGAAATAGATTCAATTAACGTAATGGCCGAGCCATTCGAGGTCCTTATTTAATCCTGAGGTAATGCAATCTAGTTTGCATATCAATTCGAGTTCAACAGTTTCTCTTTGAAGTCTGCTTTTCGAGTTAATCTGTCGCAACACTGCTACCCTCAAGGCATGCCTAGGACACTAGGTATGCTAGATATGCAAGTACCCCCTGTGTTGTTGTAAAATTCTGTCTTTTATGCTATGCTTTGTTCCTATGGTTAAATAAACAATATTTGTGTTTTAAGAATGCAGTTCTGGTCACAGATTCCTAAAGGGAAGACTCACAGGAACCCAAACCCACTCAGACCTGCTGGGAAGGCACAGTTGATCCACAGGTTACTACAGCCCAGGCCCTGGTCTAAAGGAAGGAGAATTGTGTGATTCTACCCTAAAGACAGGTAAGGAAACAAAGCCTGATACCACTAAGAGTGCACTTGAACAGACCAGAGGTTCAGCTAGCCCTGTAACCGTGAATATACAGACATACTACCTATGTGGTCCACTGCCTGGAGGGTTTGGCCATTCATTGTGATAGTAGGCTCTACATAAGGCTTTCCTGGTGCAGGCTGGTACATCACGTCTGTGTTCTTGATGTTGATTGTGAGACCTAAATTGTCATAAACTGAAGAAAAATAATCCATACTCCGCTACATGTCAGACTCAGATTTAGCATTCAGGGAACAGCCATCAGCAAACAGAAGATCACGAACAGTCACTTCCTGTACCTTTTGTCTTCTCCTATGGTCTCCTCACATTGAAGAGCTTGCCATCAGTCCGGTATCTGATGCCAATCCTGGTGTCACCACAGAATTGCAAATGCATCACATTGTTGACTCTCATTCAATTTGTGATCCACCATAACCACCAGATCCTTTTCAGCAGTACTACCACCTAGCCCCGGGGCGGGCAAACTTTTTGGCCAGAGGGCTGCATCGGGTTTCGGAAATTGTATGGAGGGCCGGTTAGGGGAGGGGGTCGTCGCCCAGCCCCCACCTCCTATCTGCCGCCCCCGGGACTCCTGCCCCATCCACCCCCCGCTCCTCTGACCACCCCTGACTACCCCCTGCCGCCCCATCCAACCCCTCCTCTCATTCCTGATGGCCCCCCACCTACCCCTGCCCCATCCAACCACCCCTTCTCTCTGTCCCCTGATCGCCCCTGGAATCCCTGCCCCTGACTGCCCAATCCAACCTTCCCGCTCCTTCCTGACTGCCCCCCCAAAACCCCTGCCCCTGACTGCCCCCTGCCGCCCCATCCAACCCCTCATTCCTGATGCCCCCCCAAGACCCCTGCCCCATCCAACTACCCCTTCTCCCTGTCCCCTGACCGCCCCAACCCCTATCCACACCCCCGCCCCCTGACCACCACCCCGAACTCCCCTGCCCTCTATCCCCACACACCCTGGGCCACGCCGCCACCACCGCGCAGCACAGAGCACCGTGTCAAGCTGGGCTCTGCAGCTGTGCTGCCCCAGGAGCTCCCAGCCCCACCGCCCAGAGCATTGCGCCAGCGTGCATTGAGGCTGTGGGGGAGGGGCTGGAGGTAGCCTCCCTCCAGGGCAGGAGGGTCCTGTGGGCCGGGCAGGAGAGTCCTGCGGGCCGGATGTGGCCCGCAGGCCGGAGTTTGCCCACCTCTGACCTAGCCAGTTATTCCCCATTTTGTAGTTGTGCATTTGATTTTTTTCCGTCCTAAGTGAAGTACTTTCACTTATCCTTATGGAATTTTATTTTGTTGATTTCAGACACATTTTCCAATTTGTGAAGGTCATTTTGAATTCTAATCCTGTCCTCCAAAGTGCCTGCAACCCCACCCATCTTGGTGTCATCTCCATATTATATAAGCATACTCTCCACTCCATTATCCAAGTCAATGATGAAAATATTGAATAGTACTATCCATATAGTATCCATTGCTAGTCCTGACAGATCATCTGATACCATGCCTCAAAATTACAACATTCTGGTTTATAGAAGAGAGAGGTATTTTAGATTATTTTATAGGCCTATCTCCTAGAACGACCTTGAAAGGTCATTGAGTCCAGTCCCCTGCTGTCACTAGCAGGACCAAGTACTGTCCCGACAGATTTTTTGCCCCAGATCCCTAAATGGCCCCCTCAAGGATTAAACTCACAACCCTGGGTTCAGCAGGCCAATGCTCAAACCACTGAGCTATCCCTCCCCCTACATCAGACATGTATTATGGATACATTTTCTCAGAAAACTGTTGATTAAAATAACCTGGCTTTACAGGTATCACGTTATTAAACTGATCCATGTAACGTACAAGAAAATAGTTAAAGGTGACCTGTAAAGGATTATTTTTAAATTGGGATTCTGTTCTCTTTATGATGTATAAATAAGGCCTGTTTTGGTTTTTCCTTCAAAAGTTTATTTATTACTTTTGAAATACTGGGAATGACAACTTCTGTCTTCCCTGACTTTCCTGGAGAATCTTCTGGATCTCTTGGGGCATGCTTATGAGATCTCTCACCTTATTGAAAGGGCAGAGTGAGGGTTCATGAATCTTTTTATCTAAAATATTAGACTAATTAATACTGGTGTTAAATAGGTGTAACAAACGCAAAGAGTTTTGAAGAGTCTGACTAAAAATTCCTTCCTCTCAATTGCTCAGCTTTCACTCCCAGCTCTTAAAATGTCATTTAACTATTCCTCCAGTCATCATAGTCTTCCAAGGCAAACACAATATGAATTTCTAATGTAAAATGTATGTACTGTACAATGGAGAAGAATCCAACAATTTTTAAAAACATTTTCAAGGACTTTTTTATATCATAAAGCAGCAAAAACGGGCACAAGCTCATTTTTTCCCCTTGTGGATCTGTGTTTGTCTTGAGTAATCAAGTGATGTTATTGCAGCTCACACCCTACCTCTCCTTCTCTCCCTCTTTCTTATTACCCTCTGTTGTTGTGTCATACTTGAATTTGCGCCTCAGTTCTGCAATCTAACTAGCAGAGATGGACCCTTATGCTAATGTAGAGCCCTGCTGAAATGAGAGAGGTTGCAGAGAGACCTATCCTGTTCAGATCAGATTACAGGATTGGGGCCTTAAAATTTAAGTGGTTTGTTTTTTTTTAAAATGGCAGGAATTGTGGACCCAGTCTTGCTTCTGTGAAAGTAAGTGGCAAAAATCCCATTGACTTTACAAGCGTCGACGGGGGAGCACTTCCTGGTTCGATTTATCGCATCTAGACAAGACGCAATAAATCGAACCCAGAAGATTGATTGGACTCCTCCGACGGGACGCATAAGTATAGACGTACCCTCAGAAATGTATCTTCACTTGGTTTTGTGAAGCACATAATTGTGTACTCAAAAATAACCAATAAATAATAATACAAATTTCAAACTACAATATAATGCCTTTCATTTAAGTTTGTAGAAATACAAAAGCCCCAATCCTACAATGAACTTTGGTGTGGGCAGTTCACCAGCACTGAACTCATTATAAGGTGGAGGCCTAACTCAGCTGCAGCTTGCTCCCTTGTTATGCTGAGCCTGGTTTACTTTAATGTATCTGGACCTTTCAGTCCATGTCTTTTAAACAACTAATTGTGGTCACACTCAAAGCTAGAAAAACAGTAAAAGAGTCATTATCTGTCTTATTATTATTATTATTTATATTACTGTCATGGACCAGGACCCCATTGTGTTAGACAGTGTACAAACACAGAACAAAAAGACGGTCCCTCCCTTAAAGACTTTGCAATCTAAATTAGTCTTCCACGTGACAATATGAATGTTTCTGAGAATAATAAAAACATTAAAACCACAAATGCTTTCTTTCAATGATGAGGTGAAGGCTAGCCCCATATCTAGCCACAACTGAAACTGTCTACAAGACAGCAACAAAAACAGCAACTGAAGTCCCTCCTATAAGGAAGTGAAACCACAAACACAACCAAGAACAGTCCGTAAACCATTTAACAGATTACATTAAAAAAAAAAAAAATGGAAACAGAAACACTGAATCATACGGTCACCCAGCCACTGACTTGAGAAGATAAAAACATGAGTAAAGAAGGCAAATATATGATGAAAGACTGAAACCCCCCCACCTTTATTCTAGAGAAAAGAGCGAACACATAATATAAATAAATATGGCTATGGTGGGTGCTACGAAGCTTTCATAGACTTTGGGAAAAGCTGCAGATTTCACTTGTGGCTCCTGACTTGAAATTATCCCAGACTTCTGGGTATTAAAAAAACCCAAAACCCTTCACAGTATGCACAACTGTCACATGCTCTCTTGTCAGCCCCATGCCAAAATCATACACCTCAAGGCTATGGAAGTAGAAGGGCGTATTCAGGGCTGTGACACTGTGTAAAATCAGTTCTCGTGTTCCCAGCATGACACAGAGGCCGCGATGAGGAGTTCCAGTTCTTTAATCAGGACCGTGCTGCATAAGTGAACTGAAGTTAACTCCGTTGTCGACTGAGTCACCTCCAGGGCATAGGCGCTGGCACAATGTTTACAGCCGGGGCGCTGAAAGCCGTTAAACAAAACGGTAAACCCCGAACATGTTGGGAACCGCTGCCGCACCCCCAGCACCTCTGGGCCAGGGTCTCCGGCCTCAGCGCCGCTGGACTGGGACCGGGGCCAGCCCCCTCCCCCCAGCCCAGCCGTGTCGGGTGTGAACAGACTGGGGCTAAGCCGGAGCCCAGCGCGGTGTGTCACGCGCCGGGGTTACGGCAGGAAATGGGGAAGCATCGGGCTGCTGAGCCAGCAGCTCCGGTCACGGGTTGGGGGCCCGGGCGAGGGGCGCTGGGCTGGGCGCCTTGCTGGACAGGGGGAGGGGGCTGTACGTTAACACCGCGCTAGCCGGGCACAGCCCCGCGGACCAGGCTGCGGACGACGGGGCTCGGGCGGCCCCCGCCGCTCGGACCCTTGGCCGACGCTCACGGAGGGCGGGTTCGGGGGAACAGAGACTCCCCGCCCCTCCTCCCAGCGCGTCACGGGGCCCCGAGGGCGGCGCATGCGCACAGCAGCGCACTAAGCCGTTGTTCCGCAGCCTCCGTCGCCGCTCCCTTAGCAGAGCCGCATCGTCCGGAGCCGGAGCCGCCGCTACCAGCGGTCCGGGAACAGCCGCCGCCTCGGCCGGTGAGTGTCGGGGTGGGGAGCCCGGGTCCTCCGCTCCGGGCGCGGGGTCACCCCCCTCTGCCCCCGGCTCGCTCGCCGCCCCACCCTGAGAGCCGCAGACAGTGGCGGGGGGCCCGGCCCGCACCGGCCGTTACCTTCGGGCTGGCGCTGGGCCGGGCGTGGCGCTGGGCCCCGCGCTCCCCCCCTCCCCCCGCGGGGAGTAAAGCCCCGAGGCTCCCTCCACATACACTCACTGGGGGGGGGGCGTGCTATTTACTCGAGCTCCTGATCCTGCCCCTTGCAGGAGGCAAATGCCAGCGCTGGGCACCGTGGAGACGCCGCAGTGGGGAAATGCTGCAAGTCTCCCACATCCGCCCATGAAATAAGGCAGCCCTGGCTGGGTGGGGGGCGGGGCGGGTCTGGAGTGAGCGGGGCCCCTGCTCCCCTGGGCGCTCTGGTGATTACCCAGCGAGAGTCATTCGTGCTTCGTCTGCTCGGCTCGGCTTACCGGAGAAAGTGAGTTTTCTTTTGTATCCTTGGCGATCTTTTACCTCCCCTTGAAATGGTCGGTGTTACTGGGCTAGATCTGGTGCGCCCACAAGACAGGGAGGGCCGCAGCTGGCGCTGTAACGCGTTACAAACCATCCACTGGCTATTCAGGCTTCTGTGCCATAACTTGGTTAATGCTCTTAGTTTTTACAAACTAAATCACTTTGACTTTTGCATTTAGTAATAGATTTTATCGCTAGGATGTCAACAGTTTAGACAGAGCCCTTAACTATCCCCCTGAAAACATGGCTAAGATTAAGATATCACTGTATCTCAGCTTCTTACTTTAGCAGCAGCTGGGTAAAACTGTTTGGGATTAGAGTTTTAATTTATGGATAATTTGAACGCTATAGAAGATGATGAATAAACACCTGTCTGCTTCTAAGGGCTGGTCCGCACTACCCCCCCAAGTTCGAACTAAGATACGCGACTTCAGCTACGTGAATAACGTAGCTGAAGTCGAAGTATCTTATTTCGAACTTCAAAGTACTCACCGCTGGTCTACACGGCGGTGCACAGGCTCCCCCATCGACTCCGCCTGCTCCGTTCGTGGAGCAGAATTACCGGCGTCGACGGGGGAGCACTTCCTGGTTTGATTTATCGCGTGACAAAACGTGATAAATCGAACCCAGAAGATCGATTGAACTCCTCCGACGCGGCGGGTAAGTATAGACGTACCCTAAGGATACGTCTATGCTACCTGCCTGATTCTGCGGGTAGCAATCGATCTTCTGGGATTGATTTATCGTGTCTCATGTAGACGCAATAAATCGATCCCGGAAGCGCTCCACGTCGACACCGGAACTCCAGCTCCACGTGAGGAGTAAGCGGAGTCAACGGGGGAGCCTGCCTGCTGCGTCTGGACCCGCGGTAAGTACCTTTCAGTTCGAACTAAGATACTTCGACTTCAGCTACGTTATTCACGTAGCTGAAGTTGCGTATCTTAGTTTGACCCCCCCTGGCTTTTCATTTGTGTACTGGCTGACTGATTTGCTTTTCATTTTCTACCGAGACCACAAGTTTCATTTACCCAGGTTCTATAGTATATATTTATCTATGCCTACATTCTTAGAGGTAGAGATCTTTAGTCTGTGGTTAGTTATCAGCCCTGTTTACCCGGCCCACTCCCCCCATCCCCTTCTTTTATGCTTGTCAGTTGTCGCTACAGAATCTAAGTGCTCCCCAGGTAACCTACCCGGAGCTTCATGATGAGGATTGCATGACTAGGTTTGTTAATCTTCTTGTGCCGTCATAGAGGATGGGCTTAGACTGTAGTTGATTGGAAGGTTTATTTGTTTTCTTGAAGGATTGCTTTTGTGTGTAGGTCCCCAAATTACTCTGAAGATGGTACTATTCTGGATTGTTCCGCTGAAAACTCTGTAACTCCTCTTCTGAGAATAACTTTATTCTGATTCTCACTTTGTCCTGGATTTGTAAACTAAATTGTTTGAGAGAAGGACAGCCTACTTAGTGGGTTGTGGATGAAGATGATTGCTGATATAACTGGGTCCTGACTCATGAACGTCCTTAATGATCAGAACTAAGGCCTTGCAGTGGAACTGGAGAATTGGCTTCAAATGCAGATGCTACTGGTTGTAGCAATCCAGAGTGGAGCTGGTGAATGCGTGGTTCACTTTTGCAAGATATCTTCCTTGCCCAAGAAAGGAGTCATTTAGCAGTAAATTGGAGGTATAACAAATTTTCATCACTGATGCTGCCTTGGACTCCAGACTAAGTGGCAATTAAGAGAAGATCATGAGGCTTCAAATCTTTTTAGTGAATAGGTTGCAGATGTCCTTGATGGAATGAGAGAACATTTGCTTGGTTGGTTCTTGGAAGTGTTTCTCTTTTCCAGCTAGTGTAATTTTGGCTGGGTTGAATTTGAACCATGGCTGATCTCTAGGGTTAGAGATGACACGGATGGAGTCTGTGAACTAGGAGATATACAGCTGGTTGTCCTTAGTCTGTTGCTGGCAGTGGAGTATGTAGGACAGATATTAGAGAAGCAACAAGATATACATCCTGATAGTACTCTACAGGCCAAGACTTTGGGAAAAGGGGAGCAATCTGTTTTAATGAAAAGCTTTTTTAAGTCTGTTAGTTCAGTTATCATTACCCTCCTTTTTTAGGTTTTGCAGCACATACCAGCATGCAAGATTTTATAAACAAAAATGGACTGAGTCAGCTTGATTTTTGTACAGAGATAAGTGTGTGGGGAGACAGAATCCTTTTCCTGCTCAGTGTTTCTCATAACTTTAAATAGCTGTAATAAAAGGGTAGTGATTTCTGTCCATACTTTTGTCATAATATGTTAACCAACAAACTAGCTACAAGCTACTAAGTCTATGGTAGAAGTTATTTGTTACACAATGTACTGCAATAGCTAATTGCAGTGTGGAGTTTTTTCAAGATTTTTCATATTGGTGGCTTTTAATATTTGTATAAATCTGACCATTTAATGACAAATTTCAGCTGAATACATTACTTTTTTCTTTAATTGGAAGTTCCAGTCCATTAGAATATCCAATATTACTGAAGATGCCATTTCTTAGTAGAATTTTCTTTAGAAGCTTGGACCGAGACATTCAGTGATAACTGCAACCACATCATCAGATATCAGTAAAGGTTTTTACGTTTTGACTCATCATTGCAAATTTACATTATAAATAAGGGATTCTCAAACCCGTAGTGCGAACCTCATTCTAGCAGCATGCCGCTCAGGCCATTTTCCCATCTCTGATTGCAGGAATCATCTCCCCTCCTATTTGTGATCAGATAACATCGCTAAGAAAAATTATAGGAAAGCTGAGCTTCTTTATCGGCTTACTTGGTGCAAGCAGAAGTCAGAAGGACTGCTTGCATGAGTAAGGATTTTGCAGGATTTTGTTTGAGCTCATCCACTCTGGCTGTGAGGGGAAAAGAAGACTTAATAGGTTCAGGTTAACTGTGATTTTAAAGAGAGTTCTAAACTGGTTAAATGTACTATTTTTGGCTCAGTGTATTTAGGGCCTTAATGCTGAAGTTACAGCCTCTTTAACTGGAACAGCTAGAGCAGTGGTCCCCAAACTTTACAGTGTTGTGCTCTTCCCCGTCATCACTTAAGGTGGCACTTCCAGAATTTCATATTTATCTATGGAACACTTTTGTTCAACTTAATTAGAAGGACATAACTTCTAATTCAGCATTCTTTAAGCTGGTAACAAGATTAGCTAACACACCCGAGCTTCTCTTAATGGGGGATTTTAACTTCCCTGATAACTGTTGAAAGACTAATACAGCAAAATATAATATGTCCTGCAAGTTCTTACCATAGGTAGGGAACAACTTTCTGATTCCAAAATGGATGACCCCCTCGTTGTTTTATCAACTTTTTTATCTGGTTTTGCGAATGCGAAGGTGGTCAGGAAATTGGGAGGGAAGTGACCATGCTCTGATAGAATTCAAGGTTCTAAAGAAACGAGGACACGAGGACACGAGAACAGCAAAACAAGGACACTGGACTTCAAAAAGGCAGATTTCAACCAACTCAGAGAAATAGTAGGCAAGGTCCCGGGGCGAGACCAATTAAGAAGAAAAGGCATCGAAGGGAGCTGGCAGTTCCTAAAAGATGTAATACTAGAGGCTCAACATCAAGCTGTTGCAATACAGAGGAAAGATAAGAGCCACAGGACACCAGTGTGGCAGCACAAGGAGCTTTTTAGCTATCTAAAAACCAAAAGGGGTACATACAGGAAATGGAAAGCGGGGCATGTAACTATACATGCGAATAGCATGAGCATGTAGGGATTAAATCAGGAAAGCCAAGACTAAAAAGGGTTTTGACAAATATGTCAGGCAAAAAAAAAGAGATCAGGGATGGTGTGGGTTTACTACTCAGTGGCGAAGGTGAGCTGACTATGGAAGATACGGTAGAGCTGCTGAATACCTACTTTGCTTCAGTCTTCACATAAAAAATAACATGTGACCGGATTACTGATGAAGTTATCATAGACAATAAAAGGGAAGGAATGCAGACCAGGATAAGTAAAGAACACGTCAGAGATCTTTTGACTAATTTGAATGAATTCAATTCAGCAAGGCCTGATACTGTTCACCCCAGGGTGCTCAAGGAATTAGCTGAAGAAATCTTGGAGCCCCTGCAAACTCATGGATGACCGGAGAGACCCCTTTTCCAGTCCTCCAGGACAATGTAGTATCCCTCTTTTAAAATGGGGAAAAGAAGGAGCGGTGGCTCTATAGACCAGTCAGCCTGACTTTGATACCTGCGAAGCTATGCAAGGGTATAAAACATTAAATTTGCAAATACTTGGAGGGTGAAGGGGTGATCGCTATCAGCCAGGATGGATTTACTAAAAGCAAGTCATGCCAAACCAGCTTGATTTCCTTCTTTGACAATTGGTATGGTGGATAGAGGGAATGCAAGGTACATAAAACACACGGACTTTAGCAAGGCTTTTGACACAGCCCCATGTGACATTCTCATAAGTAAACTGGAGAAATGTGGGCTCAGTAGAACTACCATTAAGTGGTTACATAATTGGTTAAACAACTGCAAAAAAAAGTGACTATGAATAGAACGTCAGATTGGAAGGAGGTCTCAAGTGGGGTTCACAGGGATCTGTTCTCAGTCCGGTGTTATTTAACATCTTTATTAATGACCTGGATGTAGGAATAGAGAGCAGACTAATTAAATTTGCAGATAATACAGAGCTGGGAGGAGGTGGGGGGTTGCAAACACTTTGGAGGATAGAAGTAAAATTCAAAGAGATCTTAAATTGGAGAACTGGGCGATCGACAACAAAAAATTCAGTAAAGACAAATTTAAAGTGGTACACTTAGGAAAGAAAAACCAAATGCACAAATAGAGAATAAGGAATAACTGGCTTGTCAGCAGCAGCGCTGCTGAGAAGGATCTGGGAGTTGTGGTGGATCACAACCTCAACTTGAGTAAACAATGTGGTGCTGTTGCAAATAAAAGCAAATGCAATTTTGGGTTGCATTACCAGAGGCATAGCACATAAGTTATGGGAGGTGATAGTACCGCTTTACTTGGTGCTGGTTAGGCCTCTACTGTGTCCAGTTTTGGTCTACTGTGTCCAATTTTGGTCATGATATAGAGCAGGGATGGGCAACCTTTCAGAAATGGTGTGCCGAGTCTTCATTTATTCACTGTAATTTAAGGTTCTGCATGCCAGTAATACATTTTAATGTTTTTAGAAGATCTCTTTCTATAAGTCTTTAATATATAACTAAACTATTGTTGTATGTAAAGTAAATAAGATTTTTAAAATGTTTAAGAAGCTTCACTTAAAATTAAATTAAAATGCAAAGCTCCACAGACCAGTGGCCAGGACCCAGGCAGTGTGAGTGCCACTGATAATCAGCTCGTGCCATAGGTTGCACCCGTGCCATAGGTTGCCCACCCCTGATATAGAGAAACTGGAAAGATTCCAGAGCTGAGAAACAAAGATGATGAAAGGGATGGAATGCAGGCCACATGAGCAAAGGCTGAAGGAACTGGGTATGTTTAGTTTGGAAAAGAGGCGATTAAGGCGAAACATTGTAGCAGGTTGCAAATACTGGAAAGGCAGCCATAAAAAAGATGGAGAATAATTGTTCTCTCTTGCCACAGAGAGCAGAACAAGAGGCAATGGGTTCAAACTACAGCATAGAAGTTTTAGATTAAATCTCAGGAAAAACTGCCTAAGTGTAAGAACAGTAGGACAATGGAACAAACTACCTAGGGAAGTCGTGGAATCTCCTTCGCTGGAGGTTTTCAGAAAAAGATTGATTAGCTATCTGTCTTCAATGATTTAGACACACAAAATCCTGCATTTTAGAAGGGGGTTAGACTAGATGACCCTTGCGGCCCCATCTAAACCTGTGGTTCTATGAATCTTGGCTTCCTAGAAATCCATTTTTATAGAATAAAATATTTCTTTTTGAACACAGTTATCTCCATTAGAAGTTCTGTTTACATTCCAGATCGATCTTTCAGTAAAATTGAACATTTGGAGGTTCTTTGGTTGGCAGAATAGAAGTCTGATGACATTAGTAATGCAATAATGCTCCTGTGCATCAACCTATCCTGAAGTTTTTTGTTCAACATTAAGCAATACTTTAGACTACAGATCAACTGAGGGTTTCATCTTTCTTCTATAACATGATTTACTATTGTTTGATGCTAACAAAAATTCACTTTTCTGGACAGTAGCTGTTAACATAGCCAACTTCCAAGCTTTACTTAGCATTTTATATTGTTTGGGAGTAAAAACTTGATTATTAAAATAACATTCTTATTTTTCTTTAGTGGAAATTGCACAAAAATGTCTCTCTATCCTTCTCTGGAAGATCTGAAAGTGGACAAGGTAATTCAGGTATGGTGAAATATATAGACTTTTCTTTCTGAGATGAGTTCTAGTTAAAAATGAACAGGTCTATCAATAATTAGAATTTCATTTCTAAAACAAGTTTCTCACGTTAAAAGTGTGGGTACTACATTTAATACTTGACTAAATTACTATAAAGTCTTTATATATATATTTTTTGGTACTTTGACACCTATTAGAATGGATTGGATATCAATACTTTCTTAAATTAGGAGAGCTTGTTTGTTGTTTGTTTGCTGGTATCTAAAAGTTGATAGCAACTTATCTGCATATCCCAAAATGACAATTTAAAGATAACAGATGTACATTTATTTGCTGCAGCCTTTATCGTTAAAATAAAAAGTTAGATCATACAGTAAACCATTGAGTAACAAAATACTGATTAAAAACTGCCTCTCTTCATAGAACAAAACTAATCCTTTTATTCAGCTGTGCTAGGTAGGTCAGTATACACACTTTTCACATCTCACTTAGAGTGTGCGTAATAAAAACAAAATAACCCCTTGAATATAAGTACTGTCAAGTTATTTCCATCCCTACTTGACATTTTTATCTCAAAGCACAGTCTGCATCCTGGAATAGTATGTTGAACATGTATATGGGGTTTCTTTCTGGGACAGTTAATTGATGTTCTAGGCTTGGACCATTCCAGTTTCACTGCTACGCTCCGTGATAAAGATTAAACTATTTGGTGCTCCAGCATGTGATCTGATGTAAAGTTTAATGAATCTTGCTAACCAGCTTTTATAAGGACCTGTCCACACTCAAAGTTGAGCTATGCAGTAGCCTGGTTGTCTTTTTTACACTTAAAGGCATCTGTGTTTGAACATGTTTTTTCTTTTGTATTACCAGTGATGGTTCTGTAATCATGTTAGTGACTGGTGTTACAACCAAGTCAAGTGTGGATAAATATTAAAGCTTTTTGTAGTAGTTGAGATTTGAGAACTTCACTCCCCTTCAATAATTTCGTTTGAAGAGAAAAGCACACATTCTCTAGTCTCAACCAGTGAGTATAGATTAAAAGGACCGATTTGAACAACAGGAGTAGTTAAACTGGTAGCTAACCCCCAAATGACTTGTCATGTTAAACCATTATAATTGTTTTCATCTATTGTTCATACTTATTTTCAAGTGCAACTTGTGTTTGACTTCTAATCCACAGTTTTCTCGAAGGCATTATTAATGGTGGCTTACTTTTTTAAAATGTTTTCTTAAATTGTTGGTTAACTTGACCAATGTGTTGAATTAGGTTTTTAAATCATAATGCATTACACTGTATTGATGCCTGTGTTCTTTTAACTCTATTGTAAAATGTCAGATAACCATGAACTGTAGCAACTACTTTGATTAATTTTTAAATAGTCAGTAGTACATGGCTTGCATTCAGTGGCCTAGAAAACATATCTAGGTTCTCTAAAACTACCAAAAGATGGGGAGACTGAAAAGGAAGGAAGTATCAAGCTTCACAAGTAAGCTTATCGTTTACTCTCTTCCAGTGATTAGCAAATACTAATTTATAAATAGAGAGTATTTTGGGGGGCATTTGCTGTAAACTTTGTGTCCACTCTTGTATAACCCACTTCTTTGAGTTCTGTATAAAAATCAAATTAGAAGGTTCACTGCTACTCTGAATAGGAGCTGTTAATCTTAAAGGATTCTTGATATTTTAGCTTTGATTCACAATTAATCCCTGTGGGTTGCATAAGAAGAAGTAGGTGTGATGAGTTTGACACATCTAGACTCTGAAGGTGCTTATGAATTACTGAACTAAAAGAAATATTTTGGGTATTTGCAATGGCTGAAGTTTTATAAATTTCATATTACATTTAAATAGTGCCATCTCAGAACATCTTAAACTTCTTCGTGTCTCTTGTATTCTGGATGAGAAGTTATTTAGTGTAAATGTCTTAAATTCTGAATCTGTTTTAGTAAGTACATTTACAGTTAATTTACCAGCCCTCTTTCTTTATAAAGTATTACTTCTTTGTGCTATTGCCCTTGCTTTTTCCTTGTAGAAAGTCACAGCCATAAGCTGTTTTGACAGATATTTAATTTAATTAAGCAATTCTTAACACCATTGAAGAAGACTCCATTTATATGAATTAGTGTTTGGATCCATATGAATTGGTTTTCAGATCCAAGAATGAGTTCTGAAGTTTTGTCCTTTAATATGACAAAATGTACTTTCTAAAATCCTGAACATTTGACCTCGTAACTGCATAGTAACCATCTAATAGTCTCTCTTGTACAGAATAATGCATGTGAATTCCCTTTTCCTGTTAGGCCCAGACTGCCTTTTCTTCAAACCCTGCCAATCCAGCAATTTTGTCTGAAGCCTCCACTCACATCTCTCAAGATGGAAGTAAGTTTATGTACTGTACAAAAAACTGATGTTTTGAAGAAAATTGTAAAATCCTGACATTTTGTAAACACTCTCTTTTGGAGGGGAGCTTGAAGTACAGCCAACCTGTACTGTATAGGAGAACAAAATAATTCTTTCATTGTTAACTAAGGGTCAAACTGTCCTCTGGAAATGCAGATATTTGGGTGGTAGGCTACAGAATTTTTTTAAAAAATGAAGTAATTAGAGGGAGTTGTGTGGCTAATATATATATTTTTCCCTTCCCCTCACTGCTGATACCACTTTCAAGTGGTTACAGTTCTGAAGCTGGGGAGTTAGTGGGATGCCAGCTCTTTGTGCCATTATCCCCCTTGAAATCCATGGGGGATTTGCAAGTTTGAGGACTGTGAGCGTTATCTTTGCATATTTTTCCTCCCTGCACACACAATCATAAAGTGAGGGGGAATTTTGGGACAGGGGCAGGGATCCTATGTCTAGCACTGGGGAGAGGCCAGGAAAGTGGAATAGTGACAATATGAAGTTTCTGCATGAATACCTGCGTGAAGTTCCTGCTGATGTTTTAAGATCTGTGTGTTTGGAGAGGGGGCGTGTGTTAAAGACTATGATACAAACTGACTTGCCACTTTTCATGATAAAAACATGTTTCTTCTTAGAATATGTGACCACATGGATCCCAACTAATTTTGCATGAACCTCATGCCCCTCAGGTCAAAAATCTTTGAATAGCAGTGTACATTGAACTGAAGTCACATTTGGTACCCATACCTGAAAATACTGGTAACTAGTAAACCTCAGGGTGAACACTGGCACCTGTGCCAACATCGGCCCTGTCAATAGAGGCCTTAAATATACCAGCTGATTCAATGTTGAAGGAGAGAATTATGCCCCAGCACCCATGTTTACATTCAATACTGGTGCATATTTCTGACCTCCCAGTACTGAGGTTGTCTTGAAGATTGGCACTGCCTCTAGAAGATATTTATTCTTCATCTCCAGCACATACCACTTCTCCACTATCCAGCAGGGAACCTTTTTCTGACAGATCAGGCAAAGGTTTCTCTCTACAGACCAGGGACTTAATTTTGGATCCCCAGTGTCTCCGTGTCTGGCAGGGCAATGACCTGGACAACTCTATCAGAACAAGCCTTACCAATATAATGCTCCGCCTTAGCGCTATAGGCACACCAGGGACCTGCATCCAGGGGCTGATCCTTGAATGATATAGATGGAAGTATAGAGGGTCTTGATCTTTATCTGCAGACAGGGAAGAACATCAACAGCTGGCAGAGGAGGAATGGGCATTGGTGCTCCCTGAGAAACACCTCTCATCTCCCAAGGACCCATCTTCATCTTCTCCTAATGAGGTTTTCTCCAACTCGTGTATCAGCCTTTGATGACTTTAGAGCACGGCTGAAGCTGCTCTCCCTTATTGCTGAGACTCTCAGGATAGAACATCCGTGATGGAAAAAAAAAAGCTCACAAGCTCTTTGGTATTCTACGTTCTTCTGCTGTTGCTAGGACAGCAATTAATGAAGGCATATTAGATCCAGCAAAGACTCTGTGACAGGCACCAGCCACACTGCCTCCTCTGGCTAAAACAGCAGAAAAGACACCAGTTATCTCAAAAGGGGTTTGAACAATTCTGTATCTATCCAACATCGGGTTTGTTGATGATTAATGCGGTCCATGAAAAGACCAAGCAATTTAAGAATATTCCAAAAGACAGACACACAAGAAATTAGATTTATTTTGGAGAAAAGCCTATTTGTCAGCATCATTGGAACTATGAGTTGCTTATTATGCAAAATATTTCACATGGGATCAGGTATTCTCCATCTAGCGAAACTCCTCTGAGACTTGAGTGGGGAATTGAAAGGCATAGTTGAAGAGGACTAGTGGCTAAAACATTTTTACAGTCAGCAATAGATAAATAGGACACAGCTTGATCTGTGGCTGCTGTGGCAGCTGCCCATAGCTGCTTTGCTACAAGCCTCTGGCATTCAGCGAAATGCGATTGAGGATGTCATTTGAAAGCACAGATTTATTTAACTTGTACACAGATGATTCACTACACTCCCTATAGGATTCCAGGGCCACACACAGTTTTTTGGGGGGCATCTACACCTCAGCCCCAAATTGTAAGACCTTCAGATACTAGGATGTCAGTCGAGGCAGAAGACCTCTTGCCTTCTCTCAACAATGGTCTTCTGAGTACCTAACCAAGGAAAAGCTGAGAGTCTCTTGGACAAGAGAATCTTCCTTGTTTGTTGAGCAGTCTACAGCTGCTTCCAGTACAGCAGGTTTGATGTGAGGGTCGAGAACCACACTAAAGTCACTTAAAAGTCCTCTCCAAACTCTGTCTTTAGATGCTGGATTTCGTTCTTCCATCAGACTTGGAGCATGATAACTTCCAATACCCAGTTTCAGTCCTTAACCCCTACCCATCCCCTTTCTTGTCCTTCGGGGACCTTTAATGAAAATCATCTAAAGGAAGAAATGGTGTCTTGCCTCCATCATCCTGTCCTTTCATGCTCAAAACTGGTTGATTGGCTGTCATCCTCCAAGATGCATTCTTCTGTATTGCCATCCACAGGTGTATAGTAGGGCCCATACAAGGTTCTGCTATTCAGTCTCGCTATAGAACTGAGGCCTTATAAAATGCCTCACTGTAGTGGTGGCACATCCAAGAAGACAGGGCATTCACATCTACCCATAACTAGATGATTGGCTGATCTAAGGAGACATCACTTTCTTGAACTATGTTGTCTTGTTCAGATAGCTGGGCCCATAAGTGTCAACTCTGTGGGTGCAGTGGGGCTGGACCACCCACAGGGACAAATTTGTGGGTGCTCCGCATCCACTGGCAGCCACGCTCCCCCTGCCTTTGCCTCGCCTCCTCCCCCTCCTGAGCATGCCGCGTCCCCGCTCCTCCCCCTCCCTCCCAGCGCTTCCCACCCACCGCCTAACAGCTGTTAGGCAGCGCTTAGGACTTTCTGGGAGGAAGGAGGTGGAGAAGAGGGCAGGGACTTGAGGGAAAGGGGTGGAATGTGGGCAGGGAGGGGTTTGGGGTGGGAAAAGGCAGGGCAGGGACTTTGGGAAAGGGGGTGGAATTGGGATGGGGCAAGGGTGGTGCAGGGGCAGAGCTGTGGGGGTGGGGTGTTGAGCACCCACGGGACAGAAGGGAAGTCGGCACCTATGGCTGGGCCTCATGGTAACTTCTGAAAAATTGTGTCTCAATCCATCATAAATGATCATTTATAAGAGCTGTAGTGGACTCCAAATCAGCAAAAACATATATTACCAAAGGCAGATTTTTCTCTTCATATGATGATCAGTGTCAAATTGAATGTCAACTGCAGTAAGAAAACTACCTCAAACTTTTAGCCCGTATCACCTTGCTTTTGTGTGACACTATTAGCCAGACTTCACCTGGGTCCATTAAAAGGCTGATTAAAGCTGGTGATTTGCCTTACTGGACATTAAATGAGCATGTGACTGTAGTGTCAGGACACGTTTTATTAGCACTGAATGGGTGGTTACACCCCAAAAATATTCAGACAGGTTCCATTCTCTGCTCCTCTTACAAAAACATTGATCACAGATGCATTGTATATGCACCCGGACCACCTCCAGACAAAAGGGAAAAATGAAAAAAAAATTCCTATAGTATATTCAGTACTTAAAGCACTGGACTTCTTGTTTAGTTCTGTCAAAAGCCATCTTGCAGTGTTCTCAGCATGCCACCCCCCAACCCGTACCATCATGTTCATTTTTCACTCTCCCCACAGTATCTAGATTTCTAAAGGATTTACTCCATATTTACCCTTTTTAGTCAGCATTACTTCAGCTGGAAGGGTGACCAAACTCCAGTCTCTTATGGCTGACCCATCTCACACAATGTTCGACAGAGATAAATTGGTGTAAAGAACTCATCACAAGTTTATTCCCAAATTTGTCACTCTCATTTGAACTACAATTAATTTACCTGTTTTCTTTCGAAAACCCCATTGCTCTTCAGGAGAGAAGAAACTCTACATCCTGGATGTTTCAAAAAATATTGTTATATTATCTTGATAAGACACAGCCTTTTACACAGATTTTCCATTTTTTTATTGCCATCTCTGGTACTCCTAAGGGTCAAGCCATTGTCTCCCAGAGAATATAAAAAAGAATACAGCAGATTGAAATACATGCATAAATGTGGCTTGATACACCTCTTCCTTCAAATGCTAAAGCTCACTCCACTACTGCACAAGCTGCATTTTGTGCATGCTTTGGGCACATCATCATATCTGAAATTTGCAAGGCAGCTAATTGTCTCCTTACCTTTGTTAAAAACTGTGCCCTTCTCCTGGCTGAGATCAGATGTGAGATTTGGTAGGGCACTGTTATTGGTAGTTAAGACTCCTCAGTCCCATTTTTCCATACTGCTTATTAGCACAGTTGCCAACTTTCACGTGGTAAATAAGCACCCTGACTTTCACAATAAGCCAAAAATCAAGCTAATCCCATTTCAAAACAAGGCCAAAAAAGTCAATCCCCAAGAACCCCAACACTCTATATGACTAGATCCCCTGGTGTGCAGTCTGGGACTGTGGTGGGCCCGCTGTGCGCCCCTGACTCTTTTGTCCCTTGCCCCCCATTGCTCCTGCTGTTGGGAGCTGATCCAAAAAAAAAGCAACAAGCTGCAACAAACTACGAGTCAACAAGCAACTCACAAGCCAGTTAAGCCAAAAACAAGCCCAATGTCTGCGTTTTTCCCACAGGTTTGGCATGTCTGCTTATTAGTCACCCAGACTAGAGTGCAAGCCACACACGTGCACACACACTCAAAGGAAAAACAGTTTACTTACCTTAAAGTAACTATGATTCTTTGAGAATGGGTTGTTGTCCACATAGATCCCACAAACCCTATCCCCGCTTCTTTGGCGTTCACTTGCCAATTCAAAATCCCGGGTAAAGAGAACTAAGGGTGGGTTGTAGCCACTCTGGCCTTTAAGCCCTCTGGTGGGGGATGCACAAGAATGGCTCTGAAACTGCTATTCAAAGATTCTGACTTCACAAACATGGGATCCATGTGGACAACAGCATCTCGAAGAACTAGTCACTATAAGATTCAATGGCAAAAAATATTTTAATGCAGCATTAAGTTTGATTGGTGGTGTGTCGTTCCCTTGCAGAACATTGAGTTGAGCAAAACTCAAACTTCTGAAAACCAGGAAATGCAGAGTTAAGGTTGCTCATGCAACCTTAACTCTGCTCTCTTTCAGCAGTGCCCCAGTATGCCCTGTTAACACATACCTTTTCTCTGCCCACCCCACTGTGCCTGAAATGCAGAGGTACCTTGTCTCCTTTTACAACCTGTTCACTGTCACCCATAGCATTCCATCCAGATTGGGATGTACTGGCAGTATTGGTGGTGCGCAGGGCTTGGGATGTACTGGCAGAGCTGCAGGTGCCATCCATCCACATAACCCTCATCTCTTTGCTGCAGCCCCAACCCCATTTTCCCTCTATTCCTCCCCTCCCTAATATGCCTTCCCTCCCAGGAAGCATTCACATGTCTAAATTTTTCCTTCGGTGACTGATTACATTATCCCCAAAATAAAATTGCCATCCATGACTCATAGATTATAGCAACCTCCAGCCACTCATCCAAAACTTCTTTTGTCTTAGGTGGAGGGTTTGTGATTAAGTTATCCTTAGTTTTGTTAACTGAAGGGTGACTTCACAGCCATCCAGAGCTTTGTTGATTCATTCCATCCTTAGCATCTCTCAGTTTAACAGTACAGGGTAACGAAAAGAAGCCATTTTGTAACGTGGGAATCCCTTGGTCAGGTGACTCCAAGTTTTTATCACCTAATGCTATCCCGTGCGACCATGAAGCACACTGAATTTCAGAGCAATCCGGTTAACAGTTTCAATTTGAGAGCACTTGCAAGAGTGGAACTTCAAAGTAATGGAAACCTAGCGCTTTTTTGGTATTGGTGCATTTTCTTATTACTTTTTCATTTTGGGTCCCACCAGAGATTTCATGGTTGCCATGAGTATCTTGGATAAGATTTGACAGATTGAGACTATTTTGACCTGCCTTCTGTCAATAGTTCTTTAGCTCTGGGCAAAAAAAATCCCACCTGGAAGCTCTTTAAAATATTGCTGTTTTTTGTGGGGGGACTTTTATTTCTGCACTGTGGGCTCAAATGACTCCATTTGGTTCACCAGTCCTGCTCTATACCCTGAAATTTCATAAGCGTGTCAATTTTAGAGGATTTAGGAAAGGTAACCTTTAAGTAGATATTGTGAAGCAACCTTGGTTATAGAGGTGCTGCTGCTCCACTATAAAGTTTTTTTTTTTTTTTTTTGTCACCCAACTTCATTCCTATTGAGCAGAACCATTCTTTAAAAAAATTGACCTTTTTCTCCAACATAGTTGAGTACAGTTTTATGGCTTTAAACCAGGCCTGCACAACTCGTAAAGCGGTGAGGGCCATATTACTCTGAAGAAAACAGCCGAGGGCCAAAACTCTTCTCCCGCCGCAAAAGTTGTTGAGCAAAAAAAATACTAATTTTTTTTTATTATTTTTTTTCCCCACTACCCCCCGCAGGCTGCACAGTGAGCCTCCACGGGCCACATATTGTACAGGCCTGCTTTAAACTATTAAGCGTTAAATGTCTTTGAACAGTTTTTTGTTTTAAAAAAAATCTTCATGGCTTTCCTGAAATTTCCAGTGACCAACAACTCAATAGTAAAATATTTTTATACCACTTCCTTTCAACAAAACTGACTTTCTTCTTGTTGTAATAAAGCAATGACTTCTTCCAATTGTTGCCATGATGTAATAATACCTGTTTGCTCTGTGGGAAAGCACATTCTGATCCCTTGATGTTACTATTCCACAGAAACTGACTTGCAACTACTAGCTTTCTGGCCCTTCTAAAGGCGGTTTTTTGCCAATGAAAGTATGGTTTGGCCAAACACCATCTTATAAAGTGGATTGTGTGCCTCAGTTTCATATAGCTGTAAGAAGTGAATTGTGTTAGAGCAAACTATCAAGATATGTTTACTGTCAGCTGATACTATTGAAAGCAGAAATATATTAATCTAAGTACAGTGAAACACTTACAATATTGTACAATGAAAAGCAAATTCACAGTAGCTTTAAATGCAAAATCCTTTGTGTAACACTCAGTGTTTTGAACTTGCAAGATAGGAAATTCAGAAGGTTTTCATAGCGCCATTAACTTGCTGGTACAACACACTGTGTATCGGGGTACTTAATAGTCTCATCAGTAATTTAAAATACTGAATTTATACTTTTAAAATATTTTAAGTAATTAAAATACCTTGTTGCCCTAGGGAAATTGACACCACAGTCCATTAAAAATATGATTACTATTGTTCAGGAGAGATCATCCTTTTCAATCTTAATTTATGCATCAACTAATTTAAGTGGTAAAACAAATAGGTATTGAAGAGAATGAATAGTTCATTCTTTTCTAACCTTTGCTTACTCATATTCAGTACAACCACCCCAGAAAGTTGAAATTTCTTTAGGGTTATTCTTCTTTCCCCTGTTGACAGGATATGGCTATGGCCTCTTGCCTTCCCAAACTCCACAGGTACCTGGGGATCTGCAAAAATCAAGAATAGTCTGTGTGGAGTCTGTGAGAGAACTACTGATCTGATGCTTTGCTCCCTTGCAACATGTGCATGCCCATCCAGATTGGGTCCCTCCCAATGCAGAGTCCCTCATATAGTCCTGGGAATGGGGTGAAAGGGAAATGGTCCCCCCCACCACTTTCGCACAGGCCTGGGGAGACAGAAGCACATGCCTTCTGCTCAGAGATTTCCAGAGCTTTTAAGTGGTTTCTCACCTCATGTCTGTGATGACAAATCCCTTCACCCGTGTTTTCATGAATCACTGGAAACTAAAAATGGCATGAAATAGATTCTACTGGGATTAAAAAAGGCTAAAAATTACCTGAACAATGGAGAGTGCTTTATGTAAAATGTGGGTGACAAAATAGCAGTACTGTTCTAATGGATGATATTGCATGTGCTGTAAGGAATGGCAAACAGTGAACAGAAGTTATAATATAGACAAGTATAATGAATGGCAAACAGTGGGCAGAAGTTAGTGTTGAAACAGTGCAAGTTCCAGTGTTTTAAGTAGCAACTGGATTGAAAGTGAAACAAACACACACACACACACACACACACACACACACACACACACACACACACACACACATTATATATATATATAGAATATATATATATGCAAATACTCACCAGCAACCACAACAAAACCACTAGCCCAGGAACCTATCCTTGCAACAAAGCCCGTTGCCAACTCTGTCCACATATCTATTCAAGGGACACCATCATAGGACCTAATCCCATCAGGGGCTCATTCGCCAGCACATCTACCAATGTGAATATGCCATCATGTGCCAGCAATGCCCCTCTGCCATGGACGCTCAATTACAGACCTAAAAGTCGCAATTCTTTAGGGGAAAAAACTTCAAAAACAGACTCCAACAAGAAACTGCAGAACTGGAATTAATTGCAAACTGGACATGATTAAATTAGACCTGAATAAAGACTGGGAGTAGATTGGTCATTACACAAACTAAAACTATTTTCCCATGCTTATTTTTCCCCCTACTGTTACTCACACCTTCTTGTCAACTGTTTGAAACGGGCCATCCTGATTATCATCACAAAAGTGGGTTTTTTTACCCTCCTGCTGATAATAGATGTCTTGTTAGAGTTGGTATGGCAACCCCCATCTTTTCGTGTGTGTGTGTGTGTGTGTGTGTGTGTGTGTGTGTGTGTGTGTGTGTGTGTGTGTGTGTGTGTGTGTGTGTGTGTGTGTGTGTGTGTGTGTGTGTGTGTGTGTGTGTGTGTGTGTGTGTGTGTGTGTGTGTGTGTGTGTGTGTGTCCATATATTCCTACTGTATTTTCCACTCCATGCAGCTGATGAAGTGGGTTTTAGCCCATGAAAGCTTATGCCCAAATACATTTTTTAGTCTCTAAGGTGCCACAAAGTACTCCTTGTTCTTTTTAGTGTTGTTCTACTAAATCAGTACATGTTTATTCACTAAAATACTAAATATTATTTTCTATATTCTAAATAGTGAATCATTTACTTTGTTTTTTTTTTTTTTCAATAGGCTTCTATCCCAGACTATACCCAGAACTTTCTGAGTACATGGGTCTGAGTCTTAATGAAGAAGAGGTACAGAAAAACTTGCCAATGGTTGCAGGTACACAATCTCAGGGGGTAGGTACCATTCAAGTAAACCTGGTCTTTAGAAAACAGAGAGACCGGATATTTATTAACAAAATAACTTGCTCTTAAAAATAGGACTCCACATATTTTATTTAGTGGATTATACTTCTGGTAATTACCATAGTTAATCAGTGATGGATTAATGATTTTAAGATGCTAAATCATTCCATCTCTAGAGCTTACCTTTCAGTAAAAACTTTGTATAAAGAAATTTTTACTAAACCTTAACAATTGTATTGCCCCCAAAATAACTAGAAGTAAGATGTCTTAAAATTTCATTTGTGAAAATATGATTTCATTTTGACTGACATGTCTTGTTCAGATGTCTACACAAGTTGCTGTTCTAAGTAGTTTGATATTATGTGGTTTTTAATTAGCAGCAGCTGGTAACAAGACCTTCCACTGTGAATTATATGGTGGCTCCAGTAACTGGAAATGATGTTGGAATTCGCAGAGCAGAGATTAAACAAGGCATCCGTGAAATAATTGTGTGTAAAGATCAGGATGGAAAAATTGGACTTCGTCTTAAATCTATAGACAATGTAAGTATATGGAAACTTAATTCTGTCTTGCTTCTGTAGATCAATAACTGAATCCTGTTGTAATCAAAAGTGAAATAGTATGGGAGTGTGAAGTTGCTGATGCAAAGGCATGTATTTGTGTTTAATACAAAATGGGGTAAACTTCTACCCAGTGTATAATGTTTCTAGTATCTTTTTATCTATGGCTGCTGTTTTTGTCTTCTGTTAATGCTTTCAAAATATACTAATAGATTAGAGATCTAAACTTAAGTACTACATAATGATTTACTTTTTATATAAATGTATAGAAGCAACTGGCATTATGTACTACTTGTACGTTTAGTACCCAAGTTGACACGTAGCACCTTTTTATATAGTAAGTACAGATTGTGACAGGATTCCCTCCCCCCGGGGTGCCACTTGGAACTGGGGTACCACTGAGCCCTCTGACCCCCCCCAGCCTGGGCTCCCTCTCACACTGTGTTGTTGTGACAAGCTGTAGACATGCTCCCTGTCTTACACGTCCACCAGCATTCACACAGGTAGGGACCACTCCCAGCTGCAGTTCTCTGACCAGCCTGTGAACTGCATGTGAACCAGCAAGAGAGAGGCTACAGCCAAAATAACCACCAGTTTCTCAGCCTAGGACCCCAAATCTGTACTGTCCTGCCCTGGTACAAACCCTAACCCAGTATGAATTTATTATCCAGTTCACCTCCCCCTCAGTATGGAGAGGAAATGCAACAGCCCCTCTGAGCTAAGATTCCCATGCACTTCGCTCCAAACTCACTGGTTTTAGATTAAAGCATAAAATACATTTATTAACTAGAAAAGATAGATTTTAAGTTATTATAAGTGATAGTAAACTGATCAAAGCCAATTACCTAGTAAATAAACAAAAATGCAAACTAAACTTAACATACTTGAAAGATAGGATTTAAATTAACAGTATCTCACCCTTACAGATGATACAAGCAGGCTGCTGAGTCTTAAGGTACAAGCTGCATGTGCTTTGCAGCTTGGCATGCCCAGATGTTTCATACACAGGCTAGAAATCCCTTTAGCCTGGGTCCAGCACATCCCCCCCAATTCAGTCTTTGTTCTTCAGGTGTTTCCAGGAGTCATCTTGTGTGGGGAGTGAAGAACCACCGATGTCACTCCCCTGCCTTATATAGTTTTAGCATATGGCGGGAACCCTTTGTTTCAAAGCTTGGTTCCCAAACTGGTTTGTGGAAAAATACTGACATCCAATATGGAGTCCAGAGACATGTGCTCTGGTCACATGCCCTTGCAGTGTTATAGCAGCCATTGCTTACAGGCTGCCCAAAACACCCAGAGGAAGGTTAATCTATTCCACAGTCCATTGTCATCTTCATTGTTGTATCTGAAAGGCTAGTTGTGGGTCTCACCCAGAGTAAGCACGATTGACTACGTATCAGTATTTCAATCTAATTTTAGATGCATGCAAATCATAACTTTTCCAGTGACACCTCACATGACCCATCTTGTACAAAATGCATCATAATTATGCTATAATAATATCACTATGAAGAATATGGGGTGCAGTGTCACACAGATATTGGAAACCTTTCTGTTATCAACTATAGTACTTGTTAAATGGCATTTTGGTCAGTAGCTCAGTAGCTTTAGTCTTTATTTCTAAACTTTCAACGGGTAACACATTGCAATTTAATTTCTCATTGTGCTATTAACCACAGGTAAGAGTGCCTGCATCACCTTTAGATTAGGACAATATGCTACTGATGGGGAAAATTAGGTAAAACGAAGCTCTGATTTGGCCTACACTATCTATAAAAAGTAACATCAAAGTAAGCTTTTCTTAGTCTCCTTTGTGATGACCAAAGGTGCAAAGAAATCATTTTAACTTCTCTGCAGCCAGTCTCTCCTCATTGTGGCCTCTGATTATTCCCAACTGTGAAACAGACATGTTAACTTGTCACATTCTTAAGTGACCTGCAAAATTAGGAGAAACTGGGCTTGTGTCCAAGGTATCAAAAGTTTAGTTATCTTATGGCTGTTTTTAAACTAGAAATTCTGGTGTGGTCTACCTTGGAAGACCCTAAGGCTTTGTCTGCATTTCGAAAACATCCCACTATTGTCAACACTGGTTCAGCTGAACAGGTGTTAGCAGTGTTGTGTGCCCCAGCACAGGTGGGGTTTAGCTTTCAGCACCCTTTCATGAAAGTGAAGTGGGAGCAAGTCTAATCAGCATGGTGTTGATAACCGTAATTGCAGACACAACCCCATCTACATTAGGGCTGCCAGTATTGCTAGTTTTGCTTTCTAACTGTAGACAGGGTCCGTGATGACTGAAGCACTACTAAAATAACCTCCCAGGAATCAAAGCTGAGTAGTTGAGAGAGGAAGAGGTTTTTAGTCAACTGTGTTAACACCTGTTTCTCAGACCAGCATTTGACATGTGTAAAATCCATTGCTAAAGCTTCACCATCCTTCACCACTTAATGTAAGTCTTTAAAGCTCACAATAAACCTGCTTTGAGACACCAAGAGATCCTGCAGTAAAATCAGGGAATGTGGAGACTAGTCTTCCTGATAGTTCTGTGGTGGTAATACTTCATTTTTAAAAATGAAAAACAAGATTTCAGGCCTTCATTGTGTCAGAAAAGGATTAATAAGCCTTTTAGCTTTTGTAGGTCACCTTTGTATGTATTAAAAAAAAATATTGCCTAGTCATCTCCTGCAGTATATCTTTATTTTTAAAAGGTGCAGTTGTTCAACCCATCTTCTGCTTGCTGTTTACTTTATATAATGTATAAAATAGTCACTGGGAACTTTTTCTGACTGTTAATATACAAGAATAATGATCAATTTTTATTCCTCCATTTAGGGTATATTTGTCCAGTTAGTACAAGCCAACTCTCCAGCATCTTTAGCTGGTCTGAGGTTTGGGGACCAAGTTCTGCAAATTAATGGTGAAAACTGTGCAGGATGGAGCTCTGAGAAATCCCATAAAATTCTCAAGCAGGCTTCAGGAGAGAGAATTTTGATGGTCATTCGTGACAGGTAAAACTATCAAGTAAAAATGGAAAGTGATTGTTCATTATTATTATTTTGTATTGCAGTAGCACAATGGGCCCCTAGTCCAGGCGTGGGATTCTTCTGTGTTTAAGCACCAAACACACATAACAAAGACTATTCCTGCCCCCAAAGAACTTAGTCTAAGTAGTTCAGAAGCTTCCTTTTCATGTCTAATATTTCATGAGTAAATCTGGTAAATTAAGACTGTTGGCACTGGCAAGGGCTAACTCTCTCAGGCAGGTATTCTGCAAAGTTTCTCGCAAACTCTGCCAATGCAATTCTGCTTAGGTTTTTGCTACTTCTGTCTAGGCCTCTTTTGAATAGAAAAAAGTATACGTGTATCTTAAGACAATTTCCTTCACTATCTGTCTAGTCCTGAGTTCAAGGTTCTGAGCTATTGAAGACAGAGCCACTGGTAATTATTTCCAAGATTTTTGCCTTAAAATATATCTCTTTAAATATAAACGCATACGTTATTTTGGTATTGATCTGCAATCTTAATTTTCATATTGAAAGCGTTGAAGTTACCCTTTAAACCAAGGTCTTCAGCAATACAAACTTGTGCCATTTTAGTTAGCGGTGTGTTTTTTACACTGCTAAACTGAAATAAGTGTCTGCATACACATTTGCACTTAACTTAAACTGGTCTAAAAACACACCAGTGCAAGTTTGTATGTGGGCGAGTATTAGGCCGTCAGAAAGGAGACCAGTAATCTAACCAGTGTTAACAACAAGGAGTCCGGTGACACCTTAAAGACTAACAGATTTATTTGGGAATAAGCTTTTGTGGGTAAAAAACCCGCTTCTTCAGATGCATGGAGTGAAAATTACCGATGTAGGCATTATTATACTGACACATGAAGAGAAGGGAGTTACCGATGTTATTACTATATGTGCCAATGCTATTTTAGTGATCTTTTAACACTTGCAGACCAATCCATTCTACAAGAACATGTAATTTAAAATGTAAATGTATATATGTTAGAGGGTGGGAAACTTACGTATTTCCTGTGGCATAGGGGAATATAGGTAAAAAGCCAATGAACAATGATTCTAGCCTGAGTGGAAAAATAAGCTTAAAATATTAAGTGAAGTAGCTGGTTATATCAAGCTGTTTCAGCATATAGTTGAATGTGTGGGTGTGTAGAGTACATTAGTCATCTAAAATACCATAGTATCTTTCACCACTGAAGTGAGGTTTTTTGTATTTTATATTGGAATCATAACTTGAAACTGAAATGGCAATTGCTCATAAAATTGAATAATCAGAACTGATTTTTGTGAATGTACTGTATCTTAATCTGTATAATTTTTTATAAATATTTTAGCTAGAAAGGTGATAGTACCAATATTGAGAACAGACATTTCAGACAAACGGAATATTTGTAGGTCAAAGGTATTGTAAATGTTATAATATATTATGGGATACACTAACAGCTCTGCAGGTTTTTAGTAGTAACTCTAATCTCTTGTGGAATTGTTCAGTATATGTTGAATACTTACTGAATATAGTACAATACTATGTTGTGAACATATTTCTTACAGGCCTTTTGAACGAACTCTTACTATGCATAAGGACAGCACAGGTCATGTTGGCTTCATATTCAAAAATGGAAAAGTAACCTCAATAGTAAAAGACAGTTCTGCTGCTAGAAATGGACTTCTTACAGAGCACAACATGTGTGAAATAAATGGCCAGAACGTAATTGGACTGAAGGTAAAGTAATGTGCTTTACAAAAACAAATTCAGCATAACAATAGTCCTATCTTCGTTCTCTTCTGAGAGGGGAGTGGTGCTTTTAGAAGATCTCAAGTATGATATATGAGTGTCATTCTGAACACTTAGTGATGAGACTTTTTACCAGTTGATGTAATCAAGAACGCTCAACAAAATTTTAACATCTCAATATCAGAGGGTCTTCTATCTGATTATTCCAGTTTTCTCTGTCTTAGCAGGTAGAAATGGCTATTAATAGAGTTAGGCTCTTAACTAGCTTTATCCTTAAGTTTTTGTCATCAACTTTCTTAAACTCTCTCTTTTAGTATAGCTCTCTAAGAATTGTGTGCGTGGTATTTCTTCTCCTGCTCTATGTGGAGACATGACGTACAGCCTGCTAGATGTTCATTTGCCAGTATCAACACTGGCAGTGATTGCCCTGAGAACTTACGGCTTCCAGTCCAGGGTTTCCTTCTTGTTTCTGGGTACATGCTGACCCTTGTGTTCCAAGACCAAGGGTCTTTTAATGAAGGTAAAAGCTATTGTTTGGTCCTAGTCTACATTGGACTACATTCCCTTAGTGCTTCCTTGCAGGCATTTTTTTAAAAGGTTCTTTGTGCCCTGTTTATAGTCCGTAGCTGCTAGGCAGATGCGGAAGGATTTCAGGTATTTAGATCATGAGGTTTTGTTCCTTTGTATTTCATTAACAGGACTCCCAAATTGCAGACATATTGGCAACAGCTGGGAATGTTGTGACAATTACTATCATGCCTTCATATATCTTTGAACATATAATTAAGAGGTAAGCAAGAAAACTTTGAATCATTTTTAAAAAATAGCTAATTAGTTGCACGAATCTGCTTCTTACGTGTTGTGGTAATAATATTCCAGTGGACGATTACTACTTTGGTTCTAGGGTAAATTTTAACTCAAACACAAATGCATTTTATGTGTTTGAGTCAAGAAAATGCCAAATCTGGCATCAGGTATGCTGTGGAAATGCATTTACGCTAAGGGCTTTGCTGTAATATGAGTTTCAGTTCACTAACATGATTTAATCTGAATTTGTGGGGGATGACCATGGTATCCTTTTAAGACAAAAGTTTGAAAACTTGTTTTCTGCAAACAAAACAGAGTAAACTGTTACAGAATAACAATGGCAAGTAATTAGGGCACTGAAATAGCTTTACGGGGGAAGTGTTTAACATACAAAATTCCCACAGTTTAGACTAGATCTCAGATTATTGTAGAACAATATTTGTATTTCATTTCAGTCCTGCTGGGACTCAGGCAGAGTTCATGTGTAATGTTAGAGTAGCTGATTACAGAAATGGAATACCATTTACTTCAAACAATTGTAAACCTGAAATGGAGACTTTTGGGACTGGGAAATCATTGGCTTTAATCCTTATTCCAGTCAGATGTCTCATACATCTCATATACAAAAAAAACAGTAATATGTAACTTATTTTCTGCTTCATTAACATTTTTCAAAGTAACAGCCCTCTTTGAAATATTATTTGGCTAAATTTCAGAGTTCTAATGGATTTTTTAATGTAGCAATGCATTTGAAATCTCAAGTATTTATCAGTGGTTTGCTGACAGTTTAGGAGTCCGATAGGTGTCAGTCCTCAGTCCAGTACTATTCAATGTTTTCATTAGTTACTTGGATAATGGAGTGGAGAGTTTGCCTATGATACCAAACTGGGAAGGATTGCAAGCAATTTGGAGGACAGGCTTAGAATTCAAAATGACCTCAACAAATTGTAAAATTTTGCTCTGAAATCCACAAGATGAAATTTAATAAAGCGAAGTGCAAAGTAGTACACTTAGGAAGGAAAAATCAAATGCATATCTACAAAATAGGAAATAACTAGCTAGGCAGTAGTCTGCAGAAGAGTATTTGGGATTTATAGTGGATCACAAATTGAATATGAGCCAACAATGTGGTGCAGTTGTGAAAAAGGCTGCTATCGTTCTGGCGTGTATTAACAGGATTGTCCACTAAATAGTAAGGTCTTGTGTACACAGTGAGGCAATGTGCACTAGAGGGGTGTGAATCCTGTTGCATACTAACTTGCCTGTTAGACCAGCGGTGGGCAAATTACAGCCCATGGGCTGCATTCGGTCTGCCAGCCGTTTTAATCTGGCCCTCGAGCTCCCGCTGGGGAGTAGGGTCTGGGATTTGTTTGCGCGGCTCCCGGAAGCAAGGGCATGTACCTCCTCTAGCTCCTATACATAGGGGCAGCCAGGGAGCTCCGCTCCACTCACTGCCCCTGCCCCAAGCGCCGCCCCCGCAGCTCCCATTGGCTGGGAACCATGGCCAATGGGAGATGCAGGGGCAGCGCCTGTGGGCGGGGCAGCAGAGCTGCCTGGCCGCACCTCCGTGTAGGAGCTGGAGGGGGGACATGCTGCTTCTGGGAGCCACTTGAGGAAAGCGCCGCTTGGAGCCCCCCGCCCCCACCCCCCCAAGCCCCTGCCCAAGTCCTGATCCCGCTCTGAACCTCTCAGTCCCAGCCCGGAGCCCCCTCCTATACCCCAAACCCCTCAGTCCCAGCCCCATCCCAGAGCCCACACCCCCAGCCAGAGCCCTCACCCCCTCCCACACCCTGACCCCAATTTCGCGAGCATTCATGGCCCGCCATACAATTTCCATACCCAGATATGGCCCTTGGGCCAAAAAGTTTGCCCACCGCTGTGTTAGACCATTGTGATGCACTAAAACTACTCCAGCTTCTGTTAAGCTGGACTGGACTCCACTATTCTCTATGTAAAACTGTGACATTCTTGCCATCTTCATTTGTGCTTTAAGCCACTGCCACTACCTGAGCACCTGTTCTGGTTGCAGTATGACAAAAACATATTGCTTTCAGTGTTGAGGCTGTAAAAAAAAAAAAAAAAAAAAGTGTTATCCTTAGCTGCTACACTTAGCAGTTTCTCTGTAGTAGACATCAGGCAGAATACACCTCCCAGTTCTGCACCCATATACAAGATATATTAGAATATTCTGTTTTTCTTTCGTAACATACAAGGTAGAATAAAATGCCAACACGACAGTTACCTGCTAGATTTCTATATCATTTGCTGCAATGTTCTGCTGTTTGTCTTACTAGATTAACTGCTTTGATTTAAAACTTAGTGTCAGGTATTCTCTGGTTTCTTTCTTTGCGTTATTTTTAATAACAAAGTAAGGGTTTGGGATTTCATAAATTTAGTAAAGGAGACTCTCTTTTTCCCTCCCCCAGAATGGCTTCTGGCATCATGAAAAGTCTGATGGACCATGCAATCCCTGAAGTCTAACTTTAAAGCCATTGTATTGTATATGCATATGTAATGAGATCTCAGCTAAACTTGGGCTATTATACTCAGCGACTTCTGGATTCTGCACACGAGCCTTTCTTGAGGCCAAGCGGAGATGTGCTGCATTGAGCATTTACATTTATATATAATTGGGAATGTTACAGTTCAACATGTTATCTTTATTCATACAACTGTAAGACTTGTTTGTAGCCTAATGCAGATTTTACAAATGTGAAATTTTCAACGAAGTTCTGCTGATCTCTTTTTTCTGTAGGATCATGCTACTCTACTTTACTACTGTTTCTATGATTATAAGCCATTGCAACTAAAGGAAACTAATACATGTTTCTTCTGCAAGTGATAGTATCAGTTATCCATGATCTAGAACATATTGCTGCTCTTTGTTCTTTTTTGGACGAATAAGTATTTTTATTGCCTTCTCTTTGTAACCATGTATTTAGAACAGTATATTTAGAAGATTGACTATTTTAGTGGTAGTGTACTTTTTGTTTAAGTAATCTTGTTGGCAAAAAAAGCCAATTGAAAACCAAGTTTAGCTAATATTGGCATTAAACCTTAAAGAAGCGCTTTAAATGGTAAAGTATATAGATAAAAATCGATTGTTACACAACTTTTTACTACTCTTATTTTACAAATTGTAACTCTAATCTGCGTAAATTCTGTTTCCTTAAACATGTTTAAAAATAAAGTTCAGGAATAAAGAAATAAGATTGTAAAACTGGATATTTTTTAAAGATGTAGAATGAATGTTTTAAAATGCAGAGTAACATTGTCGATGAATGACTGTTCAAGCAAACTGAGCTTAAGGGTAAATGTTAATCAGGAAGTATATCCTAATTAAATTAAAATTGATACTTTGTGCAAAATGCTATTCCTGGTTGGCATCTGAAAAATGGAAGCCTTCCTCCTTTAATGAGGAGATGGTTCTTTCTATTGGTAGTTCAACAGGAGTCTAAATCTCCCCTATGTTAAATGTTACAATTCAAATAGCTGTACATTATAAACTAAATGGGTTAGTGTAGAAATGGTTTCCCTTTCCTGTAAATGGTTTTGGCTAGCAGCAGTCTTCCTTTGAAACAGCCCCAGAGCTTTTTAGACTTAAAGGGACACTGTTAACTTAAACATACACATTACCTACTGTTGCAAATAACAGCTAATTGGTATAAGTTGAATACTTATAGAACAAAGGTATTGTAAAGAGCTTCCTGTATTTGTCCTGTGTGTGGTGTCAGTTTCACTCTTCCCTTTATGGAGTTAGTTTGCCCTGTTGCTTTAAGGATCTGACATAGCAATAGGGGCAAAACATTTACAAATAAATAAAAGGCATTCAGCAGAAGGTGCAACTAGTGAAATTACTTCTAATTATAAAATGCCTAGATTTCACATGATTGTGTGTTTTTTAACAGAAAATCTAGGCAACTACAAACAGTACATCCTTCTCATAGTTTGAAATGGAGGTTTCATGCATGCTGAAATAACTGTTTTCCATACTTGGATGAGGGATAGGGCCCCAGTTCCTATATTTACTAATGAAATGGGCCAGATGATGCCATAGGTCAATGATTGGCACAAATTTGTCCTGCTTTGTGCTCCTACACCAGGGAACCAACTATTTGAGCATTGGGTTGACTGTTGCTTCCTGCATTTTCTAGCTAAAGTTTTTAGAGGGTGAGCTGCTCCTAAACCAATTCCAGTACAAAAGAAGTATTTGCCTATATAAGGTTGTCATTTATGTGACTGTTCCAGTACATACAGCTAATTGTGCACTCTCCCTGTCAATAACCTACTGATCTTGCAAACTAAATTTGCTTTCTGAAAAATGGTGGGAAGGAAAGCTTTAAAGCATGACTCTGGTAAAATCAGAAGGCAACTCCCTTGTGATCTGTCTGAGACTAGGGGATGTCTGTATGGGTGTAATTGACTTTAGTGATGGGAGGTTTGTTTCTCAGGCCTCACCAATCATAGCTGATCAAGTTATTTCAGGTTGTTTGCAAGCTGCAAATCACTGTTGCAGTGAACTTGCCAAAAAAAAAAGTTAATTGATCAACAAAGGGTTGGTGCTGATCTTGAGGACTGTTGAAAGAGAATGTACTAAATTCCCACTCTTTTTATTAAAATGCAATAGCTGTTCAGGCTCAATTGAGTTGTTGCTGCTCATGGAGGAAAAAACTACCTCCCTTCCTGAAGAGAAGTAGATGCATGCCATAGTCATTCTAGGAGTCAGTCTGACAGGAAAGAGAGATGCGGTGGGAAGGGAGTCAAGTTCCCTGCTCCGGCATTGATTTCATGTGCGACTTTGGCCAAGTCATTGAGGCCAAGAGCCTCAAAGGCATTTAGGTGCCTAAATCCCATTGACTACAGAAGCCAGCAAACAAAGCTAGTTAGTAGGAAATGCTGAGGGAATGAGGGGCAAGGCTTAGTCCCCTTCCAAGTGCAAAGGGCAGTGCCTAACTCCATTTCTGCTCAATAGGTAGGCTAAATCAGTCAAAGGGGGATTTCAAACTTAGGTCCTCTATATCCCAGGTGCTTTCCTGAAGCACTAGGCTACTGGGTGTTCTGGGGCAGACAGCCTCCCCAAATTCCCAACCTACTTAGCTCCAGCTGCTACCCCTTAGGCATGTTGTGGGGATGCCTCCTGGTGCTCAGATGCCACTGCAGAGATAGGGGGCTGAATAGCTACCTTGAGACTCCTATTTGGGTTGAGGTGTGAGTGAGGCCATTGGTTCTGGGAGAGCATCAGGATCGAGGTGGCTTCATCTGTACCCACAGCTGTGGGTGGGTGGGGGGGGGGGGGAGACTTAAAAGGCAGTTAAGTCTAAATGGGGGAGTTAGGGGGCTAGCTCTGTTTGTGACTCTAGTCTCAAGGCTCTGCCTAGGCAGTAGTGCTTCATTTGAATTCCCTATGTAGGTTTGCAACAGGAAAGGGATGGCATTTATGCCCCCATTGTTCTTCAAACCATCTGTATACAGCCTTGTGTGACTGACACCCCCTGCTGTCAAGCAATAGCACTGCCTTGGGCAAGATGCTGGGTGAGGGGGCACTGTTCAGTTAACTAGTCCATTTTCTTGCCTTGCAAGCACCCACTGTCCTCTACTAGGACTATGTTGAGGCCTGAGCCCCTTTTTATGAGGCTATGCTGCAGGTGAGGTGAATCACCTAGACCAGGTAGACACACTCATGGGTGCAGGGCTCAAGCTAGTATGCTAAAAAGAGGAGTGATGTCATTGCATGAGAATGCTTGAGAACCCATGCTGCAAGCTCAAGCCTGTTAGTACAAGTCTGTCTAGCTGAGGTGGGAAGCTTGCTCCCAGCTGCAGTGTAGACAAACCCATGATTATGCTGTTTGGGTGAAGCCTACTCTGCTCCATGATGTACAGTCTGCTGCACACTTACTCCTCCAATGAGCAGGGAGAGAGACTTGAGGTCTCAGGCTCATCTGGCCTTAGAAATGCAGAGGCCAAGTGCAGCCCTCTGGGCTGAGTCCTCCCCTGTGGAGTGGAAGATACACCCGTCTACTTTGGCTTCAGCATACCCTTCCACCAAAGAGTTGGGAGTGGGAGTTCATCAGTACCGCTCATGGAGTGAATCAGCCAACACTGCTTTGAGTCACAGCAGAGCACTGAGATGAAGCCAGCCCTCCTTCACAAGGCTCCAAAAGCTCTGGTGCAAATTCAGGTGTCTGTTACCTCTTCAACCAGCACCACTGCATCCTGTACTGGGCCTGTCCTCCAGCACTGATAACTCCTCCACAAGACCCATCAGAGTACCCTCTGGGAAACTGAAAAAGGAAGGACAGCTCCCTATAAGGGTGGGAGATGTAAATAAAAGAGGAAGCATATATCAATATAGGATGGGTATGGGACCTCTCAAATGGCAGTCACATCTCATACACTGGACATCTCAGCACTGATGAGATCCCAAGGACACCATCTGAGTAGAGTGCCTAGTGAGTCTAATGGCCATTTTGCCAGTTGCCTTTTAATGCTACCCCCACACCTAGTTCTTCAGTGCTAATCTGGTATAATCCTAAACCCCTTCCACATCATCAGAGCTGGGCTTGGAGGATCCCTGGACTTGATCTCAGAATACTGTTCTCTCAGGCATCAGGGAAAGACCATAATGCAGCATCCACTCTCGCTTCTCCTGTGTCCTTACATACACTACTCAATGAAGACTCTTATTGAAGCGAGAAGCCCAGCTCCTTCCTCAGGACATCAACAATACCCCTGCCCACACTCTGCCTACCTTCAGCACCATTATCTTCACCGGCACCAATCCTTTAGATTCTTCCTCAGGACCTTTGATGACCATTGACAGTAGCATAAAATGGATACTTTGGGCAGAATGCCTGTGCTTCTGGCTCAGACCTTTGAATGGCCAATTATCATGTTTGCCTGGCTCTTTATTACCCGCTTATGGGACACCACAAATACAGCTAAATGAATAACCAACTTTTCAGTTTGCTGGCAATGCCAAAAAAAAATACAAAATTAATTTTGGGTCAAACCAAAAATGAATTAAAAAAAATCAAGTGTTTGTTTCAATTTTGAGCATTTAACATTTTTTACTTAAATGAAATTTCCAAATCATTTTGCATGGAAAAATCAAAATATTTCCAAAGTGTCAAAACACTTCAATTTCTTCCTATTTTAAAAAAAGTTTCCTCTCCCCCCACCAAAACAATTTGGCAAAACTTTCATTGTAACAATCTGTTTTTTGCTGGAAAAGTTTTGGGCAAAATATTTTCCCCAGCTTTAATCCTCGAGTCCCTTACTAGCCTCTGCTAGTAGAACAGAGGGAATTGATGGTGACCTTGGTAACCCAGGGTTCAGCTCTAACTTGACCCTCCTTGGAAGGATACAAAGATGTATAGAGTGAGGTGACAGTTTAGCTACAACCACAATGCTCCAGGATTAAAATGCACTTGCCCCAGAGCTGCTGCAGCATCTAGGGCTTTTCTCCAGCACATTCCTTTTCACAGAGCAACACCATGCATGCACTGTATGTCATCAGCAAGCACTATTTGTCAGACTTCACAATCGTGTTCAGATGCCCAGTTGGGAGAGCAGTGCTAGTCCATCTTCATCTACGGAACTCCCCTTTCACTGTCTGTCTAGGGGCACTGCTCACTAATCTCCCCTTGCTGAGGATTCATAGGGGCCTCAAATAACAAGGTTGCTGTTCAGTCACTTCTACAATCACACTACTTGCCCACCTTCCCCTCTGCGTTGTTCTACAAAACATCAGAACTCTGGTTTGGGAGTATGAATTTGGGGGTGGGGAGTATACTCTCTTGTATGCCATAGGTGCATTCACATTTGAATGTGATCTCAGCACCCTACTGAGTAGGGTGCTGATATATCTTTGCATTTGAATGCACATATCAAACCCCCCAACTCCTCTGCAACAGCTATGGTGGCTCTGCAGCTCAACACCAGGAGGCACCAATTCCACCGGTGTGAATATACACAGGCAACCAGAAGAACAAGTAACCTCTTTCTCATGACCCCCAATTCTGCTCCCTTTGTGCAGGAGAAACATTTATTCTGCTCCAAGTGGGATCTACTGCAGCTGTCCCGTAGATGATTAAAGTATGACATCTGCCTTAGGTATAGAGACACTCTATTCATGAGTAAGGATTCCTCCTTTACCCTGTTAAAGACAAGAAGTTGGCAATTCTACTATACTAGAAGGTAGGTGTGATAGAGGGGAGAGACTCTTTAGAGTGGTAGGGTTAAGTGAAGATCATGGTGTTTCCCTCTAATAAATTTGTAAAGAGCACCGAGGTTTATGAAAGGACTTTTGCTTAGAAGCTACCAATTAAAAAAAAAATGATGCACCCAGATGATATGAATGTGGTCCTTGCGGAAATAAGAGAGGCTCGCTTTATTATTCAAACATACACTACCCTATATGATGCAGTTCAAGTACATCACACACTGACTGCAAGTTAAAATCTCTTTAATTACAGAAAAATAAGTCTTTCATCTCAAATTAAGACAAGCATTTTCAAGTTAGACAATATGACAGCCATAATGAAATACAAACAAAAATATTACAGTATGGAAATTACAGTACAACAGCTTTAAATGAAGTCACCATAAGCTAGAAAGTTTTAGCTAAACCAAGCTTTCTATTTGGTTGACCTTCAGCAGCCATCATTGCACATGGGTAAGTTCCTTTATGAAGTTTGGTTTAAAATATATTGAGTTCATTTAAATATCTGGAGGGAAAAGGCACTTAATATTGCGGTTTCCAGAACATGATTTGTTTATCTTCCCCTCCTGTGATAATACTACTGCATTGCTCATTCATCCACATACAAGTTACAGCACCTGAGAAAAAACAGATAATTGAATTGTGTGTTAGATACAAATACAGTGGGAATATTTGAGATGTGTGAACGAATCAGAAGAGTACTGTTTTAAAAACAAGTTTGCAGGAGGTATTTGATGGATAGTTTTGATCAAATAAATAGCATTGAAGAGCACAGCTTTACATTTCTCTTGCTTGAGCATGCTCAGTGAGGACCAGTGATCTCATTTACAGTATGTAAACTTATCTCCAGCACACTGCATATCCTTAGCAGTCTTTTGAACTGGATGAATCAATTTAGCCACAGCCATTTCCACTCTGGTCAACTGGCAGAAGGCTACAAGAGTTTTCCTTTAGCCCAACTTTCAGAGGACCCTTCACAGCATTCTTAGCCCCTGGGACTTGACCCATTTCTCACCTGTTAAAATCAGAGTTGGCATCCTACACAATCCTACATACACTTCAGTGGAAGCATATGGCCAGAACCCTTGTGATTTCTGAGATTCCACCCCTCCATGCAGAGCTGAATTCCACAAGTAAGCTTTTATTACACTGCTGTTTCCAGCCCTCATGAGAGCAATGGAAGCCTTAAAAGCAAACTGATGCTAGATGATATTACCTTCAAGCTTTTAGATGCCCTGAAACAGATTTATGTCAGACTAACACACTGAAACCTTAAAGTGTGGAGACTGTAAAATTTAATTTGACATCAAAATAAATATATGGACTTTGGACAGATTTTTTCAAAATTAGGTTTTATTAAAATGTGGAAAATACAAACTCTGACTTTCCCAAAATTTCACATTTGCTGCAGAAACCTGGCTATTTTGCCATAGCTGGCGTATACTAGACCTTGCATGCCATTAGTGCATCCTGTTTCCATCACTACCACTGAAAGATCCAAAATCCATAGAATTCAACATTTCTCCTGTTAATCTTTATTTTTTCTTCCTCCCTCATGCCACCCAAGGGGCAGATCATCTCCCTTTATAAAGCTGCTGGCCCATGAATAATGAATTAAGGGTCCTCTTCATCTTCCATTAAAGCCAATGGGAGACCTTCTATGGTCTTAAATTTAGCATCTGATCCAATTGTCATTTGATTCTAAATTCCAGTTCACCTCAACTGGTGACTATGTCAGAAATTGTAACTGTTGTATGACCCATGTCAGAGTACAGTGCTGCTTTGGTAAAAGGAACCCTGCACAGAACTGGGACTCAGATTCACAAAGGCATGTAGGGTGTTGCAATGTTTAACTTTTAGGTGCCTAGAAAATCACTGGAACAATGGGGTCCACAAAGCCTGAATAAAGTGCCTGGGCTCACTATACACAACATGGGGAGAGAGAGAATGGGTTCCACAAAACCCAGCACGCTAGGTGAGGAGCTGTGTAAGCCAGCCAAGGGGAGATGCCAATAAGAGGGGTGTATCCTCAGTCCCGCCTTTCTCATGGAGTGAGGTACCTTTCTCTGCCTAGGACCCACGGCCAGGAACCTCTCTCCTGAAGTCAGGCGGCTTAGGCGCCTAAGCCCCTATTTGCAGCAATAAGTTAGGTGCCTGCCTCATTCCACACAAAACAAGAGAAGGAGGAGGACCTCCCTTATAACCGTTAGCCCAATGGTTAGAGCACTCACCTGGGATGCAGAAGATCACAGACCAATTCCCCCTCTGCCTGATGAGGGAAGGAATTAGAAGAGGGGGTTCCCCCCACTCAGTTGAGTGCTGAAGCCAGTGGACTATATAGTCACTCTGAGACCTGGTCTACACTTAAAATTTAGATTCACCTAGCTACATCACTCAAAGGTATGAAAAATTCACACCCCCTGAGCACGATAGTTAAGCCAACCGAACCCCCAGCGTAGAATTCTGCTGCTCGGAGAGGTGAATTATCAATAATAAAGGAAAAACCACTTCCGCTGCTGTAGGAAGTATCTACACTATAGAGCTACAAAAGTATAGCTACAGCACTGTAGCTCTGTCACTGTAGCGCCCATAGTGTAGATATGACCTCACTCCCTCTGGCCCAATTCATATTAATTCAATGTTTGAATAATTAAAAGTGGAACAGATTCAACAGGAGAGACTTGCCATCCTGGGGAGTACCCAGCCATTGTGCTGAAGGTTAAAAGAGAGAGTCCTCCTCCCCGCCACACTCTGGTTGCTGTGTGTGTAGTTAGGCTGCTCTGAGCATGTCTACCAGATCAGGCTCTGCAGACAAGATAGGTGCTACTCTCCCTATCTTCCCCCCATTTGTGGATGGTGCTGGGGCCGAGATAGGTGTCCAGATACCTAGAGGGAGGCAGCAGTCTGCATGTGCAGAGGCAGAAACATAGGTGCTGAGGGAACATTTACAGCAGAAATTTAGGGGTTGAGTGAGTTGAGACACAACAGGTGTAGGCGGTACCACGGGGATCACTGGGGAGCCTAAATCTGGGACTTAGGCCTCTAAAACTGGGGTTTAGGTACCTAAGTCCCTTTGTGGATCTGGCCCTAGGAGATTACACAGTACTGCACACACACCTGTATGTCCTTTGATTCTTTCAATAAACTTTCCCGCAAGAAGGTCCCAAACCAATAATTCACCAGACTGGCTTCCTGATAAGATAGTATGTCCATCCCATTTGAAACATCTGCAAAATAATTCAGTAATAATTTATCCCATTTGCGTTAAGTGGCATTGTTTATTTAAGACTCTTCTCCTGTTAATTTAGTCCATCACCTATGCATAAAAGAAACTGTTCTACTTAGTACCGAGGCCAATGCTGCTCTATGAATTAAGCAATGAGAGTTAGGTGCAAGGATAAAGGGAAAGTTTTAAAAATGAAGAAAACTGGCTGTCGATAGTTTAAGCCACGTATCATATTGCTCTATCCCTGAAACATTAGATCAGTCTGAGTAGAGAGAGGTGGGAAAGAGGGCCCTTCAAGTTAAAATTGATACTTTGTTCAGTGTAAGAGAACAAGGCTGACACATCTCTAGTTTTTGGTATACCAGAAACTAACAAGTTTTGAATCCAAGATGTTTTACAGCTGCTGAACTACACCCAAAATTGCATCTATTAACTGTAGCAATATTCCGTGTCAGCTCTCACTAATTTCAGTGAAAACCACAGCTGCTTAGCACATCTGACAGGCAAGCCATTGATATAAGTGCCTAGCTTTAGCATCCAAGTTGAGAAACTTTGGCTGCAGCAGACAATGCACGCAGAATCCCAGCCTTTGCACTTCCCTCTGTTGATACATGCATCTCTTGTTAAGATGACCCCATTTCTCCTAGATGACATATACCTTAGAAGTGTTTCATATCTGTGTCATTTCCACATTCCCTTTGGGCATTTGATGCAAACACAAATGTCCACTTCCTGCCCCCACCATAATTCAGAGACATAACTCTATCAATTATCCATACAGCCCCTGTAGCTAGAAGGGGTTGGGCTTCACACAGAGCTTTTTCTCAGCATTACCTTTGAGGCTGCTCTGAGGCCATAGAAGAGATGAGCATTCCGGTTTGCACATCTATTACTTTAAAACAGCCATCTTCTCCTGTGCTGAGCAGATGTCTGCTGTCTATACAAAAATTAAATGTATTAAACACGTACAATAATGCATATCTAATATTTCCAGTGGTCAAAGGAAGGAATTATGACTAATGTTGCATATTAGTTAGGTATGTCAGAAAACATGCTTTAATTAAAAGCAGTTATTTCAGTTACGTCTCCGATAATGAGGAGTACGTAAATCTTCAAGCAAAAAAACTGAAGCAATTTATAACTAGCCCAGAAAACAGTATTCTAACATCAAGTATGGTACTGCAAAGCACTGATAAAACCTGGAGACTGGAGATTTGTGTCCGACTATAACTAAGATCTAAAATCTACAATTATGTTAAAAATCTAGGTATCAATGTATAATAGAGCTATACAAAGATGGAGATTCCTCTAGCAATTCTCATCTCTCTCAACATCTGCATATTAGAAGAGACTTAAACACAACATACCAGGACTAAAAGCAGCATCATACACGGTCCCTGAATGACATGAAAGTTGGTGCAACATAGTGGCAGTAGTAACATCCCAAATACTAATGGTACCTTCTTTGGTTCCGGACACCAGCATTGCATTTGCAGCATTTAGGTGGATAGTATTTACCTAAACAATTAAGTACCACATTATTCCTTTACTCAGCTCTCACATGGGCATTCCTGATAGACCTTTAAGTGTTCACAAAGCAAGCCTGTCTTCCATAAGTATCCAATTTTATTACATCAGTTGATTACATATATTTATATAAAATCCTTGCCAACTATATGCAAGCAGGAAATGGAGGGGAGGTGTGTCATAAATGGAGTCTTAAGCAGATTTATAAGCGTTCTTTTTTCTTGCAGAATCAGCAATTTGGATTGACATTTAAGATCTTATCTGACCGAAGATGACCGATTACAGTCTACATTTCTAATTAGTTAATGAAATGTTTAACCATAGCAAGCAAGTCTAGAAAACCGCTGGCCTGTGCTTTGCCCAACCCATCTGTTTTTGATATTCTTGGATGCTGTTGGTAAATGTTACCAGGCATTGTTGCCTCCTTGTGATCTATAAATAAATCCACTGAGAGGTTTAAGAAACTTAAATACAAGTGTTCTAAATACTCTGCAGGGTTGATGTTCGAAGTTACAGGATTTGTGTTCGTTTATCTCTCAGTATCTGCCCATATTTATTTTTAATTGAATGTTTGAGCCAAACACGTACAATGTATTTAGATATTCACAGTGGTGTTTATGATAACATATATCATAGCAAAGTACAAAATATGGAAAACAAGTTAGACTTTTACCTAAAAACTCTAAACAGGCAAATTTGGTATTTGTGCAGAAGGCACGAGGATGCAAATACTTCCATGAACCCTGGCACGCCACAAGTAGTGCCGGACCAATAAGAAGAAAACCCATTTGTTAATACAACCTTTCCACTCTCCAGAAGTGGACACTTGAACAAATTCTTTTAAAAAAAGAGAAAAATATTTGGAGTTAGCTTTCACTTTGCCCTTAGTCTATTCTATTCCCTCCTAGTCTTGGCATTCTTGAAATATCTAGCAACTGGCAGCCTTTCATGAATCGCAGTCTTAATTCAGAAGTTTTGCTTTTGTTGGTTTATGCCAGATGTTTTAAAAGCTTGATTGAGATATTGTCAAGTAACTCCAGACTAAAGTCTTTGATTGATTAGAAGTTATATATATGTGTATATTTCCATACTCACACTAACATCATGTTCTAACTCAGCAAGCAATTCAAAATGATGTCTTTTGGTGCCCAGGACCTCTGCAGGAACACAGTGCCACACCTAGAATACCAACATTGCAGTTTGTTTAAACAAGCATTAGGACAACTTTTTTTTATCACCTAGCTCTGTCATTGCAAGGTAAGTTGTTTGTGCTAACTAAAAGCTATACAAAAGGTCAGTTACAGAAACTTCCTCCTTGTCTCTAAGTTAAGAATTATTTTTCCTTTTACTTGTTTTGGTTTAAACATTAAACCTGCCCGTCAAGAGTTCTAAGCTCTCTTGACAAATCACAAAGAACTTAGTCTATAACAATTAAAAATCAAACAGAAGCATCCTCTACCCATTGAGCAAGAAAACATGACAAAACATTTCTGCCTCTCAATCCACTAAACAGACAGGCTTCACAGAATGCCCTTAAGGGCAATGACAAATCTCAAAGTTTGGGGGGCACCCAAATGATGCCAGCAGCCCCCTCTCTTAAAACAAATGTGTTGGAGGGAGGTCTCCGATTCTAACTGTGGCAGTATTAGACAGGGAGAGGTGATATTTTAATTAGGCTGATCTTATCCCATTTAATGGTTCATAGGGCAAAGCCAACACCTTAATTTCCACTCAAAACCCAATAGGTAGTCAATGCAGATCATAGAGCACTGGCATCATTGCAAAATATTCCATTTAACTTTTGTGTGGATTTAAGGTACAGACTATTACAGTGGTTTTCAACCTGTGGTCGGTGGACCCTGGGGCTTTGCAGACATCTAAGGGGTCCGCAAAAAGTTGTCATTACCATAGAATAGTGATTTTCAACCTGTGGAATATGTCTAAGATTTCCAAAGACACCTCCATTTGAAATTTTTTAGGGGTCCACAAATGAAAGAAGGTTGAAAACCACTGGGCTATTATAAATAAGGCTACGTTTTAGACACAGGTATTTTCAGTAAAAGTCACGAGAGGTCATGGGCAATGAACAAAAATTCACTCCTGGCTCCGTGCCTCCCTGGAAGCAGCAACATCCCTCAGCACCTAGGCGGAGGTTCAGCCACGCAGCTCTGCATGCTGCCTCCTCCCCGAGCGCCGGCTACGCAGTTCCCATTAGCCGGGAATCGCGGCCAATGGGAGCTGCAGAGGTGGTGGTGCAGGTGGAGGTAGCACACAGAGCCCCCATGGCTGCGCCTCCCCCTTGGAGCCGAGGGATGTCGCTGCTTCCGGGGAGCCCCCCTGAGGTAAGCGCCGCCCAGAGCCCTCACCCCCTCCCGTATCCCAACTCCCAGCCCTGAGCCACCCACCCAAACTCCTGCTGCTGCTGGGGGGAGGAGACAGTGGCTCAAGACTGCCCCAGCAGCGGCCGGTCCAGGGGCCACCTGACCAGCTCGGGTGGCCCCTGGGCCAGCCATACCAGCTGCTGCAGAAGTCACGGAAAGTCACAGAATTCGTGACAAACTCACAGCCTTAATTATAAAGGAGATAAAGACACAATTACAGCAATCTTTGTTAATAACAGGACAGCTACTATCACGAGCGCTGGAGTATTCCACTATCACCTTAATGAAAACCATGAGTATAAACAGTAAAGTGGCTGACATACAAACCTTTACAGTGGAGTCCCAAGATGCAGAATACAAGCGATTATCATGCCAGCAGATCTTGCTGACGGCATCATCATGTCCCATTAGGGTGTCCTGCCGTCTTCCAAATGCAACTGAATAAAAATAGCTATCAGGAAAAAAGTATTAGTTATGAAAGTATAGCTTGAGAGAGCAAACTTTTATAGATTTTAAATAATTTAAAATAAATTTGGCTTCTATAATTTCTAAAGAACAGATAGAAATCTGCCAAAAAATTTTAGAAAAAGAGTAAATGCTTCCTGATAGTGACTTACTGCCATGGCCTCAAAAGAAGTTTCATAAAGCATAGATACCCAAAAAACAGTATGATTAAATATAATCCACAAAACAAATACACACATATGATTGTCCCACGAAGAGCTTATGACAGTGGTATCGCCTGGTAAGATTAAACAAGATGACAAAGCCTATAACGAAAAGGAAAATAAAGTAGTGTTCAATTTAGTGCCAGATAGCATAGAAGTCAATTAAAGTGCATTAGCACATATTTGGAAAAAAACACAAACAGTAGCTACATCCTATGCATTTCATATTCTCAAAAAAAAATATTGTGACTGGTGTCAGAGGTTAACTCTTACTGCCTCAAAGGACGGTGGGTTCACTATGGTCAACATAAAAGAGTGACCAGCTTTGCATAAGAGTTTCAACTCCAGTATGTTGTGGAGGATACAGTAAATCTTAGCTCATGCTTCAAGAATACAGTGCATTGCTTCATCCCTCTGGTTCATCCTATTTGCATGAGCAAGCTTTCCAATTTTGCAGCTACCTATCAACTAGAGACACAACAAACCTAAAACCACCAAAGTAAATGGAAGCTTTTGTTCTATATTTACGCTGCCAAAGAACCATCTCATAACTACTAGTCAGAGAATGGTATTTTCATGAAAAAGGTTGCATGAAAGATTATATTTTTCTGAGTGTGAAAGGGTATTCTCTCTGCAGTGCATAAGTAAAAAAGCAGCCCTGTGAACTCTGAACAAGCGAAGAATCTCTCTCAATTTAAGGAAGGACAGTGCTGTTAGTGCTAAGGCATTTGTCTACACTAGCTTGTCTATTGAAATTTGCTGCAATTACACTACCAGCAACAGTGGGAGAATTTGTGTAGTTCTGTTGCTGGTGTTTTTATTGCCTTGCGTGGTACACCTGCTCTAAGCAGGCTTAGGTGCAATAGTGGCTGAAAGGCAGCTGCAAGTCTCTACTAGGTGTTTCACCATTTCTGCAACGTAGCTGCACTGCACCTATAGGAGACGAAGAGAAATGTCAGTGTAGACAAAGCCCATTAATGAGAGAAACAGGCTCCTTGGCCAAGGATTAGGAAAAAAGTACTAATGAAAAGAAAACAGCAGTCACAGTCAGAAGTAGCAGCAGCCTAGTCAATGCCACAGGTGAGATTCTCACCCTTGCTCCAGACCCTTTACGCTAACTAAAATGGCAGGAGCTGTGTAAAGAGGCTCTAAAAGACACAGCTCCCTCTGGGGGATAACTCCCCTGGCACAGAACTGAGGAAGACAGACAAGAGATGTTCTTCCAAGGATCCTCTTACAAGTCCTGGTACAGGGGAAATGTCAGGGGCGTGAGAGAGCATGTAGCGCTGCAGAGATTCTGGGCAGCATGGCTGACTTTAGGCAGCCAGTGATGAATTTATGTAATCTAGGCAGACCCCCTGGACGGTCTCAGTTACATCACAAGGTTTACGCTGGGCCTCAGAGCAGCCCAAACCTGGGAGAGCGCAAGCTGTGCTACGCTTCTTCGGAGGCACAGTACTGAACCTCACCCCACGTCGGTAAATTACTCATGCAAGAGAGAATGCAGAAGGCTGGAGAGGGAAGGAAACAAAGGCAAACCTGGCATTTCATTGATATACTGCTGACAAGGGACATTTTTCTGTGGGCAGCTTTCAGGAAGACTTCTCTTAATGACAAAACTACTCACCATGTTTGAAAAGGACACACTTCTTTGGAGTGTTTTTGATTCTTTAGAAAACATCTTCAAGGTTGAATCTAATGCAAACATTAGGGAAGAAAGTATGAAGACAGAACAGGACTATACTGCAATACTCTAATCTAAATTAATAATTTTTGCTCCTGTGTGAATATTCAGATATTTAGTTCTAACAGCAGGCAAGGGATTCATACATCACTTCTAAAAAGCCACTATAAGAGCCACCATGTAGGCTACTGTTAAATACAGAAACTACTGAGCATTTTTCTTTCTTAACTCCGACGTGAATGAGGAAAGAGAACAGGGAGTTGAAGGGAAAGGCAGTCCTGGTGTTTTATATTCAAAGGTAACCCAAGATAACTCAGATATGTTGAAGGTGTAACCTTTAAACATTCTGATTTGTTGTTCATCACTGATATTTTAAACTTCCTGACTATCTTGAACATTAAGAGGAATAGCTCCCACAGGACTCTCACTTCTGTATGCTTGTAACACAGATCTAGAATCCAAAAGCAGTTGAAGAGCCCTGCAATTTAACTTAATCCAGCATGCATCCTTTTTCCACTTAATTTGCACTCTACCCACTAATCTATCAATTGATACTTACTCCTTGGAGTAGATTTTTTTAAAATAATCCCCTACCCCAAATTTTACACTGGTATGAGGTACAGGACTAGCAATAATCTACTTTGCATCATTGACAGGTTTAGATGTCAGGTATCTTGTGAGCCAATAAGATAGCAAATGGGATCTTTGTAACATTAGAAAAGAGAAGTTACCAGCATTATCAGTTTCTCAGTTACTTGGCACCTGAAAATTTTCAAGATGCAACTTCAACACCATGACAACTATGTATATGAAAAGTGACCTAAAATTAGTTTTATAGCTGTTTTAAGTGTGTTAAATATATGGCAGAATACACATTGTAATGTGGTATACTGTTATGCCAAACAATTGTTAATAAGAGCTGGATAACCTGACTATTCCAAACTCATTCAGATAAGAAGCCTTCACATCACATTAGACTATTGTTGAAGATTTTTAAGACTATCTATGCACGTGTTTTTTGAGAGAAACAGACACATAATGGAAATGCTGATGGTGGCTCCATAGTACAGACTGAAACAGATTTTTGCATTCGACAGGTTATTAAAGCCTGTCTAGAGGTCAAACAGTGGTTTACTTTATTGAAAAAGTCAAAGAAACAAACTAAGGATGGGATTTTCAAAATCACTGCACTGGCCTAACTCTGTTTTCAGTGAAGTTACTCTCATGAATTCAAGAGCAACAGAGCTAGGCCAACGCTAAGCACTTTTGCAAATCCTATCCAAAAAGCACATTTTGAGTGGTCTGAATTTTTGATGGTTCATGCAACTTCATTAAGTCAAGACATTATAACACAGTGATGCAATGTTTGCATCATAGTGTCTTACAAGGAGACACTTGTACGAGAATACCCACCTTGAGATGTAGTAAAAACTGAAGACCCATTGCAAGAGACTGCTATTCCAGTAATTTCCCTATTCAAGACAAATAAATTTGGAAGTGAATTCAAAGGGTATTTAATTCCAACAATCATACTATACAGTGACATTTTTACAGCTGCAATTCAGTATTTGATCTTCACAAGGGTTAATTTAGACACTCAAGCAAATTAAGAAGATTGTTGTAGAGTGCATCACAGTTCTACAGACAAAATATACCTTGCCAAAGAACTGGAAGGAGCAGTGCAAGATCCCCCCGACATTGTTTTGCCAGCACCCACTTAAATCATTTAGCCTCTACTGGGACAGCCAATAATAAGATGACTGTTAAGATATCAGGCCAATTCCTAATATACAACTATTCCTAGTATAAAACTCGTTTTTCACTACAAAACCACCAGATAATCTCATGAAGGAATGCACCTTCTAGAAGCTTTCCTTCACACAATGCATCCAGATAAACACGTGATCCAATAACTAGCAGGATGCCTACAGGAGATTATTGGATTTTGAGATAATTATACCACAGACGAGGACATTACAAAGACTTACTCTTTATGAATTTTATATTGCTCATCTAACTTTAGTTTGGCAATGTTGTTCCATGCAAGCGTTATACTTTCTTCTGTCAAATCTTCAAAAGATTCTTCATTTGGAGAAACTAAAATAAAATACCATCATAAAATGAGAAGTCACAAATTGAAAATTAAAAAAAGATAGACTTCAGATAATAAATGAGTTGAAGTTATACCAAATATGAATACATTAAATCATACAAAAAGGCATATGCAGCATCTCTATCATTTCCAGTTCTAGAGAGGAGAGAATTTATGAGAGATTAACTGCCCATAATATTTATTGACAGAAGTTCAAGAACATAAACCAGACAATTTCTGGCTTATTCTTCAATGGATCAGACATTTTTAGACAGTATATGTTCTTCTGTTTTGACTGGCTGCCACTTTTATGTTCATGTATTTAAGAGTCAGATTCTGTAAAGATGTAGGTTTAAAATTATGGTTTATGTTTTTCAAAGATTGTGGTGGTTTAAAGAAATTAAATGAGCTAACTATGTAGCAACTGCTACCAAGAATACCACCAAGTCTATAAGAATTGCCAAGCTGTGAGAATACATAGCACGATTAAGAGATGTTTAAATTTCTAGAATTTTCTTTAATAGAATCTTATTTTGGCAAACCACCCAACATAATTTTAGAATTAATTCTATATGAGTCATTTGGAAGAGACATTCTACCTAAAACAGCAACCTGTATTGTCACTCCTTTGCTTCAAAGTTAAAGATCACCCAACAGGGGAATGAGGAAAATGATATAAATCTAAGATGGTGGTCAAAAGTATAGTTATTGACTGACAACTGATAGAGTATAAGAACATAATGGCCATACTGGGCCAGACCAATGGTCCATCTAACCCCAGTATCCTTTCTTCCAACAGCGGTCAATGCCAGTTGCTTCAGAGCAGGGGTTCCCAAACTTAGTTTGCAGCTTGTTCAGGGTAAGCCCCTGGCGGGCCGCGAGACGCTTTGTTTACCTGAGCGTCCGCAGGTACAGCCGCTCGCAGCTCCCAGTGGTCGCGGTTCGCCATTCCCGGCCAATGGGAGCTGCAGGAAGCAGTGGCCCAGCCCACACCGCTTACCGCAGCTCTCATTGGCCGGGAACGGCAAACCGCGACCACTGGGAGCTGCGAGCAGCCGTACCTGCGGATGCTCATGTAAACAAAGCGTCTCGTGGCCCGCCAAGGGCTTGCCCTGAACAAGCCGCAAACCAAATTTGGAACCAAAATTCCCTGCTTCAGAGGGAATGAACAGAAGTTAATTTCGAGTGATCATCACTTGTCATCCAGCTCATTTCAGGCAGCTGGATGTTTAGGGACACCCAGAGCATGGGGTTGCATCCCTGACCATCTTGGCTAACAGCCACCGATGGACCTATTCTCTATGAACTTGTCTAATTATTTTTTTAAACCCAGTATTACTTTTGGCCTTCACCACCATGGCAATAAGTTCCATAGGTTGACTGCATGTTGTGTAAAGAAGCACTTCTTTTTATTTGTTTTAAACCTGCTGCCTATTATTTTCATTGGCTGATCTTTAGTTCTTGTGCAAACAACACTTCCCTATTCACTTTCTCCACATTGTTCATGATTTTATAGACCTCTATCATATCCACCCATGCCTCTTTTCAAAGCTGAACAGTCTCAGTCTTTTGAATCTCTCCTCACATACAAGCTGTTCCATACCACTAATTATTTTTATTGCCCTTCTGTAGGATAAATATGAAATTAAAGAATTAGGGTTAGCTTAAGTTTGGTTAACAAAATGTGTGTGTTGTAAAGAAAGGCCCTGGCTAGCAAGTAGAAGGAAAGCCTTGAAAATAAGAAGTTATAAGTAAGACTATGATTCAGTCATGGAGGTCACGGCAGTCACGGATTCTGTGACTTTACTGGACCTCTGTGACTTCTTCAGCTTCTGTCAGTAGATGGAGCCGTGGCTGAGGCTGGAGCCAGGGCTATGCTCCCCACGTAGCCCTGCGGTGGGGACCACCACCGGGGCCGTATGCCCCTGCCCTGCGGCTTCTGCCGGGGGCCATACGCCGCTGGGGATGTGTGCCTCTGCCCTGTGGTGGGTGCTGCAGCTGGGGCTGTGCACCTCTGCCACGGCTTGTATGGTTATTTTTAGTAAAAGTCCTGGGCTCCATGAATTTTTGTTTGTTGCCCGTGACCTGTCCATGACTTTTACTAAAAATAATCCTGACAAAATCTTAGCCTTAGTTACACTGGTCTACAATTTTTGAGAAGTCATCTGCTTCAGAGATAAAATGTGCTACTTAGTATGTATTTTGATGTGCTGAATTCAAATATGACAATTAAAACAACCGATTGGCTACTGTTTCTAAGATATTTAAGTTTTTACATTTTATGTCTATGTATATTGTGTAGATAGTAGAGTTTTAATCATAAATTGTAAACCTAGGTCTTTTCATGTGTTTATGGTTGCTTTACATGATACTATTTCACCTGTCCTGTTTATGTAACACTTTAAAAATCAGCAAAGGGGTTATATAAATAAAATGTATTATGAAACAAAAGGCAAAAAACTATTATGTACATAGTTTAGTCCTATTCATTGTCTACTCGGCACTTCTTGGCATGTCTCTTGTATTCATTACATGGAGCATCTCTTGTCACTGTCCAGCAATAGTCTGCAAGCATTGATGGGCTCCATTTTCCCTGATAGCGTTTCTCCATTGTTGCAATGTCCTGGTGAAATTGCTCGCCGAGCTCGTCGCTCACTGCTCCGCAGTTCGGTGGAAAAAATCTAGATGAGAGTGCAAAAAATGTATCTTTAGTGACATGTTGCAACCAAGGCTTTTGTATGCCTTGAGGAGGTTTTCCACCAACAACCTGTAGTTGTCTGCCTTGTTGTTTCCGAGGAAATTTATTGCCACTAACTGGAAGGCTTTCCATGCCTTTTTTTCCTTGCCACGCAGTGCATGGTCAAATGCATCATCTCAAAGAAGTTCACGAATCTCAGGACCAACAAAGACACCTTCCTTTATCTTAGCTTCACTTAACCTTGGAAATTTTCCACGGAGGTACTTGAAAGCTGCTTGTGTTTTGTCAATGGCCTTGACAAAGTTCTTCATCAGACCCAGCTTGATGTGTAAGGGTGGTAACAAAATCTTCCTTGATTCAACAAGTGGTGGATGCTGAACACTTTTCCTCCCAGGCTCCAATGACTGTCGGAGTGGCCAATCTTTCTTGATGTAGTGGGAATCTCTTGCACGACTATCCCATTCGCAGAGAAAACAGCAGTACTTTGTGTATCCAGTCTGCAGACCAAGCAAGAGAGCAACAACCTTCAAATCGCCACAAAGCTGCCACTGATGTTGGTCATAGTTTATGCACCTCCAAAGTTGTTTCATGTTGTCATAGGTTTCCTTCATATGGACTGCATGACCAACTGGAATTGATGGCAAAATATTGCCATTATGCAGTAAAACAGCTTTAAGACTCGTCTTCGATGAATCAATGAACAGTCTCCACTCATCTGGATCGTGAACGATGTTGAGGGCTGCCATCACACCATCGATGTTGTTGCAGGCTACAAGATCACCTTCCATGAAGAAGAATGGGACAAGATCCTTTTGACGGTCACGGAACATGGAAACCCTACCATCACCTGCCAGGAGATTCCACTGCTGTAGTCTGGAGCCCAAAAGCTCTGCCTTACTCTTGGGTAGTTCCAAATCCCTGACAAGGTCATTCAGTTCACCTTGTGTTATGAGGTGTGGTTCAGAGGAGGAGGATGGGAGAAAATGTGGGTCCTGTGACATTGATGGTTCAGGACCAGAAGTTTCATCCTCTTCCTTGTCTGACTCAAGTGAGAATGATTCAGGTGCATCAGGAACCGGCAGTCCTTCTCCGTGGGGTACTGGGCGTATAGCTGATGGAATGTTTGCATAATGCACAGTCCACTTTTTCTTCTTTGACACACCTTTCCCAACTGGAGGCACCATGCAGAAGTAACAATTGCTTCTATGATCTGTTGGCTCTCTCCAAATCATTGGCACTGCAAAAGGCATAGATTTCCTTTTCCTGTTCAACCACTGGCGAAGATTTGTTGCACAAGTGTTGCAGCACATGTGTGGGGCCCACCTCTTGTCCTGATCTCCAATTTTGCAGCCAAAATAAAGGTGATAGGCTTTCTTAACCATAGTGGTTATACTGCGCTTTTGTGATGCAAAAGTCACTTCACCACAAACATAGCAGAAGTTATCTGCACTGTTCACACAAGTACGAGGCATCTCTGCTCACTTTGGCTAAACAGAAATGTGTCCCTTTGCAAAATCAAACACTGACAAATAAGAGAGCACGACACTGTATGATTTCTAGAGCTGATATAGGGCAATTTGTTCAGCAGAGTGATGTAAGCTTCGTTATGATTGCATCATCCATGACTTCTAGGAATAACATGATGCAATTCATATAATGTAGGACGCAATACCAGCTTCAGATTGCATCATTCATTGTTTTGCCTAAAAAGCAAGTACTGTCCAAACTCAGTCATAGATTTATTCATAGATCCAGTCACAGATGTATTTTAGTCATTTCTGGTTTAAATTGAGATCCCTTCCCTTTATAACTCACTTATCCTCCGCCATTCCCAAGTCAAGGGTCGTATATACTGACCCAATAGCATGTCTTGAAAACTAGAGCCAATCAACAATTTTAAGCATCATTTTCGTTCTCAGTGACCCAGAATTAGTAAAGTTTGACTACAATTATTTCAGAAGCATTTTGGCTGTAGAGCAGTGTTATAAGGCCAGAAGGAATGAAGTAGTGAAGATGTCTGGTTCAAAGAATAACTAATGAAATAAGGGGAAGTTTCTAAAAAGGAGGTCTCTGACGGATAGGGGCGACTGCAGATGGTTTTAAATAAGACAAACAGAATCTGTTTTAAATGAACCAACATGGCCCTTCCCACCCCATGCATCAGTGTTATTTCAAAAATTAGGGCCTATGTGAACCAGACGCAAAAGAAAAACTGTTGGTCAGCAAGGAGGCAAAGAGATAGAGAGGAAAGGCCTTGGGGAGAAAGGAGGTGGTAAATGTTATCTGGATTAAGACTGCAAATAAGGGTGATTTGTCCCAAATTGGTTTTTAGCTGAAGTCAGTAATTGGCAATGACTTCATTTGTTTGTTAAAGGGTATAGAAAGGAAACTCTTAAAAGCTTCATTGCTAATATCTGCCTGACCACTTTGGAATCGACCAATATGGATGCATTTAGCCCGTTTATAAGTATCTGGAGCAAATGCTTATAAATGTTTTGTTACTGTATTTGGTGTAGTAAATTGCGTATTAGTTAGATTTTATACGCATGTTCAGAGCCATTGTATAAATAGCATGTGGCCTTTGAATTTAATAAAGGAATTTATTATTAAATTAGCGTCGAGCTAATACCCTTCATAAACATGAATAATTCCAACACCTTCTCTGCACCTTTTCCAATTCTAATATAGCTTTTTTGAGATGGGATGACCAGAACTGCATGTGGTATTCAAGGTGTGGGAGTGTTGTGACAAACTGGAATTGACATAACCGCAGCCATTTTGTATATTCAGCCACCACTATTTGGAAGCGAGAATACCACGTAGTCAGGAATAATTTGGCCTTTGCTGGAGCAGGCAAAACAGCTGTACAGCTTCACTGTTGCTGACAAGGACAGAAAGTGACATATTCATGAGACGGGGAGGGAGTGTGGATAGCAGACCTTGGATCTGGGTGTGGGAGTTGCTTTGCTGATAAGTTGGGTTTTTGGGGTTTTTTTTTGAGGTTGCTAGGGAAATTATTAGCCCATTAGGGGTTACTAGGAGTTATGTGCTTTGTTTTCAGCAACCTATAAAAGAGATTAGTTAGAGTGTGCAATTTGGAGAAGTTTTGGAGAGAATTTTGATGAGCTAAGAGACTGACATCCAACTCCCCCACAGCTAGGAGAAAGGCTGGCCACGGGAAATGTACTGCTGACCACTTGACACCATCTCAGACCTTGGGTAACTTATATCTGGGGTGCTGAAGACTATTGTTATTTTAGATGTGTGCTTTGGACTTAGTAGAAACAAGAATTTTTGTGTGAAAGCACTCTTGTGTGTACCAATCATTTATCAGACAGACGAGCTGTGTCCCTAGTGATTTATATCCTGAAACTGCCTAAAAAATACAGACTAGTGACTATTTTTTCGGGTTCAGATAACCCCAGGAAACAGGCATACCATGAGTTTATAGTGTGGCATTATCATATCTTTTGTTTTATTATCTAACTAACCCTTTCCTAATGGTTCTTAACATTGTTGGCTTTTTTGACTGTTGCTGCACATTGAATGGATGTTTTCAGAAAACTATCCACAATGACTCCTTTTTGGACTTCATAATTTAGACATCATCAGTTGTATGAAGAGTTGGGAATATTTTTTCCAATGTGCATTACATTGAATTTTGTCAGTCATTTTGTTGCCCAGTCACCCAGTTTTGTGAGATCCCCACGTAACTCTTCGCAGTCAGCTTTGGACTTAATTTTGTATCGTCAGCAAATTTTGCCACCTCACTGTTCACCCCCCATTTATGAATATGTTGAGCAGCACTGATCCCAGTACAGATCCTTGGAGGACCCCACTATTTACCTCTCTCCATTGCTAAAACTGACAATTCCTACCCTTTGTTTCCTATCTTTTAAAGAGTTACTCATTCATGAGAGGATCTTTTCTCTTATCCCATGAGTGTTTACTTGGTTTAAGAGCCTTTCGAGTGGGACCTTGTCAAAGACTTTCTGAAAGTCCAAGTACACTGTAATGACTTGCCCACATGCTTGTTGAACCCCCTCAAAGAATTCTAATAGATTGCTGAGGCGTTATTTCCCTTTACAAAAAGCTACGTTGACTCTTCCCCAACATATTGCGTTTATCTACATGTCTGATCATTCTGCTTGTTACTAGAGTTTCAACCAGTTGGCCTGGTACTGAAGTTAGGCTTGCCAGCCTGTAATTGCCAAGACCCCTTTGGAGCCTTTTTTAAAAAATCAGCGCTACATTAGCTACCCTACAGTCATCTAGTACAGAGACTGATTTAAGCATATACGTAGTCTGATGTTTCAGTCCAATTCTAAGTGGACCACTGTCCACATCACAAGAGCCACCATCTTGACTAGCACCCTGGTTGGCCATTTCAGTGGTGGCTAAATGATTAAGTGGACATAGGAACTGAATTACCCTCTCACCCTAGTGGTGAGCCTTCCAGGACAGGATTAAAAGTACATTAGTGGGACACTGTGTGGAGTTTGCACTGTCAGTGCGCATCCTGTACCTATGCTGTGAACAGACTAATTTGATTGCCAATGCTGTCAATCTGGTACTTCCCAGGTCAAAAGAATTCACTTTTTTTTGTTAAAGTCAACACCACATAAAATAGAAAAACTGAGTGCTGTAATTTGCATATTAACTGCAGGCATTATTGACTTGTATATTTATAGGCCTGTAAATCGATGATAGAAGTAATATCTGATGTTCATTTAAACCCTTAAAATTGTTTCAAGAGGCAAACTGAATAATCAGAGCTCAACAAGACAATGCTTCTGGTTTTGGTTGTTTAAAACAAAATAAAGAGTTGCAAGGCAAAAGTCTGTTTTCTGTCAGAGCCTTTGGTTCCTGTAATTATTTCTCCATGACTTACAGGGAAAGCAGCCAAGCAAGTTATATAACACATGATCCTCTGAAACAAAAGATACAGCCCTCTCAGAAATAAGGTCAAATCAGTTATGTTATCAGATAGCAATACAAAAAGTTACAATTATTTTATACGTTTACCTGGAGATTCAGCTATGGAAACATTGTGACTGGATGTTCGAGACAAACTTTTGAACTTCGGTATTATCCTCCGGGGATGAGGAGTTGTAAACAACTGTTTTGGTGTCTGTCCAAACTCCAAGATTTGTGTCAACAGAGCTACTTTCTCATTGGGGTCCATAATACTTAAGAAAAGCAAAGAGTTCAGTGAGATATTTTAAGACAGAAAGATTGTTTCTGAAAATATAGGCACATGTGTGCAGTTATTGCTGTAAAATAGTCACAGTAAAGACATACACAACTGACCTGTTACAGAGTTGACTGGAGAATTGCATGCAAGCACATAACCATGATTGTGTGTACAACAGCAATACAGGCGAGTCTCATCTTACACGCATTTATCATGTGCAAATTCAGCTTCGCGCGGTCGGCAAAACCAAAAAAAAAACCCCAAAAAGAGAAAAATAACAATTTAAATACTGTACCTCTAGTGTGGGCAATTCTGCCCGCCATTACACTCAATGTAATTTTGACTATACGCGATTTTCGCTTTATGCGCTGACTGCGGAACATAACCCCAGCGTAAGATCAGACTCTCCTGTAATTGCATGCATGCTACTCTGCAAATATAGCAATTTATATCAGTGTAACTGAAATCTCAGACCGCACAGACATTTGAGAGCTTAATCCTTCAAATCAACCTTTGTTACAATGGTAAGATTGGTGGTCAGTGTCTTTTGAAGTCCAAAACAGAATGGCTACCTCAATTGTTGGGAGCACTTAGATCGTTAACAGGGTAAACTATCTAAGTGGGATAAAGAGAAATTTAATATGTGCCTCTACCAAACATGGTTATGAGCATTTAATTACCTGTTCAAATCCACTCCACCTTCATAAGTTAACGGATGAAACACTGAAAGAAGAGGAAAAGAGAACCATTTGCACAGTGTAGATAAACATGACTTATTTTTTTCAACTCACACACCAACTGTAAACTACATGAATATTTAACTGTGATACACATCTATGCAATTCCACCCACCTCACACCTACTGCAAGTTATACTGTAGTTTGTTTCAAGCCATTTGATGCATAGAAAAGTATGAGCTAGGCCAAAGAGGAAAAACAGTTTCAGATACCACTTGTCCTGACTGCAATTCAATAGCACATTTTCTGTGATTTCAAAGACACTCAGTAACTGGATACACAACAGTGATCTTATTACATCATTATAAGAGCCCATATCTGTAAGAAAGTGAGAATTTTGTAAACTGTGATTAAGTGATAAGCTGAGAGGCTTGGTGATTTAGGGTTAGTTCAGTATTAACCACCTCCCCCTCCCAAATATTGCTCCCTCATTAGATCTCTGCAGGACTAAATTGCTAATGGGTCTAGGATGGATTTCAGATCTCAATCTCTTGCTTCCCAGGAAGATAAACATTGAATGTAATTCAGAGACATAAAACTTAGCTTAGTACAACTAAGCTACATGTGCCTCACGTTCAGCTACATCTAAATTAAAGCTATGTAACAAGAAAGGAGAGAACTGACTACATGGCTGTTTGGCTTAGAGGTGGTTATAAAGGAAACTCAAAAATGTGTGTGTGTGTGTGTGGGAAGACGCTTAGAACAGATAAATGTGTTCTATCCACCCCGACTCTCTTTCTGAAACCCACTTGGTTTGGCAAAATGTTATGTGTTTCCTCATTGAGAAGTTAGTTAATGTATTAAAAAACCAACTAAACTAGACATCAGATTTCTGATGTAGCAGACTTTCAGTGGTTTCATAATGAAGTTAACTAAATTAAAGAACTGCTTTTGATGCGGCAAACAGTTTTCAGTCACTCAAAAAAGAATGCATTACTTTTCTTTCAGTATTTAGTCTTAATATTCTGGGCTAATTATAGCAAAGAGAGCAATAAGACTCAAAATAAAGATCACAAAATATATTTTAAAAAAAAAAAAGAAAAAGAGAGAGAGAGAGAAAACATCATAAGTGAGTCAAAGAGTTACTGTCGCTAGAGTGGCACACAGGGAGAAGCCCAGCGACCTATTCATCCTTTCCCTTCCCTCTCACTTTCTTCTTGGAAACCAATGTTACCCACATGAACCTGAAGTTTCATGCTGCAACTTCTGGGCAGGAATGTGAAATACACAAATGGTTTGTGTGCCAGCCCCATTTTAAACTACACAGGAGACTATTTCAGCACCAAATTGCCATTATCATTGACTTGAGTAAATAACAGACAAAAATATTGTCGGTCTCCCTTGACTGTCATTTTAAGTGCAACAGCTACACAATACATAATCAAACATTTCTCATTTATATACGGTATTCCGGGAAGACAGACATTACAAGAAAGGGAATAAGTTTTAGAAGATGAGTCACTATGTCCAGTGACAAGGATTGGCATTTTTCTCAAGTACTGAAGGATCAAGCACAGGCATGATGCAGGTTCAAAAGAATGTAGGGCAGCGTGGAAACCTTGCTAGTCACATTTTCCATTGAGTTTAGCTAGAATGTCAAAAAAGTGATTCTTTAGAGAATTTTACAATTTACCATTGTGGGCTGTAATGGCTTCACTTCCCTTCTGCTTGTAGCCAAATACTAAGTCAATCCATTCATGGAGATGTTCTGACACATACTGGCTTTCTAAGGCATTTTGGCTCTTCTGAAGAAAGTCATCAGGATCTAACAAGAGAAAGTTTAATCAGTGCAGAAATCTACCACTGTTAAATGTGGATGAACTCTCCTCTCACCCCAGACATTCCAAGGAGAAACCTTCTAGATTTATTAAAAGAACACTAATTTCAGCTATTTAGTTAACATTTTGAAAAAAGTATTTGATTTATACATTCATATAAGAATATGATCTTCATTCATTAATAGCCACTTTAGATTATTCCTCCCCAATATCTGCACTTATTTTTATTTAAGTTTTTGTAACAGAAAACAGAACAGAAGATAAAAATAAAATTGGGGGGGGAGGGGGAAGACAAAGGATTCCAAGTGTCTGAAAGCAAGGAACGTAAACTGTGTGCAGCACTGAGTTTAGTAAAAGCATTCAGAGTGCCCTTACCTAATGCCCAAGAAGGAAGTTCTACATGTTCAACCATCTTTCCTCCCTGTCTTTTCCCCAGGTCCAACTTCAGACTATTTACTAGAAAACTGGAATCGTTTTCATAGAATTCTGGAATCAGCTAGTGTGAGGATGGAAGAGGGAGAAAAGAAAAAAATTTCAGGATTTCCTTTATTTTTTATCATTTTAACTGAAATGAATCAATACATGTACTGAAACAACACTGCTAAAAACACATGGCGTATTATAACATTACAGTATTACAAACTTGTCAACATTTTGGAAAGTCCCCAAGGCATCTTAAAGGTAGATAAAAAGCTAAGGGCTTGGCTACCCTTGCACTTTATACCGCAATAAAGCCTCCTAGAGCGCTCTACCTTACTCCCCGTCCACACTGGTTAGAGCACTCCTGGTACTCCACCTTCCGGCTGTTGTGTCTTGGCTGAGATGCCCCAGGACCAGTGTAAACGAGGAGTTAAGTTATTGCGCTCTAATTGACCTCCGGAAGCTGTCCCATAATTCCATTAAGCTTAAGCCTCTTGTCTTTGTTGTGAAATGGGCTGAGGAATGCGAAAGTGCTGTTTCAAAACTCCCTTTCAAACAGCGGCTGCTTATCTTCTCCTGGCTGCTTATCTGCAACTGCAAATGTTTGCTGTGAGTGAGTGAGTAAGAGAGAGAGAGGCGGGGGTCGGAGGTCTGATAGCATGCTGAAACACTGTCAGCACTCCAAAAAAACCTAGTCTCTCTCTCTCCCCCACATAACACAACACACTCCATCCCACTCCCCTCATTTGAAAAGCATGTTGCAGCCACTTGAACACTAGGATAGCTGCCCATAATTCACCGCTCCCAATGCCGCTGCAAGTGTTGCAAATGTGGCCACATCAGTGCGCTTGCAGCTGTCAGTGTGGACAGACTGCAGCGTTTTCCCTAGTGCATTCTCCGAAGGCTGGTTTAACTCAAACCGCTCTACAGCTGCAAGTGTAGCCAAAGCCTAAGTTTTGTATAGATTCAATTTTAAAGTTCTGAAAATAGCAAATAGAACTCTGACTAAACATATCAGGCCAAGGTTCTAAAGCATTTCAGGTAAGCCTGTTGTCTAAGATCAGATATTAAGAACAATGAGAAGGCTTCTAAGACTCCTCAAATGCAATATTTCTGTGATGCTTAAAAACAGAAGGTACAAAAAAAGATGCACTATAATTCTAAACCCTCAAAATGGGCTGCACTATAAAAGCCAAGTCCCAATTACATTTAGCGAGGAAAGGAACGTCGTAGAATACTCTCATGATCTTCACTTAAAATCTCCAACCAAAGATCGGATCAAAATAGGAAAAAAACAACAAGGAAAAGCAGCCCATCACAAGCCATGTGAACATTCAGAGAAGGAATGTAAACCTATCTCCACTGCCAGGCTCAAACCAAGCATAGCAAGGCAGTCTTCACCTCCATAAGGAAGCAACCAACAGAAATTAAAAAAAATTTAAATGGAAAAAAGGAGAACAGAACAGTCAGGTAATGTGACCTCAAGTAGCTTCTGGCTACTTACCTCTTTGAAGTCTGTTGCACCATCCAGACAGTTTTTCCAGGTTTCTGCAATACTAGACATAATACAAGTCAATGGTATATCAGTCAGGAAAGTACTTTAAGCCCCATATAAGCATGCAATTTAAAGGAAACCATTTATATAGGGAAAAATAAATCTGTTAAATTCAATTTAAACAAACCTATTGAACGTTCTGTCAGCATGATCAAACTTTCCATTTTGTAAACAAAGCATGTACTCTGGTGCTGGGGAGATAAGAATGGAAGTCAGATCTGTCCAAATTCTGCTATTTTCAAATCCACCAGGTATTCAAAAGACTTGCAATGAAAACAATCTTACCAACTCTAACAAGATAGAACAGAACATAACCTGGAGACGAGTAGTGGCTGCCATACATAAACTTAGGCTCTGGCATTTCCCGATAACGTGTCTGAAACATATTGAAAAAAAGACAAACTATTTAAAATTAGAGTAGTATTTTTTTCTGTATTAAACACACACGTGTTTATCAGAAAACTTAAGCTAGGATTAAACACTTCTTCTCATTCAGATAAAAACACAATACAAAGCTTTTAAATTGTATGGTTACAGATACAGATCTCAGGAAAGAACTCCTGAATTCCCATGTATGTTTATGTATATATAAAGCATTTCAGATATTGTGTATAGAAGGAAAGAGATATTTTATATATATATTTCTTTCTATACACAATATCTGAAATGCTTTCCTAGTAAGCTGAAAAGAGCAGAACAGCCTAAAAGTGGAAAAACACCAAGGTACATTAGCAGTTTGCATTTCTGTAAGTTTATAGCATTTCTGTAAATTCAGTGTCATAGCTCTTCTTCACATCTTAGGACAAGTTAAAGGTTATACTTTTTTAAATCATCCATAACAATCATAGACCAAGAATCTATGTAAGTTTCCAAACATGTATAACTACAGTGGTTTAAGTGTTTTATTTGGACATGCTGCCTTTCCATATGCAACTCCAACTCAATGGTATCTATTAGAAGAGACTAATATATTCAAGATACCTCATGAAATTAGAATGTATTCCAATACAAATAAAGAAATCAACTGATTCAGAACATAGAATCAAAAGAAATGTAGGGGTGGAAGTCAGAATTTGCATTAAGAATCTATTTCATTAAAATCCTTTTCTCTTTTTCACCAGTAGAGATGCTACTGATTTGGCAAGAATTTCCTGTCCCAGTGCTTCTTAAAGAGATAAGCAAGGTAAGTAGTTCAGCAGAATGGGGATAATTATTAAAGGATATTTATCTTCTTCATATGATTGTTCCTTTATGATAACTTAATTCTGCCAATTTGCCAATAAGACAGGTCCTATAAAGAATATACTAGGATTCTCTAAAGTGTTTTTGCAGCTTTATGTCTAAGAATTACAATCATGAAGTCTAATGCCAGTGAAGAGATGGGGATCTTATAAACACTGCATTTATATGTTAGATTGCTCATGAAAAAAATTCCTGCCTGATGTGGAATGGGAAGGAATGTCTAATGTGGTATTGTCTATAACTGCATTCAAAGTACGGTGGCAGTACTCCATGCCAGGTATTAATCATTCACTATGTACCCTGGTCTTTTGCCATATGTGTGCAATTTTTTTATTTTTTTTTAAATTGCCCCCCTTTTCCCTCCCCATTAAACCCTTTTTCTTAGACTTAGGCCATGTCTACACTAGCAAGCTTACGGTAGCACAGCTGTATCAATATAGCTGTGCCACTGTAAGATCGCTCATGTAGCCACTCTATGCTAACAGGAGAGAGCTCTCCCGTTGACATAATAAAACTAAATGAGCGTCAGTAGCTATGTCGGCGGGAGACAGCGCTGTGCACCAAGCGCTTATGCCAGCAAAATTTATGTCACCAGAGGGGGTGCTTTTTCACCCCCCGAACGACATATGTTTTGCCGACATAAATAGGCACATGCTTCTAAAGCCGTGTCTATATGTTCTACCTTAATTTGTAACTATATTGTTTGTTAAAACAGATTCTTCAGTTCTTTTAAAAAATAATTTGACTGATCCACACACACTTATTTTACATTATGCATTGTAATCTATCCATCTATCATAGAGTTTTATATAGCTAAACATCGTCATAGTATCCATGGAAAAGCAATCACAACAGTTAACTACCTACTGGACTTCATTTTAAAAAGGCAGAAAGACTCATATTAGTAATGAGATTTAACAAGTTTGTTTTCCATATTTTACTTATTCTATGTGCTGTGCTTCTTAGATATTTAAGTTTGCACTATTAGTTATGTATATATCGAATGCCACACCACACTAACTTAATACAGGTAGAGTTTGCTTCTGATAATGTTTGTAGTCGAAGTTTCCATAACAGTTTTAAGAATTGCAGAACATAGGAAATACAGTGAATAATCCTAGAAATATCTGAATACAAGTCATAGAGGCCATGTTTATTTTATTTTTGTATTGTGCAAATTTCATCCTCACAAGAGATGCTAGATGGAAAACGGAGTCCTCTTAGGGTTGGTCCACACTAACCCGCCAGTTCGAACTAAGATACGCAACTTCAGCTACGTGAATAACGTAGCTGAAGTCGAAGTATCTTAGTTCGAACTAACGGTACTTACCACGGGTCCAGACGCGGCAGGCAGGCTCCCCCATCGACTCCACGTACTCCTCTCGCAGAGTAGGAGTACCGGTGTCGACGGCGAGCACTTCCAGGATCGATTTATCGCTTCTAGACAAGACGCAATAAATCGATCCCAGAAGATGGATTGCTTGCCGCCGAACCAGGAGGTAAGTATAGACGTACCCTTAGTAATAATATTTGTAGGTCACAAATTATAGAACAAAAAAACTGAACTCCACATACCAGTAGTCTTTCCAGCCTTTCCTTATTCAGAGCACCAACTGGTTTACTAAGGTCCCGGAATGTTTCAGGCTTTGTCAAATCTAAGAGAGAAAATAAATTAATCTGTATGGATTGCTTCCACTGATAGGAATCACTTGTAAACCAATATTTTAAAACAACATTTTCCTCCTCGTCCTACAGGCACAAGAAACTCTCACACTAAGGCATGGCCTACACTACAGAGTTAGGTCAACGTAAGGCAGCTTACACTAAAACGTAGTTCCTACCGACGTAACTCACCCATCACACTGACTTAACTACACCTCCATGAGAGGCGTAGCGCTTAGTTCGATGTAGTTAGGGCGACAGTGTCCCTGCATTGCTTACATCAATTGTTGCTGCCTTTCAGAAGCAGTTCCACAATGTTCCACACTGACAATTAAATCGGTGCAAGTGCTCCAGATGAGGACATGCACCACCAACACAAGGTGTGTAGTGTGGACACACAAATGCTATTAAATTACTGCAGTGGCTGCATGTAGACATAACTTAGGTTGACTTAATTTTGTAGTGTTGGCTTGCCCTAACTGATTATATACCCTGCTCCCAACATTAGTTTTTCAGCTACTCATCTAAAAGTTGCACACAATGGCTAGCTCTGGAGTAGGATTTTGCTAACATTATATGTTCCACAGCACTACGATTGGGCAAACATCTCCCATCTGTTAATATGGACCCCAAAGACCTTGAGGCACAGATAAATGGCATCTCTCCCTGTGACGGTGTACCCCATAAAGCTTTAGGGGGAGAGGCTTATAAACGTATACATGATATAACTGGAATATGTTTTATGCTACATGTGCCATGTAACATATCTCTGTGAAAGTTATGACCTACTGAATTTATTCCGCCTGTTTGTACGCATGTATCATTGTTGTAGTTGGAGTTATGAAGACTGGTTTTATATTTGCTGGTTTTGTACATAGCCTTTGTAAGTGCCTGGGATCGTGTTTGGAGGAAAGAATGTTTGGAGGAAAGAATGTGCAAGTTAAATACAAGCACTTAACAGACAAAAGAAGTTGCAGACCCCAATCCACATCGGGGCCTGGTCAGGAATGCAACTGGCTGGACTGGTTACCGAGGGGTGCATGGACATGTGACTTGCCCATGTGATCCCAAAACTCCATGGTAACATGATGTTACACAGGGAGTGGAAAAAGACTATAAAAGCCCTTGGGAGACCCTTCCATTTTGTCTTCAGCTGGCTAAAGAGAGAGACTCTCCACCCCCCAAGGACACACCTGAAAGAGACTGAACAAAGGACAAAGACAATAGGGGGGTGAGTGATTGCTGGACCCAGGCTAAGAGGAAGATAGCCTGTTTATTGGACCTAGTGAGGTTGTTATCTGTACACAGGGTGATTAGACATAGAACTGCGTGTTCTATTTTATTTTATTTAGTAATTCACTTTGTTCTGTCTGTCACTACTTGGAATCACTTAAATCCTACTTTCTGTACTTATTAAAATCACTTTTTACTTATTAAGTTTCCTGGAGTACGAGTTGGTACCGGGGGGGGGGGGGGGGGGGAGGGGCAAACAGCTGTACATATCTTTCTATCTTTGAAATAGAAGGCGAACTATTTATGAGTTTGCCCTGTATAAGCTTTATACAGGGTAAAACGGATTTATTGAGGGTTTGGACCTCCTTGGGAGTTGGGAACCTGGGTGTCAAAGGCAAAGAGCGTTTCCAGGAGCCTTACAGTTGTGAGGGGACATGGTTCGGACCGGGGTCTGTGTTTGCAGCAGATCAGTGGAATCTGGCTCAAAACAGACAAGATTCGGGAGTCCCAAGCTGGCAGAAGTAGCCTTGGCACACCGGGTGGCAGCACTAAGCAGGTCTCTGTGATCCCAACCCGTCACACTCCCCCCTACCATACCTTAAATAACTTGACACCTCCATTGTGTCACGACAACATTGTTTGAATAGGAGGTGTCTGAGTGGGAGCTGAGAAGCACAAACGAAGACACACTGGGCCCATTAATGGCAAAGGCATTCACAACTCTGAGGAGGGCAAGCTACCAACAACACAAACATGTTACAATTAGAACCTTGCTCAGGAAGCCAGTTTAGGCACTAACCTTGAAAGTTAGCACCCTGTCTTGAACCTTTCTTTTTTAGGAAGCATTTCTCAGAAAGTGGTGAGTACATTTCTTCTGTACCTTATCAGTCTGTTCCATGCCAGACTATCATATGGTTGGTCCATATAGACTTATAAGAAAATGCACAAAGCTGTTGAAATTATTGAGCACGAGATATTGTTGACTCATTCATAAAAAAATCTTGTGGAAGAAGACAATATGGCCCTGTTAGCAAGCATCTCAAACATTAGTTAAGCTTCACACTTCATCAAGTATTATCCCCATTTTACAGACGGGGAAATCAGACACAGTCACTTGCTTGACATAATAGAGCTGGGATTAGCATACTGATTAACATCCTGTTCCTTACCCTCAAACCTTGGGTTGATGTGGCATGATATTTATGCAGTGTAAAAGCAGCAGTTTCAGATCTGTACATTATGGGCAGACTACGTTTTTTCCTCCTATATACGTTGTTTACCTAATTCTGAACTAGAATAATCTGCTATGATCCAAGGAAATACAGGATACTGGGAGAGATCATTGCAGCTCCGATCAGCCAGATTGTTGAGATGAAGAAGGTACTGGTAGTTTGAAATATGACCTCGCTGCCATTGCAACATGTAACTCTCAGCCGTCTGCTCCGTAATATGATTTTCTTAAAAAAATAAAAATAAATAAAAATTAACTTCTCTATTCTACAGCACCTTGAATTATTTCACTGCATTATACACTGAAAATGTGTAGTAGTTTAAACAATCTAATTAAAACATACCTATCCATAGCTTTAAAATGCATAAAAATCATTAAGGAGTCCAATTAATGGACAGGGGAAAAAGACTAAACATTTGTGAAAATAAAGAGAAACATGACATCTATAGTATGTGAAGAATTTTCTTCTTAGCAGTGAGAAGACCCTTAAGATTCTGGACCATGGCTTACTAAGTGATGAGACTACCTGAAAGGAATTTGTTTTGCTATGGAGTAACTAACGGTGCCTGCTTAACATCTATTAGTGAAATGTGGTCTCACCTTTCTGTGAATGAGGTCCTGTTTAAAAAACAGATTGGATGAAGGTGCAATACCAACACCACACAGAAAAAAGGAAATTATTACAGGAGGATCTCTTGTCTGCGGAATACTGAGTGGAGTGTCTGTCAGAGATCCTCCCCTCCATTAGCTCCAAAACCAAATAATACAGTTCTAATGAAAGTATGGATATGCAAGCCATACTCTTAAAGGAAAAGATGGCCTGAGCTGACAGGCCATTTCCAGAATATGGTACTGTTGCCACGTTGGCTGCGTCTTTGATTATATTTGAGCATATCTACAAAGATTCTACTATCTCTCACCCCTGGGTTTATCACAGACTAAGGGGGTTGGGATTTGTATGACAGCCTCTTATTAAATTATTCACAGAACATTATGTTATTCATTAAGACAATCCTGTTGATAACACCATAATTGAGTCCGTAAGCTGAAGAGATATTCCAAAGCTCTCAACAGTGCATCCTAATATTTCACAAATACATGTCGTCACAAAGTGAACTCCCCCAACAATATTGGCCCAGTCTGGTGACAAACACACTGTAGTTTTAATCCTACTGATGAATGGCTGGCATTCATCTCTTTTTTAAAAAAAAGAAAGAAGCCAACAATCAAGGTGGAAGATACCATCTTCTGCAACTAGAAGGCACAGTTACAAAGCTCAATACAGGCAACTTGTGGGTGGTGGTGTAGCGGACGACAGGTCCCTTAACACTATCAAAGATTAGATGCAAGTCTGTGGGTGGCTCCTAGAAACCAACACCCCTGCCAACCTCCACCAAAAATAAAAAATCTTTAGCTAGTTACAGTGCAAGCATGATAACCCGTAGTGAGAGGAAGAGGGAGGCCTATATATGCTCCTACAGCACGGATATGTAGAAACCAGATATTCTTCATACCCTTTCATTCTCCTTCCCCTGCAGCTACCCAGTAACCTTTATAGAAGAGGGGTCGGCAACCTTCGGCACGCGGCCCTCAGGGTAATTGGCCGGGAACGGTGAACTGCGGTCACGGGGGGCCGTGCCTGCGGACGGTCAATGTAAACAAAATGTCTTGCGGCCCGCCGGTGGATTACCCTGATGGGCCGCATGCTGAAGGTTGCCGACCCCTAATATAGGGGGTACAGCTGGCCTCTAAATGGACTGCCATATGCCCAAAAGTCTACAGAGGAATGGCGCTTTCCACCTATTAAAAAGATGCATAACTGTGACCTACCTCTTCCCACACATCAAGACAACAGAACCCGGCATATTCCCCACAAAGGAAAGAAGTAGGACATTTAATAAATAAATGGTTTCAAACCTAGATATGTTGCAATATAGAAATAGAGCTCATCTCGATCTTGAGAGTTGTAGAATTTTAAGTATATGTCGGAACACAGGTCATTTTCTGTGCAAAATACTTCTAGACCCTTTGAAATTAAAGGAGAAAAATTAAATGTAGAAATTCAGTGACAAGGCCTACTGACCATGTTACTAACAGCCAATTTCAGTTAGTGATATCCAAAACTTAAAACTGTTCCCATATAAGAAGTTTGTCAGCAGTTTTGCCTAACTATTGGCTAATACGCTGCCTGTTGTAAAGATTCATCCCCTCAACCAAATACACATGCACTGTCTTGTAATCAGAGAAAGGAAATTTAGGGCTGTACACAAATGATCCAAACAAGACAATCTAACAATTTCATATACAATACACAGTACACATTTTAACTTTATAAAATATATACTAATTGACTGAAACAACACGAAAGTGAGTCCCTTTGGGTCCCTCCCCTCAAATTTTGTTATACCTAGAGTTTACATTTACATTATGTTAAAACAAACAAAAACATTGAAAGTGTACAACCAAGATCTCACTGCAGAATCATTGTGCTGCTCCTTTACCACTCTCTCACATCAGTCATGTCACCTAACACAATTTCCTTCTTGTACTTTAAGATTATATATAATCTTTAGAACTCATATTTACCAAGCGGGCCATTTTGCAGAAGAATATGTAGTTTAAAAAAAATTATTAAGGATGTCAATATACCCCAATTCTGGGCACTGTAAAGCCAAGGAAGTTAATGTATAAATCAAATTACTTTATGGCAAACAAAAAAAAGTAGGTCTGTTATTTCACTGTGAAAACTGTAATATAGGTCAGTAGAACCTGAGAACGTACTTAAGTTTCCATCTCATTCACACATCAGAATAATCAGCAAATTAAGTAAAATCCTTTAAATAGCTTTTTATCATAAGATTTGGACTAGTCTGCACTAACACCAAACTGAAATATTATTTTTTTAAAAGTAACTATAGAAGAGGCCCTCACCCCTCAGACAGTTCACTGTTCCTTTCAGTTTATAACTTCTACCTTGCTAACAAAACGTAAATGGTGGGTGAAAACTGCAGTGCTATTATTAATTCATACTTCTCAGAAAGTAAGATGAGTTACTTTTTCTCTCACTGGATAGATTCAGAGAAAGTGTGAAAGATATTAGCAATATATGTAGCTAAAAGTAAACAACCCCAGCTCACCAATGGCATTAGACCATGTCTTCTTTTGTAGATGCGACGGACATTGTGCATCATTATGTGAACCACAGGTTTCTGTAAAATAAAAATCAAGACATCCCCCAAAAGCATTAATACTCCACAGGTTCCTATATATGAGATCAGTAACATTCAAGGAAATTAAACAAGGGTTTTTTTTGTTTATAGGCATGTAATGCCCTGGAGGCATGATTTATCCTCTACATTAGAGAAGAAATTACCCCTGTTCTCCTACAGAAATAGTTATTTTGTAGGAGAAATAATTACTTTTCTATTGGCAGATTCCAAGATTGAGAGGAAACTTTATTGGCAACTCCATTGTTTATAGGTCATTCTAAAAAAATTTCTCAAACACCACTACTCATACAACAGTATAAGGCAAAAATGAGGAAGTTGTCAGAATATGGAAAGGGTCCTTGAAGAGTAAGCATGCTGGGAAAAATATTTGCTAGCTATGGATACCACCTTATGGACAAAAATAAAATAGCATTTCTTTCCCCTAACACAGCACAAGGTGGCAGCAGATCTGACTTTAGGAAACTACAAACGCATAGTGAGTGGTAATCTATTGCAAGTTCGGGAACAGATTTTTAAACAATTGTTTTAAAATAATGTTAACCCTTTGACAGCACAAACAAAAAACTCCCATGAACGAAGCAGCAATGATCAACCAGTTTAATCCACGACACCCTCCTTTCCTTCCCACCCCCATGGGAAAAAACGTTTAGTAGGCTAGGAACTGGAGAGCCCTCTACATGTAGTTAACCTTGTTCAGTTTTAACCAGACACAGAATGTACTCAAATCTCCAGTATGCAGGGACAATACTTCAGAATAAGGTCCTATAAATTGCAAATGACATGGAATATTCAGACAAGGAACGTCTACCATGCAATTGATATTAGGCCAGTAATCCAATGAAAATAATCTCTCTGACAAATCAAAAAGTAAGAACTATGTTTTTATTTCAATGAAATAGTCAAGATCAGGAAACAGTCCCAGTAATTTAAGTGATATGTATAATATTACATATGAACAGTCAACACAGGAAAACTGTGGAAAACTAAATGGTTATTACTTTAATCAACACAACAAATTACATCTACATAGGAGCTTATTACATGTGATCCAAGAGGAGGCATTTTCTTATGAGGAGTAATCTAGAAAAAAGAAGTTATATATGGTACACAGAAGAGCAGAGTGGAAAAAAAAAACCACATGAAATTTTGTTTACTTACAGGATACCCATTAAGAGGCTGGAAATACAGGTTTGCATCAGTGATGCATACATGCCCCGGATTAGTCACCAGTGGTGTCACCATTTCTGCTTCACACTCCATATGCAAGGTTTCAGAAACATTTTGAAATCTAAGAAAAGTAACAAAACAAAAACAAAATAAAACAAACAAAAACCAAACACACCACAGAAGTCAATTTATCTCTCACTGGTTCCTGCTTAACTGAAATGGTCACATACTGCTCTAGAAACGTTTCTGTGTGCACCTTATTGCATACCTAAAAAAGGTTCTCTGAAAAATGTACCAGAGTCCTCTTGCCATCTTGCCTGCTACTCCAAAGTAGAAGTTGTTACACAGTCTCCATCACATTCTGCAGCAGCCATCATTTTAAAGCATTGGCAGCTTCGCCCGCACTGCTGCATTTTTCACAGTCCATTCAGAAATGCCGTATTTCCACCAGAAACTCATGGATAAGGAGGACTCAGAACAGTATGAAGATGTATAAAAAGGTAGTAAATGTAACTTGATAGCGGAGAATTTTCCATCCTCTATGATAAATGTAAAGTGCTACAATACTGAATCATAATGCAATGCAAAGTAAGATCCTCTAAACTAAAATGCACATGCTGTGGTAAACAAGGTTTTCCTAAACACTTTAAACAAGCTAATTAGCTTTTGTTAATGTCTAAACAAGCTGGAATTCTGCAGTAAAAAATAATTAGAAACATACCTGTTTTTATCAAATGATGTTCTAGCCAAACGTGACTGCAATATAGCAGTTATCTAATGAAAAAAGGTTAAAATGTTTTATGTTCCTAATTGCAATCGGATCATCATCATCAACAACAACAACATGCCCTTAAAATATGTCAGGGATTTACCATGGCAGCCTGATCTCCCAGCTTGTCTAGGTGAGAGGCCCGGTTGAGCTATTAAAAAAAGGAGCTAAAATTAAAAACCATAGAGATTCATACTACAGTCAATAGAAGTTGAGGGCACTCAGCAGACTATTAACAGAGAAATGACGTGCATTAATTTTAAACGAAATTATTACTGAGATCTACTGTTTAAATTTGAAGTCATTTTAATATCTGGTCTATACAGACAAGCACCATCAAGAAATAAAAGTTTTCTAAGAGAGACTCATAAGGCAGATTTCAGAATGAGCGCTATGTTTGATTAGTGTACTTTATCACAGAAGCTCCAAGCAAAATCGGTAGTATTCTTAAGCAAGTGTCCTAAATCCTTTCATTTGCTTTCAGAAGGTGAAGTTATTCAAACTATTTCCTTAGAGAGATTCTACCTGTATCACATATTCCAAAATTAGATTATGTGGTGGTGAACTTTGCAAAGCTGTCAAACACTTGTACCTGAAGTAGAGTCTGTACAACATCATCCACCTTCCCAGCAACATCCAACTGAAAGAGGTATTCAGTTTTACCCTAACAAAGACAAAAAGTACGTTTAATACTGGATGAGAGACTATAATTAAGCACAGTACCAAAAGATCACACAGTCTCAAGCCAAAATGCATTTTAAAAGAAGGTGGCATTCTTGAACTATTTTGGATTTCATACCCATGACAAATATACAATAAATTACAAAATGCAGCTTTGTTGGAGTAAATTTGCTTTTTAAGTGGTATTTGGCAAGCTATTCAGTATTTAATAAACATTTTCAGACAAGTTTTCAGATTATTATAGAGTTAGAAGTAGGGCTGTCAAGCGATTAAAAATTAATCACTATTATAAAAATTAATCGTGATTAATCACAATTAATTGCACTGTTAAACAATAGAATACTATTTATTTAAATATTTTTGGATGTTTTCTACATTTTCAAATAGATTGATTTCAATTACAACACAGAATACAAAATGTACGGTGCTCACTTTATATTTTTGATTACAAATATTTACATTGTAAAAAAACAAAAGAAATAGTATTCAATTCACCTCATACAAGCACATAGTGCAATCTCTTTATCATGAAAGTTGAACTTACAAATCTAGAATTATGTACAAAAAAAATGCATTTAAAAAATAAAACAATGTAAAACTTTAGAGCCTACAAGTCCACTCAGTCCTACTTCTTGTGCAGCCAATCGCTCAAAAAAACAAGTTTGTTTACATTTGCAGGAGATAATGCTGCCTGCTTCTTGTTTACAATGTCACCTAAAAGTGAGAACAGGTGTTTCCATGGCACTGCTGTAGCTGGCGTCTCAAGATATTTACATGGTAGATGCGCCAAAGATTCATATGTCCCTTCATACTTCAGCATGACTTTCAGGTGTCATTGTAAATAAGGAGTGAGCAGCATTATCGCCCGTAAATGTAAACAAACTTGTTTGTATGAGCAATTGGCTGAAGAAGACGTAGGAATGAGTGGACTTGTAGGCTCTAAAGTTTTATATTGCACTCAAAAAGAAAACAGTAACAAAAAAAATTCTACATTTGTTTAAGTTGCACTTTCACAATAAAAAAATTGCACTACAGTATTTGTATGAGGTGAATTGAAAAATACTATTTCTTTTGTTTATCATTTTTGCAGTGCAAATATTTGTAATAAAAAATATACAGTGAGCACTGTACATTTTGTATTCTGTGTTGTAATTGAAATCAATATATTTGAAAATGTAGAAAAACATCCAAAAATATTTAATACATTTCAATTGGTATTCTATTGTTTAACAGTGCAATTAAAACTGCGATTAATCACGATTAATTTTTTGAGTTAATCGCCTGAGTTAACTGTGATTAATCGACAGACCTAGTTAGAAACAAAAGCTTTTAAATGCTTGTATACCTAAAACAGAGGGTCTACATATTTAGTTTTAACTTTAGAACCAGTACATGCTTATCTAGCAACTGATGTTTTTATTGTAGGATATGTTTAGTGCTACTGTATACCTTTTAGACAAAAGTTTCTAATCTACGACATCTTAGAAGATCAGGCTATACAGGTTAATTGCAGTACAGGTCTCCGAATGAGGAAGGAGAATATGTACAATGGAAAAACACTGAACATTAAAAACAAGGTTCAATTTTAACTATCACCATTTTAGGTCTGCACTCTATTGTATCACAGCAAGGATATCACAGAATCTTCTGACAACCCTTAAATATGGTATAAAAGTATATCAAAAACTCCTGTGATTTTTTAAATACATAACCTAATGAGGTAAGATGAATAGTAAGAGGTATTTGGTGACATTGGGATATAGGTAGATGCAATGAAAGATTTGTTTTTGCAGAAGAGCCGCTTTTTCAGGCTCAAAGAACTAATGATCTGGATTATGTTCAACTCAGTTTTACAGTCCCAGTTCACAGAAGGCAGAGAGCAATTCAACTAAGGGGAAAAAAAATGTTCGATAGTTAAGAAAATAGGAAGTCTCAAAGAACTTGTAATTGGAATGAAGAGAAAGAGGGTTGAACAATAAAATATTTCTGGTGCTAGTGTGATAAGACGACCCTTATAGCACGTTTCAGGAATTGCACCTTTCTTTCAATGGCTAGGAGTGGCTCTGGGAGATCAAGAGGCCTTTACAAGCTTTAAAGCTAGAGAATAGTGTTGTGGGTTATTTAGAGCCATCATAGGCAAAAGGTATCTCAGAAAAAGTCCATCTCCCCAGTCACATGGAAAGATAACAACAAACAACAACAACTCCGGATATTCTGATTTGCTGGATAGTGTTACTACATAGGTGCTAAATGAAGAGGATGAGTGGAGTTTCAATACACATACCCCTCAACAGAGCAAAGTACTCAGATGAGTGTCTGGAATTAGTAATCATTCAGGCAACAGCAAACAAGTGAGCCCTTGAAGCTATGGAAGAATCACTAGGTTTCTTGTTTTAACATGCAGCGATACAGCAGCATCCCTTTATGCTGTTAGTTATGATTCCCTACCACTCACATAAATAAAGATTAATTAGCAATAGAAATGACAAGGACCAGACAGGAAAAAAAATCAGCTTCAGTACCTAAAGATAACTGACACAAACTGGACCGAAAAAGTTCCTCTCAACTAGGTAGCCTCCAGTAAGTTTGAATTCTGGAGCAAGGACTCAATCTCTTCCCATCAAACTCAATCCAGCTGGGTTTGTTGTTGCCCGGGACTGTAACAGGATGTAGCAGGGCCTCCTTTGCTCCTGCCTCTGCTCTGTTCCAAAAACCACTCAGAGACCTTCTGGCTCAGCAATCACCGGTGCAGTTTATTTACCGTGTGTAACCCCGCTGCCTTCTCACCATCTAAAACTTGGAGGTTTCAGCATTAAGGGTTTCTCAATCTCTGCAAACCAGGGGGGATGGGGAGAGCTACCCCTCTCCTTCCACTCTCTGGCTTCCCCCTTTCTGTCTGCCCCACTGTGGCTTCCTTCCTCTGAGGCTTTTATGCAGCTCCAGGCTAACTGGGCTGGCAAATGTTTCCCCTTTGCCAATCAGGTGCAGGTTTCTCAAGACAACTCCAGTCTACCTCCCATAATTGGAGCTGGCATGACAGAGGGCTGGCTCAGCAGTCCCAGCCCAGCACCCTGTCACAGCGAGCTTTTCCTGTCAATGAGGTTTTATTGTCTGTACTACCAACATATTGCTAGTGAATCAGGGGAAAAGCAGTGCAACAAGGATTTCACTGTTTCCCCCTAACTTTCAAGAGTGCTTATGTTTTATGAATAGAGATATAGTTAATAAAGAGTACACAGAAAACTTAAGTTGTGAAGGGAGCAAGAGAACATTTCCAAGACATGTTGCTATTCATTATAGAAATAGGAATTTGTGGGCTGTGTTATCCTTGAAATCTTGCTCTTATTTAAGGAAGATAGAATATCTTGAGCAATTTAAACAATTCTTGTGCCTGTTCACTCTTTTCCAGTAACTTTTGGGCAAGAACAAAGTTTGTTGGTATTTTAGTGCTTATGTTCTTTCACACAAATTTATAAAAGCTGGTTTCTTTGCACTGCATTTTCTTTCATTTGCCTTTCCTTGATCTAGTTTAACCTAGCAATTGAAAAGCTTTTATATGCATTCAAAGTTTGTTTCAATACCAAGTCATAGCAGCCTTAGACCTTTGACGACACATCATGCATACATTAAGGCAAATACCCAGACATCGTTTATTATACAGTACCCAGAAGTACTTATGATGAGTACTTTGCATTTGTTCCCATAAATCTCAGATGGCAATTAAATAATCAATCTTGCTCTTTCGGGAACAACAGCATAGTTCATATCAAATCCTTAGATTGTTAAAAATAATGAAAAATGTCTACTTACTCTTTCAGTTTTATAGGGTGCAATAATGTTTTGTTCTTTAATGAGAAAAGCCTGAAAAAGGATAAAAGATCATTTAGCCAGAATACGCTTTGACAAATTCTCTATGAATTATATTGTTTGGTGACAATGTGTGGATAAAGTGTGTGTGCTCATGATGTGTATGTGGAGGTCTGCGCAGGGAGGAGAGAGCTTCTATTAACTTGGGGTGGAAGCAAGAGGGGAGTGACAGTGTCAAAGGGGTCAGAACATAGAAATTGCCAGGAATGGCCCATCTGGTATCCTGTTGCCAAAAGTGACCAGTACCAGATGCTTCAGAGTAAGGTGCAAGAAACCGAGAAGTGGGCAATTATGGAACTACCTTTTTGTAAGGAAAATTTCTTCATTTAGAAATTCATAAAACATAATTCATAAAATTCTTCATTTAGAAGTTGGCTTATGCCCTAGAGCATGAGGACTTGTAACCATTCTTAAACTTTGCAGCTTTTGCTTTGTTTTCTAATCCTATATAATTAAGCTTGGCATAATTCAATTTTTTTAATATAATTTTGATGGATAATATCAATGTTTATTTTTAAGCTTTTTATCGATTACATTTTCACAGTTGCAGGAAATTATGAGGGGATAAGACAATAATTAGTGACAGTAGATGTTGAGATTCAAAAAGTTAAAGATTTATGATTGTTAAAACAACTTGTCAACATTACTGTTTTGTTAAGTTATGTAAAAAGACCAAAGATAGAAACAAATATTAATAAGAAGGTCAGTTATATTAAATGTTTTTAACTAAATCATGTTATGATGCCTTTCAGAACAGGTTTAACAAGTTGTAAGCACTTTCTGGTTTTAAAGACAGTAAACTACTATTAAGCAAGATAGAAGCAGGATTGCACTCTTTTTCTTTGAGTGACTTCTGCTAGCAAGAGCTATCGCTTTTCAGCAATATGACCACCACCTACAAAAGGCAAAAGTGTTCAGTTCAACCAAGAAGCTTAATTTCTTAAACATCTTTTTTGATTTCGTGCATTTTTATTCTATTCGCCAAAAGACTCTACAACATTTAGAGGATTAAATGCAATGTAAGGAACGAGCACTGAAGTCTAACCATATTTATTGGAAGGCTGTTTGATATACAGCCCTTTCCTAGACATTTTTTTGCAGTTAACATTTCTAATGTTCTTCTTTGAATTAGTTTTAATATTTAAATCAAACTACTATTCCAAACCGTCTTCGCTTTCAAGGCCCTTCATGGCCTCTCTCTCATTCACTCTCAAGATTCATAGATTCCAAGACCAGAACACTCCATTGAAAAGATGTCACCTCCAACTGGCCACCTGTTAAATTTTCAAAAAAATACCTTTATGCTTTCTCTCATGCTGCCCTTCACGCTTGGGAGTAGTTCCCTGTAAACATCCAGGAAGCTACCTCACTAGCCTCCTTAAAAACTCTCCTTTTCAGTGATGCCTACAAAAAACTTGACAATGGGTGCTGGTGTGCTGAAAGCACTGCCGATTCTACTGACCAATATTGAGTCATTGTTTCCTTGTACTCCCCATCTACCTGTCCGTAGACATCTATTATCTCTTTGGGATAGGGACTGTCATTTTGTTCTTTGTACAACATCTAACACAATGGGGTACTGGTCCATGACTAGAGCTCCTAGGTGCTCTGGTAATAATCAAACAAATTATGGCTATGAAAGCCCTGATCTAGCAACAAGCTCTGTGCAGGCACAGAGGTTTGCCCACATTTCAGGGTCGGGGCCTAACACCTAAGATTTGCTTACATTGCAGTTAGCTTGTATTACTGCATGTTAAATTAATATCTTACAGTTTGGAGATGTAGCGGGGTAATCACCCAGCTCCGACCCTGAAGGGGTTAAAAGCAGCCCTGAAGAGGGCTGTGGCAGGAAAAAGCTGATTGGGGAAGCAGCCACAGCTGGCCCTTATAAGAAGAGGGCTGTGGGCCAGGAGCTGAGAGGTCGCTCTCTAGCAGTAGAGAGAGAAGGACCTAGTTGCCTGGGATCCAGGTACCTGAAGCGGTGCAGTGCTGGGGGATAGGGCAAAAGGAAATGGGGAGCTCCAGCCTGGCAACTCCCCAGGCTGCAGGCTTGTGTGAGGCCTAAAATAGGTACTGGGGTTGCAAAGGTGCAGCCCGGGCTTAGGCAGAGGCAGCTGGTCCAAACCCCCCTTGCCAATGATGAGTGGCCATTACAGACTGCAGTCTGCCCCAGTGAACAGGGGCAAGATGGTGACTGGCAGTAGCCACTGAGGCAAGGTGGGGATAGAGGGTTGGGGGTTCCCTGGGAGGGGAGACCCAAATCTGTGGGTTACTGCAGTGGGCAGAATCCAGAGACAAAGGGGCACTGCCAGGGAGCAGCACCCCAAGGAAAAGGGGCACCGGGGTCCGGGAGGGACACGGGGCCAGCGGCAGGTGAGACACTGGCCTGCATAGGGCGCTCCGAGCTGGAAGCGAGCTAACTCCCAGGACAACCAGCAGGAGGCGCTGCGCCAGTCTCGCATTGCTACAGGAGAACTCTCAAATAGATATCTCAAATTTAAATTACCAAATAGAACATGAAGGTTGAAAGCATCTGCATTACCAAACAAGCATAACAGAAAAGACACTTTCAGGTTTTAACATATATTATTAATGCATCTTGTTATTCCTCAAAGATAACAAAAGCGGAAGTTACAGTTTTTTATACTGTTTTGATCATCTCCAATGACCTTCACATTACGGCTTTTATTTCGCAGCTATTATGGCATTAAATAGCTTTTCAGTTGCCCATTATTCGCAGTCAAAACAAAAAGGCTTCTTATTCAGTCATGCCCTGGCAATGAGTTTTGAGTTTACAGAGAAAGTAATCCTGTCTGCGATTATACTGTACACATGTTCCATTATAATTCACTATAACTACAACTTATTACAAAATGGATGTAATAATACCTAATTCTGATATACTAATAAAGGTTTCTCTGCACAGTCTGACAGACATCAGAAAGTGTCAATTATATACATTTTATACACTTTAAATTCCCTCTCTTTTATAGAAAATACTTTTTATATCACAGCTTTCATCCAAGGATTTCAATACGTTACCAGTATTATAGGCAGTGGTGCTGGAACTAAGAATGCTCATGCTTCCTCTGGCTTGAAGTAGTAACAACAAACACCAAAGACATGGTTTCTACCATCAGCACCCCCTCATAAAAATTGTTCCAGCACCCCTGATTCTAGGGAGGAGATGGTAGTGCCTAACTACCCAATATTTAGTTTGACAAACACTTTCCATTATAAAAAAATGTTTTTGAGATACTGTAAGAGGAATCCTCCTTGGACTACAGATTGGACCAACGTGTTTTGTTCTTCACAACTTTAACACGGGAGTGTGGGGACCAAAAGGAAAAGAACATAGCTCCACTCTCAGGGACCTGACTGAGTGTGCAGGACTGGTTGTTAGAAAGGCATCTTTATATTTGTAAACAGAGGACATTTTATATAGAAGTTGTTGCCATGGACCCGCAACCCCAGAATGCCATTTTCACAGAAGCTCTACACTGAAAAGAGAATAACTAACGGTACTGGGTATAACTACATCAGTATGACTAGTAAAACTTTCCCATGTAGACAGTCTAGTGACCTGCCCAAATTAATTTTGGACTAGGCAATTTGTTCTTTATTAGGACAAAAACAAGATTACAAGTGTGAAATCTACCAGTGAATCTTTGAAAAGACAAATGTAAGCCATGGCGGTAGTGGAGAGTCAGAAAAACCGCAAGAGATGCAGAAAGACCAAAACAAGAAGTATCAAAGCTGGAACACACCTCCCTTGGTTTTTAATGATAAAAGTGATCCTCCTGTATCCATTCATTTCTGAAAATATCTTTACTACGCAATTTGCAATTGAGCATGGAGGTAAATTTATCATATCTGACTTACCATCTATTCAAGAGATACCCTCAACATGTCAAGCTCACCTCAGTTTGATTGAACATTTGTGTTTTTTCTGTATTTACTTATTTATGAAATATGTTCAGAAAGGTAATGTGGCATATTATTTTCTAGTTCATTGTGTCCAATATTGTTTTTTCAAAATACTTAACGGAATCCTAGAAAAACTTTGCTTAGTTATGAGCCACGAATTTGTTATATGTATTTCTTACCTGATTGGATACAACAGAAATCACTCCAGGTGTATACCTATAATGCAGATAAGGTACTTGAAATACAAGTATTCAACTTATTAAAAACAAAAATAGAAGTATATAAACGTCTTAAATTCACATACCATGTGAAAGGGTTATTTGTTTCATTATCTTCCGGTGCTTCTATACTAATACAGTCTCGCAATGGGATCTGCAGGAAATATAGAAATATGTATTTCTTTAAACATACGTTTTAAAAAGAAACGAAGTTACTACCAAATGACCAGATTGGACAATTTACCTTAATAATGGGCTGGATTTTCTCATCTGGTTCAAAAATAATTGATTTTGAGCAGATTTTTAATGAACCTCTGATTTTCCTAAAAGGAAAAAAGAAAAATTTGCATAACTAAATTGAGATCCAATAGCTGAATGACTCCAGTATAATTTTCAAAATACATATGACTTTCTACCTTTCATCTCTGCAGTCTCTGTTTATAATATGATTAGCTGTATGCTGTTCAAAGTAATATTCCTCCAGATTAAGAAGGAGCAGCGAAAACCTACAAATAAAAATAACGAGAGGAAAACGTTGTTGAAGAAACTTTTTTCTTCATGCAGGGATCAGACTCTGCATTGTTCTTATTAAAATATACTGTCAAATGGGCAGGAGTAACACAATTAAAGACATTTTTGAGACTGGTTTTCCTAAAAAATACCACAATTGTGTTTTAGGCATTTCTGAAGTGTTAAAACTCCATAAAAGAGATATTTTATGCTCTGTTACTATTCTGGCCAAAAAAGCAATCCTGATTGTGGTCCTCTTGGGTTCATCCAGGCAAAGGCCAGTATGGCTCAATCTGATCAAGGTAAACTATGGAACAAACATCACCAAGCACAGTTCACAGACGCTGACCTCACACCAGTTTGAAAGGAAACAGGAAGCAAACAATTATTTCAAAATTAGTAAGGCTTCTCTCTACGACATAGCCTTAAATCATTTGATATAATCTATGCCACCATCACTTAGATTTACATGTTATTAAAAATATAAGGAAACATTATGTATATGTATAATCTTTTATGTTTTAATAATAAACATTTTTAAAAACTGCACTGTCAAGATTGTTTGGGCAATCTGTGAATAACCACGACAATGAATCCTTCTGAAAGGCCTTGCTTTCTGTATTAGAAATAAAAGGGTGAAGTTTTCCCCCCCACTTTCAGGCAAAATTTGTTTCAGCCCTTCTCCGTTCCATTATTTGGTATGAGTGAAAACTAGTGTCTGGCCCTTACCTGTAGAGTCTTTGTGAAATTAGAGAGAACCGTGGCTGACTAAGATTTCTCTTAACACCAAAAAGTGGTCAGTTTTCTGGAAGTGTGTAAATCGACCGATGCTATCAGAAATTTGCCATGTGTAAATGGCAACTAATTACCTTTTGGTAATTAGTTGCCTAATTAACTAATTAACACTAATGGTTAACAATGATATTAAATAGCTCAGCACTATACACATAATCAGATGATTCAAAGCCCATTGAAGGCAATGGAAATACCACCTTTGACTTCAACATTGTTGGGCTCAAGCCTTAAGTGACCCACACCTACCCCCCAGAGCCCAGGCATCCAGAGGGAGAAACAGTTTATGCAGGGTCCCGGACTTGCACAGAGTTTCCTGCGTGGCACCCCCGTCTCCTTCCTTGAGCGCATGCTGAGAACTGCAGCTGCTGGGAACCCTCAACTTCCCTCCTCTTTCCCCTCCCCCTGGCCTTATCTATTTGTGAGCTGGGCTCTGCGGGGTCCAGTGGCCCCTAGTGGCGGCCAACATCTCTGCATCCCATTTCTGTGGAGGGAAAAAGGAAATTCTGCATGCGCGTTAATTTCTTCAAAATTCTGCATTGCGCAGTATTCCCCCATGGGTATGTAATATATTCAAAGTATGTTGCCTCTCTAAGTCAAGAGAACACACTTTTCATCAATATGGCCAAAAGCTGTAGGACCACTATGCAGTTTAATTGCTCAGAAATACATTGATAGCAACACATCATACAATGAGTATCTGATAAATTATTACTTCTTTGAGGATCATTCAATATTTTATCTTAAGTGTGGGATTGGAATGAAAAATAGTAGACTGCTTTTAAAGGCAACAATACCCTTAAAACAGAAGACAAAGGAAAAGGGCACCTTTGTTGAGTTAAACAAGAGGGGTCAGCTTTCAAAAGAGTTCAAAGGATATCTCTACACAATGTTTTGGAGCTACTAGCAGGAGTGAGTCTCCCAGAGCGGGTCAAAAGACTCAGGCTAGCAGGGCTCGCACCAGCACTCTAAACATAGCTGTAGAGACATTGCTTTGAAGTTGCGGCTCAAGCTAGAGCTCAGGCTATGAAGCCTAGGAAGGGGGAAGGGCTTCATATATTGGACTTGAGCATTTAAAATCTAGTCAGCTAAAAGGAGCTTCTGGTACTATAACTGCCTGAGCCACCGTGCCAACTTTTGGGGCCTTGGGGCTGTATTTTAAGAGAGAGCAGAACACCTAGGATACATAGGATTACCGTCTACTGTTTCTGAGACCAATGTAAAAATGATTAAGATTATAATTATTTATTATTTGTATTATAGCAGTAGAAGGCCAGAGCAAAGAGAAATTCATTTTAAAATGGAAACCACAAGAGAATACCACAGGAGTACAGTTTCCCCTTTTTGACACTATCAACACAATGTGCCAACTCAAACTCTGCTGTTCAATATAATTTTTTTCTGGATGTGGAGGCGACTATCCTAGTAGTTCCAACATAACGACACCAGCAAGCAGCCAGTGTAAGGGAACTCAATTGAACATACACCGTGTCTGCAAGCGGACTGTCTGAAAGGGGCTACATCCACAGAAACATTCTCCAGAAAGTGTTCATGGCAATCAGAATGCATCAATGAAACTCTGGAGACTATCTAAGATCACAAGCTGGTCTCACTTCTTCAGTTAAAATATTTATTGAGAGAGGGGGGAAAACCTTTAGGATGCACATCAGTATCGATGTGTACATTAAAAGAGGAGATGATGTGAGTTTAAGGAAAGGAATTCAGCTGATATTCAATTAACCTCGTCAGACTGATTGTGAAACAGGAAGCATTGTAATATTGTGCATTGGCTCACACTGAAATCTCCCTGAAATGGTGTAATGAGATTGTTAAAGTCTATCTCCACCAAAAAAAAGAAAAGAAAAGGGGTGGGGGGGCTATTTATACATGTTTGTTTTAGCTTTTAAAAAAACATACTGGAAATGGGAGATTTCCAGACTGCCTGTTAGTTACTTTCATGAGATGTGCTGAAACCTGAAATACAGCTTGGTAATGGAGGGGTATGAACCTAGTAACTGGAGGCTTGAAAAGCATTTGCTATTATACAAGAGATTACATATTCATAAAAGATAATCCGTATTTAGGGACTAGAACCTGCAAGGTACCGAGTGACTTCAACTCCCATTGATGTCAGTGGGTGTTGAAAGTGCATAGCACTTTAATACTGTACATATCACAGTACCAGCTGAATTTAAAATGCCTACAGAAGGGCACTTTCTGTAGAAACCAAGCACAGTCTATATATAGTTTTGCTTGAACAGCTTTCATTTCATAGCTCTATTTTCTACACTGTCCCAATTAAGTTAATGGATTAATTTACAAAAATACATGAAAAAATCAATGTGGAGACTAAGTGGAATATAATTTCTGAAGAAGAAATTTAAAAAAAAAAAACTTGCTTAAGGTGATGCTAAGACACATGTATAGAAAACTACTTGAGTACTTGACCCTGGGCAACAGATTATTATCCATCTACACCTGAACATTGCACACACACAAAGTGTTGGCACAAGCCACTGTACCTGTGGAGGAAAACAGCCAAACATCCTAACACTATTGTTCTCAGCTGAAACAGAACACCCGATGGAGATTAATACAGCCTGAAACAATAGCTCTGTGATGCACGAACTGCTCCATTCATGTTGGTGGGCGTTCCCTTGCCCCACCCCAGGACTGGAGAGTTTCTGAGATGTATTGAACATACCCATCCTCAGCTCCTCACCCCAGTATAACAGTGTGTTGTCCATGCACACTCTGAGCACACCTGTCCTAAATTCCCCACCCACTGGGGCAGGGCTTCCCCAGATCCTAGTTTACATGGAAGGAGGCAGTAAGGAGATAGGTTCAGGCCTCCTTAGAGACACAAGGAAACTGAGATCCCAGTTCACATGAGGGGGTAAGGAGAAGGTCCCAGACACTTCGAGAGAGGCAAGTCTCCTCCCCCAAATCTAGCTCACATGGGGGGCATCAGACCCCTACAGATGGGCAGGGGAACCCAGATACTGGAACATAGAGCGGGACAGTTAGCAGGGCATCACAGGGGAGCACCGACCTGGATATCACATAAGGACGTTAGGGAGTGGGTGGCACCACCACAGAAAGGCTGGTGTGGCTAGCCTTACGATCACCTGAGCAGCTGGCCCCAGGACCAGTTGCTGGGGCAGCCTTGGGGATCAGCCGCACTGGCCGCTGCAGCTGCGGAATTTCATGGATATCGCAGAAAGTCATGGAATCCGTGACCTCCATGACAGATTCGCAGCCTTAACCATAACACACCTTCTGGTCTTGTGATGCTGAGATAGTTTTCAAGATAGCTAGCCTCTCTCTCTTCACATGTGCTGTGTAATCCATTAGCCACATAAACAGGCACATGAGCCTTAGAACTGCTTCGCATGCACAACAGGGAGAACCAAACTCTTTTTCAAATAATGCTTTAATTTGAGCTCCTCCAAAAGGCTGATGGGTGCCAGGCACCCTCAAGCAATTGAGACCTCGGTGAGATGATCTGTGCACAAAAAAATATTACTAGAGTGTGTTGTAATGAAGAAAAGCTGTTTTTCCCCCTAAGAGTCTGTACCTTAGGAATCTCTTGGTCAAACCTACTAACAAAAGGTAGATATGAAAGCGAGTATACCAAGGTCAATCTCTTGTGAGAGGCCCATTTCTATCATTACCACCCACAGCGCCTAAGCAGACAGGGTACTCCCTGGATCCTGCTGAGAAATTCATCTCATATCAATCTGATTAGTAGATGTCTGAAAATGTGAAGTTTCACCACTCTCCCCTGTCCCTTCCCACTGGGTCTCTAAGCTGTCTGCTTACCAAATCAGCCCAATTATATTTCACTGAGAGAAGATTTTAGATAACTACAGAGTTTTAAAACCTTCAGTAAGATAAAATAAATAAAAGTTCCATTTCAGCCTCTCATTTGACAGGAGGCAACCTTAAGTAGGATTTCCAGCTTCTGCAGCTTTAAGCCTCAATTCTGCAACATGTCCCACATGGGTGATCCTCTGCGCCGGCACAGAGCCCCACTGAAGTTATCTATATAGAACAGCTTGCAACATCAGAACATGAGTAACATCTGCCATTCTATGCACCCGATGAAGTGGGCTATAGCCTATGAAAGCTTATGCTGAAATAAATGTGTTGGTCTCTTAAAGTGCCACAAGTACTCCTGTTCTTTTTATGGAATCACCAGGTTATTCCTATACTAAAACTCTGAATAACATTTTAGACACTATTAATTGAACAAAGTATCCATAACTAAGAAGTGACACTCATTTACAGATGTTTGAGCACGACAGCCCTCAGTAAGTTTTTGGTTTTGGATATTTTGCTCCAGGAGGATAAGACAAGGTTATCAGCTTAGAAAAAAAAAAAGCCAAACAATTGTTTTGCTCAGGATACACCTGCAGAACCTGTATGCTGCCAATATCTTACACCCAAACAGAACTCTAATGCAGAAATAGATAAGCTTCCTAAACAGGAAACAGTGTAGCATGCAAGATGTAGATCATTAGATATCTGTTTATAAAATCATCTGTATCACGTGTCAGACCAATGAATTAATCCCACCCCATCTGTTCACGCTAACAGCCAACAGCATAGAGAACTCAATCCATAAATGCTACAATGATCTTACAGGAAATAAAGCCATATCATTTTACTTGTAAATTTTGTAACTAAAATTAGTGTACTTTTTAGAAACCTAATTTTATTTCCTTCAAATACCAAACATACAGCAAAAATAGCAGGTACAAAATAGAAGATTTTAATTCAAGTCAATTAAAAGGGACACAATACATGCCCCTCAAGTAATTTTCTTACAAAGCAAATGGGAGAAAAGAAGTGTCAGAGAAATGAGAACTGATGTCTACCCATCTGAAAGGGATATTTCTGTTCTAAACCTATTAAAGATGGCCTGCAAAGGAAAAAAAAAAAGACACTGGGTTTTGTGCCCTTTTTTGGTGTTTGATATTTTTTATGAAATACAAAGACTTGACTACAAATACAAAGTCTTGCTTTTTTATTTGCTCAGTTTGTACACACACGAGAAATTCTGGTCTTGTTCCGTTTTTCTTGAAAACTGTAGATAACTGGAGAAGTAGGAGGCTTATGAAATCAGATACTAAGAAACTTAAACTTGATTAAGTGAGAAGGGAATGATTTTTATTGAGATTTAAAACTTTTTCTGTGGGTCATCTATTTAAAGGGATACAATTAACTTAGAATCATAGAATCTCAGGGTTGGAAGGGACCTCAGGAGGTCATCTAGTCCAACCCCCTGCTCAAAGCAGGACCAACCCCAACTAAATCATCCCAGCCAGGGCTTTGTCAAGCCTGACCTTAAAAACCTCTAAGGAAGAAGATTCCACCACCTCCCTAGGTAACCCATTCCAGTGCTTCACCACCCTACTAGTGAAAAAGTTTTTCCTAATATCCAACCTAAACCTCCCCCTCTGCAACTTGAGACCATTACTCCTTGTTCTGTCATCTTCTACCACTGAGAACAGTCTAGATCCATCCTCTTTGGAACCCCCTTTCAGGTAGTTGAAAGCAGCTATCAAATCCCCCCTCATTCTTCTCTTCTGCAGGCTAAACAATCCCAGTTCCCTCAGCCTTGCCTCATAAGTCATGTGCTCCAGCCCCCTAATCATTTTTGTTGCCCTCCGTTGGACTCTTTCCAATTTAGCCACATCCTTCTTGTAGTGTGGGGCCCAAAATTGGACACAGTACTCCAAATGAGGCCTCACCAGTGCCGAATAGAGGGGAATGATCATGTCCCTCGATCTGCTGGAAATGCTCCTATTTATACAACCCAAAATGCCATTAGCCTTCTTGGCAACAAGGGCACACTGTTGACTCATATTCAGCTTTTCGTCCACCGTAACCCCTAGGTCCTTTTCTGCAGAACTGCTGCCCAGCCATTCAGTCCCTAGTCTGTAGCAGTGCATGGGATTCTTCCGTCCTAAGTGCAGGACTCTGCACTTGTCCTTGTTGAACCTCATCAGATTTCTTTTGGCCCAATCCTCTAATTTGTCTAGGTCCCTCTGTATCCTATCCCTACCCTCCAGCATATCAACCACTCCTCCCAGTTTAGTGTCATCTGCAAACTTGCTGAGAGTGCAGTCCACACCATCCTCCAGATCGTTAATGAAGATATTGAACAAAACCGGCCCCAGCACCGACTCTTGGGGCACTCCACTTGATACCGGCTGCCAACTAGACATGGAACCATTGATCACTACCCGTTGAGCCCGACCATCTAGCCAGTTTTCTATCCACCTTACCGTCCTTTCATCCAGCCCATACTTCTTTAACTTGTAATCTAGTCAGTTTCATAAAGCAAGTTAAATGTTGTTTGAGGTACTAGGCCTGCCTCTCACTTTTCTAATTTTCTACTTTTACCATCTTAGATCTTAAATATTTCTCTATGCTGCTGTGCAAAAAGCCAACAAAACTGACGATACACAAACTGTCAAATGCACACAAACTGTCAAATGTACAAAGTAAATAAAATGGGGAAAAAGAACAAATCTCTTTCAGTTATATAGTTACCACACCCAAGATCACATTAGCAGATAAAGGCATTTGGACAAAAGTTGTGTCCCTTTAACAAATACCCAGCAAGCAAATAGAAGAAAAGCTCTCTGTAAGAGATTCAACAGCTTAGCCCTTCAATTAAGGGATGAAAAAGCATGTAAGAAAAACTGGAGGGTCAAGACTTTATATTACCGATGTTTTTTAAAAAAATCAGTGGAGCAGAAAAACTTTAAAGCAGGGGTAGTCAATTATTTTTTGTCAAGGTCCAAATTTCTTGGTCAATGTATAGGCAAGGTCCAGACTTCAGAGAAAAATAATTTAAAAAACAACAACAATAATATGTAAATAAAATCATTGGCCTGCTAAACCCAGGGTTGTGAGTTCAATCCTTGAGGGGGCCATTTAGGGATCTGGGGCAAAAATCTGTCAGGGGACAGTACTTGGTCCTGCTAGTGATGGCAAGGGACTGGACTCGATGACCTTCAAGGTCCTTCCAGTTCTATGAGATAATAATAATATAATATATGGAGATATGCCTATTATAAGATTTCAGGGTTCATTCAAAAGCATCTGGCAGTCTGGATTTGGCCCAGGGTCTGCCTACTGAGTACCCCTGCTTTAAATGTTTTCAATTCTTCTTTGTCATAAAAAGGGTACAAACCAATATACTACAGGGGGAGCATCTATTTGGGTATCAAAACAAAGGGATCTGCAGGTACAGTCACATGATCACAATTCTGAAGGTTGTTGGTTCAAGTCTCACTCGATTTCACACTGAAAGGCCACCTCCAGTTCACCCAGCTGCAAAACAGGTAGCTGGTCCATCAGGTTAGGGCAGTCTAAGGCACCAGGACACACTGGCCACATCATTAACTTGTGTACTGTTGGTTATGAAACTGATATCACTTAACCATGACAGCCCCATGAGCCACTGGCTCAAGGGAACTTTGATTTTAACTAATTATTGGGAAGGAGTAAGCAATTGAAATGAAATTCACAGATATTAAACTGAGAGGGGTTACAAATACATGTAAAGATGGAAATCAGTATTTCTTGAATTGATGAAATTAGAAACATTAGTAGGCAATAAAATTGTGAGATTAAATTTGGGAGAAAAATACTCAGATTTCAGTGGCTGAGAAGACTCTCGGAAATAGTGATGACAATCCACAAATAATGGACAGTGAATTAGACATGAGTTTGCCCACAGACTCAGGTGGTGGGTGTGACGGTGTCCCCAATAAAACTGTATGGGGAGATGCTTATAAATGTATAAGCATCTCCCCATACAGTTTTATTGGGGACACCATCACAATGGGTCCCTCACCTTTTCCATCAGCCATTACTACATTTTCCAACCCCTGATCTCATCATGTTTTTTACAATTTAAAAGTTCTCTATTCAAACAAAAGAAAACCATTCTTCCACAAAATAAGAAATTTGGTGGAACAGATTTAGTGTTTCTTTCCTATCCTCTTCCCCTCTCTAAGAACTTCTTTGCCCCCATCAGAGTTTTAAGGATTGTTCTTTTCCTCCTCCTCAAACAAGATTTTTTCCCCTCTACTTTATACATCTCACCCTCGAGGCAGTATATCCTAGAAGTCACACCCTTCTTCTATGGCAGCGCCCAACACTACCCCAAAAGCATCAGGGTAGCATGAAAGTGGTATTTTTATTATAAAAAAACAATTAAATATTCAATAATATAAAAGTAATCCAATGGACATTTGTATTTAATGCATATGTAGAATGCTTTACTAATTTCACCCCGGCTCCCCTTTTCCATTAGCCATGGGTTAATTAGCCATTCAGTTTGTCTCATCGTCCTGTGGTTTCCTTGCCAAGGATGAAGAGTATAATGCATCCAACAGCTGCAGAGAAGCACTCACAAGAATAGCATTTGTAAAATGGGCACGTGATTAGTTTACTACTCCATCCTTATTGCTACGGGCACTGTGGTTACTCAAACGGAAGGCAATTATAGCCCTCCAAATAGAAATAAAGACAGGGATATGCTTCAAAAGGAAGATAACTAATGAATGTCTAATCATTTTACAACAATTCTATTATCATCACATTTATTAAAATTACAAAACATTTTGATTCCAAAAAGCTGTCAATCTAGATGAAGACAAGACAAGACAAATAAAATAGGTCCTACACTACTGAAGCAGAGGAGATTTATCTTTTTTCCTGAATTAAGTGTGTGTTCAGAGCATTTTTTCCAGGTTTAAATGAGCCACAAGAACACAAACCAAGAGAACTCAGGGACAGGAAAAAAATCATAGGCTAATTGTATATGACACTTCTTTAATATTAAACTTCCAAAGGGTTTGTAAATTAAAAGTTGACCCTACTTTAAGATAAAACTCAAACATATAACACTGAAAGTGTGCCAAAAATGATGCTTACAATGTTTTAATCTACTGAGTATACAACTGACATGGCTACTATTTTAATGTGCATCTTAAAGTAGATCATATATTGCTCTCTCTTTAAGAGACGTTTCCAACTTTAGCTAACCCTATTTTAGGGGATTATTTTCCTGATCAGTTAATAGCAATTCGAGTTAGGCCTGACCCAATACGTGTGACTCTGGTCTTCCCCATTAACCAGAAGTGCTCAGAGTAGCGTTCACGTCATCTTCCCAACCCCATGCCCCAAATGGAACAATAAACAGATCTTTAGCCCGCGCTTCCATATGGCCTGAACACCTGCTCCGTGGGTACAAGTACGTGTGTACGCGAGAGAGAGTTTGCTCTATGCACAGCCCAGTAGGAGACACCCCCCTGCCATGCTGAAAGGAGACGGGAACTGTCAGCGCGGCCCAAATCTGCCCTTCCTCTCTGCGGGGGAGCGGGGAGGGGGTGTCTGTCGGCGCCTCTGCCGCAGGAGGCCAAGCCGAAACCTCCCCCCTCGCAGCCCGGCCCGGGAGGGGCTGCCCGGCCCAGCCGAGCCCGCGGCGCAGTCCCCACCTCTCCTTGGAGTAGAGCTGCTGCTCCTGCCGCCTCTTCCGGGTGAAAGCCATGGGGCCGCCCGCAGGCCCCGCCGGGGGGGGGGGGGAGGAGGAGAGAGAGAGCGCAGGGCCGGCCGGCCGGCCTCCCCCTCACTGCCCGGGGCGCCCGCGCCGCCTCTGACTCATTTATCCCGCGGCGGGCAGCTGGCGGCGGGAACCCCGCTCGCCAGGCTCGGGCCGGTCTCCCTCCGCTCGGCGGTGACGGCTGCAGGGAGGGATGTGCCAGAGCCCTGCCCCCTGCCGGCCCCGTGCGGGGGACACTCCCCCCCACCCCCAAGCAGCGGCCGCTGCTGTTATTGGTTATTAACGAGGCCTGGCCGTAGCTACCCAACCGGGGCTTCCAGCCCGTCCGTCCCAGTCATGCAGCGCCGGCTCCAAAGCCGGGCCGCCGTCGCTAGCCTCCCTCCCCATAACCGAGCCGGGCCGGGATTCGCCCAGGGACACCCAGCCTGGCCCGGGCCTTGGCCCTGGCTGTGCAATCAGAGCTGTGCGGGCTGCTCTCCGCCCACCCCGCTCTGCTAGGCCCTAAGGACATCTGGAGTCTCAATGGATCAGATTAGGGCTCTCGCAGCATTAAAAAAAAAAAAAAGATTAATCTCACTGTTAAATAATAATAGAAGACCATGTATTTAAATATTTAGGATGTTTTCTACTTTTTCAAATATAGTGATTTCAATTACAACACAGTATAAAGTGTAGCGTGCTCACTTTATATTTATTTTTGATTACAAGTATTTGCACTGTACAAAAACAAAATAAATGGTATTTTTCAATTCACCTAATATAAGTACTGTAGTGCAATCTCTTTATTATCACAGTTGAACTTACAAATGTAGAATCATGTCCAAAAAATGGATTAAAAAAAACCAATGTATAATTTTAGAGCCTGCAAGTCCACTCAGTCCTACTTCTTGTTCCGCCAATCGCTCAGACAAACAAGTTTGTTTACATTTGCAGGAGATAATGCTGTCCGCTTCTTGTTAACAATGTCACCTGAAAGTGAGAACAGGCGTTCTCTTGGCATGCTGATGACGGGTTCTGCTCGATAACAATCCAAAGCAGTGCAGACCAATGCATGTTCATTTTTATTATGTGAGTCAGATGCCACCAGCAGAAGGTTGATTTTCTTTTTTGGTGGTTTGGGTTCTATAGTTTCCGCATCAGAGTGTTGCTCTTTTAAGACTTCTGAAAGCATGCTCCACCAGGGCCGGCTCTAGGATTTTTGCCGCCCCAAGCAAAAACAAATTTGGCCGCCCCCCCCCATTTTTTTCTTACCCCACCCCCGCTCAACTCCGCCCCTTCCCCAAATCCCCAGCCCTGCCTCCTCCCCCCAGGCTCTCAAGCCTAGGAGGGAGGGAGGGAGGGAGGGGGAGAAGCGGCACGCAAATCAGCTGTTTCGCGTGCCGCGGCTGCTCGGGATCTCAAGCCTGGGAGGGAGGGGGAGAAGCGGCACGCGCGCCGCAGCCGCTCAGGAGCTCCCCCTCCCTCCCAGGCCTGGGAGGGAGGGGGAGCAGCGGCGCGCGAATCAGCTGGTTCGCGCGCTGCGGCCGCTCGGGATCTCCCCTTCCAGCAGCGGTGCGCAAATCAGCTGTTTCGCGCGCCGTGGGGCGCGAGCCAGCGGCGGCAGCGGAGGTGAGCTAGGGCGGCCGGGGCACATTTTTAGGGGCGGCATGGCTGGCGCCAGAATGCCGCCCCTAGAAACGTGCCGCCCCAAGCACCAGCTTGTTTTGCTGGTGCCTGGAGCCGGCCCTGTGCTCCACACATCGTCCCTCTCAGGTTTTGGAAGGCACTTCGGATTCTTAAACCCTGGGTCCAGTGCTGTAGCTATCTTTAGAAATCTCACATTGGTACCTTCTTTGTGTTTTGTGAAATCTGCAGTAAAAGTGTTCTTAAAATGAACAACATGTGCTGATAGGTTTCAGTGTAGTAGCCGTGTTAGTCTGTGTCAGCAAAACGAAAATAAGAAAGAAAAACGTGTAGCACCTTAGAGACTAACAAATTTATTTCAGCATAAGCTTTCGTGGGTTAGAACCCACTTCATCGGATGCATGGAATGAAACATACAGTAGACAGATATTTATACAGTCAGAGAAACATGATAAGGTGGAGGTGCATAGACCAACCTTAAGAGGCTAATTAATTGAGAGGAACCATAACAGCAGGGGAAGAAAAAACCTTTGAAGTGATAAACAAGATGGCCACACAGGTATGAATGAGGATCGTTAACTTAAGGGAAATAGATTCAATTAAGGTAATAGCTAAACCATTCCAAGTCCCTATATAATCCAGAGGTGATGCAATCTAGTTTGCATATCAATTCGAGTTCAACAGCTTCTCTTTGAAGCCTGTCTTTGGAGTGAATCTGTCGCAACACTGCGACCCTCAAGTCTGTCACTGAGTGGTTAGGGAGGTTGAAGTGTTCTCCTACTGGTTTTTGAATGTTATGATTCCTGATGTCAGATTTATGTCCATTTATTCTTTTGCGTAGAGACTGTCCGGTTTGGCCAATGTACATGGCAGAGTGGCATTGCTGGCACATGATGGCATATATCACATTGGTAGATGTGCAGGTGAATGAGCCCGTGATGGCGTGGCGGATGTGATTAGGCCCTGTGATGGTATCACTTGAATCGATATGTGGACAGAGTTGGCATCGGGCTTTGTTGCAAGGATAGGTTCCTGGGTTAGTGTTTTTGTTGTATGGTGTGTGGTTGCTGGTGAGTATTTGCTTCAGGTTGGGGGGCTGTCTGTAAGCGAGGATTGGTCTGTCCGCCAAGATCTGTGAGAGTGAGGGATCATCTTTTAGGATAGGTTGTAGATCTTTGATGATGCGCTGGAGAGGTTTTAGTTGGGGGCTAAAGGTGACGGCTAGTGGTGTTCTGTTATTTTCTTTTTTGGGCCTGTCTTGTAGTAGGTGACTCCTGGGTACTCTTTTGGCCCTGTCAATCTGTTTTTTTACTTCAGCAGGTGGGTATTGTAGTTGTAAGAATGCTTGATAGAGATCTTGTAGGTGTTTGTCTCTGTCTGAGGGATTGGAGCAAATGCGGTTGTATCTTAGAGCTTGGCTGTAAACAATGGATCGTGTGGTGTGTCCAGGATGGAAGCTGGAAGCATGTAGGTAAGTATAGCGGTCAGTAGGTTTCCGGTATAGGGTGGTGTTTATGTGACCATCGCTTATTAGCACAGTAGTGTCTAGGAAATGGACCGCTTGTGTGGACTGGTCTAGGCTGAGGTTGATGGTGGGATGGAAATTGTTGAAATCATGGTGGAATTCCTCAAGGGCTTCTTTTCCATGGGTCCAAATGACGAAGATATCATCAATGTAGCGCAAGTAGAGTAGGGGTGTTAGGCGACGAGAGCTGAGGAAGCGTTGTTCTAAGTCAGCCATAAAAATGTTGGGGCCATGCGGGTACCCATAGCAGTGCCACTGACTTGAAGGTATATATTGTCCCCAAATGTGAAATAGTTGTGGGTGAGGACAAAATCACAAAGTTCGGCCACCAGGTTAGCCGTGGTAGTATCGGGGATACTGTTCCTGACAGCTTGTAGTCCATCGTTGTGTGGAATGTTAGTGTAGAGGGCTTCTGCATCCATAGTGGCCAGGATGGTGTTGTCTGGAAGATCACCGATGGATTGTAGTTTCCTCAGGAAGTCAGTGGTGTCGCGAAGATAGCTGGGAGTGCTGGTAGCATAGGGCCTGAGCAGAGAGTCCACATAGCCAGACAATCCTGCTGTTAGGGTGCCAATGCCTGAGATGATGGGGCGTCCTGGATTTCCAGGTTTATGGATCTTGGGTAGCAGATAGAATGCCCCTGGTCGGGGTTCTAGGCACGTGTCTGTACAAATTTGTTCTTGTGCTTTTCCAGGGATTTTCTGGAGCAGATGGTGTAGTTTCTTTTGGTACTCCTCAGTGGGGTCAGAGGATAAAGGCCTGTAGAATGTGGAGTTACAGAGCCGCCTGACAGCTTCTTGTTCATATTCCAACTTATTCATGATGACGACAGCTCCTCCTTTGTCAGCCTTTTTGATTATGATGTTAGAGTTGTTCCTGAGGCTGTTGATGGCATTGTGTTCTGCACAGCTGAGGTTATGGGGCAAGTGATTTTGCTTTTCTACAATTTCAGCTCGAGCACGGTGACAGAAGCAGTCTATGTAGAAGTCCAATTTGTTGTTTCGACCTTCAGGAGGAGTCCACGCAGAATCCTTCTTTTTGTAGTTTTGGTAGGAAGGATTCTGTGGGTTAGTATGTTGTACAGAGGTCTGTTGGAAATATTCTTTGAGTCGGAGACGTCGAAAGTAGGATTCTAGGTCACCGCAGAACTGTATCATGTTCGTGGGTCTGGAGGGACAAAAGGAGAGGCCCCGAGAAAGGACAGAATCTTCTGCTGTGCTGAGTCGTCATCCAAGACTGCTATAATATGAAATATATGGCCGAATGTGAGTAAAACAGAGCAGGAGACATACAATTCTCCCTCAAGGAGTTCAGTCACAAATTTAATTAACGCATTATTTTTTAAACGAGCGTCATCAGCATGGAAGCATGTCCTCTGGAATGGTGGCCATCATGAAGGGGCATACGAACGTTTAGCATATCTGGCACGTAAATACCTTCCAATGCCGGCTACAAAAGTGCCATGCAAATGCCTTGTTCTCACTTTCTGGTGACATTGTAAATAAGAAGCGGGCAGCATTATCTCCTGTAAATGTAAACAAACTCGTTTGTGTGAGCGATTGACTGAACAAGAAGTAGGACTGAGTGAACTTGTAGGCTCTCAAGTTTTACATCATTTTGTTTTAGAGTGCAGTTATGTAACAAAAACAATCTACATTGTAAATTGCACTTTCACAACAAAGAGATTGCATTACAGTACTTGTATGAGGTGAATTGAAAAATACTATTTCTTTTATCATTTTTACCGTGCAAATATTTATACTAAAAATTAATATACACTTTGATTTCAGTTACAACACAGAGTACAACATATATGAAAATGTAGAAAAACACCCAAAATATTTAATACATTTCAATTGGTATTCTATTGTTTAGCAGTGTGATTAAAATTGCGATTAATCACAATTAATTTGTTTAATTATGATTAATTTTTTGAGTTAATTGCATGAGATAACTGCGATTAATCAACAGCCCTAGATCAGATTCATCCCGGATTGTAAATCCATGGCCATGGAGTTACACCCATCCAACAACTTTTAGGATCTTTTAGGAAAGGTGATTTTGAAAAAGCCAAGGGTTAGAATAGAAGTTGCCCTATCTTGCTAATTAACTCACTTGGATATTTGTTCATTAACTGGCCTTTAATTTATCTGTCTTATAACCATAAATGTTTTGAATTAAAAAAGTAATTCCTGATTTATTAAAACAAAGAGTGCAAATGCAGTATTTTCCATGTACAATTATTTTTACTTTATTTTATTCCAGTGATACCCACAATGTGCGTGGGGCTGCCCACACATACAAGACTCAGTCCCTACACCACGGGGTTCCGAATCTAAGAAAAGTAACATATAAGGGAGACAAACATCCAAACGTTTTTACCCCTAACTATTTTTAGTTCAAATGGCCCCCATCACCACAGTGTCTGAGCACATCACAAGCTTCACTATATTTAGCTTCACAACATCCCTGTGGGTAGGGAAGTGCTGCTATCCCCATTTTTAGAGATGGGAAACCAAAGCACAGAACACCTAAGAGACTTGCCCAAGGTCACCTAGGAAGTCCATGGAAGAACAGGGAATTAAACCCACCTCCCTGAAGTTGCAGGATAGGGCCCTAATCAGTTCATTTTATGATTTGTATTCCAGTAGTGCCCACTTAACGAGTAGTCCCAGTCAGTCAAGGCATACTTACAAGTAGAACTGGCTGAAAAAAAGGGAATCCCTTTCACAAAATACCATGTGTTTTTGAGGAAAAGTTTCATCCTGAAGCAGGAAGAAACATCAAAAACATGAAATTTGTTGAAGAAAAGGTTTTAAAGACTAATTCAGTTCAACAGACCCCAAAAGACAATTTTCTGCTTCCCAGCTGCCTTCAGGGAAGGCTCTTGTCAGTTTCACATAGGATGACCAGAGGGCAAGTGTGAAAAAATCAGGACAGGGGTGGGGAGGTAATAGGAGCCTATATAAGAAAAAGACCCCAAAATCGGGACTGTCCCTATAAAATGGGGACATCTGGTCAGCCTAGTTTCACAAGTGACTTCCATCTGGCTGCTGGAGAGAGGTGCAGAGAGCTTGGGAGCTCTGCCTCCCAACCAACCATCCAAATTCTTGGAGTCCATCCCCCAGAGCTAGGGGGAGGCAGGATGGTGGAGTACTCCACCCCCTCAACCTAGTGGGGAGAGAGAGCGCCCAGATACCGTGTCTCTTTATTCGCCAGATCCTGGAGGAAGGCAGGTGCCTCAGGGAATTATGCTTCTCTGTTTCCCAGAGCTAGGTAGGAAGGCAGAGTACTGTGATGCTCTGTCCCAAGGAGATGGGGCAGACAGAGAGGCAGAGCACCTCAGCTCTGTGCTTCTCCATTCCCTGGAGCTAGAAGGGAGAGAGGTGGAAACCTGCCTGTGTTTCATGTAATCTGTAATAGATTCAGTGAAACATTTTCCTCTACCCAGTCTAAAAATAGTGTATGTATGGGTCTGTCATAACCCAGCTGAGGTCAATTTTCATGCACTTGGTACAGACAATTCACAATTTCTTTTATACATATATTACATACTTCCATGCAATTGTAGCTCATTAAGCTATTTATGCTTATTTATAGTTACTATTTTTAAATGTGGCAATGAGATTCATAGAAATTATTAAACTAAAATACAATCCTGGAAGTTTGGGAGATGGTGGGTCTGGAGGGTGCAGTGAAATTTAATAGGGTCTCTCTGGTGATAGGGGGCTCAGGCTGTAGTGAGATTCAGTGAGGTTTGGGGAATCTCTCTAGGCAGAGGGGTCTGGGGGTGCAGTGATATTCAGTGGAGTCTCTCTGGGGCTAATGGTTGCAGTGATAGATTGGTGGAGGTCTTTCTGGGAATGAAGGAATGGGGTGCAGTGACATTCAGTGAGGTTGGAGGTCTCTCTGGGAATTGGGGTAAAGTGACAATCAGTGTGGTTGGTTTCAGTGTAGTAGCCGTGTTAGTCTGTGTCAGCAAAACAAAAATAAGAAAGAAAAACTTGTAGCACCTTAGAGACTAACAAATTTGGTTGGGGTGGTGTGGTTGGGGTTCTCTCCGTGGCTGGGGGTGCCGTGACAGTGGGGTTAGGGGAGTCTCTGAGGCTGGGTGTGATGAGCATTACCTAAAAGCATAAAGTTAAGCATGTGCATAAATGTTTTCAGGAAGGGGGAGAAAATATGCACAACACTCTCCACCGCCCACCTAGTATTCATTACTGTGGATGTGAATATAGGTGTCATATTTCAGGGGTGGTTAGTATTTTATTAGCATAGGTGTCTAGGGTAATATGTATGCAGCCCATGTTATCTCATTTAATGGATATAAGTAAGACATTTTCCTGTTTAGCTTTCAGTGCTAAGGATCATTTTAGGATCCTCACTAGGCACCTATAAAATTAGTACGAGTAGAGTTTTCTGAAGTGCTCAGTGCTAAGGATGCCTCTAGCTGCCTCTAGTTAAGTCAACAGTAAAACTTCCATTGGCTCTTTAATGGGAGCAATATTTGGCCACTGCTGAGGGCATTTCAAATTCACTCAGCGGTGGACAAGAGGAAACCAGTGGCATATTATATAACAGTGGAGTTGGGAGGCGATATTCTGGCCTATTAATTATTACTGGAGCTGGTCAGCAAATATAACCTTCCAAGAAAAACTGCACTGAAACGTGTTGCCATTTGTAACCGTGCCTTCGTGGGTCACAACTGAGAATACCTAAATTCAAGACAAACTGCTGAGAAATAGGGCGGACACACCCCAAAACTGGAAGTTATTCTTCCATGAGATATATCAAACCAGCAACAAAAGTAAACATCTGTTTCACCACACTGGCTAACAAGAAGTCAGAACAGAAGTTTCCTTAGGCATTTCAGTGCTTGTATTGCCACCAAAAGCACTAGATTTATAGATGAGTGGTTCTTTAAAACCAATTTAATCAAATAACAAGTTCTTCTGATCCCAAAGGACCAGCCACACACCTGGTCAATATACAACTCAGATCTTACCCAAAGATCACGCTGTTGCCAATCCATTAGTACCTAAAATCTAAAGGTTTATTTATAAGAAAGAAAGAAAGAAAGAAAGAAAGAAAGGTGAGAGTTAAAATTGGTTAAAGGAATCAAATATATACAATAATTGGAAAGTTTTAGGTTCAGGCTTGTAGCAGTGATGGAATAAACTGCTGGCCTAAGTTAAGTCTCTGGTTGCTTCCAAATCATTGGAAGGTCCTCAGTTCCTTGGTTAGAAAACTCCCATTAGTGTAAATCCATAGTGCAGAGCCTTGAGCCGGAAAGAGTCTGGAGCAGGAAAGAGGCTAAATGGAGGTGTTTCCAGGGCCTTTTATATTTTCTGCCATGTGGAGGGAATCCCATTGTTCTTACTGTGGAAAATTACAGTAACAAGATTGTGTTTGGAGTCACATGGGCAAGTCACATGTCCATGCATAATTTTGCTTAGTCACAACAGGAAATCCATTACCTATACCCCAGACAGAACATTCGGTGTAGATGGGCGTCTCCCATGATCCATTGTCAGTTAAGTGTTTCTTGATGGGCCACTTAATCTGAATAGTCCCTCCAAGATGTGCAGGCTAAATACCTTGTGGGCATTACCCCAGGAGCAAACATTTGAAATCCAGGTATAGAGCCAATACTCATAACGTCAAATACAAAAATCATGCATGCATATAAATAGCATACTGTAATCATATTCACCAAATTATAACCTTTCCATAGACACCTTACTTGACAACCTTTGTACAAGCTTTGTTGCAACAATGATCTATATGGTCATATTTTAATCAGATAACGTCACACCATTTTTCACTGAAATTTTGAAACTGACATTTTCAAATGAGCTCTTATAATTAGCTCACATTTTGCAACTAACTGATACATTAATGGGATTAGCAGTTCGTGTTGAAAAGCTCTGAGTTAACATTTTTGCTCTTTTAAAAAATAGCTTTCTTTGGGCTAAATTCTATAATGCGAGTTCCAATTGTAAGCTCTTTGGGGCAGGCGCCATCTTTTCACTATTTATGTGTACAGGGCCTACCACAATGGGGCTCAATCCCTGACTGATGCCTCTGCGCACAACCACAATAATAATAAATAATAATAATGGATGAGTTTGGCCCATCGTGTCTGAGGAACAAAAATTTGTGCTATCCATTGTCTTGCACAGAGGAATGCTTACAAGCTTGCCTACACACAAAAATTAGATTAGTTTAACTAAAATCAGTTTTTAATTTGATTTAGTTAAACCATTGCAAACCTTGATGTAAACACACTTAAATCAGTTTACAACTGGCTTATATCTACTTAGTTAGGGTGGCCATATGTCCCGTTTTGGACAGGACACTCCCTTTTTTAAGCCCTGCCCAGGCCGTCCTGACTTTTTTTTGGCAAATGTGGGCATTTATCTCGTTTGCGCTCGCCAACTGATGTGTGGGGGGAAGGCAGGGTTCATGTGAGCAGCGACACCAGCCAGGTGGAGGGGGCAGGCAGGGCTCGGGTGAGCGGCGATGCCAGTCCCACATGGGGAGCTGGCTGGGCTCGGTTGAGAGGTGTGCACATGGGTGAGGCAGGGCTCGGGCGAGCAGCTCAGGCCAGCCCCACGTGGTGTTCCGTTTTCGCTTTGGTAAATATGGTCACCCTATACTTAATTTAATTCTGCTAAATGTATATGTCAGTTGCAAACCAGTGTAAGTGTGTACCGCTTTGATTAAATTGATTTTAAAATCTCTTTTATTTAAACCAATTTAACTGTTTGTGTGTAAACAAGGCCCTATTTACCTGGAAGATGGGGCAAAACACCCAACAGGATCTTTACAGTGCAGGCATTCCAGTAGAATGCTGGCATTTAGGGTTGTTGGATAAGAAAACTAGTGAGTGAAGTACTGAAGGAGAATCCTGAAGACAGGGGCTTTATCTGGGGTTATGATAGACTCCCTGATGGGAGAGGCTTTGTTGCAAGGCGCAGAGGGAGAATGAGGTTGGGAGTTCTTAGCTTTTGCCTGACACCAAGATTCAGAAACCTGCCCAGCCAGCTGTTGTTCCTTCTGGCTATGCAACAGCTCTGGTCCTTTCCCCAGCTCCCCAGCCAGCCCCCAAGTTCCACCACTGACTTCTGATTCAGCCAAGCCTAGCTACCCTGCAGGGGCTGGCTCTGTTAGCTGTAGGGAGGGCCCTCTTGATTGGCTGCATCCCCAATAGCCCCGCCGCCTAGAGAAACCAGTCAGAACTTAGTACAGAGGGAAAAGTAACCAATGAACTCTTCCCGCTTTATTCTTCAGCAAAAAGGGAGGGAGTGGCCAGAAGCGGAAATATGGGATAAGAGGCATCCCCTACTGATTTAGTATGGGGCATGCAATTTTTTATTTTAAAAAAAGGGATGCCCCTTATATTGTGACACTGCTGGCAACCCCAAAGACGTTAGGCTCGACGTGACTGCCTCCCGGCTCCACGCTCAGCGGCTGAGCGTGGAGCCAGGAGGCGGCCACCAGCCGTCCCCCAAATCCTGGTGCCCTAGGCGACCGCCTAGGGTCGCCTAGTTATAGCGCCGGCCCTGTCAGGGAGTATAAAGTAGCTATGTAAAACAGGCATAGCTGGCTGTATGCCATTCTGTCAATCTCACCATACAGAGGGTATTTCAGGGGCACAGTACATAGTGTCCACTCAATTCTCAGCCAGTGCAGCAATCTGTTTGGGACTGCTGCAGTCAGCGCAATTTGGAATAGTTAGGCTTAGGCTAACCTCATATGCTGCTCTGAATTATACTTTGTCTATTGCTGGTCAGGGGTAAAACTGGGGGAGGTATTTGGGCTCAGGACACCTTTTCTTGCCCCTAAAGGCTGACCCCTAAATTCATCCCTGACGTAACTCTGTAATTTCAGTGACGATGCACCAGAGATGGGTTTTGCCTCTAATGTTTTAGTTGTCTGAAGGTTTTAGCTCTCTGAATGAGATAGGTGAATTATACATGATCACATTATGATTTGTCTGGCAGTACAGGAACATTAGCTCTTTGGGACAGGGTTTCTCTTTTCATATACGTTTATATAGCTCCTAGCACAATGAGGCCCCAGTTTTGATTAGGACCTTTGAGCACTCCCATAATATATATGAAAATAAATAAGGATGATAATGATGAAACAATACACTAGAACTTGAATATCAATAGATGAGAGCCTGACCTATTCAGAACAAACAAAATGGTGCAAGGAATTTAAAGCTCTCAGGTTTATCTCTCTTTTTCTTTCTATCTGTATCTGTCACCATAGTAGTGGAATGATTTCCAAAAGTTCAAAAGAAGTAACAAAGAATTTGCCTGTTGCTCTCCCCCGTAGGATAAGCCATCTGATTTGCGTAATCAGGCTTTAGCTGAGCCCTTTTAAAAAATCTCAGCTAAGAATCTTTTGTAATGCTTCTAAGATTTTCCATGGACAAACATCCTATGATATGTTAACCCATTTATTTACTGGAGACTTCTACTCTGAGTTCACTACCACCCTGACTTCTCAGAGAAGCTGGTGCTAGAGCAGTGGTCCCCAAACTTTTCCTATCGCACCTCCCCTTACCAGTGATAGAATGTGTCCATGCCCCACCTCTTCCAGGCCGGGAGCAGGGGCCGGGGGCTGGGAGCAGAACCGGAGCCGGTCGAGGGCTGAGCCAGAGCAGAGCTGGATGCAGAGTGTGGGTAGGTGGTGCTCCCTCCCCACCCCCTTGTGAGGGCTGGCCCAGGCCCCACTGTGCCCCCCCCCCCACCCACCCAGGACGTTTCTCCACATCCCACAGTTTGGGCACCACTGTGCTAGAGGATGAGAGGGATTCATATTTATGCCTCCATCACAGTTCAGTAAAGTAGATTGAGGAGTAAGATTACTTTTCACAGAAACAGTTCGTATGGAACATTTCCCCATATGTGATCAAAATCACCATTTTTTTAATAGCCTCTCTTCCATAAATCTGAACCTCATTCACCAGTGTAATAAGTTCTACACAAAATCTGATATTGTGTGATTTAGTAGACTGTGAAAATGGATGCCCTAATGGGTATAGTTATGGAACACTAGACCAGAATTCTTTTTGATCTGGAAAATAGTATACCTTCTGCCCCCGACAGTATAGTTATCTCCTATTTTCTAACAGTTCTAGAAAGTAACAATGAGTACAATTTATATTTTGTCCTTTTTGTATTCATAGTGTTTTTAAAAAACAGGAATTGTTTCAGGAAATATATGTAGTTGGAACACCAAAGGAAGAGTACTTCAAAGAGAAAAGGCCTCTGACTCTAGTCTATACTAATAACAACTGACAGGTTAGGAGAAGAGAAGAAGCAGTCTTCTGCATTTTAAACTGATTCTGATTTTTATCCTAGCAGAGAGAGACAATTCTGGTTCCTTGTGTGTTCAGAAAATTTTCCAAAACAAAATTAGGGTTTCTGCCCTGGATCCATAAGCGTTGGATCATTTTTAAAGCATCAAGCTTAGCATCCCCTCTTGGTATGATTTGAAGGAGAAGTACTCTATTTGACATTGCTGCCTTATTATAATAAACCTGACTTCAGTGGCCTTATGTTCAAAGAGCTGAAAAGGTATAATGTGTGAGAATCTACTCAGAACTGCATCATTCAGCAATATGCAGGAAATAAATTAAGCAGCTCCTCATACTATATTCCAGTAATTAAAACATTCAAAACATTCCTAAGAGGAAAAAACTATTAATAAAAGCACATGCTCACCAGCAGCAGCACAGAATAAAGGTGGCAACACCATACCACACCACCCTTACTTCTGTGCTGCTGCTGGTGAGCATGTGCTTTTATTAATAGTTTTTTCCTCTTAGGAATTTTTTGAATGTTTTCGCAGAAGTAAAGGTGGCAACACCATACCATACCACCCTTACTTCTGCGCTGCTGCCTTCCGAGCTGGGCAGCCGGAGAGTAGCGGCTGTTGACTGAGGGCCCAGCTCTGCAGGCAGCAGCACAGAAGTAAGGGTGGCAATACCATGCCATGCCATCCTTACTTCTGCGCTGATGCTGGCAGCGGCTCTGCCTTCAGAGCCGGGCTCCCGGCCAGCAGCTGCCACTCTCCAGCTGCCCAGCTCTGAAGGCAATGCCGCTGCCAGCAGCAGCGCATAAGTAAGGGTAGCAGTACCACAACCCTCACTATAATAACCTTGCACCCCCCCGACCCACACACCTCCTTTTTGGGTCAGGACCACTACAATTATAGCACCGTAAAATTTCAGATTTAAATAGCAGAAATCATGACATTTATGATTTTTAAATTTATATGACCATGAAATTGACCAAAATGGACCGTGAATTTGGTATGGCCCTAATGATAGAACATACCACCAGTTTGAGGTATCTGCCCTGTTTTTGACAGTTTGCTCTGAGGTGGGCACTCATGGCCTGAGCCACTCCAGACAGGATGACACTCACACCTTTGTAAAGAAAAATATTGGAAAAAAGGTTCAGGCAGTCAAGCAATGACTGGCTCCGCATTTGTAGGAGTTATAGTTTAAAGGATTGAGATGTTGCAGTGGCATCCAGTAAGTACCTAAGAAGAGTTTTTAAAAAAAACTAAAGCAAAGGAGACTGGCTATTTTTCAGAGGTTCTGAATACAGATCCCATTGACTTCAAAGGGAGCTACGTGTATTCAGTAGTTCTGAAAATCAGGCCATAAAAGCAGCCAGCATTTTGGTTTACAGCATTGAGTGTCATCAAAGAACAATGACATAGCAGGACCAAAAGTCACAGTAATCGTGCTTCGGTTTCAAGAATATGGGGATCATCATGGCCAAGTTTTTGCCCAGTGGATGGTGTGCAATCTTTTAGGCAGCCACAGATGGCAGTAGATATTTTTCCCTGCTATGGCTATTTGGGGATCTCAGTAGGACTGTGAAGTCCAGCTAGACCCCAAAGCTGTGATTCAGTTTAGCAATCTCTGAGCAGATATTTTGATTAGAGGGAGATGTTCTGCAGGAGGTAAATTCTTGTAAGTACTTCCCCTTGCTACCAGTATCATCTCATCTTTCCAGGTGTCAGCTTCAGTCAGGTGATCAAGTACAATTCCTCAAAGCCAAAGTTGCCAAACTGGTGACTGAGTGAGAGACGGGGTTGGTGGCAGAGGGAGAATGAGTGCCTTTGGGCACAGATTCTGCCATTGTCTCTTTCTGCATGTCTGGCAGTGGGGTTTCTCTAGCTGGGACTTTTGGTCCCTGCTGCTGCTGTTGCCCATATTATGTGTCTTCCTGGGGAAAATGAGGACTCCAGTCAGTGGATGAGGAAAAGCACTTGGGCCCTGCTTCCACCACATTGTCTATTTCCTGGGAAGGGTTTTGGCAAGTCGGGATGTGGGCCTCTCTGGCTGGGATGCTTTGTTCCCTGCTTCTACTGCCACTCTGCCCTCCACAGAGAGTTGGGATCTTTCATAGAAGTGGAGGGGCTCTGGCAGTGAAGGGAAGGTGTTTTAGCTGTGTTCTCCCTTGTTTCTTTCCACAGTAGAGGGCACCTCTATGGCTGTGTTCCTTTGCTCATGTGCTACTGTTGCTCTGGCCTTCCTGAAGAAGACACAGGCTGAGTAGGGTGACCACCTTTCAAAAAGGCAAAAGTGGGACACATGCAGGAGCCCCACCCCTTGCTCTTCATCTTCCCCTTGAGGCTCCGACCCTGGCCAGGCAAGAAGCCAGAGCCTGGCAATGGTAAGAGCCACCCAGGGAGCCTGGACTGCTGTGGCGAGCCCATGACCTTCCACCTGCCCTGGACAGGGAGCTGGGGTGTCCCAAAATAGCCCCCAGTCTCTGTCCCCACCCCCTGGGGTGCACCAAAGGGCAAGTGGAGGGTCCAGGAATCCCCACAGCAGCCTGGGATCCCTCAGTGGCTTACTACTGCCCAACTCCAGCTTTTGGTGTGGCCAGAAGGCAGGGACTGGGACGGGAGAGGAGAAGCATGGGGCAGGGCCTCGTTGCGGAGCTAAGGCCCATCTAATCTTCCCCCACCAGGAAGAGGCTGGCGCTGCGCTGCCCCTGAGCCTCAGGCACAGAGCAGCGCTGCTGGGAATCTGGGACAAACACTGCCTCGGAGTGATTCAGCCTGGGACTACACTTCGGGACTGTGCCGCCCAATTCAGAATGGGTGGTCACCCTAAGGCCAAAGCCACCTCCTGGGGGACAGCTCCAGCCCCACATGGCCAGGGTTGTGGGGAGCAGGAGGGCACTTATACCCTGCTCCCCACATTGCCTCTCTCCAGAGGGCTTTGAGTAACTTCTCTGGTGAGAAGGAAGCTGTCTTTAATGTTCTCAATTTACTCTTTCATATGAAAAAACAAGAGAAGTAGAAGGGTAGAGGAACAAACCAGTGCAAGTGCAAAAAGAAGAGAGGAAGTGAGGTCAATGGTTAAATATACATTTGAAAGTTTACAGTGGTTCTAAATGTTCAAGGCATTGGGCTGTCACACAACTGTCACTAACATGTATGGGCATCTTAACAACCAACATACCAAACAGTTTGAACATTAAAGGGCACACGTACAGGGCTTTTGTTTTTAATCCTAATATTTAAAAAAAGTAGACTCAACGATAAATAACACAATCTCGACTCGTAAAATGGTCAAGCCACTCAAGCTTTGTTCTTCTTGCTTACTGTTTGTTCCACGCATATATTTAGAGGTATTGGATGCTACAGACAAAATAGCTTTAGAAGTCAGCCATAGCCTTATTAGTCATATCTGCACTACCACTTTAACAGGATGGGCTGTCGCCCTATTACATAATTTTTAATCCATCCTGTCACCACAATCAAACTCTACTAGGGTGATAGTCTTGAACATAGTTTAGTACTTCTTGTGTGTTCCCTTTGATTTTCAGGCACTTGCATTTGGTTTTCTGAGCACATCTGATAACTTCCCTCCTTATCAAATGTGTTTTAAAGTTCTCTATCTGATTGTATTACAGTATTTCCTGCTTGTCTGTGTGTGGGGGGGGCTAATCCCTGCAGCTTGATTTAGAGCTCCCCCTGCTGGTGTGATGCTATTACAACACATCCACCGTAAAAAAAATTAAATATGCCGGTACTTCATCTCAGAATAAAAGTTTATTTTTAAAATGGTTCAATAAAATCAAAATGGTAACTTATTAGTGCTTAGCTACTACAGCAAAGGGTGCTGTGGAAATATTTTGGTTTCATTAGCTAGATAGCTAGATTTGTAGAAATGTTTTCTCACATGTACTGTTTAGTGAGTTTGTGATAGGGGCAGCATCATATATGCTAGAACACAGCAATTATCATACTGAATCTGACCAGTGATCTATGTATCCATGTAGTCTAGTATCTGGTCTCTAAAGGGCCTCAGTACTATATGTCAGGAACTTACATAAGGATTTAGGTATCAGTTTGGAAAATCTTGGTTTTAACATAGTATTAGGGCCATGAAAAGGGGAAAATATGCCACACAGAGTAATTCTTCCTTAACCCTTGTAGCTTGGCCACTCCCCGTTTTTCTCTAGGGCCTGCAATTGTGGAACACTAGATAGGTTGATGGTCTATCTGCAGACAGAAAGTACTGACCGTGAGAGGTGATTGATTCCCGAGGGATGTGCTGGCTGATTTACAAATACAGAACTATTCTTGAAGAAAACAAATGTCTTCCTCACACTAAATGAAGAGAGCACTCCATCCTAAATCCCACACCAGAGTGCAGGTTCAGGGGATATAACTGGGAGAAGAGGTAGGTGTGTGCGTGCGTGTGTGCGGCAATGGAACTAGGATTTTACCCCAAGAGTTCATGTTCTTCAAACAAATTTAGCTAGTAAAGGAGTGAAGGCCTAGTTTTATCAAAATATGTGAGAGACTTTGAAATTAACTTTTAGATTCTTTCGCTTTTTAGAAATACCTTTTGTTTTAATAGAACTTTTCAGGAAGTTCCCCATTCTTGTATGAAAAGGATAACCATTCAGTTTTCCTTTGATTACAAAATGTAGAAGTGTTGTTTCACATTTCTGGTCACTTGATGGCACTAAACTAACACTGTATACATATTAATCACCCACAACATGAGAAGAAGCATTTGCTAGTGTACTTTTATAATGCTTGGCCTGAAGCAAAGTGCTTTGTTTTGTTCAGGGCTAGATCCACATATAATAAGATTAACAAAACCAAACCCAAAATCAGTTATGAAATTCCACCCCAGAACAAAAAAGATCTCCAAAAGATCAACAAAGCCTGTCAGCTTGGCTAAGTCTCTGCTTGTCCTATGTCCTCTTACCTGTCTTGTAAAATTTAATTAATGGAATATTTCTAATAATCTGAAAAATAATGTAATATATAGCAGTGTGCAAATAAATTACAGTAGTTTAATGTAAAACATAAAAACCCAAATCCTGCCTTCCCACACAAAATCTTAGGTAGAAATATTTGCAGTCTTAGGACCATGGAGTTTCTGTCAAACTATGCAGTCAGGAGGTTGGTCCGACCTATTTGCGTAGCGGGCAGGGAACATGGCCATCCTGACCTGTGCATCAGTAGCGTAGCTGGGAGGGAGCAGGGGGAGCGGCCGCTCCCCCACTGAGCAGAAGCGGCACCTTTTTTGTGCTCCGACGCCTTTTGCTCCTATGCTGCAGCCAGAGCGGAGCATTTTTTTTTGGTCCCGGTGCCTTTTTTTGCTCCCGACACCTTTTTTTAGCTCCGCTTCCCCTGTGCTCTAAACCTGGCTACGCCACTGCTGTGCATATCCCAAAATGCACAGAGAAATCCCTCCAAACTCAAGCTTTGGATAGCTGGATTATCTAGGAAAATGTCTGCACTCTGTTTGGTTCTCTTCAGAACCCTAATTCCCCATTAGTAACATGGAGCTCTCCGAGGAGTTTTTCAGGAAAATGATGCTATGGAGTGCAACTGCTCCCCACTTAGCCACACTCCTAAAATCAGAGCAACCATGACTGAGCAGAGTTTGCACAGCGTGACTGCCACAGAGTTGAATACAGAGAGGTGCTTCCATGATGGTTCAAACTCTTACCCTAATTTGTGACCTAATGGGGCAGATGCTCTTGCAGTCGTAAAACTGGAGGACAAAATGTGGTCCTTGCCCTTGTGTTTTAAAACAATCCTTTTTCCATCAAGAAGTTTTAGAATTACATTTAACACTTTTTTTTGCTTTGTTTCCCTTCCTGCTTTAGTACTGATTATATTTGCAACTCCTTGTGCTACAGAACTTGATGATCCTAGCAGTAGGATAAACTACCAAGCGGTTTACAACTACTTCTGGAGCATTGAGCAGGGTTAATCAGTTAGGATCAGATGGATGTTTCTCACATACCAGTTTTTCACAATTGCAGGGGCTGGGTATTCATGATCTTCAGTTCTTCCTCTCATCCACTTAATTTCTATGATACTTCAGACATGAAGAAGTGTATGCTTTTTTGCATGGTGGGTCTTGTGACAGATATGGCAATTTCCTGCAATCTTTGGGAGAGCTTACTGAATTAAGTTTAAGTATCTTTGGAGTCCATTGTAAATGGCAACGGTTAGGTATTACTGCAGGCCTGGATCATCAAAGAACTGTATTGAACAATGTGGCAGACAAGAATGAACTTTTGGGACAATACGTGTGAAGTGGATTTCCTAAGAAATATCTGAGGCAATTTCCCCTTCTCTTCCCCCTCATCACTGGTTATGCAAAAACCCATTCCTTTGAAACTATGTCCTCAGAAGGGTGATTGCCTGTTGATGTTTTTCCCAGGGTCTCAAGATCAAAGACCCAAATTGTACAAAGGACTGACTCACAGATTCATGGGTGTGCTTGTTCTGAGCTAACAGCTGCTTAAGCCCAGGGCTACACTAGGGGAGGGGGTCGATCTACGATACGCAACTTCAGCTACGGGAATAGCGTAGCTGAAGTCGGCGTATCGTAATCGGCTTACCTGGCGATGAGGACGGCGGCGAGTCGATCGCTGCAGCTCCCCCGTCGACTCCGCTTCCGCCTTTCGATGCGGTGGATTGCCGGCACCGACGGGGAGCGCGATTGGGGATCGATTAATCGCGTCTTAACGAGACGCGAAAAATCGATCCCCGATAGATCGATTGCTACCCGCCGATCCGGCGGGTAGTGAAGACCTGCCCATAGACTTGTAACCACAGAAAAATCCCCTTGGTAGGGTTTGAAGGACTGATCATCTGCCAGAGCTGTTGTTGGGATTGGAAGTGATCTCTGGTAAGCTCTTAGCATGTGTGTAGGTTCTTTTATTATTTTTAATGTTCCTCTATAATGCTTTCACCTTAAGAATAAATGTGCTTGTGTAGAAAGGGCTGTTCAGTAACCTATAACTCTGGGCAATTATACTGTTCATAGTCTCTGAGAAGAAAACAAAACAGGCCTGCTGAAGCAATCTGACTTACTGGGGAACTCATACTGTCGGCAGGGAGCTGTGCAGCCTGGACAAACAGTGGCTAGGAGGGAGAAAGATGTGGGTCTCTGCTCAGGCTAAGGAGCTGGGAGCCTAAAAGTTGGTGCCCTTGCTGGATCACAAGGGGGAAATACAGGTGCAGTTGCCCTGAACTATGACAGATGTGTCGCTACTCAACCAGGAAGTCCTTATCAACATATTTGGTTGGCTCTGTGACCTCATGTGACTCCATCCACTTAAAGCTCAGTTGTGTTTGTTGTTGGGGTTTTTTTTGGCAAAAAATTACATTAATTTCCTCAGCATACTGGGCCAAACTCTGCCTCAGTTACAACCAGGAAGTTAATGCGTTTGCACAAGAGATATATTTGGGAAGTAAACTTAAAAGTAACCAGTTTTTTGTGGGTTTCCGACTATAAGCTCACTAAATTTCATCCAAATATAACAAAACTTAATCTGATCATAAAATTGAATAAATATGAGCTACACTAATAAAAAACTATTTGAAAATCACACCATTCATTGTAGCACCAGTCAACCTTTATTTCTAAAATCATTATCAAGATCGTTTCAAAAGTGCCAGAAAATACATGTGCATTTTTAGCCTTTTTTGCAGACAATCTGAGTACTGGAAGCCAAATCTGTATTTTATCACTGGAACCAACACTTACAGAAATAAGCCAAAACATCAGAAAGATAAGAAGATGCCCATTAAAATCTTTTCTAAAACTACAGACAGTCATGGAAGCATTTTGACATTACACATCACAATCTCCTAATACTTCCCATAAGCCTGCTTGAATCACAGAACATAGAAAGCTAATTTTTACAGCCATGGTAAAAATGATCATAATTTTAATTACTTGCAGTGCCTTGATTATAGTTGTAACCAGAATAATTAACTTTTCATGGCAATTCAGAAGCTTTCTTTCCTTATATGATTGTAGAGTTATCTCCTAAATTGTATTTGTTGAAATAGTATAAACTTGGCTAATTCTAAAGGTAATCAGTCTATAATGATATTGATAAGAAATATTAGGGCTAGATTCTGCTTTTGTGCCAGCTGAAAGGACATGGAAACTCAACTATCCTCTTGTTCCTAAATACAGACCTTCCACTAGAGCACTGCAGCATGTTGACATAACGGTGCTGCTACCTTCATTGTTCCTGTTCAGTGTAGATCAAATCCTTTGCTCCGTACTCAGATTCCAAATAAACCTTCGCCTAAGTAAAGACTGAGTAAAATTTAGAGTAAGCTTATGACTCACACAGAAGTCCTCCGTGGGACTCTCTGGTAGGGCACTCATGCACACTCACTGCACTACTCATGAACCATCTTCCCTCCTTTGCAGAGGCGCCGACTCCATGGGTGCTCCGGAGCTGGAGCACCCACGGGGAAAAATTGGTGGGTGGTGAGCACCCACCAGCAGCTCCCCGCCAGCCCCCCTCGCTGCGCACCCAACTCACCTCGCCTTCCGGGTTCCCGCCGGAGGCGCCTCCCGCCGAAGGCGCTTTTTTTAGCCACCAATTTTTCCCCGGGGGGAGAAGGCGGGGGTGGGGATTTGGGGAATGGGCGGGGCCGGGGGTGGAGTTGGGGCAGGGCCGGGGCGAGAGCACCCACCAGTGCAGACGAAAGCCTATGCTCCTTTGCCCCTGGTTAGCTCTCTTGGCCATTCACAGAGGCAGAACCATGGCTCTGTTCTCTGTCCTCGTCCTTTTCAGTCCTTTAGGCCTAGAACCTCAAAGGCATTTAGACAAAAGATGATGGGTGAAATCCTAGCCCCATTGCTATTAATAGTGAAACTCCCGTTGACTTCACTACAGTTAGGATTTCTCAGTCCCTACTCAGGCAACTTTTCTAGAGATGTCAGGAGGTATCTGCTTGGGGAAGTTCTAATTTTATTATCATTTCATGCCCATGTTCTCGCTTTCACACAGCCTAGTCATTTTCATGAATTCACAGGGTACGTTTATATTGACAAGAAACCATTTGGTTACAGACATCAAACAAAGTGTTAGTGTATGAATACTGAATGCTGCATTTGATACTGAGAGAAAAAAGCTATGGGGCCAGATCCTAAACTAGTATAACTTAGCATAACTCCATAGGAGTCAATGAAGCTCTCCAATTTATGCCAGCTGAGAATCTGGCCCATGAAATTTTAAAAATAAAAATACACCTATAACATCTGAACTCAATATCTTTGGAATATAAGGCAGAGGCATTATCCACTGGGATACATACTCTTTGGTTAAAAGCCATTAGAATTTAGAGATATTATTTTTGGCCACTGGAAAGCACTCATATCGTTCCATAAAAGAAACAGAAACATGTTGTAAATTCAAAAGAAAAATTAATAAAAAAGTAAAAAATGAGGGTATGGAGTTCACACAAAGTGCATGCTTTTGTTCCATACCAAGATCTACATGCATGAAAAATTGTATGAAACGTCAGATTTAATTCAGTTTGTTTTGCGTCTTCAGAAATTAAAAGCACTGGAAATAATAAGGATTTTTGCTCTGTGTTAACTCTCCATTTCTCTATCAATAAAGAATCTTTTAATGTTAATTGATCTTTAACAGTGCATGCCAGACCTAATGGTCTTTAGCAAAGAAATAAAATTACAGTGCTTAGAGTTAACAATGCAATACCCCAAGCCCCTACGCAAGTGAGGCCTGGGAACTTGCAGAGGAGATTGTTTTTCAGTTACCCTGGGCGAGCATAAGAAATAATGGGCCTGATTCTCCACCCACTTACCCTGGTGAGCATCAGAAATAACTCCACTGCAGTCAGTGGCATTACACAGAGATCAAACCAATGTGAGTGGAGAATCAGGCACAATGTATATGTAATAACACTAAATATAAATGGTCCTGCATTCTTTAACACTGAAGCCAATGGGAGCTTTTTGTGTACAAGGAATGCAGTATCAGGCCAAAAGAGTACATTGTAGTGCTGCAAAGCAGCACCATGCAGCACCTGGGATGCAGTCCTGCACAAATATGTCCTAAAAACAGAAAAGGGGTTCATCCCAGTCAAGTGTTAGACCAATACCTTTATTGTAACCCTGCAAAAACGATTTCAAAACATGTCAGAACATCAGTGGAGAAATCAGGCTGTCGTGTACTTTTGGTTAAAGTAAAGTAACTTTCTCAGGTCATGTCATTTAAAAAAAACTATTTTAATTTTGAGATGTAGGTATAACACATTGTTATGTTACATCCTAGCTAATGGACTATGATACAGCTATGATAAAGTTTCATGTCTCATTAGACAGGATGGATCATATAACCCCTCAGATCTAGAAAAGCTCCTCTTTTCTCACAGGGACAAAGCTGAACATGAATAATAAACCAACTAGTAGTTCTAAAGAGATAAGTGCTTTGTAGCAGAGCTATTATATTACACAGGTCCTCTCTTGTGGAAGGCAAAAGACAGAGAAGCATCAGAGAAACAACCAGTGAGTGACTGAAAATATGAGGTATGAGGCCATATTAAACCTCTGAGTCAATTTTATCTGAAAATCAATGAGCCAAATTCTGTGCTCAGTTACACAGGTGCAATTATCACTGTTTTCAATGTGTAAATGAGGGAAGAATTCGGTGCAATATCTGCCCTACATATCTGCCCAGGGTAGTTATTTTGTTTACAAGTGGTCTTGAGGGGGGATTGCCCAAACCTATTAACAAAAGGCCCATCTCAAGGATATGATTCTAATGAACATTAAAATCCCTGCAGCAAGAAGGGAAACAAAAGGCCCCTTTTCAGGGGTGAGGAATATGTATTAGGAAAGACCGGGAAACCTGAGCCACATTAAGTGAACTTTAAACTAGTTTTACTACTGTGGACTTTTTAGGATAAATAAGAGCCCAGCTTTAGCAAAGAAGTTGCAAGACTTCTGGGTCTAGATATACATCCCTGAGACTGACTGGACATATGATCGGACACTGGCATGCACACATATCCAAATCCTATGATGAGATGGCAAAGGCTTCATAGAATCATAGAATATCAGGGTTGGAAGGGACCTTAGAAGATCATCTAGTCCAACCCCCTGCTCAAAGCAGGACCAATCCCCAATTTTTGCCCCAGATCCCTAAATGGCTCCCTCAAGGATTGAACTCACAACCCTGGGTTTAGCAGGCCAATGCTCAAACCACTGAGCTATCCCTCCCCCTATGTAAGAGTTTTAGGTAAGCATCATACTTAAAATAGGGCCAAATAATGCACTCATGCAAAAATACCCTTACAGGTGTTAGGAAACTCTGCAAGGTTTCTCTTAAGCATTTTATCTGAATCTTCTGTCGAGGGTTAGGGGTTGCTCTGTGCAAGAAAAATTATCAACTGCCTCCCTTCCTCCCACATCCATATAGCTAATGGGAATGCATTAGAGGTAGAGTGCTCTCTGAAAGCTAGTGCTTTGATTGATAGGTTACAATTTTCAAACAAGGGGGCCTATTTTGAAATAGTTTGCACTATTAAATCCTTATCTTGCCCTCCTATTCAGAGGTGCTGAACCCCCACTGAATGCAACAACAGTCACTTCACTCAGCACCTCTAAGAATTAGGTGGATGAATTTTGACTTAGCTGCCTAACTTTAAAATCCCACTTTTGAAAAATGTAGCCATATTTTCTATCTAACTATTTGGCAGATAAAATATGTGTGATTGATCCACTTAGATCAAAATTGACATTCAGTTGCCGGTTACAAAAAGTTCAAGGCATATTAGTATAAAAATGATATAGGCTTAACTAACAACAAAAATTCTTTTTTGTAAAAGGCAGCAAACGTGAAGATAAAAATTTTCATTTGCCATATGGTCTTCAGGTGATTTGATATAATTCAAAACAGATATTCAGTAGCCTAATAGATTTACTGTACCACAGATGAGCATTCACTTGAAATTTTTTTTTTACTTGGCTTCTTAAGCCTTGATTCTTCTGCAGGCATTAGAAGCACAATTACAGCAGCAAAGCAATTCCAAATTCAGTCCACAAGTCTACATTATCAAAACTCCTTCCACTGGAAAAATATTCATGTCGGGCTTGAAATACCTTAATCATATTTTTCCTCTTGATCCACCAATGCAGTATATGAGGATATGATGCAGCAAAGCTAGAAACTACTCAGGAAAAGCCCTTCTGTGTGTTGTCTGAGTCATTTCAGAGAACTGCTATTTGAGTCTGAGCTTAGGCTCATGGTTTTTCAGTTTTAACATGATTATGAGCATGCATGACTACCATCTGTACCGGAGTTCACATACTGTAGGTTTTAGAGCAGATCACAGTGGTTCCAAGCACACCTTGGTTTATTTTATTCCTCTGTCTACTGCAACAAGGACGGTGATAGTGCTGAGTGTGTCCTTTCTTTCTTTCTCATCATAATAGAAGTGCCGGAGTGAAGCCATTGAGTTCAAGGGAGGAAATCCTCACACAGAATGATTGCACAGACTAATGACATTTAGATATGTGCCTGAGACAGGACTGGCTCTAACAAAGCCATTCATTTGGGCCCTGTAGCGGACCCCACTCCTAGAAAATAGGCTAGGCCTTCCCTGATTGGGGAAGCAGCCATAGCTGGGGCCACGCCTCAGTCAGGCCACACCTGGCCCTGTTATAAGGGCTCAGGGAGGCAACTTGGTCAGTCTTTAGCTGTGGAGAGAGAAGGACCTGGCTGCCTGGCAGAAAGGGGTACCTAGGGCAGGGCAGAGCAGAGTAGGACTGGGGAAAGGCCAGAGGAGCTCTATCCTGGAAGCTCCCCAGGCTGAGGCCTTAGTCAAGGCCTGTGCAGGCACTGGGGCTACAGAGGTGCAGCCTGGGAATAGGCAGAGGCAGCTGGTCCTACCTTCTTGCCAATGATGAGTGGCCATTACAGACTGCAGTCTGTCTCAGTGAACAGGAGCTAGAGGATGACTGGCAGTAGCCACTGAGGCAAAGTGGGTGTAGAGGGTTGAGGGTTCCCCTGGGAGGGGAGACCCAGAGCGTGTGGGGGTACTGCAGTGGGCAGAACCCTGAGGTAAAGGGCACTGAGGTCTGGGAAGGACATGGGGGGCCAGTAGCAGGTGGGCCACCAGCCAGCAGAGGATGCTCTGGGCTGGAATCATGCTAATTCCCAGGATAACCAGCAGGAGGTGCTGTGCTGGTGAGTCGTCACTTTGCTACAGGCCCCTATTTATAAATTATGACCTTCCCCCCACAATCTACCTTAAGTAGCACTGCCCTATCAGATGGAGTGTTTGTTCCATAGAATGAGTGACACTAGGGAACATGTCCAAAATTGGTGCATGTATTTTCCCCCAGGGGGATTGAATGATCTCCACAGAGATCCTAGTCAGCTTGTACCCAATACCAATATCACAGGCGAATGGTTGGTAAACATCTCATTATCTATTCAACCTTGCCCTGATGGAATGGGGCCCTAATGACCAGGAGACCTGCTGAGACTGCAGGTTTGGCAGCATTGAATAAATTGGCATTGGTCTTAGAAATAAGATAGATAGATACTAGAAAGTTATTTTCATTTTGCCGCCTCAATTACTACTTGGTCAATATTGAGTATCACAAGGAACATCCCTCGTAACAGATGCAGCCAGTATGAATTTTGCCATATGTGGCTTACAAACATGAATGTTTTGCTCTACACGCTGCCTCAAATATAAGAATAAAAGAATAGCATCATAAAAGGCCTTTCCCATTGCTAACTTCTAGGTGATATCCATTCTCTTGGCAATTCAGGACTTTCCCCTGTAGTATATTCTCAGTTATTTGGCCAGTCTAGTTTAAATTACTGAAGTAGTGGTGTGTCCAGCATTTCTTTGAAAGGCTTGCACATACCAACAAAATACTGTCAGAATCCCATAATTACTCTATTCAGGGCCTCACAAATGCAGCCATACATGTCCCCCATCTCTACGGTTGGTCAGAGGTTCAACATATGGCCTAGCATGACTATGCTAATAGATATGGTAACCTAGGAGCTTGCCCAGTGTGAACCAGACATTGCTAGAAGCGGGAGCAGACTCTGACTGAATTAAGTAGTAAATTTAAAAAAGTGTCTTCTCCTGCCTCTGGAATGTTTACTAAACATTACAGTTGCCTTTGCTAGTCTCCGATCTAATGCGGCCTCTCTTACTGGCTCAGGTCTCAATTGTGCTTGGGAGGCACAGCAATGCATTGAGAGTGGTGGAGAAGTGCACTGCACTGCCCTACCAGGAGCTCCAAGGCATTGTCTGTATGGCTCCAAGAATTTCCAGGGAGCATAGCCACCTTTTCAGAAGATGTGCTGTGTACTCCCTTCCAAGCTCAGCCAACATAGCTGGCCAATACTTGGAGAGGGGTGGCCATGGCTGCCTCTACCACAACTTTCTTACTCTTTTTGAGGTGGCTAGAAGTAATAACCAGGATTATCCTGACTTCCCAGAGAAGCTCAAGGATTGAAGGTGTGGTCCTGCTTAGGAGCACAACAGGGAAGAGGGAATGCTTTCATTTTCTCTTGTACACGCATTCAACAGCTGGGTACAATCTGGCCCATAGAGTGCTCTAACTATGGGAGATGTATGACTTACTGTTGTGACTCACTAGGAATATTGCTGTTGGGTATCACGAGCTGACACTTCATCACAGAATACAGAGGTACATATGGTAAGTACAATGAAACTAAATACTTTCTATCCATGTAGTAACATGACTGCAGCTCCTAGTTAAAAGCAGGTGAAACAATACTTAGCTGAGCAAAGAAAGTTAATTGGTATGTGGGTCATGTTATGAAATAAAAAGTAAAAAAATTACAGTACAGACATGTGGACTCTTGCCAGCTCTTGTTTCTGTTGGGATTCCAAGAAAAATTAATAACTGACCTACTATATAGTACTGTTCTCTTATTACTTTCTTGAGACTTTCACCAGAAAATAGAGCTTTTGAGTGCATTCGATATTTCTGGTTCTTTTGATGATTTGCTGTAATGTTAATCTCCATAATGTGGTCATGTTAACACCTTCCTCTTGCTAAACTGAATTTCACCTTCAGACACAGGAGGACTGAATTTTTAGAGAGGGATAATTCAGGTCTCAGCAGTAGTGGATTTTGGAAAAGTGACTGAAATATAACCCAGGCTGGGCCCACTCAGCTGGCAGAGTGAAGCTGAGGCAGGTTAGCTAGAAATGAGTCTTTACAGATTTTTGTATGCTGGTATTCCCGTAACACACTACTTTCTTGAAACATGTAGGGCACCTATAAGGACCAGAAAGCAATATTCCTTGAGTGGCCCTCAGACTTGAACAAGATTAAGACAGAAGCTCTAATCTATCAGCTGCCTTTGACACCACTGACCAGAAGGGTTTGTTGGCATGGCTGCAGACTCTGGCAGGATGGAGGCACATGAGCACTTTGTTCTCCTTTCTCGGAGAGAACCCAAAGGTTAGTGTTGAGTGTTTGCTACTCAAAGTCTCTCTCTCATTTCAACTGCTTCAAAATTATGCTCAAATAGTTCAGTTGAGGGGGGCCATACAAGTACAACAGATAATTTTGTCACCTTTTCAGTAACTATGTGAGACCACAGAGGGATGGAGTGAGGCAGTCTGAATGCCAGTGCCGCCATGCTGCTATCACTGCTGTCTCTTTTTCATTTAAGCCAAGTGGGCTTTCCTTCAGTTTTGCCAATTTTAGCTGAAACTGAGGCCTCAGTGAGAGCTACTTGGCTGTGACATAATCCAGCTAAGAAAGATGGAGCTGATGCTCAATGGCCAAGGAAAATTTCTCAGAGACAGAGGAGTTATCTGACACATCGTAGAGTGGTTCCGCCCATCTGTTGCTAGGAAAGTAAGTAGTTAGCTACATTTAGAAGATCAAGTTGCTGAGGTGGCCAAATGTAGGGTGGTTGGTTTATTTTAAGAGACTGTAACTTTTCCTTTCAGATCGTAGCATGGTTAGCCATGCCTTGTCATCTCATGATACAGCAAGGTGCTTGGAACACTATCAGAATCTTTAACCAGGCTGTGGTTCACTTTGTGAAGTTTGTTAAAAGGAATGCGTGACATCTGTGCTTGCTTTTCATTTTTTTTAATGTGCAATTCAAGTTGTTCTTTTACCAGTAAATCCCAATATGGTGAGTTCTGGCTGCCTTATAGACCATGGAACAGATTCTCTGACCTACTCGGCTCCCTTTGTGCTGCTCAGACAATGCAAAGTCAGTGGCAAGCTACTGCAAGACCCCTTCTGGGTATTCCCCTAGTGTAGGTGGGACTCAGTAGGTGCACAGCCAACACAGCTGTCTACTAAAACTTCCCTCCTAGTCCCAGGTATTGCTGGTGTGTTGGAGGCAGGGGGAGGAGGGGCAGGCTCAGGGAATGTCCAGAGTGAAAAGTGCTCTTGCTATCTCTAGCTTGTGCATGCTAAGTAGGGGAGCATAATCATCGGACATAATCATCTAACCTGCACCTGGGGCCAGCCATAATAGGCTCCTCGATAACCTCCCATTTTTGCTGCACCCAGCATAAGCATAAACGGGCTGCAGAGCTACTCTGACTTCACCTCTCTTCTGATATTGCAGAAGATAAGCTTAGTGTGGGGCACTTGAGGTAATGTTCAATTCAAGGCTGCTGGTGGTAGAAAAGCCTTGACCCAACAACTATCCAATCTTGCTGATCTAACAGACTCCCAGCAAGGCTCACCAGTTTACACAGGTATTTGATTAAGGGGATTTTTGGAATGGGTTGGAAGTTCCTTTTTTTATAGGAGGCAAGTTTAGTATCTTAATTGGCATTGAATAAAATGTGTAACGTTGTATAGCTGATGTATTTAGCTGCATGCTCCAAGATAGTTTATATTCAGCACATATTACAAAGCAAGAACAAATGTAATTATATAAGCCATAATAGGCTGTCTTAAAGGAAGTTTGGAAAGTCAAACCGGGAGTCATTCTTTCTTAAGGTAAAAACATTTAATTTTCTCTTTGAAGGGTTGAACTTGTTCAGACAAAGAATGAACCAAACTGAACCTTCTATCTCAAATTCAATGATATTTTGATGTTCATAAAAGTGTGGTTAATATTTTTTTTATGATTTTCTTTTTCCATCCAGTGTTTTGTGATTCTCCACTTCCTGATTATTCTGGATGCCAAATAGTGAAATATACCAGAGTGGTGTTCCTGCCTATTTTTCAGCCTGGTTATTAACAGGAAATAACAGAAATCTTACAACAAAGCCAGTTTGCATATCATTGCTAGTCCAATTTTTTGGGTTCAAGTAAGTATCCAAAGTTTGAATACTTAATCATAATACTCTATACTTCCATAGTGCCTTCCATCTAGGAATCTCAAGGTCCTTTATAAACCTTTGCAATCCTTAGGTACCGATTTAACTACTTTCCAAATAGACCCTTCCAATCTTTCTATGAACACCCATCACTAATCTCACCATTAGGAGAAAATATCTCCTACCTAGTCTTCCCAGATTTGGTATCAGGCCTTATGTTGTCCTTGATGATAGATAGGGCCAGCCACTAAGTTAATGAAAAAAATGCAATCAGAAAAACACACACAATGACAGAAAGCATGCAGCTGTTCAGACCATGAAATGAGGTGAACATATATTAGGATTTGATATCCTGACATTTGTCTTAATCTTGTTTTGACTTGGCTGAATTGGCACCACTGGGAGAAGTATCTTCTGTCAATTACTGAGGGGAAGTCCTTCCTTCAGCAGGGCAAACCTATCAGAGCGGGACACTGAGTTGTTATATGTTCCATGGTATGTTTTGTGTGACCACAGTCACATATTAGAGTCTTTAATTTTCCACTGTGCAGCAAGTATCCACATCTGCCATGGTGTCTGCGGATGTGGTTTAGAGTTGCCCAGGAGCTTTGTGGCAGATCAAAGCCAGGGTCCTTCTGCATTGGGTCTTTCACAAGGTGTTTATTTGTGACTTCTTGTGAACTCCATTCGGCTTTCCAAGCTTCATCAGGGTTGAAGTTGCATAAATGCATGGGTCCAAAAGGGCTTATGAGACTTCAAGCAGTGATGAGGGACATTGTTAAGGTCCTGGTGGATGGGAAGACGATCATTCTCCACACTCCTCTGGAATTCCCGAAGAGTTGTGGCATTGCAGCAAATGGATGGGGGAAGCAATGTGCGATAGCACCAGCAGCAAAAGTGTTGGGGTCGACTTGAGGGTTCCAGTGATGCACCACATTGTAGTGTTCAGTTGGACATGAACAAGATGAGTATGGCTTCTTCTGGTCCATATTGGTGCATAGGACTCAGTTATGGAGCACACAAGGGCCATCGCTGGTGTCACTGACCATTTAAAAGAGCAGAAATTAAGGCAGAGGGGAAGGGAAATATTTTAGTAAGATTTGAAGGGCTGCTTTTGCTCCTACCCAAATTATCTTTTTCAGTGAATATACAAGTATACCAATGTATGCAAGATTAAACGCTAATAGAATTTTTTGAGCACTTATTATGTTTTGATTTCTTACAATATATATGTGGATTATTAACAATTTCCTTTTGTTATTCCATTTCTTTCATTTTTGACTTGTTGGAGGCTGACAATTCAGCTACATACAATGTCAGCTAAAATAAATATATTAGCACAACCCAACCACAGTCAAATGAGCCAAATAACTGATCAGAAAAGTGAAGGTAAAGCTAATAATTTAAGACAGAAGTGATCAAATTGTTGGGTTCATGGGCCATGTGCAGTGGCAGTATCATAATCTGTGAGGTTAAACTGAGGCGTGATTATCGTTAATTGAAAACTTTAGCTGAGGTTCTCAACTGCGACACTCTCAAGGACGATGTACTTTTGCCCACATACTGACCTGCACTTCAAGTCAATGATTCTTTACACCTGGTGTAGCTTTCCTCTCACTTTCCACACTCCCTTTTAGTGAGAACATGCTTCTGTCTTCTGTAAGCGCATGCCAAAAATCGGCCCCACAGGAACAGAGGTGATTGCCAGGGGCTTGACTCTTCCTTTGCACCATAACTCCTGTGCAAACAGATATTGGTCTCCCTCTGGTAGTTAGACAGGCAGATGTATTGGACCCGAGGCACTGTAGCCCTGCACCCTGCAGGTCATTCAGTCTAAAAGGGGTGTACAACATTGACACCCTCTTTGCAGAGATGTAAATCACTACATATGTAAATGACTACACAGGGGATCAGGCCTGTAACCTCTGCAGCAGCAATGAGTGAATACTAGTGAGTGCTAGGTGTCTCTCTGTAGTAAAAGAACATCTGTTTATTTATTTTTAAAAAATGAGAAATTCTGTCTGCTAAATACATTAGGAGAGGCTTGTGAGTTTGTAAATACCAGAGAGCCGTTCCAGTGCAAAACTGATGTTTTTTAGAAAAAATATTCTTAATTTTGTCCCCATTCAAACAAACACATTTTTTTTTTTGGTCTTTTGTCAGGATTTCTGCCCCCTATTAGATCAACAGCTTCTTCTTTGAAAAAACACATCTGGCTTCTAAAATCAGCCTGTCCATCAATGAAACAGATGGTTTTGAAAGAGACCAGAAGGTGGGATTGCAGATTAGGCTACAGGCATATTTCCAAGTAGAATTTCCTTCATGGCAATTTTGAATGTTTGGAATATTCAATAAATATTGAAATTCAGTTTCATATTTGGGCTGTGCATGGTAGAGCATTATAATTTAAAGCTAGTCTAGAGTACATCATTGGTCCATCAATCTAGCATTCTGCCACCAGTTGTGACCAGAGCCTGGTTGCAAATGTCAAAAACCAAAATACACAACCAAAACATAGTGCAATTGTGCAATGCTACCCTTATAAGAAAAAAATCCTTCCTGACTCCTTACAGGGTGATCAGTTTATGCCAGGAAGCATGACGTATGCTTAATAATACTTACTAGCATTTGCATTTAAATATAATAAAGACCACATAATTTATCTATATCTTTTTAGAATCCGTCATAAAATTCACTGTTTCACTCAAAGGTCTCTTGAGGCTGGGAATTCCATACATTGCATGAAATAAGTCTTTGTATTTGTGCATCATTTAGCTGCTATTAGCTAAGCAACCTCTTGTATTCTGGGACTGGGAAAAAGCAGGGTGTGGCATTTTTTCACCATGCCCTATACCATAACTATAACACTAATTATTCTGATGGTCCAGTACTGGTTTGTGAGTATAAGAATTGAAAAATATGAATGAATTAACAACAAAATACCCAAAATGAACACCTTTAAGCACATAGTTAAATCTCATTGGAGGAAATTCTATTTGGGAATATGTCCATAGTCTAATCTGCAACCATTTTAAATCAACAGGATTTAAACATGTACTTAAGTGCTTTGCTGAATAAGGTTGAATTGACACCTCTGGGCAGGACTCGGTGCTGATCCTATTCCATAAAATGGACCACAGCATGGCTCCTTATAGTTTTGAAAGTAGCAAATGGGTCTCAAAGACACAGCATAGACCAGTTTAAAAGATTAATAATTACAGGTAGGTAATAACCACTTTTTTCTTTTCATTTTACCTAATTAGATGTTTATGGCTCTGATCTTACACTATTGAAGTCAGTGTTTTGCTATTGACTTCCATGAGTGTAGGAACAAGCCCTCTATCCTGTGCCCAAACAGCCTACTACTGTTCACTGCTTGATTCCAGTTGTTCCCCATAGTTTATTAACATCACTGGATTTTTCATTTCAGAAATTGGACTCTTACCCCTCAGTTCACTATGGAGCCTGTTGGCTTCTCTAATTAACAGTAATGGGAGTAATGCACTCATGCATCAAGCAGAGAAAAGAGCCCTTCTTTTTGCCTTGTGATCTCTGTTTTTTCAGTTTGCAGCCACCCCTCTCTAATTTACACTCTTGACAACTGTCTCATCCTTATCCTTTCCTCCATCCAGCATTCATATTTCTCAGCTAATAGCTTCCCTATCTCTTTTCTATCCACTATGCTTTGATCTATTTTTTCACAGCTTTAACAAGGTGTCATTGTCAAACTGGCCTCCAATTTTGTTTTTCATTTTCATGCTCATTTTGTCATTCTCCATTCAAAACCAGTCAGTGGGACTTAAGTCAGTGGGAATTAAGCATATGCTTTGGGCTTTGCCAATAAGGGATTGACTTAAGCTCATGCTTAACATTAAGCAGAGCTTCCGTGTTTTGCTGAGTTGGGACCTGAGTGAGTGGTTCTTCATTTTCCTTTCTCCACACTGTGGGGCTGTGACCTTGAACTTTTGACGTTAATGGGAGCTTCAAAGGGTGAAGGAACATGCCGTAGATCAGACTGTAAGTACTCCTTCAACCTCCTATGATCCTTCTCCGGGTCTTTTCTGTTCCATTCCAGGAACCCCCTGAATCTTTCATCCTCCACTTTCTCTCTTGTTCAGCTCATTGTTAGGCCTCTCATTGTCGTGTCTCCACCAGTGCAAAACAGCAGGACTGCCGCGTAACATACTGGAGCTCCTTCAGTTCTCCCACTCTTCCATGAACCTACCCTCTGCATGTGTCACCCATAACCATCATCAGTATGGCACTTTGTGCCTCTCTAGTGGTGGCTGTGTCACGTCTAGAGGTTAATGAACCTGCTACACAGAGCTCGGTCTTTTAGTTCAGGCAGTTGAGGCTTAATCTTTTAAAACCAGAGGTCCCAAATTCCATCCTGCTGCCAATGATCCATCCAGGAGTATGGCTCTAACCCACATTGGGCAACAACCAGGAGAGAAAAAACCTTAAGTCCATTCAGTCATAGATTAGCTTTCATTGGATTTAAATATAATGTAGTTTGCAGTTGATTTGAGGAACCTGTGGTGTCTCCTATAGTTATTGTGGCACAGCTACATATGAGTTGTTAGAAAAATAATAGCTTTTGTCCCTTTTTTTATATGTATATTGTCATAGGATGCTCTAAGACACGTGAGCAAGGAATACATATATATACAATTACCAGTGGCCTTTCCTTTGTGTACATGTGAAATGTTTTAAGAGGCAAATTTATTGCCTCTTCCATCACCAGAGAAAATGTTGTTTCCCTCCTTACCAAAACACAGGCAAAAAACAAACATCTGCCCACCTGCAGATGTTAAAATGCTTGGACATTGAAAACAAAATGACAAGCAACAAATCATTTCATTTCCCTCTTTGCTTACATGTAAAAATAACCTTCCGCTCTGCTGATGTCAAACTGAGTATGGGATGGGTATGTAAGTTAAAAATAAAATACTCACCAACAGAGCTCATTTCATTGGTAAGATAAAGTGAACAGCTAAAAGTCCCAAGTGATTAAAATGGGACTGTACAGTGTGAAAGCACCAGCAAATCCTTAAGAGAACTATACAAATATCGGTGACAAAGAATGTCATTACCACCAGAGTCCCCTGTGTCTCCATTGGCAAAAGGTAACAAATAGTGGGCCAGATCCTCAGCTAGTGTAAATGGCACAGCTCTCTTGAAATCAGTGGAGCTACATCAGTTTACACCAGTTGAGAATCTGTCCCAATGGCTATTATAATACTAGCTTGGCAATTACAGGCAGCTGTTGAGATGCCCTGACCAAGTGATTCTCACTGTGGCTTGAGAAATTCTTCACCCATTTCTGCCTCTGGTCTCTCACTTGTGGATCACCCTCTTTTCTTTCCCAAACACTAGAATACAGCACTTGGAAATCATGGTGATAATATATTCGATAGCAAAATCATTGTGCTTGTTTTGGATCCTTTCGGATGTATATTGTGCTACCATTCTGCACTTGATGGGATGGAAGCTGAAGCAACACCTGTCTAGGCTGGTGTAATAAGTATATGGTTTAATAAGCCAAGGGATGGCTGATAATCACAGGATCGATGGACACCGAATGCTGTCCATGGTGTGTGAAGACTGCCATTCTGACTGCTCTGGAAAAAGACACAATCCGTGAAAATTCTGCCAGCTTATGTAAATGTCTAGGAATTGGCATCAACCCTCCACTAAGGCTTGCATCACAAGGAAGCGGTAGCCTTTTCGGTTCATATATTTCATAGCGTGATGAGATCTGCACAGAATGGGCATCAGCACAATTTGGGAAGCCAAGTTCAAACCCCTCCGTGATTGGATACACATGGTGCACATTGCATAAATCACTGCATATGATCAATGTTAGTCACATCCCTAGTGTAACCACCACTGCTGCAGACTTCTCACACCCCACTGTGGACTTCTCAACTCCAAGCTGAATAATCATATAGCCAGTTTTCATACTCGCCGTTTGCCACCGGTGAGCAATACTTTCATTCTAGTGGTCTGATGCTGTAATATCGGGGTGCTACATGCAGAGATGGAATGACATTTAGGATGAAGGGGTGATCATGGGAACCAGTCCTGAAGTTCTTGGTCAGTCCCAAATATGTTGTTCAGCCCTCATTTGGGAAATTTTGCAGCTCCTACTGCATTTCCCAGGGCTCCAGCACAACCCAGTCCCAAAGAGGTTATCGCCCAAACATATTTTGCTCAGCCCCATAAAAATCAGTAGCGTAGCCAGGGCGGGAGCAGTGGGAGCGGCCGCTCCCCCACTGAGCAGAAGCGGCGTCTTTTTTTTGCTCCCAACGCCTTTTGCTCGTAAGCTGCAGCCAGAGCGGAGCATTTTTTTTTGCTCCCGGCGCCTTTTTTTGCTCCCGGCGCCTTTTTTTAGCTCCGCTCCCCCTGTGCTCTAAACCTGGCTACGCCACTGATAAAAATGCGTGCAAAGTAAAGCTTGGCGCCAGTTTGCATTAGGGAAGGAGCTGCCTGAGCATCTCTCCAGCAGGTGCAGCTGCAAGTTCATAAGATGTTCTTGCTCTTTGCAGCCCTCAAACTCTTCCATATCCAGGCATCATTGCTTCAGTAGCTGCAGCAGTTCCAGCTCTTCAACCTCCTGGTTCAAGGAGCTGCGCTGTGAACTGTGGTAAGCAAAACACAGTATAGTATTACTGCAGTGGTTACAGAGAACATTGTGTATGGATATGGTGCACCGTGTGCACTCGAAACTGGATGGTTAGTGTGGACACACTGCATTGCTGCAAGTTGCTCGTGTTCAATCACATGAGCTCAAGATGCAATGGTGCAATATTCTAGGATAGACAAGCCTTGGCGTTAGTATGCTCTAAACTCTAGCAATGCATCTAATAGAGCTGTGTGATTTCATTAGTTATTGTTATTCTTTTACAGGATTATAGATGCCGTGTTAAATTCCATTCAATAGTGGCAACAAAGGCAGCCTTAAATCAGTCTCCAAGAGCAAGACCATCACACAGAATTTACTTCATAATCTTCTTGAGCATTCTCTCTTAGACATACACCAAGAAACTACTTACATTCACTGGACAAGCTCTTTCAGAGAATGATCCACCTTTTCAATCACCCTCATTTTTTTTCTTTAAAATTGTTAGAATTTCTTTACTCGCTTGTGCCAAAAATGTGACCGGTAAGAATTTGTCATCTCTCCTCACTGTGTTTTTATCCAGTTCTCTCTCTGTTCAGGCATATAAGCGTCTCAGGCACTTAGTTTTTGGAGACTTGCGGTTAGCTATCTAGCCTCCATGACTGTGAAACACTTACCTTTTGGTTTAAAGGAGAATTGCTCACTTATAATTATTTCTCTCTAAATGTAATGTGGACACTATTAGAGACCCACAGCATCCAACCTGCTCCTCTACTTCTTTGTACTTGTGTAAAACCCAGCTGAGGTGGCGGGGGGGAGGACAGTACAATAACCTTGTGATGGCTGATCTCAACTGCAGAAGAGTGAGCTGGAAATGGGTCAGAGAACTCTGAGAAAGTTCCATCTTCCAGCCAAAACTGATTAGCTGGAGGAGATCTCCAATCAAAAACCTGGAAGAACACTGTAAAGTCTGAGAGACGAGGAAAGGGAGGATTAGATTTATGGAGAGACAAAGATCCCAGAGCAGAAATCACACTCAATTGGCATTGATTAAAATGTTGTCAAATGTAGTTTTGGTGCTGTTCATGTTAATGATATATAGTACACAACATGAACAACATTAGTAAATATTTATTAATTATTATTATTATTAATGTTACAATAACACCTAGAGGCCTCAACTGAGATCAGGGCCCCCTTGTGCTAGGACTGATGAGAGACAGCACCTGCACCAAAGAGCTCCCAATCTCAACTTTCAGTGGTAGTGGAAATGGAAGCGGTGGAAGCAGAGGTGAGTAACTCGTCTAAGGGCACACAGCAGGTAACTGTCAGAGCCAGCATTAGACTCTGAGTGCCCTATCCACTGCTCTTTCCTAATAGTTACCACTGTGGTCCAGATACATGCAGTCAAGAATGTTTTGTTTGTGTTCTCTCTACAATACTGAGATTGAGCTAATAGAATCTGGCAATGTGAGAGGCTGGTCCCACTTTAACCTTACAGAAACATATGGATGTCTCTTGAAAAGGGCAGGAGTTTTAGAGTGACCAACTTCCTCAGCCCCTCCGCACTGGGCTAATGTTGACAGCCAGGTATTAGGTTCAGTGCTCTGCGATGTTAGCTTTCAGGAAAGTGGTTCACTTATTGCATTCAAAGTTATTCCATGCAGGGTGGTGAGCTGCATTAATTTTGTGGCCCTCAAATAACACTGAACAATTTCTCATGTGATCTTCTGATGGGGCGCCTGACTGTCGGCACGTGTGCTGAGACATGTTTAAGTGCTGCATTGTCTCCTGTTAGCAAAGTCATTACTGCATGTGGTGGGGCGCGGGGGGGGGGGGGGGCGTCACTGCTGCACTGTCAAGGAGTTAATTTCTCTTGGAAAAATACAAATCTCCTTGTTTGGACCAGACTTGCATTTAATTTGTCAAACTATGCACACAGGACTAGCCATTATCCTTTCTAAGGAATGGTGATTAGATCAGTACATAGGTTGGGGGGGGTCTAATCACTGTCTTATACAGTGATAATATATACTATAACCTCCTTTGCTTTGTTTTTCTAGCAATACAATCTATCAGCCAGTTTATCTACTTTGCTAATTAGGCTGAGGGTTTGGGGGGGATTTGTATACTGTAACTCCTAAATCTCATCCCTGATTAACCCTGCATTTACATTCGCAAATTATTTCTAGTATTTTTATTATTTATTTATTTATTTATTGTAATACATAACAATACAGTTAATATTATTATTAGGGAGTATTTATAGACTCACAGTAGGACCATGATGTCAGCTCTCAGCACTAGCACCATCGTCCTGCCGTGCTCCCCTGATATTGTGATCTGCTGAAGGAAACAGCATTAGAACTGCTTATGTATGCTGATCATACTAGGCAGGGAGCCTGATCTCCCACTTGACATACATTTAAAAAAAAAACCCCTTTGAAGAAACAAATTGATGCCAGTAGCGCAGCCAGGTCCGGAGCGCAGGGGGAGCGGTGCTATAAAAAGGCGCCTCCCCCTGTACTCACCCGGCGGCGCTCCGGGTCTTCGGCGGCACTTTGGCAGCTCACTCCGGGTCTTTGGTGGTACCCCCGCCAAAATGCCGCCGAAGACCCGGAGCGCCGCCGGTTGAGTGCAAGAAGCGGCGCTTAAAAAGAAGCGGCGCCTTTTTTTAGTGCTGCTAAAAAAAGGCGCCGCTTCCGCCGCTTCTGCTCAAGGGGGAGCAGCTGCTCCCCCTGCTCCCCCCCTGGCTACCTTACTGATTGATGGAGTAAGCGTGGGGCTTTCCTCACCATGGAAGAACCAGTGGGGAATGGAGGGGCTCTTTAGGGAACCGTCTCTGCCTCTGAGCCCTGGCAATTTTAGGAGTGAGTGAAGGCACCCCACGCCTGTTCCAAGGCCCACTGACATCAATGTTAAGGTACCCACTGATGCCAAAGGTCATTGGATTGTGTTCCAGGTTGAGAGGCCAGGAAGCACCAGCGGGGGAAAATCCTCACCCCCAGAAGAAAGATTTGAGGGACAGAAAGGTTCAGAGAGTGGTGGGGAGGAGATATTCCCAGCCTGGCCTGTTTTAAGGAAGCTGTGACTAGTGGATGTCCTGGGAGGGTGGTGTCATAGAAATAGCTGTCAACCCAGTAATTCAGGCCGATGAAACTTACAGACTCCACAAGTCAAATACCTCGAAATTTTTCCCCTTTTCTTAAAAAAAAATAAAATAAAAATAAATCTAGGCCATGAAATGTAAAATATCTGCATTAACACAATGTGAAAATTGCCTAGTTAAAATCACAAAAAGTCAAGAAATGCAAAAGTTAAAATCCCGTCAGCAGCATTGGCGTGGCTGAGAACACTTACGTAGTATAGTCTGTATTTTTGTTTTTCTGGTTTAATGTGTAGCTTAATATTCTGTATTACTTTTTATGCAGTCAAATGTCTATTGGAAAGCATATGTGAAGCTCAGTGCAGCTGAGTTAATGCTACCACTGGAAGCTTAATTTTTGCATACCCTATTTTTAAAATTTTTTTGACTGTGCAAACTTAATATAGCATTAATACAGCGGTTTGGATTTAATAAAGGTTTGAGCTGAAACAGAATCAAGTGAGTTCTGGCAATTCTCTGAAGGCCGTGGCTGTACTGATTTACAGGCAAGGGAAAAAGGGAAGAACAAGGAAGCTCCGGATCATGGCTTTCTAGTTGTGGGGGCAGAGTTAAATTCTGATTTGAAGCGTAAAATCAAAGCCAGGGCCAATTGGTGAAGGAACTTTTACTCAGAAGAAGAATCTCCTTCTCTGAAACTTTCAGCAGCAAGGAGTTGTGGTTTAGCCAGGAACTGGCTCAAAGTAGGGCTAGAGGGGAGACGCAGGGCTCAGAGTTCAAGGTAATGGAGAGTTGTACTGTCAACAATTCTCAGTGTAGAGGAGATCTCAGGAGATGACGACACCACTGAGTTCTGCCATTTTGAGGGAACAGAGGAATGAAAAAGGTCAAGGAAAGAGCCCAGCGGAGCTCTGTAACAGAGAGAATGAGAGCCACAGGGGAAGGTATAAAGCCGAGTGGAAATTCCAGCAGATGCGATGAAAATCCTTCTGATCTATTTTCATTTCTAAGAGCCTTTGGATACTGAACTCCAGGAACTGCTAGATCAACAGACTCTTGCTCGGTTCCAAACCCACTGGAACCAGTAGGAGCCAGTTCAAAACTTTAAATTGGAACTTGAGCGAAGAATGTTTTTTAAAAAGTTCAAGATTTAGGGTGACGGCCCCTGTTAAGGCTGCTTTTTGCCACTCTGGTGGTACAAAGATACCTTAAGTCTGGTTTAGCAACTACCACCAGGATTCACTTGGCATCTGGGAATTCTTAGGTGGTAGAGCCTTGGCCTAGCCAGCTCTACGACACTCCAACCACAATCCCATTGTAGGGGACAAATTGGGGACAAGGCCAGAATGCTGCTGCATTCCAACTATCCCTGGATGGGGGCTGTTGCAGCCAGGCAAAATTTAAAGCAGATCCAAAGCGGTTCTAATCTGTGCTGGGCGTCAAACCAGTGCCAGAATGAGTTGGGAGAAGGAGAAGTGACAGGTGGTAGAAAACTACTTCGGCCCACTCCCCTCAGCTGTGTTGAGTGCTCCAGCAGAACTCAGTAGCTAACCCTTAGAATTTGAACGGGAAGAAAAGAGATCTGGAAACACCACCTTAATGCTCGAAGTACCCAAGAAGCATAAATGAGTCTCCGCATGGGAATCAGTGCACTCCTAGGGATAACTGTTTGCAAGATCAAAGTGATTGATAGTATCAAAAGCTGCACTGAGCCCAAGTAAGAACAGAATGGAGAGTGTCGGTGATCACAGGAAAAGGGAAGCGGAGAAGGGCAATCTGAGAATTGTGATATGTTCAGAAGTACAGATGATACAATGCTGGTGAAATGCCTAAATTGGAGGAGCAACAGCTGGTGAAATCTGAGAGGTGCAGATTTTGAAAACAAAGTTTGGCTGCTTTATTCTCTATACATCCAGGTCTGAAGCAATGTAGCTTTACATCAGCACATACAAGCATATGGAAAATAAGCCCCTTACGACATTAGGGAGAAGCTATCCTCAGATGTCTCTGTAATGTAACCAAAGGTATTTAAAAATGTGCTATGTCATGAAAATGTAGCGTATGGCAACTCCTGATCAGAATTCAGCAGAAGAGTACACTGAGAAGCTCTCTCTGGAAAAAAACATCTTGCTCAATGCCATGGTATCTGAACATTGCAGGTACAAACCTACAGAACAAGAAATAAAACACTGACACAATATTATTTTTAATTTGAGTTTTCAGGTAGGTATCAGAGATTACCTCTTCTCTTTTCATGTACATGTTGTTCGGAAATACAGAATAATATGGAAATCATAAGGGAAAAAAGAATTAAAGCATTTAAATCAGATGACTTATGGCTGAATTACCAAAAAGACTTTTGAAAGTCTGAGATTGAAGTAATAAATAATAATAATAATAATACAAAAAAACAAATCCATCAACTCTAGCTATGGGGTTACTTACCACAGTGTTTTTGATGGGAATTAGGATGGAGTTCCTGGAGACTATCCTGTTTCAATTAACCTCACACCCAGACCACTACTCCAGCCCTACAATGATTATTGCTTTCTTTCATGGGAAAGTAAGAAATGCCAGTTGAAGAGCTGAAAAATTTGGTGAACGTTTTTATATTCTGATGTTGGAGGCTTCAAATACAGAGCAATGGAAACCCATGCTGAAACCACAGGTCTGAGCTGGAGAGTAGAGCATGAGGTGAGAGGGGATATACAATGAAGCGGTCAGCACTGCATGAAGGAACTGATGGAACATCTGGAATATTATCATTCCCCAAATTAATTTGTTCTCTTTCCTGATTTCTTCCATTCCTTTCTGGTATCTTTTAATTTTCTTTCTCTAATGCCTTTTCATTTCTAAATCTTTATTTGCTTGTTCCAAAGAAGTAACAAAAACCTTTACTTTTTAAATTTGAGGCAAAAATGGTGGCTTTCTACTGGGAAAAAATAGTCATATTGTGTCTCCTGTGAGCACAGATAGAAGCAATCAAAACTCATTGGATTCTTGTACTCTTACAAGTCCCCTACTATTCTCAAAGCAGTCATTTAAGCTCTGGTAGAGGATTGTGTTCCCTAGATTTGGTCCTCTTCTAATTCCTCTAAAGAAAATGAAGTTATTTGAAACTACATTGCTTTGTGAAATAAGCAGCTGAAAAGCTCTACGCTATTTTGTTCTCTCTTTGAAGTAGGACATAAGGAAGTGCATGTGGTAAGTATACAAACACCGCTGGGTGATAAGAAACACAATTAAACCCATGAGTGATAATGAACAGATGCTTCCCTCACACAAATGCTTTTTCATATCAAATGAAATCTGGCTGTAAGATATTATCAATGCTAAGAGTTTACCGTTACGTTTTGAGACAAATGTGATCTACCTTGACAGTGTTCCATCTGGTTATCTCCTCCTCTGGGCTTTTACCTTTGTGGGTAGGTTCTTGTTTCTGTTCAACTGATTTTTCCGATCTGGGCAAAATGAAAAACAAAATGGCAGGTGACTTCTTGTGGGTCTTACAATAAACAAATCAAGTGCACATGTACTGTCGGATAGAGAGCATTCCTCAGTGCTTCTTACTGGCCTTATTACTTCTCTTTAACAAGAAGTGGCTGAACAATAAAGGGAGACATTTGGGTCAAATTGGCTGCAGCCTTTATTAATAATAAATTGAACTAAATTCAGTGCAACCCAAAGCAGTAAGTTCTTGCCAAGTACAATCTGGACCAGCATGTATTGATAAACTGGACAGCTCTGTGCACCCATCCACTAAGGCTGGCACCATGGATAAGTCAGACCCAGAGACTACCTACCTGTGTCCTGACCGTGATATGCTGGGACTTCATGCAGTCACCCCCTCTAATCTGTTATTACTATTATTATTTGTATTGCAGCAGCATCTGATCAAAGCTCAGGATGCATTTTTACTAGGAACTGTACACACTTACAGCAAACAATCTGATCCAAAGAGTTTACAATCTGTTGTGAATGGGGGGAGGGGCAGTTTGGTGCCGTGGCAAGGGCGCTAGGCTGAACTTAGGTTCTTACCCCATCTCTGCCCCTGATCTGCTGTGTGATCTTGGGCAAATCACTTCACCACTCTGTGCATCTGTTTCTACTCCCACCTTTGTCCATCTGGTCTGGTTTAGACTGTGAGCACCTCATGGCAGGGAATGCCTTTTGTCCTGTATTTGCAGAGTGCTGATCTTGGTTGGGGTTTCTTGGCACCATTTTGACACTAATAACAATTATAATAATAAATGGTGACGCCTTACCATATGGATGCTATTGTGGTAATGTCCTGCGCTGTGAGAGCAGGTCACTTTATGCAGCTGCTTCTCTGGCTCATGCTTTATTGGAAAAGACACTCTTCAGCTTTGGTTTAAGTCTCTGTGAGGAGGAGGAGAAGATAGAAAGCACATGCACTAACCTCACATGGCCTGGGTATACATGCCCAAAATAAGCACCCACCAGGACAGAATAATTCCGGGCAGTCTGGAACGATACTCATACAGGGCATGAAACGAGCCACCAGTCTGACTCACAGCATGCCTCTTGGATCGCTCCAGCTACTCCTGTGTGATTCCTGGAATTACTTGTCCTAGTCCTCCAAACAGGATAAACTCTTGTGCTTTTATATAAACTGGTAGTGACAGGATTATGACTTAGTAGTGAACCTCCTAATATCCCAGTCATTACCAGCTCTGGTTGCTGTGATGCAAGCCAGATCAGTGGCACAGTGGAATCCCCTGCCTGCCTATCACAGTACATTTATGCTTGTGGAATAACTGTATTCCAGTGTTTTATCTAACAGACTCGTAAGTGCATTGGGATCAAGATGTCACTATAACAGTAAGTCGCAGTATGAAACAAAACATAAATTAGAAATTACTTATGAGCTGCATAATTTACGCCGATCAGCGTTTTCAAACATAGCCTTTTCATATTATAGAATGAAGCATAACTAATATGATGATAATTCACATGGCTGAATATTGTGCTACTGATAATAATACTCAGCAGTGGGAAACTGTCAAATGCATAGCTTCAGTTCATAGTCATTATATTCTTTCATAAGCTGTTTTATTTTATTCCTTCTAGGTTTTGCTTTAACTACTACAATATGCTTGGCACCAGTTACAAAAAAAATCCTATTTTATCTACAAATGTTATTAATTACTGCAGCAAAATCTGTCAAAATTGTATCTTATCTGTTCTACTTGGAAACTGAAACTTCTCCACCCCCACCACACCTGCTAATTCATTTGATCTAATCTAGGCTCTAACTCAATATATGATAAGCAAGAACAAGTCTACAGGTCTTTCTTCTCAGGTGCTTACATCATGATACCAATTGGTAAGATCCCTCCCCTCAGTACATTATTAGATGTGGCTGAAGACCATATTGGGCCACATTATATGTTTCTCCTTTTCTGCTGGGCACAGAAAAATGGGAAGGGTATTAAGGCGGCTTTAAGCATGGAGGTGACTAATTCTTAAGGGGAAATTAGTTTCGTTACCTGTCATTTTTGTTTCTCAGACTAAGGCACCCAGTGGACTGGACATCACGCCTTGTGTAGCCTGGCACTGCTAGGAAGTCATCTCAGGCTATACCTCTTTTATCTTTGAGGTTTAGATTCCAGCCAGTGGGCCATGGCAGCACTGTCCTGAGGAGGAAGGATAGGGCCCTTGACTTTCTCCACTAGGTCCAGTGCCGATGGAACTTTCAGCTGTAACACCGTAAATATATCTCTCTACCAGTGCATCTATAAATGGGAGCATCTTCTCCTTATGCTGCACATTCACTGGACTGAAGGGGGCCCTTGCTGAGGGCTAAGAAGGAAGGCTCTGTTTTGAGAACACAAGAAAATGTCCACCTTCTCTTGAAACAGAGCTGGTTCATGGCAAGTGTGCATTGGCTTGTTTGCTGATATTTTGCCTTTCGAAGGATGATGTTACTTGCGATGCATCAGTCCAACATAGAATTCAACACATTCATTCTGCTTTTGGTTAAAGCCTAAGCTCTCCGACACTTAGAAGCTTCTTTCTGGGCTTGATTCTATGTGCATTCAAATCAATGGCAAAACTCCCTTTGATTCCAGTGGTACAGGAACAGGTCCTTTCTAAGAGATTTGTGTGGATTCAGACCTCTTGAACTGGATGTTTCCCTAGGAAAAAATGTCTGATTCCTGCTGGAAAAAGTCTGAGTAATTTGAGAGAGACTCCCACTTGTCCTTCCCAGAGGGGCAAAACAGACCATGTGGGAAGATGATCATTCTAAATCTGTGCAAATAATTCATAACAAATCATTGATTTGATGAATTGCACGTCTTTTGCTATTTGCAAATTTACACCACAAGACCAATTTTCACAATTCTTCACTACAGATTTCAGTTAATAGGTCTCAATCTGTAGCTTGTTCTCGAGAAGTTAATTGAGAGCGATCAATATTCAAACTATGTGCTCTTTGGAGTGCTCCCACAGGTTACATGATATGTTTATGGTCTCTGGTTGGACATGTATTACTCTTAAAAGCAGTTCTCTTGTGCAAATACTCATGATTACAAATTCAAAAGCCACATATTGTTCCATATTCACATACTTGTGTTGAACGTTCCTGCTATTTTGCAGAACAGTGTGGGGCGGGGAGGATGCAAGCTCACACACCATAACTGGTTTAGAAATTTCATTGAGCTTTGGCAGAGTGTGTTTTACAACATTTAGCCAGCTTTAGATGTTCCTCTTCAAGTCCCTCTGCCTCAGATATTTGTTTAACATGTTATAACCTTAGGTCTACGGATCCAGTCTCGCTGGAGAGAAGTGCTGTGAGCCTGAAGCCACTCACTCAGAAAAAGGCAGAGTTGGTGTCAGGGGCCACTACTGCTGCAATCCAGCAGAAGAAGTCTGAATTTAAGGATAATAAATAGCTATGGCCAGGTCTTGCCCAGCTATGATGCCAGGCCAGGGATTGCCTATGTATGAGATATTGATTCTTGATAAAGTATTTGAAAAACTCCTGATAACTGTAACCCATTAGCGTAGCCGGGGGGGGGGGGGAGGGGGGAGCAGGGGGAGCAGCCGCTCCCGCTGTGAGCAGAAGCGGCGGAAGCGGCGCCTTTTTTTAGCAGCACTAAAAAAAGGCGCCGCTTCTTTTTAAGCACCACTTCTTGCACTCACCCGGCGGCGCTCCGGGTCTTCGGTGGCATTTCGGCGGCGGGTACCACCGAAGACCTGGAGTGAGTGAGGACCCGCCGCCGAAGACCCGGAGCGCCGCCAGGTGAGTACAGGGGGAGGCGCCTTTTTATAGCGCCGCTCCCCCTGCGCTCTGGACCTGGCTGCACTACTGCTGTAACCATGGTGCTGGCATCTGGTCTGGATTCCTTGGGGGAGTAACCATGAAGAACTGTGTCCCATAATGCTCCTGTTTGCAATGTTACTATGTGAAATCTTCAGTTGATGCAGGTGATATCATTACGAAACTAAACACAGGCTCAACACTTTCTTCTTGTCCGCTGACTACGTTTGCTTTCATTTCACATCGCTGGGCCTTGTGACAGACTTTGCTTAGATTTTCCTATGGCTGTGCACTGAGATTTTGTATTTTCCATCATGGCCTTTATGCAGTGACATGGATTAGCCCAGACAGCACCACAGGGTTTTTTTACACACCCTGATGTTCACTAATTTACAACCTCATGAGCCTCATAACAAGTAAAATAATATGACTATATACATATGAAATCAGGGTCTGACACCCTATTGTGAAATTCCTGCAACCCGTATACTCATTAATGGAAATCCCCTTATTGCATGGAGAGTTCTGTAAAGTGGTTTCTGTTTACATATGCTCAAGTTCGCAGCACAGTCAACAGAATCATACAGAGAAAAGGGGCCTTGCGCCCTTGCTTGTTCCTTTGCTCCAGCTCATTCCCAATCTGGCCACATTGCTTTACTCTGGTACAAATATTATTATTTTCCAGAAAAGGGTCTGAAGAGAGAATCACAGTAAAAACAAAAACAAAACAAAAAAAGGAGTGGGGACACAGCAATTTTTGATGTATGTTTTTAACCTTTTTTAATTAGATTTAGCCGTCAACATTGTACATCCTGGACCCAGTGTCCAGCCCAAGTAAGGATGCTGGGGGTCTCCATAGGAATCCTCTCTCTTCAAGCCCCAGAGTGGCTCAGCTGCCTTCATGTGACAGCCACTTCTTTTCAGTGGCTGAAGTAGTCCTCCGGCCTTTTCCCTGGCTCAACTCTGCCTTGCCTCCAACTAAGTCCCTGAACAATACAAGGAGATCCCACAGAGCTGGCACAACCTCTGTGCTGCCTCCTCAAATCCAGTCTGGCACATCACAGAGCCACACTAGGATAGGGGCCAGAGCAGCATCCGTGACTCCAGAGATGGGCTGGATTTTCCCGTAAGAATGATTAGGGGTTTCCAGTACCGCACGCTCTCCTACTTTCACACACTGAACATATTCTCCAAAGTAATGCCATCAGGCCAGAAAAGCAAGATAAAGGGCTTGCATCATTATGTTTGACAGAGCATACCTGCTACTTATGCAGAAATTAAAATGAGCATAACTACCCCCGTGGAAAATTGCACACACGCAAAGGTTGTGTGAAAAGATACATCAAATGTACAAAGTAATTTTAACACACTTTTGTGATATAAATTCCCTTTAATAGGACTCATCAGCCACATTCTGGTAGGAAAACTTTTTTGATGACAGGAATGACGATGATTAAAGTATTAGACACTAGCAAAACTTCCCCACTTCTGCAAAAAATATTAAATCCAAGCCCTGAGGCAAAAACATTAAAAATAGGCATTTTTTGTATGAAACCATTTGCACAAATGAAACTAATAGGTTTTAGCTAAACCATCTGTTGGTGGAGAGGCATTAAAATGTGAAGTCACGTATGGAAGTCCTCAGAGACTGCTTTTGACTGCTATACATTAAAAACAGAAAATCCTGTTTCTTTCCCCTCATTTATCTGTGGTTCCATCCACTCACCACAGTGCATGTCCAGGCCAATTAGCTTTGCATTGGCAACTAAGATTATCCCCGTTTGTAGTGCTGTCTTTGCATGAAGGTTTGTGCTCCCAAAAATGCAAGCCAAATTCATTTCTGGAAACTGCTCAGTGTGCTGGGGTTGGGAGGCGGGGCAGGGCCGGGGGATGGGGGAGAAGAGCAGTTTAGGAGGGTTTTCCCCTTAAATAAACCTCCACAGGAAACTACTACACAGAATGACACTCACTTTTGCTTTTTTTGTTCTTGTCAAACCAAGCTGTGAAACCCAAAGTTAAAATAGCACGAGTTACTGTAGCACACGAGATGATTTGTGTTTAACAGGAATTAACCAACAACTACAGCATCACTTCACTTCCTGTCCTAAGTGGGGGCGGGGCGGGGAGGGGGCAATTCTGATGTCTTTACATAAGGCCAGATAGTTATCCCATGACCTGCCTGGATCTTCTTCTATCCAAGGTCTGGATCATACAGCCCTTCCCTGTGAAGATCTCCCTACCTCCCACATGTGGAGGATCAGCTGCTTCCATGGCACAATCTCCCCTTACTCCAGAAAGCGCTATGCAGGACTGATATTTGCACAAGGCACAGAGAATTTGCATCTTGCTTTCAGGTGGCAGCTCTGTTTTGGAACTGACAGCTGGGCCAGTCCTATTCAGCCAACAGGAATACCTTACTCTTCCTGGAACACATGCACCTACTGAATCATACAGGCTTGAGGATATGTGTACTGTTTCTTTAAATCTATAGCAGGAAACCAAGCAAAAAGTAAGTTGGGGAAATTCTAGGCAGAAGCTCTAAGTGACACAACGAGCAAGAGTAGTTCCAGTGTTGCCAACTCCCATGATTTAATTTTGAGTTTCATGAGATTTGATGTTTAACTTAAAGACCAAGCACCTGGGGACAAGTGATTACCTGAGAATCACAGTTTCCATTTTTTAATTTTTTTCTAGCCCTCAGAGTTGCAGAAAAAAGCTTGAAAATGTCACTTGATTGCACCTTAAAGATTTTAAAAAAACAGGAGGCAAAGAAATAGACCCACCCATTTATTTTTTTTAAAATCTCATCATTTTAAGCCAATCTCATGATTTTTCGGGGTGGGGGCTGACTCCGGATTTTTGAATGTTTGCATTTGGCAATGCTCTACCACTGTTTGTTTCTTTCTTTTTTCTTAGGCAAGTTTTTTAAGATGAAGAAAAGAAGTGTAGCCTAGTGACTAAAGTAGGGGACCTCGGAACTCTTGGATTCTGACCAGGTCTACCACTAAATTGCTCTGTGACCTTTTGCCTTAAACCCTGCAGTGCTCTCATTTTATCCTTCATCCTCAGGGTGCTGTAAAGCTTAGCTACTTAAAGTTTAAGGGCTTTCAGATCTTTGAACCAAAGGAGCTATTGAAATATCAAGTACCACTGTGCTAATTATACTGTTGAATACCCTTTGTTTATTTCTGAATGTATGTTGGAATGTCACATTTGTATTTAAACAGTGATCAAATAGGAATCAGGAAAAAAATTTGCTCCATTGTGAAGTGGGCCATAGCCACCTATATTCCCCTAATATAAGTACTGCATTCCCAGGGGTATTACAGACTTTGCAAAGGCACAAACTGCTGACCTTTTTGTTAGTGTTGCTAGTGTAACTAACAAAAAGGTCAGCAGTTTGTGTCTTTGCAAAGTCTGAACTACCCCTGTTGCTTTGCAGATGTGGCATGTAGCTAATATGTAAATGAACATATCGTGGCTGTTACCATTTTTTCCCCTCAGGAACAGACAGAACATGGTCCACTTTAGTTCTACTGGCACCATGAGCGTCAGGAAATTCTGACTCTTGCTACCAAAATATGCAAGAATCAACTATTAACAAAAACTTATTTTTAAAAATTGGAGCCATTTATTGTTGGGATCTTGGGGAAACCTGTTTGAAACACCATCTAAACCACATAATAATTGGAGACCTCATTGCATAGAGGAACATTACAATAATTGTATCTGACCTGCTGCAGCATTCTGGCCATAGAATTTCACCCAGCAATTCAATCATTGAGCCCAATAACTTGTGGCTGAACTAGAGCACATCTCTTAGAAAGGCACCCAGTCTTGAGTTAAAGACTCCCATGATAAGCTCTTCCCATAGCTAATTTCCCTCATAGTTAAAAAATTGCATTTTATGTCCAGTTTGACATGTTCTGATTTCAACTTCCACTGCATGTTCTTATGAATCCTTTGGCTCTGCCTGCTGTGGGCAGATCTACTGTCCATAGCTATCCTAACTAGTCTTCTGGCCGGCAGCCTGGAAAATGCTGGCGTTCTAAGGGTTACTAGCTTACAATTGTTCTTTGCATACAAAATTCACATCTGTTCTGACAACTTATTTCAGCCTGATGCAACTTGAAAAGGTCGAGATTAATCTCAGCAAATCAGAGTTCTATTGGAAAGGCCAAATCAACTTTAATTGTAACACATTGGTATTGATATTGGCATTTAGCTGCAGTGGAAGAGTATTCTTTCCATTGGCCTTATTTGTTTGATTTTGAGCTATCAGTTATCGTCTATAACAAAAGCTAAACTGCCTTTTCAGTTACATCAAAAAAACCCAACCACCTGTATTTTTCCTTTTACAGGTTTCCACTGACTCAGGATATACTATGTGTATGTTTTATGACTTTTGTTTATCTGCAGACTGGGAAAGAATTGTAGATGAAAACCTTGGCTCATTTTATAAAGATTAATGGTGACTTCTATACTTTTGCACATCATACTACTGTGTTGTCTTTATCCATGATGGATCACAGTGCATGTGCAAAAGCCTGAGGAAGCATTAATTTTGGAATCGTGTCTCTTATATACCTTTGATCACAGTTTCTAACAGTTTTAAAAGCTCTTTGCATATAACAGTTGCAAACTGTGGTTTGTCTGTGTTCATGAGGTGACTAACAGCATTACCCACTCTCTACATGTGGGCCATGTTCTTCTAGCACCTTTCTAACCACCTACTGGCTTCCGGTATCTGTTATCAGCTCAGCCATCAGCCATAAACTGACATTTCAGCTTTCAGAACCCAAAAAAGTGACAGGAGGGGCAAAAGAGACAGAGAGCGAGAGAGAAAAAGAGAGACTTTGCTCTTGCTATTTGGCCTGGAGAAAGCTACTCAAAGTGGTATAAGATTGTTTAGTAACAGCTGGCAAGCACCCGGGTGTGAGCCTGATTTTCAGATATGACAGGCACTTACAGGAATGTTGCCAGATACAGCTGTTTAAAAGCCTTAATAAACAGCAAGTCAATACTAATCTTTGCCAAATTAATCTTTTCCTTGACAGCCCATCAGAGCAATTATGCTCGGGCTCATTGTAAACACACAACTGTCAGCGTGTGAGGCTCCGATCTGCAGTATACTGTAGACTTGTGTGCAGAGCCTTTTTTCAGAATAGGAAGCTTTTTTTCCTATTTTATTTTTCTAGCTACCTATGCTTGTCCTTGCATTGGATCAGTGGGAATGAAATTTGCCTTATAAAGTGTCTTTCCCAGCAGACCCTTAATAGAATGTGAAATGTTGACAGTTGTAGGATCCATGTGGCTGTACATTTACTAGTAGGTTTCTTTAAGTAGGCAGCTACCATGACAGATTCTGAAATGTTCCAAGCCATCGTTCTCACTTGTCCCCTCATCTTGGCCAGGTCTGTTTTCAATGACAACTTGTTGCCTTTTATAAATCATCAGAATAGAAATGGTTGTTAATTTGCTTTAATGGAAGAAATGATCTCTGTCAGTGTCTGTTATTTTGATATCAAAGTTGGATGCCTTTGCCATGTTTGCATTATTTATCTTAGTTGTATTTTTTTAATTGATAGGTTGTTTTTATTCCTGTATTCTTTACCTGTCACTTGGCTCTACACATGTGCCTTAGCTGAGCTGAGTCTATGGAATAAGAACTACATTTGAGTTGTGATTTATTGTGCTTCTGGATAATAGAAAACCAAACAAAGCAAACGTGACTTTGGAAAGGAGGGTAAATTCTGTAATACGGGAGTGTTGATACAAAGCAAGGGCTCCATTCTTTGAGGTGCTGAGTGCATCCTGCCAGGCGCTGAGAGCCCTCTCCTCCCAGTAACTTCAGGGACTCAGCGGTGTGAGGGATACGAGTTTTATGTTTTCTTCTTGCCAGAAGAGTCAAAGAGACTAAATAAACCAAATACTTACCATGGTGACACACGTGTGTGTGTGTGTGTGTGTGTGTGTGTAATGTATTAAAAAGGAGGTCACGTTTTAGGTCGATTGGTGTGTTCCATACAGCTACTTCTTGATATCACTCTGTCAGCCACCTCACTGGCACTGTCCTCCGTTCCCTCAGAGCATGTGAAGGGCACTCTATGGGGTTGGGATGTGTATGGGAGGGGTGAGGATTAAGCAGATAGTAGCCCAGCGCTGGATAGGGGTTGGTTGATGTACATTGTCCCCTCACCAGCTCTGCAGCAATTCTGTAGGAAAGATAAGCCTGGTGCTGTTTTACCTTCCCAGTGAAGGCCCCTTTTGTTGGAGTCAGCAAATGGGACGTGGGGGTTGCTCTGGGTCATGAATACACAAGGCCCCACTGTTGATGGCCCTGACCCCTTATGCATCCAGCCAGAACTGCTGGCTTTGGAAAAATGAGTGGGGAGAAACTCTACAGTGGGCTCCTCACAGTATTTCCCTCTCCTCCCATGGGATTTACTGTGGGAGGTGGCAATCAGGCCCATTATTTGTTAAACCCCCCATTGATTTCAATGGGAGCAGGACTGGGACCCTAGTGGGTAGTGTGTCTCCAGGATGTATTGGGCAATTGCAAGTGATGAATTTCAGAAGTTTTCCTTCTGGTAGCTCTTCCATACCTTGGGGACAATCCAGCAGGTTTCTGATCTTATGGAGCTCATGTGTTACTATCATCCTGACCAGGTCTGTTTTCAATGACAACTTATTGCCTTTTACAAGTCATCAGAATGGAAATGGTTGTTAATTTGCTTTAATGGAATAAATGATCTCCATCAGTGTCTGTTATTTTGATATCAAAGTTGGATGCCTTTGCCATGTTTGCATTATTTATCTTAGTTGTATTTTTTTAATTGATAGGTTGTTTTTATTCCTGTATTCTTCACCTATCACTTGGCTCTACACGTGTCTTAGCTGAGCATTCTTGAACTGGAGGAAAGGTTGCAACACCATAGACTTCCATGGAGTTTCACCTGCTGCAATAGCTGATTTTGACTCTGGGCCTCCATCTTCTGGATGTCTGCTGTTGACCCTTTATATCTGCTAACATGCAGTTGAAAAAAGTATCAGGTAACTCCTTGCAGATAGTAACTAGCCATTGCTTCTTCTGAGATCAGCCATGAAAAGCTGTCATTGTGGGTTCAATGCTAGATCTTTCCTCTGGAACTAAGGCCAGATGGGCACAGGGATGTTACATCGATCCAGTTTGTTCACTCCAAGTGCAGTGATTTAACTATATTGAATTGCAGTGCATAAACACAGCTTTGTTATGTTGGTTTAAGGTATGTTTGTTGCTAATCATTGCATCCACACAGTTCTGTGCTCCTTCAAATTAACTGCTCAGTATTTTGAGCAGATTTTCCATAGTGCAATGTTCTACCACTCGGCTCTATGATTTGTGAATTTTCTTGTGGTGCATTGTGGGACGGACATCTATCAGAAACTATAAAAATTCTGTCTCAGAGTTCATACTAACAAACTCCCATGATTCCTCTCGTGGCATCCACTAATATATGTTCAGTCCCAGTTCTTCTTCAGAGGGCAATCTAGGCCAGAACTTCTAAAGATGTCCACTTGAAGACTTGTGGGGCATGGCTGCTATAATAGGTATGTGATGAACTCACTACTACCGGGTACTGAAAAAAGGCACTCTCAGCTGCCTGCCAGCATTTAAACGGAGAAGTGACATCTGGTCAAAATGACCCTGGAGGGCACACAAGGACAGGTTGACCTGCATGTGAAGTGATGCAACATGGGAGAGTAGTTGGGGTCAGAGGCAGAATAGTTAGGAGTGTGTCCACATGAACCTTAAAATGAACACACTCATGACACAATGGATTCACTCCTGTTCCTAGGAAGATTACTTATTGCAACCTAAGAGGACAAATAAATTGGTTTAAAAACAGGTTGCATGTGGACTTAAGGCATTTCAATGTGAACACCATGTAGACAAAATAAACACTGCTGCTCTTTCTGAAGGCCAGGCCCTACCACAGTTTCAGGCACAGAATTCCCACTGAAGTCAATGTGAACTATTAATGTGCTTGAAGTTAAACATGGCTTATCTGCTTTGCAGGATTGGGGCCAGAGTGCTCAGCATGTTGTAGGTTCAAGCTCTTAAAGACTAAGACCAAGTAGCGGTGATTTCATACAGAATAAGTATTTTATTCATGATGTATTTTTATTTACATTAATTTTTGCTTGTATTTTGAATTCTGCTTGGATACTGTAATTAACAACTTTTACACCTTGTCTGCACAGCTGCTCTAAAAAGATTAAGGTAACACAGATCTTTCCCATACAAGAAAAAATCTGCCTGTCAAAGTTATAGCTGACTTTTCCCATCCCAATAATTATCTTCTCCTTTTAGAACTGATGAGAGTGGAAAATGTAGTTTATTATAATATAATAAATAGAAGACATTGGGTAATTAGCAGTGCTGGTATATTTCTAAAGTACTAAACAGACAAACAAACTGTGAACTTAATCACGAGTTCTTATACAGTTTCAAGACAGGAAAATTAGAGCTCTCAGCTACAGTCATTTGAGTAATCACATCTGATCTGCATTATTTATTAGTTATTACATGCTCAAGTGATTCAGGTTGTACATTGCCTAAAATCATTCCAAAACAAGCATACTGTACCTTTTGTTTTTTAAAAATGTTGACTGAATTACACAATATATATTGAATCAGAACTGTTATTTTTATTTCACATAAGAAATACAAATCAGTGGTATTCATCATCAATTAGACAGGCATCCCAGTTGACGTCCCCCAGTAATATGTTTTCCTAGCTATCCCTGATTTAAAACCTTGAGAATGTTCTATTTTGGCTTTCATACTCCTTATCCTACTGCCTTGTTACTCACCTAGCATTTTAGTAAGTATTTGTGATACCCTCCTCAAGCTCAGAGCAAAGTCACTCATCTCTTATTACAAGACCTATTGCATTCATGATAAAATGGCTGAAGCATGTTTGTTAACTTTTCCAGTTTATTTATTTTTATTTAATTTGACTGATTAACCAAAACTGATTGAGTTCCAAGAGGCAGCATTTAACAGACGGTGCCTTTTGGTTTATTTAACCTTGTTGGCTTATGAGTTCATTTTGGGCAACTCCCTGTTACAACGCATTAAAAAGGGAAGTACTTAAAATATCTTTTTTTTTTTTTCCCCATTTTCCACCAGCCAAAGAAATGCAGAAATAAATGCTGGGTACTTTCATCTTCTGCCAGAAAAAGCAGGTTTGGCTTGATTCGTGTAATTGAAAAACTAAATAAAATATTCGCATCAGTTGTGAATAATTTTTTTGCCAGCAAAAGTTAACACAAAGAAACCTCTTTAAAATGCTAACATTTACTTACAAACACCTATATTTATTATTTCATAAATAGGCGCAACAGGTTCCATTAAAAAAGATTAAATACAGACACAGTATGAAGAAACAATAATACATAGCCATATGTAAAGGTTATAATTTAGCTGTCTCCAATCTGTTTCTGCATCTAATAAAATATCAGGTAAGCATTTGGCAGTTTTATACATAAAAGGACTTAAATGATGTTTACTAACCATTACACATAAAGTGATTTTTTAAAAAAAAGCATTTTTAGGCAGTATAAAATAAATGTTTGTACTCTTTCCCAAGACTAGGTTTTTTCACCCTTTTATCTATTTAATGAGACAAAGCCAATATTTTTAATTAACATCATTTGGGAATACTATTTTTTCCAAATACTTTGAAAATATAGAACTATTAGTCAGTTGTTTAAAAGTGAAGTAAAAATATGAATGTTTGCCAATTTAACCCCTATTGTGAGCCAGTTTCAATTACAATTAGCTACAAAAACATTCACATTTTATACTCTAGGAGAGTGTAACATAGATGCTATTTACAAACTTGCTATGACTGCTACATCAAGCCATTTAAAAAGTCTTTAGTAGTTTCATATAAACACCCATTATGAAAACCAATGGAAAATCCAGGACTTTTATCTACAGTTGCTAAGGCAGTTACTAGCGCAGCACTTCACAGCAAAAAACAACATAAAATCTGAGTAGTCCAATTTTCCTTCAGGAAAGAAGAAAAGCAATGTCCGTTAAAGGATCTCTGAGGAAAAAAATAAAATAAAATACAAAAAGAAAGAAAGAAGCAAGACTATTTTTTTCCAGAGTGGGTGACCCACAAGCTCAAATAGTCCTAAGTGCTTAGCAACTTGTATTTTCTAATAAAATGCAGAACTGCCTTGACTGCATAAAGCAATCCATGATGAAAAGACTTCCCTGCAATCCTCAACGGAAAGGAGAGGTTTTCCAGATTTTCAGGTAAGGTACAGTGCTTTGTCCCTCTGCATGCCCCTGTTCAAAAAGAATTAGAGCAAACACTTTTTAAACCTGTCAAATTTTTATTACTCCTACCATCTCACAAGAAAGAAACTTGTCATATTTTGGGTGGCGCTAGTTCGAGCCTCCCACTGAAGTACTGGTTGCACTGCTCTTACAAAAATAATAAAAATACTAGCCATCATTTGTACCTCCAGAGCACGACTGGAGAATCTCCAAGTGCACTACCTATGTGACTGAAATAACCTCCCAACACCCAGCAAGGTAGGGAAATGTTATGATCCCCATTTTTCAGATAAGGAAACTGAGGTGCAGAAAAATTAAGTGATTTGCTCAAGATAACACAGGAAGGTTGTGGTAGAGACAAGCACAGAACTATTGTTTCCTGGCTCCCAAGGGAGCCTTCAGCCAAGGTTCTCTCTGTACATAGATTTCCGCCTTCTTGTACAGGAGTGTGTATGATTTGAAGAGTGATGTTAGCTGCCTCTGCGGTGGGGAGGCATGCCAGAGGCTGGGAAGGGGCAGGCTAGGGATCTGAGTATATTAGGCACAGTAACTACCTGCTGAAGACTGATCGGGAATCCATACAAAAGGTAAGATAGCTATTAGCAATACTCCTCCTTGAATTGCCACCCACCACCCACATGTCAGTGATTCCTGGAGTAGCCTGAGGAGTCTGTCATCATGGCTCCACTGGAGTTGTGCTGCATGGGATCTAGAGGAGAGGGTCTGAAGGGGCACCATGGTAGAGGTATAGAGCTTCTGTGTGGATGACACTGTGGGTATGTCTACACAGCAAAGAAAAACCTGTATTTGTCCTGAGCCAGCTGACTCGGGCTGGGGCCGTGAGGCTGTTTCATCCCTCTGTAGACTTCCAGGTTTGGACTGGAGCCCGAGCTCTGGAACCCTCCCACCCCGCAGGTCCTACAGCCTAGACTCTTGCCTGAGCCTAGAAGCCTACACGGTGATGAAACAGCCCTGCAGACCGAGCCCAGCGAGCCCGAGTCGGGTGACTGTGTAGACAAACCCTGTGCCTCTGTTGAATCCCCTGAGATTCATTCTTTTCTGTTCTTATACCTGGCCCATCATTATAATATCTGAGCATCATGGCACCTGTTCCACTGGGGGAAAAATTCTACCCAGTGATGGAAGAATTTGTAAGAAAATTCTATGAGGGGAAACTTGTGACATTTCCCTCTTAGCACAGCCCTAGTCAGGCAGGAACGAGTGATCTGGCCCTCCCAATCTTATCCTTTAATGATTAAATTGCAGTTCTCTGGCAAATTAAAGTTTTCCAGAAGTAAAATGCACTTATTTGAGAGCAATCTTTAATACTGTATGTGTTGAGCACTTGCTTTCATACAGTAATTCAACTACTGAATAAACACAGCAGCAATACAGATGCCCGTCTAAAAAAAATCAGTGGAGAAATGGGCAACAGAGCTATTTCCCACCCCCTGCCAGACATTTGTGTCATAAAGGTTGCTCAACACCAGGTGGCATTCATTGGCTGCTTACCCATTACTGCAGTAGTCATTATTCCAGTCCACAGTCTGTGCTGGAGGATTTCTGCACCCTGAACGAACATACTCCATTGCTTGGGTAACAACTTGTGCAGCTGTAGATGTAGGGTTGATGATATTCTGATAATCAGGCTGAAGAGTAAATCCCTATAAGAGAAAGTACAATGTACAATAAACCAAGCAGTAGTTTAGGTGCAAAAATCTTTTAAAGGTAGCATGTGCAGAACAAAATGTCAGAGTCCTTTTCCTTGTATTTATACTCTGAGTTGGCAAACTTGAAACAGGCAGAGAACGTGTGTGGGTGTTTTTTATTTTTTAAAAATATTTCCTTGATTTTGGAAACAAACAAACAAACAAAACAAAACACAGATAACACACAGTTATAATATGGAACTAAGAGCCATGGAACAGAAACAATTTAAAGCTAAGAGGACAACTCAATCAACTCGGGGGTGGGGGGTGGGGAGTCTGTTTGCTTCTTAGAGCTTGCATTTTGATTAAACTAAGGATACACTAGTAGTTAATTCCCAGAATATGCAACAGAATCTTTTTGAAGGATGCAGGCAGCAGGTGGCTGAGTGTTTTATTAGACTACACCTATTCACATATTGTTCTCTAAACCCTTTTTCTTCGTTCAGTCACAAAGGGACCATCTGCTTCTTCTTTTATTTGTACTTCTTTCTCAACTAAACAAAAATTCAACCAAAGCTTTTTAACAGTTGGGGGACTAATGTAGTGAAAGCTGTTTGAAACCAAGGAGAGGAGAAAACAAACAGAGGATGGAAAGAAATGTATATATTTTTTAAATGAAATATTTAGTAATTGAGAAGCGATAAAGGTTTTTGGCATATTCTTTCAATATAGTAGAGTGTGTAAATGCTGTTTTTCAAAACTAGCAGAGTTGTTAGAATTTCAAGGACACCAGGTATTGATTTACTATACCAAGTTTATCCTAAATAAACATAAAGAATGTTTCCATAAGGTTAGAAGTACTTCATAGTTTAGAACATAAGAATGCAGTATGAAACCAACCAGTGGTTGCTGGAAAAAAATTGAGACCAAACTCAGTGCTGGGGCAAGCAGGTACAATTCTCTTTAAAGTCAATAGAAGGTGCACTGCTAAAGCAACGACTGAATTTGGTCCAACATATTTAGTTTGAAAATCCACTCTTTCTGCCCAGAGTTCATCTATGGCATACTTTTGACTAAATACATGACTTTTCAGTTTTATTTGTTAGCTTAAGTGGTTTGTATGTGGTTGCTTTATATACACTTTGTAGTAGGAGAGGCGGCTAGCGAGATTTATTTCCTGTTTCTGGTTCAATAACAGCCATGTTGTCTTTTTCAAAAAGAAAGAGAGAAAGTATTTTTTGGTTTCTGTTAGGCCCCTAGGAATGAGCCGCCTTTAAAAACAAAATGTCACTTCCCTCTTCTAATCACTCCACTGGCTCCCCATTTTGCACTGCATTATATTCAAGTTTCTTATTTTTACCTTCAAAGCCCTTTACAGCTCTGTCCCCCCCACTTATCTGCTTTTGTGTCTTATCACGTCCACCCATCACTCCATCAAAAATGCTAGCCTTGATCACCAACTTATTCACTTCTCCTACAACCGTCTTCAGACCTTCTTCCACACTGCCTCCTATGCATAATATGCCCTTCATTAATTGATTCATAAGGTCAGTACCCTTTTCTCTTTCAAATCCTTCCAGAAGACCCACTTTTTGTGTGAGGGATGCTTGCAAGAAACTGGCCAACTAATGGTGGATAGCTTGAGGGTGTAGCTGATGTGTAACATATATATGGTTATGTACAAAAGATATACACATTTTTGTTGTTACTCTCTCACCCTCACTATGTAAGTTGCTTGTCTTCTTAGGCCCTGATCCTGCAAACCAAACTGTATGGGCCAACCCCCATTGCATTGTGGAGTCTTAGGCTGAAAGTTCTTCAGCTGTATAGACTCTGTCTTCCTGGATGTGAATTGTGGTAACCTAGTTGAGGCACTACTGGAATACAAATAATGCTTCATAATGACAAACAATAAGTGGGCTACATTCTGTGCTCTTTAATTGAGCAAAACTCCCATTGACTTTGATCAGAGTTTTGCTTGATTGAAGACCATAGAATTGGGTCTTGTAATATTATCATAATTTGTATATAAAACACTAGTCTTGGGGCCATATCTAATTCAGTTGCAAGAGGAAACTACATAAAAAAGCATATTCTCGGGCATTTAGAATTACCTTTGTTCCTTGGAGGTACATCCTCCTTAGTGATCTATTACGAGTCTTTATGAAGCAAACATATACACAGGACCATCTGATAGTGTTGGTAGCTCTAGCCACCTGTCTTAGAGAATCATGGAGCTGAATAGGCATAGAGAGTCAAATATACTTTCTATCTAAGACAGATGGTTCCTCAAGGTCAGAGGAAGAGAACAACAGTACAAAACTATAAACACTTTGGCTAGACTAAGGACGAATAAACATCTTCAGAGCAGAAGGACTGTTCTATGATGAAGGCACTGGCCTGATACTGATTGGGATTTAATTCCAGGCTCTGCCCCAGAGTTCCTATGTGACCTTGTACAAGTCACTTTGGCTCCAGTCCAGCAAAGTTTGTGCACGTGAATAGTCTGACACAGTTGGTACTATTTGTGCTGAAATGTAAGCATATGCTTAAGTGCTTTGCTGGTTCAGAGCCTTAATCCTCCCATCTGTAAAACAGGGATAATAATTCTTCTCTTTCTGCAACCTTTGTCTGTCATGTGTAGGCCGGGCTTCATTGAAGTTATCTACTCTCCTCAAATTAACTCCTCTCGCGTCAGCCTACCTCAGATAAGAATGCTCACAACAAACAACTCCAAAGATGCTCAAACAACACTCAGACTGCACAGAGTGTTTGGATTACAGCACAGAATTTTGTGTGTGGACAAGAGCTGGGTTATGAGCCCCACTTGAGTTATACCTCAAGCTAACACTGCAGTGAAGATGTGCCTTTAAATTGTAAGCTCTTCAGGGGCAGGGATTGTCTCTTACTCTGTATGTACAGCACGTGGCCAAATGGGGCACTAATCTTGGTTAAGGCTTTGTAGGGCTACTATAATACAAATGATAATTTACATTGTTGATCACATATATACCAATGCGAAAGATAATTTAAGAATTCCAGAACTACTCAATGTAAAGGGCCAATAAATGATGATCATATCTAAAATGTAAACAATAGATATTTCAGCCTTTTCATGTAAAATAAGAACCCTGGAAATATATATCTGCATAACCTAGGAAGACAGCCTCATATTAGGCCTGTAGTAAATATTTGTGCATTATTTATGTAAGTCCTTAACACACAATGATGAAATAGAAAGTGTTCAGAAAATGAGTGCTTAGAGGTCTAATTAAACAATGCTGAATGTTTTGCATTGTAATGCTCAAGAGAAAATCACCAACTGTTTTGCAACATGCCTAGAATTTTAAATTTCATTTTCTCGTGCCAGATTGAAATAAAAATAGGGAACTTGATAAAGATTAATTTGGTGTCAGAAGGGACATTTGCTCTTTAATTAGATTTCTGTAGCCTTAGCTGTTTTGTTGCGCCACTATAGCAAGTCCTAAAAAGCCTGCAGCAGAACTAAACAGTGATCCTCATCTCCACACTTTACTGGGAACTAATTTCATTTCCTGCCTGTCTGGAGAGGTATTTTCAACAGGCATCAATGTTTTTGTCTTCACAACTGATTTATTCATCAATCTCAATGTGATTTTTTTAAACCTTTAAATTACATCCAAATCCTAAAGCATCTGTTTATTACACAAGGAAATTGAAAATCTGTCTGTGTGATATCATACAAAGATTTTTCCTTAAGGTTATAAGGGAAGTTGACAGATATTAATGATTTTTTTTTCTCTTGACCTCATTCGAAGACATAGTGTAACAAAAAAGGGGAAGAAATCTGGACAAATACAGCAGGCCTATGAGTTTATTTTATAAAATATGTAGTAGAAAAAATGAGACTATTATTTCTGGCAGGCTAGGCAATCACATTGCAGTATACATTTATTTTCTTTAAAAAACCAACAACCAAAGGTATACGGAAATGAGCTGTTATTTAAAAAAAAAACCCACAGTGTACATTAATCTTCTGCCTTTTTTCTATATACACTATGGATTCCTGCATCTATGGGTATTAGACATTAAGAGCCTTGTTTTAGCTGCCCCTGCATGTATACAGAGGTAATAAAGAGCCTTCCTCCACTTTGTGCCCCTCTGCAGAGTCAGTCACCATCAGGAGGTGGAGGAGGAAAGCAGGGGCTATGCTGGACTAATTCAAGTAGCAATGCTAGGCTTGCCTTCCTAGTGAGGTCAAGGAGTGGCTGGGAAATGATGAGACCATGTCCCCATCCTTCTCCGCACACACCAACAGAGTTCAGCACGTTTTGAGAGTGGGGAGTTAACAGGAGGAAGTACCAATGTGTGTAGAGGGAGGGAGGGGGTGAATACCCTTTCAAACAGCAAAAGGGCTCCTACTTAAACATGTGTCTCCCCTGAACCTCAGAGGAATTTTGGTTGATTCAACCAGAATTCTTCACAACGCCCAAGTAAAGCCAATGGCTTAAAGCTGATATCTGATCCACAGGACACAAGTAATTTTACTGATTATGGGCCAAATGTTGCCCTCCCTAGATCAATGAAAAATCCTATTAGCTTCATTGGGAGTTTTATCTGTGTGTAGACTGCAGAATTTGCTCCATAAGGACAAATTCTATCCTTAGAACTGACAGTCTCAGAGCAGATGCTGATATTAAGTAATATTGTATGCAAAGGTGCCTTCCACAGGTAAATTACATTTTACCACAAATCACCATGCTCCAATTAATGCAGCTCAGATTCTAGAAACCTCTGCATTAGTGCTCTCAGAAAGCAAAAAAAACCCACAACAAAACATGTGAACTTTAGGAGATAGGGTCACATAGAGCCAAAAGATTAAATACTGCATATACTACTCTCCCAAAAAACAATTTAAATCCAGCTTGAGTAATGCAAATTATAATGGACCCAGAAAGGGTAACTTGGCTTTCTCATTCCTTTTTAATGTGCATCTACGAGAGAGATGTGTAGATATACGTCTGCACCAGTTGCAATAATAATAAAATGATAAAAAGTCTATATGATCATGCATAGGCGCCAACTCCGTGGGTGCTCCAGGGCTGGAGCACCCATAGAAAAAAAACAGTGGGTGCTTAGCACCCACCGGCAGCCCCATGGATCAGCCCCTCCCTCTCCACCCCTCCTGCCCACCAGCAGGCCGATCAGCTCTCTCTCCAAGCGTCTCCTGCTCACCACGATCAGCTGTTTAGCATTTTGCAGGAGGTGTTGGGGGGTGGGGGAGGAGCAGCGGGCAGGAAGAGGCAGGGGGAGGGGGTGGAACAGGGTGGGGCGGGGAAGTGGGGGAAAAGGCGGGGCAGGTGTGGAGGTTTTGGGGAAGGAGTGGAATGGGGGTGGGGCCCGGGGCGGAGCAGGGCTCGGGCACTCCCCGGGAACTGGGCAAGTCAGTGTCTCCGTGATCATGATATAATAGTGATAAACCAGCACTGTTTCTGTAAAAGGAAAATCATGCCTCTCTAATCTACTAGAATTCTTTGAGTATGTCAACAGCTGATAAAGGAGAATCTGTTAAATAATGTATTTATACTTTGAATAAACCGTTTACAAAATTCCTCACCAGAAAGTATAAGGAAACTCTGGCAAGAAGTCATGGGGTGAGAAGTAACGCACCGTCAAAGAACAAAAGTTAAGAGTAGGCATAAATGGTCAATTTCCATACAGCAAAAGGTTATCAAAGGAGCACCTTCAGGATCTGTGCTATGATTAGTGTTGTTTAATATATTTATTAATAATCTGGAAAAAAGGAGTGAAGTATGAGGTGGTCTACTTTGCAGATGACAACAATTATTTAGGTTAGTCAAGACTAAAGAAGACTGTGAAGAACTTCTAAGAGATCTATCAGTGCTTGATGTACAGGCAATGTGGCACTAGATGAAATTCACTTTGACCTATGCAAGTTACAAGACATTAGAAGGGATCATTTGAATTACTTGTACATATTAATGGGTTCTAAATTAACTGCAACCACTCAGGAAAAAAAGCTGACCATCCATATGGACAGTTGAATGTAAGCACATGTTCACTGTGCAGTGTTGTGGTGAATAAAGCAAAAAAAAAATGTTAGGCTGTATAAAGACTGGGATAGAAAATACTGAAAATATTATAGTCATTCTGTACATCAATGGAATGGTCTCACCTGGACTATTGTGTTCAGTTCTAGTCACCCCATCTCATATCCCCTATGATATTGCAGAAATAGAAGGGCTTTAGGGAAGCACAATGAAAATAATCAGGGGCAATAAAACAGCTCTATATGAGGAGAAACTGAAAAGGCTGGGACTGTTTAGTTCAGAGTGCAGATGAATAAGAGGAAGTATAACAATAATGGAAGCTATACAGGAGTTAACTCAGGCAGTCCCATTCACTCGCTTATAATACTAGAATGAGAGAACCTTCTATGAAACTCAAATACAACAAATTAAAAATTGATAAAAGGATTTTGTTTTTTCCAATAGTGCAAAACTAACCTATGGCTCTCTTTTGTACAAGATATCATTGCAAATAAGAGTTTAGTATAAATACATACATAAAAAGCAGATATTTTTATATGGATAATGAGAGCACACACAGTTGTATTAGGTAGGATAAAAACATTAAGCATATCAACTTTTAGTGTTTCACGTCAAAAGCCAACCACTAATTCTAGGGCATTAGGAAAATACTTTCCTTATGAGCAGGTAATTCCACAATATTCCACTGTGAGGTTACTCTCAAGTTCCTCGGAAGCATCTATTACTAGTGATTGTCAGAGACAAGATAGTGGACTGGATACCTCTGGTATGGCAATCCTTATGTTTCTAGTACAACTACAGATCTACAATTCTTAATGATACATTTATTTTTTTAAAAAAATATTCTTTTAAATTAATTTAAAATTATTTAAAAAGAATAAAGTTTGTAAATACAGTAAATTAATTATGTAATTAAACTAAATTTAACGTTCTGTATGACAAGTTGTCTGTCTGTTCTTAAAAATGTACTTAAACATATAAATGAATGTTAAACAAACATTAAACAAAATAAAGTCCATTGTATAGACTTTGCAGAGTCTCAGGCAGTTTGTAGCCTTCAAATACAAAATGGCACCATAAGATGTATGTACTCCATCCCACACATACTTCATGATATTTAGAGGGGAAATGTTGCCATTTTCCTAAGATCAGCAGCACAGCCTTTCAACAGGTAATAAGTACCTGTCACCATGAATCAAACTCAGAAACCTCTCTGACAATGCATGTTAGGAATCAGGCCTGCATCCGGTTGCCTGATTAGCTACACCACCAGATTGGCTGGAAGGGCCAGCAAACTGACTCTTACGCCAGCAAGCTGCAGCAGCTCACTGGCTGCTCAATGCTCACACCCACCACTGTGAGTAGTGGGCTGAGAGCGTGCCTTGATTCTCTGGAGACCGTCAGCATTGTTGTGCACAACACCCCAGCCATATCAGTTTTACCTGGCATTGGAATCCATGCAAGTCCCCTAGACCTGCACACACCTCTCCAATTCAGAGAAGTACCACGGCTGGATGTTAGGCCTATGCTTATATTGAGGGGACCCCAGCCATCTTGTTTTGACTTGCCTGGCATAGACTTGGGCAGCGCTGAGGCTGGGAAACACTAGGCTCCCCGCCCCAATGAGCTGGTCTGTGCTGGTTTGGTCTTCCCCTCCCCTGGTAGTCCCCAGTCCACAGGCGGCAGAGCAGGACCATCAAGCCAGTTTTTGATGCTGCTCCAACTACGTCTACTGATTCAACTACCAGCAAGCCCCAAGATTCACCAAGAGTCCCTAGCTGACTTGGGGCCCTTGGGTAACTTTATGGTCCTGAACTTTGCTGAGTTCCATGCAATTCCCACCATACACAAGAATTCTCCAGATCTGGTTGAGACTGCTGATGGGTCCCTTCTCTCCTTGGGAGACAAGACCTGCCAGTGAGAGTTGTCACTCTCTGGGGTCATCAGAAAACCCTCAAATTTGGGCTAATCTCCATGCTCTGGACATTGTAGGTATGCCCTGACTTACTATCAAATACCTCCACATTCACTGGTGGAAGGAGACACTACTCTTTAGTTCTTGATATTACCAGTAGTCCTGCCTCTAGGATCCAATAACTGGACTGGTATGCTCTACACACGACAATGCAAACCTCAGAGAGCAAGCCACCAGGACGCTAAGGGCCACTCACAGTTCTGTCTGCCTCAGCCGAGATCCTCCACAAATACCGTGACTTCGTTAATGTTTTTGACAAGTGAAAGGCAGACATTCTGCCCCCGTATCAGAATTATGACTCCCTCAATGACCTCCAACCTGGAGCCGAGATCCCATTAAGTCAGATATATGCCAAAACTTCAGACCCTCCCCATGTATTTGCAGGAGAATCTACAGAAGGGTTTCATCTGCCCATCCACATCTCCGGCAAATGCCCCGATCTTTTTTGCCAAAAAGATGGATGACTCATTGTGGCCTTGTATCAATTATGGGGGCCTCAACAAAGTGACCATACAAAACTGCTGCTATTTACTGAGAGCCACATCCTCTGTAAAATTATTTAGCGCCAGTGAAGTTGCACTGCTTTACATCACTGGAGGATTAGGACCTGAAAGTCCATATCCTGAGGTTTCCAGTATGTAGTCCGGCCATACTCAATCAGACTCCCACTGAAATTCAATGGGAATTTGTTAGAGCAGGGACTGAGTACAAAAATGAATACAACTTTAATATGAACACCAGGAACTGGTCCCTCATTTCCAGTATCTTATTTTATAAACTGTGTCATTAAATCAACATTTTTGGAACCTTAATATTTCACCTGTTCATTAGGTTATTTTCTACCTCACAGGCTGATTTCACTGAGTAACAGTAACATTTTTTGTAAAAGAAACTCCCTTTCCTATGGGAGAGACGGAATTTTAATGTTCAGGAGCCAATTGTCAGGGGGACTTGGTTAACTTTACTCACGAGTTGTTCTGGTGCAGCCCATGGGACTAGTCATATGAGTAAAGCTGCTCACATGCTCAAGTAGCTGCAGGACTGGGAGCTGGGACTTCAGTACTGGAATGTTGCAAAATTAAAGCTAAACCATGAATCAAAAAAACCCGACATTAACTATTGGAAGACCAGTTTTACAGATTCAAATGAAACTGTTCCCCAAACAGCTTGAAAGCTCATGATTTAGAACTTACTTGCTGCATTGTAGGTGAATGTAAAGCAGACTGGACCTGCATTGGGAGTTGATTTCCAATGGACTGCTGCATTGTAATTGGCTGGTGTTGCTGTATGTTGAGATGCTGGTGGAGAGGTGGGCTAATCTGAAGTGGTGGAGGTGGGGACACAGCCATGTTTGCTATGGAAACAGTCACTGGCATTTGGTTGTTGGGCTTGGGTGCGATATTCCTGGGGATATTAGCGTGCATGGCAGTTATGTGCGGATTCATTCCGGGTTGTTGGTGATAATGGGAGCTTAGGTACAGTGCAGAATGAGCCTGTGTGGGCCCATGGAACACTGACTGTTTTGAATTAATCATCTGAGGCGGCTGGGATGCCTTAACATCAACAGGTTCACTGTAGCTCTGTTGAGAAAACAAAACAAACAATCTTTAGAGACAGATAAAAGCTGTTTTTCTGAGATCTATTTACTGCACAAATGAACCTCCGCATCATTCCATGCCTGACCAAAATACCTTAGTGTTCTGCAATAACAGTCTGAAGCATAGTGCAGCGGTAACTTTCCCATAGCATACTGGAGAATTTTGTTCTGTAACTAATACCTATGTTTCCCCTTTTGTTCTCTGCTCATTATATGAAGAACTCCTTTATGACAGCACTCATCTCAGCAGCATGCATCAGTCATGGAGATGCTACTTAAAATGTCCTTACAGCAGAGACTAGTTATTACTCTTAAATAAATAGAAATAAAGTTAACTCTTACACACCACACAGATTTTTCTTCACTTCTGTAAATACAGGCCCTCTGCTTCCTGGCTTGACACTTTGATATTGCAAAACTTGGAAGGGATGTTACTGACATGATAAGCTACTTAGCAAATGAAAACATGGATCCAAACCTGCAACCCTTACTCACATAAGCAGTTATCAATTCTGTTATTAGTCCCCTTAAATTCAATGGGAGCACTCATGTGAAGAAGGATTATTTGTGAGAGGTAATAAGGCAATAAGTGAATAGAGCACTGGACTGGGACTCAGGAGACTTGGGTTCTGTTTCCATTCCTGGCTCTGCCAGTGACCTGCTGGGTGACCTTAGGCACTTCCCTGCTCAGTGCCTCAATTTGCACATCTGTAAAATGGGGATAATGATACTGACCTCATTAGTAAAGCACTTTGATATCTACTGATGAAAGTACTAGATAAGAGGCAGGTATTATCATGAAGGGTGGCAGGACTGGGCACTACAGTTGTGTCACTGAATCAAACTAAAATTTCAGTGTTGGCTTATATTATTTTAAAAATATTCTGTGTTAGGATTATATCCATGTCCACATCAACTGTGTTTTGTAGATTGTGAGTTTGAAAATATTATAGGCATATTGAATAATTAATTTTTAAGCAGAACCCTCTCAACAAATCCAATGAAGGAGTTCTGCTTAAAAACTGATGGTACCATTCGGCCTATGTTTGATGACATGCAAACAAGAAAATTATCTCAATTGGCCCTGAATAATACAGCACCAAAATAAACTAACTGAGAAAATAAACACACCTTTTCAAAATAATTGCAGAGTTTGTCTTGTTTTGTTGAAGCAGTTATTATGAAATATTTTCATTAATAAATAGTTCTAATGTTTATAAGTTGTTACTCTGAATTTCTACTAAATTTGTTCTGTTTCCATGCACTCAGTTTCTTAGAAATTCTAATTGATTTGTAAACGAGATGTGTTCACATAAATGCCAAAAAGAGTTAAAGATTAACCACCCAGTGCTTATGTGTGGGTACCTGAATAATAACTTAGCAGTTAAGGAAAGGTTGTACAGTATTTATAACCAGTGAAAGGTGAAACATGCTGGAAAAAATGGTAAATGTCCCTGTGGAAAAAGAAGTCACTGTATCAAAACACAAGCTGGAAGACGCAGACATATCATTATCCTACCAATGCCATGTCATGTTTGTTTAGTTTACAAGTCAAAATAAGTTTCATGTTACTTTCAGCATCAGATGAGTCTGTTAAAGTCTATTTGTATGCTTTCTGATGTATGTGCCATCACCAACAATCAACTAATATGCACATTACAGAAACTGGTTCATTATCTGTGATGATATGCAGTGAAAAAGATTATAACTTCATTTTCCCAAGTTAAGTTGCAATACTGAAGCAGCAAAACTTATTTTCTCAAGTAAACTAAGGAAAATTAAATAAAAATGAAAAAAGAATGCAAATCTCTCTCTCTCTCTCTCCCCGTGTACAGTATGTACTAAACGCCCCCACATGTACAGATTAAGATACAGACAAATGCACGCGTACACAAAATGAAACATGATACCGGATAGCATATGCAAAATCCTTCCCAGTTTTACCCACAGCACATGCATAGCAGCAGGGCGGAATAGCAAAAGCAGTGAGTACTGGCTAAGAGGCCTGCTAAAGCCTCTTAGATCCAAAAGGGTCTGCTGACTGAGGGGCCTGGACAGGGCCTTCCTGCTGAATATGCTGTGTTCCTCACATACCAGGAGTAATGCTTTGTCTTTTTTTGAAAAATAATAAGGTCCCTCAGGGTACGTTTTTCCAGCCCTCTGTGTTGTCAGGATATTTCCTTGATAGGGTGACCATACGTCTCATTTTGGCTGGGACAGTCCCTTTTTTAAGCCCTGTCCCTGATGTTGTGACTTTTTCGGCAAAACTGGGCATTTGTCCTGTTTGCTTTTGCCAAATGAGTTGGCAAGAGCAAAGAGGACAAATACCCAGTTTTGCAAAAAAAGAAAAAAAAAAAAGTGGGGTGTGCCTCCCTAGGGAGGTTTGGAAGAATGTTAGGGTGTGTGAGTGGCAATGTTTTGGGGAGGGGGGATAGGAGCCTGGCCACTCTCTCTGCTATGCCTTGTCCCTCCAATCAGGGAGCAATTGGGTAACACGTGCTCACTCTATAGTCCAATCAGAGGGAAATGCAGTCAGGGCCCCAATTCAAACTCTTCTCTGTCCGGGCCATGGAGCTGCAACTCGTAGCACCCAGGCTCTAGCGGGAAACCCGGCTGGTAAGTGCCTGACTGGGTTCCGCAGCATCTGCTTGTGCTGAGGCACTGAGTGTGGCATGGTCACCAACCCCTGCCACAGCCTCCCAAGCGGTCCCCACAGCTCCCACCCTGACCTCATATCTTCCCCTCCTACCATCCTTCGGGGCTGTCCCTGGAGCCCTTTCCAAGCCTCCCTTCACCCCAACCGGCTTCTTTCCCTTCCCAGTCTGCCTCCAGTTGTCTGCTTCTGCCATGTCCCGGCAGAGATGCCATTTAGGGAGGGCGGTGGGGGACACCTGCCCCACCTGAGTTTCATACCATTGGCCGGGAGTGATCTCCTCCGGGTCCCCCATAGCTTGTTCCTCTCCCTGCCCCTCACTGGCAGGGAATTGCCCCCTCCAACAACAAAGTCTGAAATGACCCTGCATCCCGGCCTCCCCCCACCTCCCCAGGGCTGCTCTCTGGAGTCTCCTTGATCCCCCCCGACTACCCGGAGCCTCCTTCCTGCTCCTCTGCTATCCCAACCCCCAAAGGGGCATCACACTGCTAACTGGATCATAGTCCAATAGCTTCACCTCTTGGTTCCGAGCCCAAAAGTATTCACACTTGCACACTCACATCCTGCTTTGCTGCCCAGATCCCAGCCCAACCCATTCCTTTCTCTCCCCACCCCCCGCTCCCATCTCTGCTACTTGGCTCAACTGGGGATGCAGAGAACATTCATGGGGCTGCAGGGGACGAGCGGCGATGCCAGGTGGCTTGGGCCAGCCCCATGTGTCCTGTTTTCAGGGTAGAGAAATATGGTCACCTTCCCTGACCCTCCCACTGCTCTCCATGGTGTATTTCCTTAGAGCAAGGACAGGATTTCTCCCAATGTTTCTGAGATTAGATAGGCTGAATAACCCCTCTTGAAGCGTAGCTGTCAAATAGCTCTTTTGGATTCCACCCTTCTAAGGATTCTTCCATTGTGATATTTTTCCGTGTATATACAGTGAAAGATTCTGTCATACTCCTCTTTAAATAAGGAGACACACTGAGCCAAATTCATTACTGGTGTAACTCCACTGCTTTCAATGCACTTATATAAAGGATAAATGTGGCCCTTTATAATAAATTAATTTACAGGATACTAGATCCCTTTGGAACAAATAAGCAGGCACAACTCCCATTTAAGTTATTGGTAGTTGCACGATCTTATGCTGGGGAAGAATATCACTTTTTTTTACTTCCCAGAAGAGTGTCTGCCAGCTGATCAAAAAGGATTTGCTCTGTCTCAAGCCAACAGTAATTCTGCTATATATTTTTCACAATATTCCGATGCAATTCATAACACTCCAGCCCCAGACTAAGCAAGTATTTTACAATGACTAAGAATGCTTTAAATCATATGTGATTTCAAGTCCCAAAGTGTCCAATAGTAGTGTAAAAGACATACATATATCAGTTATTGGGAATCTGGATAAACAAACCCATTAAGTATAATTCCCCAGCATACTACGCTTTCAGCTTTTTCTAAGGCTAGGGAAGAAACCTTTTCTTTTGTAAGCAGCACTGGAGCTAATGAGATAGGTGATACCAAAAATGTTACAGGCTTTTCATATATGCCTTTATTATCTATTACATACAAAGATATGAGTATATAGCACAGGCCATATTCTGCCCAGACACACATACAGCTTGCACTGATTTCATTGATTTTCAACTGGAGTTGTACCTCTGTAACGGAGAGCAGAATCTGTTCCTACATTAGGACACTACATGTTACTGATAAAATATTAATAATGTAAGAGGGGATCTGACTGGTTGACAGAGCCTCCAGCTGTTCAGGTATCAGGCATAACTTAGCAGACCAAAACTCGTTAGCCAATCTGCCATTTGAAAAGTCATTCTGCTTATCTAAGGAAAATAGTACAGGAAAACATATTAAAGATCCCTATTCACTTGTTTAATTAGACTTTGGCGCATAGAAAACATGGAAGACAAATATATTCATCCCCAGGGTTCTAAGGTACTAACATGAATTTATGACCATAGTCACAAGCTAATTTTTATGTCTGATGCTACAGGTGTACAATTCTAGACCTTCTGCTTCCTACACAGGCCTCTACCACCTGAGCTAAAGGAGAATCTGTTTTAGCTCTAGGTGTGGTAGGACTTAAAGGCTCTGTAGATCAGTTGCTAGAGGATGACAGAATCTCATATACCGTCTATCAGGTAGGGAGCACATACACATTAGCCTGTACATTACAAGATTGAAGATTAGTATACTAGGTTTTCACACCAGTGCCTTATGCCTTCCAATGGCTCCCACTCACTACTGAGTTTAATTCAAAGTCCTGGTCCTAATCTTTTAAGATCTTAATAGGCTGAGACCAGGCTATCTTAGGAATTGCCTCTCCATATGTAAGCCTCCAACACTGCTGCATGCAGTGTAAACCTATCAGAAGATGGAGGGAAGCAGTTTTTGTGTCAAGTTTGAAGATACAGAACACCATCCCAAAAGATGTATGACTGTCTTCTGGGCTCAATGCAAAACTTACCCTTTTCACAGGAGCCTACTATGACAGAACACTCCCCCCACCCGTATTCACACCTTACACACTATTGTAATAATCTTTATTCAAAATATGCCTTGAATATCTAAAACTCATAGTTTGCTGGTCACTATTGTCCTGATAAAGTATGTGTGGCAACACTGTATGTGAAGTTATAAGATTCCCCCGTATGGTATTATTAACACACGTTCCAAACCCCACAGCCCTGCCCAAACAGAGGTTGGCAAACAGGTCTGTCCTAAACAAAGAGATGTGTGCTCTGCTTAATTTTTGTTTAAGCAGTAAACAGAATCATCAAGCAGGAAGGGAAGACAACGGAAGTTTAAACAGGTGAAAAAAACAGCAGGGAACATCCTTCCACATATACTCTTTGTCTCCTGATATCTAGCTGGAAATGCTTTTCAAGAAGGGGGCTGAAACTATAAAAGGGAGGGATAAACACCCCACAGGCTCTGGTATGTCACACCTAGAACAAAAGCCCAGAGGGACAAAGAGAAAGAGAAGAAAATGGGCCATGTAGAAAGAAAGGAAAAGCAGGGGAGTGAGAGGAAATGAAGCAAATAAAATAAAACACCTTTAAGTATAAGCAACCAAATACCAGGAGCATGAGAGCATAGCCCACTTTTGCCATTCTTATTTTACTGTATATATTAGTGCTTAGTTGCTACACAGTTTGGAGCACTTATAAAAGAGAGATAATTTAGATAATAGAACCTCAGTCCCTTTATCTTTCCCCACATGTTCCTCACCAATCCTGCTGCTCTCCTCTCCTGATCTTGAGCAAAGTGAGGCTTCCCTTTCACATTCCAAGGTCCCCTGTTCAGTGCCACCACTCCTCGTGCCTGCCTCTAACCTAAAGCCAACCATAAGCATGCCTTGTCTCCTCGCACAGAACTACTCTGAGAAACATGATGGTTCCTACCTGCACCAGACCTGACCTCACAGTGCAGTACGCTGATCTCCTCCCTGCTGGTCCTTATTCAGAGAGTCACACCATGAATGTGCGGTGGATGGAGACAGGCTATACCAACAAAGCAGGCAGGCAAAGGAGGGGATCCCATCAGAGGAAAGGTCATACTGGAATTTGTTCCACCCTAGAGTCCTCACCGAGCTCCAGCTCCCAATGGCCAGAAACTCATCTAAGAACAGATATTCTGATCAATACAATGGTCCTGCAAATGCTAGCTGTCACTCAGGTGACATCCACCAGGCAATTTGACAGCTTCATTAGGGTTAGGATTTTCTTCTTCAGTTTGAATTAGTATACACTCTGGCTCCTCAAATATGTAGCTGGTTTTTGAAACTATCACTTGTAGATCTTAGCAGGCAACCAGCAGCTGAAATCTGTAAGTGAGAGTTTTTATTCTCATTCTGAGTTATTTCTGCTTTCTGGCTACTGGTGGCTTTTCCGAATGACTGAAAATAAAGCAAGGTAAGTTTTTCATATGGCAGCAGTCTATAGGTCTGATCCAGAGCCTACTGAAGTTAATAGAAAGTTTCCTGTTAGCTTCAATGGGCCAAAACTTTTATCCTACTAATAATTAATTGATTTTCCAGCTCTGTTTCCATGAAAGCAAAACAGGAACTGGTCAAGTGAAGCTGAGATCAGTTTCAGCTGATGAGTGATGGTCCTCACTTGTGCTTCCTTAGAAGTGTAAGTAGAAAATTTAAAATTAGTTACACTTTTTTTATTTTGCCCTTTCAAGCCTTGTTTCCTCAGCTAGTATGTTGGAAAAGCTATCCCCCCACCCCCAACACATCCAGTTGCTGAAAAAGAGATGTTGAATATATTTGCTGTTATTTTCAACATTTTAAACTACCAAATTATAGATATTTGAATGAAATTAATAAATACTTTTACAGTAACATTATTAAAAACTCAAAACTTATAAAAAAACCTCAACTTTTCCCCAAGAGATACCACACAGTTACCACCACCATTCTACATGCAGAGAAACACTGTGGTAACTCAGAGATCTCTGTGTGATGACTGGCAAAATGCACAATGACTTTTTAAGAAAACTCTCAACGATGAAGACACATTTGCAGAGCCACAATTTCTGTTCACAATCAGGGACAAAGGAAGTTTGTCTTAAACTAAAATTCACTGCATTCTTGATTACATTTATTCAGGTAACAGACACAAAATACTCCAAAATGTGGCCAATATACTCACCAAGAATCAATGGTGTCCTGCTGGATTGGAACATTTATTTTTAATTTTAGAACAGTTCTTTTTCAGAATCAGCAGCATTAACAGTAACAGATTCAGTGTTTTGTGGTATGAGGAAAATGTCTAAAGGGTCCTAAACCTTCCAAATGGAGTACTGTAAATTGAGTGGTATCTAGACTAGTTAGGGCCAATATCATCAGAATAGTTCTTTATTAATGTGAGCAATTAGACTTCACTACACAATTGACTTTGAATAAACTTGAGGAATTGCTGAATGTTCTGGTACCTTTGGCCATACCAGCAGCATCTATAAAATAAGTGATCCAAACTCTGAGGTCCTGATTCTCATTAACACTAATGCTACTTTATACCACTCTAGCAGTGTAAAGGGTTTATAAATGGGTGTAAATATAATATACTCCTACTTTCCCTTTACTCTGCCAGAATGGTGTAACACAGCCTTAGTGTAAATGAGAATCAGGACCTCAGAGTTTGGGTTCTGTTTGGATCAGCACTGTAAAATCTGGAAGAGCAAAACTTTTATGTGAGCATTTCAGAACGTCAAAAAAGTTATAGGTTGATGCAGGTTTTGGATGATGGTTGTCAACACACGAGGTTTCCTATTTTATTCATTCCAAATCACATATATTATACAAATTTATTGTACCACATGTGGCAGGTTCAAAAGTCTTTAGACACATCATTGATACTTGAGTACAAGATGGGCCAGCTATTGGTTGTCATATACTGTTCGCCAATGTGGTTCTGGAGAAGAACATTTTAAAATCCGAAGATACATTTTGTTATCATCTATGGCGGATTGTCATGGATTCATTAAGGCCATGTAGGTAGAGATGGATGCTTTATGAATGTAGCCTGAATAAATATGCTGAAGGACATGTGACTTTAATTTGATACCAGTGTCTTTATTCCCCAATTGAGAAGCATAGGTAGGCTCTAAAAATGCAGTTCAAATAACCTTATACCAACCATTCAATCCCAATAACTTTAGAAACAAACAAGAGCCTTCTCAAAATCAAAAATCTTTCAAACGAATGTGATCTTGAAATCTCTGCCATTTTGGGCTTCAATCTTGTGAAAACATCTCTACGTCTTGGCACCGCTGGAAGGGAAGCCTCGCATGTATTTGGCCTCAAACTTTAGCCTGAACGGAATCTGAATCTGAATGTCACCATCTCTGTCCATCCCTTGCTATTTAAAGTCTGTGACAACTGGTTTGTGAAAAATACATACATGAACAACTCTGAAAATAACCAGGCAGTCAACAGGTAATTCTGATATAGGATATACAGCTACATGCATGGTTTCAATGGTAATATATGGTTTTTGATATATGGTTCCTCAAACATTTTTGATATCACAATAATCACAAAAGCAAAGATAGTGTGTCATAGAAACCTGAAATATCTACTGTTTATAGCCTTACATTACAATTTTCCTAGGTAGGGAAATTGATGTTTAATGGATACAAATAAAAGCTGCAAATTAATGTAAGTGCTTATTATATTTTTCTGCTAAAGCAACAGTGCTAGTGATCCTGTAAGAGTTTAGCAGTTTAACAAAAAAAAAAAGCTGTTAATGCTTCAGACAGAGCTGCATTTTAGGCTTGCTCCTTATGAGGAGAAAGCCACTATTGCTGTTTTGTAACGTTTTTTCCTGAAAATAGCCTAAACTAATCTTTAAAACTTCCAAAATATCTGCATGGACTAAGTACTTCTGAAAAGTAATTCCAGACAGTGGCTGGGAGTTCTCTTAGGGGAGGTCTGAGCCTGCCATACAATCAAAGGAACAATGTTGTCACACGTTCATTAACTTCAAAAAATTTGCATTATTTCTAAAACTAAAAATTTCTAAAAATTTGCATTATTTCTAAGAGTGTCAAATGTGGTTGATAATCATGCCATGTGAGGGCACAAATTTAACCTAGCTATGGCATCATAGCTTTGAAAAATTACCTTTTTTCCTACTTGAGAGTAGATGCAAGCCATAGTTGTTAAGTATGTCTACAGAAAATATTTATATATGTATATATAAATAATTATTTAACATATAAAACAAAAATCCTACTGCCAGCCAGCATACACAAAAAAAAAGCCAGGGTAAGCGATAAAAAGTGCTTGTTTTTTAAAAAGTCAAATTGCAATCACAGCATTTTAAGTAATGCTATACAAATTGCTATACACTGTAGGTTGCGTTTCTGAGCCTGAACAGTACTAAAAGTTGCAACTAAGGGCAAATATAAAGACACTTGTTTAGAATGCAAAGGCTTAGTCAGTATTATAAACAATATGGCAATCTGCATAGCATTACATATAATGCTTTGTAATGTGATTTTGACTTTACATATTGATTTCCACACACATGAACAGGCTTGACTATAGCCCTATTCATTTCAATTTTTATAAAAAGAAAAGAAAAATGTTGAGAAAACATCTAGCAAATACACTGATAGAGTTAATGGAGATTAATGCATAGCTATGACATTTAATCCATACAATCAGATGTTCACCTTATTGGGTGTAAACCCTCTTTAAAAAAATATTACTGGCAAGACTGATAGCACTGTCTATTGTTAAAGTTGCTTGACACGGCCAATTATAAGACCTTGCTTTCAGTTGCTTATTACTTGGCTAAACTTAAACCTTCTGGGTTGACATTTTACATGCCAGGTGTATGCCTCATCTGATTTTTGGGGGGGCAAATTTCAGCCAGCACAGTTCAGCTGTTTTCAGGCTCCTACATGTGACTTGACTGAGCAGTCATCATCCCCACAGAACAGCTAAGCATGCTCCCTCCGGAGGTGAAGCCAGACTTCTGGCATTTCCTAACTTTTGCGTGCTTGCCTTTGCAACCGTAATAACATTCTTTTAATGTAGTTTTTGTACGTGCAATAATAGAATAGATTTTAACACAGAGAGTTTATATTCTGTTTCAAATAGATGCAATTCACATGGTGAATCTTAATCTATCACCTATCCAGTCTGTAATTACATGCTTACTTAAAGTCCCATCACACCTAAATGCTTAAAGGTAAGCAGATGCTTAAGTCCCACTAAAGCCAATGGGACATAAGCACATAATTAAGTGCTTTCTTGACTAGGGATGGCTTTAAACATGTGTTCAAGTGCTTTCCTACACTGAATTAGAGCCTCAGACACCAATATTTCTTTAATTGAATTTTCTCTAAATGAACCTTCCTCAAAGAATGCCAGGTAGCTATTTTTGCCCTGAAAAAAAATCAGAGTAAAATTCTCAGTTTTAGATATATTTATCTTATCAAAATAAAACAGTTTAGTGTTTCATATAAACAATGTATGATGGGCAAAGTAACGATACTTAATTCATTATTACAAGTGAAAAGCTGACTTCGGAATTCACATTACAATGAGTGTGTTGGTCTTATTTTACCACTCAGTAAAATCTTACAAATAAATTAACAGTCATGTTCAGTGGAACCCTGGGACAGTTGCACTGGTTTGAAAGAGTCTATTCTAAACATAGAGACTATCTCTGGAATTGTACACCCGTCAAGTGTAGAAGAGGAATGACAGGCATTTTGTACATGCTTTTAATAAATATCCTGACATATATGATGCTAGATTTCAAGTATATAAGACAACACAGGAAAACTATGAATAAGGTTACACTCATGTCTCAGAGTTTATCTACCAACACAAACTACATGAGGTTGATCTCACAGGGTCATATACTGAAAAACCTGAAGAAGTGGTAAGATCATGTGGAAAGCTGCATGAAAGACCCAGGTGTTAATTATCCGTTAAATCTTTGTTTTGAAATGTCCCTAACAAGATGGTAAATATACTGTGAAAGTAACAAAAAGTGCTGGTCAGTCACACCTGTATAATCTTCAAGCATTGCCATCCTCACTCCTAACTTTTACTCACAACCACTGGACAGTCAAGTGCATCTAAACTTGACCTCATCAACACTTTGGATTCTGTGAAATAGACACCAAAATGAACATCAGCAATACGATTCTGCAAATTGCCCCGTTGATGTTTCAAATCTGAATGTTACAATAATCTTACCTTTGTCTGTTTGTGGGTTTTAAAACAGTGGTTTATATTATATCAGTTGTGAAATCCTGGGCATTATGAATGTCTCCATAAATCAATATCAAAAGTTGCTGTTAACTGTGTACAGTGGGTCCTGTGACATGCTGTTCCAAAGTGAGTGATTCATACTATATCCTATACTGTGTTCTCTACTTCATCTGAGGCATGCACAAAGAAAGTTCAGTTTATCATGGGAATGTTTGTATTGTGATACTGAGCATGATCATTGCTGTACAGTGCTGCATTAAAAATTAGGCATTTTATGTGTGATACCACAGTTTCCTCTTATATTCAGAAAAGAGTATGACTGGTAATTGTGCAGTGCTGTGTGGCCCCTGCTGGCAAATGTGATCCTGTTACTGATGACCACTGGATCTCTCATTTGCTCCATTGTGATTATAATCCCAGCCTGTAGGTGTTCTATGAGTAAGAATGGATGGGCTGCGGTATGCCTATGTTAAGAGATAACTGTTTCTATTGAGCACTAGAGCAGAGCATGGATATGACAGGTATAAGGTGGTAATGAGCAACAATATTTACACTAGATACCATGGTGCTGAGTATCATACAAATGCTGAAAATGGTTTACAATCTATCACAATATATATATGTGTTACCTTGGATACGAGGCTTGCCCTGTATGCAGCTAACTGCTTCAAATATTCCTTCTTAGCAGCTTCAGTTTTCTTTTTGTATACCTATAAAACAACAAAGATCATTAGTAAATGAATCTGTTTCTATATGCAATTCCAATTCATATAGCCAATCTGTTTCATGGATTTTCAGAACATCCTTCTAATTAAACAGCCATTCCTACTTCTCCAAGTTTTTTAGGAGAGAAAAAGTAAAACACCAAGCATTTTCAAAAATATTGCTCACAGTAAAAGAGTTCCTTTGCCTACAGAGTGATCCTGATATATTTGACTGAACTGAGGACATTTCTAATGGCATGATAGCTTCAGTCATAAAAGGGATGTTAAATTTGGGGTATAGTTCCAAACTGGACCAATGGAGAGTGCTCTTCATTGTGGCTCCATCTGGCAGACCAGCGTAACTTCTCTGGGAAACAGGAGAGTGGGTGGGTCCAGGACTGCTGAGTTGGGAAGAAAAAAGGAAGAAGTCATATGCAGAGGATAGGGAGGACTTGAGGAGATATCAGTGCCCTTCAGCAGGACTGGGAGACTTTTTTCCATTATTAGGTAAACTGTTGGACAGTTAGAGAAGCCCAGTCCAAAGGAGGTCAAGGGCAAATCAAGGCTCAGGAGAGCTCTGTGCAGAAAGGAGAAGTTAAGGAGCCATGAAAAGAAGTTAGTGTAAATCATTGTTCCAATCTTGCGCCTGCAAAGTTCTGCTGAGCTCTTCAAGAGAGTGTACCTTTTCTTGTATATTCCTCTCAATCCACTGTTCTGCCTACAGTGTAACTACCACAATAGCTTAAAGAGTTATAAGATTCAGTTCAAATTTCCCCAGACTTCAGAATTGAAGGTTATTTGCAGGGATTGGCAGGACACCCAGACAGAATGATAGTTGGAGCATTAAAAATATAGATAGATACTTGTGAAGCTGGGCACCTGTACAGGGGGTGCACAACCTTCCTAGCTATGGAGGCAAGCTCCATAAAGGCTAATATCTTGCCAATGTACATGCTGACAACCTAAAAGAGCCTTGCAGTGTTGCTAAACCAGCAGCCAGTCTCTGATTAGTTCGGCTATGCACTCAAAGTGCAGCGGATGGCAAAAGCAACTTAAAACAAATTTGAGATGTCCTCATAAATCCTGCAGGTGAGAAGTACACAAACATACACACATTTCCTTTACAGTAAGGTAAACTTTATGAAACTTTAAATTGATCTCTTTTGATCCTCTTGTTCTACAGTAAAGCCAGAGCATTCTCACAATGGAGAACACCTGGAAGCTGCAAACTGTACATACACTGGACAATACAATTCCAAAATACAAAATCAGAGCAACAGTACTGGGCTGGAAGGATCTGGTGCTACATAATTAATAGAAAGAATATTCTTGTGAAATATCTTTTATTTCAGTGAAGCCTTGCTTTCAGAGAAAGAACAATCCTCTGATCTAGGTTGGGAAAACTCAGAGGTTGCCTAAAGGATTAAAGATTTTGCTTCCCAGGGAAGCATAAAAATCATAATGGAAAAAGAGGAGTCCTAGGATACCAAAATTGTAAATATCTAGAAAGAGAATAAGAAAGATTGTTTTTAGCTGTGCAACTGTGTGTGTGAATTCTTGTAATTTCTTCAGATTAGGATAAATATATGGTATATACTGAGCTTATTTTTTTTTTCAAAGAACTGGTAACAAGTTGCTTTTTAAAATGTGATTGTTTGCGGTTATAGGGCAAATGTATTGTTTTTTTCAGAAAACAAAATGAGAATTAGTTGACAATCTGTTCCCAGGTGCTAAAATGAATTAGCATGACCTACAGAACAAAGACAAATTCAAATTATACTGTACATTTGAATACAGCTGCATCATTTTGCTATCCAGATTTTAAAACCACAACTGAGCACAGTAACACCACATACATAGAGTCAAGCTCTTTAAAAGATCAAGTAGGGTTTTTTCTGATATTGCAGTCCTGCATCAGCTGATCAGAAGTCTTATTTTGCATTACATGAGTATCAACATTTTATGCAGTGTAGTTGTAGCCATGTTGGTTCCGAGGATATTAGAAAGACAAGATGGGTGAGCTAATATCTTTTTTGGACCAACTTCTGTCCATACAGAGCCAACTTCTGAGCCATACAAAGTTCTTCTCCTTTCCCAGATCCGAAGAAGAGTTTGAAAGCTTGTCTCTCTCACCAACAGAAGTTGGTCCAATAAAAGATACTACCTCACCCACTTTATCTCTCTAATATCAAATATTTAAGCAGGCCTACTGTGCATTTATAGTCAAAGCATATGGAAAAGGTTCTCAAAGAGCTGGATTTTCTACTCCCCCTTTCCAAATTGTGGTATACAACAAAGCAATCTCATTTTATAGCATAAACCTAACAAGAGTTCTGTAAGTCTTTTACCCAAATATCACTACTGCATATGCACTTAATTATATAGTCTTCATATAATTATTTCCCACCTATCCATAGTATTCAGCATTAACCATATACATCATTTTTCATACCTACTTTTCTTAGGCAGTCTCTCAACCTGCTAATTGCAGTATAAATCCAAATTAGCACTATTTTTTTAAACTGACCCTGATATAGGATGTCACTATGAGTACTGTGGCACACAACCCTTTGTATGTTATTCAGAGGCAGATTTACATGGTTGGGTTTCTCTCTCTGTTTTTTAGTATCTTTCTCCATATTTTTTGGGGGAAATCCCATTCCAGTTGATTTGCATGTAGTGCAGTTCTACGGTACAATGGGTATTTGTTTTGGTTCTTGGGCTCTTGCAATTTTTTTTTTTTTTGGTCTTCTTCAAGAATCCTAATATTTAGGCCATTTGTTAGTGGGTGGGTGCACCAGTATTTCCCCTGAGTGCTTGTGCCAAGGGCACCTGCTCTCAAGCTTCTGGCTCGCCAGCTGTTGCCTTTCTTGGGTGGAGACCCACTTCTCATTCCCTTTTGACCAGGGGATTTCCAGGCACAGTTTCCGTCTTCATTGTATTAGCCTCTGCAAAAGACAGTCTGTCTGACCAGGCTGGCTTGCTTTTCCTTCAGAGACGGCTAACAGTGTGAGTGCCCATAGTTATACTTACCGCACAGCTCTTTTTATGCAAGCCAATTTTGTTCTTAAAGTAAAAGCAGTAGAGAGAAAACATATTAAAAACAATAAAAGAACCCACGCACATGCTAATAAGCTTACCAGAGACAGGGCTGGCTCCAGGCACCAGCAAAGGAAGCAGGTGCTTGGGGCAGCACACGTGAAGGGAAGGCATTCCGGCCATTCCTGGGGCGGCACATTTCAAGGGCCGTTTTGGGGTTTTTTTTTTGCTTTGGCAGCAGCTCGGGCCTTTGTGGGTCTCAGGTAAGCAATTGTCAGCAGGCTTCCAGGTGGAGGGTTGGAGTGTAGCGGCTTCCATGAACCCTGCTATCCGAGGTTTGAGAGCCATGGGTCATGACATCACCCCTCCCCCGCCCCCAGGGGTTGCATTTAAAAATTATGGGACTTCAGAATGTGGACTGGGGCCTTGTGGGTCAGAGCTATATCTTTAGGACAAGGCGTTGGCCTTCACATTTCTGGTTCCAGGGTGGTAGGTCAAGTAAAGTTTAACTGGGAGAAGAACAGGACCTACTGGAACTGTTGTTTTTTAGGGCGCTGGCCCCACACAATTACTCCAGGTTCTTGTGATTGATAAACACTTGGACCAGATGACGGGCCCTTCCAAGTAGTATCACCACTTCGAAGGCAGTCTGAATTGCCAGGAGCTCCTTGTCAAATATCCTGTATTTGCTCAAATATTGCTGAGCAGGAGTAAACTTCCTTGTGAGGTAGGCGATGGGGTGCAGTATTTGTTCGGGTCCGTGCCTTTGGGAGAGGACTGCCCTGATTACTGTACTAGAGGCATTGGCAGAATTCTGACAGGAGAGTCACCTGCTCTCACCAGGGAACGGGGGGATCATGAAGGGTCAGTCAGGAGATGCCAAGGATCAGGGGAATATTGCAGGGAATGGATCACGCTGAATTGTATTATTTCTCTGTGACCCTGAATAACGGACTCCATGGAGACAGCCTCCTCCACAACTGGAACTGAAGAAGGCAGGAAGCTGTCAACAGTTTCAATTGTGTTGGGCATAGCTTTGTGTAGCAGGGAAACCTGTAGGGCCCCAGCTGTAGAGGCATCCATAAACTTGTCTACTGCTCTCGAACTGATGAGGGTGTGTTGGAGGGGAATCCATCAGGGTTTCCCCAGGATACGTAGATGGATAGGAACCTGCCAATGAGAAGCCCGTGGATGGAGCTCTAGGTACGTCTCAGTGAGGGCTAGGGTCTGGGGAAGTTCTCTTCTTTCAAGGCTGAGGCTCCGTGCCTGGACTGGTTTGTTTCCCCACGCCCCTTGGTGTTCGTACTGGGCTGGCCAAGATGGCATGGCCAGGTTCACCGCAGTAGAAGCACAGGTGGTGCTAATGGTGCCATTCCTTTTCTTCAGATGTGAGGCACTGACAAGCCAGATTGGCTTGCATGGGTTCGGTGGGCAATATACAAGGTGAGGTCATGGTAGGCAGGTAGGGTGGGCTGCAGGGGACCTCTTTTCTCCTCTCTTCATTCTCAGAGCTGATTATCTATGTGGATGGTGAGGTGCACAAGGACATCTAGGCTGGTAAACATCTACGTGGGCCACTTTGTCTTTGATTTCTTCCCACAAGCCCCACTGGAACTGCTACATCTGCACTGCTTCGTTGAACTCTGTATCTGTGGTAAGGAGGTGGAAGTGCGCTGCATAGGAGGCCACCGTGCCTTGCCTCTGCTGGAGTCTCTCAGGGTAGCCTCAGCCATTCAAGCTCAGTGTGGATCACTGAACGTGTTTGACATAGATTGGAGAAAGAAATCGCAGTGTGAGAGCACTGGGCTATGGCCTTCCAGCACTTGGGAGGCCCCGTCTAATGTGTGTCCTCTCAGCAGGCTGATTACCAAGGCCACCTTGGCCCAGTCAAAAGCATAGATTTTGGGATGCATCAGAAACAGAAGGTGGCATTGTTTTCATGAACCCCCAGAACCGCCAGTGGTTCCTGTCAAACCGTTTGGGCCATCGTATTTCAGGCCCCCTATTCGGGACAAGGTTCTGCAGACTGTGTTGCAGCATGGCGTTCTGGTTGCTGAGCTGTTTCGCTTGCTCTTTCAGCCGCCGGTTGTCCAAGGTCAGCTGCGCAACTTGGGCCTGCAATGCTTCATTAAACACCTAGAGTCAGGGCCCCATTCAGGCGAGTTCAATGCTTCTGGCAGCTGTGTAGTGCTGATGGGTCCATCTCTCTGTCACTGGGCTCAACCCCACAGGGATATTGTGGTCCAAACAAGCTACTTCAGCTGGATCATGGGTGGCCAGACCTAGTAGTCAGAGCCAAAGTCCACAGTCACGAGATAGGAGTCAAGAGACAGCTGGGTCAGGATACCGGGAGGTCTGATGCACGACACAAATTGGAGATAGAACCGCAAATTGGCAACCAGAGTCAGGCAGGGTCAGAATACCAGCAGTCAGAGGTAGAAGACAAACTGGAGGTCAGAAACCACAAAGTCAGATGCCAGGAGTCAGGCTGGGATGGGATGTCAAGAAGTCATGTGAGGGATGCAAGACCAGGAAGCACAAGGCATGCAGTCCAGAGAAGGGTGAAGTCCAGTTGTTCAGACAGCTTCCTGTTCCTATTGCTGGTGGGTCAATCAGACTGCAGGAGTGGAGATTCATGCTGGGGTCCGGGCTTCATGGGTTTCAGGTAAGCAGTTGTCAGCAGGCTGCCAGGTGGCTGACATAAGGCTGCTCCCAGGAACCTTGTAGGGCCAGGTTCTTAGTTTATTTTTTATTCGTATTTCTAAAATGTGCCAGTAAAAGATCTTCAGGTGCATGTACATTATTTCATAAGGCACCCAAACCCTGGAAAAGACATTCCCCTAAGTAAACAAGCACCAACCCTTCCCAATACCTTCAGGCAAGAGAGGTAGGATTTGAACTATGCTACAGGGGGAAATGAATGTCAGAGTCCAGAGCTGTCCACTGACAATGTCCTGGTATCAACTGCCAGACAGTTAAATTTAGGAATTGTTAGTTCAAATTCCCTTAGCTGACCACAACAATTGGCCACGATTGTGGATATTGCTTACACTGAGGGTTGTACTGCTATAATTAATGGTGATGAATATCTTCTAGTTGAATGCTTGCCCCTAAATTTCATTTGGAGACAGATGGGTTGTGGGATACATGGCTAGCTACGGGTATTGCAAAAATACCTGACCTACTACATAAAACCCACAACACAATATCTGGATTGCTATGATGCCAACTTCTGGTCACAACATGCTTTATGTGTTCATGTTCCTGTTTACTCTTTATGTTTTTAGAATCATAGAAAAGAGACCTCAGGAAGTCATCTAGTCCAACCCCCTGCTCAAAGCAGGACCAACCCCAACTAAATCATCCCAGTCAGGGCTTTGTCAAGCCGGGCCTTAAAAACCTCTAAGGATGGCAATTCCATCACCTCCCTAGGTAACCCATTCCAGTGCTTCACCACCCTCCTAGTGAATTAGTTTTTCCTAATATCCCACTTAGACCTCCCCCACCACAACTTGAGGCAAGGACCGTATCTTTGTTCCTGTGTTTTGTACAATGTTGAGCACACAGTCGTCCCTGAACAAACACATGAGAACTCTGGGCCAATATTTTATCTGGCATCTCTTCTGTATGAAATTCCTCTGAGAGTAATACTTTCTGGAATGGTATCACCACATCAGAGTATATTGCAAGGGTGGCCAAACTCACTTACCCTCCAAGCCGCATACAATAATCTTCAGAAGTTTGAGAGCCAGGCGTGCCTACAAGGGCTCAGGGCTTCAGTACCATGGGGCGCACTTGCTGGGGCTTGGAGCTTCAGCCCCGTAGAGAGAGGGGGCTCGGGGCTTCAGCCCTGTGGGGGAGAGGGGTCTTGGGGCTTCATCCCTGGCAGATGGACCCAACGGGGCTGAAGCCCTGAGCCCTGGAAGGTGCACCCCATGGTGCTGAAGCCCCACCACTTTGTCACAGGGCAGAAGCCCTGAGCTCCCCTCCCCCAGTCTGGCAGGCAAAGAATGGGGGAGGCAGATGGGGGGGCGGGGCTCCGCAAACCGCACTTTAATTGTAAAAGAGCCACATAGAGCTCACGAGCCATGGTTTGGCCGCCCAGCTATACTGAGTGACTGATGCAGTGACACTACTCTATCCTGTGTGGCACGTGTCTTCATTACTTAAAGCAGTGGTCCCCAAACTTTTGAGGATTGTGCCCCCCTTCCCTCTGTCCATGCCTCCCCACCTCCCCTCAGAGCTGGGCCAGGAGCAGGTCTGCGGCTCGGGGGAGGGGAAACATGGACAGGGGTAAGGGGGTCAAGGCTGAGGCCGTAGCTGGGGGTGGGTCTGGGGACGGAGCTGCGGCCAGGGGCGGGGCCAGGAGCAGAGCCGCAGCCAGGCAACGGTGGGGGCTGGCAGCTGGGCCCCTGGCTGGGTGTGGAGCCACGCCGAGTCTGGGGCCAGGGTCAGGTGCAGGACCAGGAGCTGGGGCCATGGCTGGGGGCGGGGATGGAGCAGAGTTGGGGTGGGGTAGGACTGGATGGTGCTTCCCGCACATCCATCGTGGACACTGCCCTGGCCTGCCGTGCGCCTCTCCCCCCAATGTTCTTCTGTGCCCCCTAGGGGGGGTGCACCCCCCAGTTTGGGGAACTCTGACTTAAAGGGACCAACTTCGAGACAAGTCCCTAGTTTTGAACAGCTCAGGCTGGTGGAAGGGTGTCCACAGATGCTACCATTATGGGCAGGGGTGGGGTTGATATTCCCAATAGAGAGACTGACCTCTGGACTTTGTTTCTCATTTTGGTTTGACAAAGTATGAGTCTTTTGACTTTCAGGGGACAGTTAAAAGCCTAATTTATTTCCCCAGTCTTTGCCTGAATGGTTGGTGCAGGGAATGCATGGTGAGGAAAGATGGTTTTGGTCTACCTCGTGGGAGTCTCCTCAGAGCTGACAACAGTGGGCCTCTTATGTATTTTGTTTTTAAATTATGTAAAGATGCCTAGAAAATTTATGATGGACACTGTGCGAGATACTTGGAATCCCATTGTGGTATCTTGGGGAACCACTGTATTAATTTTATGAATTGCTTATGTATTATTGTGTCCTGCTCCCTGGGGGAGGGTTACTACAGCTTCCCCAGGAACTAAAAACAGAGTGGGGGTGATTGTCTTTGGGATTGTAAACAACCCCAGAGAGGCACCACCCCATGGGGTAGCTTGCATAGATTGGTTCAAACTGGGTTTTCCAGAGACCAAGAGACAAAGGAAGGGCTTTTGGTATAAAGGATGAGTTTAAACAGACTCAGGGTTTTCCTTCTGAGGGTATGTCCACACTGAAACATAAGCCCGTGCTGGAGCCCAGGCTCAAGCCTAACCTCCCGTGCATCTACATTGCAATTATGCTAACCCAGGGCATGGATTCAGGGTCCTAGGAGTCAGCTGAAAGTATCCCACAATTCCATGGGACAACTTCCTTAATCCTTTCTACCCCAACAATCTCCAATCCACTCTACTGAAAACGGAAACCATGCCCACACCTTTGCAAACAGCAGCAGCATAGGTCAGTATTAACCCAGACTCTTCTGATCGCTGATCCGCAAACACACTGTCAGAGTCTCCTGGGTTTGCAGTGGAGAGCGAACTGAACAAGGCTTTTACAAAGTCAGCTGGTAACATGCAGAGCGGCCAGTAGTTTTCCCACAGTGCACCACGGTCCTAGGGCTAGAGCAGCCACATTTCAGGTGTGGGGAGGGGCACTAGGGACTATGGGATATGGTTACTTGCAAAATGCAGTGTGGACACTGGAGCCCTAGGTTCGAGCACAGATTAGAAAAGTGTTAACATAGGGTTAAAACACAATATAGACACTGAAACCCAGGGTTCCCTAACATGGGTCAGCAGACTCAAGTCTCACTAGCCCTGGGCTTACATTGCAGTGCAGACATACCCTGAGTGAGCAAATGAACAGTACATTCTGTCCAAAGGGGTACCCCAATCGTGCTGGAAGATTGGGCAGACTTTGGCCTATAAGACTGAGGGCAATTCCTGGTACATTCAGTGGTGTGCGTAGAACCTGTTATTGTTTTATGTATATTTTCTCTGTAATGCTTTTACCCTAAGAATAAATGTAATTTATGTTCTAAAGGCTGGTTGGTACCTAGTTTTTACTGTTGTAACCTCTGAAGAAAGGTTAACCTCAGATGCTGAACCCTGGTCAGACCTGCTGGGAAAATCACAATGAAGTACAGAGGGACTGCAAGCCTAAACCCCAGGTCTGGAGAGATAGAGATGTGGGTCTCCACCTAAGAGAGGTGATGGCTAGGCTGGAAGCCTGTAAACTATAACAGACGCATTCCATACATCTAAAAAAAGACATAAGTGCTATCGGTGAAAGTCATAATTCTAGGAGCAATGTCACCATCTCAGAGTTCTTTGAGTGATGGCTGAAGTGACGTTACCCATGGAAGTACCTTTTCCAGAGATTGAGTTTACAATCTCTTGAAAAATACTACTGTGCTGCTGTCCAGAGTTGAATCCAACCTCCAAATCTCCATCCCCGACACAGCTGAATGGATTCCTTCATGCTCAGAGAAAGCTGAAAGTCTGCCAAAGCGGGAGGCCAGTGTCCAGTTTTAATCCTTTTATTTTGCAGTAGAAGCAGCACCCAGGACTCTATGAATTCCACTAAAATGTAGCTGTCATATAAACAATCCACAGAACTGGTTAATGGATAGTGAAATATGCCATTATTTGACTTTTAATCTAGGTACAAACTGTAACTGAGAGAGGCCCAGGGCTAGCTCTACAGCTCAGCAGTCTCTTAGATGACATAGTATGAAAATGACACTGATACATTAGAAGCTTGGAGAAAAGAATTCAGTCTTTCTGGCATGCAAAGTTATGGTCACGGGCCAAATTCAGCTCTAGTATTAACCAGGTTCAACTCAATTGATTTCACTGGAGCTGTAGCCACTGACACCAGGGCTGAATTTGACCTCACGAGCTCACAGTTTATAAGGTGAGGTGGTTTTTTTTTTTTAAGATCAAATGCAAGCTTTGGATAATACCCACACCCACAAACATTAAATGTGTGATTTACATGGTAATTACTTGTACTCAGATGTACTCTGCAAAACTGGATGTAAACCCAAATGGATTACAATTAGTCTGATTAAGTCTGGCTGAGTACACAAATGATTTAGTGCCTGACTCCCATGGACTTTTAATCTAGAGAATGGAGGGTGCGGGAAGGATGAGGAGGAAATCGTGATTATTATTTATATTGCAGTAGCACTCAGAAAGCCTAGGTTCCATTGGGCTGGGCATACTACAAACACATAACAAGAGACAATCCCAGACCCACAGGTACATGTAGGATTCATTTAGTAGTTGTGTCTGTTGTATGCACCACTTGGACTTTTGAAATTCACCCTTGGTGTGGAGGGCTACCCTCTCCACCACTTTAGGACTCCAGTGAGGCTGCAGAAAAGAAAAGGTTGTCAAGGCAGGCTGGAAGGGAGGCCAGTAGATCCATGAATATACTGACTAAGTGGCCTTACCACCCTGTATAGAGGGTGTGCAGCAGTTACTGTTCTGATATACGTGTGGCTTGGGGGTGGATTTAATCTTCCCAATCCCAAGCTGGAAATCCTGTTTACCCTGGCAGCTTTGTGTGAGAGGGATGGGTTTGATCTGCAAGAAATTTTGTGAAAAAATGAAGGTCTGAGGTCTGAAGTTAGTAACAAAACTATGCACCTCAATGGGAGCAAGATCTGGCCCTTGCAGAAACTATTAGACTGCTTAATCATGTGTAGCATTTTGATACCTTAACAACATACATATATATATTTTATTGACCTACTTGTGTTCCAGTTCATTAAGCCCAGCTGTTCTCAGAGGAGGAGAAAAAGAGCAGAAAGCAATGGGAAGAGGGATCCAACTGACTAAAACAAACTGGAATAGTTGTTTTAAATGCCTCATGTGTTTATCTAGCACTTTCAAGGGAAAAAGCGGTTTTATTACAGAAATTTGCCAGTAAAACATGGGTTTCACTAACAGAAAAGGGGTAAAACCAATGATAAAAGCCTCTTTGCTGTTATAAATAGGGAGGAAGGAGGAAGCAGTTTAAGCTCTACTGATAGCAAATGGAGGAAAACACTCCCTCTTTCTTATCAGACATTCAATGTCTCAACAGTGAAGTAGTTTTTACTGTGGCTGTTTCTGAATATATTTTGTTTTCTACTTCACAATGGCAGAATATATAAACAGATTTGTCTCTACTTCCTATTCTTGTTTACACAATAAAGTAAACAAAAAGATTAAAACCCTCAATAATTGTATGCTACCCATAAATCTGAGGATATATTTCAATAATTTTGTGGTCTTCTTCAAAGTGTTTTATATTTATCCTTTGGAGATGGCTTTATAAATGCATTGCTAGTTTAAAAAGTAAAGGTTGCTAAAAGGGAATTTTAGTGTGTGACATCAAAGAAGGGGAGAAAAAAACAACTCAACTCAGTACTCTCTTTCTCACCGCATATGGTAGAGGCTTTACTTCATAAGCAACTAATAATGAATAAACTGTGAATAAATGTTTTGAAAATGTAATTGTGTATTCTCACTTGAAAATCTGCACTCAATTTATACTATTTCAACAACAATATAAGGCCCTCCCAGAAAAATACCATGTACGCGCTAAAATGCTAGAGGCAGATCCTTAGCTGGTGCAAATGGCCATAGCTTAAAATAAAATAAAATAAAATAAAATAAAATAAATAAATAAATAAAACGGGGGGAGGGATAGCTCAGTGGTTTGAGCATTGGCCTGCTAAACCCAGGGTTGTGAATTCAATCCTTGAGGGGGCCATTTAGGGATCTGGGGCAAAAATCTGTTAGGGGACAGTACTTGGTCCTGCTAGTGAAGGCAGGGGACTGGACTCGATGACCTTTCAAAGTCGTTCTAGGAGATTAGCATTTTTTCTTTTATTTGGAGATATGCCAGAGGCAGATCCTTAGCTGGTGCAAATTGCCATAGCTTCATTAAGTCAGTGGAGCCATGGCAATTTACCTTACCTGAGGATCTGCCCTGCAATTTTAAAGACACAAAGGAGGTCAGGTATCCAATTCCAATTGAAAGTCAATGGGAGTTGGGTTCCTAACCCCCATTTGTGCCTTTGAAAAATCCCCCCACCCCCAGATTGCATATATTACATATATATGATCAGATTATGTCTTGCCCTGAACCAAGCACACAAGGGGCAGAAAGAACGTAAGATGTGCAGGGGGTGAGCACATGTGGTGTTCTGAAGCTGGCCAAATTTGGAAAAGAACAATATCTTTCTCTCTAAGGGTATGTCTATACTTACTTCCTGGTTTGGAGGGAAGCAATCGATCTTCTGGGATCGATTTATCGCATCTTGTCTAGACGCGATAAATCAATCCCGGAAGTGCTCGCCGTCGACACCGGTACTCCTGCTCCGCGAGAGGAGTACACGGAGTCGACGGGGGAGCCTGCCTGCTGCGTCTGGACCCGCGGTAAGTACCTTTTAGTTCAAACTAAGATAGTTCGACTTCAGCTACGTTATTCACGTAGATGAAGTTGTGTATCTTAGTTCGAACTGGGGGGTTAGTGTGGACCAGCCCCAAAAGGGTGTGCTTTTCAAATGGCACAGTGCCTCCCAGAATTCCTCCTTGGGAGCTGCAGGGAGTTCTCCTTTTAACTGCTCTCCCAATGCAGAGCGGTGCCTTCAAGGTACATTTGAGCCTGGAGTAACTTGTGAAATCAGCACAGTGCCTGTTTGCATCAAAGTGAACTTAATGTAAAAATATTCAGAAGGCACCATTTTACCTTTGTAAAATGCCAGCATTTTAAAGGTTAAATATTGGACAGTACTTTTAAGACAGTTCAGAATTACCAGATTCACCCCTGAATTAGCTAGTTTTCTACTTTTGTATTACACATTTCAAAATCTGTAATCTAAAGAGAAACTTAAAAAAAAAAATTGTGGGATTTTTTTTTTTTACATATATATATATATATATATATATATATATATATATATATATATATATATACCAGAATCAGTCTGGGTTATTTTTAGTGGCCAAGATAGAAACTCTTGAAAGCTTGAGGTTTATAATGAACATGCTAACAGCATCACAAATGTTAACACTAATACAGAGGGACTTCAATTTACTTAAGTATTGGTAACATACAATCCAAGTTCCATCAGATGATAAAGAATAAACTGCTGCATTTATCTAGTGGGTGTTTGAGCACCAATGAGGAGTAAATGATTTGATTTTGTGGGCTCAGAGGATTTGTCAGCTGCCTCATAAGTATAATTCTGGCTCTTCATATTCCTGCTGCTTCTAATTTAGCAGGACAGGCTCATAATTGAAGCAAATTAACTATTTACACTTGTCACTTCTACCAGGGGAAGAGGACACATCAGCAGGAAAGAATGAGTAGGAAATTAAATTCTTCCCACTTGTGTCAGATCTGCCCTTATATAAACACATTAACAGTAATTTCATGAGGCGTCAAACATAGGAATAAATACTGAGGGATAAAATAATGAGGTGTTGCTATTGAGCTGAACTGTTGCAGCTAATATTACTGTATATGAATTATGTAGTTTGAAAGCAGGCATATGTTACAGCACTCAAAGAGTTGCTTTGCATGTGCTATCTGATCATTAAGCATTAAGTCCCTAGGTAAATCCATCTTTCTTCCTGCTGCAAGGGCCAGTACAACATTTAAGTAAATACAGACATATGCACACATTATAATCTGTACATAATGGGCCAAATTCATTCCTGGTAGAAGTTTAGTAAGTCAATGGAGTTACACAGAGATCATCTTTGCATATTACATTCATTTCCATTTTTAGTATGATAGCATGTTTATTTAGGTCTTTGGCGGAAGCTTTAAAGTCACGTTCTCTAATGTAAACAAGAACATTTTGTTTGTAATTTGCTAAATCTATTACAGCCTTTCTGGGTCTCCAATTAGAAGCTTAAGGTTCATTTAGTACATTTACATCTGGTTCTGATTTTAAACGACTTTCCCTTTTCACTTAAGAACAGAAAATGACCTAAGCAAGTCTTTTTACCCCGTTTGAACCAACCTTCTATCTGAAAGCCAGAGAGGCTCAACTATTTAGTATGCCTAACTTTGCTCCCTAGAGGCCATTTTTCTCCCCTTTGTAGTAAAAATATGTGCAAAGGGCAATGATGCACAAAAATTGGCTACAAAAATGGGATGCAAAAGAGCATGCCGTTTACTCAGGAGAAAAAAATGTTTGTAGTAAAAAGGAAAGGGTAGAAAAGCCACTGAAAACCACCAAAAATTGTGAATACTATATTGAGGAAGATGTGTACTGATTTATCACTGGTAGAGCTGATTTTGTTGGCATTTTTGTGAAACAAAAAAGATTTTTTTTTCAAAAAAGGTTTTTAATGAAAAATGGGGAAAATATTGTAAGTCCTCCCACATTTTTACTAGCTCTAGTTACTGTACAGGAGGCAGTATTTGGGAAGAGGCTGCAGGGTATGCAAAAATGTGCAGCAAACATTTGGGAGCCCCTTCCAGTCAGAAGCAAAAGTCACCTCTAGACAGACAGACAGACACTCTCTCTCTCTCTGCAGATGGTCCTAGCAGGCTTGGAAATCCATGGAAACAGTTACGATATGGGAGACTGAAGTGCAGATATTTGCACACAGCAAGAGAAGAGTATTTTGGTCCTTCTTTTCTGTAGTAAGTTACATTGTCTTTCCTGGGTAGCATGGTCATAATGTGTTGTGTTTTTTAAGCACAGCTCCCCACCGATTTCAGTGACGAGTCCAGCTCAAAACGTAATGGCATCATCTGGTTCAGAGTATTTCTGCTTTTTCCTGATTCTTTCCCTATTTCCTCAGATCACGCTTCCTCTGACTTTTTGTAGTTTGAAAAACTTTTGTTGATCTTCCCACAAACCCTTTTAGTGGTGTACTCTGGTGTGGTATCCCAACAACTAGGTCTGGGCTGGCTAACTGAGTTCTCAAGCAGGATTTGTATCAAGCTCTGACACTGTTATTCATTCCATGGTGTGCAAACTATAGGAATATATCCCTTTTTTATAGCGAATGAAACTATGATCTGCATCATGATTTACTTGATCCAACTGCCATTCAAGTCAATGGAAAGACTCCTATAGATTTCAATGGAAGTTGTATCAAGTCACAGTATATAGAAGATTTAATATGTACATATTTTAAAAGATGTGATATAGCTGAGATGTTATTTTTCCTTCTCAGTAGTTGCCACATAGTGGAAAAACAATTAACCACAAAATCCCAGCAGTACTTTTTAAACCTTATTTTCTCCACCTCATTATCTTTTTACAATTTCTTTGTGTGTTATGCTTTTCTTACTGATTAATTTATATTTAAGACAACAGAAAGGAATTCCAACTCAGGAAACAGTAATAATTCTATTTAAGTTCCTGAATAAGCATAAACTTCCAAAGCATAAAATCCCAAAGCTTTATGATTACTGAATTGAATGCCTAATTCATAAATAAAGTAAGTATTCCTATGAGAATCCCACACTTCTTTATTTTAATTTCTTTTTGAGATTCTTTCTATAGTATCTTCATGAAAGCCAAACTCCATATAGTATGTTACTCCCTTGCTTTTTTAGAACCCAATTTTCCTACCAGAACCCACTGATTTTGTGACAGTTACTTGTATCCTGAGACCGGAGAATTAGGCCCCTAATATGCAGAAGATCTAGCATTTTGGGGTAGCTTCCTGTAATCAACCTAGTTGATTTCAATGGGAAGATCTGCTTAAAAAACAAATTGCACAGAATAATCCTGTGTTTTCCTAATGGTTGTACTTTGCAAAGTCCTGCTAGGTTTTCACCAATACTGTTGTTTGTTAGTCCCAGTTTATAAGTATACTCATTGACCGATTAGGGCGGCGGGGGGAGGGGGGGGGCAAACTATGGCCCAAGGGGCCCATCCTGCCTGGCCCCTGAGCTCCCGGCTGGGGAGGCTGGCCCTTCCCCCGTTCCTTGCTGTCTCCCCTCCCCTGGAGTCACACTGCCACGTGGGCAGCGCTCTGTGGGGCGGGGTTGCATGCTCCGACCGGGCCACGCGACTGCCAGACATGCTGCTCTGAGTGGCGTGGTAAGGAGGCTGGGGGGATTGGATAAGGGGCAGAGGGTCCTGGGGGGCAGTCAGGGGACAGGAAGCAGGGGGCGTTGGATAGGCTTGGGAGTCCCGGGGGGCTGTCGGGAGGCGGGGGTGTGGATAGGGGTTGGGGCAGTCAGGGGACAGGGAGCAGAGGAGTTGGATAGGGGGTGGGGTCCTGGGGGGCGATTAGGGATGGGGGGGGTCCCAGGAGGGGGTTGTCAGGGGACAAGGAGGAGGGGGGGGGTTGGTTGCGTTGGGGATTCTGCAGGTGGCAGTTAGGGAGCAGGAAGTGGGAGAGGGCAGATAGGGGGCGGGGGCCAGACTGTTTGGAGAAGCACAGCCTTCCCTACCCGGCCCTCCATACAGTTTTGCAACCCCGACCTGGTCCTCGGGCCAAAAAGTTTGCCCATCCCTGCATTAGGGTCAATGGGAGATTTGCTTAAGTAATTCTACAGAATTTGATCGACAGCTCTTAACAGCTGTGGAGTACTACAGCAACAATAGGTGTTGAACAGAAATTTTGTAAATGCTAATTTTTGGATGAAAATAAAAAGGGATACAGTTATCTCATTCTTTGACCAGCTCTACAGATAGTTGAAAAATGTCGAAATGTTGAAAAAACCAAAAAACAACTGAAACAACTAAACAAACACCACCTTTTTCATGAAACCGTTAGTGAAAAAATTACTTTTCTTTCACCAGCTGTAGTTTTGAGCAATTTTGATACCGGAGAATCAGTGGCCCTGATGCAGCACTGTGATCTGCATGGGTGGACTTCTGCACCCATCTACATCAAAATGGGGGAACTTGGCCCTGGTGTTAAATCTAAGCCTGCTGCAGGTGTAATGGCACTTTTTTCTAGCTTGTAAAGACATCCTATACCATGTGGTTTAGTGGTCATTAATAATGCTGCTCTTGCAACTTTCTTTAGCAAATATAAATGGTAAATTTCAATAAATATGCATGTTGATAATCTCCAAGATGAATATGAGGAGCCAAAGTCTACAAAATGCTGTTGAAACTGCTGAGCATTTCCTAGAAATTGCTCAGCACTTTGCAGGATCAGATCCTCAGTAGAATGTAGAATTAATTTTGGTTATAAACACAACGGACCTAGCAAATAGGATTGAGAGTTCTTTTGGATCAGGGGGCTGTCTTTTATTCTGTTTATAACACACCAAAGAATATAGGGCCTGATCCTGATGGGTGCTTTTAGGTATTACTGCAACACATAATAAATTATAGTAATAAATACGCGAAATGAGTCAAAGACAGAGGAGCAAACATATGGTAACACAAAGTATTGTAATACCCTGCACATATATTTGGTTGCATTACTCTTTTCTGTTCGAATTCTGTAGCACGTAATTCTGCTGTTTAAAACTGTAATGGTTTTCCAAGGTTCAGCAGTTTAGCTTGAAGACAATGCAGATAACAAAAACAAATTCTGTTCTACTAATTTTTTTCCAGTACAGGAATTATTCAATTATTGCTTTCAGTTGTGAGCAGGAACACAAATTAAATTTGGAAATTCTATTTTTTTTCATAAAAATTAAATCTGTATTTCTTTTAGGTCTCTGACAAGCATGGGGACTATTTTTTATACTACACGCAAAACCAACAGATGAGGAACAAATCTTGTTTTCTCGTGAATGTGCATTTTCAATTTGTTTTTGTTTATCTCCATTGTGTGGTCCTGGACTATCACACAGGAACTGAGATTTTCTACTCTGCTGGGGAAGAAAACTATATAGTGAGTTCTGGAAGGAAGAATACAATGATGTATCTGATGGCTAATATGATTCAGACTTGTAAATTAAAGGTAATTATAAAATATGCTGGAAAAAAGACAGATGAGTGGCTAAAGTGTTTTTTGACCTGTGTTTTTATTAGAGAACAGTAACATTAATTTGGAACTAGAGACAGGGACTATTGTGAAGTTCAGATATGGATCTAAATTATCACCAACTTCAGGGGAATCTGGATCCAGGATCCTAGTTTCAATTAGTACAGAGATGAGCCCAACCTCCAGATATAAGTTTCTGGAAAGATTCTGAGGGGTGTGCGTGTTTGGATTTGGGGTTCCAGTGTGTGAAATCACTAGCAAGAACTCTGAATTTGCATCATTGAATGTCATGTGGGCAAATCTCTGAAAGGGCGTAAAAACATTAAGGGTACACTATTACTGGCACACAGTGAAGGGGGAGAAGGTGTAACCAAGGAGCCTTACCCCTCTTGTACAACCCATGTAAGGATCTACGATAATTGCAATTCTATTGTTCTCTGATACTGCCCCCACCTACCCTGGGACACAAGTCACCTCAAACGGAATAAGGGTAGTCCTGGCCTCTCACTCACTCAGTCCTGGCTGAGCACACGAAGGACCCAAGGCTGCTTTTTTGCATGCTGGGGAGGGTCCTGAGAAACAACCCTTCCTAGTTCGGCTCTGCATCACCTGCAATGCCAGCCTGTAGGTATCTGCACTAAAAAAAATACAGTCAAAACCTTTTGCTACTGACATTTATTCTGAATATAGTCCATGTTTCGGAGCCCAGACCAAGTAGTCACTCTCATGATCCTGAGATGCAACATTCCACTATTATAGAGGAACTGCTGTACTGAAACAATCTAGTCCATTTATTCCAGGATCCTCCCTCAGACAGTGGCTGGGCACATTAGAGGAAGGCAGAAGAAAACCCCCCACACACTTTAATGTACCTGACCAAGTGACCTCTATGATCCTCTGATTCACAAAGTTACCTTTCCTCCAGCTGAACTTTCTAGAAGGCATTCCTTATTTAGTAACAGTTTCTAGGTAGAACATTTTTTTTTGGTCAGTCATTAAGGGCCCGATTCTGATCCATAAAAATCAGCAGTAAAATGCTCATTGATTTTAATGGGATCTAAGTGCCTCTCCATGCAACCTTCCAGCAGATTTTTTTTTGGGGGGGGGGGCGGTTAGTGAAGGTAGACAACCAATTCTCTGAAGTCCAGAAGTCAGGACTTACAAAAAGAAATTTTAGTGACACTCTTTTTAATAATAATAGGTTTGTATCAGATGCTAGTCAAATTAGCATGGAATTAGCACGGAAAATGAGAAACCTCTGGAACATTCTGCTCAGGAAGTCTTTACTGTTCTTTGTTTCTGTCAATTAGTATAATGTCTGGAGATGCTGAAAAGGACCGCTTCCACACAGTGTTTTCTATTGAAATCAAATAAACACTGTATACATAAATAGATGCTGTGCATTCTGCCTCCCTGCTGGTTGGCTGTTTACTCTGGCCTCTCCACTCTCCTCTCCTTCACAGTTCCTCTGCAGCCAGCCTCACTCTCCACTGACCCTGCTCTCCATGTCGCACTTCATTTTTGCTCGCTCCCCACCGTTCCTTACATTTCCCACTCCTTGCTTCCTGTCAGCTCACGTCCTCCCCCTACCACATTAAAACCCAGCAAAGACAACAGAGCAATAAACCTAACATGACGTTTGCCAGCCATCACTCTGACCACTGGGTCCAGCTCCTGCTATGAGCTCCACACAGAAGGACCCCTGCAACGCCAACAAGGTCCCATTTATTTCAGTGGGGTTCTGTGCAGATGCAGGTCCATCCTTGCTGAGCTCCTTACAGGATGAAGGCCTTTGCTTTCCCCCTCACCTTTTGTCTTTCTGATCTATTTAGATTATCAACTTTTCAGGGCAAGGAACGTATCTTCATATGTTTGCCCAGCATTCAGCGCAACAGAGCTCCAATCCTGCCTGGGGTCTTTGGGCACTATTGCAATACAAATAATAAATAATAGTTAACAACAATAGCTTTGGGGAGCAGAACCGTGTATTATTTTCTACAGCTGGTTTCCATCCTTTGCCTTTTTCTTTTTCTTCAGTGGCAGAATTACATTGTAAAAAAAATTAAACACATGTTTTAATATGTTTGGAAAATGTAAGGACATTGTTATAGTTGTAATCAGACACTACAGAGTGTTCTGTTCCTGTGTAGTCATGATTCCCCACACCTAATTCACTGCAAGTACTGGGCTTTCTCCATGTGCTTAACAATGTACCTATGTGTATCTTTGTTATGCAACACTCTACATTCTGTCATGTTTTATGGATTAAGTAAAACATTTAATCTTATATTTCTAAGGTAGATATGCAGAAGAAACAGTGCCTTACTGGGAACGCTATTACCATCAGCCGAGGCTGTACATAACTTAATTGAGAAAGACCACAATGGACCTGGAAGGAGGGAAAAGAGAAGTACAGAGCTGAGAATGTGGAGGAAATTATTACTTTAACATGGACACAAAAGGGACCTATCCACACTGCTTTACATTCCACCTGATTGTCTCTTACAATCACTCCAGGTCTTTTTTCAAGAGAGTGCTGAAAAAAGCCACTTGATATACCACAAATAGGATCTATAAAGTAAGAAAGATAAGGAATCAAACTTTTCCCAGATTGACCTATAGTTCCTTTTTAAAATAGAAACAATACCTTAAATATACAGCAGTGAAAATGCATTTGCCACAGAATGGTCAGTTAACAAAGGACTCTCAAATATTTAGGGCCTGAGCCTTATGGCTCTTATTCCCATCACACTGCATAGTTCCCATAACATCTCACCACATAGATGAGACACAGAACATCCCATGTAGTCTTTCACTTTGTACAATATTTAATGACAGCACGCATACAAAAAGAGTAGGAAAGAGCTGAGTATATGTTCCCACATAGTCTGGAAAGCTGTTGGGGAAGGGTTTGAATAACGTATCAGTATCAGCTCTTTGGTGGTCTTCAAGGAGTGGCCAGGGATAGACAGACTTTCAGCTTTCTGTTAAGTTGGAAAAGGGTAAAGATAATAATGACAAAAGGGTAAAGTGTAACTGCTGAAGGGGAGTATAGGTGGTTTTTAAACATCACTCTGGCAGTGTAAAGGGCCTCGTTGTAACTGAGTCTCAAGCCCTTTGGCACACCAAATCCTAAAAGTAATGATATAAATTTGCAGGCAGAAGAACTAAAATACTCTTTCTAGTGGCCTAATAAACTGATATATGAAATGAGGTGATAGTCCCCTGAACTCAAGTTCTGATATGACACATTTTCAGGTTTAGTCGGAATGAACAAAAGGAGCTGCTCAGAGTGGTTAGACGGCACGTACTTGATCACACTCTCCTAAAAGAAAGTTATTGATCTCTACAATTTATATCACATTGTACCTGTTTTTGTTCCTCTCCCAAGCCATCCCACATCGAAGCTACAATTTTGGAGACTTCACCAAATGTAGCATTTGGGTTTTGGCCCTTGATGGCTGCTTGAGTGTCTCGGAAGAATAATGCATAGGCAGACACAGGCTTCTGTGGCTCATTAGGGTCCTTCTTCTTCTTCTTTTTGGGAGTTTTGGGTTTCTTTCCCATATCAGAAGCAGGTCGCTTCTCTCCTCCATTGACCTGTAATAAAAGTTCACAAAAGGATAGAAACTCATTAAATTGTGAATCAGACAAAAAAGCTCTATTTATCAAGGCATCTACAATCCGTACATATTATGGATTTTGCTAGGGAAAATGGCACTTTTAGCTACAGTCTTTAGATAATCCAAATGTTGACAACATTTGACAGGGTTTCATCTATAAAATGCATTATAAATGTTCTAGTTATATAACATTTTTCCTAAAACGATTCATACATTTTGTTTTTATAAAATTATAATCTCATTAATAGATTAGCTTGTCATCTTTTTATCTTTTCTGAGTTTTACAGCTAATGGTTGTTGGAGACCTGTAATGAGTAAAGCCATTACAGATTTCATTATACATTGACCACTAGTTTAATCATAAGAACCATTTAAGTGGAGCAAGAACAATATAATTTCCACCTTATATTTTTCTAGTCCCTTAGAGGACTAGTTTAACCTACGGCTCAGTTCAATTCCCACTGATGTTGGTGGGATTGTTTCCAGTGACTTCACTGGGAACTGGATTGGGAATCAAGTGAATTGAGATTTTAAAAAAATGTCTATTCCCTTGTATTATTCTTAATCAAAATCAAGAGAAACAAAATTTCAGCAGTTAAGGTTGGAATTTTTTTTGACCCATTGGAGTCAATGGCAAAACTCTCATTAACTCTGCTGGTGCAGGATCAGTCCCTTAGGTCCTGAATAAAGGAGCAACTGAGGCTCACGCATACACTGGATGAAAAGAAGAGCTTGTGTTTGTGTGTGTACGCATACACTTAAAAAAAACCCCACACCCTGGATCCCTCTTGTGGATTTCACTGCAGCGTGAAGACGTGCAAATCTGTGAAAACCCAACTGTCCTTTGCCATTTAATATTTACATTGCAGTAGTGCTTCCAACAGGATTCAGGACCCCATTTTGCCAGATGCTGTGCAAAAATATGCAAAGACACAGCCCTGATTTTCTAGGCGGCTCGAACTACATGGCACACAGTGGCCTCAGTGGACTGGAGAATCTAACTGTATCTGTCCCAAAAGGTTTTTCATTTGAAAAGACTCAGGAGGAGAGGGTTACAAACAATAGAGATGATTTCTATCATTTTTTAATAAAGTGTGATCAGGTGACATGCTAGATTACAGGTGTTCCTAAAATAAACACAGACGCATAATGACAGTGACTGCATATGGCTGTATATGCTCACTCTGGGCCAGAGCCTTCTCCCTCTTCCTCTGTGTCACCACACTGTGTTCAATGGGACTACTCAGGTGAGTAAAGTGAGCAGGATTTAGCCCATTGTGGCTTTTTAAGCAGAACAGTAATGTGATGAATGCAACTTAAAAAGGAAATTGCCTAACCAGGTGCCTAGGAACCAAGCAATCAAATATGCAGTTAAGGGTTGTGGAGTACACAGCAGCACCAGAGAGAAGAAGTTATAAAACACAAGCTGCTTGTTTCAAACTTGCAGACTACTATTTCACTCTACGCTGTAGAAGCTGTAGATGTGCACGCCCAGAGAGCTCCCTAGTTAATTTGACCATTCTAATCCAAATTTTCCAAACACCTCGAAGTAACAGTTCACAAATCCCAGGAGCAAGGAGGCTTGACAACTTCAGACCCACAGTTAAAGTTCCTACTATTGCTGTTTTAAAAGGTTTCTTTTAATGCTTTTTTATTGACCAAAGGGATTTACAAAGCTTGTAGATATTTAGGATAGCGAGATGTCCAAACTACCACTTACCTATGTGATAAGTAATCGTAATATGCATAAAAGGTAAAAGAAAAAAAGTCTTTTTGTAAATAGCTCAGACATTTTATTCTCCAACCCAAATAATCAAGTGGCTTCAAATATCCCACTGCTAAAAAGGGAGTAGTCCCTGGGGAAATTCTGTTTGTTTTATAAAGAAGAAGTAAATAAAAAGAATTCCAGTACTAATAACCTTGGAAATGGCTGAGATGATGGCGTACCTTATGCTCCCATCAGTCTATCAGCTTCATAGACTCCACTGCTAACCGCCAAAGCAGAGACAGATGGGAAATAAAATAAAAAACATATATATTCTGCTAGGCATAGACTCGCGCCTCAAAATCCCTAGAGGTGTAGTTAGCTCATGGTAATCCACCTCCTGTCATGCCTTATTGCTTAATTATAGTGATGTATTTAACTTATTTATCACAAGAAAGCAATAATCTTTCACTTTAAAAAAAGTCGGTAGTAACCATGTTGCACAGATGATAGATCACAAGACTACCTAGTGTAGGATTTAAGACTATCAAGTAAGGCACATTGTTGATATCTAAATGTCCCTTGAGAAGTTTGAAAATGTCTATAAATATATTTAAAATAAACTGCAATAGTACCAAATCCTTTAGCGGAGCTAGGAGAGCTGTTTTACGCACACTATCTTGCAGTAATTGCTGTAGTTTAAAATAGATTTTAATCAAGCACCATCTGCATAATAGGCTGAACAAACAACACAGAATTCTACTTATAACTCTGACCATACAAAATAAATATTGTAAAACCTCTACCACATATAAAGAATATGTGGCAGCAGTTCCCTAGTAATCATGTTTCTGTTAGTTAATTTTTGCTACTTGCAGTCCTCTCTGTCTCTTTTCTCTGAACTACACTATTTGAAATTCTCTCATAAGCGAAATTCAAATGAGCATGGAAAAAAAACAGTCATCCATCTACTGAGAAATACATATTTGCAAGCCTATAATGCTTCTAGCATCTCACAATTATGCTTAGCAATAACAGAATACATGTTTAATGATCCAACACTATGAATTATGGCAAGAATCGCACAAATGCAGTATTTGAATTTTGAAGTGGTCAGAATAAAATGTGTAGTAAATGGGCACTTTGTTGTAAATGGTTTTATAGTTACATACAAATACTGATTTTTTTAAGGTCTCCTTTTTATTCGTTTAATCACAGACTTGAATACTGAATTTAGAAGAATTCAGCACAGCCAGTTTTAGGATCTTCGCCCCCTACACAAATGAGTTCCTTGGCCAGAGATCTTAGTTCCCACTTCCACTGTTCTAAGCTACTTTCAGATCATCCACTTCCAACCTCAAAATCACATTACTGTTATCCTTCTCCCTGGGTCTTACTGACAGGCAGCCTGGGATGCCTTACTCTTAAAGCAACAGTATCTAGAGCAACTAAGTCCTAAGTAATGCCCTTTTTAATGGTGCTGCTGCTTTTCCTGTCTTTGTATTTGAGCTAGTGCAGATGTGCATTTTAAGTCTGAGAGTTCTGTATGAAATGGTCACTACTACCAGGTGTAAGCATGTCTGGAAACACCCAGGAGCTATGGTAATCATTTATATATATGATGATGGTTTTTCTAGCATAATTTTTAGGCTATTGACTAAAGAATGTATTTAATATGAAGTTCCTTTCCTGCTGGAGGTTCTGCATACTAACAGTTGTATAATTTATTTCCCTTTCCTCTTTGTTTATTTCCAGCACTTGTGATAGGTTCATTGAGCTAATATAGCCAGTTCCTGCACCCACTGAAAACAATGGGAATTTTGTCACTGACTTCCGTGGGAGTAGGATTACATGTCTAATGCAAAGGCTTACATTAGCTTATTCATTTTGCCAGGCTGTATACGTACATTGCCTACAGTCAGTTTACACTCTCAAATCGTTTACACAGTTTTTTTCTCAGAATTGGGTATAGTTGTTAGAAAGCATGACAAAGAAGTATCTATTTTACTACCAAATCTTTCACAAGAGCTGCAGCAATTCGTCTTTCAAAACTATAGGTTAGGTACTCAGCTGGTGTAACAGGCCTAGCGCAGCTGGCATTGACTTAGTGGAGCTACACAGGTTTATGTCAGCCTAGGACTTATTTTGATGAGTTGAAAGATGTTGGGACGTGCTGGTTAAATTGAAAGAATAAAAAAAGATGAGGACAATTATTATGCTTATTCCAAATAACGTGGTACTCACTCCATTAATCACTCAGTCCTCATAGGAAAGTCTCACTGACTTCATCAAGTTGTGCCTCAAAATCTCGATTTGTAGCAAGATTTGGCAATTACCTCATGACTGCAGTGCATGACTGCCTGAGTAAGGACTGAGTAAAGAACTCAGGAGTTGACCCATTATATGGTATCATACATTGATATAACAGTTTATAAAACAGAGGCAAAAATCCCAGAGTTTATCACACAAGGTTGTGTGCAAATATGAGCTATTGGGTCTCCCACTGGTCAGAGACTGGCAGAGCGCATCGCGTGAAGTGCTCCTGTCCCCATCCAGCCCTGGTGCAATTTCTTTCGCCAGGTGGGACAAAGATGGAAGAGCTGGTTTGAGGAATAGGAATCCTCAGTTGCCCCTTTAGGGCTGCTTTAAGATCACTTTGTACCGGTCTGGCCCACACAAAGTTGCTAAAGGCCAAGAATCTGTCCCACTTAGTTGGCAGTTTCCAGGGACGCAGCTGCAACTGGGAACTATACCCAGTAGTTTTTATTTGCAGTGTTGCTGTAGCAGGATATTAGAGAGACAAGGTGGAAGAGATAATATATTTTACTGGACCAACTTCTGTTGGTGAAAGAGACAAGCTTTCGAACTACACAGACCCGAAGAAGAGGTCTTGTCTCTTTCACCAACAGAAGTTGGTCCAATAAAAGATATTACCTCACCCACCCTGGCTCTCCAATAGTTTTAATGTAAATTATATTCATACACTAGTTATGATGTTGATTAATCAGAATATCTCTGCTTTTATATAGGAACCTGGAATTATTATATTGTATCAGACATCTAGCCCAGTATCCTGTCTCCAACAGTGGCCAGCACCAGACCCTTCAGAGGAAGGTGCAAGTAAACCTACAGTAGACAGATGTGGGATAATCTGATCCCCATGAAGATCTCATTCTAATCCCAAATAGAGATCAGTTTAAACAGTGAATCGTGTGGTTTTATATCCCTTCCAAAAATGTTTTACTAACATTAACTATTATAACTTTGGAAGAATGCTAAGGTAACAGTAACATATCAATTTCTTGTGTACTTAATAACTTTAATTCTGGTATATCATGCTTTCTTTTCCTGATTATTAAGCTAAGGATGGGAGAATTTTAAAAGGAGCTTCCATATTAGCATTACTTGTTTAAAACACAAATCCAGAATACATAAATAGACTTCAGAAGGAAAAAGACCCTATTTCTTTGTCTATAATACTCAATATCTCCTTCACTGTTACTGAAAATGTTTGTTTTAATTTGAAATACCTGATTTAGTGAAATCAGAATCCTAGGCTTATGATAATGTGTTGTCATGAAAAAACGTATCACAAGTATGTCATTATTTTGTTGAAAAATTCAGTAGGAACAAGGACTGGAATAAAAGAAGATGGGATGACTTCATTACAGAACTGATCTCCTAGATACTATCTTCCAGGGAAGCTGAGGGTTTCAGAATCTCACAGGCTCAATATGAAAAAATATTTGAAAATTAACAGATGCTGCAAATACCTTATTTTACAAAGTGAAGGCTGTGCATGTTTATGTTTATATAAGTTTTCAAAAACTAAGTTTGTGAAATCAAGGGAAATTCTGATATAATACTTATAATCAGAATTTATTCAGAACACAGTGAAATATATTTTGCCAATTACAGGATTATTTTACAGTTTGAGGCATGAAAAACATAAATATAACTCAAAAACAAATCAGATCTACAACTCTTGACTGAATTATATTCCTCAGTGACTCATTTTGCCCGTTTGACATTCCTCCTACATCTTTGCAATGAATCCCAACTTTTTTTCCCATAAGAACTGGCAATGCTCACAACTATCACTGCTACCACATAACAGGCCCGTTAACATTCTAGACCTCAGTTCTTATCCGGGCTCTGCTCCTAGCTCTTGTGTGATCTTGCAGCAAGTCACAACCTTTTTGTGCCTCAGTTTTCCTGTCTGCAAAATGGAGATGATACTCACCCACTTTTGCAAAGCACCTTGAGATTTTTGCACAAAAATTCTATCTAGATTATTATATTATATTATGTTTGTAGTGACACTAATGGGTGTTAAACGTATCATCATGAAGCACCAGTGCTATATACAATGTAAAGGCATGGCGTCTATATAACCTTTCCAAGGAGTGAATTTTAATGGTATTAGAAGATAATTTCCTATTCTTCTGTTCTGGTTGCTATAGTCTTCTATTTACTCATCCTGCAGCCAAGTGCCAAACACTAGCAAACCGTACACACGATCCCATGCTTCCTTAGCAATAACTTGAGCCTTGACCTGGAACAAACACACTTTGTACACATGAAAGAAAATTCAATCTTTATATTAAACTCCTGTAAGAAATATTCTCCTTTACTCTTTAGTTCACTATGCAGACCTTCCATTTTCCTCATTCAGAGAAGTGTGATGTTGTTCACTCGTGTTAGCTTAGCTGATTGGAGCCTAGAAGATAGGTTTATGGTAAAAGCCAATCCTTTATTCACATCAGTTAGGCCCTTTATGCTTGTTGTAAAAATACCACATGCTACAGTATGTACCTCACTGACACGTCTCATTTGGATGACAGGAACTTATAAATTATAGCCTTCATAATTAAGGTACACATATGCCAAATAACACTTAGAGAGACTGATTCATTTAGCTAGTCCTAAAAACAGCCACCATTTATTTCTAGTGCCTAACCATACCTTAGAGGTATCATCCCCTTCATCTTCATGGACTGAACTGGATGGTGAGGGAGTTGCAGACTTGCTTCCAGGTGGAGATGGAGAGTTATGGGGAACATTGTTTCCACCCATATTCAAACCAAGCTGAGCACTGAGCTGTGACTGGTTAATGGTAGTCAGCTGACCATGCTGCATCATTCCTGGCTGCCTAATTTCTGCAGGTTGAACCCTTGGTCTCATGGCTGCCATCTGAGGGTGGGAACTATATTGAGCTCCTTCTGCATTCCGTAAATCTTGCATCTACAAAAGGAAAATTGGAAAGCAATAATTTTCCATCATTATGCCATCATGTCCAAGTTCCCTTTGGCCTTAAAAGGAATCCCTGCTGATCTACAGGTTATTTCATATTTAAGAGAACTGGGAGTATTTAATTCAAACATATGCGGTGTAAGGAATACACAAAATAACTATACAGCCAACTTTTGCATAACACTGTTCATTATGGACTAAATCATGCAGGCTCTTTTCAGCCCTTGGAGAGGCAAAACTCCCATTGACTTTACTGAGAATTTTTCCTGCATAGGGACTGAAGGATATGGCCCTTTGTTAACTGTCCTTTGGAACTGTCAAAAGTGAGTTTAAGAAATATAATAATACAAAACAGAGATGTCAGAATCCTGAATCAAAGTTCAAGAGGGTTCTTGTCCATCTTATGGAGATGAGTTTGAGTTGCCAAGTTTGGATCTAGATCCATATTTGCCCAAAGTTTTAGGGAGTTGAACTTCTAGTGCTAAGTCCAGTTTTACCTTGCCTAGAACTGCCCAAGACATGTTAATTCTTAAGATTCAGAAAACAGACCTAGGGCTCTATAAATAGGTGGATTAATTGACTAATGAACTGATTTGCTGCAACAGTCATATATGAACCTAAAGCGCTAAAGCTGCAAGGTTGACAAATTTATCCATTTTGCTATTTGGGTCACTGCTTTTTAGCATTAATGAGACTCATTTTTAATTCAAGCAATGAATTCAGTCTCTGCAAGGATTAGAATGAAAAGCATTGGAGGATGAAGCTCTTTACTTATCCAGAGGTCAAATGTACTGTACATGGATACTATAAAGGATATCTCATAATGCTTATCCAATATACTCAAACTCATAACTTGAGATAAGACAACTACAGAGAAGTAGCTCAGTTTCTATGGTTAGGTGTTTTGGGAGGTAATTTAAAGTTGAAGTGGCAATTAAAAGCTGAAAATGAAATGGATATCTTAGTCTGTATCATTAAAGCATGCCATATATATCTGGTGGAATTTGACAAAAATTACCAATGTACTAGTATCACTGCGCTAGGGAAAAAGTGATAACAGTCCAATCTACTAATATAACCATAGTTATTTTACTGATAGCCTTTTTGTAGCATGTCACCCAAGACGTTTTGATTTTTACTTTAGATTTATAACCCACATCTCTCTCTCTCTCCCCCTCACCCATGCACTTGTGTGTGTATGTGCATTCTCTCTCTCTCCTTATAACATACCAGTCTGTGAGATCCTTTTACAACAAGGAATTAGAATTAGAACTGGGAAAAAAAACCAAGTATGATCGTTGCCATTTTTTCATTATGGACAGAATAAGTGATTTTTTGAAAGGTTTATAGGCTTGTGGATTGATTTGGTGTATTTTTTGGAGAGTGAATCATGCCAATAAATATCCTGGAATCGAGGATATTTGCTATTTTAAATTCATTTGTTGTCCTAAAAGATATCTGAAGTAGATTTTGACAATACGACCTCTCTTAATACAGTCTTCATACTGCTTTATGAATTAATATCTCTGGAATACAAAAGGTTTATTAATACCCATAATTCAAGTTCATTCAATAGCTAACCCATTGAAAAAAAACACCAGTGCACGGCATCAACCGAGAACTTGAATCTTGAAAAACATTTATATTTTTAAAGATTGTTACTGACTTTCTGCTCCCTTTTTTCAAATACCAGCTTCCCTCCTAGTCAAACATATTAGCCTTGAAAGCTATCATTATCTCTGCCTCTAGCAGACAATCTATATCAAAACAGTTGTACACATAAAACAGTAACTACTTCTTGGCTGTATCTCTTCTGATCCAGCTGTTTCACTGAATAGCAGTTGGTGAATGGAGAACTGGAACATGGGTAGCCCTGAGGCCTTATTTGCTAATGTTACTCACCAGCTGCTGCTTTATGTGGTGTTAGCAGGCAAGGCTTGGAAGTTTGCCAGTTGCAGCAAGAACAAGGGAAAGTGAGGTATCTCTGAAGCCCTTCCATTTACCCCTGTCTGTCATCTTTTGACACTGAACATTGTTGAGTGCTATCCCCAGGGCCACTGAGAAACACTGCTGGAGTTAAACTGTGAATAGATCTTACACCACCCCTTTGTACATTATTTTTTTGGGTACCTCTCAGACAATCTAAGGAAACTACAGATCAGTGCTAAAAATAGACCCTTTAGGCTTCACATATTAAAGGAGGCTATAAAGGCAAAATAAGTCAATTTTTCATTAGAAATACTCTAACTATTGTAAAATGCACTATTAAAAAACCTAAACAAGTATTTTTGTCAATGTTTCAAATGACTGTGCAAGTATATGCCTCAGTGAAAGCTGGACACAAATTTAATAATAATATCAGGTTGTTTATTTTTACCTAAAATGTATTTGCTAACTGACAACATATCATTGCTATCAAAACTGATTGGTTATTAAAACCTCCCAATCTTGCCACGCTGATCATCAGAAACAAGCTCCCCAAAGACCAGGACAAACCAACTCAAAGTGGCACCAGACCCTGCCAAAACAACAGATGCAAAACCTGCAGACATATCTCCACTGCTACAAGGATCAACATGCCCCACAACACCCTTCAAGATTCATGGGTCTTACATTTGTCTATCTGGTGTACCTCATTCAGAGCATCAAATACCCCAACAACATTTATATGGGTGAAACCAGGCAATCACTACACTCTTGAATGAACTCACACAGAAAAATGACGAAAGACAAAAATAAAAACAGATCACCCATGGGTGAATACTTTTCACAAAGACCATTCAATTTCTGACCTATCAGTTGTCATCCTCAAAGGAAACCTGCACAAAAGATGAGCCTAGGAGCTTAAATTACTAACTTTCCTAGACACTAAATATTATGGATTTGGTAAAGACACTGGATTTATGGCTTATTACAACAACCTCTAACCCACTAACCTTCCTTTGTCCTATGACTGCAGAGGTGTTAATTGCCCACTACATCTTGAATGGTCTCTTGCAACATGTGTTAACTCATTATGCTTAACAATCTGTTCCACCTTGTATTTGCTGTGACACACTGACTACCTTTCCCAGACCTGAAGAAGAGCTCTTTGTACCTCAAAAGCGTATCTCTTTCACCAACAAAGATATTACCTCACCCACCTTGTCTCTCTCTGGTTATTAAGACCTCTTTATACAATCTGCACATAGCAAGAGCTATTGACACCCAATAATGTTCTGGATTTCAGATGCAATCAACTTTTCCTGTGAATTTTTAAATATAGGATATAGGTTTCCATTAACAACAGCTACAGTATTTCACTTACCTTTGCAGAAATATGAGTAAGAAACATGAAGAGTGCCTTCTTAGTTTGCATTTATATTCCATTTTAGACACTAAGGCCTGGTCTACATCTATGTGGTAAATCAATCTAAGTTACGCTAGTTAAGTTACACAAATTATATAACTTAAGTCGACGTACCTTAGATAGACTTGCAGCGGTGTCTACATCGCACTATATCGATAGGCGACACTCTCCCGTCAACATAGCTTCTGCCTCTCAAGGAGGAGAAGTACTGAAGTTGACAGGAGAGTGCTCTGCCATCGACTTATTGTGTCTTCCCTAGACCCACTAAATCGATGCCGCTGCAGCGCTGCTTTAGCCGGTAATGAGAACAAGCCTTAAGGAATAAACCCTCAAACCAGTGCCCAGCCTGAGACAGTACAATGGTGGAGGGTAGATGCATGGAGCGAAGGAATTCTTCTCCCAAGACTGTGGCCCTAATGCATTCCCTCTGTAGGAAAGTGGGGATACAGACAGGAGACTCTATGTAGCTGTGGATCTCTTGTCATTGCCTCTGTCCTGTTTCCCACCCACCCTTGCCACTTCCTGCATGGGCTTCCCAAATCCTCACACACTTCACAGATCGGAGCAGCTTGTCCATAAATGCATTAAGTATACTTGAATTTTGATAAAAGCAAGCACTTAACCACATTAAAACTAATTTTAAAATTATCATGGAACATCTCTATGGAAAGCAATTCACAACATATGTGAATAGTAGAGAATGTCACTTTTTTAAACCACTGATGGGAAAGCTTAAGCTTTCTAAGCAATGCAACATACTCAGACCCACCTGAAATTCCTTACACGTAGGCAGTTAAATGCAACCAAGTAGCAGCAGCAGCAAATATTTATATTCAGAGCTGACCAAAGGGCCACAATTCTATTTTGAAATTAATCTGAAACAAGGTTTTGAAATTTGCTTTTGTACAGTACTGGAATGAAAACAAAACCCAAGGAGGGTATGTGTCTACATGTGCAGGTGTCAGACTGGATACCGGCCTAGGATGTGGGCGACCTAGGTTCTAACCCCTACTCTACCTGATTCAGATAAGTTTTTCATTCCAGAGCAGGGACTTGACCCAAATGTTCTGAAGAGCTCGATCTATATTGCAGTCATGCCGAAAGGCCCCAATCAGGATTGTAGTTCCACTGTGCTGGGCGCTCAAAAACCAAGCCCGTGCTGGTTGAAATTACTCTTCCCTTCTCCAGCTGTTCCCCTTGGGTCTAGCAAGAGAAGACAAATGGTGTTGCCTGAAAAGGGCAGAGTAAAATGCTGGATGGTTCTACCAGGGGAACACAGCTGCAGACTGCAGTCTGGGCTATCTGAAGCCCCACCACAGAAGTCACAGAGTGGATACACTGACTCAGTGCTTTCCCAGGGCTGCCCCAGTCATGTGCACATTCTGGCCAGTTTTGCCCTGGTTTGCTGGCCCTCTACAATACAAAAAGAAGTTGCAGTCACTTTCTGATGCCACGGTTCTGAAAGACTTTTCCACTACTTAGGTTTTACATTGGCTGGAAGAAAATGCCATAGACCCAGGAACGGGCCCAGATCTTTAACCCCCCAAAAAGTTATCACTACTGGCTCAATACTTTTACCTGGTAGAGTTCCATTGAGTTATCCATATTTATCTATGGAACCTATATATGTGCACTTTGCTCCTTGGGGCATGGACATTGGCTTCTTACCTGAAACACTATGGCTCTGTATACACAGTAATAATTGTGCAGAAAGCACATCCCCCATTCTTTGTAAGCATCACATGTATATCTAATACAACCGTGGACTACTTTGAAAACAGAAACTCATTTTCCTTAGGTTTCTTCCAAATAACCATTTACAAAACTCACCAAAGGGAATCTGTCTTGGAACCACATTCAGTACGCAAGCTGCAGAGGGCTATGTTGCTGAACACTCTCTGCTGAATAAAATGAGGCAAGGCAGTCTGATGGCTAAATTCCAACTTGGAGAACAAAGTTTAAGATATCAGAATATTAGAAATTTGGACATTACAGAAAATAAGGGTAGTCCTAATTTTACATCCTCAACGAACTCTCTGATGATCTAATAATGATGGTACTTGGCATTTCTATATCACTTTCCACCCAAGAAGCTTATCATGCTTCACAAATATTCATGTATCGATCCATACAACATTCCAATAAAGTAGCTAAGTATTCTTATCCTCGTTTTACAGATGAGGAAACTGGGACACATCTTCTGCATTTTTGTGCTTGCATTTCAATTATAGGCACAAATGTGAGTAGCTGCGCCTGTAAGTACCTGATTGCAAGTTCAAATAAGGTAGTCAGAGATGCAACTACTGAGGTTTGCACCTAAAATTCATGCCATAGGTGCAAAGTAGGCACAAAAACCAAGAAGTTCAGTTTCATGCTGGCTGAAAATATACTTCTAATTACTTACCCAAAGCAACTGTGAGAAAATAGAACTCGGCTGCCTTAAGGACCACATTATTCTTCCTCCCATGACTTTAAAATAAACGTGAACACACCCAATATGACCCCAACATGGAAATGTCTAACTGGGAGACCATCTGGGTATATTATCCTGATATTCTTATGTATGCAATGACTGGGACAGGATCCATCAAATCATTCCTGGATCTGCGATATAACATTGATTTTCTGATTTAAGCCTGGCTACTCATGCAAGACACCAAGACATGTTAATTGTCATGGCCTGGCACCCACAGATTTTTCAGACCATGAAAACTGAGATTCTCACATAATTACATAACACTCCAGAAGCTGAGGGTTTAAGAAAACCAGAAAATCTCATAAGACTCATGATAAAATTGAGAGAACTGGCAACAACGAGATGGAGATGAACTTCAGAGAACATATCAATAAAGTAGGTAAAACATCTCATGTGTTTTGTAATTATCCAAAACACCACAATTATACACCCCGAAAATCAGAAATCCAAATTTAAAAGAGATCCAAATATGTTTAAGTATGGAAATGCACAGTTCAGGCAGAATGAGGGGGGATTTGATAGCTGCTTTCAACTACCTGAAAGGGGGTCCCAAAGAGGATGGATCTAGACCAGGCCTGCACAACATGCGGCCTGGGGGCCGTATGTGGCCTGCGTGGGTTCACTGTGCAGCCCGCGGGGGGGAGGGGACGGGGGGGGTGAGTAGGCAAGCGGCTATAACATATTACCAAGGTTCAATACAAAGTCATATAAAAGTTATACAAAAATGCATAATGCAGAGATTTATCTACAAGTGCATTGATTGACTGTTGTGTGCAGTAATATAGTGACCCCTGGGGGGTGAAGAGGGGTGTGATGGTGGGGCCGAGCGGGCAGGTCCTATTTTACTGCTGTGATCTGGTCACCCTATGCGCGCTGTTTCTTTCCCCCTCTACAGGCTTCCACACCCCAGCACTGGGGAAGGAGGGGTTGTTTCCGCGGGACGGGCGGCACTGTGGGGGAGGGGTGTTTTTGCAGGGCTGGGGGGTTTTGGCCCTCAGCTGTTTTCTTTGGAGTAATATGGCCCTCGCCGCTTTACGAGTTGTGCAGGCCTGATCTAGACTGTTCTCAGTGGTAGAAGATGACAGAACAAGGAGTAATGGTCTCAAGTTGCAGAGGGGGAGGTTTAGGTTGGATATTAGGAAAAACTTTTTCACTAGTAGGGTGGTGAAGAACTGGAATGGGTTACCTAGGGAGGTGGTAGAATCTCCTTCCTTAGAGGTTTTTAAGGTCAGGCTTGACAAAGCCCTGGCTGGGATGATTTAGTTGGGGTTGGTCCTGCTGTGAGCAGGGGGTTGGACTAGATGACCTCCTGAGGTCCCTTCCAACCCTGAGATTCTATGATTCGATGAAATGCACAGTTCAGGGTGCAAAGGTCCTTCATTCTGTCTTGTAGTAAGGCCATGCAATAATCATACAATTATGATTAAAGGATTAAAGGTGTCTGCGTTTCCAAATTAGTTGAAACAGATTTTGAAAGACAACTTAAATATTTTCATGTTTTTTTCTTAATAGCGTGTAATTATATAGAGAGAAATATCAGGGATGGCTGACAATCTGGATTTGTAGGGCAGGAAAAGTAAAAAATGACCTCTGTAACTTGGAGGGTTTTGAAATCTGAACGCAGATCTGAATCCAAATTTGATTAATGTCTCTCCTAACTTTATAATAGGATGAACCTCCAGATCCAAACACTCCTAAATCTTTGTGTCTGGGGGTGGGGAAAGGGAGAGATGGGAGGGAACTGAAATCTAGGTCCAAATTTAGCAATTCAGACCCATCTCTGCTTATTATACATATCTCAAAGGATGACTCCTAGGAAAGCCTTGTAAAGAAACTGCAATTAATGTAGAATGACTACAGAGAAGTAGTAAATACAATTGAAGAGTTAAAACACCGTACAGATTAACACCGGAAGTGTCATGCTTTATATCTATATCCATATCTATATCTATATCTATATCTATATATATATCATATGAAAAAGAATCTGCTATTAAGTTTGCTACTTAAAACCTTCTAAAATCATTCTGTTAAAAAATAATAAAGCCATGTTAGGTTGCCTTATATAGCACTGACTTGGTAAGTGACCGTAAGCTCCTTTAAAACAATTAAATACTCAAAATTTGATTGAAAAAATTTATAGCACAATAATATAATGAGAATATACAGTTTCTATATTTCTTGGTACACAATTTTGTTACTATTAACATTCCTTTCTACTTTATTCTCTAATATCCTTTGAGTCACACAGGGCCAAGGACTTAAAACCAATCATTACAAAAAAACAAAACATCTACTGACTTCTATTCAGTATAATACAATAACCCTTTATTTAAAACAACCTCCAATAAATTTTATTATAAGAAGTCATTAAAAGGGTTAAAAACCTATTAAATGTCAAAGAATTTGCCTGACTCAAACTTCTAATAAAGAAACAGAATAGGCTTTCTTTCTGAATTATTTAAATCTTTACTGACTGTGCACTGAACCATGAAATTAGAAAAGTGTTATTAGAAGTGTTCTCTGGTTTTTATAAAAGTTGTAGCATAGAATGTATCAAACCACAGTCTTTAACTAGACTAGTTAAAGCAATCGGTTTTTAATCCCACATACATGGTTTCCACTGATATAAAAGGGTCATAATTAAAACTCTAGCCTGCAAGTTGAAGATAATAAAATTATTATTACAGGAGCACACATGTTCATTTAGTATATTCTGGATGCATGTTTCCACTTTAATTTGGACAAATATCTTCAGTTTTGTTTGATCTTGCAAAGTTCACTAATTTGGATCCTCTCAGCAAATGATTAGGGTTTTAATAGTGACTAATTTTAAAGTATTAATGGTGAATAATTTGTGTTATCTTTTTTAAAAGTGTCTAATGCTTACAGGGTCAACAGCAGGTGTAGGTTGACACCAGACCAGTAGGATCCAAGAAGCGTAAGTCAAATATTTTTGCACATATTTTCTGATAACAATATTAACTCTCCATTGCATTTAACACATAACTGTAGCCCAGTTTTATATTTTAGCAATTATTCACACGAGAAAGACAAACATGCCTTTCACATTTATTTATGCAACTCTACAGGAATCTTGAATCAGCAGTATATTCAAACAGATTCAGTCAAACACACCTGAATCAATAGTTATCCTGTAAAACAAATGCAGTCAAAAAGAGATTGAGAAGAGGCTATGCAAAGCAACATTGGTTTCCCATAATGGGTCCAGGGGACCTGAAGCTATTATGTCTAAGAATAAAAAATAGACTGAGAAGTGTTAGTGAGGAATAGTAGTAATTTCATTCATCAAAATTCTTTTGTAGGGTAATATCTGGCGAGGTCCTGAGAGCCTTCATCTCATATTGAAGACAATGGGCCAAGTCTAGCTATATTTGGTACAGAACCAGAGAAGGATAAGGGAAGCAATGGTGACTACTGGCATCTCTGCAGTCCCCTGATCCTGGGACTGACAGCAAACCATCCAGTCCTCAACATGAGGCTTCTAGATACCCATGGGCCCAATGGAGCATTTTATTCTATTCAGGTTCTCATACCGCATTAACGACCATAGTGTCTGAGTACCTTCCCATAGTGAATTAAGCAACATCTGTCACGTGTTGTTTGTTCTCTCATCCTCTCCCCTCGCAGCCAATGGTAACCAGAATACAAAAGTACCTTGCCCACTTTCCCTTTCTCCCTGTGTAAGGAGGTTAGTTTAGAGTCACTATATTAACTTTAAGCCACATGGGGATTCCTCCCCACACTAATGGAATCCCCGGTAGCTGGTTCAGCCAGGTTTTCTAGCAGCTTTGCACTGTGGGATGATCTGGACCCATGAAAGTGAAGGATGCTCAGCACTTTGCAGAAGTGGGGCCACAAATAGCTTCTTGTAACTGAATATTATTGTAAGGAATTGACTAGAAGGGACAGATTCTTCCCTCAGTTGTGTGTGTGGCTTCCATTGAAGTCAATGTGTAACACTGACAAACCCCAGTCGTCGTCAGGCAGGATCAAACCTGGGACCTCTGGAGCTAAATGCATGAGCCTCTACTGCATGAGCTAAAAGCCACACGGCTCTTAGCTAAGGCTGTAGCAGACTCATTAATCTCTAAGTGGTCTCAGTGCCACTAAAAGGGACAGAGCACCACACCCAGGAGGTGTGTAGGTTACAAATGCACCAGGGACCTGAATTTAACCATAGGTATTTTTTAAAGAATGGCAATGAATATGTCTGCAGTGAGCTATTGTAGAATTGCACACTGAACATTCTAACACAGGGACTGGGTTGTATAGCATTTTAAAAGCAATGTTTTATTTTGAATAATTTGAAAATATTAGCATTTGACTGAGATGAGATTTTTGGTTTTAAAATTAAAGTGAATTTCTAAGAATCTTTTAAAATTATGGGAGAATAGGACAATATGTGATGGTACGTGAGTATAATCATTAAAAACGATTGTAAAACCAAACTTTTTCTGTGCATGCAATTGGTTTGGGATGCAAGTGTTTGTATGCCTCAAACTATGATTATAGAGATGGAGGAATGGATATGTGCATTTGCTAATTACTTGTACAGCAGAAAGTCTTTGAGGAATGGCATAGTAACCCCTGGGAATTCTATGCCATACAGATTCCTATACTGGACCCACCAATGTGTCATTGAACATGAGAGTTGACCAAACTGAAGCTACCAGACTTACACATTAATGATAAGTACTGAGAAAAAAAACAGATGGACAAAATAATAAAATTGATGAAGTATAACTGCATATCAGACTTTGTGAAGTCATACTGTACATCTACCCAGTTCTTCCTCTTTTCCCCCCCATCTCCTTCTGAACCTGCACATTCCTAATGCTGTACTGTCTGAAGCATCTCAACATGTAGCAACAAATTTCAAGGACAGATGCTGAATTTTGCTTTCCCATCCCCTATCCCACACATACAGCTGTCATTAAGTTCAAGCACTAGGAATGGCCAGTCCTTCTGAAGACTGCAGGACTTGGCACAGCACTGGGAAATTATTAATTTATGGTATATCAGATGGAAACACATTCTTAAAAGAAAGGGGAACTTGTGTGGAATGCAAGAGTATATCCCTTAAGGCTAAATTCTGCTCTTCAGTGTGTTCCTGTAGTTCCTTTTTACTTCAAGAAGAGTCCCATTTGTCCTTCCAAAGGAAGAATCTGCTGCTCTTGGAGTTTAATGTTTTATTACTAAATCCTGTGCCCAGCCTTAGTAACTTCGCTAGGTACTAGGGATCTCCAGAGTGTAAGGCCCTCTGGTCAAGGGGCCACTCTGTAACAGCTACTACAGCAGAAGGGCTGACGTAAGATCTGTGGCTCTCGTGCTACCTAACAGTGTGAAAGGGACTGTAAGATCCACATTGCTCCCCACTCTGACCTTAGTCACAGTGACTGTGCAGGATTCCCCGCATAGCTGGACTCTGTAGCACACAGAGGTCTGCATCCTCTACATGAGGTCTTGCTATCCTTCCTTCCCTGGCACTGTGATGTGGAATCTCGCTGGTTCTGCTGCATGAAGGGCATTCCATATGTTGAGAATGGTGGGTGGCAGGGGAACAGGATTTGGACCTCTCTACATGTTTAAAAATTATTCTTATTTTAGTAAATCATTTCTTTTAGAAACCATCTCCCTCACATGGAATCAGTGGCATTGTATTAGCTGTTGATCCTATATTAAACATTTAAAAGAAGAATTCTGTTAAAAGATTATTTTTATTGGCAATGGGGAGGGAATCCATATAGTAGCACTTACTGAATAAAGAGCTGAGCTTCAAGTCTTATTTGTTCATTTCACTGAAAACAAAGGCCTACAAAAAGGTATTATTTTGAACACTACTTTTAAAATATTAAACACCAATGAATCCACTGAAATACAAAAAACAACAAAAACAAAATACCCAACCACTTTCCATAATTTCATGTCGCATTTTATTTTGCAATAAGCCAAACAATGACTGTGATTTTACTCTGCATTAGTCATGTATTGTATTTACTACTGATCAAAAACAATCTTATTTTCAGGTTTGTAAGCCATATTTTTGGATATGTGAATTTAAAAGAATGTCAGCTTGATTCTTCAATGTGTGAAGCCTCTATGAAGTTAAAGGTTGGAAGAGCAAGCCCATTATAGCTGATATTAGTGATGCTACAAAAATAAAACAAACCCTTTTAAAAGTAACACAACACTAGAAAATGCTCACGTTTTCACAATCTTCTCTATTTTTCATTAAATATGAAACTATAAAAACAACAGTTAAGTAATTTTGACCAGTAAGAATGACCTAGATGGTTTAATTGATTTTGGGTCAAGAGATCTTTTACAATTTCTCTCTGTTCCTAAGCTGCGGCCCTGTACACATCAGCATATGTGATATTATTAAACAAAGAGGAAATGCTGCGTTTGCAAAATGGTTAACTGACAAGAGATTGTTTTTCATAAATATGATCTTGTTATCCAGTCATACATTTACTGATATTAATAACCATATTGTCACAATTTTCCAAGCAATGTAAACCTAATAACTAGAAACTCAATGCCATAGTCAAATATTGTGGTTTTTTGAATGTTAAATATATGTGTTACTGAAAGGCAAGACATTTCTTGTAAGTTATGAAAAATATGCTTGGCTCTCAGGAAAAAAAAGTCATTTAATGATCTGTTAATAAGTCCATCATTCTCCTCCATTGTATGATTTACGGTTTTGTCTTTAAAACCTATGTAATATCTCTAGCATAAATATCTGACAGCAGCCTCCCAACTTCAATATTGCATTTTTCAAAACAGGAAAAAATCTTAATCATTTTATTTTCTATTTCAGAGAAAAGGATGGACACCCACCAGTCTCAAAAGATTAATGTTAATAAGTATATAAAGGTCAGTGCTCATTATATAGGAATGTGACAGAAATCCCTCACTACAGGGTTGTTGTTTTTTAAATGTTCATTTTGCTAGGTTTGCAAAAAATGTGAACTGAATTATTCTAGTAACAACTGGTCATATAACAAAAACATATTCAGAAATGAAAACAGAGACCAAGCTTTCTAAAAAGGGGTAAACCCACCTCAGTCACTATGCAGAGCACCTGCAGTCAGCTAAGGGCAATCACAACTTAAGTATTTTTGAATTCATAATTAATTTTTCCTGTTCCTTCTAATTCTGAAGCACTTTCTTTGTTTTCACATCCACATTCAGAATTTAGATGGTAAGTTTTGTTTGGCTGAGGACACTTCCTTTTTCATTCTCCTTTCAGACCTCTACTTTCGTTATTGCCCCACAGCAACCACTGGTTGGGGAAGTGAGTTTTTTTATGATTCTCTATATAGTAATTTCACTTTATTCCTGTATGCCAGATCAGCAAATGCATGCATTTGTGGTGAGAATTTGCTATAATAGAATGTATTTTCGTATTGCCTTTATACATGCAAAACACCTTGGGTAAAATCCTGGCTGAAATTTTCAGTGGTAAAATTTTCACTGGCTTCAGTGGGGCCCTGATTTCACCCTTTATGTACGCAACCTGAAGAGAACAGTAAGATGGGTAAGGTGAAATTTAAGGAGAGAAAGTGATTGCTGTCCCAGAGGAAGGAAGGAAGGAAGAAACTTACAGATACTTAAGAGCTTCAGGACAAATGAAAAACTGCCAGTTATGGAAACTATGAGGAAGGAGACAGTGAGAAGGTAAAGACTCAAGATATAGAATGAATAGGGGCAGGGGAGCAGGCAGACAAGACGTCAAAAGTATGGGTTTTGGAGTGAGTGCATGCAGAGATTTGTAAACCTGAAGGGCAATTTTAAACTGACACACAAATTACACCTGTGAAGATGATGCAGGCGTCGGCAGCCACATAGGCATGACACCAATGTCCGAGATGCAGCCCTTTGGAAATGGAAGTGGCTGCACAATTCAGCAATGTCACAAATCTTTTGAAGGCCCTATCCTCTGGGTGTGTGTTGGGATGAGATTTGGCCTTTTGCAGTTTTCTTTTATTAAAAAAGGCAGCCCGGCTGCCTGTGACCAAATACAAAACAAGAGTGGGGTTAAGCCTCCAAAAGTAAAGCCATGTTAAGACAGTTAATTGTTTAATAGCCACCAGAGAAACCCCTGCCTCACTTGCATATAAGGAAGCTGGGAGGTGGGGAATTCTGGCAGAAAAATATAATCTGCCCCACCACCCTGACGGAGTTTGGCCCCTTCACACATGCTTAAACTCAAGAAGCCCTGAAAAATATTAGAGCCACAATTGCAAAACTGATCCATGTCCCTCCTGACTGATAAAAGCTAGTGAAGAACAACTATTCCCACTACTAAAGGGAAAAGTCAGTATCTCCTTCAGAGAAGCACACCTACCAAACTCCATAAAAATGCAGTATCTTATCCAATCCTCATGAATCCACTTGACCCTGAATATCTCTCCAACTACAATCCGGTATTAATGTCCCATAATAGAGTTGTCTTGCATGTGCAACTATGAAGTCTACAACTACAAAGCCTATAACATACTATCTTAGCTTTCTCATCAAAGGAATCTTTTTTTCATTTTGGGCCAAATTTTCAAAATTTTGTAGCTGTATATGTGTGTGTGTAAAAGTGCATCCATGATTGTGCACAAAATTACTCCAATTATTAATGAAATTAAGGCAACTATGCAAGCACACTGCTAGCTAAGCCTCTAACTAGCAATCAGGGTGTATATTTACTCAATTTGCATGTGCAATTTTCCTGACTGCATTCCCAGTTATCATACACAGATCTCAGGACTCAGTTTATATAAAATCTGATTCTTGATAACTGATAAAGGGCTGATGAGCAATGCTGTGAGTGGCTGGTAGAATAAGCATATTAGAAGCATAAGGAGAGATAATAAATTAAAGCAAACAAAGTCAACTTTAACTTACACATTGCCCTTTGTTTAAATTATACTTTGGAAGAGGAGGATATGAGTAATGTGCTAGCTGGGTCGAGTTCCCCCAATTATCCTGTCTCCTCCTGTTTTAAATATTCAACCCACCTTCTCTGGTAGTCAAGAAACACAGTGATTTTTAGTAGGGCTGTCGATTAGTTACAGTTAACTCACATGATTAACTCAAAAAAATTAATCACAATTAATCACAGTTTTAATCATACTGTTAAACAATAGCATACCAATTGAAATTTATTACATATTTTGGATGTTTTTCTACATTTTCATATATACTGTATTCTGTGTTGTAACTGAAATCAAAGTGTATATTATTTTTATTACAAATATTTGCACTGTACAAATGATAAAAGAGTATTTTTCAATTCACCTCATATAACTACTGCAGTGCAATCTTTTTGTTGTGCAAGTGCAACCTACAAATGTAGATTGTTTTTTGTTACATAACTGCACTCAAAAACAAAACAATGTAAAACTTCAGAGCCTACAAGGCCACTCAGTCCTATTTCTTGTTCAACCAATTGCTAAAACTAAGAAGTTTGTTTACACTTACAGGAGATAATACTGCCTGCTTCTTATTTACGTCACCAGAAAGTGAGAACAGGCATTTAAATGCATGACACTTTTGTAGCCGGCATTGCACGATATTTACGTGCCAGATATGCTAAACATTCATATGCTCCTTTAATTAAATTTGTGACTGAACTCCTTAGGGGAGAATTTTATGTCCCCTGCTCTGTTTTACCCGCATTCTGCCATATATTTCATGTTATAGCAGTCTCAGATGATGACCCAGTACATGTTTGTTTTAAGAACACTTTCATTGCAGATTTGACAAAACACAAAGAACGTACCAATGTGAGATTTCTAAAGATAGCTACAGCATTCAACCCAAGGTTTAAGAATCTGTTTCTTCCAAAATCTGAGAGAGATGAGGTGTGGAGCATGCTTTCAGAAGTCTTAGAAGAGCAACACTCCAATGCAGAAACTACAGAACCCAAACCACCAAAAAAGGAAAATCTTCTGCTGGTGGCATCTGACTCACATAATTAAAATGAACATGCGTCAGTCCGCACTACTTTGGATTGTTATCGAGCAGAATTCGTCAACAGCATGGAAGCATGTCCTCTGGAATGGTGGTTGAAGCATGAAGGGACATATGAATCTTTAGTGCATTTGGCACATAAATATCTTACAACGCCGGCTACAACAGTGCCATGAGAACGCCTCTTCTCACTTTCAGGTAACACTGTAAATAAGAAGCGGGCAGCATTATCTCCTGCAAGTGTAAACAAACTTGTTTGTCTGAGCGATTGGCTGAACAAGAAGTAGGACTGAGTGGACTTGCAGGCTCTAAAATTTTACATTGTTTTATTTCTGAATGCAGTTTTTTTGTGCATAATTCTACATTTGTAGTTCAACTTTCACGATAAAGAGATTGCTCTATAGTACTTGTATTAGGTGAATTGAAAAATACTATTTATTTTGTTTTTTTACAGTACAAATACTTGTAATACAAATAAATAAAAATGAGAACTGTACATTTTGTAGTCTGTGTGTAACTGAAATCCATATATTTGAAAATGTAGAAAACATCCAAAAATATTTAAATAAATGGTATTCTATTATTGTTTAACAGTGCGATTAATCACGCTTTAAAAAATGTGTTGCGTGATTAATCGCGATTAATTTTTTTAATTGCTTGACAGCCCCAATTTTTAGACAGACTAGATATACTGTGTAGTGTAATTTAGAGTAAGTGAAATTGTCATTTTAAATGTTTAACACTAAATCTTAGGGTACGTCTATACTTACCTCCGGGTTCGGTGGTAAGCAATCGATCTTCTGGGATTGATCCCGGAAGTGCTCACTGTTGACACCAGTACTCCTGCTCCACGAGAGGAGTACGCGGAGTCGACGGGGGAGCCTGCCTGCCGCATGTGGACCCGCGGTAAGTACCTTGTAGTTCGAACTAAGATACTTCGACTTCAGCTATGTTATTCACATAGCTGAAGTTGCGTATCTTAGTTCGAATTGGGGGGTTAGTGTGGATCAGCCCTTAGAGAAAGCAGAGGTAGACCTCATGAATATAAAGGCAAAATAGGGCTCCTGCAGTATGTGTGCTGTGATGAGATAGAACGAGGATAAAAGCGTCCTCTTTCTCTGCAGTATAAAAGGAAACCCATAGCCATTTCAACAAATTATACTTCTATTGCTATCCTTGTAACCATTTTAATAAAAATTGACTCATTTGTTTTGTATTTTATGATGGCCAGTGAATAAAAGCAATTCAGAAACTAAAACATATCTAAAGATTTATTTTAACCATGGTCACTCACTTCAGAAAGACACTTACCTTGTATTTAGAAACTAAATCACTAAGGAGAAATGTATCAAACTACTTAATGAATGTGGATGGGTGATGGGCAAAGGGTCTTAAACTACCTTTTATAAAATACTGTCGATGCAGACTTGCAGCCCCTTTACATGCAAAGCTCCCACTGGCATCTAGGTAGACAACTTCTTCACACAGAGAACTGGAAGATCAGGTCCTTTGTATTTAGCTACATGACTGTATTAACAGAATTATTTAAAATGAATTTTAGTTGATATCATAAATGTCTTCAATAGTATCTGATACAGAAAATTAATAACACTGTAGCTTCACAAAATATAAAATTGTGGTTGCACTGACTGTGGAAAGACTTTAAAAAAAAATTAAAATGTAGATAGTTTTTGGAGATACCATTACATAGTTTTCTGGCAACTCTTGGACATTATTGACCCAGAAACAGTTTAAAAGGCAGTTCTACTCTATGTAAAAATGGCACCTTCTTACTCAACAGATAAATTATAACTACCTTAATAAGCCTACTTACTGAACGGATTACTCAAATATAACCTTCTTTATTCAACAAATCTGTTTCCTGTGGTTATTCGGATTGATGTCTGCCTATTTTAGTGATAAAAATAAGATTTACTATAATTTACTCATGTTAGCACTGGAGAGCCAACACAGCTTTGGGATAGTGAGCTGGATTCTATTCTGCCAAAGATAAAATCAATGCAATTCTTAACTAAATTTCAGTTGTAGTGTCAAATTCTGTCATTAGTTACACTAAAACAACTCAATTGAATTCATAAGTGATAAGACTTGCACAGATGCAAATAAGATCATGATTTGAAGGTAACGGGGTTGCAAAGGTATATCCAGAAGCAAAATTAACCCGCAGAATATGAGTGAGAAGAAAGTAACATTGTGTGATTTAATTTCCTGGGTGGAATGATAAAAAAATGAAAATGATAAAAAAAAATATTTTTTTCTTGTAAGCAAACTTTCTTATAAAATTGAGAAAATTTAGTATGGAAATCACCGACGCACAATAACCATGGAACCACACAGTGCCATTTGCACAGCCATTTTTGAGAGAAGAACTGCTTTACATAGTATTTAATATAAAATAATAAAGTATAAATCCTGTCTGTTAGTAAAATGTTTAACATAAATAGCCTGTACTACAATTTAAGAAGCATACCAGAGAGAAAAGCAATATCTGAAAAACCCAAAGGCCTGGTGCACTTAATCCCCTTTGGTACAGCGATGCATAACCTCCTTCCTACTCCCCATACCTAACCTGGGTGACCCTCAGTACACTCAAACTTGCACTGTTCCCAACTTTAGAAAACATAACATCAGTAAGGTTTTACTTAACCAAATAACTTTGTTCCCATTTGCACCTATGGCTAGTAGAGAGTTAACACGTTACTCTAATGAAGATTAAAATCAATCCCAAATCTTCATCCCAGTGCATGAGATGTACATTAGGAAAATCAGTGAGTGCTGGGAGGAAGGATTCCTTTTCTAAGGCCTCAGAATAGCAGCAGAGTTGCTCCACTGCCACAACTAACCTCCAGGCTGTAGCTCCTTTCCCACAGCATTCTTGTCTGCCTGGACGTTGTGGATGTTGGTGGTTAGTTCACGTAGTTGCAGATTCACTGGCCTTGATTTGCCTTCAAGTGTTCTTTTGCACTGGGAAATGTATCCTGTGCACTGGAACTCTGAAGATCCTTGAGTTACTTCCTAGAATCCTGCCCCTTCCCCTGAACAGCAGAACCAAATGAGTTCCATTGCTTCAAAGTTTAACTGTGCCCAGAAAGGAGGCTGGGCGTGGGCATGGGTTGCATTTTCATCAGGAGAAATAATCAGGTGTCAGAAGGAAAACTGAAAAAAAGTTTTCAAGGTGAGATTCAATTTTTTTCTGATTCACAGAAAATAAACAGTTGTCTATTGGTAATCTAAAGTATGAAGCGAACTGAGGCGGCCGCCTCAGGTGCCAGACTGTGCGGGGGTGCCACTAGGAACCAGAGTGTAGAAAATTGTGTCGGCTGCTGGTGCATATGTATTCTCTCTGCTCTAGATGCACAGAGATGGTGGAGTGCTGTGCTGGAGGAAGGAGGGCACAAGAGACATAACAGGCAGGCAGGAGAAAAGGTGAGAGGGAATAACAGAAAGCAACAGAAGCTGCAGGGAGAGAGAAGGAGGAGGAGCCTCTTATGTACCTCTCTAGCACCCCCCAGAAGCCTGGACTGATTAACACCAGCTTCTCAGGGAGCTTCCTGTTTCCTGCTGCTTCCCTGAACCCACTTGAGGAGAACAGGCGAAGTAGTAGGAGCCTTTTAGGCCCTTAAGATGCTGATATCTTCACTCACTCAGGCCCTGCGACTAGCCTGCTTATTTGTCCCCTTCAATTGAGTGTTGAGAGCCACTATAGCTGGCACAGAACAGCAGTCATGAGCGAAAGAAGAAAACGCCCCTCTGGAGCAGCATTCAGAAAAAGAAAGAAAGCAAAGGAAGCTTTTCTATCTAAGCAGGAAGGAGCTCTCCTGAGATACATAGACACAAATGTTCACGGTGAGCCTTCCGGCCCCAGTGAGGATGTGAGAGGTGAGGAGATGCCCAATCTTCCAGTTAGTCAGAGTGCAGGTGACCTGGCAGCTACTGCAGAATCCATATCTCCATCTCAAATGGATGTAACCATGCACATTCCTGAAGAAAAGTGTAGATCAGAGAAGAGTGTGGTGGAGGCGCAAGAAACAGCTGCTGCTGAGTTTAGTTCCTTAAATCTAGATGATCCAAGACTGTGGACCACTTGAGCAGTAGCCTGAGGGAATTCTTTGTTTTGCATGGGCCACAGCAAGTGAAAAACTTCATGTTCCCCAAAGACAATGAAAATAGAAGTTTCCATCCAACACATTACTGGCGTGAAATCCCCAATGGTGACAAAGTAGAAAGGCCATGGATTATGTACTCAAAAACCCAGAATGCTGCATACTGTTCTTGTTGCAAACTCTTCCAGTCTAATGTTCTAGCCACATTGGGTTCTACAGGAACAAAAAACTGGAAAAATCTGGCTAGAAATCTGGCATGCCATGAGAAGGCAGCAAATCACCAGAGAGCATTCCATAGGTGGAAAGAGCTTGAAATGAGACAAAGGTTAAAGGCCACCATAGATGAGCAGCATCAAGAGAAGGTTGCATCAGAGTCCCTTTACTGGCAAAATGTTCTCAAAAGGCTCATTGCCATTGTGAGAATGCTTCCTACCCAAAACCTAGCACTGCGTGGCACTTCAGATCAGCTGTCTGTGCCAAACAATGGAAACTTCCTTAAAATTGTGGAGCATCTAAGAGGAGTCACCACCCAAGAAATGTACACACACCACTATCTTGGAAAAACAATTCAAAATGAGATCATACAGTTACTGGCAACAAAAGTCAAACAGAAGATTGTGGCAGATCTGAAGTCAGCAAGATATTACTCTGTTATACTGGACTGCACACCTGACATCAGCCATAAGGAACAAATGACTTTAATGGTGCGCATTGTAACAACAACAGAACCTAGTGAAAATGTCCCTGCAATGGTGACTGTCAGAGAGCATTTTCTAGAATTTACTGACATTGATGATACTACAGGAGCTGGTATGACAAATGTGCTTCTTAAAAAGCTGGAAGATATGGGAATTGCGATAGCTGACATGAGAGGTCAGTGCTACGATAATGGTGCCAACATGAGAGGAAAGAACAGAGGAGTGCAGACACGGATCCGAGTTTTAAACCCTCGAGCTTTTTTTGTCCCATGCAGTTCTCATTCATTGAACGTGGTGGTCAGTGATGCTGCATCAGCTTCTAGTGAGGCTGCTGAATTTTTTAATGTAATTCAAAGCATCTATTTATTTTTCTCTGCATCAACTCATCGATGGCAAATTTTGAAGCAACATCTGAGAACATCCTCTCTGACATTGAAACCACTGAGTGCCAACCAACGGGAAAGTTGAGTGGAGGCGATAAAGCCTATTACACACCAAATTGGGAAGATAGATGATGCATAGTTGCTATTATGGAGGATAATGCTATGACAGGAACTGTTTGTGGGAGAACAGTGGCAGAGGGAAATGGAATCACCAGAAACATACATAACTTCAAATTTCTGAGTGGCTTAGTGTTGTGGCATGACATACTGTTTGAAATAAGTGTTGTAAGCAAGACTCTCCAAGGTGTTGACCTTGATATATCTGGAGCAATCGAACAACTGGACAAAGCAGTCTTACCGGTCAGATGAGGGATTTCAAAACATTCTGAAGAGTGCACAGAAGTTGGTAGAGGAACTTCACACTGAAGCTATCTTCCCACCCGTTCAAAAATACAAGAGTCACCGAAGAAAACATTTTGATTACGAGGCACGGGATAATCCCATAAGAGACCCCAAACAACAATTCAAAGTTGAATTCTTTAACCAGGTGCTAGATTGTGCAATACAGTCAGTTGAAGAACGTTTCATGCAGCTCAAGGAACACAGCAGTATATTTGGGACGCTGTATGATATTCCAAAACTCCTCACTATACCTGAAGAAGACCTACACCAGCAATGCAGCGCACTAGAATCAGTGTTGACACATGACAACATGCACGATATCGATGCGAGTGATTTAGGTGATGAACTGAAAGCCTTTCAAGATGCATTTCAGCAGGATCAACTCCAAAGGCTGTTCTGGAATATATGTGCACAAATAAGATGACCACCCTCTTTCCAAATGCTTTTGTTGCTCTGCGCGTACTTCTAACACTTCCTGTGAGCTCAGTGGAGATCACAGCTTCCAAACTGAAGTTAATAAAAACACATCTACGCTCCACAATGACACAGGAGAGGCTGGTTGGCCTTGCAACCATCTCAGCAGAGCATGAGCTGGCCCAGACCGTGGACCTTCAGGAAGCAGTTCCAATCTTTGCAACCAAGAAGGCATGGAAAGCACCACTTCGATTATTCAAACAGATAAAAATGCCAGTGTTTACTATGCAGACAAGAAAAGTTACATTTTCTGTTCAGGCGTTTGAAAGTTAAGTGTATAATCACTGTGGTAAATTTACTTTAATGGTGAACCCAGTACGTGCAATCGGTACCATATATTATAAATCTCTGTGGCTCTTAATGGGGCATGTTTAGTCTTAAGGAGTACAATTCTGATAACACTGACACTAGGAGTAACACCAATGTAAAATCAATTCAAATGACATCAAAATCAGTCCCTTGATTTCCACAATAAACGAGGCAGAGTTGTTTAATTTACGCAGACCAGCACATAACGTGCTGTGCAACTGATCTTCCTGAAAACAGCAGCGTCTTCACATGAATAAGCTGCATGAGCTATTCTAGATTGTGTCGCAGCCGTGCTGCCTAAGTTGCCCTCTCCATATCACAATACTCTGTGTTGCTCCTGACTGATCTACCAGAAATATTTCATATGCTGCACAGCTTCAGGTTGTTTTCACAACAGTCTTGAAATGGTAGCTCTGGCTAACTAACTTGTGAACACTTGCAAAGTTTGATCTCACTCTACACAACACACTTAAGTATAGCCTTGTTGAACTACATATTGATCAAGGAGCTGAACTATGCTTTTTCTCCCAAGGCCTTGGATATTTTTTCACTTTTCAGTACCTTGAAGTTGGTTACGTTATCTTGCCACCCCATATGCATGAGGGATTTGAGCTGATGTAGGTTTTAATGAACCACGGATCTGGAGCAGTGGAAGAGTCATGATCAAAAACCGTGTGAATTTTGTGTGCCAGCTGATATCAAGATAAACTTGTCTCCTATTTAAACCTCCATACAGATTTTTAAAAGGGTTATTTAAAAGCAAAGTTGCCTTTCAAATACAATACTCAGTATATTTCAGGAATGGAAATGCTGTGTTAGAGGGAGAGGGAAAAACCCATGATTTAAATTGGAGACTTGGATGTTCAGACATTCTGAAAATGAAGTCTCATGCTTTTCTCTGCAGGCTTTTCCTGCTGGTCCCTAACCTAGGACTCCTTTTACTTGGAAGGTCTGACTATTCCTATCCTCCTTTAATTCCAAAGCTGCTTTTCTTTCCTCCTTAGAATAGTATGTTCTTCACTTATTTCATGCCAATACATTACCTGCACACTTCGGAAGTCAAAAATGGAACAAAATTTTAGTTACCTCGGAGACTGAGAAGACGTATTAATTAACCACAGGCCATGGTAGAAGTGGGCTGTGACAGTGAGTGCAATACACCAGTGTGGGGTTTTGGAACTAATGTGCCTGAATTAGGCACAATGCTTCCAGCAGCAGTGGGAGGAGAGTGCAAACCAGAGTGGTTCCTGATGCACTCTGAGAGGGTGCTGGATGTGCTTTCCCGGCTGCTATACAAAGGATGGACCCATACCTCTCCCTGATACATTTTTGGAGGCCATCAGTCTCACACAGTCTTTGTTTTCAGAGAGCTCAAGGGACGTGGGCTAGACTCTACACCAGGGATCAGCAACCTTTCAGAAGTGGTGTGCCGAGTCTTCATTTATTCACTCTAATTTAAGGTTTCGCGTGTCAGTAATACATTTTAACGTTTTTAGAAGGTCTCTTTCTAAAAGCCTTTAACTAACTAAATAACTAAACAATTGTTGTATATAAAGTAAATAAGGTTTTTAAGATGTTTAAGAAGCTTCATTTAAAATTAAATTAAAATGCAGAGCCCCCCAGAACGGTGGCCAGGACCTGGGCAGTGTGAGTGCCACTGAAAATCAGCTTGTGTGCCGCCTTCGGCACGCGTATCATAGGTTGCCTACCCCTGCTCTACACAAATGCATCAGGCCCTTTTGCTTCCTCTCCTCCTTATGAGCCCATACAGGGTTAGCCATAATCTAGCATTATACAAGCAATTACAAACAACATCCTTCTAGTTAATTTTTTTTTAAAAACCTCCCCCCCGCCCAACTTTCAAGTTCTCCTAATGCCAATATTTTGATCTGCAGTTGCTTGCCAATCATCATCTCCTTCAGGGGACTTCAGACCAAAATGTTAGGCTTCAGCAACTTGTTTTTGTTCAACATTTATGTTGTTTTTAAATTGTATACCTTACAAATGTTATTTTGCGAGCCTCAGAGGTAGCACAAAGGCTTTTAATTGTTTCCAGAGATAGCATTCATACACTGCTTTACTACTTTCTGCATAAAAGATACAAGTTTACAAATAATTTTGAAAATAAACAAGAAGGATTTTGCATAATTAAATCTTGGACGTGAACCTGAAAACATCATTCTGGTTATGTAGTACTGTGTAGTACTACTTTTTAAAGTGCTCATTTCTTTTTAATCTTTGAAATTGTTAGGAAGATTAAAAAATGGTAAGATTATGAGAATAAGGCAACTAATTTAAGCACCAAGAAAACATGATTGGCATGATAGATAATTGGTATATTTCTACTTAATCTACATAAATGTAAACCATAAATCTTTTCTTAAACAAAGATTGTGTGAATCTTCATTTATCTTTTATGACAAGAGAGCAAAGGTTGCTACTTAATGAATGGAATGAAGCAACAAGGTCAGATTTAAAAGCCTCGCAGGTCAAATGTCTGACATCTCTGAACATTGGAAAAAACCTAACATGGTAATTACTATTTTGGTCAAGTCAATGAGATTTGTTTGTGATTTCAAAAAGAAAGGAAGAAAGAAAGAGAGAAAATAGCATAACCGTAACTTAAGAATGGGCAATTGTATAACAATATAGCCCATAAAATATATATTTCCCCAGCAGGGCCTCCTTTCACCAGGAAGAAGAGAAAAGAAGAAAACAATATGAATTCCATTAAGGACCTCACCATGCGTATTTAGTTCACCTGGGAAGCGCTTAGACAGCACCGTGATAAGTGCTATACTTTAAGACGGACAAATTGGTAAATTATTAATTCAAAATGTTTGCAAGCATTTCAATTACTAAATATCCCCGATTCAGGTGAACTTGAAAATAATTTCGAATCTCTGTGGACAACAGAAACACAGGCATTGACAAAGTACTTGGGAAGCCAAATACTTTTATTTTACATATGCATTGATTTTTGCTCAAATGGAAGACCTCTGTCATTTAACAGGGTTATTCATAGATCCAAAGAGCTGATCGGGGTCATTAATAACAATAGTAAACTGATCATCATTCCTATAGGATTTGACAACGGCTTTTTTTCAAAGTGGATACTAATGTATTGATGCCTCTGAAGTTCATTACAGCAGTAATAAATCATTAGCCTCCACAAAATGATTTATAAGTTGGTTAAAATGCATTAGAATGGACTGCCAAACCACTCCATAAGATGATTCGCCTAGTACGAAAGAGGATTTTTTTTCAGGTCTTCGAACCAAAATGGTGATGACTCAAAGTAATCATATTACAAAGACAAAAATAAAACAAGTAAGTTCCAATCTTTGTAAACAAGTTAAGTTCCAATCTTTGTAAAAGGGTGAGCGAATTTTACCTCGACTCTCTAGCTACATACCTGTTGGCAGCAAACTCTTACCCTGTAAAGCGCCAGTGTTGATCTCTGATGCTTATATTTGTGTTTGGTTTAACCAAAAGAAGTATGCTGCTTGCGTAACTATGGTTACTCCCTAAGTGTGTCTGTGTAATAACAGTTTAATATAAAGCATAAGTAGCCTGTCAAGCATCTAACACTAAGCCTTAAGATTAGTAATGATATCACAAGATGTATATGGGCCAAAATGTCGGTGCTTGAAATGTTCATGCTTAGCAAATCTATTGCTATATTATTGCATACAGCAGTGATAATCACTGTTTAAGTAGCTTAACTACAACTCAGACCTACTAGTATTTAGTTGTAAGAGCATATTTCAATTTCATATGCTAAGAGAAACGGTTTGCATTTTTAATTAATGCCTATCTTTTTTACCATATGGGTTATTTCATAATATTGGGCCAAACTCCTATTAAGATCAATGGGAGTACAAATCAGGGTAATTGTATACAGTGTTAATCATTATGGTAGTACTCAAGAGTCCCAGTCAGGATCAGGGCCTCATTGTGCTAAGAAGCTGTACAAAGACATCCAAATCCAGTCCCAGTCTAGAAGAACTGTAGTGATCTAATTAACAAGAGGGTCATATTAATATAATTAATAATAGACCGGACACTACAATCTCTATTCAAATTCTGACTGGCCCTCCCATGGGAGCGCCATGTGGCAGAAGGGAGTAAGGACCTCTCTCATATACAGCAAAGCAGAATTACAGCCCCTGTGCTCTGGGATCCCTCCCTCATTGCTACCAGGGGGATGCACAATGCCCCAAAGGGGCTTCAAGATGGGCAGAAGTTAGAGAAAAGGTGAAGCCAGGGCTCTGACATCCTCTCACTGCAGGTGCTCACCAGTAAAATCAATGTGTGTGTGGGGAGGTGGGGGGGGAGGATGTGTGTATCTGTTAAGGGAATGTAGCAATGTGTGCATTTCCCATTTGCATCAGAAATCCCTGGGAAGCATTCTGTAGACTGTCACCTGGCTTTCCCTCTGGAACAGTGCAGCTCTGCACCACTCCACACACCCCTCTTCCAACAGAGGGCTGTGCCTAAATGGCACAAACAAGCCCCAAGTGATTAGTCTTTACCCATAGGAGTAGTCCTTACTTGAGCGAGTAACTCTTACATAAGGAGCCCTTCAAGATTAAGTACATTAAAGGCTTGTCTGTAATGCCTGGAATAAAATAAAATAATGTCTTCTGGAAATACATGATAAGAGTTACTCTGAACCGCACAGAAGACAACACAATAACTTGTTATCCTCTCAGTGTAATTGAATTAGAAGTATGTATTGTATAAAGCCACATAGAATTTAGGGCCAGATTTTCAAAAGGCCAAGTCTGCATGCTTACAAGCTTAATTTGTGCCTGCAGGCAGAAATTGGAGTACTTATGCCTCTATCTAACTAATCTGGGGTGCATATTAGAAGTACAAGTGCTCTGGAAATGAGGGAGTCTGCAAACAGGAGTCTGGGCTCTTTAAAAATCTTAGCCATTTGAAAAATCTGGTCCTAAATATGTCCTAATGTTATAAACTAAATTCTCTACACAGGTCTGCACAGGAAACCTCTAAAAAGGCTATTCTCCTTTCTGTATTTGTAAGGAAGACCCAGTGAACAAGATTAAGGTTATGTGACTAGAGAGGGCGGAATGGACAGCAATGGCCACATTTTGAGCAAATTTTCTTAATTGCAAATTTAAAACTTCAATTTGCATAAAATGAAGATTTCAGGCACAAATGCAGGGTTTTCCCTCTACCAGCATAAGGGTATAATTAAGTCCCACTGAAAATTTGGCCCCAAGAAAGCGTGCAGTAAAGATCTGAGAAGAGAATTTATTTAACCTTAATATATTGTAATGTGACTATTTGTAAGATGATAGCATTGGCAGGCTTGTTAGGGAGTTTTGTCACATCCTGCACAGGGTGAATTATGCAGAATAAATAAACCAACACTTGAGTATCAACAGACAGATTAGTTGCAATCTTGGAAATCAAGGAAATACCACAGACCTCAGAAAAAACCCTCAAGTAGAACCAGAAATATTTTAAAAAGCTCAACAATGACAAAACCCCCTACTAGAAATTCCAGCTGAAAATGTTCAACTGATTCCTGTTGGTTCCAGTTGTCAACTAAGTTTTTGGAACAAAGTAACTGGTGTCCTGTACTACTGTGATTCTACCCATCGACTTAAATATTTAAAAGAATTCTTGATTGTCCCTAGGTCAAAGCAATTTATGTAACACTGGATAGACAAGAAACCAGTAGAAACTAATAGAGACCAGTGGCAGGATTCTAATGGAAATTTCCACTCAGAGAATAGGTGCCCAAAGAGGCACAGAACAGAATTAATGGCTCAGGAAGAGGGGACTAAAGTGGCTTTAGGCCACCTTTTGGCCCTCCTGATACTGAGCTACTCCAGGAGCTGGAGTGGCCCCAGATGTAATTTAAACAGCCCTGAGGGGCTAAGTTAAGGCAGCTTGTCCCTGGCCTGCCTATGGGCAGCAGAACACCCAGAATCTCCACCGCAGTGTGTGTTGTGGCTACACTCCTGGCATACCCCAACCACCTCAAGCCCCACTCCTGTCACCCTCTACGCCAGCGCTTGTGAAGGGGTCCTGGAATGACAGCCTCTGGTAGTATTCCTCAGTTCTGGCGTGGAAGAATCCTCCCTCAGCCAGATCTGGGGCTTTTAGGATGCCTTTACACTGCTCCAGCCCTTTTACCAGGCATACAGGGGTCAGAGCAGAGGTGATTTGTAAAATCTTGGGGGAAATTCACTCTTATGCAGCAAAAGAAAATCAATAACCAAATAGCCAATGTAGTCTTGTTCAACTACAAGCTAAGTAGAACAGACTATAATAAAAATCAACTTCAAATTACATTCCATCATCGAAAATAAACATTAAAGACTTGCTCCTCCTCTTAATTAAGTCAATGGAAGTTCCCTATAGCCTTCCATCAGCAGCAGAATCAGATCCTAATAGCCCCTGGTTACACCGAGGGAGAAGCAAAGAGATACAGGTCTTTTTTCCTGGCTCATGAAGCACATAGCATGGAACCTCTTGTATAAACCAAAACAATACTCTATGTTGTTCTCTCGTGGCACGTTTCTGAAATATGGGAGAATACTCCAAAGAGAACAACAGTAGTGTAGAAACAAGAAGAAAACAAAGACTAATGAAAACAAAACAAAACACCAAGTTACCAGGAAAAAATAAACTTAACTAAGGGAAACCATTTGTACAGGGCATTTCATTAATGCAATTGCCTCAGTATGCTGAAACCTGGAAACAGAGAAAACAATAAACAGATCCTTAGACACTTCTCCAGCTCCCTTGCACAGCTCCAGTGGCCCTACTGCTACCAGAGAATGTTTTAAAGTCACATTCTCCAAAACCACAATCCCACTGAAATATAATCCTGAAGGTCTGGCCTTTATATTTTGCCTTTACAGTAACGTTCTTCATTATGGAGGGATAGCAATTTTGCTAATCCAACAATTATGCATAACAACACCTCCTCCAACTGGGATATGGACTTGCAGTGGGTAGGCAACAAAAGAGATATATCTGAATGTATGCTGGAGAGTCTGGCAGTCAATGAGGACAAGAAACTCTTAATTAAGATCTGGGAGGCAGAGACTGACAAATATATAAGCTTCTTTTATAGTATCTGTTTTTTATGTTATTTTTTATTTTAAGAGACAAAAATAAAAATATTTTTTTCACACAAAGCCACAATGAGCAAGAACGCAGAGGCAACATAGCTTCTGACATCTAAGACAAAAGAACAAGTCAAAGGTGCAGAAAGTACAGAGGTTAGGTGTGTTCATTGTGCAACATGAAAGGTGTTACCAGATGGCAGAGCAGTAAACAGAAAACACAGCAGTGCATGCACATTACAAAGTAAGGCAGTACAGACAACATTTCCATATGCTGTATTTTTAACTCTATCACCTGACTGACCTCAATAATACTCTACAATTTTATGGCACCGTACACTGTTATTTATGCTTTATAACACCCCAGTAAGCTAGATAAATATCTAGCTAGATAGGGACACAGAGGCACAAATACTACTGCGATGAGGCACACATAAGACCCTAACGAGATAGATGAGGACATTAGGTGATACGCAAAAGGTTACACAATAAGAGTTTGATCCAAACCCATTGAATTCAATGGAAGTCTTTCCATGGATTTTTAATGGGGTTTGGTTCAGAGTCTAAATCTATCAGAAGTGGAATAAAAACTAGGGTCTTTTTGACTCAGGCTTCCCTAATCCAGTGCACTTGTCCTGTAGGTCACTTCATCACTGTGTGTCTTAGGCCCTGATCCTGCACTGAGAACTGCATGGGCTTCAAGAAGGTGCTGTGAAAGCATAGCAGTCTCCCCGTGCTGTTCTCCTGTGCAAGCCTGGAGCCTTAGTTTCTCCATCTCTTCTGTACTCAATCCACTAGGCCAGGGGTTGGCAACGCTCAATACATGGCCCATCAGGGTAATCCGCTGGCGGGACGTGAGACATTTTGTTTAAGTTGACCGTCCGCAGGCACGGACCCCCGCAGCTCCCAGAGGCCGGAAATGGTGAACTGCGGCCACTGGGAGCTGCAGTGGGGGGGAAGGGGGGCGCTGTGGAGGGTCAACGTAAACAAAATGTCTCGCGGCCCGCCAGCAGATTACCCTGATGGGTTGCGTGCTGAAGGTTGCCGACCTCTGTACTAGGCCATGTGGCAACAGAGGAGAAAACACACACACACACACACACGACAGAATAAATCCCTGTGTTCACACCCTACATGCTATTGTATCACAATAATATCATGGCAAAACACACGTAGCATGGTTATATGTGAAGCTATAAAGATAAATTGAAATCATGACTAAAAATATGTTTTTGAGACAAGCCTGAGGAGTGGCCAAACCAGTACCTTAGAGACAAAGGGCAGGTGTAAACAAGGTGTATCCAGGTGTAAACAAGGCTGATGGACCATTACTTGTTAAGTGGCCATTCTTTGGCAGGAAAGGAGGCAGGGGAAAAAAATCTACATCTTAGCAAAGGAACAGCACGGACCCAGAACACTTGTCGCCTTGCTCCCAGCTGGAAATACTTCTCAAAGTGGGAACAGGACTATAAAAAGAAGAGATAGATACCCCAAGACCCGCTCTTTCTCCCTCTGCCCATCATATTCACCGCACCTGAAGAGACAGAGGAAGCTGTTGTTGGACTCTCAGGGAGGAGTCTTGACCTAAAGAGGTTTTTGTTTTTAAAACCTGACTTAATTCAGAGCAGGAGCAAGTCTTTAATGCTTATTTTCGATGATGGATTGTAATTTGTTGATTTTTATCATAGACTATTCTATTCATCTTGTTGAACAAGACTACACTGGTTATTTGGCTATTGATTTTCTTTAGCTGCATAAAAAGGAATTTCCCCCAAGATTTTACAAAGCTGGTCAGGAAGAATGCTGAAAGCACACGGTGAGTGAACTTTGCTTTGAATCCAATATAGTTTGTTAAGTTAGGCACCAGTAATCATTTTATCTTTATTTTTCTTGTAACCATTTCTGAATTTTATGCCTCATTGCTTCTCCTAGGGTGACCAGTTAGGAAGTATGAAAAATTGGGATGCGGGTGGGGGATAATAGGCACCTATATAAGGCAGATCCCTCAATATTGGGACTGTCCTTATAAAATTGGGACATCTTGTCACTCTAGCTTGTTCTTCCTTAAAATCTCTCTCTGTGCAGCTAATAAACTTGTTTTACTGTTTTATCTAATCCAGTGTGTCCAAGTGGAAGAGTCTGGGTAGCTCCATTTGGGGATAAAAAGTTGTGTGCATGTTATTCCCTTAAAGGAATAACAGACTCAATATATTTGTACTGTTCGAGAGAGGGCTGGGCAATACAGGACATACTTTTCTGGGGGAAGATCTGGGACTGGGGGTGTGTTGTGGTCACCCTGTGGTCACCAAAGCTGGTAAGAGCCAAGGTGTGGCTGGCTGAGTCCAGCACACACAGACATAGCTGGAAGTGACTTACATGCTGGAGGCTGTGAGCAGAGGCTACAGCAGCAAGCCATTGTAAAGGGCACCCTAGGTTACAGGGAAGGGGTGACACAGCTGCCCATTAGTTTGGATTGTACCCTGATATGTCACACTCCCACATACAGAAAATGCACAAAGTGTGAATTTTCAAATAAAAGTAGCTCTTTGGATTTTACATACCTAAAAACTTGAAATTTCAGGGGTAGAAAGCCATGCAAGGAAACAGTGTCTCACTAATTATCAATACATACTTTTCACCAATTTTGCCTACCTCTAATTATCAAAATACAAGAAAAAAATTTCTCTGCTAGCATCCAAAGAGCCAAATCCTACTCTCAGATGTGTGCATTTGACACCAATTGACTTTCATATATATCTGGAGTCAGAATTCAATTCTCATTATCAGTAAATTTATACATTTATATTTGTCTGTGTTCAAATATTCTCCTATTCTGCATGGGTGTGACCAGATGCATGCATGAAAATCCCGATTTGACCTCCAAAGCATTAGCTCTTTTTCAAAACTAGAAAGTTCCTTGAAACATAAAGAAACATTAAGCGTATGCCATGTACAGCTACTTTATTTCTGTTTTGGCAGATAGGCTGTTCAAATCTTGTCATGGGTAGGGTTCCATATCTGTGCTTTTGGCCATTATGTTCAGTGTTTAACCCACACCTTCAACCACGTATGGATCTTTATTTACACATTTTTATCTACCATATGTCTCATTCTGGCTGCTTGATCCATCATAGGCAATTTTTAAAGAACTTGGCATAGACAGAAAGTATACTTGAGAGTATCATAACAGAAAAAAATAATCTTTGGCTGAAATTGGAGGGGTTCAAGCAGCTTAACCAACATATGTCTGTACAAGAAATACTGTGTTGCATAAAAATCTCCATGTGTTTCTCATCTCCAATTCATGATAGTTATAATACATTCAACATTACCCAGCAACACTCCCTGCCTGGCCAACAGTAGTATATCACAACATTTTATGGTTACAGTTACAGCATTTCATGGCATGTCTCTGCAAAGCGAAAGGACTATCACAAGATGGCTTCCTTGGTTGTGACATGCTTAACCAGCTGCAGTTTGCCTCATTTGAAATACCAGAGTCAGATATGCCTTTCACTCTACTGACAGGTAGTCTACATGTCACAAAAGAGTGAAAATCCCTTACATTATTCTCAGAAGATTTCTAACATTTGGTCTTGTGAAACAAATCAACAAGGTGAAAAACATGTTTACTCATAAGGTGTTCAACTATATTTAAATTACTCATTGGATAGAGATTATTATCCATAACTGTCACTTATGGGAAAAAAACCTACATATGGATAAGTGTCCCCAAGAGAGAGCCTCAAATCCACGTGATATCCCAGAGCACTAGGTATTGCATGTGAGTTAACTGAAAGATGTACAAAAGCACATGTAAACAGGCATCTTACTATTGTCTAAGCTTCTGAGGAGACATTTATTCTAGCAACTATAAGGAACAGAGGGGTCTCATACAACATGCTCTAGATTTGACAGATTCACATCAAAGTACTGTTACTGTATCTGGACAAGTTGCATCCCATTTTCATTACATGCCTTAGACATGCCTCTGACTTATTTTTTTTCCTGAAAACTGCTATAGCCCAAGCCGAGCAACAATTCTGTTGAAGAAGCTGCAGCCATGTTCTCACTTATATTCATATTTTAATTCACTCTTCATGGCTATGTATGTATGGACATGATATAAAATAAGCCCCCATTGCTTTAATTCTGCTCCCTGCTTAATAGCATGGGGCTTTGTATCAGGAGGTGAATGCTTCATTCACTGCTGCCCTGTGCTGCAAAGATGTGGACAGGACTGACTCCATGTTCTCCAGTTGATATCACTGTGAATTGCCACTAAAGAATTGTCATAAATTAATAAATCTAATTCCTTACTAATATAATCTAACCACAAATAAAGAATTTCCAATCTAAAACTATACCCTTTTTCTACATAGCATGAAGAGTGATTAGTTCTAGGTGGGTGTATGCACATTCTTTTTTTTTTTTTTATTAGATCAGCCTAACAATAGAAAGATTGCACCATAGATGTTAACTAAGATTATTTTTTAAATAATCACTATTAAAAACTGGCAAGATTTCTGGCTCCCAAAAGTTACTCAGTTGATTACTTTTTTATAAACACACTTTTTTCCTTTTAAGTCAACAGCTGCACCGATTCTTGTGGGGAAGATGTTGATTAATCACATTTAAACTTCCACCTACACTTCCATCCAGAAAGAATGAATATGTCACCTCAACTAGTCCTAATTACGGAATACTTACAAATAAGGTGAGATGCATTATCCTCCATTTTATACTATTATGAATTTCAAGTGTGGTAAACTTCAATTTTTTCATACAAAACCATATTCTATAAATTATGCCTTTCCAGATGAGATTGAACAATGTAATAAAACAGAGAAAGTAATATGTTCTGTTATGGTTAATACGTCATTAGAACCTAATTAAGAAAAGAAACAAACATAGGTACAGAAACAATGAAACATAGTAAATGAATGTGAAAAAACTTCTTTGTGAAGTAGTATTACTAATCCACGGGATTCAACTGAATAATCTCCTCATAACACCTTCATACTAATAACATAATAAATTATCTATTTAAATGGAACATTTAGTCTGTATTTAGTACAGTTTTGTCATGTTGACACCAGAAAGTTAATAAACAATAAGGTATTAAATTAGAATGGAGCAATAAAATACACAGTATGTGAATCATTTGAGGGGAAAATGTGTATTTTCACTCACCTTTTTGAATGATTAGAAACCTATTAGACAGTAAGATCACAGTAAACATGCACCGTCAGTACGTTCTAAATCTGTGCAATTGATGAGATTTAAGCAAATATCAGTGAGAGTTTAATTTGGATCTCCCAACAGCTATACAGGATTATTGTGAGTGTAATAGCTTTATGTTCAAGTGGGATTGTGCAGTATTAAATTCATTGTTAAACAAATCAGCCAAGCTCTCTCTGGAATTTCAATTTGTACCTTTGTAGTTTAGTTTAGTTTTTTATCTTTACTTGTATAGAATTATATTTTACTCCATAGCTTGCTGTGAGCTATCGTCATGCAGCTATTAATACATTTTGTTCAAAGAAAAAAATGTTCCATGAAAGTTTTGCAGCGTTGTCAAGTTAACCAAAACCTATTTGTCTCATATATGCATATTAGGTTGCCAATTTTTGCAATCATGTTAATTGCAAAGGTCCATTTCAACTTTTTTATTGTTAGTAGTAGATAGGCATATCTGTATTAGACTTTTTTTGTCAGATGATCAGCATTTAAATATGAGTCTTATCTCATCTTCTTTTTTTTAGATTCACGCTGTCACTCTAGTTCCAGTCAAGAATGTGATGGTCACTTCTGGGCAAAGACAGACTTTTCCACTCATCTATCTAAGTGACCCTTCTTCTAATATACTACCATTCACAGCCTGATCTTGCAATCTGTACACACTCAAATCTCTTATTGGCTTCAGTAATGATTGCAAAATCAGACCCTGGAGTTGTACTGGGGGTTATAGATTCATTGCCAGTCATATTCACAGACAAACATGATGTCATCAACAGATTATTATTATCTCTATATTCACTATATGGGAGCAAGATTATGGGTTTTATTGATGCAAGTATTCCCATGGAAGTCAATTGGACTATGTGTGTGAGTAAAGTGAGGAGAATTTAATCCTAAAAAAACTATGAAAATAAATATATTTGTCATTTAGCCAGTTAGGTCGGAAAGAGGCTACAAATTAATTTGAGTTAAATGGCTAAAATCTGAAATATAATGTTTTATTAAGCATAAAAGCTTCTAGTTCAATGCTACATACTTCAACATTTTTGTCTATTATCTCATAGTATGAGTTGTACAAAGTAACATTTAATTAACTACAGATAATAGAAATATTTACAAAATGTTACAATCTAAAAATGTATACTTAGCAGCATCTGATGCCATCTATTTACACAGACTGAATAAAGTTCTTAATCCAAAACATCTGATAAATCAATACTGTATGCACCAGAATTTAGTAGCTGCCACTGAAAGAAAGCCTCGGAGAAGTCAGTGAAATATACATCTTTCTCCAGTGTTGGATGGAAGCTTGTGATGAACATGTTTTGAGCATAACGATAAACAGAAGACAATGAACATTAGATATAGATGTACAAAGACTTTTGACCTTCACTTGAGACTAATTTACCACATTATATGGAAAGGGGGAATGTAAGTCAGTTTTTCTTGCGTTGAATCTACAAAACAAGTCCATGTTTTTCCATTTGTCACTCACCCACATATTGGGTACCATGTCATGCTTAAACTTTTTTCAAAGACAAAATTTAAATTTACATTAACGGCTATCTAATTTCACTCTTAATTAGAAATCAGTAATGATGTACCTTATATATGATTTTATTTCTGACTTCAAAAGAAGCTACCTAGGATTGTTTGGTGTCTTTACTTTGAAGAAAATCTTTTTTATTACTTATTTTAGTACAACACATTAAAATCAAATATCTCCTGTAGCAAAACGATTCAAGTCCCTGCAACTCAAATAATTTTCTAATAAAAAATGCATGAGACAAATAAATGCACTTTATGTTCCACAAGAAAAGGCAGTTTCAACAGGCTAATGCTCAGAGAAAATTCATTTTATCAACCAGCCATTTCATTCTTTGGTGCTGTTACAAGCTCCTTCCAGTTGCTAGGCAACCATAATTCATAGTACCTTTTAATGGATACTCTGCTACTGCTGAGAACATTAAGGTGAAGAGAATAAATGCCTTGGGTGAATCTTGAAATCTTTCATTATGCATGTCATTCTATTTCTGTAATGCTATAATGCTGAAATGTTTCTGTGGCAGGAAACTGAGTTGTGGTAATTGCATATTCGACTCATATATGTTTTGTAAGCAGAGCAGCACGTACTTGTCTAAAATGAGTTATTTCAAACATGATTGAAATTGGACTTTTCTACTTCTAAAGGTAGTAAATAAATCTAAAGGGAAAAAAGAGAGAAAAATAGGGCTAGAGTAAAATGTCTTGAAATTTCCAGTAAGAACGACAAAATTCTATAGCAGAAATGGAAAGTAATCAAACAGACTTGAGCTTGATCACAGTGGTATATGAATGTAGGGTATACACAATTTAAAATGCAAAAACACAACAGTGGATAAAATATACTCAATATAACTGCTATTTCTTAAAAAAAACATGCCAGCTTCAAAGACAGATACAGGAAAGCTAGGTGAAGCACATTGATATGTATTATTAAAATATGTATATTTTTGGACTAAATATGGATGGTTAGTATACTGTACATTTCTCACCTCATTGTTTAGGGCCCTTGCACACCTTGATAAGCACTTACTCATGTGAGCCAGTGGGATGACCAAGAGGAGTAAGGGTTTAATAATTAGGCTCTTAGTTTGCAAACAAATAAGAAAGACAACAAGAGTTAAGATAAACTTCTCAGATACTACAGTGATTTAGTGGCAGTATAAAACCCTGAAATGCATTTGTCAGGCAGCACTTTATGATCCTGATTCTCCTCTCACTCACACCCCTTCAAACCAGGTGTAGCTCTCTTGAAGTCAATGGAGTTATACAGGTGTGAGAAGAGAATCAGATGCTATGTTTTCATGATCCTTAATAGTATTTTATTGTTTCAAACAATATATGCAGGTCTCTCTTATATTTTTTTTAGAATAGCTATATTAACCTTGGAGAGTAACCTGTCACATTAATCTGTATGTACCTTTTAACTTCAGATTTCTCTTTACCATGTCTAGGCATGTTTCTATAAATGCTAAGGAAGCAACAATTATCTAAGAACTTTCTTACTCAACCATTTACAGCACTTCCTTGCCAGATGCCGATGACCTCAAATTGATCCTGAGGCACCACACATTTTACAAAAAAAGCAATTCACTCTTTGAATGTTAGATCAGAAAAGAGCCTGCATGGATAGTAATTCTACATTATTCACTGGTGTCCAAACTGAGACTGCTAAACTCATTTCACGTTGGACATCAAAATGTAATCCACAGCCATATTACAATTATAAACCTGTTTTTTCCTCTGCTTAACTGTCCTATCTAGTCCTCTTCCCGTGTGCATTTTGAAATTATCTTTACTATCTGGTTGAAACTGAAAACTTTGGGACAATTTCTGCTTTTAGTTACATGAGGTAACAGAGAGAAGAATACGGCCCTCTGTTATTTTTCTATGGTATGTACTCTGCATCTATTTGTAGTCTACTCTTGTCTACATCACCATGTGTGCCATATTTCTAAATACTTTGAAAAAAATGGTGCTATATGACTACTGTTCACATTATGTGATGTTGAAAACCTCTTTTTCTGAACTACCTTTAAAAAGATGTCTTTCTCACAGAAAAAAAATCATATATGTGAAGAGGAGGAAAAAGTTGCACAACTCCAAAGGGATTAAGACAACAGAACGATGGGAGTGGAGTGTGGAGCTGGAAGAGAGAAACTTGAGGTAATGGTTGTACTTGGTTGATAGTGAAGGTTAAAAGAAAGGTGTTGCAGTTACATGAGAGGAAGGTGGAGCCAAGGAACTTTTCTGAGGCTGAGGGATACTACAAAGCAAAGAACAAATGCATTAAAAATGTCAAACCAAACAGTTCTTTTTTTTTTTTTTTTGCAATATTCACAGGGCACCTACTCTCTCCTCAACACCAAGCATCATTGTTTTCACTTCTTCCTTCCCCCCTTTCCTCCTTATTCTTTTTTTCCCACTTCTTCTTGTTTATGGAAGATATTACAAGATAACTCAGTGTCAAAAAGCAAGAGTGTTGTATAACAATCATCTAGCAGTCATTTTTTCCCTAATTGCGAAGTGATAAGCCTCTCCCCTAAAAATCTTGCTTTCTCCCAAACTAACTACCCTTCTCATAAAAATGTGCATTGGAAAAAAAATCCCAGAAGATATGGAGACAGAAGTTTTTTGATCAATTAATTCTGCTGCATCATCATAGATATAATTTGCAATCCAATCATTTCCTATACACCATTCCATTAGTGTAGGCTACCTCTCTGTGAATGACTAGGTTATAAAATATAGTTTCTATATAATGGCTTGGACTGTTGCTTTATGCTGTCAAAAGACGGCAACTTTCACCATATTCACCACTATCCAAACACTACTGTGAGACCTGTGAGTAGCCCTAATTTTGAATGTTCTTAAGAGACGAATGCTGAACAGTATTATTGTAGAATCACAGAAATGTAGGGAATGAAGTGGCCTTGAGAATTTCATCTAGTCCAACTAGCTGGTACTGTGCAGCACCACATAAACCTAGACCATTCCTGATAGGTGTTTGTCCAAACAATTTTTAAAAACCTCCAAAGATGCGGATTCTACAACCACCCTTGGAAACCTGTTCCACAGCTTAACTGCCCTTATCCTTAGAAAATATTTCTTAATATCTAACCTAAATCTGCTGCAGATTAAGCCATTTGCTTCTTGCTCTACCTTCGGTGGCATGAAGAACAATTAATCACCGTTTTCTTTCTAACAGCCATTCACATATTTGAAGACTGTTATCAGGTCCCCCTCAGTCTTCTATTCTCAAGATTAAATATGCTCAGTTTTCTTAACCTTTCCTCATAGCTCAGGTTTTCTAAACCTTTCATCATTTTTGTTGCTCTCCTCTGGACTCTTTCCAGTTTGTCCACATCTTTCCTAAAGTGTGGCACCAAGAATTGGACACAATACTTCAGCTGAGGTTTCCCCAGTGTTAAATAGAGTGCGACAATTACTTCCCACCTCTTACATACAGCACACATGTTAATACATCACAGAATGATATTGCCTTTTTTGCAGCTGTATCACATTGTTGACTCATATTCAGTTTCTGATCCACTATAACCCCCAGATCCTTTTCACCGCTGCTACTACTACGTAGACAGTTATTTTGTGGTTGTGCATTTGATTTATCCATTCTAAGTGAAGTATTTAGTATTTGTCTTTACTGAATTTCCTCTTGTTGATTTCATACCAAGTCTTCAATTTGTCAAAGTCCTTTTGAATTCTAATCTTCTCTTCCAAAGTGCTTGCAACCCCTCTCATCTTGGCATCATCTGCAAATTTGATAAGCACACTCTCCACTCTATTATCCAAGTCATTAATGAAAATATTGACCAGTACCAGACACAGGACCGCACTAAATACCCCCTACCAGTTCAAGAGAGAATCACTGATAGCTACACTTTCAGTAAGGTCCTTAAACCAGTGTGCACCCATTTTAGAGTAATTTCATCTAGACCACATTTCTGTAGTTTGCTTACGAGAATGTCATGTGGGACTGTGCCAAAACTAAAAGCCTTACTAAAATCAAGATATATCACATCTACTGCTTCCCCCCATCCACTAGACTAGTAAACCTGTCTAAAAAGGAAATTAGGTTGGTTTAGCATGTGCTGTTCTTGACAAATCCATGCTAGTTATTCCTTATAATCATATTATCTTCCAGGTACTTACAAACTGATTGTTTAATAATACATTCTAGTATCTTTCCAGGTTTCAAAGTTAGGCTGAATGGTCTATAATTTCCCAGGTTCTCTTTGTTACCCTTTCTAAAGCTAGGTACTATGTTTACCCTTCTCCAGACTTCTGAGATTTCTCCAACTCCAGACTTTTGAGAGTTTATGGTTCCAAGATTGCTTCAGCTAATTCCTTAAGCATGCCAGGATGAATGTCATCAGACCCTGCTGACTTGAATACATCTAAGTTATCTAAATAGTCCTTAACCTGTTCTTTCCTGCTGCTGGCTTGTATTCCTTCCTCCTTGTTGTTAATATTAATTATGTTGAGTATCAGGTCACCATCTATCTTTTTATTGAAGACTGAAGCAAAATAGGCATTAAACACCACAGCTTTCTTGATGTCATCAGTTTTTAACTCTCCTTCCTTCCTACACTTTCCATACTCTCTCTCTTACTTCTAATATATTTAAAGACTGCCATCGTAGGCAGTCCTGTCATACCACCCCCTCCATAAACTTATCAAGCTCAGTATTGTAGCCAGTTAGTTTTTTATGTTCTTTGCCAAGTGCAATCATTTTGTGCCTTAGACTTTCTGGTTTTGTCCCTATGTCTTTGTGTTATTCTTTTATACTCCTCCTTACTAATTTGTCCATGTTTCCACTTTCTTTTTCCAATTTCAGGTAGTTAAAGAGCTCCTGATGGAGCCATTCTGTCCTCTTCCTACTCCTGCTATCTTTCCTTTGCATCTGGATACTTTGCAGATGTGCCCTTTAATACTGTCTCCTTAAAAAACTGCCACCTCTCCTGAACTCCTTTTTCCCTTAGGTTTTTTTCCCCATGGGACCTTATTTACCAGTTCTCTGAGGTGTTAAAGTCTGCTTTTTTGAAGTGTCATAGACTCATAGACTTTAAGGTCAGAAGGGACCATCGTGATCATCTAGTCTGATCTCCTGCGTATTGCAGGTCACAGAACCTCACCCACCCACTCCTGAAATAGATCCTTAACCTCTGGCTTAGTTACTGAAGTCCTCAAATCATGGTTTAAAGATTTCAAGTTACGGAGAATTCATCATTTACATCAGTGACCTGTGGCTCATGCTGCAAAGGAAGGCGAAAATCCCCCAGGGACACTGCCAATCTGACCTGGGGGAAAATTCCTTCCCAACCCCAAATATGGCAATCAGTTAGACCCTGAGCACGTACGCAAGACCCACCCGGAAGATACCTGGGAAAGAATTCTCAGTAGTAACTCAGAGCCCTGCCCATTTAGTGTTCCGTTTCCACCCGTTGGGGATTTTTGCTACTGGCAGTTGCTAATGGGCTAAATGCCATCATAGGCAGTTCTGTAGGAATTAGACTCATTCTGTCTATCATATTTAAGAAACTCATTCTCCAATCCAGGATATCATGAGAATGGGGATGAATAATGGACATGTATGTGTAAATCAAAAATCTGGAATCAGAGTCTTATTTTAAAGTCTTCCTGAAAATTATTCCCAAAGAATTCTTGTAATAATTTCATTTGTATTTATATCTAGATAAAGGTAATGGCAAATCCAATGCCACATTTCATCTTTCCAGGGACTAATTCCTTAGATACTGCAGTCAATTTGCAGACTGCTATTTATGCTTTTAAAAATGTCATATTAGTCTTGCATGAAACAGATTTAATTGCAAACTGACTACAAGCTTAAGGTTGATGAAACCTACTATTTGTAAGATAAACATAAAAAATCAATACTGCATCAGGTGAATTCTACATTTCCTCTAGTAGAAACATTTTCTTTTAGCTAGCATATTCCAATGCAAGGGTCAAAATAATTTAATATAAATAGGCAATACTAATATCTAAAGTTTCATTGTGAGGTGAAGAAAGTGGATGCTCAATATCATTTATCAAAGCAGGAAGCGAACAGCAAACAGAGACCTAACCAGTGGAAGGTCACAGCCAATAACATTTCTGCAAATAGAAATGGGCTGCACAAGCATCAAATGCAAATTACTGTTTGCTGGGGAATTTTAATAGAGTTCTACGTCACATTATAAAATGTTTAATTGTAACCCCATTTTAATAACACCATCTGATTAAATGAAAAGACGCCTTGCTGATCGCAATTACAATCTGTCAAGCTGCATATTTATTTACAGTTTGGTTTCCTAAAACCAGAAGATAAAAAAAGGAAACTCTATTCAGCTTGTCAGCAAACTATAATTATTGCGTATCCTTCTGTCAGTTTTTGCATAAAACTTTTGGTCTTAAAATGGATCTAATTACATCTACATCAACATTTTAATAAATGCTTGCTTGCTTTTCTCTCCCTTCCCCCCATCTCGGTAATATTTTTGTTGTTCCCAATCTTCAAGTCAGGCATTAGTTTTGCTATAGTATCTTCCTCCCACAAAAGCATTATTAGAATAAAAAATGTTCTTTTCAATGTAAATATTGTTTTTGCCATGTATCCCTCTTAGCACTGTAGTGGACTAGGACTTTGTTATTTCTGCTTTTGGCACAGAGGTTTTGAATATCAGTACAGGAAACTCTTTCCAGGTGTGTCATGTAGCTCATCATCTGCACAGTTTATTTGTTGTAATTTATGACCTTTCCTAGGAAACAGTTTGCCAGACACAAGAAATGAGTCCAAATGCCTGAACACAACTGTATGCATCAACCAGTTACACTGGTCTACAATTTTTGAGAAGTCGTCTGCTTCAGAGATAAAATGTGCTATTTAGTATGTATTTTGATGTGCTGAATTCAAATATGACAATTAAAACAACTGATTGGCTACTGTTTCTAAGATATTTAAGTTTTTACATTTTATGTCTATGTATATTGTGTAGATAGTAGAGTTTTAATCATAAATTGTAAACCTAGGTCTTTTCATGTGTTTATGGTTGCTTTACATGATACTATTTCACCTGTCCTGTTTATGTAACACTTTAAAAATCAGCAAAGGAGTTATATAAATAAAATTTATTATGAAACAAAAGGCAAAAAACTATTATGTACATAGTTTAGTCCTATTCAGTGTCTACTCGGCGCTTCTTGGCTTGTCTCTTGTATTCATTAAATGGAGCATCTCTTGTCACTGTCCAGCAATAGTCTGCAAGCATTGATGGGCTCCATTTGCCCTGATAGTGTTTCTCCATTGTTGCAATGTCCTGGTGAAATTGCTCGCAGTGCTCGTCGCTCACTGCTCCACAGTTCGGTGGAAAAAAATCTAGATGAGAGTGCAAAAAATGTATCTTTAGTGACATGTTGCAACCAAGGCTTTTGTATGCCTTGAGGAGGTTTTCCACCAACAACCTGTAGTTGTCTTCCTTGTCATTTCCGAGAAAATTTATTGCCACTAACTGGAAGGCTTTCCATGCCTTTTTTTCCTTGCCACGCAGTGCATGGTCAAATGCATCATCTCGAAGAAGTTCACGAATCTCAGGACCAACAAAGACACCTTCCTTTATCTTAGCTTCACTTAACCTTGGAAATTTTCCACGGAGGTACTTGAAAGCTGCTTGTGTTTTGTCAATGGCCTTGACAAAGTTCTTCATCAGACCCAGCTTGATGTGTAAGGGTGGTAACAAAATCTTCCTTGATTCAACAAGTGGTGGATGCTGAACACTTTTCCTCCCAGGCTCCAATGACTGTCGGAGTGGCCAATCTTTCTTGATGTAGTGGGAATCTCTTGCACGACTATCCCATTCGCAGAGAAAACAGCAGTACTTTGTGTATCCAGTCTGCAGACCAAGCAAGAGAGCAACAACCTTCAAATCGCCACAAAGCTGCCACTGATGTTGGTCATAGTTTATGCACCTCAAAAGTTGTTTCATGTTGTCATAGGTTTCCTTCATATGGACTGCATGACCAACTGGAATTGATGGCAAAACATTGCCATTATGCAGTAAAACAGCTTTAAGACTCGTCTTTGATGAATGAATGAACAGTCTCCACTCATCTGGATCGTGAACGATGTTGAGGGCTGCCATCACACCATCGATGTTGTTGCAGGCTACAAGATCACCTTCCATGAAGAAGAATGGGACAAGATCCTTTTGACAGTCACGGAACATGGAAACCCTACCATCACCTGCCAGGAGATTCCACTGCTGTAGTCTGGAGCTCAAAAGCTCTGCCTTACTCTTGGGTAGTTCCAAATCCCTGACAAGGTCATTCAGTTCACCTTGTGTTATGAGGTGTGGTTCAGAGGAGGAGGATGGGAGAAAATGTGGGTCCTGTGACATTGATGGTTCAGGACCACAAGTTTCATCCTCTTCCTCGTCTGACTCAAGTGAGAATGATTCTGGTGCATCAGGAACCGGCAGTCCTTCTCCGTGGGGTACTGGGCGTATAGCTGATGGAATGTTTGCATAATGCACAGTCCGCTTTTTCTTCTTTGACACACCTTTCCCAACTGGAGGCACCATGCAGAAGTAACAATTGCTGGTATGATCTGTTGGCTCTCTCCAAATCATTGGCACTGCAAAAGGCATAGATTTCCTTTTCCTGTTCAACCACTGGCGAAGATTTGTTGCACAAGTGTTGCAGCATATGTGTGGGGCCCACCTCTTGTCCTGATCTCCGATTTTGCAGCCAAAATAAAGGTAATAGGCTTTCTTAACCATAGTGGTTATACTGCGCTTTTGTGATGCAAAAGTCACTTCACCACAAACATAGCAGAAGTTATCTGCACTGTTCACACAAGTATGAGGCATCTCTGCTCACTTTGGCTAAACAGAAATGTGTCCCTTTGCAAAATCAAACACTGACAAATAAGAGAGCACGACACTGAATGATTTCTAGAGCTGATATAGGGCAATTTGTTCAGCAGAGTGATGTAAGCTTCGTTATGATTGCATCATCCATGACTTCTAGGAATAACATGATGCAATTCATGATCATGTAGGATGCAATACCAGCTTCAGATTGCATCATTGTTTTGCCTAAAAAGCAAGTACTGTCCAAACCCAGTCATAGATTTATTCATAGATCCAGTCAAAGATGTATTTTAGTCATTTCTGGTTTAAATTGAGATCCCTTCCCTTTATAACTCACTTATCCTCCGCCATTCCCAAGTCAAGGGTCATATATACTGACCCAATAGCATGTCTTGAAAACTAGAGCCAATCAACAATTTTAAGCATCATTTTCGTTCTCAGTGACCCAGAATTAGTAAAGTTTGACTACATTTATTTCAGAAGCATTTTGGCTGTAGAACAGTGTTATAGAAATTACTTTGCATAGAAAGACCTATTAAATCATCTATTCCATTTCCCAACCAATGCAGGATTTTCCCCTAGCATATACATTTCTGAGCTCTAACAGTACCTAGCAGATTATTCCACAAGCATTAGATTTTTGTTGTGATGTTCATCCTTAATTTTCTTGTGCTTATTTTTATCCCACTACTCCTAGTTACATTCCCTAGATATCACAATAGTTTATATCCTCACACTAACTTTGTACATAATGGATGATTGTAAATCATCAGAATGTTGAAAATGGGGACATGAACGATTTTGTAAAAATAATATACTGCAGCTGAGCCTTCGTGGAAAATTATTTTGTTCAAGGTAGGTGATGTGCTAATACGATCTGGGTAAAGATGATGTGCTAATAGATTTGGGGAAAGCTGATTACTTTTGTTCTGTTGTTGAAAGTGATCAGGTCATCTGCAAAGGGAAGAATTCTGAATTGATACATTATATTCCCTTTTACGTATGGATTTCCTTATTCTCCTAGCCACATCTGCAAAACCTGTATACAAAGAATCTATACAAAACAGGATAGCTCTAGAGCTTGAAGGGTCTGATCCAACACCCATTAATTTAAATGGGTTCTGGATCAGGCCCTCTAGCTCTGCCTGTCCTGTATATGGTCAGGTGTTTTTTTTTGTTTTGAAATAGGAATTCAGTATTATTCACTGGATTCATCCTGCAGGAATTCCTCCTGTATTTTTGAGGCTCCAGCAACTTGTGTTAATAGAACATTAAGATAGCATGGAGTCAGTGCATAGCAAAGTCAAGATTTCAGGTTGCATGGACTACTTTAACTCTGCTGCAACTTTACTATACTGTCTTTAATTGCATAACCATATATTATTTCTCAAACAACACAATAAAATGCCAGATCACATCATTCTTCTACAGCCTTGTAACATTTTGTATTACCTTTTCATGTTTATACTTACAATAAATTTCAGCGATACAATGTTACAGTGTGGGTCTTGACCTAAACGTTGTATTTGATAAGTTCTATTTCTTTAAGGCCTGTATTTTAAAAAAAATTGTCAGAAACCATGTCTATACATATTGGGTTGCTTTTTCAAAAGAACTCGGCATTGGCCTAAGACTGCTTCCATTGAAGTAATGATCAAACTCTGATTAGTCTTCAACAGGATTGAAATTAGGCCAGAATGCTTTTGAAAATCCCACCCATTGTTTTCAGCCAGCAACACAACCTTCCAAAGTGCGTTTCAGTCCTTAAGGCAGTAAACTATGAAGCTAATGTAATTATGAAATTAAGTGGCCTACCTATGCTGGCAAATTTACTGTCTTATTATATCTGGTATATTTAATATCTAGTATATCGCAGAAGAAAACCATGGGTGAGGGGAATTTATTGTGTTAAGAAAACCTAAAAGATAATGTGTAAATAGTAAGAAGTGCCTCTCACCATACAGATCACTTTGCTTGTATATTGTTTCCTTCCCCCAATCCTTTTGTCTTTGCCTTTTTAGGTTACATGCTCTTTGGGGGTATGGATAGTGTTTTCCTCTGTGTTTGGGTGCTACAGCAATACAGATAAGAAATAATAATACTAAACAACAATGATCACAAGAAATATGGCTTACTGTGTTCTCTTCAAATAAATAATGTTCATGGACTCGGTCTACCATACACAGAGTAATGTGCAAGATAATTTCATAGAGTTTAAAGCCAGAAGGGACCATGGTGATCATCTAGTCTGACCTCCTGTATGTCAAGGCCCATTGAATTTCACCTGATATCCCTATATTGAGGCCAATGACTTTATTTAGGCTAAAGCATTTCAGTCCTCAGAAGACTAAACTATTGTGTGCCTGAGGCAGAGAAAGGAGAGACTGAGGTGACACCAATTCCTGAGGCCCCTGCAATGGCAGGGGATGATACACATGTATTTTACGTTGTAGAAAAACTAGGTATTGCACTGTACTATTTGCAAAATATGATGTGATCACAAATGGCTGAACCATTTTTGCTCAAACTCTCTAGACGATGGACAGTTTCCTTGGCACTTCGGACACTAAAAGGGAACCTAATGGGGCAGAAGTAGGAAGCAGGGCGGAGGGATTTCCACACACAAGAGGGAGCATGCAGGAATGCATGGGCATGGAAGAAGGGCACAAGATGAGCTTTTGCTGAACAAGAGGGTATGAGGTATGTGGTGGGTGGGCAGACACTGAAACCAGACTGATAAATGTACTATTTTTGTATCAAAAGATACTAATGAGGTCCTGACCACTTGATGCAAAACAATACCTCTAGCAGCCCCGTGACTCCTAACAGCTTACAGAGGCATTAGCTCAGTACTGACTCAATGTCAGTAAGAGTAGTGTTACTACTGGATCAAATGGTCTGTTGTGTAGTGTCACGTTAAAGTGATACTGTATTTCACCTTAGAGCTGGCTGTGTTTCAAGGACTGGTGAAGCCATCCCTGAAGTATCTTTACAGGGCTCCTGCTAGCGCTGCTCTATCACTTTCAGCTTGTCCAGAATGTGGTTGTATGACTGCTTACTGGTTTGAGCCATCATGATCATATTATACCCACTACAAGTTCTTTACTAGGGATGTATGTTAAGTGGTGGATAATCTCTGTGTTTTTTTCTTTTGAGACCCTTAATTACCCTGCTGCCTTTGCTCTCACTCCACCCCACTATTTAATGATTGATCATCATATGAAATTAGCTTGTGATCACCCTTTTGGTAGATCCGATAGCTTAAAATCACTCTTCTTCTGAAATCTGTCTCATTCACACCTCTTTTCAGCTTGGGCTTGTTCGTTTGTGTGATCGTATTTTGAGTGAATGGCATTATGTTTTTATTAAAATGCCTTTGTTTTTATTCTGCTGTACAGTGCCTTGAGTGCCTTGGAAGAATGAGGGGTTGATACTGTGAAGCACTTTGACACAGTCAGAGGAAAGTTGCTATAGAAGAGCAGAGCATTGTTAGTACTATGGTCTTGTGCATTTTCTAAATAGCCCAACTTTAAAAAAAATCACCAATCGTTATTTTATAATGTGTATTTTTTTTGTCAGGCAACTTAAGCTGCGGCTAATAGCTAGATCAGCACTAAGCCTACAGTTCTGAACTCTTTCTATGCTACCTCATAAAGAGAGAAGGGTAATAAACTTCATTAAAGTGGTATCCTACATTTAAGTGCTAGGAACTGCAGTTTAGTTACGAGCTAATCTCTAAAACTCTTTATATGGGAATGAAGGTAATTTTAAAGCTTATTAGAAGTCCCATCTCTGAATAAAAATACATTGGATTCTTATCAAGGGCCTGATCCTTTAAGCTTTTCATGCACAAAAATCCAATTGACTTTATGTGGAGCAGTTGCAAGATCAGTTTCCAAATTTCTAAAACTAGGCCAGACAGCACAAGGGCTGTAGGGACTTAGGGTATGTAGCTTCACAACTGTGCTAACACTGCCAGCATCACTATAGGGCTAGGCCAGGCCTAGGAAAGTTAGGTAGCCCTTTGGCACCTTCTCACTTCCCTGTTACTCCAGGAAACACCAGAGAAGAATGCATCATCTTGTGGCCAATGACATATGTCACATCCATCTCTAGTCCACATGGAAGATAAAGCCTACTACTACTATCAGCTAAAGACATTACTCCTTTAACTAAAATGCTTTGAAGCTAAATGTTAGGGGTTGTATCCCTGCTGATAACCCAGGGCGGGATGAATGCAAAACTGTATGGGGATTTTAACTTCTGTAGACCTCAAAGATTTGGTACAAACTTCCTTGGACAGGGAGAGTGTGCAACATGCTGGCTAAGTCTGTTGTGTCTCCTCTAGTGACTGATCCACATAGAAGACAGCAGCCTGGTACTTGGAATTGTGAAGTTATTCATTTAATTCAAGTAGTAGAGGCCTGTGGTTTAGTTTTGGCCTCAGACCATGCGAGTCTCATCTTACGCGCATTTAACATGTGCGGATTCAGCTTTGCGCAGTCGGCAAAAACCAAAACCAAAACCGAGAAAAATAACTATTTAAATACTTTACCTGTAGTGCAGGTGATTCCACCCGCCATTACACTCAGTGTAATTTTGACTATACACGATTTTCGCTTTACGCGCTGACCGTGGAACATAACCCCAGCATAAGATGAGACTTGCCTGTATATGCAGCACCATCTCGGGACAAAGAGAGGCCTATAGATGCTAGATCTCACCTCCTCCTGTCTTTTGCATGCCCTTTTCTGAAGAGGGTTCAGGAAATAGTATGTGTATACTGTTAACACTGCTACCAGCACCATCTGGAGGTCAGGACAGTCCTATGGAGTCCATGTCCCTGCCCCCAGCACATCATGCCTCTCTCCTTTAAAGATCAGCAAGACCATAACACATCAGTGTTCTGCCTTCTGCACTGACTCACCATCCTGCCCTCATTTCAATCCTTTTTGTAAATCTACCCCTCCCGATTCCCACAATAAGTGAGTTAGGAACATTCACACTCGTATCTCCATCTTCCATATATTTATTATATAAATATATATAAAAGCCCCTCGCTGAACAGCCACTAGGTGCACAAGCCTAAAATGAGTCATTCTTTGGGGCTAGGACCATCGTTATTGTGTTTTACACATAACCCAGCACAATGGGGTTCTGGTCCATGACTGGGGATCCTAGGTGCTACTGAAATACAAATAAACAATAATGAGATGCTCATAATTGTATTGCTATAAGTCACTATTCATCACCTCGCTTCATTAGGTCATGGCTAACGTTTAGACTGGAGCAGAGGCTCTCTGGTCTTCTGTGAAATACCTAGTAACTGCTGGGCACTATGAAATAAGTAAATACAGAGAGATATTGACAAATACGTTAGATTAGAAAGGTCCACCAGATAGGGCTGCCTTTGTTTAGAATTTAGCACCCCCCACAAATAATTGGGGATAATTCTCTAACATGGCCCAAAGATTATAGGTTCCTGGGCAGCAGTCACAGGCACGTACTCCTAAAGCCAGCCGTGCTATGATATTCAGGTTTTTTTCCATTTTGTAAACAAACTGCAGTTCAGTAAAAGTTCATCCATTGTTATATTAGCAAAGTAATATTTCTCTGATGCTGCAAGGAAGTTACTCTAAGCCAGTGGTTCTCAAACTTTTGTACTGGTGACCCCCCTTTCACATAGCAAGCCTCTGAGTGCGACCCCCCTTGTAAATTAAAAACACTTTTTATATATTTAACACCATTATAAATGCTGGAGGTAAAGCGGGGTTTCGGGTGGAGGCTGACAGCTCGCGAACCCCCCTCCCCAGAATAACCTCGTGACCCCCTGAAGGGTCCCGACCCCCAGTTTGAGAACCCCTGCTCTAAGCTGTATTGTGCAATACCCTGCGAGACTACATATTGAGACAGAGGGAGACCGTGTGTTTCCAATCTGTCCGCATGAATGCATTTCAGTGTAAGCATGTGTGAGAGGGAATATAGGTGGGTTCATATACCGGTAAGCAGGAGGGTGAGATACAGGATCAGACTAAAGGCAGTGTGAAGGTTAGTATTTGACACACTGTCTTTATGGAATCCCCAAATGAGGAAGGACAGGGGAAAGGTATCTTTGTGAACATTTTGCATCATAATAATAATTAAAAAGGGAGGGAGAGAAAGACACACACACACACACACACACACACACACACACACACACAGAGAGAGAGAGAGCTGGGCTCAGAAGGGGACTATATATTATTAAAAAGAAAAAAAGGGAGTGGCTAGAGTTGCGAGTGCCCACCTTGAGAGAAAGTGGCCTGCCTCATAAAGATTTCTGTTTAAATTAACATTTGGATTTAGAAGGAACACTATCAAAGGATAAAAATAACAAACAACTTATTTCCTGTTGTTTGGTGGTTAGAACCTCCAAAACACTTTGAAAGTGAAATCTCCTGCCTTACTGAGCATGTTTCCTCCTGAAGCACACCTGCACACTTGGTGTTTTTTTTTTTTTACTTTGTTTGAAAAAGAAACCATGGCAGGCAAACTTTTGTAAAAGTTTTTTAAAAAGAGATAAATGGAATAATGAAAAAAATATCACAGCTACATGATTTGAGGAGGACATCCCTTAAAAGAAGGAAGGGGACAGGTCCAGGCGAGACCATTTTTGCCAGGATAAATCTGTAGTTTTGCTAAATATTTACTACACTACAGATGAAAGAGGATAAGCTAGAGAAGGGGAATTCAAAGTGCAGTCATAGTGCATAGTGCAGGTCAAGTACTGTGCATGGAGTTCTCAGATACAGTGCTTGGCTTCCTCAGTCCCCAATATGGAGGTGCAGTCCCTGCAAACTATAGATTCCAGAATGCAGATGACTGCTTAAGATCAATAAAGTGTATTGCATGTTGAGATTGCTATTCTCCATATGCCATAGCTCTGTATCCCCTGGGCTGAGATGAGGGTAAGGTCAGTCTGATCCATTTAAGAGTCAATATCTTTTCAGTTGTTCTCAGGTAGAATAAAGCAAAGCAAATGCATTCCACGTAAGTAAAGAAAAGTAGCGAAGCAGGACAGCAACAGGGGGAGCAGGCCTTCTGCTTGATGCACAAGTTTCCCCTTTTACTCTATAGTGTGGACTTCTGCCTCCTTTTGCTCCTCATAAAAGCATCTTCACATTTTTTGAAACTGACATTTCATTTCAACTGCATCAATAGGCCTTAACATGACTACAGTGTTTTTGCCAAAGCCTGAGCAAGTCTTCAGAAACATTTCATTATCTTGCTGTTTTCGACATCTACACACTATGTTAAAAGCAGCAGATTAAAGTCAGAATCTCTGCTGCTGGAAATCTCAGGAATTCTGACATTTCCATGAGTTATGTTTTCTCTGTTTGCATACTCTCTTTTCTGTTTTGTTTGACACTTGCAGCTGTGACGCTCCTTGTGCATTAATCACTTATGAAGGAGCTACATGTACAAAATGCCATATAATTTACCACCAGGCATTAGCGCCATAATATATTAACCATCCATCCATGCAACTGAATCACTAGTCTATAGCCCATCTCTTGATATTGGCAGTGATAGCTAATTAGCGCTGGGCAGGATTTAATATCATGGTAAGTTTTGTTTCACCTCTTTGTGCAATGAATATAACATGAATAAATTCAGTTGATGAGTGATTGTCATGAAAAAATGTTCACCAAAATACTTCCCCCAATCTCAGCAATTGTTTTTAGGATAACTATGGAAGATTAGCTAAAATGTATTAATTCATATTGACTTAGTCAAAGTTAACAAATGTGTTTTGAGATTATGGACATTTTTACATAACCAGAATTACAATTTTATATCTCTGAAATGAGACTATTTTTAAATGTTTATTCAGTCATCTTGATGGGACATCTGATTGGCCATCAGATCTGCCTTCTTTTCTGTTCTAAACTCTTAAGACTATATTGCTTAATATCACTTATGTAAGTAAAAACATGCAGACAGGTGGATGCTTATATTGAGATACTAACATTGCTAAGGAAATTCTGACCTCATTGAAGTCAACAGTATAACTCCCATTGACTTCAGTAAGGCCAGTATTTCACCCTGTGCGAAATAGCTACTTGATGTTTCCCTTTACTTATATTTTTGTTTTTCATTGTTGATCTCTTCAGGACCTTCAATACTGTTTTCATGTGTAATTTCATAGCAACAAAGTGCTCAATTTTTTTTTCTGTCTAGAATATGTATAACATCATTCACCAGATGATTACAATCTTAAAGTCTGTCAAATTTTCTTATTAAGTAACTGTATGCTAATGTTTCTTTTCCAGAAACATAAGTCCTCCCTGAAATTCATATGGCTCAATTTAGCAGTTGAGTTCTCAATATAGTTCAGCTACATATTGTTTTAAAGAAATTTGGCAGAAATTCTTGTATGGTAAATTGGTCTTGCTCCCACTTCAGTCTATGTCTTCTATACAGCTAATTTAAAATCTTAAAACTGCTTGTCAAGGCTGATTCCCCACTCTGACACTTCGAGTGCAGAAGCTGGGGTCCACAAGGATTTTAAAAATTAATCCTCACCACTCCAGGCTTGTATTAAACTCCCAGGGTTACAGCTTCTCTCTGACCTTGGATGGGTAGATGCTACCACCATCCAACTTCAAAAAACCCCTTTGAAGCCAGAAAGGCACACTTGGGAATTCCTTCCAGTGGGGTACCTTCAAGCCCTTTCACCCCTCCCCACTCTGGGGAAGAGCTGATATGGACGATTGTTCTCCAAAAATGAAATTTGTCACCGTACCAATTCTACTTGAAATATTACACAATTTTTTGATTAATTTGTGAAATATACTATTTCCAAGAGTCTCAACCACTGAACTTCAAGTATGAACAATCTGACATTCCTGATAAGTGAACAAATTGAAAATATATGCTGATTGGCTAGTAATCCAATGGCTGCATCAGGCATCATAAAGATGGTGTCTGAAGTTATCCTGAAAGGTACACTGACCACATCCGAATAATATTTTCAAACAACTATCTGAAAACATTTATGCATGCCTATGCTTGAACATCTAGCCTGGTTTCTTAATGTAGATGATTAATGGTTACAGACAATTATGAGTTGCAGCTAATTCATAGACTTTAAAGTCATAAGAACCACTGTGATCTCCTAGTGTGAACTTCTGCATAACACAGGCTATATGATTTAATCCATTAATTTCCTGCATGATGTCTAATAGTTCATGGTAGAGCTAGAGAATAGCTTTTAGAAAGTTATGCAATCTTTATTTCAAGATTTCAAGTAATGGAGAATCTAACACATCCCTTGGAAAGTTGTTCCAATGGTTAGTCACCCTCACAGTTAAAAATGCATGCCTTGTTTCCACTTAATCTAGCTTCAGTTTCTAACCACAGGATCTGCTTACGACTCTGTCTTTGACTGAAGAGCTCTCTATTATGAGATATCTTCTCCTCACTTAGGATATAACTGTTTATAGAACCCTGATCAAGTCACCTCTTAACCTTCTCTTCTTCATAGGTCATATAAACTGTCTTTCTAATGTCAGAACATTGGAGGAGGCAACATGAGAACGGAAAGCTAAACATTATGTACCAGGTCCTACAGTGGCATAAATCAGCAAAGCTCCATTGTCAACAATGAAGCTACACCAATTACAACAGCTGAACATCTGGGTGTACATTCCTTTGGCTATGCTGCCCAACAACGCACACACCAACTGCCATGTCCCTCAGTCTGTCAAGGCTAATTTCAATGCAAAACCCAGCCTTTTAAAATCTGTGTAAAAAAGATCACCCTTCAAAATGAAAGTGCTTGAGATGATAAAAATTCATTGCTTCAACATGAGGTGTTCTATTACCTTACTTTTATGATTCGGCATTTCTGATGGCAATAATTCACAGTAATAACATTTGGGTAACAGCAGGTCTGTGTGGAATAAGAGTAAATTTTGATCTAAAGTGAAGACCAGCCTTGTAATGAGGTACAAATGTGAAGTATTCACCGGAGACTAAAAAGTATCTTATACCATTGTCATATGAAATATAGGGCAGGAAAAAAAGGACTGTGCGCTATTCAAGCATGATTCAAATTTCAACACTTAGGTTAATAAGGGGGAAAATCTTTTGTTTTATTATGGTAAAGATAGGTATCAGATTTGTTCATCAGCAATATAAAATTTCTGTTTGACTCAGTGCTTTGCTCTAACACTCAAAGGTGCCAAAAAAATCAACCGTTTAGGTCAACCACAAGATTAGTCATGAATACTGAATTTAAACTAATATGTATGAAGCTGGTGAAACAAAGTATCTTAAACATGTCCCAGCTAGAACAACAATCTCCTACATCAGATTTATTAGCAATTGCTCTATTAATAAGAAATAGTAGCTGCGTTCTACATGATATGGAAAATGAAAATAAAATAGGTGTCCAATTTCCTACACTGCATTACAGTGGCATATTTTGTTTAAGATATTACTCTCTCATGGGCTGCATAGCTAAAAAAATATAATTCATGAAAAAATATGTATTTTCTCAGGTTTTGATGAATTGGGGCATAATGTTAAATAATTATTCATTACCTTTATTCTTCTGTCAAAGTGGGCAAAATCGTTTCTTTTTATTGCTTTTTTTAATATAAGGACACAGGCCCCTGTGACATCCATTTTATTTTAAACTAATGCTTCTATTATTCTACATCTGAATAATTACAGCTGACATCATCTGCTCTTTGGTGTCCTAACAGAGCTTTAGCTCTAGTCCACTGTTACATATTTTATGCACAACATGAAATAAAATACCTCAAGATTTTGAAAATATTTATTTTAAAAACAGCAATGAAATTGTCTGTAATCACATTTTCTGCTCTCCTTTGAAAGCTACATTATTCAATATGCCAGTGGTCTTTTCCATAATAGCAACATATTAGAAATTCATGCTGCTCTAATACATCTGAATTCATTGATGTACTGCACTCCCTATAGACCTAAAGAAACATTTCTGTTTCAGTTTCATATGTCCTGCACACTACCTACTGATGTGATGGTTGTCAAAACAGTTGTACAGTAGCCTTTGAATTCAAAGTGTACCTTGACTGTCTACTAAAAATGACAATAAAGCCAAGTATATACATTATTCTGGCTTTTGTTGCCAGTACAAATAGAGCATTGTGGAACTAAATCCCCCAGTTTTATTACCTTTTAACATCTCTTCCACTTTAAACTTCAAAACTTGAAATTTGAAGCATTCAGAGAAATTGAAATCCCCTTTATTTTTTCTTGTAAATGTTCTATACAGAATTATAAGCCACACTGTTAAAAAAAAACCTGTTACATATAAGAGCACTCTAACAATACTGGTGTTTTCTTAATGTAAAAGCTGCACTGTGAAATTTAATTCTGATTGCCTAGAAAATCTCTTAAGCAACCATAGGACATTTAACCGACCCTGGGTGTGTCTATAATTTTATGTTGAGCAAATGAACATACAGAAATATTTCAATTATTTTTAGCACCCTAAAAGGCATTTTGCAGATACATGCGCCCTCTCATGAGAAATCTGTACAGACTTTATTTGCTTTATTTGCAAATTTCTAGTGGGTATTTCTGACAGTTTTAAGGAGTATTTCAGGAAGATTATACAGCACCTGGAAGTCTAGAGATGCTGACATCCACCAGAAACTGAGACAGACCTAGTTGTAAGGGAGCTGCTCAAGTATAGCAGATGAGAAAAGGCTCCTTATTCTCTTCCACCACAGACAAACCAACATGCTACAAGACGATTAGTGCAACTTTATTATCTGATTATACCCAGATATCTAAGCAATCTGAGACATAGGCATATCTCAGTTATGTCCATGTCAAACTTCTTGTACATAATACAGTTCTTGGCTTTGACTTGAGGACCCAGACCCAGTTTTGCAATACCAGAAGAAATACTGTACAAATATTGAGCTCCATATATCTAAAACTACTATATAAATGAAATGTCTTGAGAAATCTGCATTTGACGATACTGTAAAAAATGAATGTGTGCATGTTGCTTTGGTAGAAAATAGAGGCCCAGATAAGAATATAGACGCAAACATGAACTGACAGCACAATGTAGGAAAAGGGAAATTTTAGTGATGTTTTCGAATAGTAGAGAGTGAGAGAGACTTCAATCAATCTGAAAACTTCAAAGCAGGCTAATTCCCAACTTGACTGTCAGATACTGTAAATGGCAATGGGAAAGTCCCATCTCCCAGCATTGTAACATTTTTCAGAAAGAGAATTCCCACAGTGTAAAAAATCCATAAGAAATTGATCCTTAATGCGAATTCCCTGAGCTGGTACCGGGTTCTTATTTTGTGTGCTTAAGCACTTCTACAGATGAAAACTCTTACAGATACTGAGTAAAATCCTGCAGTCTTTACTCTAAGGGCTTTCAAATGGGAGTTTTTCCTGAGTGAGGTCTATATGTTTTAGTAAACCAGCAGTTTTAGTGTGAGTCTGTTGAAAAAGTGCTCTTGAGTGCACAGTGCACAATAATTTCTAATCATACTGAGCCAAATTCCAAAGGCATTAGCTTTTACTCAGTCCTTACTCAAGCAAATTCTGATTTTACAATGGCAAACACTTGCTAGCTGAGATGAAAGGGAAATGCCACGATTTGTACCCCCAGTATTTTCTGGCTTTGTTTGTTTATTTCCATCAGCTTAGCATTAACTAAATTATTATCTAAAAAAGTGCAACCTGAGCTGGTGTCAGCCAATTGCAGACCACCCAACAGTTCAAATACAGAATAAAAATGTAGGCATCATTGCTAAAATATTGATATAGCTTGAGAACAGGTTAGCAGAAAAGATTAGAGTAAACAGGACAAATTCAATGCCGTTGCACCTTACACCAGAGCTGAATTTGATCAAAACCCAGTAAATTCTAATAAAGAGGATAAATGGGTCAAGGTGAGGAACAATCCAAAGGTTCGATGCTAAGAACAATTCTACTGAAAATATTTATTAGTGACCTGGGAAATGGAACTAGTTGCCTGGTGTCCAAATTTGCAAGAGAGAGTGATATATTAGTGAATATATGGTAACAAGAATTTGGATAAGTTTGAGAAATAGATAAAGGAGTTTCAGTGTCAGGAAATATGCTAGCACACTTTGGCATGTATTACCGGTATGGATCAGTGTTAGACAAAACAGTAAAAATGAAACTTAAAGGGTGGTGAAGAGTAATATCAAAAAGGTAGAATGATGTGCAGAAAAAGAAACCTTTGTTTCTGGGTTATATAAATAAGGGGGTATGTTTCAAATGCAAATAAATAATGCTAGCTCTTCACAAAATCATGTCTTCCCTGGTGTTGTGGAACATCAAAAGCACAGTGGAATCACTGTCTTCATTGCATAGTTAACTCGAGTTATCTACACTTGAGTTAACTGCTCTCAAGTTAGTGTCCCACGAGTAAGAGTGCAAAGTAACACTCAAGCTGAATACAGTGATTGTGTTAGCTGTCAAACTGCGCTAACTGGAGTTGTAGTATATACCACATGACAGGCCAGCCAACTCCAGTTCAAAGCTCTACCACAATGGAGTTAAAGGGTACTGTACTGGGTGTGGACAGGACCTGAAATTAGAGGCAACACTCAGGTTATAACTAACAATTCAGACAAACCCTATGTGTGAGAGAACAAGGGAAAGGCTGCAAAATGGAGAAGCTGAGCATGGGATTGGAGAAGACAGAAGGACAGACTTAGGTCAGAAATACAGTTATAAAGACTTTCATCCCAGAGAAAGTTGTTCAAATGTAAATCAACCTGCAGTATGACTTTGTGGCAACAGATACAATACTTTATTTTAAAGGCAAAGATGAGTCTACAGTACCCTTGGAACACAAAAAATATATTTGGATGTACTGTATTTTCAATGAATAGGAACATGCACTTGCCATAAGCCTCAGGAATCTTTCCTTTCTTGACTACACAAATTCTGAGTCCATGTCTTTGATAAAAATAATACTTTTAATTTTACATAAATATCTTGTTTTCCTACTCACTGTGGACAGGTAACTTTTGGTATCTGCACTTGAAACTAAAATTACTTCATCAACCTACTTCCACAATAATGCAGATTTCTCTTCAAGGATATAAGCGGTAATATACCTACATTCTGTGCAAAGGAAATTGTGGCCCTATAACAAATTGATCATGGTGGAAGGTTATTATGGGTCATAAGAGGAAGGAGACATCCATAGCCCAAGAAATGATGCCTGGATTATCATGTTTAAATTTACCTATCATTATTCAGGATTCATTTAGTAAATATAGCACCTTTTCCCTTCCAACCAGTGCATATTTCCCTTAATTTACTTCTGCTTTGTCCTGATCTACATAAATTCCCCAAAGCAGAATTGTTTAGTTATACTATTCAGCTTTTTTGTATTTGTCCTTGATTCAATAATTCACTGTGACAATCTATAGACTCTCAAGGCCTTTTCTTCATAGTTCTTTGCAAAAGACTAATGTGGAACATCAGTGCTTAAAAGAATGCTTAGTTTCCAAACCATAGCCCTGGCATAAAAGAGATCAATTCAATGAAACATTGCTTTTACTCCTTATTAAAGTGCCAAGTGCTAGTTCTACTTTCTTTAGGTATTTCTGATTCTTAGATCCTTTCACACCATTCAACTCTTTCTTTTTCAAGGAGGCTGAATAATGTATTTCAAAAGTTTTGTAGCAGTCCAAGCAAATTTTTAAAAATATCCCAGAAATGTATCCGTATTCCTGTATGAAAAACTTTTCCTTCCCTACAATATACCCTTGAGGGTCATAATCAGCTCTAAAATATGAGGACATAACTTGGTGTATAGCTGGCATACAAAAAATTTGCAGCTTATTCTTAATGCGTCTTGCAAAATAGGATATTTATGTGACTTTGCATTTCTTGTAATCAATTTAACCAATATAGAAATGACTGAAAATATAATTCTTCTCAGGCCCAAGCCCATAATGCCTATTTGACAGGATCAGGCCTGAAGACTTAACTCTCCTAGTCACTTCAATGGGAACTCTGTATTGACAAGGACTGTGAATTGTGAAAAAGCTGCAAGATTTGGCCTAGAGTGAAAAAAAGACATTTGCTGTTTTCCTAAAGTACAGTAAACAAGAAAGGAAACAGTACATTTCTGTAGATCTCCCTGTACAGACAAATCAAAATAGAAAGAACCTGGTAAAGAAACACAGAACACAGTCATTCAGGGCTAAATCCTGTTTCATCTGAAGTCAATGACACTGGCCTGAGTCTGTTCACAACACCACCACCATAAAGCAGCAGTAACTCTATTGGAGTTAATGGGGCAGGATTTCATCCTCTGTAACCAAAGTAAAACTAGGGACAGAGCAGAACCAGTTGTGATGATTTCAGGGAGACCTGGATATAGCCTACTGACAGTATTTTAAACAGATACAGATATCCACATTTTAAAAAAAGCCAACCTAAATTAAACTAGCCCTAAAAACAAAGACTAAAAATTCTTACCACAGAAAGTGAATTTGAAAGCAGTGTCCCATCTTGGCCAAGCATGTTGGACACTGTAATTTCAGGTAGGTCCATGTTTTGTGGATGGAATGGAAGCAGGCCATTATGGTTCATTGGGTGGTGACACAGAGAGTGGTACCCAGACTCTACCTCATTCAGGTGCACCAGTGAGTGGTCAGGTAATGATGGAGGAGTTATGGGAGGTATGTTAAAATCTTCACTTTCAAGACTTGGACCAGGAAAAGACTGTAAAAAGAAAATACAGATATTGTTTCAAATCAAACAAAAATTAAAAAAAACAATAGCTACACACAAACAAACTAAAACCCAATCATCATACATTATTATTTAGTAATTTCAATTTAGCAAAGACTAAATTTTAAACACTCAGACATTATAATGGCAGAGTTTAACCATTATGTATGGAATAAAAATTGCCTCAAAGGCATAACAATCGCTAGTACTTGCACAGCTCCCATTAGACAGACTTTTTTCAAGAAGGTAAATTCAAACAGATTTCAAGGAGCCCATTAAAATTTTCCAAAAGTCTTCATCTAGCTGCATACCTTTTTCATGTGAATTGTGGTAAAGGAAAGCCATTTATAAAATTAACATTGGATCAAAATGTTTCTTAAAACTCAGATCAAGAGTTACATACCGAAAAAGAAATTCTGTTCTTTCGCTACTGGTTTTAGTTTTATATAATAACCATACATTCATTCAGCTACAAAAGAAACAAATTCATACAGAAATGGCATGTACATTGTATGAATATTCAAATGTATTTTATAGAAATGTAATTATATTTGAAGAATAAAATATAGATTTTTTTTAGTCTATAAACTCACACATACATGTATTTATGCTATATCTAAACAATGTATTCCATGATGTTATTGTTTAGTCTTTTACTGACTGTTGTTGCTATTTAAAGTCATGTGATTTAATCTGATGCAAGATAAAGCTACAGGTAACGTTAGAGGAATATACCAAGATAGATAATTGATTTTATTTGTTTTGTGAGCTTCTGCAGCAAGTAGGCTCATTTGAGAATAAGGAAGGGCAGTGTGGACATGCTGATATATTTTGAAGGGGAAAGTGAGTATTATGGTTGCATATGACTTAAGTAGGACTGAATAGGAAAGGAGAGGTGTGAGGTGAAAGCAGTTAATATCTTGGGTGAAAGTGATCATGAAACGATAGAGTTCATGATTCTAAGGAATGGTAGAAAGGAAAACAGCACAATAAAGATAATGGATTTCAAGAAGGCAGACTTTAGCAACCTCAGGGAGTTGGTAGGTAAGATCCCATGGGAATCAGGTCTAAGGGGAAAAACAGTTCAAGAGAATTAGCAGTTTTTCTAAGAGACATTATTAAGGGCACAAGAGCAAACTATTTCACTGTGTAGCAAAAATAGGAAGTATGGCAAGATACCACCCTGGCTTAACCAGGAGATCTTCAATGATCTGGAACTCAAAGAAGAGTCCTACAAAAAGTGGAAACTAGGTCAAATTACAAAGGATGAATATAAACAAATAATACAAGTTTGTAGGGAAAAAATTAGAAAGGCCAAGGCACAAAATGAGATTAAACTAGATAGAGATATAAAGGTAACAAGAAAACATACTACAAAAATATTAGAAGCAAGAGGAAGACCAAGGACAGGGTAGGCCCATTACTCAATGGGTGCGTGTGTGGGCAGAGGGACACAATAACAGAAAATGTGGAAATGGAAGAAATGCTAAATGACGTTTTTGTTTAATTTTTCACCAAAACGTTTATTAGCAGTTGGACACCTAACAATGAATGCGAGTGAAAATGAGGTAAGATCAGAGGCTACAATAGGGAAAGAACAAGTTAAAAATTACTTAGACAAGTTAGATATCTTCAAGTCACCAGGCCTGATGAAACACCTCCTAGAATACTCAAGGAGCTGCCTGAGGAGATATCTGATCCATTAGTGATTATCTTTGAAAAGTCATGAAAGACGGGTGAGATTCCAGAGGACTGGAAAAGGGCAAATATAGTACCAATCTATAAAAAAGGGGAATAAGGACAACATGGGGAATTACAGACCAGTCAGCTTAACTTCAATACCCAGAAAGATAATAGAACAAATAATTAAATAATCAGTTGGCAAACACCTAAAACGGTGGTTCTCAACTGTGGTCCACCGCTTCTTCAGGGAAAGCCCCTGGTGCGCCAGGCCGGTTTGTTGACCTGCCGCATCCGCAGGTTCGGCTGGTCACAGCTCCCACTGGCCGCGGTTCGCCGCTCCAGGCCAATGGGGGCTGCGGGACGCGGCACAGGCTGAGGGATGTGCTGTCCGCCACGTCCCGCAGCCCCCATTGGCCTCGAGCGGCGAACCGTGGCCAGTGGGAGCCGCAACCGGCCAAACCTGCGGATGTGGCAGGTCAACAAACTGGCCCAGTGCGCCAGGGGCTTTCCCTGAAGAAGTGGTGGACCACAGTTGAGAACCACCGACCTAGAACATAATAAGGTGATAAATAACGGTCAGCATGGATTTGTCAAGAACAAATCATGTCAAACCAACCTGATAGCTTTCTTTGACAGGGTAACAAGCCTGGTAGATGGGGGGAAGTGGTCGATGTAGTATAACCTGACTTTAGTAAGGCTTTTGATACTGTCTTGCATGACCTCCTAAACAAACCGGGTAAATACAACCTAGATGAAGCTACGATAAGATGGGTGCAAAACTGCTTGGAAAACTGTTCCCATAGAGTCGTTATTAGTGGTTCACAGTTAAGTTGGAAGGGTATATCAAGTGGAGTCCCGAAGGGATTGGTTCTTCGTCCGATTCTGTTCAGTATCTTCATCAATGATAGATAATGGCATAGAGAGTACACTTATAAAGTTTATGGGCAATACCAAGATGGGAGGGGTTGCAAGTGCTTTGGAGGATAGGATTAAAATTCAAAATGAGCTGGACAAACTGGAGAAATGGTCTGAAGAAAATAGGATGGAATTGAATAAGGACAAATGCAGAGTACTCCACTTAGGAAGGACCAATCAGTTGCACATATAAAAAAATGGGAAATGACTGCCTAGGAAGGAGTACTGCAGAAAGGGATCTAGGGATTATACTGGATCAAAAGCTAAATATAACGCTGTTGCAAAAAAAAGCAAACATCATTCTGGGATGTATTACCAGGAGTGTTGTAAGCAAGACATGAGAAGTAATTCTTTTGATCTACTCCACGCTGATTAGGCCTCAACTGGAGTATTGTGTCCAGTTCTAGGCACCACATTTCAGGAAAGATGTGGACAATTTGGAGAAAGTCCAGAGAAGAGCAACAAAAATGATTAAAGGTCTAGAAAACATGACCTATGAGGGAAGATTGAAAACATTGGGTTTGTTTAGTCTGGAGAAGATAAGAGAAGAGAGGGGACATGATAACAGTTTTCAAGTACATAAAAGGTTGTTAGAAGGAGGAGGGGAAAAACTGTTCTCTTTAACCTCTGAGTATAGCACAAAAAGCAAAGGGCTTAAACTGCAGCAAGGACAATTTAGGCTGGACATTAGGAAAAACTTCCCATCAGGGTAATTAAGCACTGGAATAAATTGCCTAGGGAGCTTGTGGAATCGCCATCATTTTTAAGGGCAGGTTAAACAAACACCTGTCAGAGATGGTCTAGAATCTAGATAATACTTAGTCCTGCCTTGAGTGCAGGAGACAGGACTAGAAGACCTCTCAATGTCCCTTCCAATTCTATGATTCTAGCATACAGTCATGTCAGTGCCCGGTGTGCTGATTTATTCACTTATGAGGGAGTGAGAAGGAATGATCTGAGCACAATATTAATCATGTGATTTGAATTAAGTTACTTGATGTCCAAATGCAGTTGTTCAGCCACAACTTGGTGTGCAGGTTGGTACAGACGTGCACTGCCCAAGAATGCATTCCAGAACTCCTGTGAGAGTGGCTTCTGTTCCCCCATCCCTTTTCCAAGGATGCAGTGTCTGCACCTTTCCCACCCACAGACACGGGGCTATTCCAGAGCCTGTGGGAACCAGCCCCACACCTTCCTGTCCTCTTTGTGAAAGTTAGGGCATCTGTGGATGCTAACTTTGTGAACTCTGTGTGCTCAAGGACTCCAACTATGTTAAGCTCCTGCAAAGAGCCATTAAGAGATAACAGACTGCTCCTTTTGTCCTCTTCCCATGCTCTCCTTTTGCACGCTGTAGGAGTGGGCACAATTGAGAGAGCACAGCAGCTATTAGGAGCATATTTATTCCTTAGGTTAGTATAATATTGCAGATGGAGACAAGCATGATGTGTAAAGCCATTGAGTAGAAGGCCAAGAGAAGAAGCAATATTCAAAAAGGTAGACATAGTGGAATTTTGTTATTTATAGGTTCATAGATTCCAAGGCCAGAAGGGCTCACTGTGATCATCTAGTCTGATCACACAGAACTTCCCCCAAATAATTCCTAGGATGTATCTTTTAGAAAAACATCCAAACTTGATTTTAAAATTGCCATATTAGTGGGTCACCAAATCGAACTAATAGGCAGCAAGTTTAAAACAAACAAAAGAAAGTATTTCTTCACACAATGCACAGTCAACCTGTGGAACTCTTTGCCACAGGATGTTGTGAAGGTCAAAACTATAACAGGGTACAAAAAAGAACTGGATAAGTTCATAAAGGATAGGTCCATCAATGGATATTAGCCAGGATGGGCGGCTATGTAAAACCATGCTCTGAAGTGTCCCTAGCTTCTGGCAGAAGCTGTGAATGGATGGATGACGGGATGATGATCACTTGATGATTATCTGTGCCGTTCATTCCTTCTGAAGCACCTGGTATTTGCCTCTGTAAGAAGACAGGATACTGGGCTAGATGGACCATTGGTTTGACCCAGTATGGCCGTTCGTATGTTGTTATCACAATAACCCCCCTGAGGTTATTCTGAACTATTGCAGCATGGAAATAAAACCTTTAAGCTGGATTTGCAACCAAAGATTTTACATGTTGCTACTGAGCTGTTCAGGTATTGCTGGAAACCTGAGCAAAGTAAGCTTCTACAGAACAGTGCATCTTGCCATAGCCAAAGGGACGTTTTTTCACCAAAGTTCAAGGAGCTATGACCATTTTCATCAACTAAGGATCTGCCCCTGCATTAGGATATCTTGGTGTAGGGTGATGCATCAGGGTTAAACTCATATATGCAAAAGCAGAAATCCCAGGGAATTGAAAACAGATAGCGGAGAGTGGAGGAGTTGGCAGCAATACTATCATGTATGTATGAGGAACTTGTATTATCCCTGTCAGGTGGAGTGACTTCACTCTATGGAATTCTCAACCTAGAAAACTAGCCCAACCTGCTCACCTGCCCATTTAGATCACTTAGCTTGTGGTGTGGTTCTCCACAGGGATTTTGTTCCCAAGGAGACAAGAGAATATTGGCATATTGAGTTTCTAAGTCTTATTTCTCTCTGTATTTCCATACTGTGATGTTGAGACTCCACCAAGTCAGGAAATATGGGCATCAAAAATAGAACCTCAATGAATGGAGTGTAAACATGCCATTAACAAAGAAAACAAATTAGGTTTATTCAAGTAGTATAGAAATGCATATGCTGAATAATGAATAATAAGGTTATTGTGCATTACTGTATACTAGCCACTAGTAAATTATTATACTACAGAACAGCTGAAATAAATGGTCCCTGCCACAAAGAGCTTACAGTCTAACATGTTGTTTTCTTGCATGTTGCATAACACAACATGCAAGAAAAATACAACAACAGAGAGTGAGTGGTAAGGAAGGAAAGCGGTAATATCAATAAGGTTTCATGGTTACTCTGGACAAGTGTTCATCACACTGCACAAATAGCTCATCACTGAGATTTGGCTAACGTGCATATACCATGAGTCTTTTTGACAGTTAGGTTGCTTGGGCCTGTTGGGAAGGATTCATGGGGTGTGGCTGGGAGGAGGCTGGGTCTGAACTGCATTTTCTTTCCCACAGCCCCTGCAGCAATTCAGGGCCTCAGGAGATCTTTTCCCCTCGCCTCTTTGTTGGGTGTATGGAGGAATTACTGCTGGGGTTTCTCTTCCTCCTCCCACTGTCTCCCCAAGGGAGAAGAGTGGCTCTTGGAGATCTGGTAGCAGGGGAGAGGGAGTACTGAATGGGAGCTCTCCCCTCCCAGTTTTTTCAAGAGGAGGAGAAACAGCCAAAGGAGCGTCTCTCCTTCTACCTTGCTGGTGAGAGAAGAGGAAGAGTATGAAGGTGTGGCTCTCCTCTCCTTCTTGTGTTGCTTGATCAGGACGGGGAGGAGGAGTGCTTCTTCACTCAGGGTTCCTGCTGAAGTAAGCTCTCAGCAGCAGCCAGGACAGGCAAATATTCATAAGCCAAATACTGACCAAATTTCCATTAATATTCAGGCTATTCAGCACATTTGCTATTTGATTTGTCCATATGTTTACAACAGAACTTTCACTTTAGACTGATATTGATTTGCTGTGTTTCAAATGTATGCTTAACTAGCAGTATCACTTCAAACATAGTGACACCAACTGCAATGCAATTTAACTAAGGGCTTGTCTACGCTTACAGTGCTGCAGTTGTGCCACTATAGCGCGTAGTGAAGAAGCTACCTACACCGATGGGAGGGCTTCTCCTGTTGGCATAGATACTTCACCTCCCCGAGAGGCAGTAGCAAATCTGACAGGAGAAGCCCTCCCATCAACATAGCGCTGTCTTCACTGGGAGTTAGGTCGGTATAACTGCGTCACTCAAGGGTATGGAAAATCCACACCATGAGCGACGTAGTTATACCGACATAAGTTTGTAGTGTAGACCAGGACTAAGACTAAATGGTTATTCATATATAATTATGACATCGTAACTTCATTTACTATAATATAAATGACACACTAGTCTCATAAAAATCCCACAATCCTAGTTGCAGTGCACACACAGTCACATATACGTAGATTGAGAATTATAAATACGAGGTTATCATTTATCTCCTCATTACATTAAAAGCAATAATAATAAAAATGTATCATGCTATGGTTATTAGTTGCAAACCAGTTACAGTGTATTTGATGATACATAATCTAACAATTTTTTGTCAAATTATACTGTATAAACTTCTAAAGATAGCAATAGTATAGTAGTAAAGAAAATAATAAAATGTCAGAGTACTATATAATTTATGTGGAAATTAATTACTAAGCCATATTAAATATATTCCAGTAATACTATGGCTGTATATGAAAAGTTTTGTCAGTTCTATAGTATTAATATCTGCTAAGAGATGACTTCAACTCTTTCTTGCATTTTTTTTTGTTAGAAAATTAGGTTTGCCTAATTCATAAAAGTAAGGAAGAACCTAGTTCTATAAAATACTATGAGACAGTTGTTTAGCAATTTAGTTATGAGGATTATTTTGCTAAACTAATATTTCATACCCAATGTGGACATTGTCCTGTTTGGGGAGGGGCAGGGAAGGGTTGTTGGGGGGTATTAATCCCATGCAGGTAGTCCAAGAATAACTTGTCACCACTACAGTTTGTCTCATCTGTGAGCATTTTGTGGATGCTTGTTGCCTGCTGCAGTTCACAGGTATAGCTCATATCTACTCTCACCTTGTTTTATAAGTAGGCTTGGAAGGATTAGTTTATCAGTAAATGTCAGTAGATGATGATTTCACCATACACACAAAAACCAATGAAAAAAATATTTTAATTGATAATAAAAATGTACAGATATGCAAAGTAAGAAAAATGCTGCTTGAGAACTTAAGAGTTTGATTTAAGGATATTTACTTTGCACATTTTGACATATGATGTTGACAATTTATATTTTAACAGGTATAAAACTTGAACTTTTTGAATTTCAACATAATCTGTCGCAATTACTGACTGATCCCTCATAGTTTCCCTCAACTGTGAAAATGTAAATAGATAAAACAATGTAAAACGTTTTAAAATATATATTTATATTGGTCAAAATTATAAAAAATAATAATTGAAGTATGACAAGCCTATTTATAAGGGATTATTAGTATTATATTTTGCATATAACTTCACTGTAAACCTCTTAGTCATTTTCTTTCCAGGGTCACTGTAGTATTGGCACAATTCTACTATATCCTTCATTTTGCTCGTCAAAGCAGCACCAACAAATTGCCTTCCTCTTAACTTTCCAACAAGAAACAGCGACAGTGTGTCTTTTCATCTCCTCACCACATAACTGCAAGGGGACTTCAGCACTGGGTCTGCTTTTCTCCCTATGGCCATGGAAGGGCAGTTGTTTATCAGCTGTTGATCACTGGGGAGAGTTCCTACATCTTTATTACATCCAGGGAGAGACTTCTTTATGAACACCATTAAACCTCATTGGAATGCATTGAACAGATCAAGACTTTGCTTCTATTTCATCATAAAGGGGATGTCAATCACATCTGAATTTATTCTAAGCAGGTTTCGGAGTATTTAAAGTTGATATGGTCAATAATGGGAACCTCAGAAGAGAAACACCTTGAATTTTAGGTGGGTAGTGTTGAACCTACACACACTGTTTTGGTTCCAGAATAGATCTCAAACCAGATGGAGTCTGCATTCTATGGTTCTAGTTTAATGTTTGTGACATCTCACAAGAAGTTATTTTTGTGACATTTTAGCTGATCTCATGATACTGATGCCATCTTGGCCTGCAATTTCATGAGACTAGCTTACAAGATTTTGGCACAATTGAACCCAAACCTTAACCCTGATTCAGCTGCCAACCTAAACCCAAGATTTTGCTTAAATCAGCATTCAGATCTGAACACCAACCCAACTTGGCTTCTTTCTCATTTAAATTTCTCTTTTGTGCCAATTAGCCTTGTCAAACCCAGCACCAATTTTATGGATTTTAATTGTGCTAAATTCTGGAATGGAGGCAAAAAATTAGGTTTTTGCAGGTCAAATGGACAAACACCAAACTATTTTTTGTGTGGATTATTATATAAGTGCAGTGATTCTTGTCATTGATAGGAATCCCTTTAGTATGTGGCAAAACCAGGCCAATACATTTTATTTCCATTCTCACACATACACTTGTATCCTCTGATTGTAACAGGAGTGATATTTGAAATGGCTGTATGACCGGACTATAATAATTAAGGGAGAGGGTGTAAGAACAAAAAAACACCTACATTACCAATGGTGATGATGACTGCAAATCAGAAAGTGAACCATATTTATGATTGTATTGAATGTTCTGCATCCATGGTTAAAAAGTAAACGGAGAAAGGCAAATGAAAACAAAAGACATTTTAAACAGAGTGACCACAGGAGGCAGCAAACATTCAAACACAAGCCCACTGTGGAAAGAGCAGAACCATTACTATAGGAGAATGCAGAAGATATCATTGACCAGGTAAGTTTAACTTATGTGCTGGATGGCTGCATCACTCGTGCAT